>OV816031.1:17409706-18699173 GCA_929113105.1 Agrypnus murinus
CTTCAACCAAGAAACATCTCTTATAATTTATTCACCCAAGACCACCTGACTGGTCCTTCGATATTTCATCTACATTAATACAACATTTTGGTCCGATTCGAGCCAAATTTGAATCAGCACCTACAATACAGTACCTAATTCATCGTATACGCGATCGCGAGTACCTATCCAGTGTTTTCAAACGTCGCGAGTGGTGTTACATCATCAAGTCATCATCATCCATCTTCACGAGAAGAGAAAACATCATCATCAAAGAAGCACCGTTGCACCCAGTAACGAAGAATCATCATCATCGTCAAGTCGGTCCTTTCTTTACCTATTTATTTTCCTATTCAAAGTCGTTGTTTGTTGTTCACTATTTCATATTCATTTTTTTGCTCTTTTACGCGAAATATTACATTCCCTCGAACACGCTGCAAATGAACTTGTTACTTTCAAACAGATTTTTTTTCACTTAAGCGTCATTACAATCATCATCATATTATATCATAATATCATTATCATATTTCATTCATCTCACCCATATCAATATGGCTTCATTGGAGGAGCTCATAAGTTCGCGTACAACCACCAAATCCCAATTAACACGCCAGGAAAACTTTATAAATGCATGTAATCCAGATACCGTCGAGATCGAAGAAGTAAATTTCAGATTGACGGCGGTCATAGATCTCATGAGCAAATATGAAAAAGTTCAAAATAAAATAGAAACAAATCGTCTCGCAGACAACAAAGACGGCGACGAAGGGTTGGCTGCTTTGGAAGCTGAATTTGACAAAGAGCGCGATAAGATTGAAAAACAATATTATTCTTTAGTTGTAAAAATTAAATCTATTTTAAGTAAGAGACAACCGACAAACAATACGCAACAAACCGCAGGATCTACCACAATAAACTTCAACAATAGCAATTCATCGGATAATCATAATCATGCATTAAAGCCATTACCGTTGCCCACATTTTCCGGCAAATATTCGGAGTGGTATTCATTTTTTGATGCCTTTAAATCATTGGTGCATGATGATGCATCAATGATAAATGTTTCAATTTATTACGCAAATTTCATTACTTGAAGGGTTGTTTAAGAGACGTAGCCCTCAGGACAGTTGATTCATTTTCAGTTTCAGCCGACAATTACCAAAATGCAATAGATTTATTAAAACGTAGGTTTGAAAACAAGCGGTTAATCGTACAGGAACACCTGTCCAACATTTTGAACATTTCTCCTTTAGAAAAATCTAATTATGTTGAATTGAGGAAAATCATCGATGTATTAAACAATAATCTCGCGGCATTAAAGGTTTTAAGTTTGCCTGTCCAAACTTGGGATGCTCTTCTAGTAGCAATCCTTACCGAGAAACTGGACGAATCATCAAAAATAGAGTGGCAAAAAACCCTTAACAAAGAAATTCCTACTTACGAAAGTTTTTACGATTTTTTGGAAAAAAGATGCCAAATTCTCGAATCCATAAATAGTGTTAAAGCTAATCAAGCCACAAGCGCCAATCACACTAAAACTTATCAGCCCAATCAAAATTTCAAAAAATTTACAAAACCAGTTTCTCAAGTAGAGTCAAAACCGACATTTTAGTGAAGAAATAAAAATAATTACAGAGCATCCAAATCAAGCATCACATAAAATTAAATGCAAAACACTAGCCAGCTTAGATCCTTTCCTTGATTCTAAGGGAGTCTTGAGAGTGGGTGGCAGGCTAAAACACGCCCCCATTCCTTATGACCACAAATTCCCAATACTATTACCTGCAAATCATCATTTCACACAACTTATCGTAAAAAAGTACCATGTAAATGAATTACACGCTGGTCATGCCGCTACATTATCAGCTATTGGACAAAAATTTTGGCCAATATCAGGTAGAAATACTATTAGAAAAATAATTCATAATTGTTTCAAATGTAACAGAGCCAGTCCTAAAATTTCACAACAAAAGATGGGTGATTTGCCGGTCGGGAGGGTACAGCCGTCCCGCCCATTTTACGTTTCCGGCGTAGATTACGCGGGTCCATTCATAATTAAATCGGGAAGTTTAAGAAATGCGCGAAAAATTAAGGCTTATGTCGCACTCTTTGTTTGCTTCGCTACCAAAGCAGTCCACCTGGAGTTGGTTGGAGATCTAACCACTGAAGCTTTCATAGCCGCCCTTAAAAGATTCACCGCCAGAAGGGGCAATGTTGGCGAACTCTTCTCCGATAACGGCGGTAGCTTTGTAGGTACTGAACGTGAATTTATGAAAAACAAAGAATTCCAAAATGAAGTCATCAACCATATGTCACAAAAATACACTCAGTTTCATTTTATTCCCCCGAGATCACCTCATTTTGGTGGTCTGTGGGAAAGATCTGTTAGAGGCTTAAAGGGTCATTTGCAACGCGTTCTAGGGGATGCGTCGCTTAATTTCGAATAATTTTACACCCTCTTAACTAGCATCGAAGCATGCATGAATTCCCGTCCCATAACTCCTTTGTCCTCAAACCCGACAGACTTTGAGGCGTTGACTTCAGGTCATTTTTTAATTGGAGCTCCCTTGACCGCTCCGATTGAACCAAATTTGACGACGATTAAGGAATCGCGTCTTTCCCGCTGGCAAAGAGTCCAGCAATTGCAAACTCATTTTTGGAACCGTTGGAGAAGCGATTATCTGTCGCAGCTACAACAGTGCCCAAAGGGTCAGCGAGACAGCAACACCAACATCCACGTTGGCTCCTTGGTGGTGCTAATCGAGGACAACATGCCACCACTAAAATGGCACCTGGGAAGAGTCGTCGAGGTGCACTCTGGCACCGATGGTATTGTGCGCGTGGTGACGGTCAGAACGGCGTCCGGGACTTATAAGCGCGCCATCAAAAAGGTGTGCGTTATTCCCACGAGTGAAAAGTGATAAGACAATAATAATTTTTCACCCTTTCCCTTGTATATACATATTATTATTTACGAACCTTTTAGCATGTTTTTAGTCATTGTGTGTGACTTATCTTTAATCTATAGTTATGTACCTTCATTTTATTTCTTGTATTAATTAAGATTGAAGTATTAAGTTCTTCAACCCCGGGAGCATGTTGCGCCCCGCGGCCGCATCGGCTCTGGGCCTTCTCGGAACAGCCCGGACTTTCCAAATCCGGTCCCTTCTGTACCTGTCTAACTCGGTTTCGGGTACCTCATCATTATTGTATCTTGTACATTTTAGCATTCAATAAATACACTTCAACCAAGAAACATCTCTTATAATTTATTCACCAAAGACCACCTGACTGGTCCTTCGATATTTCATCTACATTAATACAACAATACTTAATGATACAAAACCATATTATAAATACGTACCCATCGAAGTAAATGAAACTGAAGAGGTAAAGATACTATGGAATATACAGCTGGTTACGGATAGGCCAATAACGCACAATAGGCCGGATATTGTAGTAATCGACAAAAAAGAAAAAATGCCTGGATAATAGATCTAACAGTTCCCTTAGATGAAAATATCGGTAGAGCCTATAGAGACAAAATTGATAAATATCAAGATCTTGTTTATGAAATACGTGACATGTACCAACTAAACAGAGTCGTAACTCTACCATATGTTATATCAGTTGGTGGAATAGTACATATAAAATTTAAAAGCAACCTACAGAAGCTAAACTTATCAACCAGTTTAGTGAACGCTACTCAAAAAGCCGCAATCTTGGGAACAACGCGAATAATAAGAAGAGTTCTCAATAGCTCTCAATAGTTCTCAAATTGAAGTTGGAAGTGCATACCTTGGTAAATATACCCGGTGTGTAATTTATAAAACCAGCAAAAGTATGATAAAAAAAAATAATAATAATAATAATAAATGTTTATTTCCAAAAACACAAAAGTATAGGATCGTCACAAGTAATAAATGAAAATGTATAGATACAATACACATAGTAATAATACTGAAAACGACATAATTTGACAAACATAAAAAATGCAATAAATAACAACAATATTAAAAGCAGATAAAAGGTAATAGCATAGCATATAGAATAGAAACATTGGAATAAAAAATAATGAAAAACCAAATACGACATAATTATGTATACATAGCAACATACACGAATATCAGGGAATATCACTTTGTTCTAAGTATTCTTCAAAAGTATAGAAGTGATGGTGTAGTAGATAATTTTTCAACGTTTTATTAAATTGTATACTCGTAAGTTCTTTTGTTTCGTATGGTAATTTATTATAGAATTGAATGCACCAATAGTTCACACTTTGCTGTGTTCTTTTCAGCCGATGAATTGGAATGATTAGTTCCTCTCTTCTTCTGGTATTATAATCGTGGAAATCTCCGTTACTGTTGTAATAGTCTTTATTCGAATGTACATACTTCACACAGGTAAGTATATAAAGATTAATGACTGTAAGTATTCCTTCTTGTTTAAAGAAACCTCTACAGCTCTCTCTGCTGCTTATATCTGTAAGTATTCTTATTGCTTTCTTTTGTTGCAGGAGAATGGAATTGAGTTTATTACAGGTGCCCCAATCAAGATGCCATAGGATATTACACTATGAAACATAGAAAAATAAGTGGTTCTTGCAGCTTCGTGAGTACCATATTCTTTAATTTTACGGATGCAGTATAGAGATGTTGATAATCTGCTTTCTAATTCACTAATATGAGTGATCCATTTTAGCCCATTATCTAATTGTACTCCAAGTAGCTTCGCTGAAGTAGTTTGTACTGGTGTTGGATAGAACGTTAAAGACTGAGTATTTTGTATATTTACCAGTAATTTATTTGATTGGACCCATTCCTTTGCTGATACAAGCGCTTCTTCTGAGAGTATTTGCAGTTCTTGTCGATTATTACTTTTTGTAATAATTGATGTTTCATCAGCGTATAAGTATGTGGACGCCATTTTTACATTACTAGAAAGATCATTGATGTAAATTATAAAAAGGAGGGGACCCAGTATCGACCCTTGCGGTACTCCAAGCTCTAAGCTTTGTAATGAAGAAAATTTGTTCTTCCACCACACTTTTTGATATCGGTTATTTAGATAAGACTCTAGCATTTTGTAAGGTGTTCCTCTAATGCCATAACAATGTAATTTTTTCAATAATATTTTATTATTTGAACAAATGAGTATAATTTGAACAAATTCCGTATCATCAAAGGCTTCGATTACTATGTTAGTAATATCTATTAGAGCTGTTGTGGTTGATTTTCCTTCAATATATCCATGTTGGTTATTATTTAATAAATTATGTTTTTTTAGGAAAGCTTCTAATCTACTTTTTAGCAAACCCTCAAAAAATTTTGAGAATACTGGAAGAATAGCAATTGGTCTATAATTATCAGTTTCGTTAATGACACCTTTTTTATGTACGGAAGAAATCTTGGCAATTTTTAGCTTATTTGGAAACTCTCTTTTCTCAAAGCACTTATTTATTACATGTGTCAATGGTGTTATAACATAAGGCAGAATTATCTTTAATATTTTGTGTTGAAACCATATACATCCGATGCTGCTTTTGTCTTGATGTTCCGTACCAAGTTGAGGATCTCAGTTTCAGTTACAGAGAATAGATAAAAGGATGAAATCCCTGTACCCCTTAGAATCCACATATATATCTAGCTGAACTAAGTAATGACCTGAGACATGTATGCAATGAGTGGGCTTCGTAAGCGTAGTTTAATATTAGTATACGCATCACTTTCCACATATTTTTGTGGTTAGACTGAGCAAGGACCAAAAAGGTGCAATGGGTGCGTCCTTTGGGCGTGGTTTCAACTTTATGAACCCCTGAAGTACTCGGGGAAATTGATGTAGCAGACGGTGTTATGTCTGTTTCGGTATTCTGTTTCCTAAATATTTCGACTCGCTGACGTACTCGGCACGATGTACGCTTTTCTTCCAAGCTTAAAAAATGCCTTAATGTTTCGATTCTGTGTGGTACCCTCTAAAGTAGGACAGAAACAAAGTTATGTTTTACTATAGAACACCCCTTAATGGCTTTTATTAATATAATAAAGGAAATTGTAACTAAGACGGCCAAAAGAAAGAAGAATAGGTACGTACAAACAAAACTTCTAAACAAACTAAAACGAAATGAAAGTACTTATTAGTGTTAGTACTCATTAAATTAACTTAATAACAAATGAGTGATTCAATTACTGAGTTAGCGCAATAAAAAATGGTAAAATGCATCCGGACATCGCTTTAATGTAACCTGTAAAATCGTTCCTATTAAATTGTAAGAATAGAGGGTACGAAAAAACAATTCTTCGATCAAAGACAGTTACCGTTCCCAAAATCTACAGATGACGAAATTATAAGGGTTCTTGAGGAACGAAAACCAAAAAGGACCAGAAAATCTTCATAAATAGGAAAAAAGTAAGAAAAAATGGTTTGTATTAAAGTCAAGATAAAAAAATCCATTCAAAACAAGATTCATCTACATGCAGTCCTTTTAAGATTTTATTTGGCATTTACAAAAATTGTATTGTCTATGTTGCGTTCGGTGTCATAAGATTGTAACATCACACAAAACAAAACACGCGTGAAGAGCGTGCATCCACATCCGAACAGTAGGTATAGACACATCCACCCACATACATAAAAAGGGATATACGTGAAAGAGAAACGTCCAACCCGTGTAATACTATAATGGCGCCATTTTGTATATATTTTGATGCGTCTGTTGTATAAATAACCAGAAATATCGATTCATTTATAGATTTTCTTAGATTTAGAACGGCGGCAACACTTAGGAAATGGCGGGCTCTTTGGATGTTCTAAATGCTCAAAGCAGGTACATTGCAAACTTTATTGTAATGTAATGCAATTCTTTTTTTTACTTTTTGAGAGATTACCGGTAGTTTCTCAACAGCATGTATAGGTAACTTTTTATAAATTTCAAGTTTGCATTTATTGTTTAAATTAAACAAACAATTTTCATTAATCAGCATTCAACTGGTTTCCGAGATATTATGATATAAATATTAATAAGTGTAGATTTTAAAAATTGTCAATTTTTACCTACAGCACCACTTAACCGGAAAGTTGTTTAACGAATTGTTGGAACTAGTTACCTGAAGGCATAGGCTATCGTAAACAACCCTCCATACATTTTTACCTTTTAGTTCACACGGGAATTATGATAGCTGCTGGATTTGCTTATACTAATATAAATGTGAAAAAACACCAAACGGTGAAGTAGAAGAGAAGAAATAGAACTGTAAAATTGCAGTAGATTTTCTTTATCAAAGATGCACGTGGCACTAGGGCATAACGCATAACATAGTGAAATAGTGCTTAAAGCTGACCATGCCCAAGTTTTTTCAACTAAAGAATACTTTTCAGTCAACTGAGTCAACAATTTTAGATGCACATAAATAAACGTAAATATGTACATATTAATTAAAATATTTATTCAGGAACTTAAATTTCAAAGAAAACAGTTTAACAGTACAGTAACAGTTTAACACAATGCAACTATGTATAATTATGTATCTTTTTATTCTCTCTGTAATATATGCATTTTTCTATTTTGATTCTTTAGTGATTGCTTTCTGAAACACATTTGCGTGTTATAAAGTACCTCCGTAAAAAGTCGAAATTGTTAGGTTGGTAGCAACTAGAAGATGTATAATTATAAATGCTATATTTATAAAAAAATTGTTTATTTATAAAAAATATTAAATATTTATAAAAAAAAGATTACCCAAATTGGGATTAGAACCGGGGTTTTATAAATACAAATCCTGGATGACCTGCATTCGGCGACGGATATATTCCACGCCGAATCGACCAAAGTTAGCGCGGTATCCTCATAGATTTTTTTTAAGTTTTGTTCACGTAATACCCTTTCCAAGTCTTATATAAAGCTCAAATATTACTGCCCATAAATACACCGTTCGGAAGATACAGAGGTTTATTTCTTTCAGTTTTAAACGTACATCGCTATATTCAAATGCTATTTACTCGGCTTTCGTATTAGTAGGAAAGGTCGGGAAAGGTAGGAAAGGCGTGGAATGTCTCTATAGTGGGGACACATTCTGATTTGTATTTATTTGCAATTTTATTGCAGATTAAATTTTGTAAAGTCATTTGCATACAAATCACCCCCGCAGAAAAAAATGTTTCTTATCGAAAAAATTCGATAAAAGGGAAAGTATTGATTTTTGGAAAAATTCCAAAAACAGGTTAATTTTCTTTTTAAAGTCCGCACATTTTGACATAATATTCGGATATATAGGGTGATGCGTTGAAGTGTGGTGACTTTCCCGTCTTCATAATTAATTTTTTTCAAAAATTTCTTTATGTAATTACCATGTCGGCAATTGGGTGAAGTGTCAGCATATGAAACACAAAAATGAAAGTTACTATTTAAAAATATGCCGATGACGTTACCACACTTAAATGCATCACCTTGCCTATCCGAATACTGTCAAAAAGTGCGGACTTTAAAAACTTGTTTTTGGAATTTTTCCAAAATAAAATATTTTCCCTTTTATCGAATGTATTCCTTTTGACTCGCAATGTATATAAAATATATTAAATATTTTATCATTTCATCGTTTTTTCGTTTACCTATTTAATATTTAAATAAACGATATCGCGCGCATGTTTCTAAAGTAAGGGGGAATCAATTTTTATATTTAGCAAATGTAGCGGCCGCAGTGGTGTATTTTGACGCCAATAATAACTAAAAATCCAAATAAAATTTATTTCCAATTATTCGTCTCCTGATCTTGCGAATTCATCGATTAGAATGAAACAAAAATCAAACTAAAGTACGATTTATAAACTACTCCCGCGTTTTTGACTTTTTTCAGAATTACGAAATATTAATATTTTAGAATTTTTTAAAAATTAATTGGTTTTTCTATTTTTTTGTAATCTTTTTTCCATAAAAATATTTTTTCCTCATTTTGCGAATCCATGGAATGTGAAAAGAATATAATATAATATTATATAATAATAAGATTACATAATAATAATATAATATTTTATATCTCTATACCCCATGCGTTTCCAACTTGTATAATAGGTACATCTTTTTATACCGTCAATTGAGCACCCAGGCAACTCTATGCCATGCTATACTAAACCCATTCATTTCTAACCTATACGATGGTTCATCCCGTTTATGTTTGTTTATTTTCGACTATTTCCTGTGATAAGATTTCGAAGCTGTTCTGTAATTTAAAATAAATAGGTAACTTATAAAATTAAAAATAAGAACGACTCCAATAATAATAATTGTAGATTAATAGCATTCCTTAATTGCATCTAATTTAAATTAAATTTATGTTAATTTCATTAAGTGTTTAATGTTAATAACATAATGAGTATCGAATATTAATGATAATAGTAAGGTATATTTTTAATTCATTCAAAATTTACTTTTACGACATTAACAGGTAGCATCAATACTATATAAACTAAAGATGTGGCTCAGGACAGCATTCGAAAACTACCAACGAATAACAAACCAACTCAACCAATCATGTTCAAATACGTAAGTACACTACAAAAAGTGTAATTAAAATTTTAATAAATAGTAATAATTAACTGTTTTAGGTTGTATTACCTCTTTTCTTGGCTGCCTGCGTTAGCGCCGGATTTTTGGGTGCTCCTGCAGTAGCTCCAGCTTATGCTTATGCAGCTGCTCCAGCTATAGCCGCCGCTCCAGTCGCATATGCTAGCTCTCTCAGGGTATGAATTTTTAGAATAAAACAATCATGCAAACACTCACGTACTTCTTCAAATTTTGTATTTATCTTTTCACAGACTTATGCTGCCCCAGCCATTGCTGCTGCTCCATTTGCCCGTGCTGCCTTTGCTGCTCCTGCTCTAGCTGCGCCAGCTCTTGGATACGCCGGTTATGGTGGTTATGGTGGTTACGGTGCTCGTCTCGGTTGGTAATTTCTAAATTAACACTTTACATCCTTAACTTAATAAATTTGTAAATATCTATTTATTTGTATTCGTCTCTTTTTTGGCAATGTTACATTAATAAATGTTTACCCACCCCTATGTATTGCTTTCTTTGTTTATCCTTATACTTTAAACTGTCAAAAATTGTTGCTATTTTCAAATAAAAATCGCCTGAAATCAATTTTTAGGCACGTCCTGTAGAAGTAGGACTTCGGCATAATGATTCCAAATAAATGTAAATCTTTTACAAGGTATCTCTTACTGTATCACACTAGTAAACTGTTAAGACTATTACCAATTCTTAATTTTTTTCTGCAATAATAAATGTGTGTCAAAATTAAAATTAAAATTAAGATCACTTTCCAGCTCAATTAGCCAGGGCGGGGTGACAATAAACCAAAGTCGCTGCCGCCTCACGTTTGATTCCAGCTGGCATATAACTTTTTTGTATTTTTTTCAAAACACAAGATTTAAAATAACAATTTTTTCCTTAAAAATATCAATTTTCCGCATAATTTTAATAAGTTGCATTTCAAAATTCTAATTCTGATCCATAATGTTGGACACAACTGTAAAATAACGTCCATCAGGTTGAGAGCATGTTATATAATTTTCTTGAGCAACTTCATTAATTGCCAGAAGTACATTATGGCCTAGAAACAAAAATATATTTTTGAAATAAGGTTCCCTACAATAAAAAAATGGGCCAATAATTCGATGACTCAACATTCGTATCCACTTATTTACCTTTTAAGTCCACTAATAGTTCACGTAACACACCAAATTAGGGTTTTCTTGGGACCACATTCTGATGGTTTGCTTGTTGGGCTCGTCATTAAATGTGAAGTTTTTTCGTCAGTGAAACATACACTTTAAATAAAATCCCTATATTACTATATCACCACTAGTGGTTAGGATTATCCTGATGTAACTGATTTTGTATGTCCAAGTGGTTTGGAGTATGATAATATAAGGTATTTACCATAATTTTTACATGGGCCAAAAATCACTTCCAGTTTTGTTAAATTGACTAAGAATCTGATAAACTATGAAAAAAATCTCAAATTTGCTGTTATTTTTAAATTTTGTGTTTTTAAAAAATAAAAAAAGAAGTTATGTGTCAGCTGGAATCGAACCTGTGTCGACAGCGACTTTTTATCACCGTTAGCGTACGCCTGAACCTCACTTACTTTGAAAGTAGGTTTGACCAATTTAAATAATTTTTGTTTAAAAAAGGAACTAAATTTAATTTTTATTACATTACAAGCAAAGAATTCTTATAATAATACCGTATACAAAAAGTGTGTACTACATACTTATGCTATAGCATACTACAAAGTGTTATATAGGATGTTTTATAGCCCCTGCACCAAACTTGACCAGGGCATTTCTAAGGACATTTAGAACAAAAACGTTTAATTAAAACTTTTTTATTAGAAAAAGTAAAAACTAATAATTTTGACATATAAGTATATATGAAATTATAACGTACTTATGGTAATATCATTAAAAAGTGTTAGTGGCGGTTTTAAAATCTCAGAGCCAGACAAACCAATTTGTCAGTAAAACACGGTTTTGTTTAGTATGCTGCATGATACTAAGAATGGAAACTGTTGATTTTGAAATAAATTCAAGGTCTAATAACAGCTTTAAAATAAAAACATTAGATTCTTAAAAAGAACATTTGATTTCTTAATAAAGTAAGTTAATTAGATTAAAGGGCGATTTTTATTAGTGTGATCGGTTTGAAATTCAATTTAAAAAAATAAAATCCATTCGGCTTTATAAGAAAATTACATTACAAATTAGAATCTGTGTTGCTAATACGTTTATTACAACCTGAAAAATTACTTGATTCTAGTAATCCTTTTCTCAGAATGCAGATTTGATCTTGAGACATAACGTTTATATTAAATATAAGTGCTAGGTACTGTTTATTATCTCATAACGGCAGTTTGTATTAAAATTGTTGTGTTGAAGAATACCTAGTTCTCATTAGTGTAAATAGTTTATTGCGGTTATTAAATTATTACAATAATATCAGACTGCTCAAGACAGTGTGTATATACAACATAAATACATTTTTACGTTCTTTAACTAAAAATAAACAGAAAAATAAATAAAAAGACAACAATTGGTTGAACGTGCGAAGATTTTTACGAACAGTAAGAAGATTTAGGAAAACGGAAATTATGTTAAATATAACGTCTTGTTTTGAAGAACCTCTTATATATAAAAACTACGCTTCGGACAAAACATGTTATTTTAAAAATGGAATTTTTTGTTTGTTTGTTGATGTTTGATGAATAATGGCGGCCAAAAAAATGGAAACGCCAATTATTTGCTGTTAAATAAACATTGTGGTCAAATTAAGATTGCTGATGTCACATTGTTTTCGAATATGTTTGTCCAATATTGTTACCAAAGGTTCTGACATTTAAATAATCTTATAGTACTAAACCCCACTTACAGTGTATAAAATGATTAAAAAAGCGTTAGTTTGAATAATACTGGTGTTTTCATTTTTTTGGTCGCCATTGTACGTGTTATAAGACATCCTTCAATCAAGAAATATTTGCGTGTGACAAGTGGTAACGTTGTTAAACAACATTTGACGTTTTGTTGTGCTCAAACATGTTTATAACTTATCTTCCAAAACAGTTTCCAAAAACATTTTATTAATAGCTGGTGTTATTAAACTGTTTTTTGTACAAAACAATGCACCTATTGTTAATGCAAAGTAGAAAAATAACAATTTTAAAACAGGTATTTATTTATGATGTAATTGATTTAACACGTTTAATATCCTGTTAGTAAAAAATGACTGACACACTGGTTTTCGTGTAATCCGTGTGCAATGCAAATCGATCTAGTGTTCTACCCGACCTAGTAAGGCCACCACATCAAGTTAGCTTTCAAAGAAGGAGTTTGTCGAGGTGTTAAAGAGTTGCATTAACGATAACATAACAAGATATAAACTGTTTTAAGTTCCCGAAGGTGAGTGGAAATCAAATGTACTCTTTGTGAAAGTTAAATATTTAAAAGAAAGTTGTATTTAAATGTTTCCAAATATTTCAGAAAATTGGTCAGCATTATACGTTGTTTGTCAGTTTGTCAAGTCCATCTCAAAGGCTTGCGAAAAGCAGTTAGCAGTCAACTTACAAACTGGTTCCGCAAGTTATTGAAAAACTAAGTAAATAAAACTGAGTTTCCCTACCTATTTAGGTAACGGGATTTACTGACCTTACGGCCAAGTAACGTCCGTTAACTTTAGTAGCCTTCAAAAAAAGGATTGTCTTATAAGCCGCCATTTTTAGTCCCAATTAGTGTTGCTAGCACTTTTTATACCACATATGTATTTTAGCCTGGTAGCCAAGGAATCCAGCAAAAGCTCATTTGACAAATTAATGTCAGTTTGACAATTTTAAAATTTTTGTTTTATGTTCCAGATAATTGTTTTTTGGTGTTAATCGCTAGTCAGATTTCTCTACAAATATATCGGGTGAGATTAGACAGCGTAAGGAATTCAATGTCATATACTTGACTCATGTCTGAGTCAACGGGAAATCTTCGCTACTATTTTATTTTTGCTTTTTAAGATTTTCCATCTTCCACCAGATGTAGTACAGTTGCGGCCGAGAAATTTTCAACGGTCTATTGCGACTGCGTAATTTCGACTTTTAAATTCTCATAAGAGACGTCACTTTTATTCATTTGATATGTCATAAGTAGCATACAAGCGAGCATCATACGACGCGAATATCAGAAAAATGTGCCAATTTGATAAATTAGCGTTGAAAATTTTTCGACCGCAACTATACATACAGTTGATGTATATCGTGTCCATCAACCGACTTTCTAATTAAAGCGCCTAGTTAGAAGTACCTACTGCTTGAAAAGATTCTAATGGATAATCTGCATTCTTATTAGAGCATTTCTAGCTTTTTTTGGCTATTTATTGTATTATATTTTTGCACTTATAATCAGTTTGGGTTGTAGTACATTTCTAAGCTCTAATGGTATATGTTTCGTGCAAATTTCTTTTTAAAAAACAATTGATTTTCATTCTGGTAAATGTTAAATAAACCATCCTAGATCATCTACTTGCTAGATTTTCAGTAACGAAAAAGAAAATCGATGTCACTACTAACCCGTAGAGGGTTTAGTTGGCTACGAGGGGTGACTCACGAAGGTATTATGGTGCACACTTTTCCGGTATTATAATACCAAGTACGTATTATACTAAATATAAGTATTACCTGTATTAGATATTATATGTATTATCTAGTATTACTCGGTATTACGGGTAATATTTCGTACCATTAGTAATACATGATATTATTTCAAGTATTATGGGTATTACGGAGCTATTATTGGTATTATTGCAAGTGTTATCGGTATTATCATTGCTATTATTTCGGTACAATTATAATAATTACAAAAAATCTATGCTGCTTTTTATTTATTAGAAAGACAATTAGGTCAGTGTAAAAGTTAAATAATTTTAGGATATGTTAAAGATGTTAAACTGAACAAATTCTTAACAGTTTTGTAAATAACTAAATGGCATTAAATGCAATTTTTATTTCTAATTTTGGTGTTCTGGCATGGTGGAATTTAACAAAGATCTCGATTAAAATCAATTCATTTGAAATGCAATCGTTAATCTTTTATGCAGACGATTGATCCGACGCCGGTGCATATTTTGTTCCGTTTTGCATGTGATGGCTAGTAGGCGTTCTTATCAAGGTCTCTTAAGCTGGCTCAGCCAAAACAGCACAACACAAAAAGAAATATATAATGATTTAGTGCTAATTAATTGCTATTTAATTGCGCTAAATAAAATTTTATTGCTGTTTTTTTTTAAAGAAACCATGGCTAAGCTGACAAAAACCGTGTGCTGGCTCAATCGAAAAAAAAAAGGAAATAAATATTTTTTGATTTAGTGAGAATTAATTGCTAATTAATTGCAAATTAATTGCGCTAAATAAAAATGTATAGCTCTTATTTAAAAAAAAAATCATGGCTGAGCTGGCAAAAACCATATGCTGGCTAAATCAAAAATAAAAGGAAATACATATTTTTTTATTTAGTGAGAATTAATTGCTAATTAATTGCAAATTAATTGCGCTAAATAAAAATGCATAACTCTTATTAAACTGCATAAAAACGGCAGATAAGGCCGTCATATATAGTTAAATAGTGGGACTGGAATAGGTGCGATAGAATAATTAATTGCTCCAGCACAACATACTAAAATGTATTCTACCAAGTACTGCCAACTCTAGAATACTTAAACTTACACTCTTCGATTTAATTGCTACCAGAAAACTGCACAAAAACCGCGGATATGGCCGTTATATAAGATTAAACAGTGCGACTGGCATAGGAGCGGTAGAATAATTAATTGCTCCAGCACAACACACTAAAATGTGTTCTACCAAGTACTGCCAACTCTACAATACTTAAAATTACACTCTTCGATTTAATTGCTACCAGAAAACTGCATAAATACGGCGCATATGGCCGTTATATAAGATTAAACAGTGCGACTGGAATAGGAGCGGTAAAATAATTAATTGCTCCAGCACAACACACTAAAATATATTCTACCAAGTACTACCAAATCTAGAATACTCTAAAATACACTCTCTCATTTAATTGCTACCAGAGATCTGCAGAGAAACGGCGGATAAAGACGTCATATATGGTTAAACAGTGCGTCTGGAATAGGTGCGATAGAATAATTAATTGCTCCAGCACAACACACTAAAATGTATTCTACCAAGTACTACCAACTCTAGAATGCTCAAAAATACACTCTTTGATTTAATTGCTACCATAAAACTGCATAAAAACGGAGGATAAGGCCGTTATATAAGATTGAACAGTGCGACTGGAATAGGAGCGGTAGAATAATTAATTGCTCCAGCACAACACACTAAAATATATTCTACCAAGTACTACCAATTCTAGAATACTCTAAAATACACTCTTTCATTTAATTGCTACCAGAGAACTGCAGAGAAACGGCGGATAAAGCCGTCATATATGGATAAACAGTGCGTCTGGAATAGGTGCGATAGAATAATTCATTTCTCAAGCACAACACACTAAAATGTATTCTACCTAGTACTACCAACTCTAGAAAACTCAAAGATAGACTCTTTGATTTAATTGCTACCAGAGAACTGCAGAGAAATGGCGGATAAAGCCGTCACATATGGTTAAACAGTTCTTCTGGAATAGGTATGGTAGAATAAATAATTGCTCCAGCACAACACACTAAAATGTATTCTACCAAGTACTACCAACTCTAGAATACTCGAAAATACACTCTTTGATTTAATTGCTACCAGAGAACTGCAGAAAAACGGTGGATAAAGCCGTCATAAATCGTTAAACAGTGCGTCTGGAATAGGTACAATAGAAAAATTAATTGCTCCAGCACAACACACTAAAATGTATTCTACGAAGTACTGCCAACTCTAGAATACTCGAAAATACACTCTTAGATTTAATTGCTACCTGAGAACTGCAGAGAAACGGCTGATAAAGCCGTCTTATATGGTTAAACAGTGGGACTGGAATTGGTGCGATAGAATAATTAATTGCTCCAGCACAACACACTAAAATGTATTCTACCAAGTACTACCAACTATAGAATGCTCAAAAATACTCTCTTTGATTTAATTACTACCATAAAACTGCATAAAAACGGCGGATAAGGCCGTTATATAAGATTGAACAGTGCGACTGGCATAGGAACGGTAGAATAATTAATTGCTCCAGCACAACACACTAAAATATATTCTACCAAGTACTACCAACTTTAGAATACTCGAGAATACACTCTCTGATTTAATTGCTACCAGAGAACTGCAGAGAAACGGCGGATAAAGCCGTCATATGTTGTTAAACAACTGGACTCATAAACTTTCCTGGAATAAAATTAAAATGTTATAACAGCTCATTAAAGTTATAATTAATAATTAAATAAAGTAAACAAAAATTTGTAAGCATGTTTGAAACGAAAAAACTACAAATTTCCAGGTACGCACTATAGAAATCCGAGTATTCCGGACATAATGATTTATTTAAAGTAAATTATTACCGTACTAATTATAGAAAGCAGACCCTTGTTATTCAATCTACTATAATATTCAATGAATTAGTCCGTTCCTCGCATCTGGAAATATTTGGGATCCCTTATGGCTGGTTTTTGAATAAACTTAAATCTATTATTAATTAATTAATTTTAATTTGTAATCGATAAATATTGTATAAATTTATTTATAAATTTTTATATTTAAATAATACTAACTGTAAGCGATTATGTAAATCTTTTCTATATATTTATACTGAAACATGTAATTAGGCCATTAGGCCTGTTTGTTTTCAGTTTAATAAATAAATAATTCCGAGTAATATCTATAAAATTCCCAGAATTTTGTTCTAATTTCTATAAAACGGTACATTTTATTTAAAATCAAACTGGACTCATAAACTTTCCCGAAAAACAATTAAAATGTTATCATATCTCATTAACATTATCATTTATATTTAAATAACCTTAACAAAAATCTGTAAACATGCTTGCAACGGAAATATTGCAAATTTCCAGGTACACACTATAGAAATCCGAGTATTCCGGACATAATTCCGAGTAATATCTATAAAATTCCCAGAATATTGTTCTAATTTCTACAAAACTCTACATTTTATTTAAAATCAAACTGGACTCATAAACTTTCCTGGAATAAAATTAAAATGTTATAACAGCTCATTAAAGTTATAATTAATATTTAAATAAAGTAAACAAAAATTTGTAAGCATGTTTGAAACGGAAAAACTACAAATTTCCCGGTACGCACTATAGAAATCCGAGTATTCCGGACATAATTCCGAGTAATATCTATTAAATTCCAAGAATTTTGTTCTAGTTTCTACAAACCTGTGCATTTTATTTAATAGCATACTGGACTCATAAACTTTCCTGGAATACAATTAAAATGTTATAACAGCTCATTAACATTATCATTAATATGTAAATAACCTTAACAAAAATCTGTAAACATGCTTGCAACGGAAATATTACAAATTTCCAGGTACACACTATAGAAATCCGAATATTCCGGACATAATTCCGAGTAATATCTATAAAATTCCAAGAATTTTGTTCTAGTTTCTACAAACCTGTGCATTTTATTTAATAGCATACTGGACTAATAAACTTTCCTGGAATACAATTAAAATGTTATAACAGCTCATTAAAGTTATCATTAATATTTAAATAAAGTAAACAAAAATCTGTAAGCATTTTTGAAACGAAAAAACTACAAATTTCCTGGTACGCACTATAGAAATCCGAATATTTCGGACATAATTCCGAGTAATATCTATAAAATTCTCAGAATTTTGTTCTAGTTTCTACAAACCTGTGCATTTTTATTTAAAATCAAACTGACTCATAAACTTTCCTGGCATACAATTAAAATGTTATAACAGCTCATTGAAGTTATCATTAATATTTAAATAAAGTAAACAAAAATCTGTAAGAATTTTTGAAACGAAAAAACTACAAATTTCCTGGTACGCACTATAGAAATCCGAATATTTCGGACATAATTCCGAGTAATATCTATAAAATTCTCAGAATTTTGTTCTAGTTTCTACAAACCTGTGCATTTTTATTTAAAATCAAACTGGACTCATAAACTTTCCTGGCATACAATTAAAATGTTATAACAGCTCATTGAAGTTATCATTAATATTTAAATAAAGTAAACAAAAATCTGTAAGAATTTTTGAAACGAAAAAACTACAAATTTCCTGGTACGCACTATAGAATTCCGAGTATTCCGGACATAATTACGAGTAATATCTATAAAATTCCCAGAATTTTGTTCTAATTTCTACAAAATTGTACATTTTATTTAAAATCAAACTAGACTCATAAAGTTCCGAGAAAACAGTAACAAAATATCACATCTCATTACCATTATCATTAATATTTAAATAAACTAAGCAAAAATCTGAGGTCTCTTAAGCTGGCTCAGCCAAAATAGCACAACACAAAAAGAAATATATAATGATTTAGTGCTAATTAATTGCTATTTAATTGCGCTAAATAAAATTTTATTGCTCTGTTTTTTTTAAAGAAACCATGGCTAAGCTGACAAAAACCGTGTGCTGGCTCAATCGAAAAAAAAAGGAAATAACTATTTTTTGATTTAGTGAGAATTAATTGCTAATTAATTGCAAATTAATTGCGCTAAATAAAAATGCATAACTCTTAAACTGCATAAAAACTGCCGATAAGGCCGTCATATATAGTTAAATAGTGGGACTGGAATAGGTGCGATAGAATAATTAATTGCTCCAGCACAACACACTAAAATGTATTCTACCAAGTACTGCCAACTCCAGAATACTTAAAAATACACTCTTCGATTTAATTGCTACCAGAAAACTGCATAAAAACCGCGGATATGGCCGTTATACAAGATTAAACAGTGCGACTGGCATAGGAGCGGTAGAATAATTAATTGCTCCAGCACAACACACTAAAATGTGTTCTACCAAGTACTGCCAACTCTACAATACTTAAAATTACACTCTTCGATTTAATTGCTACCAGAAAACTGCATAAATACGGCGCATATGGTCGTTATATAAGATTAAACAGTGCGACTGGAATAGGAGCGGTAGAATAATTAATTGCTCCAGCACAACACACTAAAATATATTCTACAAAGTACTACCAAATCTAGAATACTCTAAAATACACTCTCTCATTTAATTGCTACCAGAGATATGCAGAGAAACGGCGGATAAAGACGTCATATATGGTTAAACAGTGCGTCTGGAATGGGTGCGATAGAATAATTAATTGCTCCAGCACAACACACTAAAATGTATTCTACCAAGTACTACCAACTCTAGAATACTCGAAAATACACTCTTAGATTTAATTGCTACCTGAGAACTGCAGAGAAACGGTGGATAAAGCCGTCTTATATGGTTAAACAGTGGGACTAGGTGCGATAGAATAATTAATTGCTCCAGCACAACACACTATAATGTATTCTACCAAGTACTACCAACTCTAGAATACTCGAAAACACACTTTTTGATTTAATTACTACCAGAGAACTGCAGAGAAATGGCGGATAAACCGTCATATATGGTTAAACAGTGGGACTGGAATTGGTGCGATAGAATAATTAATTGCTCCAGCACAACACACTAAAATGTATTCTGCCAAGTACTACCAACTCTAGAATGCTCAACAATACACTCTTTGATTTAATTTCTACCATAAAACTGCATAAAAACGGCGGATAAGGCCGTTATATAAGATTGAACAGTGCGACTGGAATAAGAGCGGTAGAATAATGAATTGCTCCAGCACAACACATTAAAATGTGTTTTACCAAGTACTACCAACTCTAGAATACTCGAGAATACACTCTCTGATTTAATTGCTACCAGAGAACTGCAGAGAATAGGCGGATAAATCCGTCATATATGGTTAAACAGTGCGTCTGGAATAGGTGCGGTAGAATAATTAATTGCTCCAGCACAACACACTAAAATGTATTCTACCAAGTACTGCCAACTCTAGAATACTCGAAAAGAAACTTTTAGATTTAATTGCTACCTGAGAACTGCAGAGAAACGGCGGATAAACCGTCATATATAGTTAAACAGTGGGACTGGAATTGGTGCGATAGAATAATTAATCGCTCCAGCACAACACACCAAAATGTATTCTACGAAGTACTACCAACTCTAAAATAATCGAAAACACACTCTTTGATTTAATTGCTACCTGAGAACTACAGAGCAATGGCGGATAAACCATCATATATGGTTAAACAGTGGGACTGGAATTGGTGCGATAGAATAATTAATTGCTCCAGCACAATACACTAAAATGTATTCTACCAAATACTACCAACTCTAGAAAGCTCAAAAATACACTCTTTGATTTAATTGCTACCATAAAACTGCATAAAAACGGAGGATAAGGCCGTTATATAAGATTGAACAGTGCGACTGGAATAGGAGCGGTAGAATAATTAATTGCTCCAGCACAACACACTAAAATATATTCTACCAAGTACTACCAAATCTAGAATACTCTAAAATATACTCTTTCATTTAATTGCTACCAGAGAACTGCAGAGAAACGGCGGATAAAGCCGTCATATATGGTTAAACAGTGCGTCTGGAATAGCTACGATAGAATAATTAATTGCTCCAGCACAACATACTAAAATGTATTCTACCAATTACTACCAACTCTAGAATACTCGAAAATACACTCTTAGATTTAATTGCTACCTGAGAACTGCAGAGAAACGGCGGATAAAGCCGTCTTATTTGCTTAAACAGTGGGACTGGAATTGGTGCGATAGAATAATTAATTGCTCCAGCACAACATACTAAAATGTATTCTACCAAGTACTACCAACTATAGAATGCTCAAAAATACTCTCTTTGATTTAATTACTAACATAAAACTGCATAAAAGCGGCGGATAAGGCCGTCATATAAGATTGAACAGAGCGACTGGCATAGGAACGGTAGAATAATTAATTGCTCCAGCACAACACACTAAAATGTGTTCTACCAAGTACTACCAACTTTAGAATACTCGAGAATACGCTCTCTGATTTAATTGCTACCAGAGAACTGCAGAGAAACGGCAGATAAAGCCGTCATATGTGGTTAAACAGTGCTTCTGGAATAGGTATGGTAGAATAATTAATTGCTCCAGCACAACACACTAAAATATATTCTAACAACTACTACCAACTCTAAAATACTCGAAAATACACTCTTTGATTTAACTGCTACCAGAGAACTGCAGAGAAACGGTGGATAAAGCCGTCATATATGGTTAAACAGTGCGTCTGGAATAGGTGCAATAGAATAATTAATTGCTCCAGCACAACACACTAAAATGTATTCTTCCAAGTACTGCCAACTCTAGAATGCTCAAAAATACACTCTTTGATTTAATTGCCACCATAAAAATGCATAAAAACGGCGGATAAGGCCGTTATATAAGATTGAACAGTGCGACTGGAATAGGAGCGGTAGAATAATTAATTGCTCCAGCACAACACACTAAAATATATTCTACCAAGTACTACCAATTCTAGAATACTCGAAAATACACTCTTTGATTTAATTGCTACCAGAGAACTGCAGAAAAACGGTGGATAAAGCCGTCATAAATCGTTAAACAGTGTGTCTGGAATAGGTGCAATAGAAAAATTAATTGCTCCAGCACAACACACTAAAATGTATTCTACCAAGTACTGCCAACTCTAGAATACTCGAAAATACACTCTTAGATTTAATTGCTACCTGAGAACTGCAGAGAAACGGCGGATAAAGCCGTCTTATATGGTTATACAGTGGGACTGGAATTGGTGCGATAGAATAATTAATTGCTCTAGCACAACACACTAAAATGTATTCTAGCAAGTACTACCAACTATAGAATGCTCAAAAATACTCTCCTTGATTTAATTACTACAATAAAACTGCATAAAAACGGCGGATAAGGCCGTTATATAAGATTGAACAGTGCGACTGGCATAGGAACGGTAGAATAATTAATTGCTCCAGCACAACACACTAAAATGTGTTCTACCAAGTACTACCAACTTTAGAATACTCGAAAATACACTCTCTGATTTAATTGCTACCAGAGAACTGCAGAAAAACGGCGGATAAAGCCGTCATATATGGTTAAACAGTGCGTCTGGAATAGGTGCAATAGAATAATTAATTGCTCCAGCACAACACACTAAAATGTATTCTTCCAAGTACTGCCAACTCTAGAATATACGAAAATACACTAATCGATTTAATTGCTACCAGAAAACACAATAAAAACGGCGGATATGGCCGTTATATAAGATTAAACAGTGCGACTGGAATAGGAGCGGTAGAATAATTAATTGCTCCAGCATAACACACTAAAATATATTCTACCAAGTACTACCAACTCTAGAATGCTCAAAAATACACTCTTTGATTTAATTGCTACCATAAAAATGCATAAAAACGGCGGATAAGGCCGTTATATAAGATTGAACAGTGCGACTGGAATAGGAGCGGTAGAATAATTAATTGCTCCAGCACAACACACTAAAATATATTCTACCAAGTACTACCAATTCTAGAATACTCGAAAATACACTCTTTGATTTAATTGCTACCAGAGAACTGCAGAAAAACGGTGGATAAAGCCGTCATAAATCGTTAAACAGTGCGTCTGGAATAGGTGCAATAGAATAATTAATTGCTCCAGCACAACACACTAAAATGTATTCTTCCAAGTACTGCCAACTCTAGAATGCTCAAAAATACACTCTTTGATTTAATTGCTACCATAAAAATGCATAAAAACGGCGGATAAGGCCGTCATGTAAGATTGAACAGTGCGACTGGAATAGGAGCGGTAGAATAATTAATTGCTCCAGCACAACACACTAAAATATATTCTACCAAGTACTACCAATTCTAGAATACTCGAAAATACACTCTTTGATTTAATTGCTACCAGAGAACTGCAGAGAAACGGCGGATAAAGCCGTCTTATATGGTTATACAGTGGGACTGGAATTGGTGCGATAGAATAATTAATTGCTCCAGCACAACACACTAAAATGTATTCTTCCAAGTACTGCCAACTCTAGAATGCTCAAAAATACACTCTTTGATTTAATTGCTACCATAAAAATGCATAAAAACGGCGGATAAGGCCGTTATATAAGATTGAACAGTGCGACTGGAATAGGAGCGGTAGAATAATTAATTGCTCCAGCACAACACACTAAAATATATTCTACCAAGTACTACCAATTCTAGAATACTTAAAAATACACTCTTTGATTTAATTGCTACCAGAGAACTGCAGAGAAACGGCGGATAAAGCCGTCATAAATCGTTAAACAGTGCGTCTGGAATAGGTGCAATAGAATAATTAATTGATCCAGCACAACACACTAAAATGTATTCTTCCAAGTACTGCCAACTCTAGAATGCTCAAAAATACACTCTTTGATTTAATTGCTACCATAAAAATGCATAAAAACGGCGGATAAGGCCGTTATATAAGATTGAACAGTGCGACTGGAATAGGAGCGGTAGAATAATTAATTGCTCCAGCACAACACACTAAAATATATTCTACCAAGTACTACCAATTCTAGAATACTCGAAAATACACTCTTTGATTTAATTGCTACCAGAGAACTGCAGAAAAACGGTGGATAAAGCCGTCATAAATCGTTAAACAGTGTGTCTGGAATAGGTGCAATAGAAAAATTAATTGCTCCAGCACAACACACTAAAATGTATTCTACCAAGTACTGCCAACTCTAGAATACTCGAAAATACACTCTTAGATTTAATTGCTACCTGAGAACTGCAGAGAAACGGCGGATAAAGCCGTCTTATATGGTTATACAGTGGGACTGGAATTGGTGCGATAGAATAATTAATTGCTCTAGCACAACACACTAAAATGTATTCTAGCAAGTACTACCAACTATAGAATGCTCAAAAATACTCTCCTTGATTTAATTACTACAATAAAACTGCATAAAAACGGCGGATAAGGCCGTTATATAAGATTGAACAGTGCGACTGGCATAGGAACGGTAGAATAATTAATTGCTCCAGTACAACACACTAAAATGTGTTCTACCAAGTACTACCAACTTTAGAATACTCGAAAATACACTCTCTGATTTAATTGCTACCAGAGAACTGCAGAAAAACGGCGGATAAAGCCGTCATATATGGTTAAACAGTGCGTCTGGAATAGGTGCAATAGAATAATTAATTGCTCCAGCACAACACACTAAAATGTATTCTTCCAAGTACTGCCAACTCTAGAATATACGAAAATACACTAATCGATTTAATTGCTACCAGAAAACACAATAAAAACGGCGGATATGGCCGTTATATAAGATTAAACAGTGCGACTGGAATAGGAGCGGTAGAATAATTAATTGCTCCAGCATAACACACTAAAATATATTCTACCAAGTACTACCAACTCTAGAATGCTCAAAAATACACTCTTTGATTTAATTGCTACCATAAAAATGCATAAAAACGGCGGATAAGGCCGTTATATAAGATTGAACAGTGCGACTGGAATAGGAGCGGTAGAATAATTAATTGCTCCAGCACAACACACTAAAATATATTCTACCAAGTACTACCAATTCTAGAATACTCGAAAATACACTCTTTGATTTAATTGCTACCAGAGAACTGCAGAAAAACGGTGGATAAAGCCGTCATAAATCGTTAAACAGTGCGTCTGGAATAGGTGCAATAGAATAATTAATTGCTCCAGCACAACACACTAAAATGTATTCTTCCAAGTACTGCCAACTCTAGAATGCTCAAAAATACACTCTTTGATTTAATTGCTACCATAAAAATGCATAAAAACGGCGGATAAGGCCGTTATATAAGATTGAACAGTGCGACTGGAATAGGAGCGGTAGAATAATTAATTGCTCCAGCACAACACACTAAAATATATTCTACCAAGTACTACCAATTCTAGAATACTCGAAAATACACTCTTTGATTTAATTGCTACCAGAGAACTGCAGAGAAACGGCGGATAAAGCCGTCTTATATGGTTATACAGTGGGACTGGAATTGGTGCGATAGAATAATTAATTGCTCCAGCACAACACACTAAAATGTATTCTTCCAAGTACTGCCAACTCTAGAATGCTCAAAAATACACTCTTTGATTTAATTGCTACCATAAAAATGCATAAAAACGGCGGATAAGGCCGTTATATAAGATTGAACAGTGCGACTGGAATAGGAGCGGTAGAATAATTAATTGCTCCAGCACAACACACTAAATATATTCTACCAAGTACTACTAATTCTAGAATACTTAAAAATACACTCTTTGATTTAATTGCTACCAGAGAACTGCAGAGAAACGGCGGATAAAGCCGTCATAAATCGTTAAACAGTGCGTCTGGAATAGGTGCAATAGAATAATTAATTGCTCCAGCACAACACACTAAAATGTATTCTTCCAAGTACTGCCAACTCTAGAATGCTCAAAAATACACTCTTTGATTTAATTGCTACCATAAAAATGCATAAAAACGGCGGATAAGGCCGTTATATAAGATTGAACAGTGCGACTGGAATAGGAGCGGTAGAATAATTAATTGCTCCAGCACAACACACTAAAATATATTCTACCAAGTACTACCAATTCTAGAATACTCGAAAATACACTCTTTGATTTAATTGCTACCAGAGAACTGCAGAGAAACGGCGGATAAAGCCGTCTTATATGGTTATACAGTGGGACTGGAATTGGTGCGATAGAATAATTAATTGCTCCAGCACAACATACTAAAATGTATTCTACCAAGTACTGCCAACTCTAGAATACTCGAAAATACACTCTTAGATTTAATTGCTACCTGAGAACTGCAGAGAAACGGCGGATAAAGCCGTCATAAATCGTTAAACAGTGCGTCTGGAATAGGTGCAATAGAAAAATTAATTGCTCCAGCACAACACACTAAAATGTATTCTACCAAGTACTGCCAACTCTAGAATACTCGAAAATACACTCTTAGATTTAATTGCTACCTGAGAACTGCAGAGAAACGGCGGATAAAGCCGTCTTATATGGTTATACAGTGGGACTGGAATTGGTGCGATAGAATAATTAATTGCTCTAGCACAACACACTAAAATGTATTCTAGCAAGTACTACCAACTATAGAATGCTCAAAAATACTCTCCTTGATTTAATTACTACAATAAAACTGCATAAAAACGGCGGATAAGGCCGTTATATAAGATTGAACAGTGCGACTGGCATAGGAACGGTAGAATAATTAATTGCTCCAGCACAACACACTAAAATGTGTTCTACCAAGTACTACCAACTTTAGAATACTCGAGAATACACTCTCTGATTTAATTGCTACCAGAGAACTGCAGATAAACGGCGGATAAAGCCGTCATATATGGTTAAACAGTGCGTCTGGAATAGGTGCAATATAATAATTTTAAGTATTGTAGAGTTGGCAGTACTTGGTAGAACACATTTTAGTGTGTTGTGCTGGAGCAATTAATTATTCTATCGCACCTATTCCAGTCCCACTATTTAACTATATATGACGGCCTTATCGGCCGTTTTTATGCAGTTTAATAAGAGTTATGCATTTTTATTTAGCGAAATTAATTTGCAATTAATTAGCAATTAATTCTCACTAAGTCAAAAAATATTTATTTCCTTTTTTTTCGATTGAGCCAGCACACGGTTTTTGTCAGCTTAGCCTTGGTTTCTTTAAAAAAAAAACAGAGCAATAAAATTTTATTTAGCGTAATTAAATAGCAATTAATTAGCACTAAATCATTATATATTTCTTTTTGTGTTGTGCTATTTTGGCTGAGCCAGCTTAAGAGACCTTTCTTATCATGCACCCTGCTCTTTTCCCTTGACTTCTGCTTAAGAATGTTTATTTTTTTATTTGTGTTTCGTATTTATTTTTTATTTTTTTTTATACCTCTACCTGTTTAATGTACAGCTGATTTCAAATAAATCTAGGACAGTCAGCATACTCCATAGTGTATATGTTTTTTATTTTCCTTGACAATTAATACATTTTCTGTAGTTACCTATGAAAATATAAATTAAAACCTGGTTCACGCGTTGTTAGAAAAGCAAAAATGATTCTCAAGACTTATCCTAGATTTCTTGGAAATTAACTGTACATCTATATGTAAATCTAACAATGACCATATCCGCCAACTTTTCAAAGTTCTAAGAAGAGCTGACCAGTTTGGAGTTGTTGATCAACCGTACCAAACACGGTCTTCATATACTCGTATAAGTATTTCAAAAGGATTTATGAATTAAACTTCTACATGCATTAATAATAAAATGTAAAAAGTCAAAGTAGTATTGCACTGTAATGCCTCAGTGCTTTTAAACAATCGTTTGTAAAATCTCTTCAAGTAAATAAAATTATTATTTCTAGATGTTAAACGGTACTGATATTCTGAAAATGAAAACAATTCATTTAGTTTCTTTGAAAAAATTATTTAAATTAGTGCACCAAAAGCCGACATAATTCCATAGTTTAGTTAGGCGGGGCGGAGTGATAATGAACCCACGTCGCTGCCAACTGCAACTCTTTTCGTTATTTTCGGGATATGAGTACTGTTTAAGATAATAAACAAAATGATAAACAGAAATAGTAACTTTATTTACTTGTGGCAATTTTAAAACAGATTGTTTAAAAGCACAGATTAATCCTCATTCGATTTTCAAATAAGGCAAAACAACGGGAAATATATTCTTACAGGAACATAGAAAACTAGAAATAAAGTAGATATTGAGACGCGTCAATAAATATAGCGGCGTTGCACAACCATTGTGACGCATACTTTAGTTAACATAATCTTAAAACCTTTCAACATGACAACTATCTTACATTCTGTTATGATATAGGCATACCAAATTACATGTATGCACGATGTGTTGCCTATCTGACAGGCGACTGAATTTCTAATTAAAAAATAGACTTAACTTATTTATCTTGTTTATTGTTTCCAGCCTTATTTTGTGGAACTCCATAATCATGAAATAAATAAAGATTATTAAAAGTTTCACAGTTTTATTAAAATATACCTGACAATATTGTTTCGACAGCTATGCTGTCATTATCAAAGGTAATATAATTATAAACAAACACGTCGCTAAGGTAGATACAAAATAGGTAACTAGATAAAATAATAATAATAATAAAAATTAATAATAAAAATCATAATTAAACATCTAATACTTCCAGTAACGGAGAATTACTGAGCTCAAGTTGTTCATTCATTAAAGGTAACCTGAGTTTGTGTTTGTATATCTCAAAGGCTTCTAAAATGTCTAATTTGCGTTTGTTATTACAAAAATGTAGGAATTTAATATTATTTTGAGGAGTCATTGTGTGATTTTGTTCTAAAAGGTGTTTGGCGTAATTCGATTTTTCAGGATGTTTATTTTTGTAATGACGTACGTGTTCACACACGCAAATTAATTTAGTTCCTAACTAGGAAAATCACTAACGATTCGCAATTGTTTTCCAATTATTATAAAAACAGCACGAAAATTTGGTTACTTTCTCTTGAATTTTCATACAGAGTAGAAGTCATGGCAGTTTGTACGAGTTAGTTTCAAAGTTATGTTGGTAAATTCTACGTCACTTAACTGTTAACAAAGTGAGGTTATGATAAATGTTATCTGTTTTTAATTTTTTTATAAGTTGTTAATAATTTAATTAATAATAATTATAATGAACAATCAAAGTAAACTATGTACTCATGGAAGATACATGTTGCTCCTTTAATAATTATAATTACCTTCATAAATGACAAATAAAATCAATTTGAAGGATGAATGGAATGTGCACATCTTGCCAACAAATAAGCAGGTAATTTTACCAACCATAACAGGAATTTGCTAATCTTCAAGTTAGGATGATTAATTTTTTTTGTGTGGCGCAAATAATTCTAAAATTTAAAATAATTTTCAATTTTTAATTTTTTTTAATAGTAATTTAAGATTGATGGATTGATCAGATAAGAATTTAAAAGGACAAAGAGAATTAGAATGTCTCTTAATTCTTATTTTGTTAAATCTATTTCACACCCAGATTTAATTGATTTTGTTTCACGTTTGTTTAATTGATTTAAATTTAAGATGTTAATGATTGTTTTCGTTTCTCTCCAATGAATTTTAAATTATTATTTCTTTTGTGCGTTCATAAATAAAATTTATCCATTTAAATGTTTAAAAAGAAATTTATTTGTGTCTGGTCCATTAACAATGTTTTATAGATTTAATTTAAATAGCTTCCTAATTAATTAGCTACCCGTCTGATTTCCTCTCATGCATTTATGGAACATGTTTTCCAGTTTAGAAATTATAGCCGGAGAATCTTTTTTGTGATAAAGGTAAGTGATATTTAGTTGTGTATATTTTCGTACTGTTTTACCATGATTTTGTGTTTGTGAGTTTCAACAGTAACAAATTTATTTTGGAATTTATAACATTTCATCTTTTATCAAGTGTTGGAGGATATATTATTCCCTACAATATATTTTTTTATTGACATTATATAACAATACCACCCACCCTTTCTATCACAACAATTAATATAATTAAATTAAATATAATCCAATAATACAATAATACAATTAACAGAAAATATTTTAATTGTAAGATGATCTCTTATTTAGAAGAAAACACGATTCTGAGAGCATCCCTTCTTTATTTACAATTGACTCTATATCTAATTTTTTGGCAATGCCTTTAGGCAAATAGGTTTTTAGTCGAAGAAAAGAGTCTTTCAACTGTACATGCGGACATAGGTAGCATCAACGACTTAATGAACTCTAAATATTTATTACTCCTTTGCAAAGAAATATCCCAGCTGGACAAGTGTGTAGAATCCCCCCTTTTTAAATTTTCGATTTAGAGTCTGTATTACCTAAAATGTATTAACCATGTTAATGAGGGCTCAGCCCACATTAAATTGTTTCAATGAGCGCCATAGCCTTCATGCCACCACGTTGCCGGCGCCTATGAAAATAATCACTTTTTTTTCTTACTTACCAGTAGTTAACAATTTAAAGCTGCGTATTGTGATATTGTAAAATAATTAATAATAGTTAAAATACTCCCATTAACAATACTGAAGTATTACAGGTATAATTATATACAGGTATATAATTATTTGAAATTATGTGAAGATAATTGGTATTATTTTATATTACTGGTATTATTCGGTATAATTTATTTATTTATAGTTAAGGCACCCAGCAGGAATTAATAATGCTTAGTATTATTAGTATTATTCCAGTATTATTTGTATTATCAGGTATTACCACATATATTATGTATTATTTCGGTATTACGTGGTATTATAGTATTGTGTTCAAAATAATACCGGTATTACATGTTTTGGTATTACGGTGTACAAAATATGGACTTGTGAGCCACCTCTCGGTTGGCTATTTCTAATTTAAGAAAAAGAAATAAGAAATACCAGAAAATTATGATATCACTATTTAATAACAAAACATTTTCAAAGATCATCATACAAAAATAAATAAATTAAATATTTACAATTCTTGCATACAGTTTGGCAATAAATAAAGAGGGTAACATAACTAAGTCAAAATTTACCAAATTGGGGCAGATTTAACAAGTCCAGCAGAGTATCCAAGACCGACAGCTGGAGCTGCATAAGCTGGAGCAGCGTGGTAAGAGAGAGCTGGGGCGGCAGCCACAACTGGAGCCTTAGCTACGAGTGGGGCGGCATATGATACAGCTGGGGCAGCATATGATACAGCTGGTGCAGCGTATGATACAGCTGGGGCAGCGTATGATACAGCTGGGGCAGCAACAGCAAGAGGGGCGGCTTTAAAGACGGGAGCGGCGTAGGATACGGCAGGGGCGGCGTAAGATACGGCAGGAGCAGCGTAGGATACAGCAGGGGCGGCGTAGGATACGGCAGGGGCAGCGTATTGAGCTACTGGAGCAGCAACGACGGCTGGGGCAACAGCTTTAACAACTGGGGCAGCGATCTAGAAAGATTAGAAAAATCAAATAAATTGTGTCACGAGACAATTTGATAAAAATGATAAATAATAATAGTTGAGACATGTAATAGAAATAATATTAAGATCCTGTTTCATTTTTGTAGGTCAATGTTCTTGATGTTGGATTTAGGTGACGTAAAATTACTATTAGAAAAATAAACCACTTTGGTATGTAAATTAAATTTTTGCTATTTATGTCATGTATGCAGCTGTAACAAGCATGTATAGATCTAGTTGTAATAATTTAGATTCATAATGTAATTAAATAGTTGAAGTTGTTAAAGATTACGTAATTTTATTTTTTTTGTAATTGAATGTTAATAATTTAATCAAATAATGGTCTGTTTTAAAAAAAGAAATAAAATACTCAATTAATTACATGTAATTACATAATAATTACATATAAATATTAGCGCGTGGGAAGACTTTGAATAATTGATACAAAAGTATCATTTTAAAAGACGAATTACAAATTTTAAAAGTGATCTAAATTAAATATAACTTGATTTGTAAATGCTTATAATATTTAATTGTTTACTATAATTAACTTTTAGAGTTACTTTAGTATAGATTTTTAAAAAGTTTTTTTATAGAGTCATACATACCCTTACGGTGTTTTGATAGGAGGTGGAGGTGGCTACTGGGGCAGCAGCAACGGCATGAGCAACAGGAGCAGCATAAGCAGCTACTGGGGCGGCAGCGTAAGCAGCATGAGCAATTGGGGCGGCAATAGGAGAGGAGTAAGCCAAAGCTGGGGCCACTGCAGGAGCACCCAAATATCCAGCGTTAACACAGGCGGCGAAGAAAAGTGGCAATACGACCTAATAAAACAATTTTAATTATTATCACAAATTTTTAAAAATTTACTGAATATATTTTTTAAATTCACTTACGTATTTGAACATTTTGATTTTTTTTTGTTGGTTGATTTAGTTAGCTTGTTATTCGTTGATGGTTTTTGAATGCAATTTAGGTCTCTGAGTTTAGTTTATATAGTAGTGGTAGCGGTCGTTGATCCCCCAAAACACTGAGTTTCGTTGTAGGTCAAGATCATGATGCAGCAAGGACCTCATTTCACTTTCGTTTTGCCTATTGTTGGGTTATCATGATGTAGAGCATCGAGTTTTCTGGACTGGTTCTTGTCACTGACTTGTCTTCGATGGTTTTAACCTACGCTTCTTTGGCTACGATAAGCAGATTATTTATGTACTGGTTAAAGTAATTAAAATGAACACTATGATTTAAGGGTACATGTTGATGAAGCAACATGTTCTGTCATACTTTTTTATAGGTTGGGTCTAATCAAAATTTCCATTTTTGCTGTTGAACTTCTGTGAGATTATCCTTGAGCTTCAATAAGTTCTATATGTTATTATGTCATGTTGTTTAACGTAAACTCTATCGAACACGTAGCCTTGTGTTTAACCTAATCACAAATTTTAAAGGATTTCTGGTATGAGAAATTATCGAATATGTCACATTAAGCCCATATATTGTGATTAATATATTTGTATAGTATGTCGAATGTTCATTAGCACTAGATAATATGCAAGTTAATATGTATTTTAATTATAAATATTTTAATTAACTACTTTAATTAGTTTCCCTTAAAAAGTAATAATAAGTTAATTGAAGATTGAGTAAGTTACATAATCTTTAAGAAAAGCATAAACAAGGCACTTCTAGTATAATAAACTTATGAAACGATTCTGCACTAGATTCTTGTTAGGTATTTTAGTAATTTATTTAGAGGACAAGATATCATAGCATGTACCTTGACATTTGTATTACATAAACTGCAGTTTCAGCAGGTGTGACTTTTTAATAAAATTTCTCTGGAAACGCATATTTACATAACTTTCATGCATCTAGAACTCTCAGTCTGAAAGGCTAAAGCAGCCTTAATAGCTGATATTTTTTAACTCAAAAAATTGAAACATTTGTCTTCAGCTAAATCTGTATAATAGGTAAGTTTTAACCTAACCTTGTAAACCTTTAATTAATGAACACTTTGAGCTTAGTAATTCTCCTTTATTAGAAGTGTTCTATGTATTGCGGTGATCTTTGAATATAAAATAAAATAGAATATATCCACCGTTCCAAATATAAACATAAATTATATACGGTGGATTGAAATGAGAATACACCACAGATATTTTTCTTTATTCCTCTCAGCTAGCTCAGGTTTACTCAGTAAAGCATAAATTATTTGAATTACGAGACTCTTATTTACTTTTATGCCTGGAAAGAAAGAAAAACTTATATCGTAAGCACTAAAGCTCCTGCAAGCTGGACAACTGCTACTAAACTCTGAATTTAAAAGAAAAGAACGCTGGATGCTTGTATTAACATCAATTAAACATATATGTAAAATTGAAAACACAAACTTTATTTAACGAACAAAAATAAAAATCCAAATGGAACGTCAAAATAAAAAAATGATATTCAAGATAATACAATGGGTAATTGAGAAATAAATTCTCAGGTTTGCTCAAACGTTAGAAATAATTGTAGTGACCTGACATAGGATCAGTACGGTCATACGTTTGAACAAACCAACACAAATGAAATTTGTTTACAAATAAAAATATTTGTCAAATGAAAATAAATTTTATATAAAAGAAATTTAGTTGTTTTGTTTACTTCAAATCAAATAAATTCTGAAAAGAACTTAATAAACTGAATCAAATAATTTTTTATTTGAGGATGAACTTTACAAGTTAATTATTATTTATGAACTTGACAAGAATCATTTATTATAACCAATCTTGTATATTACGACATACTTTCCTTTTTAAAAGTTAATCCTTTTTATTGGTAACACTGCGATGAAACCAATCAGCTGACTTCTTGTTTATAAAATGTCGATACGAAGATCGATGATGAAAATAAATCCAATCAGAATTTATTTGAACAAACACGTTCACTTTGTATTATTGTTGCACAATAATTAAATCTTCTTTTAATTCTTTTAAGAAAACGTTCAGGTAACACTTTAATTTATTTTAACTTTGTTTCATATATGACATTAGCGTCAAAAACATATGATTGAAGTATCTAACCTCAAATTAATTACAGATATTATCTGGAGCCGGGCATAAGTTCTGCCTTCTACGTTTTATCGACTGACTTTGTTACAATTTGTCCCAGCTTATATAGTTTATGCCAGAACAAAAGAAAAGTATGACACTTTTTCAAAACAATGAAACATCGAGTAAGCTCGTGACGTCACTAATCCGGCACAGCTGATATTTTTTAACACTAATCTTAATTCTGTTATTATAGGATTGTAGCCCTTGAAACGAAGATCAATAAAGTATCATACATTCATTATCCCAAAATGTATCGTAACGAAGATATTCGAGAAAAACGTTTGACAATGTACAAAACTCATTACGATTTAATTACATATAAAGTTCAACAAATCAAGGTTCATCCTTTACAAGCTAATTACAGGAATACATGATATAGGTAATACAAATGATTTCTCCATAGAAACATCTTTACAATTTAATATAAACATGATTTTTACAGTACGCAATACAATGGATAAGCCAATTGATGCATATACAGATTCCAACTTAAATATAAAATCAATATTAATCAAATTATGCTCAAAATGTCCAGCATACCGTACTCTAAACACTTACATCAAAACAATGGTGAGGAAAAACAGGATAAGAGTCTATAAGAGTCATATCAACGCGAACGAGAGGATTCAATACCTTCATTAATTGTAGTGATCAGAAATCTTATAAACAAATTCAAAAATTAATTGTATTGTATCAGTCATAATAAGATTGGCCTAATTAGTCTATTTTCAGCTAATTAACAACATGAAACTGAGCTGGTCTCCTGGAATATAGAAAAATCTATCTAACGTTAAACATCGTAATATGTAAATTTTAATATGGAAATTACTTCTTCCTAACACGTGGGAAACCGTCCCAAAGTAACATGGGTTGCATAAACGTACCTATGATCAAGCTATCTAACTAATTGATATCCTTTTTCTGAAAATGAAACCTATTATTATTATGCATGAGAAAGCTAGGTTATGTTTGCATGAAGTCTTTATTCTTAAGTTTTTAATTTAAACATTAATGAACCTAACTTTGGTCCTATCTATAACCTTTATATTAATTATACTCATGACATAACATGTCCCTCTTTTAATTTAAATCCGATATAAAAATATTTGTGTTAACGTTTCAGTTCGTTCGTTAAAATTTTCAATACGGTGATTTGATATCACCGCAGTATATTGCATTACATTTTTAGGGTCCATTTGCGACACTATCGATTAACATTATGTAGCTATTAATAGCTATTCATGTACCAAGGACGTAAAGATGATGATAATGTCAGGAGGGCAATGATGTCCCAACCCGAGGAATCGAAGGATGGAAGGCGCCTGCTGGGCATTATCATCTAGTAACGCTAGTGGTGCATACAAGATTTTATTTTTCACAAGAATATGTACAAGTAGATTATTAGTTTTAATTTATAATTGTTGGCATTACCAAGTAGTTACGTTGTATATATTTATAAAACTAAGAATTTTTGTTTTTGGCGCATGTTAACAACTTTTACTAAATTTGCAAAAGTCAAACGTTAAAATCTATTTGTTGTTGGTTGTTACCAACATGAAAACAAAAAAGGCCTAATAGCACATGTGATTTAAAGAATAAATTATTATTAATTTTATCTAAGAAATCTCTGCAGAAGTCTAGATAGTAGGATCCAAATTACTATTGAACGTAACTTCAGCTCCGACTGCGAAATAAACGATGACCGGCGTTATAGACTATAACGCCCGCTTATAGTGCCCTGATTGTTATGGAGTTGTTTATATAGTTTGTATCACAGGTAAAAACAACAAATAATATGCAAATGGAACTTAAAATAGTAATGGTACTTATAAATATTAATTAAAGTTTATTCATTTTGTTATACAGAGTGTCTGAGTAAAGTAACTTATGCAGAGATAACAACGTTGTACCTAAACTCAGCTTTTAGGCGACCGATTAGCATGATATGATTACCAAGGATAACCCAGACGTCTGCGTTGTTATGCTACTCGTTTTCAGATGCGTTTCAAATGCAAGACTAATTAAAAAGCTATCCTTTCCGGACAATACCAATTCCAGAATGGCCTTTTACGAGGTACTTATGTCACATAGTCAGTCAGTCCGTAGAGTGACCTGGAACACAGGCACGTGATCGCCAAATTCGATCAAACTACTCTCAAGACAGAGAGTGTTTCATAACAAGGCACAATTTGTGAGCATTTTTTATTATTTAGATTAAATACTGAACAAGTCCTACATATGATTGATTGCTTGGGTATGGCTTGGGAGGCGCCCTTAGTGCAGTCACTTCCACGCGGTGAAGTCTGATTTACTTGGTAGCTCGTATCTCCGTATCATCAGGTGAGCAAACAGCTGCACAAAAATAAGTGTCCAAAACGGCTTCTTGTACCCACCCAACACCCCCTGCATGGTTCCCTTAATTATGAGTGTAGGGTTCTTACTGATAACTTTTCATCATCATCAGTTACGCCACAGAGGGACTCCTGTAACCATAATTTTAGTGTATTTTACCAAAATCTCAAAACTTGAGGCTCTCATAGTACGGGCAGAATATAGTGTCCGATCGGGATGAAATCTTAAGGCCAAATTACCTTTACGAGTGCGCTGCTTTTGCTGAGTATGCCAAATCGATCAGAAAAAAAAGTTGAAAAACTAGTCACCCTATATACATAAGAATCTTTGGAATTTTATAAGGAATTCAATGTTGACAAAAAATTTGGGGTTATTATTTGAAAACTAACCACTAACCACTAAAAGACAACAGGTAAAATAGTCTTTGTCCAAAGTTATTGTGTTTTACTTGTTTTAACAATTTGAATCGTCCATCGTCTTATAAAATATCACGTCAGATCATGGAATTTTATACTGCCTTATGCAGAACTTTCAGGAGAACCAGGATTTGCTATTTTAAAAAATATGATGACGTCATTGTAGAAAAGGGTGGGGGGTAGGGTAAAAAACTTTTTAGTGTAAAGAAACATCCGCCAATAAAAACTAAGATTTGCCTGTCCGAGGATTTCGATCTCAGATAACTAAAAACATTTTATTTAGAGCATTCTACAGCCGGAGTTTGCGTTGTACGTTGTATAACAAAATCTATTAAACACTGCGTGGGTTGTTACTAGTCAAATGCACTGACTTATTTCAGTAATTGTTCATTATTTTATTACTTTACTTTTAGTTTTTATTTTAGCCTGTTTTGTTTATTCGAGTATGAGAAACTGTAGAAATCTATTTACTATCCACCATGAGTTTGATCCTACTGGTATACGATCTAGAGCAGCAATCAGCAATTGTGGTTTAGCTTTAATCACCTTGAGAAGAACCAGCTTTTTTTGGCTGGGTTTTTTCGAAAGCGAATTGTAATAGCTATCGATTACTGAGATAGATTTTTTGCTGATTCTTTTAAATTTGTATCCATGGCTGTAGAACAGTTCGGGCAAAACTACGAGTTCTAATTAAAATTTAGAAAATTGCCATTGACTTTTTACTTTTACCTTCTTAATTTTACTGTACTTATGTAACAGCCATAAGGCAGGTTTTAAAAGTTCTAGATAATTCTTATTAGCGCTTAGAGAAGATTGTACGCATAAAGTATAAAAAGAAACAATAAAATTACGATATAACCATTTAATAACAAAACATTATCAAAGAAACATCATCGTACAAAAACAAATAAATTAAATATTTACAATTCTTGCACACAGTCTGGTAATAAATAAAAGTAGTATACAAGGATCTAGTTCATAATTTACCAGATGGGAGCAGATTTAAGAAGACCTCCGTAGCCAAGACCGTGTCCGTAACCAAGACCATGTCCGTAACTAAGACCTTGTCCGTAAGCAAGACCATTTCCGTAACCAAGACCAGCGGAATATCCAAGACCAGCGGAATATCCAAGACCATGTCCAATACCGATAGCTGGGGCAGCATAAGAAAGAGCTGGGGCAGCGGCTACAACTGGAGCCTTAGCCACAAGGGGAGCGGCGGCATAGGATAAAGCTGGAGCAGCTACAGCAACAGAGGCGGCTTTATAGACTGGAGCGGCAGCGGCATACGAGTACGCAGGGGCAGCAATTGCTGGGGCAGCGTAGTGAGCTACTGGAGCGGCAGCATAGTGAGCTACTGGAGCGGCAGCGATGGCTGGGGCAACGGCTTTAACAATTGGGGCAGCTCCAACAGAGATCTATAAGGATTAAAAAATCTAAATTAAACGTGCCACAATATAATTTGGTAAAAATAATTTATATGTAACAATGGACACATCTAATGGAAATAATATTAAGACCGAGCTTGATTTTTAGTTCTAGTTACTTTAAGTGGCGTGTGGTAAGTATTAGAAAAACAAACCACTTTGGAATGTAAATTTCTAAATTAACAAGTTTTTTTCCTATCTGTATCACAAACGGAGTTGCAACAATACAAACAATATGTTAAACTGTGTTAATTAATTCGTATAGTTATACGTGGGTTGGCTTTAAGTAATTTTGGAAAACTTGCGAACTAAATTGAAACAAGAAGGTTAAAAAATACCTGACATTTTAAAGGATTAATTATGTTACATACTGTAAAAGTGGCATAAATGTGAAAATTACGACCTGGTATTCAATTTTAAAAGCCTATAATTTTAATAAATAAATTTTACACAATTAAATTTTTTGTTGATTATACATACCTTGTAGGTGTTTTGGTATGAGGTGGCTACAGGGGCAGCAACAGCATGTGCTACAGGGGCAGCATAAGCAGCATGAGCTATTGGGGCTGCATAGGCAGGAGCGGCATAGGCGGCATGCGCAATTGGAGCGGCGTAGGCGGCATGAGCAATTGGAGCGGAATAAGCCAAAGCTGGGGACACTGCAGGAGCACCCAAATATCCTGCGTTAACGTAGGCTGCGAGGAAGAGAGGTAATACCTAATAAAACAATTTAATTATTGTTATCACTGTTTTTTATAAATCTACTGGACAATTCACTTACGTATTTGAACATTTTAATTTTTTTTTGCTGGTGGGTTTAGTTGGTTTGTTATACGTTGGTGTTTTTCGAATGATGTTTGGGGGCTGCGATTTTAGTTTATATACTAGTGGTGTTGGTTGTTGAGCCCCCAAGAGGGAGAGCTCCGTTCTGGGTCACGGTCATGATGCAGCAAGGCCCTCATTTCACTTTCGTTTTGGTTATTGTTGGGTTATTATGATGTAGAGCACGAGTTTTCTTGCCCGGTTCTTGTCATTCAGTAGTTGCCTCCGATGGCTTTAACCTACGCTTCTTTGATTTAACAGAAAGACATTATTTACGGACTAGTTAAAATAAACAAAATAATTAGAATTGCATGGATACGAAAAAGATAGGCACGTTGACGTAAGCAAAGCGTTCTGATTCTCACATCCTATTTCTATATGTTCGATATAATCAAAATGACACAATTATCCATCATGATATAATTATGTTGCTTATTTGATGCCTTATATTAATTTATTGAACAGTGTCGTGAGTTAAGAATATTTAGAGAAAAGTGTCACCCGCTAGTGGTGATTCCGGAAACTTTTCGGAAATCTATCCTTGTATGTTTCAACGGCAGTTGCTTAAAGGCAAAACTTGGATTATCTTTTAAAGGTACTGGATGATTTTAAAATGGTTTCTACGCACTTTTTGCTTGGTAGTCGACAATCTTGAAACCAACTTTCTTTTATCAAGTACTTTATACACTGAGATGTTCTAAATCTCATAATTCATTTTTTTGCTGTAAAACATTTCATAAAATCCAAAATAATGCACGAATTCAAATCAAATTGACATATATAACTAGTAAAAAGACTTGTAAAAAGAATTGGTTTACATTACCAGGCAAGACTTGTCAATTAGTTCTATCATGGCTAGACATTATAACTTTTTTAATGTCTTCACATAGTAAGCGTTCAAGGGTTGTAACTAAAAATGATAGGCATATAGTAATATAGGACTGCTAGAATATAACTAATATAACTGATGTAATTGATGTAACTGATCTAACTGATGCAACTGATGTAGCTGATGTAAAACTGTTCCATTCTTAGTCGTTCTGAACAACGGCAAATGTGGGTAAAAAGCTTCGAAGGACTACTGTCGCAAAACCCATGCAACTGGATTGAGATTGATACAACAGGAATGACGCAACGAGGGATCTTAAAACTACTTAATTCAGAAAGTTGTCATCTAAAAGTAGACCATTCTTTTTGAAGTTCAGGGGATACGGGATAGTCCCAGCCGAAGTGGTATTGCCACAGCTTCTGCATTAATAATTTCCCCTTTGTAAGCAGAGGTGCAAAAATTCCCAAAGGATCGAAAACCTTGGCTATAGTGGATAAAATTTTCCTTTTAGTAAACAAAGAATCCTCATCTGATAGATCGATTTTGCAAAATAAAAAATCACCATTCGAGTCCCAATGAAGACCCAAAGTTCACCAATAGGAACTGTGGCAAATTCAATGTCGTTAACAGTAGATGAATCTTTAAGAACTTCGATCTTACAAGAGAGAAACTTATGTATAATAAAACCTGCAGAAGCTAGTATTGATAATATCTCGCTCTTGATCTTTAGAACCTGTTCAACAGTGTTGCCACAGAAAAGAAGATCATCCATATAAAAATCATTCGCGATGACATCGGAAGCTTCGGGAAAGGAATCTTCCTTTATCTCGAAAAAATAAAGCAAGCATCTCGTAGCCAAGTAGCTAGCAGATGCCGTACCATAGGTTACGGTATTGAAACGGAAAATCTGAAGTGGTTTATGGGGATCTTCTCTCCAAAGAATGTGCTGGAATCTTCTCTCAGCGGGATGAATATTGATCATACGATACATTTTAGCGATATCTCCGCAGAGAGCTACTTTATGAGTGCGAAAACGTAGAAAAATATCAAACAAATTGCCCTGAACTTGAGGACCAACTATCTGCGTATCATTTACGGAAATATTTGAAGAAGATTATGCGCTGACATCAAAGACCACGCGTAACTTTGTAGTAAGAGAAGAGCTCTTGATGTCATGACAGCACGATGAGGGAGAAGCTGCGGACGAATATCTAATATCTACCGAACCATTGTATGTGGAAACAAACCAGAAGTTATTGGGATATGAGCTTTCAATTTCTGAAATTTTAGTCATATGGCCCATCTGTTCATACTCGAACATGAATGAGGAATATTGACGAAGTAACTCGGGATTCTTATGCAGACGCTTTTCTAAATGAAGAAAGCGAGTTTTAGCAATCTGCATGGATTCGTAACAGTAAGGCGACCTGTCTCAAAACGTTGAATGTTATCAACGAAATGCTTCTCGCAGAAGCTATCTTCTGGAGAAAGTAGAATCCAAAGAGAATTTTTGAGGAAGCATCAACTTGAAAAAGGTTGATGCACCGATTAGAACTTCTATGTTACTTGATGTATTAAATGAGTTATCCGCTAAGCGAACGTTAATAGGAATATTAAGAATATTTTTGTGAAAGGAGACCCTAGGTAACTTTTCTGTAATCCGAGGGATGACTAGACAAGTAATTTCAGATTCATGCCTGCCTGTCATGGAACAAATCTTCAGCTTTGTATACTTGGTACAAGTGGATGTGGAACAATTAACACCTTTAAGAGTCAAATTTACAGAAGAGCAACGCAAATTTAATTTATGACAAAGGTCTTCAGTAATAAGATTATTTTGAGAACCACTATCAAGAAGGGCTCGAATTGTGAGACATTTTTCACCATTAATTGCTTTAATTTGAGCTGTAGACAATAACACCTCTGAAGAACCAGAAAGGCTGCAAACAGATTCGCTTGAGGTTTCAGAAGTGTTTGGTCTCGTCTGAGACTGAGGAATCGAATCATTATTCGAGGATAAATTGCTAGATGATTGATGATTGTTATCCGTGATCTTTTGAATGAAGTTATTGGAATTAGTCTTAGTCTGTAGGCAAAGTAGATAGTTATGTCTTTTTGGAAAAATTTACAGTTTAAAATAGAAACATATTTCGACTTATTATCATGTCTAAGGAAAACGGTACAAAATTTTAAAGATCTCACTTTATTAAAACGTATACTAGTGGACATATCTAAAAGCTTAGGGCAGTTATTGAGGAAATGATCGCCTTGGCACAGAACACAGGTACGTGTGTGGTCTGGGATAAAGTGTAGGTGTCTTTGAAATTCGATTTTTTTATTAAACCCTTTAGTTTGATTTAAATTATTTGAACTGAGCTTGGTTATATTACTAATGTCATCAATGACCTTACAACGATTTGGCAAAAATTGTAAAATTTCATCAACTGTCGGAATCCTTTTAGGAAAACTTTTGGCAAATTCTAAAGCAGTACGAGACTGCTCTTAAGTGTTTAATAAAATTATCATAAAACTAACGCAAGCCGGAATCTTTCGTAAGTTTAGTAGCTTCAAATAAAGAGTCAAAATGACTAAAAATAAGTAGTTTTCGATTATCGTATCGTTCTTTTAGCAGTTCGATAGCTAAATCGTAATTCGATTCAGTAGACTTTAACTCGTCAACAATTTGCCTAGCGGAACATTTTAAACAGTTTTTGAGATATGGAAACTTTTCAGTTTGAGAAAAATCATGGTTAGAACCAACCAAAGCTTGAAAGGTTTCTAAAAAGCTTCTAAAATCCTCATAGGAACCATCATAGTGCGGTAAAGAAATAGTAGGTAATTTTACGTTATCACGGGGTTTTCGTGAACCATTACTATTTATGCTTTCAGATGATCCACTAAATTGCTTAGACTTTAAAGTATTTTGGTTAGGTAATATTTCTTCAGTGGTAGCCGAGAGAAGCACGTATTTGCTCTGAAATTAATGAAGAGAGGGAAATTCATCGACTTCAATATTACTAGCGGAAAATTCTTCTGAAATTAACATATCCCAAGCAGCATTTTTAGTCGTCGCTACGTACCAGCAACTACCGGTGGAACTATTAAGTTTTAGCCACTAGTCACAAGCACGTAATTGCTACGGTTTTGTTACGTGCCTGGAACCAAAATAGGGAACAATTTTTGGGTAGCAGGTACGTGGCGGCGTAGTAATTGCTACTTTCATGGAACTTCTTTTCTCTTTGACACATCATGTCGCGTGGTTGCTCTCTCTTGCTCTTGCAACTTAACAAATATTCTATCATTTTCTATACTATACAATGCTGGATCGTGTCACAAAATGAATTACCAGTTTATTTGTAATACGTACTTAATACAAAGAGCGATGAAATGTTTGATTATTTTGTCATTCCAGTACACCAAAATTATAAACCATAGCAACTTTTCTGTTAAATATGATGGTGATAGATCGAAAAATAACAACGCGCCTTCTTTAAATATATTTTTTAGTAAAAAAATGTCTTTAATAAAACATGATAAATATACACGAAATACTTATAAGTTGAAACACATGATAGAAACCATTTTTATATTATTCCTGTTATGTTCTTTTATGTGTTTAAATAAAAGATACTCAATTACTGTCATTAATTAACTTTATTAATATTGAGTGAGCAGGGCGAATTACATACACAATGCATAGACTGTAGAAGACGTGTATCCTCCAAGCCGGCTCGAGTGTTACTGACGCTCGCCCACGGAACGGGCCAGGATTGGTTAGTTACATCACTACAAATAAATGTTGCCAACTTCAAGCTACATACATAACAATCCCTAAGGCACAATCTGGCACCAATTTGTTATTTTTATTGAAGGTTATATAGTAAAACATCTATTAACAATCATAACAAATTGCAAATTGATTAATGATTATTGATTAATCCAACATTTTACAAGTAAATATGGAGATGGAGTAGTTTACAAAAAATTACTTTAATGTGATTCTCCTGGGTAGCAAAAACGTAAGTGTTACATTCAATACTACTGCAAGGTTTTAAAAACTTTAAAGTAGCTTCGGGCAGGTTACTGCTACAATCATAATACCACTTTGAAGTTGCAACGACTTTAAAGTAAGTATACTAAGTGGCAATACCGTTCCACATACTTTAATAGTTACTCAGAAGTAATGAAACTACATAGTTCCAATAAATAGTAGAAACAACTACACAATTACTAAAATATTCCGAATTGAAGAAATTAAACCTATAAAGTCATAAATTTAGTTGCAGTTACGTAACAACTACTCAATCAAAGTTCCTTTAGAACTTTTACTCAGTTACTGCTACTTAAATGCTGCTTGGGATATTTGGCCAAAAGGGGTTTAAAAAGATCAAATTCTATTTGAATTTGTTTAATAGTTAAGCTAGGAATACTGACTTCGTTTTTTCTTGAATGTATAACCTCTTCAAAATGTTCATATTGGGAGATAATACGTCTTGCTTTGGCTAATAGCAGTTTAGTTTCTCTTTTTTGAGGCATTTTACACTTCTTTGAGTAGAAGTAATTATTTAAAAGAAATTTATTAAATTCTAGACTTAGCAAAGCACAATTGCAATACTATACATACGCAGAACAATATTGAAGATTAGTTAGTAGTGCAAAATCATAATATGCACATCTAGCAATAATAACGTTATCAAAAAGGAAATATAAGTAGTAAATAGGTATTCATATTTTACAAAGATTATAGTAAAAGTTAAGAATGTTAAAATATTTTATGACGTATTTGATAATAAAGTAAATATTACCCGAAAAATTAATCATTCCATTGATGCAGAAGGGGAGAAACCTCACTCTACGTAGGACTCATTCCCATGCATGGGGTACTGGATATACTTGACAGTTGGTAGTATACTAGTAATAACCAAACCATCGGTTTTCAGGGGGCTAATTAATTATCTCAGGTATAAAATCAGGCACAGGAGTCAAATGTGAATCACTGCAAAGTAAGTTTTCAAAAGTAAATCCGTCCGAAGGTGCCAAACATATGGACAACGCCAAATGTGGGTAAAAAGCTTCGAAGGACCAATCAATTGAGATATAGTTGTATTTCCATAAGTGCTGGAGTATATAAGAATAATTAATGTAGACGACAGCGTAATGATCGTAATAAAACTTGTATTAATAACTTTTTACAAAGTATCAATAAATAAGAGATAAGGAAATTATTGACGTAACTAACGTAAATTTAAATATAGAATAATAACAAAAACCAAAAGTCTACGGCTACTTAGACGCTTCGCTTATATGAAGCTAGTAATAGTGTTGCTGTTTGGAAATATTTAAATACAGTGTTTCCAGATCGATGGATTGGGAGCCAATTAAGTGGCCAGCACGATCACCTGACCTTACACTCCTAGGTTTTTTCCTGCGAGGTTACCTGATAAGTAAACTGTATTTTAACCGACCAAATTCTATTCATACCTTAAATAAAGAAAAGAATGGAATGAGTTCAGCTATCGACTAACTTTATGCCGAGAAGTTAATGGATCCCAATTTGAACATTTAATTTAATCATTTTAATAATTTCTTTTTAAATTTTGTTATGTTTATGGAGTTTTAATATTGTTTTACTTTAATATTGTCTTAACAATTGTGAATTATTGTTTTTATACTTGTTTTAACAATTTCAAACGTCCATAGTTTTATAAAATATCACGTCAGATCATGAAATCTCATACTGCCTTATGAAGAATTTTAAGAGAACCAGAATTTGCTATTTAAAAAAAAATATGATGACGGCATTCCAGAAAAGGTGGGGGCAGGGTAAAAAACTTTTTAGTGTAAAAAAGATCCGCCATTAAAAACTAAGATGTACTGGTTCGAGGATTTCGACCTCAGATGAACCAAAAACATTTTATTTAGAGCATTCTATAGCCGGAGTTTGCGTTATACGTTGTATAACAAAATCAATTAAACACTGCGTGGGTTGTTACTAGTTAAATGCACTGACTTATTTCAGTAATTGTTCATTATTTTATTACTTTACTTTTAGTTTTTATTTTAGCCTGTCTTTTTATTCGAGTATGAGAAACTGTAGAAATCTATTTACTATCCACCATGAGTTTGATCCTACTGGTATACGATCAAGAGCAGCAATCAGCAATTGTGTTTTAGCTTTAATCAACTTCAGAAGAACCAGCTTTTTTTTGGCTGGGAATTTTTTGAAAGCGAATTGCAATAGCTATCGATTGCTGAGATAGATTCTTTGCTGATTCTTTTAAATGTTTATCCCTGGCTGTAGAACAGTTCGTGTAAAACTACGAGTTCTAATTAAAGTTTAGAAAATTACCATTGAGTTTTTACTTTTACCTTCTTGATTTTACTGTACTTATGTAACAGCAATAAAGCGGTTTTTTCTGGAAATTATTTTAGATAACACATCTTTGACAATTCTATATGAATAGCAGTTTAAGCCCTTTTAACCAAACTCCATTAGAGAAGATTGTACGCAGAAGAAATAAAAAGAAACAATAAAATTACGATATAACCATTTAATAACAAAACATTATCAAAGAAACATCATCGCACAAAAATAAATAAATTAAATATTTACAATTCTTGCACACAGTCTGGTAATAAATAAAAGTAGTATATATGGATCTAGTTCATAATTTACCAGATGGGAGCAGATTTAAGAAGACCGCCGTAGCCAAGACCGTGTCCGTAACCAAGACCATGTCCGTAACCAAGACCATGTCCGTAACTAAGACCTTGTCCGTAAGCAAGACCATGTCCGTAACCAAGACCAGCGGAATATCCAAGACCAGCGGAATATCCAAGACCATGTCCAATACCGATAGCTGGGGCAGCATAAGAAAGAGCTGGGGCAGCGGCTACAACTGGAGCCTTAGCCACGAGGGGAGCGGCGGCGTAGGATAAAGCTGGAGCAGCTACAGCAACAGAGGCAGCTTTATAGACTGGAGCAGCAGCAGCATACGAGTAGGCAGGGGCAGCAATTGCTGGGGCAGCGTAGTGAGCTACTGGAGCGGCAGCATAGTGAGCTACTGGAGCGGCAGCGATGGCTGGGGCAACGGCTTTAACAATTGGGGCAGCTCCAACAGAGATCTATAAGGATTAAAAAATATAAATTAAACGTGCCACAATATAATTTTATAAAAATTATTTATATGTAACAGTTGAGACATCTAATGGAAATAATATTAAGATCCAGTTTGATTTTTAGTTTCAGCTACTTTAGGTGGCGTGTGGTAAATATTAGAAAAACAAACCACTTTGGAATGTAAATTTCTAAATTAACAAGTTTTTTTCCTATCTGTATCACAAACGGAGTTGCAACAATACAAACAATATGTTAAACTGTGTTAATTAATTCTTATAGTTATACGTGGGTTGGCTTTAAGTAATTTTGGAAAACTTGCGAACTAAATTGAAACAAGAAGGTTAAAAAATACCTGACATTTTAAAGGATTAATTATGTTACATACTGTAAAAGTGGCCTAAATGTGAAAATTACGACCTGGTATTCAATTTTAAATGCCTATAATTTTAATAAATAAATTTTACACAATTAAATTTTTTGTTTATTATTATACATACCTTGTAGGTGTTTTGGTATGAGGTGGCTACAGGGGCAGCAGCAACAGCATGAGCAACAGGAGCAGCAACGGCATGTGCTACAGGGGCGGCATAAGCAGCATGAGCTATTGGGGCAGCGTAGGCAGGAGCGGCGTATGCGGCAGGAGCGGCATAGGCGGCATGAGCAATAGGAGCGGCGTAGGAGGCATGAGCAATAGGAGCGGCGTAGGAGGCATGAGCAATTGGAGCGGAATAAGCCAAAGCTGGGGCCACTGCAGGAGCACCCAAATATCCTGCGTTAACACAGGCGGCGAAGAAGAGAGGTAATACCTAATAAAACAATTTAATTATTGTTATCACTGTTTTTTATAAATCCACTGGACAATTCACTTACGTATTTGAACATTTTAATTTTTTTTTGCTGGTTGGTTTAGTTGGTTGGTTATACGTTGGTGTTTTTCGAATGATGTTTGGGGGCTGCGATTTTAGTTTATATACTAGTGGTGTTGGTTGTTGAGCCCCCAAGAGGCAGAGCCCCGTTCTGGGTCAGGGTCATGATGTAGCAAGGCCCTCATTTCACTTTCGTTTTGGTTATTGTTGGGTTACCATGATGTAGAGCATCGAGTTCTCTTGCCCGGTTCTTGTCATTCAGTAGTTGCCCTCGATGGCTTTAACCTACGCTTCTTTGATTTAACAGAAAGAAACTATTTACGGACTAGTTAAAATAAATAAAATAATTAGAATTGCTTGGATAAGAAAAAGATAGGCGAGTTGACGTAAGCAAGGCGTTCTGATTCTCACATCCTTTTTTTATAGGTTTGATATAATCAAAATGACACAGTTATCCATCATGATATATGTTGCTGATTTAATGCCTTATATTAATTTATTGAACAGTGTCGTGAGTTAAATTTAAATTGCATTCAATACATAATTATTTAGATTTAATGATTAATTGATGAACAAATTTTTATTCAATATTGTATTACCTTGAAATAATTATTTTTATATATATTTTGAATATTTGAAATTAAAGTCTAGTTTAATTTAATTAATCAATATTATAACCTCTTCTATATGTGTTCCCTAAACTTCAATTCGCTGGCAAATGTTATTGCGTAAATGCTATTTGAATACTTAATAAGTTAATATACATATCTTATTTCTGACAGAAAATAAATATAAAAATAAAAGGTTACCATTTTTTTGCAAATTGAAAATTGTAATTTTTTTTTTATCATTAACCAGACTGCAAAATTTTTATTATATCTATAATTAATATTTTTCTTTGAATTTAACAGGATTGTCAAAAATTGGCTTCCCTATAATCAACCTGATAACTTGATTCCTAAACAACATTTTAATCATAGTGATTTGTCATTCAAGTAAAACGATGGTGAAGGTTTCGTTTCCAATCAGACGTTGAAGTCTCCAGGCTAAATGAATAATCGTATAGAGTTAACCGAATGCAATACGCTAATTGGACTATAAAAACCGTGCAAAAGCATTTTTTATCAACGCTTTTACCCGACCATTACACAAAATGCGAATTAATTTAACTTAATTAACATCTTTACAGCTCCCTTGTGGTAAATCCATTGGCGTACACAATATCACGACCTTATCAAAACCAAATTTAAAAAATCGTCAAATCTTTAACAAAAGCATTATTTTAATATCATATAGGCAACATTAATAAAGATGTGAAAAGAGTGCGTTAATTCAAAACGAGTTAATGATTTACTACCATAACAGGGGCTACGCCCCTGTTCACAAGCTTTTCTATATGGCAAGCAGCATAAATGTATAGATATGTATACATTGCCCTGAGAAATTAGATCTAGAACGGTTAGCAGTGATTAGTTAAAAAATCAGCAATAAAAATAAAAGTACTATTAGAGCTACACACTAGTATTGTACTCGTTTTTCTGCTTGCTGGGATTTGTAAAAAAATATCCTTGCACAGGATTGCTCAAGCGAACTAATACAGATTTATATTCGCTGTTTTTACACATCAAAGTTGATATTTAACAACTTGATATTACGACCTATTAGCTAAAAGCGAATCTGATTTTTTAAAACGGTATTTTTGTATTTTTTTTATTTAAAATGTCATAAAAACAAGCAAAAGGAAGGACGTGCATGACACATCGTCAATTTTTATATCAATTTCGTGCCTATGAATAAAAATAATTTAAAACAGATCAATCATCCTTTTACTTATTAGTCTTATGGAACTTGTTATGTGTGTGTGTCTTATAAAATTCATTTTAAGTGAATTGACCGAATTTCGAAAGGATACATAATTTTTGTCTCAACGAAAACCGTTCAGGGTCAGTGACAAATAAACTTCATCTCTGTCGAGGTGAAACCTTCGCATAATATTAAATATGATTGATAATATTGTATCATTGATACAATATATCTTATTGAGTAATTGTTACGAAATTAAATCTAAATGTTTCCTGATGAATTGGATATGTAAAAATAAATGAATTAATGGTTACAAAAAGTTCTTTCGTTGGTATATTAAGGATTTTTTTTCTTGAGGCAATATACTATGGGTGGTTGGTATTGGCTCATTTATACCCTGACAGGCATCTCGTGATGGGTTAAAAATGCTAAATCACCTAACAAATTATAAATGCATGCATTACTAATAATTAGGCAATAGATAATGTTTCTAAATTTTACCATTTGGAAATGCTGGTAAAAATTCTAAAATAATCATGACTTGATCAAAAATATATAACAAGTTAAATTCGACTTCAGTATGAAATAAAATAACGCAATGCTTCTTAACAGTTTGCTAAAAATGTAATTAACAAATTAATAAAGTTGTAACTACTAAGGTTGTAACTACTACTACAGTAACTCATTCAGGTTGTGCGTGATGTGGGTGTGTCCGTCTTACATAAGATTACACACCTCCAATCTAACGAATCTGTTTTAACTATCGGAAACGATTTAACGACTTTTAACGTATATATCTATATTTTGTCTGCAAATAAACTCTTCTTCTTTGTTTAATTTGGCAAGAGGTTCTTTGTAATAAACGCGTTGCTAATTCAGGAATTCCTTCTGAAGAACGTTTATATAACCCGATGCCCATGCTTGTTGAATAGAAAATCGAGTCATGGTGTTAATATTAATGTCTGTGGTTCAAGCACACACTGAACCGCATTTTAACTGCTACTGCTGTCTTTTAATACAAAAAAGTTCATGAAGTAAGGTGTTTTATTTGCTCAGCAACACATTTAGCTAAAATTAAACTAAATTAAGTTGAAAAGTTTACAAAAAGAATAGAAATCGTATTAATCGAGCAATTTATTAAGACTTTATAACATATAGATTTAATAGTAGTTAATAATTTTAAAATCATAATAATTTATGAATCATAATAAATACGTAAAAGTTTACCTCAAAAACAAATAAAGCATTAGATCACTTCAAGTTACTTTAAATATATCTCCCTGCAGAGTCTTTTGGCTTACTTATTTGAGATAGAACACATGAATAAATAAACCAGATAGAGGGCGCCACCCAAATTTTATTTTATCAATAATTTAAAAGCAACGATGGAATCTACAATTCGGTTAAGGATTTATATCTAACTTACGTTAAGTTCTTTAGATTTAATTGTATCAAGTTTACTTTGGCTAAAATGGCCAAAAACAATTTGTCGTGCCAAGCTATAACCAGAAATTTTAGTAATTTTAAGCTTTATTTATTAATTTAAATTCATAAAACTTGTTTAACAACAATACAATCCATAATTTGGTATCAAACATAAACAGCAATTAATTATTATATATGAAATCTATGAGCAATATGAGATTTTACACTTTACTTATTTGAGATCCCAGTCTAATTTCTAAATTTCTAACTCAGGAACCAATACATTTTCGAGCTATCGTGAATAAAATCCCGGAAAATTTTATGATAAAAAAACTTACACCGTTTGTTAATAATGCATTTATCGTAGTATTTTTGTTTTAAGTCCATCCCATTTGGCACTAGATAAATAAAAGCTTATAATCTCAATAAACAAAAGTCTAATGATTACAAATGACCAAAGAACCACAACCAACTCTGTTTATACAAAGTTAACGGAACCTAACGGCTTGATTGAACCAAAACTTGAATCTTCGGATGTTGCAATAATTTCCCTTTTTTATAGATGACTTTGTTATTACTAACTTCTTTTATTTTGTAACTGTTACCTAAACAATCATTAGAACTATTATTTGATATAAAATGCACTTTTACTAGGCAATTCTACTAAAGGAAATATGGACAATAACTGACCACGTGACCATTATTAAAACGAATAACATTCAACATTAACGTTATGAAATAATTTTATTAATTACCATAAAGGACAGTCTAACTTTAATCGGTTATATCCGAAAGACAAATTTTCACGTTCTTCAACGATAACTAGTATATATCAAACTATTCTTTCCGTTAAATTACACTTTACCCACGGTACGGTATGAAAACGGTATTCAAACCCCACCAAACCAACAAACCCCAATTAATCAGATAATCCCTCCACAATTCTTTCAGTAAAACGCGAAACAAATTTATTAACAAAACTAGACAGCCAGGGCCACTGCCCGTGGAAGCGAATCTACGAAGACTATTTCCGTGGCGTGACTGCTCCCTAAACAGAAAAATGTACATACTGTACTAAGATTTTGTTGATTTTAATCAACCACACAATATTCTTAACGTCAATAACTACTAATGATCAATTAGGAAAAATTTCTTTCCTGCAATTTATAAAAGATACAAAAAACCATTAAACTTAAGAATCAATACAAGCTTATCAGAATCCAACCCTAATACAAAACTATAAAAATGTCTTGCAGATCATGAATTATGTTTTTAAAAACAGTTTGTTCCTGTATAAGAATATTTAACATTAAGGAAACTTGACTTAAACTAGCATATATTTTCCTAGAAGGGTCATAACTCCTATATATTTTAGACAAAACTATAATGACAGCCTTGGTAGTGTAAGGACGAGCGTGCATATTTCTCACTAAAGTGGCCCGGATTCGACTCCTGGTATCGGCCGATCTGGTTAAGGTTTTCTACAATTTCCCTTAGCTGTAACAAAAATGTGGATTTGTACTAATACCATCTGTTAAGTCGTTGAGCCTGCGTAATAGTAACAATCGCTCATGCCTCCCGGACAAGCTTCATAGCTTGTGGGACCTGGTTTGTCAGATAATTTGCATGGTAATATACTTACACTTTTTTATGATACAAAAAACAAAAAATGTTCTGCGTACGTGGCTAAAAAGCAAGTACATACAGTCTTTTAGAAGCATAAATATGTTTGTCAAAAGATAAATTTAATTAAACGGATATAAAAAGGGAAATATTGTAGAATCCCTTTTCTCTCACACTCTTGTCTCTCTCAATCCCCCCCTCTCTGTCCCTCATTCGGTTATTAGGTATTGCTATCACCTACTCTCTCAGTCACATAGCACCAAAATCCCCATTGAAATCTAATACCATCCTTTGAGCGCGTTACAATATTGTATTTCGATATACAGGGTGTTCCAAAAAGGTGTTGCCAAACTTGAGCGGGTTATAGGGGGTATTGCGGTGAAAAATCTTAGCATATAAACCGTTAGTCGAAAATGAGCCGTTTTGGCCTTGGAGTATTTTCTGTTCAAAAACGTAATGTTAACTCGTTGATAATAAAAGACTTTGATATCCAATTACTTTTTATTGAAGATAACGCAGAAACATAAAATTATAATAATGGTTCAAAATGGCGACCCCCAATCTGGTTACATAAATTTGTACGTTGAATCATGGAATCGCACACCCGTCGAAACATGTGTGACAAGCTGCTATCACTCTCCCCAATAGTTCCTCTTGAGTGGCTATAGGAGTTTCATAGAACATCGACTTCATAGAACATGTAACCCCAGAGGAAAAAATCCAACGAAGTTAAATGGGGACTTCGTGGTGGCCACCTGATAGGTCCCTCTCTTCCGATCAATCACCCAGGAACTTGTTGATTAAGGTGATCCTGCACAGTACGGGCAAAATGTGCAGGTGCACCGTCATGCTAGAACCACATTCTATCCCATATACCCATAGGAACGTTTGCATTGTTCAATAGCTCAGGAAATAGGTCTTGCAAGAAATTTGGGTAGATGTTTTGATGTGTTCTGCTCCATGCGGTGTGAGGATTGTGATCGTTCCATATGTGGCAGTTCCTACTATTGAAGCACCCGTCCTTGGTAAAACAAACCTCATCGGTAAATAAAATGAGCGAACCAAAATCCGGTTGGTTTGCAATATGTTTCAAAAACCATTTGCAAAATTGTACCCGTGGCTGATAATCTTGCGGACCTAGTGCTTGCACTTTTTGAGGGTGGTAAGGGTGCAATAGCTGTTGTTGAAGTACCCGCAATACTGCTTGATAAGCAGTATTCATTCGATGTGGTATTGCACGCGTGCTGGTGGTAGGTTGTTCATCAATTTGATGTAAAACTTCTTCCTCAAAAGCCAGTGTCCGTGCGGTTCTTGAATGTCCGGTTTCTCCATCTGGTTTAAAGTTGCCTGTTGCTCTTAACCGACGATGGATTGGCGAAAATGTTGTTCGGAAAGGATGTCGGCGATTCGGAAAATGCTCAGCATAAAGACGCTCAGCTTCGCTAGCGTTGCATTTCGTTTCGCTTTAAATAAGATGCATGTCTTCATACTCTTCAAACGTAAATTCGACCATTTTGACAGTTTAATCGCAAAAGTTTGTCGCACACGAAACAAATGTGAAACAATCTGCGATCACAAACGACTACAATCATTTTTTAACAACATCGTGTGTAAGAAATCCAGTTGATAAACGCTTATCACAAGACTCAAAATGACTGTGGATTTTGTTTCTAATCATTGCGTTAATTTCAATAATATATAATTGGATATCGAAGTCTTTTATTATCAACGAGTTTACATTACATTTCTGAACAAAAAATACTCCAGGGCTAAAACGGCTCATTTCCGACTAGGGGTTTATATGCAAAACTTTTCACTGCAATGCCCTCTATAACCCCCTCAAGTTTGGCAACACCTTCTTGGAACACCCTTGTTATTACATATACATATATAGCTAATACATATTTATATAAATATGTATTAGATTGTTTGATATAGTACATCGGTAATCGGTAATCGACATCAGTTGCATGAATAGCTTGAATGGAATGTTCTCATAAAGATCTTACTTTCCTTTCCTTTCCTTTTCATTTGTTAAGCTGGTAATTCGTTTATTACCTTCTATAGATTCTTTGCTTACCTGTCTTGTGGGTCCTTAACGGTCAAAACATTTTTAGTTATTTTTCTGTTTGCTTCTCCAATATGTTCATTATTTTTGTTCATTCAGTATTGTGTTCATTATTTTTATTAATCTGTTTAGAGCATAGTATTTTATTCTTTCTTTTACTGAATTGATACTCTTTAATACGTCTTGTTTGTACATACATACTGTACGTACATATCATATTTGTGTTATCTTGACTATATATTATATTTATTATATTTGACTATTATATTTATAATACGGTTATTCTTTCTGAGAATCCTTTAGTTTCTTCAATTTGCTTATATTAGATGAAAGACTGACGGAAAAATTTATTTTCATTGTAAAATTCTTTTTTGTTCAGAAGAAAATTTCAGATAGAAAAATTTCTAAAAACTTATTGAGAACCGCTGGGTTCGTAATTAGTCAATACTGCAGAATTTATTCTGCTTATCCTTACCAAACAATGTTTATAATAAAAGGAACCGTTTGAACTTGAAAAAGTCGGCGTGGTAGCGTCATCAAGGTCGGGCATTGCATTTACAGAAAATTCATAACAATAAACACTTCGACATCCCACTTTACTAATAGCTTGCATGGTGGTGGCTAGATATCCGTACAGTACAGTAATTATTATCGTATATTTAATAAAAAGTGAAGTGATTAAGGTTTAACGTTTATCCAACCATTAGGGACCGATTTTAATTAAACACCAAATAGAATAGTTTATCCTATAACGGGAACTTCCTGACCGGCTAGACCACGGTGTTAAAAGAAGTCCCAGCTATATTAAAATTTATTACACAAAACATTAACGTTAATCTAACTGAATCTTTGGGTCCAGCAAACGTCTGCTCTAAGATAGCAGCCGCCGTTCAAACTCGACACAAGAGTTTGTATAAATGAAAGATACTGATACAAAAGAAACAGTAGGTTATTTATTTTAAAACATAAAAAAAAGAAATTGTGTGGTTCACACCACACACCAAATGCAATGATTATACAGAACACAAAGTTATTCGTAAATAAACCCCTAATAATAATAAAAAATATTTTGAAATCAGAAATCTTAAACAATTCTTCATACGATAAATTTACATAGTCAAAATAACAATAATTTAATTACATATCTTAACTAAATTGAATATAAGAATCAGACTTACGCGTTCTGCAGAAAAGTGATACAGGTGGCGACTGCGCTTTTAATATAATTGTTAAGAATGAATTTATGAAGTTGTTACATAATCTAAAAAATAAGAAGGAAGAAGCTGTATATCTTGTTAGGTGTTAAGTTCTGTGTTGATGTTGGTTTGTCCTTTTTTTACACTTGTAGATAGCTGGTAAAAATACTTTGATTATTAGGTAGAACTCAGCTATAACCAGATCGTGAAGAAGGAGGTAAAGGTAGAGGCCGGAGGAGAAAAGCAGCCGGAAAAGGAGAAAAGCCTAGAAAGAAATTTGGTATAAATTAACTGTCTATCAACATAACCACATGCCTACCGGAAAATATGTTTTCATCGGATTTAAACAATAGACACAGGTGGATTATCACCTCTTGTTATATATGTATTGAACTGCATTCTTACAAAACAAGGAACTGTTAGAGATAACCATAAAGATAGAGTAATGAAAAGGTGTTCCTTGCAGCAGAGCATAAAAGATCAACAAGTTGGATTCCTGTGATATAAACAATCACCACTGTGAAAACTGATCAACAGGAATTTAATTGCACTAAATTCCACATTAAACTCATAAAGAGAGAAATCACCAAAAATTTCCTAAAACTGGAATGAAGCAAACACTCTATTTGCAAGTCAAATTACAACTCCCTTTTAAAAGGATAAAAGTGATTATCTTATCAACTAGTTCAAGAAAACCGAGATAAAGCTGAATTCACCAATGAGGTAGCCTGAACAGAAATATTACCAAATAAGGCAAAGCCAATAAAAGGATATGTCCATAAACACTACCATATTTGGAATGACAAAAATATGATAAACACACTGGAGAAAAGCCTTTAAAGAAAAATTGTAACAATCCTACGAAGTTAGAGCGATTAAGAAGAAAAGATTAATTCTTTTTCTTAAATTGCAAGATATTATTCTTAAATTTATGATGTATTTAGATTTAGATAACGAAAGTAACCAGTAGCGGTTTGTAAGTGTCCGCAAAGAGGGTGAAATGTCTTTCAGAGCCAGCAAAGTTTCGTGTCTATCATTCTTACTGTATACTGCGATTGCCGTTGATGTCAAGCTATTTTATTAAAATATAATTTTTAATATTTCTCCCTGATCTGAGAGGGTAAGTGCAATGGTCAGATGTTAGTGCAAAATATTATTTTAAATATGTATGACGATTAAGGCAGATATAGGAGACAAAACATCCCCAAAACATCATATTGTGACGTTTTTTTTATTTTTCAATAAACCCTTTTTTAATTAGTAAGCAATAACTAAACACTTCAAATGCTAAACAAAACTCTTCTTGGAATTTAAGGTATTTTGTAAATTTTAACTCTCCTTTAACATTTTTTAGCAAAATACTTCTTCCATAAGATATTGGAAAAAAACCTGCAGTCGAATAGAAAAATCGTAACATTGCTTTTTAAATCAAGTTTTTTGTGGGTCAATGATCAATGTCATTAATTAATTAGTTGAGATATTTATTTTATTACCTGAAAAATACTTTAGAGAAAGAATAAATTATTTTATTATGTGATTTTGGTGCACGGAAAATCATAGCATACACAGAAAGTGAATGTGTGGTATAAGTTTAGTTATTCGCGGGTAAATATCTACTTGCATGAAAAATAAGAGAATGCAAAGTTACTGCTTATATTTATGCAGATGCAGTATTTTGATCCTAACAAAAGGAATTTCAAAAACTTCACTTTATCGTTATCAGATTGTCGGTTCGTTTGTTGATATCTTCCATGTGCATACGAATAAAATATCCAATTAGCAAATATGTATGCGTCTATCAATAAAAGTAAGAAATTCTTTACATAAATACGTATTATATATAAGTAAAATGAAACTTAATCAATTTTATGATAGATGTGAAGGTATTAAGAGCAAATGTGGCGGTAGTATGGAATTACTTCAAATTATTTACCTAGCTTTGTTTAGGTAGGGTGTGACAAACCCCAATCATATGGCAACTATGTTCAATATGTCTTCCATCTACCTTTCCAACATACGCTCTAATTTCTTTACCATATTCACGCCGAGATAGCGACTACCTTACCACTTTATTAGATTTCTCTATAAAAAGTTAATTACTTGTACTAAAGTATCCCAAAAAGATACGAAAAGAGACAATAGTAGCTCTTAGTCCTGTGGAGGAAGTATATTGTATCAGTTTGCAAATGAGACACTACTGAGATGAAGCTCAAATCTGATCATGTTGACGAGAAAACATGACTAACGCGATTTAAAACGAAACTGTTGCCTTGTGGCGCCCCCTTTCAATTTAAAGCAAGTTTTTTTAGTTTAATTGAATACTACTACTATAAAACAATTAGACCTTTTAACTGAAAAAGAAATTGCTCTAAGAATTATTTCACCCTTTTTACATTTCCACGAATTTATTTTAATATTCGAGGACATGAATGAAGGTTTGTAAATAAAAATGTATGTATATAAATCATTTCAATAGAATACTACAACTATAAAATAACTAGACCGTTTAACAAAAACAAATTGTTTCAATAACTATTTTACCCTTTTTTTTATTTACACGGATTTATTTTTAAATTTCAAGACAATGCATAAAGGTTTGTATATAAAAATTTAGGTATATAGATTATTTCAATAGAATACTACTACTATAAAATATAGACCTTTTAACAGAAAATAAATTGCAATAAGAATTATTTCACCCTTCTCTAAATTTCCACGAATTCATTTTAATATTCGATGACAATGAATGAAGGGTTCTAAATAAAGATGTAGATATAGATTATTTCAAAGAATACTACTACTATAAAATAGTTAAACCATTTAAAAAAAAGAAATTGTTCCAAGAATTACTTCACCTTTTTTAAATTTTCTCGAATTTATTTTAACAATCGAGGACAACGAATGAAAGTTTATAAATACAAATGTAGGTTTTCGGTTAAAGCTTGTACCCAAAAGTTTTGTAGAAGGCGGGCTAGAAAATCCTTGTTCATGAGCACAAATGAGGACACATCTGAGGTACTGGGCAAGACCAGATGTAAATCATACATACACAAATAAAATTAGAATTCTTTTTCTTTGTAATTAGAAAATTAAATTTAATTAACTAATAGTGTACAGTATAGTTACAGTTCATATTTATTTGTTTGAATAGTATTACAATATATGTGCACAGCAAGAATTTAAAACAGAATTGTTTTGTAACATTAATAATTTTGTTCATTCTTTTTGTTTATAGTTCAAAGAATATTTCAACATTCATATGACATAGAAGAGTTTTATAATAATAGTAGGTAATGCGGCACCTGAGCCAGACAGTTCTAGGGTCCCTAGATTTTCTGTCTCTCTAGGTGGTTAAGTACGGAATCTGTATTACCGACATTCTGTATTATCGGCATTTGGTTCGTCACTTGGCTAAATGGTGTCGTCGTTGCTAGGGGAAAACAGATGGCGCCAGTGTCGTTTTACGTCAAATCTGGGGACTTTCTATGTCGATCTCTCTCTAATCTAGGTACTTTTATGTCGATCTCTCTCTAATCTAGGGATTTTTGTCTCGAAGTGCGGAATCTGTATTACCGGCCTTGTATATTACCGGCATTTGGTTCGGCGCTCGCTAAATGGTGTTAGTGTTGCTAGGAAAAACAGAGGGCGCTAGTGTTTAATTATTTCCTTCACGCTCTAACCGATTACGGACGTTCTGCTAATTGTTAATAGAGGGAGCCAAGGTTTATCATTTTATATTAATAAATTTTACCGATTTCTTAAAATAATTATCGTCATTAATACTTTAATTACATATAATAATTTAAGATAATTAATTCAGTATTAAAATTTTAAATTCAGCTTTAAACGCAAATCACGGACCTGCGTGATATAAACGAACCGTCAGTTTTCTATCTTTCTCTATCGTTATAAATTGTATATTTTTTAAAAATTTCTAATATTTACATCGAGAGATTACTTGATCATATAGTTGATATATTAATTACCTACATATCATTTGCGGTATCGTTTGCATATCCGCCATTTATAATGAATTTGAATCGGGTCCTATCACTAATATGTATTATCACCTGCTGAATTAACTATTTAAAAAAGAGAAAAACTGGTTTTAATGCAGAAAATATATAGACTTTGCGCATTTGTACCACTACAAACTAAAACGGGGAAACAACACCTTAATCACCAAGAAGGAATATTACACTAATTATCCTTTAAAATTAAAAACCGGTCATTATTAACACAACTATACTGTATAACATACCGCGCTAAACTGAACTTATTTTCAAATATATGAATCTCGACGACAAAAGGGAAACAAACTCCCTGAGGCTATGTCTGCATTCTTTTAAAAAGGCCCGCTTTGACCTGCAACGCTGCCCAACTGCTTCGAACCCCCAAAACAGGTAATTGTTAATAGAGGGAGCCAAGTTTTATCATTTTATATTAATAAATTTTACCGATTTCTTAAAATAATTATCGTCATTAATACTTTAGTTCTCCATCGACTGACATATCGATTTTTATAAACAAGAAATCAGCTGTTTGGTTTCATCGCAGTGTTACCACTAAAAGGAATATTTTAAAAAGGGAAAACATATATTATACCAGGTTGGTTAATAAAATAAATGATTTTTGTCCAGTTTATAAATAAATTTAATGTACAAAGCTCATCCTCAATAATAAAAATCTATTTGGTTTAGTTTATTAGATTCCTTTGAGAGTGCATTAAATTTCAAATAAATAAAACAATTTAATTTTCTTTTCATAGAGTTTATTTTCATTGAATAAATTGTTTTTATTTATAAACAAATTTTATTTATGTTGGTTTGTTCAAACGAATGACCGTAGTTATCCTATGTCAGATTTCTACTACTATTTATTACGTTTGAGCAAACCTGAGAAGTTATGTAACGGTTCGTTTTTGGCATTGGTCAATTGGCATTGATTTGAGCTTATAATTTATAGTACGAAAGCAATAAAATATTTTTCTTATATTTTCTTTATTGAAATATTTCAAATACACAATAAAATAAAATAAAATAAAATGTTGATGGTATAGGCAACTCTTCTTGCTTAGGTAAGAATCTTAGTGATGAGTTGGCATTTTTTATTTTCAACTCTTTTATTAGCTAAAGAATTATTAGGTATTACCATTAGTGAATTGGAACTTTCACTAGAGTTTCGTACTTACTTGAAAAAGAATTCTTCTCGTAGTCTTGTGGTTATTCCTAAAAGATAGAGATTATTAGTTCAAAATAAACAGTAATTAACTTGTTTTGTACTTACCCAACTTTCCAGTCATCTATTTAGCCTTAACGCTGGTGCTAACTTCTTCATGCATATTGCGGACAGCGCCTTGTAAACAATTTTGTCGTATTTAAAAGAATTTTTAATAGAAATTATAAATTTCCATTTTGCATACGATATGTAAACAAACTTTATCTTGCAACTGTCTTTCTGTTGCGCCGTCTCGAATAATTCCCTTTAATAAACATTGTTGCCGCAGTTATCTCTTCATGCTACTTGAGACTACTGGTCATACATCTACTTTGCGCAGAAGCTATCGCATTACGTAATAACTGCCGCGTGTTTTGAAACGTGTTTTGTTATTTATTTAACTCATTTGACATGGAATTTCTTAATTAGATTGGAATAATATTTGCAACGCTGCCCCTCGCGGACGTACTTTGATATTTGAGATTGCGCATTCTTGCCGTCGACGGATATCCGGTGATAGGCTTTTAAAGAAAGGTCTGAACGGCATTCTTCTTTTGGTTTAGTAGTAATCAACTACGATCGAATTTGATCTTGGTGAAATATTGTGGGTGCTATTTAAGAAACAAATCTCTGGAGCCATATATGATGGTAATGGTGAGATTTTGTCTTCAATTACGCTTCAGCGGATTATTATCACCACATCATTAATAATCAAACTGGTAACTACCCTATTGGAATATTTGGAGGGAAGCCATTTTGTCGCACAAGCGGATTCATTAGACCAGATCAATTCCTTCGATCGATACGAATTAACCCCCACCCAATGCCTGAAGTTCTTCACAGATAAAATTTTTAGATAATGGATTTACGTCCAAGAAGTTACATACAGTCTTATATTTTAGGATTACTAAATTATTCTTTGAATGTGGATGCATTTTGTTATCGAGTAGATACCGCCCTTTTATCTTTTAGCCACCCACCATCAGAGGTATGAATTCTTAACATGTTTATGTATCGAACCATTTTCCTAGTCAGGAATTTTCTTTTAGGCTTCTTGGGAAAGGTGTACTCCATTAAGTATAGTAAGAAGACTATTTTTAACAGAAACTCAAACTGTAGTTCACCCCTACCTGGAAGTTTGGTAGTTAAGGAAATAAACCAGCGAGTAGCAGGATTTGAAGAATCTTTTGGGTTTATTTCGGAATCAGCTAAGTTTATCATAAGAGATAACCTATAATTTGTTAACTAAGCCGTCAATCAATTTTTGTTGAGGTCATTTATTAATTTAGTGATGATGAATCAGTCAATTGGACATTGAGTCTTTTCTAAACATAGCATTTAACCAGTCAACGTTAGGACTAGAATATAATTAATATTAATTAGATACATTATTTAGTTTATTCATTGGATTGGAAATTATCAATTGTATAAGTGTGTAATCTAGTCATTGTCAAGTCTGTTAGTTGAACAAATGCCCAATTGCTCATAGTATTATTGCATTAACTTGCGAAGGAGTAAATCGTAAGCTTATGACGGCTAACCCCTCTCCCCTATTACATGTTCTAACATTGGTGGTGGTTATTTTATTTTTTTTTTGGGTTACTTCCTTTATAATTAACTATTAGAATACCTACTATATTCAGCTCTCGATAGAACAATTACCAAGAACTTGATACTGACTGATATACAATAGTATCATTTCTTGTTTTTTTAATCCTCTCAATAGATTTTACAGTACAGCTAATATTTGTTTCAATATACAATTAATTACTCTCAATACTTATTATCATAATTATTTATGTTCAAGTATTTATTATATTAATTAAACGGAAATTTATGTTTATGAATGGGCCTTTTAATGGTATGATAAGCAAGTACTTACTTAGCCCCGAGACGGTAAGTATCTGGTGCCCTTTTCTTAATTTTGGTGGTTCGATGGTTGCTGTGTCCTTAGTTGGAAAATTAAGTGGCGCTCCCTTACAACATGAATCCAGCCCTTCTCCACTGATAGCTGGTCCGGGAGGACACAACTTTAAATCATCGTTTACTTTGGTAATTATCGTCGCTTTATCCTATGGTAAGGGTGCGTGACAGTTACTTCTCAAAAATAACATTGTATTATTTTGAAAAATATTTTATTTTTATTTTGAAGTTCTATTTGATTTTATTTTTGTTTATTTAATAAAGTTCTTGTGTTTTAAATTTCATATATGTGTTTAATTGATGTTAATGCAAACATCCAGCATTCTTGTCTTTCAAATTCAGAGTTGAGTAGCAGTTGTCCAGCTTGCAGGAGTTTTAGAGCTTACGATATAAGTTTTTCCTTCTTTCCAGGCATAAAAGTACTTAAGAGTCTCGCAATTAATATAATTTATGCTTTACTGAGCAAACCTGAGCTAGCTGAGAGAAATAAGAATATCTGTGGTGTTTTCTAAATTTAATTCACCGTATATAATTTATACGTTTATACATTTGGAACGGTGGATATTATATTTTATTTCATTCATATAGATCACCGCAGTATAAATCTAATGACGTATTGAAATATGTACATCATTACGCTATGAAGATCTTAGCTATAAATACGGCGTATTCTGTTCGTGCGTGACAGTTATTTGTCATACGTCATCATGAACACAATAGATCTCTTCGGCAGAGCTATGATGAGCATGACAAATGAAGCAGCGGCTGCAACAAAACGTGGACCGAGAGGTTATGGTTTCAAATTAACACCAGAGGGCAACTTCGATGTTGAGAACCGACGTACAACTAATGTAGGCGCTCCTATCAACGATAACGATCTTGTCACGAAGCGTTCTGTACTAATGTTGTAAGCCGACAAATAACCAACTCCCGGAGCAGTAGACGTAACGGTTACCTCTATCCAATGACCTGACAGTAGGCGTGTGTGTGATGACCGAAATTGGTATAACGCAATGATGTACATATTTCCGTCAATACGTCATGAGATTTATACAGTTCGTCGGATGTTCTCGGGCATAATCGTAGACGGTACTGAGACTTCTAGTAATCAGCTCACATTTAATTTAGTAAACATCGTATGCTTTTACGCCATTTTGAATAATTATTTCTCCTTTTGGGGGTAGTATAGTGGATGCATTTTAATCTGATGATTGTCTCGATTTCAGCTTTCAGTTTTCATATTTGTTTATTTCTTTCTATGTGAATTTAGAAACTCCGAACAATGATCGCAGTATAATAATAAAAGGAGCTATACTAATTAGACTCTCCATGTTGAAAAGAGTATTTGGCATAACAAATCGTACAAGGCATTCAATTGGCCGTTTCATGTAAAATGTGTTATGAGAAAATGACAGATGCAACAATGACAAATTTATAATGACACATTCAACATGGCGGATATGCAAACTTGACAGATTCAAAATTGACAGATTTATAATGACAGATTCAGTACAGATTCAAATTTAGCGCCACATGTTGTGATATAAAATGGCTACCTCTACATACCGGTAATACAGATTTCTTCATGACGTCCTCTAGTAGTAGTAGTACACAGTTTGCCGATATTTCTTCGTGACGCCATCTCTTAGACGTGTACATGCTGCCGACAATACAGAATTTAACTCTAAATTATTAATGGCGACAATTATTTGAGAAAATCAGTGTACTTTATTAATATTAAATGATAAACCATGACGCCCTCTATTAACAACTAGCAGAACGACCGTAATCGGTTAGTAACGGGTTAGAAAAAGTCTCCAGATTAGAGAGAGATCGACATAAAAAGTCCCCAGATTTGACGTAAAACGACACTGGCGCCATTTGTTTTCCCCTAGCAACGACGCTACCATTTAGCCAAGTGACGAACCAAATGCCGATAATACAGAATGTCGGTAATACCGATTCCGTACTTAACCACCAAGAGAGAGACAGACAAAAAGTCACCAGATTAGAGAGAGACAGAAAATCTAGGGTCCCTAGAACTGTCTGGCTCAGGTGCCGCATTACCTACTAATAATATTTTTACTATTAGGTGAGCAGTCTATCATCATAGTTTTCATTAGGATCATTTATTTGGCAATAGATAGCATTGATTCCGTTGATACTTTTTGGTCGTCATGGCAAATTTTTGATAGAAAGAAAAGAGAAAAAAAAACAACAAATTTTCTTTCGTTTTCCTCGTTGAAGTTGAAAAGAAGATCTTGCTGGGGTATTACCTTACAAAAAAAAAAGAGAAAATTGATGGTGTATCGATGTATTAATTCCCCTTTTTAAACTATAGTAAAAGTTGGATCAGTTTGGGATCAACCCTTTAAAGTACCAGGTGTGGTATACGGCATTGTTTGAGCCGGATTTTCGACAGGAGATTTTTCTTGCTGCTCATCTGAACTTATATCCTTTTAAACCGCCTAACATCTCAGGTAATTATATTTTACAACCATTTCTTTCATTTTGCTATGGGGACTAGTCAGGAGAGGACCCATCGTTAATGGTAGTAATTCTTTTTTGTGTTCATATGACGTTGGTGCTTTGTTGCATCTTGTTGTTAATATAGTAATTAAGACAACCCGTACTTTTAGGCATTCTATCCTTTTCCTGGTTTGGCTGTCTAGAATACTCAATTGGTTAATACTATGGATATTTAGCGGCTGTAGTCTCACTTCATTTGGTCAACCCGAGTGTAATGGTTGATAAGAGTTATCCTTGGTGGAGTATTTTCTAAGCGGAGGAATACTTCATTTTGTACCCTTAATGTTATAAGGTGGGAGCACCCTTACTGGCAGTAGTATTGGAAGATCGAGGTACCTGCTAACCTATTTTTTTCGAACTGTCAATGCCAGTGACATTCTTTCATATGTGTTTCTAATTCGGTAGACATGTATAATGTTATGTAAATTGCTTGGACAATCTATCAATTTAATTTGTAACTGGATATTTTTTTATGAGAATTTTCATGTATGCTTAGTTCTTTTATTTTACTTTATTGACGTAGCAATGCTTAAGAGTTATTATTATCAATTTACTAATTCAGAATAGAAGTATTGAGAGAGAGAACATAGCCTATGAATACTCAGCTGAACGATTTATAGTCTACTACATTAATAATTAATTTACTATTACAACCAGTAGGTAAAAGGGTAGCCTTTGTGCTAACCATCTACCAGATAATAATAACGCCATTGATCTTACCTCAGGATATTCTCAATCTATAGTTGTAATCATAATAAATAATTCTCATTTCAACAATTCCAATAACAATATTTACACAATATACAGATTGTCTACTAATTTGTTAATTATTACGAAATAAATAATCATTCCTATATATGTATGTGTATACGTCATGTGCTCTCTTGTTTCGTCTTCGAACTTGGACTGGTAAGAGACCAGGGGAGATTAGAGGTAAGTGAATTTTGAGCTAGTGGCGCCCTTTGAAGATCTACTTTTAGTTGAACCCACCCCGTCTTCACTGTAGTTAACCGGCGGGTACTTCTAATTTCCTGGCCTGTTGTATACAGGGTGTCATATTTTCTGGCGCCAAACGTTGGGGCATTTTTCAATTTTAGGTTATTTAATTACTATTAGGTTTCCTATTTAATTTGAGACGGTTGGTTATTATTAGGTGATGTTCTATGAATGATTTTAAAGAGAAATCTGTACAGTTTATTGAGTAATTTTTAATTTAATGAGGAACAGTTAATTTATTGTTGGTACTTACATGTCTATGGTATAGTTTTGGTGAATCTCCTACGCTTCACCATTGGTAAGTGGTACTATTAGTATAGCTTCCAGTTAGTTGTGTTATTTTATAGCGATTTAGAGGGTACTCAAGCAAATTATTTTCTCAAAAGATGGATTTAGGACCTATGTGGAAAAAACGAAGTTAACCGCTTGAATTCAGATGAACTGAAGTTCGAATTGCAGTATCGTGGAATGGAGACAGGAACAGTAAGTGAGATGCGTAAATCATTGCGCACAGTACTAAAATTAGAAAAGGCTGGTGAACTTAATAAAATTAAGAGTTCAATTCAATTTTGTGATGCTATCAAGTATGTAGAAACTTCTGTAGCTAGTTTAGGGACAGAGTTAACTAAGTTCGATGGAGATACCTCCTCAACAGTTTTTCAACGAGCGTCTTCGATTGTACAACAGTGTAACAGATTATTAGTATTATGTGGTCCCGGTACCAGTGATGCAGAGATGGCATCGAAAAATGTAATTTTAGTGAAATTTCATGACTTACGGTTAGGTTTTGAGTCCAGAAGGCGTCGTTATCAACGACGGAGCATTGATGTATCTATAGCAGGTCTTGCAGGTAACGAAGATCCTTCTGAGCTGTCGGAGAGTGACGAAGAATATGTCAAATCTATGTCCTCGTCTTCAGTAGTAGTTACTACAGCAGGCTTGTCTGTGTCGAAACAAAAATCAATACCCACTAGCCAATGGAGTATTAAATTTTCAGGCGAGGGAGACATTTCCTTAGGAGCCTTCTTGGAACGTGTCGAAGAGTTGCGGGTTGCGCGCAATGTTTCCTCTTCGGAACTTTTCCTTACAGGAATTGATTTGTTTGAAGGCAAAGCCCAGGTCTTCTTTCGTGCCAATAAAAAGCGCGTTTCAGACTGGTCTTCGATGGTGAGACTACTACGTGAGGAATTTCAAGTGGGCGATTATGACGAACATTTGTTTTCGATCAAGACACGTACGCAGGGACCTTCTGAGTCTATTGGAATTTATATATATGTATGCTTGAGTCGATGTTCAATCGGTTGTCGGTGACGGACCCAGAAAAACAGCAATTGCAAATTATTAAGAATAACCTTTCTCCATTTTATCAGGAACATTTAACATTCTTAGATATAGATTGAAAGGAAGATTTGATAAAATACGGCAGAAAGCTTGAATCCAGTCGTGTACGAGTAGAGAATTTTGTTCCCCCTCCTTCTAGAAGATCATCCAAGCTACTTGAACCAGATTTAGCATGTGTTGAAGTTCCATCATCTTCTAGGCCAACTTCTGTGTCGAATATTGCTGAGATAACTTGTTTTAGGTGTGGTCTTAAAGGTCACAAGCGAGCTGAGTGTAAAGAGAAGCGAAGTTATAAATGTTACCGGTGTGGTGCACCCAATTATACTGTTCGAACTTGCCCTAAGTGTAAAGATTCAAAGAAGCCTTCGACTCGAGACTTGGGAAACGACTCAACGAGTCGCTAAGATCCCGAGGGGCGAATTCGTTACCAGCTAATACCTCGGACGAAAATAGTCAATATACTCCCGATTATGTCACTGATCATTTGCAAGTACAGTTAAGTTTTATTCTATCTCATGTAGAAGGGGACGAGCGACCTTATCTTAAAGTAAAAATTTTCGACAGGAATGTTCAAGGTTTGTTAGATAGTGGTGCTAATCATGCTATCTTGGGAGAGTCCGGCATCAAACTAATGAGGGCCTTAGGTTTTAACAGGATTTCTAAGTGTAATGTATCAACCTGTAACATGGCCAATGGTGGTCAATGTGAAATTCTGGGTTCTGTAAAATTCCAATCGAGCTCAGCGGTCGTGTTAGAATTTTAGAAGTTTTACTAGTACCTTCGGTGTCGCAAACGCTTATTCTAGGAGCTGATTTTTGGCGAAAAATGGGTATAGTTCCAGACTTACGTCATGGAGACTGGACATTTAGTTCTTCTGTTGAAGTTGCTAGTTTAGATGTGACTGACAATCTAACTCCGATTCAACGCGAACAACTAGATAAACTTTTACTAGAAGAATTACCTGAAGATGATTGTAAAATCGGTTGTACCCACCTTGTTCAACATGTGATCTGGACAGCCGCCGAACCTATAAAGCAGAGATATTACCCGATTTCTCCGGTTCTGCAAAAACACGTAGACTAAGAATTGGACCAGATGCTTGCAGACGGAATTGTTGACCCTTCGTCTTCTGCGTGGAGTTCCCCTATAGTTATGGTACGAAAGAAAGATGGGTCGTACAGGTTTTGCATGGACTATAGGAAAGTTAATAAGGTTACCGATCGGGATGCTTATCCTCTTGCCGAGTCGAAACCGATAACAGCTTTTATCGTTCCTAACAGAGGTTTGTTTCAGTTCTGTCGACTCCCTTTTGGTTTACACAACTCGCCAGCTACCTGGCAACGCTTGATTAATCGTGTACTTGGCGCCGATCTTGACCCATTTGTGTTTGTATATCTCGACGACATCGTTATTACTACCCCTACCGTTGGAAAGCATTTAGAAGTATTGAGAGAGGTTTTAAGGCGGTTGAAGGTCGCGGGATTGACCGTGAGTAGACAAAAATGTCAGTTAGGACGTTCTGAACTAAGATATCTAGGATATGTAGTTAATCGTTCAGGATTGCATGTCGACCCAGAGAAAGTTGAAGCAATACTTAATTTTCCTGTTCCTACTAAGGTTTCTGAAGTCCGTCGTGTGATTGGAATGGCCTCCTGATATAGATGCTTTATTCGTAATTTTTCTTCGGTCGTGTCACCTATTACGGCGTTGACTAGGAAAAATAAGAAATTTGAATGGTATGAGCAATACCAGAAAAAGTTTGAGCTAATCAAGGAAAAGTTGGTTTCGGCCCCAGTGTTGAGTTGTCCCGATTTCAACTATCCTTTTGTTATCCAAACCGATGCCAGTGATTTTGGTCTAGGTGGAGTCCTTACGCAGCAACTAGATGACGGACAACATGTGGCATATATTAGTAGGTTATTAAATAAAAATGAGCGCAAATTTTCCACTACTGAGAAGGAATGCTTAGCTGTGTTATTTTGTATCAAAAAATTCCGACCTTATGTCGAAGGTTCCCGATTCACAGTAGTGACTGATCATTACAGTTTAAAATGGCTCTCAAATTTAAAGGATCCGACGGGTCTAGCTCGTTGGAGTATCAAACTCCAGCAATATGATTTCGACATAAACCATCGCCCTGGTAAAGAAAACATAATTCCTGATGCCCTTTCTCGAGCTGATCCGTTAATCGAAGAGATTTCGACTTCTAACTTTCAGGATACAAACGATAAATGGTATACTTCATTGATAGAGTTTATAATCCTAGATAGATTATAGATAGGTTTATAATCCTCGTAAGTTTCCGTTATGGCGAACTGAAAATGGTGTTTTATACCGGAAGGTAAAGTACGTCTATCCGATGCTGAGTGGTAGTGAATACCAATGGAAAACGGTAGTTCCTAAAGGCAGACGAAAGGAGTTGATTCGTTGTCATCATGATGTTTCTATGGCAGGACATTGCGGTAGTTTTAAAACCTATCACAGAGTTGCAAACAAATACTACTGGCTTAAAATGCGAGATGATGTGGCGCGGTTTGTTCGCTGTTGTAAGATATGTTTAGCCAGCAAACCTGATAAGAAGGGCCCTGTTGGACTGATGTGTGGTAGACCAGAGGTAGTACGCCGTTGGCAGTTAATCTGCGTTGATCTGGTAGGACCGGTACCTAAATCTTCTCAAGGAAATCGGTATATTTTGTCTTGCCTCGACTATTTTAGTAAGTTTGTGCTACTGTTCCCAATACGCTCAGCTAACGCCAAAGCCATCGTTAGGGTTTTAGAAGATAATGTCTTTTGCTTGTTCGGTGTTCCGGATACTTTAGTATGTGATAATGGAAAACAATTTATTAGTAAAGAGCTTAAGCAATTGGCACAAGCATATAATATAAAGTTAGTTGTCTTATACCGCTTACTATCACTGTCAAAGTAATGCGGTGGAACGCGTTCATAGTTTAAAAAATAAGAATAATACAATACATTATTTTATACTAAACAACATTGTGTTTAGAGTTAGTTTGGAGAGCGGGGGTTATTTTAAAATGTACAAAATAGATACTTTGCAATGTAAATTTGACACCATATGTTTGTTTAAAATCACGATGAGCCTGACATGAAACCACTTTTATATTCTTGCATTTCTTCGAAAACGTCAAGTTCAAGTAATAGTTATTACAAATACTTATTAATGCAATCATCGGTATAGGTATGTAGTCTTGGAAAAACTTTGTCTATGGATTAGATTTTCATGTGTGAGCAAAAGAAAAATCAACACTATTTGTCCGTTACCCCGTTTAGTAACTAAACGGATAATATCATAAACAACGATAATTCCGCTGCGGTATTAAAAATACTTTATCCAACACCTCCTAGTAATATCTTAATGACATCAATTATGTCTGTTCGAATGCGTCCATCGTGAAATAAAGTTAGATTTATGATGCGCAAACGATTTTCATAACTTGTGCTTCGGAGAGCCTCATTAGGAGACCCCAGAGGTCATTAGCTATGTTGTCAGGCTGTAATAGTGGGTTGGAGAAAAATTTAGTGTCATTAGCAAAGGATGAGAGAACAGAATTGAAACCGTCTGTTAAATCACTGATGTAGACATTAAACAACAGAGGATCTAAAACGGACCTCTGAGGTACTCCTCCAAACACTGAATAAAAATTGGACACAGTACCGTTTACTTGAACAACAAGATTTCTATTTTTAAGAAATGCTGATAACCATACCAATAGTTAGTAATTCTCTAACTCCACAGTGTTCAAGTTTAAGTAAAAGTTTCTCGATAGGAACTCTGTCAAATGCATTTTCAAAATCGAGATAACAATATTGTAACGTTCTTTTTCAAATAATAATACAAGTGCTGTTTAAATCGTCTATTCACAAACAAATATTTATTTCTATACACTAATGAATACACTATAAATTAACTCTATGATTATAAACCATTAAAAACTATTATTTTCAGACTATGAATTTCTAATACAACATTTATATTCACTATTTATTTTGTAATACACAGTTAATGACTTGCTGTTGACTGCTCCTTTTCTCCGCGACGTCGACTTTATACCATCCTATAAACGTTCCAGAAATCGCCCGAACCTTCTATGTATTCTAGAAAATGCTAGAATAAACCGCGTCTGATTTACATGCTTGTGCGATGCGTCATTCTCTCGAAGGCGGCAGAACACACCACCTGTTGCTCGGAAAGAGGTTCGTTCCTTTTCTCTCTTGTTACACTGCCCCCCTCTTCAAGTCTGTTCTGTCCCAGAACAGGTTTTATGCTCTGGTTCCTGTAGAACGGGTCATGACGATATCGACAGTCTTCTCCTCGACTACACGTTCCATTACGGTAGAAATAACAGTCTACACTCTTCGTTGGCCTTAATGCGGGTTGTGGGTCAAAATTGCAGACGAAGATCTTGACGTCCGTACCTCTAAAGACAACTTCCAGCATGTTTCTAACGATTCTCCAATCCAGCTGGTCCCGCCCACAGCCGAGTTTGGGAACTGCCAATTTGTTAATTCCCCTGGTAAGCAACTCGATTCTCAAATTCCATAGTACCCTCCACAAGTCGGCGTAACTCGGTTTCTGGTAGTAAAACTGCTTGGTTACCAAGTAGTAAATGGATCGGTCATGATCAGGCAAGCGTAAGGATTTACCAACAGAGGGATTTTGTTCTCGAAGTTCATTCAGCCGTCCAAATTTATTTCTAAACACCACTGCGATCCCCCTGGACATACGGAGATCCTCGGAGACACAGTGGGCAATGGAATAATCACCAGGGACCCGGAAGAGATCTTGTTGCATCTCAGTCGTGACTCCGAATCGCGCTTTTCTAGTTCCAGAGAACGCAGCCATAAATTCTCTAAAGGTTGGCTGATCATCTTCAGGCCTTACGGTATTGATAGCCACCTCAGCCTCATCTTTCCGATCCGGGACTGCGTCATTATTTCCCTCATAGTGCGCCAGACGATTGGAGTGTACCACTTTTGGTTTCCCCCTTGGCAATTTCTGGATGCGATAAATCAAGTCATTTATTCGTTTCTTCACCTGGTATGGACCCTCCCAATTTCGCTGTAACTTTGGAGAATAGCCACGACGCCTTTGCGGGTTGTATAACCAGACAAGCTCTCCAGGTTGAAACCCTCCTTCCTGGGCTCTCACATCGTACGTAGCCTTCATCCGGTCACTCGCGATTCGACTATTATTTCGGGTTCGGTCGTGAATATCCTCCAACTTCTTCTTTAAGTTGATGACATAATCATTCCCGGCTACCTCCTGCTCTATAGGTGGAGACCCAAATTCCAGATCACACGGTAACCGTAACTCGCGTCCAAACATCACAGACGCTGGTGACTGACCGGTTGTTTCGTGGACCGATGCACGATAAGCCATCAGGAACAGATGCAGGTATTGGTCCCAGTCTCGTTGATGATCGGAGACGACCTTGGCCAAATATTTGCCCATTGTTCGATTCATGCGTTCTACCATTCCATCGGACTGCGGATGTAACGGTGTGGTCCGAGTCTTGCGAATGCCCAACAATCGACAGACTTCTCCAAAGAGTACAGACTCAAAATTGCGGCCTTGATCCGAATGCAGCTCCATGGGCACTCCGAAGCGACTGAAAAACTCTTTGACTAGTACGTCAGCAACAGTCGCAGCTTCCTGGTTTGGTAGGGCATGTGCTTCTGGCCATTTGGTAAAATAGTCCATTGCCACTAATATGTATTTATTCCCATCGTCGGTTTCGGGAAATGGTCCGGCAATATCTATGGCTATTCTTTCCAGAGGACTACCCACATTGTACTGCCTCATAGGTGCTCTCCGTTGCCCCAAGGGTCCGTTGCCAGTGGCACATAGTTCACATTTCCGGCACCACTCCTTCACGTCTTCTTTACAGTTGACCCAATAAAAACGCTCCCTAACTTTCTCCAAAGTCTTTTTCACACCGAAGTGTCCTCCGGAGGCACCGTCATGGAGATGTCGCAATACTGTAGCCACTCGGCTTCTTGGAACCACGAACTGAGACCCAATGGTGGTGCCATCTTCACTCTCCAGTACTCGCTTCAGGAGATCGTCTTCCACCTTCAAGGACTCCCATTGGGCCCAATATGCCTTGAGCGCTCTGTTAAAAGGGCTGACGGCCTCCCAGGCAGGCCTTTCTCCCACGCGCTTCCATTCCAGTACCATTTTTAGTTCGGGATCAGCCTCCTGCTGTCGTTGCAATTCTTCCGGCAACCAATTGTCGTTGACGATGGTAGTCCTTAATACTTGGCAAACCCTCTCTTCCAAACGAGAGCAATGACGGCAATCTGTTGGACAGGGTCTTCTTGAAAGAGCATCGGCATTTCGATGACTAGTGCCCGCTCGATGTTCGGTGTCAAAGTCGTATCCTTGTAATCGTTCGATCCCCCTTGCGACCTGGCCTTCAGGATTACGGAATTGTAGAAGCCATTTCAACGCTGCATGGTCGGTCCTCAATAAAAACTTCCGTCCGTACAAGTATTTGTAGAAGTGCTCAACGGACTTCACGACGGCCAATAGTTCTTTTCTGGTCACACAATAATTCCTTTCGGCTTTCGACAAAACCTTACTAAAATAGCCGATGACCTTTTCTTGTCCATCCTGTATCTGAGAAAGTACCCCCCCAATGGCCAAATTACTTGCATCTGTGTCAAGTATGAATTTCCCTTCTGTCCGTGGATAGCTCAATATTGGTGCTGTTGTCAGGGCACGCTTCAGCTGTTGGAAAGCTGTTTCACACTCTCCGCTCCAAACATACTCGCGCCCATCTTCAGTTAACCTTGTCAGAGGTTTCGCTATATTGGCAAACCCAGGAACGAAACGCCTGTAGTAGGTACATAACCCAAGAAAACTACGAACTTGGTGTTTATCTTTCGGTGTTGGCCACTCTTGAACTGCACGAATCTTATCGGGATCGGCTGCCACTCCATTTTGTGATACGACGTGCCCGAGATATTTCACTTCCTTTCTGAATATGTGGCACTTTTTCGGACTCAGTTTCAGATTGGCTCCACGTAGTCTTCGGAACACTTCCTCTAGATTTTTCAAATGTTCGTTGAATGATTTTCCGACTACAATCACATCATCTAGGTATACCAGGCAGGTCTTCCACGACAACCCTCTCAGGATGGTCTCCATTAGACGCTCAAAGGTGGCCGGAGCGTTACATAGACCGAAAGGCATAACTGTAAACTGCCATAGTCCGGAACCAATAGTGAACGCGGTCTTCTCCCGGTCTTCAGGTTCCATTTCAACTTGCCAATAACCGCTCTTCAAGTCCAAAGTCGAAAACCATCGTGAACCAGACAGGGTATCTAACGTGTCGTCGATGCGTGGTAAGGGATAGCTGTCTTTCTTGGTCACGTCATTAAGCTGCCGATAGTCCACACAAAATCTCGTTGACCCGTCCTTCTTACTGACCAGGACCACCGGTGATGCCCATGGACTGCTGGATGGCTCGATGACCCCTTGTTCTTCCATATCAGTAATAATCTTTTCGGCTTCTGCTCGCCTTGCTAGAGGTAGACGCCTCGGCTGCTGACGGACAGGCATAGAGTTGCCTGTATTGATTTTATGTTTTACTATATTTGTTCGTCCCTTCTGGCTATCGTCAAGAGCGAAGATATCTTGATATCGGTGAACCAAACCCTGTACCTCTTTCACTTCCGTTCTGTTAAGGTCTTCGCACGAACTAGTAACCATACCCACTAATTTTCCACCATGGTCTTTGGGCACTGGTTTTGGAACATCAGCCATACACCTGGCTACTCGAAATACTGGCACACACTGTCCCACAAGGGTACTCTTCTTCAATGTCACCGGATCCACATTAACATTCATAATTCTCACCGGTACTCTCTTTCCAACCTTGATCAGCGCTTTTCCCACCAGTATGCCACTATGGATCTTCTTATCACAAACAGGCTCCATCATTCGCACACATCCTACCCGAAGATCTCCATCCAAACCCGCCTCGACAACCATCTCGCTTTGACCCGGCAATATCACATCTTCAGTCAGCAAAACCCTTACAACCGGATCTTCTCGTGGGTGCAACGGAAGTTCTTCGTTACCGACCTTCAAAACACCCTCTTTCAAATCCAACGTTAAACCAAATTTTCTCAGGAGGTCCATTCCCAAGATGAAGTCATCAGTGATATCGGCTACCAGCACCTCATGATCACGTTCTTCACTTCCAATGCCAATCTTCATCTTCACCACTCCGCGTATTGGTATCACTTCACCTGTTGCTGTACGGAGTTGAGTAGTTGTGGGTAACAACTTAATACTTGATCGTAGAACATCAGGGCGTACGATGGATTTTGTCGCCCCCGTATCAATAAGTAGTGGAACAGTTCGGTTAGCAATCTTCCCATCTACGAACAAACTGCTGGTACTGTTCTTCGATGTTACGGCATGGATGGTGATCTCCGGGGCATCTCTACTCAAGGTCAACGTTCGCCCCCTCTCGTCGACCCCCTTTAGTTTTCCGACGGCTGAACTTGTTTGGGTTTAGGGCAGCGGCGTCGTATGTGCCCTTGTTCACCGCAGTTCCAGCAACGGGGTCCTCGAACTTCTTGAGGATTCTTTTTACGGTTCTCTTCCTTCTGAAGAACTCTCATGAATAATTCTTCTAGGCGATCTTTAGAACCTTCATCTTCTTCCAAAACGGTCCGAACACGTCCGTGACCTCGGGACGCTTGTTTTGCAGCTTCAAATTCTAAGGCGTGAGCAAGCGCATCATCAGTTGTTCTTGGTCGTGCCAGCCTCAATGATTGTTGTGTTTCTCCGTCTCTTAACCCATCAATGAAGGTCTGCACAGCCAGTTGTCCCAGAAATGAATCGGGTGCCGTAGGGTACGCCAATCGGACAAGCCGCGCAACATCGGCTTCAAACTCCTGCAGGCTTTCTCCATTCTTCTGGATACGATTCTTCACTTGCGCGTGATACACTTGTTGAAGATGCGCGTCTCCACATCTCATTTCCAATCTAGACACTAACAATTGGTAATCATTTTCCTGTCCTGCTGGGATTGTTTGCAGGACGTTCAACGCGTCTCCACGCAAAGCCACAGTTAAAGAAACGGCCTTTTCCTTGCCTGTCCATCCGTTGGCCCCAGAAGCCGCCTCAAACTGTTTGTAGTAAGTGGACCAAGGTATCTTTCCATCGAACGTGGGTGGTTTTACTTTTATCCCTACGGCAGAATCCTTTTCTTCTTTAACTTGTTTCTTTACTTCATTACACGGCCACTCAGAAGTCGAGGGAAACAGTAGTTGCCTCATTCTATCTTCCAGCATTTCGGTTATATCGTCTTTCTTAGTTGTTGGTGGTAATTGGATTTGGGCTATTTTCTCTTCTACCATCTTTATTACCCTATCTTGTTCTGCCAATCTCCCTTCCAACAGTCCTAACGCACTGGCATTCTCAAAAAATTCTTCGAAAACTTTTTCTTCCAACGCTTTGACATTTTCCAGCAATTCTCTTTTAAGCCTTCTAGAACTTTCTTCGGACTTTTCTAGTAATTCTTCTTTAAGCCTTCTAGAACTTTCTTCAGATTTTCTGGAATTCTCCAGAATTTCTTCCTTTAGCATTCGAACAGTTTCTTCGGCCTTTTCTAATAATTCTTCTTTAAGCATTCTAGAATTTTAAAAAACTTTTTCTTCTAGCACTTTAGTATTTTCCATTAACTTTCTAGAATTCTCTTCGGACTTTTGTAGTAGTTCTTCTTTTAATATTCTAGAATTCTCTTCGGACTTTCTAGAATTTTCTTCGGCTTTTCTAGAACTTTCTTCCATTTTACTTAACAACAAACTAGTATCAATTGCGGGTCCAGGTATTTCGAAGCGGTAATTTTCAGGATCTTCCTTCTGTTCTAAAAGCCATTCTCTTAGCCGATTTATCAAAACTTCTTTCTTTCCATTACTATCCAAGTCCCTCTCGTCCAATTCCCGTTTTAAATCTATTACTAAGAGATCTTTCAATAGTTTCATCACCATTTTAATCGTTTGTTGAAATTAATTTTAACACTAAAAATTTATTCTCACAGCACTTTATTTAATTATTACGCGATTTTATTTATTTTAGAACACCACACCTGACAACACTGTAACGTTCTTTTTCAAATAATAATACAAGTGCTGTTTAAATCGTCTATTCACAAACAAATATTTATTTCTATACACTAATGAATACACTATAAATTAACGCTATGATTATAAAACATTAAAAACTATTATTTTCAGACTATGAATTTCTAATACAACATTTATATTCACTATTTATTTTGTAATACACAGTTAATGACTTGCTGTTGACTGCTCCTTTTCTCCGCGACGTCGACTTTATACCATCCTATAAAGGTTCCAGAAATCGCCCGAACCTTCTATGTATTCTAGAAAATGCTAGAATAAACCGCGTCTGATTTACATGCTTGTGCGATGCGTCATTCTCTCGAAGGCGGCAGAACACACCACCTGTTGCTCGGAAAGAGGTTCGTTCCTTTTCTCTCTTGTTACAATATCTACAGGATTACCCTTGTCAACTTTACTAGTACAGTTATCAATACATAGCAATAAGTTAGACACTGTAGAATGACCAGGAATGAATCTGTACGGCCATTATCTTCGCTATAGTCTTATATACGCTATACTCATTAACGTTGCTGGGAACTCTGCTAACATTAGAACCGGTGTGGGTGGATTTGATTCTTACCTGGAACTAAGTCAATTATGGTCACCGTTAGGAACCCGCTGCTTGACTGAATTCTAAGGCGGAGAATTGAAGTGAGGTTTATCTCGGCCTAGGGGAGTATACCTAGGTCATATGGGAAACCGCATGCCACCAGGTACTGCGCTCTGGAAGCTATTCGTTTTACCCTATGACTCGTTAATCGAGTACTGTAATCTGAAGCAGCTCTAGAACCTTTACACTTACAGGGAGTTGATGCGAAAAGGGGTACCATAGCCTCTCATTCTCAAGACAACTTCACCTGAATAGGGTACATACCGGGAGTCTAGAACGTATAGACTTGAAAACAAAGCTCTGTCGAGGGCACACCACGCCTATAACTAGATGATCGGGGTGGGAAACCACAACGGTCGAACAGATCCCGACTTGAGTTGGGGACTAAATACTCGGGGTGGGCGGTGCAGACCACACGGCGCCTGCCCATAGAATTGGTCCGAGAACTCCTATCCCAGGCCTGTCTGGGTAACGGGTATTAAGTGAAAAAATGCGTCCCCTGCCTAGGCTTCCAGGACAAAATGCGTGGGAGAGATACACGCAAGTGTACTCGACGATTACTCATTAACGTTGCAGAGGGAATTTTGCTAACATGAGAACCGGTGTGGGTGGATTTGATTCTCGCCTGGAACACGATCATTTATGGTAACCGTAAGGAACCCGCTGTTTGATTAAATCTAAGAGGAGAATCGAAGTGAGGTTTATCCCGGCTACAGAGGGGTAAATCTGGACCAATGGGAAACTGCATGCCACCAGGTACTGACTCCGGAAGCTGCTCGAATCAGTACTGTGATTCGAAGTGGCTCTAGAACCTTTACACTTAAAGGGAGTGATGCGAGAAGGGTATATAGCCTCTCACTCTCAAGACAACTTCACCTGAAAGGGTCCACACCGGGGGTCTATAACGTGTAGACTTGGAAACGAAGCGCTGTCGAGGGCACATCATGCCTATAATTTGGTAAATCGGGGTGGCAAAACCGTTAAAAAACCAAGTCCAGCCACAACTGAGGTTGGATTCGATCGGGTGTGTTCCCCGAGTGGTTCCCAACTCTGAAAGTTTGGGGAAAGTCCGAGGCTGGACGAGGTACTGTTTTCTAGGAGAAGGTGCAGACGGGTGAGCACGTTTATCGCTCCGGTACTAACCTGGATAGCTAGTAGAGGATGGATAATAACCTCGCTCCTACTAGTGAGTGACTGGTACCACTGTCCTAGACAGTGCGCGCTAATTGAGCGTAATTCAATTCATGTCTAACCAACGGGAAGGCACACCCCGAACGTTCATAATCAACCAAAATCAAACATCTAAGTATCAAATACGGCCTATTATAAAATATTAAGGCGATAGGCTTAAAGTTACTGTTAGAGTGAACTCATGCACCTGAAGTTGTTTTGAATCCTGAAGTTGTTGGGACTCCATGTGCAACAGAGTAGGGCGGTGAAATTCATTGGCCAGAACAGTTAGTTAGTCGCACAGTCTTTACGACCACAGACGTTAAACTTATCGGTCTATAGTTACAAGCCAGTAGTTTCTTGAAAACAGGCTTTACCAGTGTAGTCTTCCATTCATTAGGAAATCAATCGACCTTAATTAAAAGATGTTTTCATGGGTTCCGAAACTGGTTGCAATAGAGTTACAGCACATTGTCTTCATACTATCGGGTGAAGTTCATCTGGTCCAGGACTACAATTAGATTTGAGAAAGAGAGAGAGCAAAGCTTGGTTAATGTCTTCTAAGGAAAAGTCGAGAGATGTAATACTGTTTGCATTTCTAGTTTGGGCAAGCAAAATCAGCAAGTTGTTTAAAGGTTATTGTACAAACGTTTCAGAAGATTGTTTTACAAACGCATTTACACTCAGTAGAGCTTTTCTATGCAAATAAGGAATTAAATCGTGTATTTCAATTTTACAGCCAAAATCATTCAAGAAAAAAATTTACTCGATACCAAGATTGTATAAATAAAAGAAATTGAGATTTCAAAATAAGGCAAAACAACTTGTATTAGGTTAGATAAAGAAATTAACTAGGACAGTGTATTCTCTTAAAAATTAACTTGTCAAACGAAATGTTCATCCGATTGGCACCAAGAATAATGATAATATCGCCTAATGGATTTTGCCGAAGAGACGCCGAGGTAAAAGATGACAGGACCACAATCGCGTCTAGCTCTCAACGAATTTTTCTTAACGAAATACTTTATGACGAATATAAGACCACAAAAAGTTACGTCAAAAGCTTTTTATTATTTTATTAATTAGCGTTGTGAGCATGTTTAAGATCATGTTGTTGTGTTGTATGAGTTTTTCGAACATATTTCTAAATGCTACTAAAAATCTACTCAAAATATTATTGAGGTTTGCAGGTGTTATTTCTATTGTGTTGGACCGCTTGTGCATAGCTTTTGGTTCTGCTTGGTTGCTGTATTACCTGTTGTTGTCTTTATTTCCTTGATAAACGCTGGTACTCTTTCCATTAATACAAGGTGTACTAGATTTGCTTTTTGTCAAGTTAATGAACCGGCAGTTCGTCGGCAACACACCAACGCCCAAAAATAATCTAGATTTTTAATAATTTTATTAAAAAATAAATTATAATTTAAAGTAAATATTCATTATTCTGTAATGCTTTACATTAATATTATATTATGCATTAAGGGCTTAACTGAGTGTCTTAGAGCTCGTACAGTCAGTTAGCGCCTGAGGCAAAAGCCGAACCCTCTAAGACGATAAAGGGACCCTCTAAAACATTAATTAAAAGTACAAAACTTCAAATAGGTAGGTGCATTTATCGTAGGTAGGTAGGTGGTTTATAATTCCTTTCATTATTATGGAGACGGCGTAAACAAGGGTAGTACAAAGGGTTGCTCTATTTTAGCAATTTACGCTCTAAAAACAGGCCGTAAAGTAGGTGATAATCGCCCGACCGGACATAAATTGTATTATAAATGCAAATTCGCATAAAAGAACTATCACTTGACTGGTGATCAAACCTAGGTCTCTTGGCTATGCGCTTCAACGCTGTAACCAACTGAGTTATCAGTGCCAACTTACAGTTCGTATTCGTATGGAGAAATTCTCAACCTTCTGATAGTACTCACATTCTACATAATTCGCAGGTATGGCCACCGTGGCAGAATGCCGATACTAATATGAAAATGCCAATACGAAAAGCATTTAATACGAACAGATTGTTCAATGTACTCTAACAGTATTACATTTACTTGACAAACGTGTTATAATTTCTAGAAATGTTTGTAGTTTCAAACTTTTAAAATTTCCATTATAATTTAAGGATAATTGTGATTACAAGATAACTACTATGAAGACCGATACCAACTGATTAGTTACAGTAACTATTTATTAACTTCAGTACTATTTTACATACTTACATATCTATATATTTAAACTTTATTTCTACTTAATTACCATACAATTTGCATTTTACTTTTACTTTTTACTAAAGTTACATATTGTTAATTAAATTATAAGTAATATAAACATCGTTTGCACAAAAATGTAATGTATTTAATACGTAAGAGTATTGTACTACTTGAATTATATCTAGTGTTCCGTAAATTATTACTTTACTTAGATTTTTGTATCCATTTCAAGTGTTCATAATTTTCTCAATTAACCAGAACAGCTCATTAAGAAATACTACTATCGTATTCATGTCTATATCTGTTGTTAGACAATAGAAAAGAAGGCCAAATAAACGTTTTTTTGGAGGAGCCCTTGATCTAGTTCTAAGGGTGCAGTGGGGCGATATCAGTGTATATAACCATCTCGCTCAAGAACTGACAGCATATTTAATCCTAATCTTTCACTGTTCAACGAATAGTACCCAATACAAACCTTATCAAAATGTTCAAATTGGTAAGTTTAATAACGAGAAATATGCGGTAGCTTAAAAATGGTCGTGCTTAAAAAACCAATGTGACGTTTAAAACCCGTAGTGCACCTTTTTATTGTATGGATTTAATTATTAAAATGCTTTGGTTTGTAAAATAATGACAAAAATTAATATGTTACACAATTACAGGTTGTATTCGCTATCACCTTTGCAGTCGCCAACGCTGGCATCATCGGTCATGCTCCAGCAGCCTATGCTGTTGCTCCAGTGGCAGCCCATGCCACATCGTATCAAAACAGTAACTCCATCTCTGTCCACCCAGTGCCAGTTGCCGTAGCCCACGCTGCACCAGCTCTTGCTGTTGCCCACGCTGCTCCAGTTGCTGCTATTGGTATTGGACATGCCGCTCCAGTCGCCGCTATAGGTGTTGCCGGTCATGGTCTCGGACTTGGCTATGGTCTTGGTCATGGCTATGGTCTTGGTCATGGCTATGGTCTTGGTCATGGAGTTGGTCTTGCTCATGGAGTTGGTCTTGGTCATGGACTTAGTCTTGGTCATGGTGGACTCCTTCATTAAAGTCTAATTTACAATTTCAAAATAAAAAGTTCATCTTGTCATTCGATGTAAATGATCATATTATTATTCGAATTCATTAAATTATTTCAAAAACCAAATTCTTATCGCTTTGTTACTATAATATGTTGCAAATATAAAACACAATAGTAATATCATAGACTATCCTGTATACTATCTGCATATGTAATGGATGACAATCAATACTTCTGATTTATGTGTATCACAAGAAGACGTAGTAGTTCAGAGTACAACATGTGCATTCTGAGAAAGTAGAGTGTGCCAGTGAGGTAGAAGACGGAAGAGAACGCAACAAGTAAACTAAGTGTATCTTTAATGAATCAGTTATAGCTATAAATTTTGTTTTAGGATACAGTGATTTCAAGCAATTTATATCATTTCACTTCGAAACCTGATAAAATTCGAAACCTTTCAGTTTTTCCATCTCAACATTAAAAAAGTCTTAAACGTTGATAAATGAAATTACAAAAATCAAAACTGAACATTGAGTAATTATCCGATAAATCGCTTTAAAAATAAAAAAGAAATATTTTAATTTTTTTAATTCCTTGAAGTCTATGGAATACCTTACATAGTCTGAACCGTAAAGACCACTCAAGTCAATAGAACGACAAATATAAATTGACAGGCCAGAGTTGTGTTCTAAAGCCCTAATTATTTCAAACCCAGTGTCGCTCACCAAACATCCTAAAGCTCGTTTTAAATCTCATCATTCTATAGAATCTGAAAAATATTAATGACTCCGTTCAAATTCACTACCAGTGTCCTTTGGAATTACATTACAATTAAACTCTGCACTTTTTGAGTTCATGCACATAAGTGTTTTTTGCGCAAAATTAGATTTTTAAATCCAATGATTTAAACATGATTTACAACGTTTGAATGTGTTTATTGTCACGATTGTCACGGGGGTTTGTCGTGTCTAGGAACGTAGTAGGTAGAGAGTAGGTAGGTAGAGACAGAATAAAACGCAAAATTCAACTTAACAGTATAAGGAACATAAAATGACTACAAACTAATACAAAGTATTAGGACATTTAGGTAACCATCACATCAACTCTGAAAGGTTCTAAACCTCCTAAGTAAACAGTAGGCAAACCAGGTAAACACTGAGTACTAACTATACAGCTTTCTGGTCACGAGATCATTGCTAGATGGATCCTGGAACTAAACTGACGGTGTCTCGTGACAAACTATTTGCAAACGGTATTTCTATCTATACGTGCTGACTAAGGAGAACATATACGTCATAATATCAGCGATATGACGGCATATGTAACCGCGTAGCTCGTGGCAGCGTAGCACGTGTTGCAAGTTGTTCTTTTTCTAGCATTTGGCTAAGAACGGCTGCAGTGGCCAGATTAGGTTATTAATAGTAGCAAGCTTGCACGAGGTTGAAGAGATGTGTGAAACCTTAGTGATCATTTATACTAAGTGATTCAAAAAATAATTTTAGATTGTAACCATAGGTAGTGGTTGATGATAACCATTTAGTGCTGCCATTTTATTAATCTAGTTGAAGACCATTTACAGTTCCTTGTTTTATCCATTTGTTGAGGAGGCGAAGAAAAAACAATACTCGTCAAGTAATAGTGTAATAAAACTGAGAATTTAGTAAACGTAATTTGAATAATAATATTAAACAATAAACATAAAAATATGTATTATTCATAGCAATTTATTTCAACACGTTGAAGTAAGTATTATAAACAGAAGTTGGGTGAGTACATCATAATGTAAGTCATACCATTAACATTGGGTAAAATACAATATCAATTTACTGAAAATCACTGGAAATGCCATGTTATTGTGGCAAATAAAAAGTTCACAATTATATATTTAATAATTGAAAATACAAAAGCAAAAATTGCGTAATACTTTCCATTTGCAATTAAAAAAATAATTAAATATTGAAGGGTTATATAGTGTACACTTTATACACATGGGTGTGTTGGAAGTGTGGTCACTGATTAGTATATGTAAAAGAGTAGTTTACACTTCACAGTTGTATACGAGAAGAAATACGAGTATCGTTTGAAAGTTTCGCGGAGCTCTTGGCAGTGGCCTAACTACCGCTTCCAAAGACCCAACGGCGCGGAAGGGCGCTGCTATCGTGAAATTTTATTTCGTTGGGAATAGAAATTTTAAAATAAGCATTGGAGGTAAAAACACTTTATATGAAAACAATAAAAGGGAATTATGGAGGTATATACGTTGCTCAGAACAATTGGAGGATATTGTATTACAATAATATTAGATGTTTAAATAAGATTAATTAATTATTAAGTAGTGATTATTATTTATCTGCTTTGACGACGACGGCGACGCGAACAATAACTAAAACACTTCCGTCGTAGGTGCTTCGTGCTTCACTTGTAAATTATAATTAAATTTGAAACTTGTTAAAAAAACTTGAAAATAAATGCGCTGACTTGTTAGATCAGCTGCAACAGATTGATGATTTCCGGAGAAATGTAGGACTAGTCTCCAGTTTAGGTCCGCTACCAGTAGCCGTACTTGCTGTATACCAAGCTGAACAATACGGAGATTTTCGGGGGGAGCATTAGTTTTCTAGATAATCCGTACCTGAAAATGCATGTTTTGATGCGCATACGACCTAACCTCACCTAATCTAACCTAATCTAATCTAACCTAGCCTAACCAAAAATTAAATTAAAACACGTATGAATTGATGAATAACGCAAACCTAATGTAAATCTAAGTTAGGTTAGGTTCGGTTCGGTTGGGTAGGTTTCGGTTAGGTTAGGTTAGGACACTATTGTTCGTATGAGACGCATCGAATGGTGTATAGCATGTGCGGAAAGGGGACCAGAATCTAAAGTTAATCTAAAGTATCAACTGTATTACGAGGGTTTATAAAGGAAATAGTAAAAACCAAAAATTAGAGGGAGTTAAGATTGGAAGCTAAGCGACGATGTTCTAGGTACTGCCATCTATAGTCTTCCGGGAAGTTGGAAGTGGTCGGTAAAAAAGTAATTGATGATCATGATTAGACTATTGGTGTATTTGTTTGTCATTTTTTTAGTTACCATTGGTAACATAACCTTAGGGTGCGCGGACCACACGGCGCTCACCCTTAAGACTGGCTGGACTCTAACCAATCCCAGGATCCCTGGGCAACGGGCGATATAGCCAGAATAAAATGTGTGGTAGAGTGTCACGCAAGTGCTCTCGACGGGGACTCATGAACGTTGAGGAGGAAGCTCTTCTAACATAAGTACCGGTGTGGGTGGATTGGATACTCGCCTGAAGGGAAAGCCAAATATGGAGCACCGCTGGTCACCCGCTGTTTGGACAACCCTGATGGAATGGGAATTCAAGTGAGGTTTATCCTGGTCGCGGGGGGGGCAAGCTCTGGCCGATAGGAAACTGCATGCCACCAGCCAGAAGGATTCAGAGACGAAAGTATAAGGATCACGTCATGACTGTCAGTTCCAGTCCAGTGATCCGAAGAAATTGTCTCGAGCCGCTGGACTTAAGGGGTATTGAAGCGAATACATAGCCTCTCAATGCTCAAGACAACTTCACCTCCAAAGGCACACACCGGGGTTCTGCATAGTTAGTTTGCTAGTAGAACTAAACGAAGCTCTGACGAGAGCACACCAGGCCTATAACTGGTAGACCGGGGTGGCATAACCGTCGGTCGAGCAGTGATCCTACATTGTGGGGAAAGTTCGAAGCTGGACTAGAGGCCGTCTCCTATGCCGGGAGAAGGGGTCTCGACGAGTGAGTAGTGAGTAGAGGTCTGGATAGGTATACCTCGCTCCCACCAGTGTGTACTGGTAGCTTTTGCAATAGCATTAGCGCGCTAATTGAGCGTATCCCAATTCGTATCTCCGAAAGGGGAACCGTGGTGTTTAGCTTCTAGGTACGATACGTTAAAATAACGCTGCCAGCTATCCAGTTGACTCTGGGGCACAGTGCGGTTAGAATGGTGGTAACATAACCTAAATAAACCTGTTTACTAACTGTATTTTCAAAACGCGGTTTTGAGTATTTTTGTTCCTAGTCCACGTCGCAAGAAAAATGTTCTCGTACTGTATAGTAAAAACTGCAATAAGTGGTGTCAGTGCATCACTCGTGTTCCAAGGGTCGTGGGTTTAAATCTCGCGTAGGGCGACGGGATTTTTCTAATTAGAAAATTCGCCACCTCAACTATGGGTTTGTGTATTCGTGTTGCATGTTAGATGGGGGACAGATGACCTTAGATGTTGGTTCCCCCGTAGTGTAGGCGTGAAATTAAAAAAAAATAAATAAAGTGATAAGACAAGGTCAACTTCTGGGTATGCTGCATTTTTCGGCATTCTGCATAAAATAAACATCCTGGTTTGTAAACATCAGGAGTACCATAACAGCTGACATCATAAAACTTTTGTTGGTTCTTTCTTTCTCATTTTTTGTAATGTACATTCAGTCTGAAATAATAAATCGCAAATAGTAATGAATTTAAGAAGTAATAAATTACTATTTATTAAATACTAAAAACATGCGATACTGACGCGATGAAAATGACCGTACCTATAAACAATAACATCAATATAGAATTTCGTCTTTGCATGCCTGCACACAAGGCTTACATCAGTTACACACTATATATCTATATTTAGGATGAACGATTAGGCAGTCGTTTGAGGTGTCGGGCATAGTATAGTATCCGAGACTAGTCCAGGATGACAAAGGTCTGAGAAGTCGTTTAAGGTATGTTGGGCATGCACTAGTATGAGAAACTAGCTTGGGTGCAGACCATACGGCGTTCACCCTTAAAACTGGCTGATGTCTATCCAATTCCAGGGTTAAAATGGAAACGTGCGACAGTCCGTCGATAGAGGTGTCGGAGGTTGTTTTACACTAGAACCCGAGACGAGATCTGGAGTGGTTAATCAGGCCGTCGCTAGAGTTGTAGAATAAAGCGACTCATTAGTATCCGAGACGAGTCCTGAGGAGATACCTGCCCAAACGTGGGTAACGGACGATACAGTCAGAAGTAAAGTAAAGTGTTGGGAGGGGGGGCAGTAAGCCTGGAAAATGGGAAACTGCATGCCACCAGGTAAATCTGTTTGGAGATGAAGGTATAGGGATCATGCTATGACTCTGCAGTTCCAGTCGTATGATCTACAGAAACCGTCGAGAACCACTACGTTTAAGGGGTGCTGATGCGAATGTACAAATAGCCTCTCACGCTTAAGTCAACTACTTGTGCAGTCAAATCTTTTATTCAGTCTTTCGAAACAGATTTTCTTAAGGTTTATCAAATTTACACGATTAAGAGACAGTTTCCATGGCTTTCTTCTAAAGTATACAGTACGTATGCTTATTAATTCTTCTTAATTTATTTTAGAGTAAAGGACTCTAAAGTAGTCCAAATACCAAATGTCAAAACGAAAGTAAATGACAAGTGTTATTAAAATGTTGATTTGAGTTTTATGGCTATCCAAGAAGGCTTAGAAGTTCAGACGTTTTGGAATATTGAGATAAAAACCATCTATTTGGCGGATAACTGCTGCGGATAAATAATAGGTCTAATAATAAATATTAAGTTCTTTTAAGAGCCGAACTTACTAGAATTTAACTAAATCTGGGAAAAATTCACCCTTAATAGGGATTTTCAGCGTGTCGAGCATCGCGTTGATACAGAGCTTACGATTTTATTTTCTTATCGATGAAGAAGGCATGTTGTTAATTTTTCTCCGCTATGAAAAATTACAAATTCGATGGGGAATCGAACCTACGGCTCTTAGATTATGAAGTAAACATGTTAACCAATAATCCACAGACGTTGACTAAATATTTAATATTTTGTAATAAAGGATAAATGTTGAAGTACCATGAAATAGAAGATATCGCAATGATTTACAAGGGTTCTGAAATATTGCAGATTATGATGTGATAATAAAATTGTCGAAAATCTGGAGAGATTTTAAGAAAATAGTTAATAATTTGGCTACGTCGCAGCTGATGAAGAAACGATTTTAGGATTGGTTAGGATCTTAGCAGAAGTCTTTATTTTCAGCAAAACATACAGGGTGATGCATTTAGAAAAATCGAGTCAATACCATTTAAATTTACCAGAGTTTGAAAGAAAATCTTCAGCATCCTGTATATAAACAAACCTTGGAAACACTTTAATAATATTTACAGGTTCCTAATACTAATAAAGAAATAAACTGTGACTTATTTATTACAACCTTACCAAAATAAGACATTAAGAAAGAAAATTATAAATTGACAACGTCGCTACGTATTCAAAAAATACTTCCGTGTTGAGTAAACACTTGAGTAAACTAAAAAACACTTTTAGGGAAATCAATAAAATATATAGGGTGTCCCATTTAAAGAAAGTATCTTTTTGGTTATTCCACTTTTCTAAAATACTCTGGATAATATCAGATATTTTTAGAATATGCAGCTCTGTCAACAAAGTAACCTTTGTATTAGAAGTTTTCCTCAATATTTATTAGTTTAGTCACTTAACGCATACCTTATACCGGTTGCAAACGCATGGGCTTGCTTTACGGATATAAAAGCGTTCATAAAAATAGTGAAACGATGAGGTAAAGAAATATATTGTAATATCGTATCGTTTCACTATTTTTATAAACGCGATGCGATATAGAAGGGGAATATTGTATTATAGTTATTATACTTTGACTTTTACCCAAGCGGCCCGGAATCGACTCCCGGCGATGGCAGATCTGGTTAAGGTTTTCTGCAGTTTTCCTTAGCTGTAACACAAATGTGGGATTTGCGCTGTTCCATCTATAAGTCGGCTGCAGCCGCACATTGAAACTGAGAAAGATGCATGGATTTCATTTGCTAATGTTATTGAAGGTTTTTTGGGAAACAACGAGGATCCTAACTACAAGAAAATTGTGAAAAACATGCTACAGAAATTTATGAAATTGGGATGTAATATGAGCATAAAAGTTTACTTTTTACACTCGCATCTTGATTACTTCCCCGAAAATCTTGGTGATGTGAGTGAGTAGTAAGGTGAGAGGTTCCACCAAGACATGAAAGAAATGGAACGCAGGTATGAAGGTCGGTGGAATGTTTCAATGATGGCTGATTACTGTTGGTCAATAAAAAGGGACAATCCGGCACTGGAATACAGAAGAAAATCCACTAAACGAAGTTTTTCATCCAAGAGGGAAAGATCTTCTGGAAAGAAAAGAAATTAAAGATTGTTTAAGACTTTTTTCAATTTAGTTTATTATTTGTAATTTGTAATTTGTTTTTGTTTCTGTATCAATAAAAGTCGCGTTTATTTTGACCAAATTTTTTATTAATTTATTTCCAACATTGATAAAAAACCTTACGTGATAGGGCAAAATGATACTCGGATTTGAATTCAGCAGATCAAAATTATACAAAATCAGATGTCAGATCGAAATCAACTTTCAAAAAGTCAAAATTTGTTGGCCTGTGTGATTGCATGATGTCTTGTAACTACCAAAAGCAAATTCACTATAGAGAGATAAAAAAAAGTGCATGGCAGGTTTAGAATTTACTTGCTCGACAATGTTGCTTTGTGCCCTGAGGAGCAGGACACTGACCCCTCAAGGCTCCTGTCAAGTCTTCTTCAGTCTACAATTTGATTTTTGCTAGGTTGAGTACCTGGGTCTACTCTGTGGATGTTGGTTTTACATGTTCATAGCGTAGCATCTCCAACAGTCAAGAACGAGAGTTGATGCGAATGTTGCGCTTGTTGGCTGTTTTCGTGGATGACGTTGGCGTAAAAATGGAAATAAATAAAAAGTGGAAAGCAAAACTTCCCTTTTCGGAATCACAACCCGAGATGCGATCCCGAAGGATGGTCTCCCTCGCGTCGGACACTCCGTCGTTTCCACCCAAGTACGCATTGGTTAGCTACCCAGTAATCGGGATGAGTTGATCAGATACTGGGAATGGCACTCGTTTGCTGATGGCGGAAGCCTGCTGAAGGAACGAATTATGCACATGTTATGATGCTGTAGACTGTCATGGTAGAGATAGGATGGTAGCTCTTCACCTGGCGACTATGCGGCGTAAGCTGGTACCTTAAACTAGGAAGTTGCTGTCGCTTGGACTGTGGAATAACGAATTGTTATATCAATATCAATTGAGTCTTTGATAATTTGAGTCCTTTAACTTTTAGAAAACCTTTACTGTCATGTGTGCGTGCGCGCACGTATGTGGGTGGCGTCCTCTTGATAACGATTGAAATATTAAAACTATGCCATAAAATACAAATCGAGTTGATATATGAGCAAAATCTAACCAGTGGCGGGGTATATTTAGAGGGTTAAAGTATTTAAAAAATTGTGGCACCTATGCTTTAAAGGTAAGCAACTAAAATTTAACAGATTAACAAATTCTTATTTATGTTGGAATACTGATACAGTACAGTAAATGAGCAAAATCGAACTAGCGCAGCGGTCAAATCATTTATGTTGTAGGGGGTTGAAAGTACTTTTGTATAAGGTTTTTATTTTTAAATTTTACGTTTTTTAAGATTTTTATTAATATCCATTTCTTTGTAATTTTTTAATTTATTTTTTTATTCTCTTCATTTTTATAATATTTATAATGATTTTCATTAGTTATGTATTTCCTTAATCAATAGGCACTTTTCTAATTTGTCATTTCTGCTGCCTATATCTACCATAAACACCACCTGGTTTTTAATTACTAGATCATATGACCTCTTTCATTAGATAACGTGGGTTTGAAGCAATAACTGTATCATTTTACATCATTTTTTTGAAAAGTAGTTAATTCGTTGCAATCTGTTTTTACAACTGCCTAACATTGCGAAAAAGACTGGTATTAATAGCTTTATTTATTTATTCGAATACAAGGACAAAACAAATATATACAATAGCAAGTTAATAATCCAGTAAATAGTAACAACAATTAAAATATTTTGATTTTGTTAAGTTCTTTTAATTCATTCACTTGTCTTGTTTTATTTCTGATTTATATTTACAATCTTAAATTATGCTGGATTGCACAGGAAAAACAATAGGGTATAGAGGTACATAATTAAAAAAACGAGATAATATAAATCAGTGATATTTGTTTTAAGTTTTTAAAATGCATTTAATATTAGAATCATTTAAGTCAACAAAATATATGAAACATTTAAATACTAATTCAGAAATTTTTAAAATAGGAAAAAGAATATAAGCAATTAATGCACTTACTAATTAAGAAGTTATAATTCATATCATGGATTCATAATGAATTAAATGTCCATTCATAGACCTACAAATTGAATAATTCCGGATTTATAAACAATATTTTTGTCTTTTACTAGGAAGTAGTAATTACCACATTTCATGCTTTTGCTTTTTGTTAAAGCTACACTTCACTAATTAAATACAAGATAATATAAAATTTCAATTATGTAAGTATCATTTACACAAACCTGAAATTTAACAAAGAATTGCACACTCCTATAATTAAATAATCCAACTTGTAAATAATAGCGTCCCTGAATAATTATTTAAATTTTGGTATTGATCTAAATTATTTGATAATTTCTTTAATTAATTAAAATGATTCGAATAGTCAGCATTATGAAGTATTTTATTTATAGTTGTTGTACGTTAGAAAAGAAGGACGAGTGAACGATTTTTGAAGGGGGCCCTTGCTCTAGTTTATAAGGGTGCAGTGGGGCGATGTCAGAGTATATAACCATCACGCTGAAGAACTGACAGCATATTCAAGTTTAATCCTCACTGTACAACAAACAGTACCCAAATACCAACCCTATCAAAATGTTCAAATTGGTAAGTTTAATTATCAAGAAAATAGTGATTGTTTAATAATTTTCGTGCAAAGAAAGGACTTAAGTGATATTTTAAAAATTTTAAGTGCTCCCTGGAAATGGATTTATTTAATTATGAAAATTATTTACCTAATAATTTATAAATTAATTAATTACAGGCTGTTGTATTCGCTATTGCCGTTGCCGTTGCCAACGCCGGCATCATCGGTCATGCTCCAGCTGCCCTCGCCGTTGCTCCCATAGCTGCTCATGCCACATCTTACCAAAACAGTAACTCCATTTCTGTCCATCCAGTACCAGTTGCTGTAGCTCACGCTGCCCCAGCTGTCGCTGCCGTTGCTCCAGTTGCCGCTTATGGTATTGGTCATGCTGCTCCACTCGCCGCAGTTGGTGTTGCCGGTCATGGTCTTGGACTTGGCTATGGTCTCGGTCATGGAGTTGGTCTTGGTCATGGAGTTGCTCTTGGTCATGGAGTTGCTCTTGGTCATGGTGGATACCTTCATTAAAGTTTCCAAATTAAACTGTCATCTTTACATTCGATGTAAATAATCATGTTATTTATTCGAATTCATTAAATTATTTTTTAAACTTTCATTGGTATAATCCATTACCGTAAATAGCAGACTATACGTATTATAAATCTATAAAATTATATGGATATTAATCCACTTTATTCTGAAATTGGGAAATTGTTGCAAGGAAAAGTTATTTTTTGTTGCAAGTCTTTATAGGTAAGCAGTTATATTGCAAAAGGACCATAATACAAACAACCAGGGCCAGCGCGAGGCGGATTCAGTGCGTTCCCCGGAACCCGGCCCCCCGCTTTAAGCTGTCCCGTGCTTTATTATTAGGCGCCGCCTTACAACTTACTAATACGCGCGCTTTCTCTGCTGCTGTAGTCACACCGATGCTTACGTGTCAAAAACCACTGATAAAGCATACTCCCACCATTCAACCTACGTGAATTTTCATGACGTAATTAAAAACTTTGCAACGACAAAGGCTAGAGAAATAATTTTTTAAACCCATTACTTTTAAAACGACATTTTGCGAATGTAACGATTAAACGCAAAGGTAGTGTTTGCACACTGGTGTTTTAAAAAGATGTAACAAGCACTGGCTCTTTTAAGCTTCCTAAAAATAATTTGACTTAAGAATAAAATTTGGAACAATTAAAAAATTCTCCTACCAAACATTTCTTGACCAAACAAATCTGTAACTTTTGGAGCAAACGCCTCGAAGCATCGAAAACTAGTTGCTACAAGCTAACATCCACAAAAACGCCACTACCTTACTCAAACGGTATGCAATAGCAAATTCGCATTTTATTCGATCTAACTTAACCTAAATCTAACCTAAACTAACCTAACCTAAACCAAATCTAACTAAGTTATGTAATTGTAAATTACACAATTTGGCCATCATAGAAACTTAATATCATTATTATTCATTGTTATAGAGATTAAGCATTTTTTTATTTTTTATTTCCAAATTTGGGGCCTTTGGGGAGTCCGCCCCAATTTGCAAAAATTTTTAAAATTTTGGAATTGGAAAAAATGTTTAAACTCAACCGGTAATAATGTCGCTGGCAGGTGACAAAAAAGTCCCGACAAAATGCAGCGTAAATTTCAAAAATTCATAGTTTGCATGTGTACGCTCGAGTTTTAGCAACGCGTTTTAGACGCGGCGTCAAACGCCTTCATGTGTATAAGCTCTAAGAGATTGAAATATATAACTTTGATTTATAATCCATTCCCCATTTACCGCATTTGCAGTGTCAGGGATTCATACAAACTTTTATGAGCGTGCAACGGAGGTAATGGAGTTATTGTAGCAAGCATGTTACGTTCCCCCATGCTATATCACTCATACAACATGCTTAAATACGATTGTACTAATTTATACGAATCTAATATGACACTACCGAAAAAGCAAAAATACTAATTGAAAAACTTTTTGAAAAATATAGCGATTCTTAACCTGTGCGGCCCTTAAGGGGGGCACAAAATAACAAAAGAGGGAGCGCAAAGACATGAAAAAACATAAAAATTCGTGTTAATGATTGTCTTTAATATTCTTTTCCTATAAGATGTTGCTAAAAGTCCTTACTCTGTTTTGTTAATTAATATTTCTTAATAGGTAGTTTTAGAATAAGTATATATTTAGCTTGAAATGTACAATAGCTAAATAAAATAAAAGTGTATAAACCATATTTGTGTGTTTTATTTACAGCTCATTATTAAATAATATATGAATAGCCATATGAGTATTACATGTCGAGTGAGAATAGATAGCCAGCTCTGTCGTGTAGTTAATACCGTCAGCACATGACTAGCATTTATTAATATAGTAATTATATAATATTACAATAATAATATTTTTCTTAAGCTTGAGATCCGAAAGCCCTTCACGAAGGGTAGCTACTGACATAGATATATTCGTTAGTCGAGCTTGCAAACCTCGCAGTTGTATCAAGGACTGTCGGTTTATTTATATTTCATGATCTCGTTGGCTAGCAGATGAATAAACGTAGAAAGCTTGATTAGAATACTACGATCTTGATCACGTGGTTAGTTAGATGTGAGCGTAGAAGTATAATCATTTTCGCTTGCAATGGGGCCCTGTTTCTGGGGGGGTGAAGCCCTAGAATGCCGTGATGTCTTCGTTATAAAATCACTCGGACGACTGCATCAATCACTCTGTAATATGTAGATTTGATCCGTATACGTGGTAATACCGCACGCTGATCCGCGTATAACGCGAGCGCGGTGAGGTCACGCGCTAGACCATGAATGACCTTGAGATTGACCAAAAATTCTTTCTTGGACCTTCATAAGAAATAACATGGGATTTTGCACTAGAACTCTTGTTGCCTATCTACTGTCCCGCACAAGCTTATAGATTCTGGGGCGTTGGTTTAGGTTATGGGTTGTAGTAATTATTATTATTATTATTATTATTATAATATTACATATATCGCATACTTTCACTATTTTTATGAACTCTTTTATATCCGTAAAACCGTAAGCCCATGCGATTCCAACTGGTATATTTGTATAAAACTGTGCTGTGTTTGTGTTTATTTTGTATTCGTTTTGTTTATCAAACCTTTGTAATTGCATATTTCCCCAAATATGCGGGGCTGATGGTCTTCATATATTGTAGTTGGCTTGGATTTAAAAGCTTTATGTCAGCAGTTCTCAACCTTTTAATATTTGGGACCTAACTTTTCATATTAGCACGACCCCAATGATTTTTTGGAGTATTATATTTTTTATATTTATTTTTCTTTCGCTGCTGATACGCGGTAACAAGGCCAAAATTGCGCACAAATAGCGAAATTACGCCACATTTGGCAACATTACCCACCGTATTTCTAGCGTTTTCACGAGAAGTCACGATTTTTCTGGAACATTCTAGAAATACCTGCCAGTATAAATATAGTTGCGTTTAGTCGAGATCTGTAGCACTGATTTCGGGTACGTTTGACTTGGTTACTAGATAGGCGTAACAACTCAAATTGCATTGTATAAATAAGCAATTTTCGAGCATAGAATCGTGGATAAATTATTAATTGGGCGTAAACGACCATCTGATGATTGTGTATCATAAACAAACGTACAATATTAAAAGAAAGAAGAAAGACCTGTGTGTGTTATTTGTGCGAAAATCCTGGCGACGAACAGCAAAAAAACCCAACAAGCTTGAACGACTTTTGGTTAATAAGCTTTTCGAATTTTTATGTTTTTTCATGTCTTTGCGCTCCCTTTTTTGTTATTTTGTGCCCCCTTAAGAGGGCGCGCCGCACAGGTTGAGAATCGCTGCTATATGTTTTTCAAAAATTTTTCAATTAGTATTTTTGCTTTTTCGGTAGTGTCATATTAGATTCGTATAAATTAGTACAATCGTATTTAAGCATGTTGTATGAGTGATATAGCATGGGGGAACGTAACATGCTTGCTACAATAACTCCATTACCTCCGTTGCACGCTCATAAAAGTTTGTATGAATCCCTGACACTGCAAATGCGGTAAAAGGGGAATGGATTATAAATCAAAATTATATATTTCAATCTCTTAGAGCTTGTACACATGAAGGCGTTTGACGCCGCGTCTAACGCGCGTTGCTAAAACTCGAGCGTATACATGCAAACTATGAATTTTTGAAATTTACCCTGCATTTTGTCGGGGCTTTTTCGTCTTCTGCCAGCGACATTATTACCGGTTGAGTTTAAACATTTTTTTCCAATTCCAAAATTTTAAAAATTTTTGCAAATTGGGGCGGACGCCCCAAAGGCCCCAAATTTGGAAATAAAAACTAAAAAATTGCTTAATCGCTATAACAATGAATAATAATGATATTAAGTTTCTATGATGGCCAAATTGTGTAATTTACAATTACATAACTTAGTTAGATTTGGTTTAGGTTAGGTTAGTTTAAATTAGTTTAGGTTAGATTTAGGTTAAGTTAGATCGAATAAAATGCGAATTTGCTTTTGCATACCGTTTGAGTAAGGTAGTGGCGTTTTTGTGGATGTTAGCTTGTAGCAACTAGTTTTCGATGCTTCGAGGCGTTTGCTCCAAAAATTACAGATTTGTTTGGTCAAGAAATGTTTGGTAGGAGCATTTTTTAATTGTTCCAAATTTTATTCTTAAGTCAAATTATTTTTAGGAAGCTTAAAAGAGCGAGTGCTTGTTACATCTTTTTAAAACACCAGTGTGCAAACACTACGTTTGCGTTTAATCGTTACATTCGCAAAATGTCGTTTTAAAAGTAATGGGTTTAAAAAATTATTTCTCTGGCCTTTGTCGTTGCAAAGTTTTTAATTACGTCATCAAAATTTACGTAGGTTGAATGGTGGGAGTATGCTTTACCAGTGGTTTTTGACACGTAAGCATCGGTGTGACTACAGCAGCAGAGAAAGCGCGCGTATTAGTAAGTTGTAACGCGGCGCCTAATAATAAAGCACGGGGCAGCCTAAAGCGTGGGGCCGGGTTCCGGGGAACGCACTGAATCCGCCTCTCGCTGGCCCTGGTTGTTTGTATTATAGTCCTTTTGCAATATAACTGCTTAACTATAAAGACTTGCAACAAAAAATAACTTTTCCTTGCAACAATTTCCCAATTTCAGAATAAAGTGGATTAATATCCATATAATTTTATAGATTTATAATACGTATAGTCTGCTATTTACGGTAATGGATTATACCAATGGAAGTTTAAAAAATAATTTAATGAATTCGAATAAATAACATGATTATTTACATCGAATGAAAAGATGACAGTTTAATTTGGAAACTTTAATGAAGGTATCCACCATGACCAAGAGCAACTCCATGACCAAGAGCAACTCCATGACCAAGACCAACTCCATGACCGAGACCATAGCCAAGTCCAAGACCATGACCGGCAACACCAACTGCGGCGAGTGGAGCAGCATGACCAATACCATAAGCGGCAACTGGAGCAACGGCAGCGACAGCTGGGGCAGCGTGAGCTACAGCAACTGGTACTGGATGGACAGAAATGGAGTTACTGTTTTGGTAAGATGTGGCATGAGCAGCTATGGGAGCAACGGCGAGGGCAGCTGGAGCATGACCGATGATGCCGGCGTTGGCAACGGCAACGGCAATAGCGAATACAACAGCCTGTAATTAATTAATTTATAAATTATTAGGTAAATAATTTTCATAATTAAATAAATCCATTTCCAGGGAGCACTTAAAATTTTTAAAATATCACTTAAGTCCTTTCTTTGCACGAAAATTATTAAACAATCACTATTTTCTTGATAATTAAACTTACCAATTTGAACATTTTGATAGGGTTGGTATTTGGGTACTGTTTGTTGTACAGTGAGGATTAAACTTGAATATGCTGTCAGTTCTTCAGCGTGATGGTTATATACTCTGACATCGCCCCACTGCACCCTTATAAACTAGAGCAAGGGCCCCCTTCAAAAATCGTTCACTCGTCCTTCTTTTCTAACGTACAACAACTATAAATAAAATACTTCATAATGCTGACTATTCGAATCATTTTAATTAATTAAAGAAATTATCAAATAATTTAGATCAATACCAAAATTTAAATAATTATTCAGGGACGCTATTATTTACAAGTTGGATTATTTAATTATAGGAGTGTGCAATTCTTTGTTAAATTTCAGGTTTGTGTAAATGATACTTACATAATTGAAATTTTATATTATCTTGTATTTAATTAGTGAAGTGTAGCTTTAACAAAAAGCAAAAGCATGAAATGTGGTAATTACTACTTCCTAGTAAAAGACAAAAATATTGTTTATAAATCCGGAATTATTCAATTTGTAGGTCTATGAATGGACATTTAATTCATTATGAATCCATGATATGAATTATAACTTCTTAATTAGTAAGTGCATTAATTGCTTATATTCTTTTTCCTATTTTAAAAATTTCTGAATTAGTATTTAAATGTTTCATATATTTTGTTGACTTAAATGATTCTAATATTAAATGCATTTTAAAAACTTAAAACAAATATCACTGATTTATATTATCTCGTTTTTTTAATTATGTACCTCTATACCCTATTGTTTTTCCTGTGCAATCCAGCATAATTTAAGATTGTAAATATAAATCAGAAATAAAACAAGACAAGTGAATGAATTAAAAGAACTTAACAAAATCAAAATATTTTAATTGTTGTTACTATTTACTGGATTATTAACTTGCTATTGTATATATTTGTTTTGTCCTTGTATTCGAATAAATAAATAAAGCTATTAATACCAGTCTTTTTCGCAATGTTAGGCAGTTGTAAAAACAGATTGCAACGAATTAACTACTTTTCAAAAAAATGATGTAAAATGATACAGTTATTGCTTCAAACCCACGTTATCTAATGAAAGAGGTCATATGATCTAGTAATTAAAAACCAGGTGGTGTTTATGGTAGATATAGGCAGCAGAAATGACAAATTAGAAAAGTGCCTATTGATTAAGGAAATACATAACTAATGAAAATCATTATAAATATTATAAAAATGAAGAGAATAAAAAAATAAATTAAAAAATTACAAAGAAATGGATATTAATAAAAATCTTAAAAAACGTAAAATTTAAAAATAAAAACCTTATACAAAAGTACTTTCAACCCCCTACAACATAAATGATTTGACCGCTGCGCTAGTTCGATTTTGCTCATTTACTGTACTGTATCAGTATTCCAACATAAATAAGAATTTGTTAATCTGTTAAATTTTAGTTGCTTACCTTTAAAGCATAGGTGCCACAATTTTTTAAATACTTTAACCCTCTAAATATACCCCGCCACTGGTTAGATTTTGCTCATATATCAACTCGATTTGTATTTTATGGCATAGTTTTAATATTTCAATCGTTATCAAGAGGACGCCACCCACATACGTGCGCGCACGCACACATGACAGTAAAGGTTTTCTAAAAGTTAAAGGACTCAAATTATCAAAGACTCAATTGATATTGATATAACAATTCGTTATTCCACAGTCCAAGCGACAGCAACTTCCTAGTTTAAGGTACCAGCTTACGCCGCATAGTCGCCAGGTGAAGAGCTACCATCCTATCTCTACCATGACAGTCTACAGCATCAGAACATGTGCATAATTCGTTCCTTCAGCAGGCTTCCGCCATCAGCAAACGAGTGCCAGTCCCAATATCTGGTCAACTCATCCGGATAGCTGGGTAGCTAACCAATGCGTCCTTGGGTGGAAACGACGGGGTGTCCGACGCGACGGAGACCATCCTTCGGGATCGCATCTCGGGTTGTGATTCTGAAAAGGGACGTTTTGCTTTCCACTTTTTATTTATTTCTATTTTTACGCCAACGTCATCCACGAAAACAGCCAACAAGCGCAACATCCGCATCAACTCTCGTTCTTGACTGTTGGAGATGCTATGCTATGAACATGTAAAACCAACATCCACAGAGTAGACCCAGGTACTCAACCTAGCAAAAATCAAATTGTAGACTGAAGAAGACTTGAGAAGGAGCCTTGAGGGGTCAGTGTCCTGCTCCTCAGGGCACAAAGCAACATTGTCGAGCAAGTAAATTCTAAACCTGCCATGCACTTTTTTTAATCTCTCTATAGTGAATTTGCTTTTGGTAGTTACAAGACATCATGCAATTACACAGGCCAACAAATTTTGACTTTTTGAAAGTTGATTTCGATCTGATTTTGTATAATTCTGATCTGCTGAATTCAAATCCGAGTGTCATTATGCCCTATCACGTAAGGTTTTTTATCAATGTTGGAAATAAATTTGGTCACAATAAACGCTACTTTTATTGAAACAGAAACAAAAAAAAATTACAAATAATAAACTAAATTGAAAAAAGTCTTAAACAATCTTTAATTTCTTTTCTTTCCAGAAGATCTTTCCCTCTTGGATGAAAAACTTCGTTTAGTGGATTTTCTTCTGTATTCCAGTGACGGATTGTCCCTTTTTATTGACCAACAGTAATCAGCCATCATTGAAACATTCCACCGACCTTGATACCTGCGTTCCATTTCTTTCATGTCTTGGTGGAACCTCTTACCTTACTCCTCACTCACATCACCAAGATTTTCGGGAAAGTAATCAAGATGCGAGTGTAAAAAGTAAACTTTTATGCTCATATTACATCCCAATTCCATAAATTTCTGTAGCATGTTTTTCACAACTTCCTTGTAGTTAGGATCCTCGTTGTTTCCCAAAAAACCTTCAATAACATTAGCAAATGAAATCCATGCATCTTTCTCAGTTTCGGTCATGGTATTAACAAATTCTTGATCTTTCGTTAATCTTCTTATTTGAGGACCGACAATAGTTCCTTCCTTTAATTTTGCATCTGAGATAGCGGGAAATTTTCTACAAAGGTATTTGAAACAGTCTCCATCTTTATTTAAAGCTTTAACGTATTGTTTCATTAATCCTAGTTTAATATGCGGTGGAAGTAACAAGATTTTTTGTGAATCAACAAGACTTTCGTGCAGAACATTTTTTGATCCGGGAGTTAAATTATCTCTTCTTATCCAGTCTTTTTCTTCCAATGTTGATGTCTACTTCGACTGTCCCACTCACACAAAAAACATGGGTACTTTGTATACCCTGACTGCTATCCTAGTAGAAGTCCCACAATTTTCAAATCCCCACAAATTTTCCAACTATGATCATTGTATTTGATTTTTCCAAGCATTACTTTAAGATTTTTGTAGTTTTCCGTCATTTGCACAGAATGGGCAACCGGTACCGATGAAAAAACTTTCCCATTGTGCAAGAGAACAGCTTTAAGGCTTCTTTTGGAAGAATCAATAAAAAGCCTCCAATCATCGGGATTGTATGTGCCCCCAAGTTTGTTTATCAGACTGGAAATGTCGGTGCAATAAACTAGACAACCACTTTTTTCAAAATAGCCTGAATACTCTCACTCGCGTTTCCTAAAATACGAGATTTTAACGTCTTCTGCCAGTAAATTTTTACTTTGTAGTCTGGATGCTAAAATTTCCGAAAGATCCTTTGGAAGACCTAAGTCTCTAACTAAGTCGTTAAGTTCGGTCATGGAGAATAACTGCGGTTGCTTAGAAACGCTCGATATTTCACTGGAATCGGTAAAGTTGTTTTCATCAACTTCAGGTTCAGAACTGCTTGTAACATCTTCTAAATTTGTTGGTTTCTCAGGTATTGGCACGTCTGGACCATGTGGCACTGGCCTAATTGCAGACTTGAGGTTCGGATAAATGATGTTTTTTAAATTTTTTGTGTTATATCCACGTACATTGCACATACAGAAATAACAGTCATCATGGTGTTTCTCAACAGTGATGTAATTTTACGTCTAAATTTCTTGGCCACAAAACTACGAACACATAGCAAAAAGTATATGGATTATTTTGACAAAGTCTTGGCATTTTAAACACGAATTTAACTGCAAAGCTCACTAAACTCACTAAACAACGACTGCCTAGACCGAACGCACAAATACAGACTAATGAATGCGCTTGTTACACAAAGACGTCTATTTATATCTCATTCGCCGACGGTCTGACTGCAAATCAGGGAATCCCAGCAATTAAATTTTACTTTCGGGAATTCCCCTATACTATTCTATTGATTTGTACACAATTTAATCTCAGTGGCGTAGCAATTTTTAGAATGCCATTTAATTTTTATTCGCAAATATTTAAAAAACCATAAATATGACACCTAGTAAATTTATTAAAAAATTGTGCTTGATGGAAACAAAGAAATGTTGATTCTTTATTAGATTAGCCACCAAAACTTCAAAAACATGAAAAAATCCAAAAAACAAATTTTTTGTTGGCCTGTGTTATTAAATAAAGTGATTTTCGATTCTGGACTAGGATTATTCAAGGTTTAAAGATTTGCTGTTATTTCAAAGCTTGATAATCTTAATGTTTCCGAAATCTGGAGTTATAAGTTTCTTAAAAGCCAGTCTCGTGTGAGATTGCTAATTGCCTCATTGGGCGTTTTCCGAGATAGCGATCTAAGAAACTCCTTCCAGATGTTGATGGTACCTGAGAAAAGAATATTCGGAGTAGAGCAAAAGCTAGCAAACCGAACAACAACCGGTAAATGCAATCCCACTAGTGCACGTTCGATAGTTGAAAGAATTTGCTTGACATCTCATGCCTTTTTGCATACATTGTCTAAGTTCACATTTTTATAAGTTAGTCGTATCTTCGGTAACAATCAAGATTATGCGGCCGCCGCTTGGGCTATTTGTATCATAGCCTATTGGTAGCCGTCACTAAAGTGACATTCAAGCAACTATTGACAGAAAATAGCGTCTAGAAAACTGATAGAAGAGTGATGAAGAACGACGGATTAATAAACAATGTAGCACAAGAACTGAATATTTTAAACTTATGAATGCCTTAAAAAGGTTTCAGAAAAACATCTTAAACCTGGCACATTTAAAAAAAATAATGTATACTTGGCGAGATTTTAAGAAATATTGGAAAAACCGCGGAAATTGAACAATTCGGACAAAACTAGATACATAATTCTAGACAAAGTAATTATAAGTTGAAGAAAGCCAAAGAAGAATAACCACTTAAAATGTGAAAAAACTGAATTTATAGCAGGCACAAGTTTAACTGGCACAAGAAGGTCAAGGGAGCGGCGAAAACCCAGAGACCAAAGGTGGCCGCAAGACAACTTAGTTGGCAAAAAGGGAAGTGCCATCTTGGAGAAGGCAGAACCAGTTACGGTGTGGAAATTAACTTTGATTCATTGTTTAAAGATGAGATATTTGGCAACAACGATAAAATTTATATTATAATCCACAGATTTTAAAAGAAGAGATAAAAAAAGCAATTAAACGAAGAAAAACCATTCCAAATATTACTTATTGGATAGCAGCGGTTTTGTATTAATTATGAAGCTTTTTAATTTAATATAATATGATATTGAGGAACTCCCTGAAGAGGGTTTATATTCAATAGTCACATCAACTTGTACATAATACCATACCTACCTATCCCATACATAATCCATTACCGCGTTTATCTCATCTGCAATGTTCTACACAAACACTAATGGGAGAGTGCAATGGAGCTATTGTAGCTATTTACATTACGTTCCTCCCTTCTTTATCATCCACACTTCTCTATAGTCAATACGAAGGGCAACTGTTCAACACTCAACAACATGCAACATTCTGCATTCAGGTGATCATTTGGTGATCAGGTGATCCAGTTTACACATTGATGACGTGTATTAAAATATGATATTTGGAGGTTAGGTTTATATTCGTGTGTATATCGTCTTGCATTTTAATCGTCATAAAATTATGCAGAAGGACCTGTCTTTTTTTTCCAAACCTGGCCGACTAAATATAACTAATATAAATAAAATAAATATAGACTGGGATGGACACAAGAACAATTTTTGGATGTCGTCGACGAAATTTAAAGTAGCAGAAAGCATTTAGAAACTTTGACATTCTGGCTTCTGCATTGAAGAAAAGAATAATGGCTTGTCTGAGAAGACGTTGGCACAGGAATTCATTACTGGGTGCTGGGTCCATCAGACAATAAGAAGAACCTTATTGCTGATATTCGGAAAATTACTATCAGATGCTTGATCGAAATTCGCCATTGTGAGAAATGAGGTATTTATTTTTAGGGTAAGTTGTGTTAACAACCGGAGCTGCGAATGTCTGATGCAGAACTACAGAAGATACAAACGACGGTATAAAAATATAACTTACCTTCCCTGGTTTTCCCCGACCAAACACATCAGTCAGTAAATGCTGTATAAAATTAATCCAATCCCCAGTACATCAGAATCCAGTTTAGTAAATTGGAAAACATAGGAAACAAGTTGCCACAGTTTTGACATCTTTTTCAAACATTAAAAAAGTATCCAAGCAAAGAAAACTTAATTTGGAAGAATCCCAAACAGAAAAGCAGCAAAACGTGCCAATAATTGATACAGGTTCAAACCTGAGCTTAAATTATGAAAGTTCTGGATGATTTATCTTTGGATGAAAATTGCGTTTGTGACTCAAGAGTCTAACAACAGTCCAGCGGTAACCCACAATGCTGAATGCGTGGTATGTGAGGAGAAACAAAAAAAATTCTATGTAAAAATTTAAAACGAATGTTCAAAATTTTTCAACTTATTTGTTTTTTTTTGTGGGGAAATTTTAGATCAGAAATGAAATGAATTTTCTTCCCATCACGATTAAAATCCCACAGATTCCGATAAATTCTAGTAGGGTTGGCCAAATGATTATTATAATTGGTGCCTTGAGGTACGAGGAAGGTTCCGCCATTCCGACTCCTCACCCAAAAACAAACAAAAAAATATCGTGATTCGAGTTTTTATCAAATGTATAAAGGTGCGTACTACTAGTAAATTAATAATAAACAAATTATAAAATAATTGGCTCTTGTATAGAATAATGTAAATTTTAACCTTGACCTTCATTTCGATCTTTGTTCTAGGTATGGATGTTTCAGGTGCTTTAAGGACTGAAGCCTTTTAACTTATTGCCAACAAAATATCTATTAAAAAAAAACCTTGTATTAGCTTTTGTGTCACAAAAACGCGGCATTGATACCGTTATATTGATCTTAATTAAAAAATACAACCTACATATCTCATACAGTAGCTGTTGAAATTGTATAAACGTTGATAAAATAATATTGCTAATAGTCAACCACAAATTGAATGAAATATTAAGAAACAGGAAAAGAAGTTATTGTAAAATATTTCCTTTAGAAATGTGTGGTAATCTAGTAAATGTATTGGAACAAAAATATTTATTTAACTCAAGTATATTTCTAAACAGGACTAAATAGATTTAGTAATTATCACAGAAAAAGTCTTCATAAATTTTATTCTTTATATTAATTTCTATATTTCACTTAATTAAAATTCTAAACTTTTCATAAAAAATGTTCTAATTAAGCACACATGGAAATCATTTGCAACACAGTCAATCTTACGAGATATTTTTTAAAAAGCTGAAAAACAATAATTATCTCTACTATATAAACAATTCTTATTTATGTTAAAAATCCTACTTGGAAAAATCTTTAAAAATGTACTGCATATATGAATAAAGCACCTTTTTAAAAATTATGATATAATTTTTATTCAGATCAAATAGGGCATTTTTGTGTTGATTTATGAATTGTATGTCGATCATTCTATACAATGATATTAAAAAGAAATACTATGATGACCGTAATTAGTTATTTCTCGTTTTTACACGTCAGAAAAAGAAGGACAAATTTTGAAGGGGCCCTTGCGTATCAAAACAGTAACTCCATCTCTGTCCACCCAGTGCCAGTTGCTGTAGCCCACGCTGCACCAGCTGTTGCTGTTGCTCACGCTGCCCCAGTTGCCGCTATTGGTATTGGACATGCCGCTCCAATCGCCGCTATAGGTGTTGCCGGTCATGGTCTCGGACTTGGTTATGGTCTTGGTCATGGAGTAGGTCTTGCTCATGGAGTTGGTCTTGGTCATGGAGGACTCCTTCATTAAAGCCTAATTTAAAATTTCAATATAAAAAGTTCATCTATTCATTCGATGTAAATGATCATATTATTTATTCGAATTCAATAAATTATTTATAAGAAGTGATCATCTTTTTTTTTAGTAATAACCCTCTATAAACATAATTTTATAGCATGATTAAAAATGTTTACATAATTAAAAATCCTTGCACTGTATTATTTTTTCGAATGTCAATTCAGACTGAAATTTTGATGAGATTATGTTCTGAGAGTCTAACCTTGCCTCTCTAAAGATGTCAGAAACACATAGTAGTATCGGATCGATTGATTTATGCATCGACTTAGTTGTCAATCGATGAGATAACTGTGTGTTTTGAAGTTGTTAAGATTCTTAACACGTATAAGTAGTTCAATAGTTTGTACTTCAATCGACTAATCTATTCAACGATATTGCAAAATGTCTTCAAGCGTTACAGATTTGATATTAAAGTCTGTTCTAAAATTGAATAAAATAACTTGAAAGAAACTATGAAAGTTAACTTATTAGTTAGATTCAGAGGCCTTAGAACACACTAACGAAGGTCAAAAGTCTTGGAGTAAGCTCCCGACAGCAAAACAGAAATCAGATGTGCCAATAAAAATGTAGCAAAAATATTTAAAAAGATTTCTGACCCGAAAAGCATTGTTCAAAATTAATTTATGGAATATATACTAGTGTTAGTTTTTTATTAAAAATACTCCCATAACTCGAGACTTTTGTATACAACGTCTTCTACTAAAATTCTTACGTTAAAATTACCATTAAGCAAATTATATTAGGTAAAAATACAGTTCTGTTCGGTTTTGTTATCCAGTTCTTTTGAAAGTAATTACTAAACAGCCATTTAAAATACATACATGACCTCTCAATAAATCCAAAATAATAAAAGTTGTGGATGCAATACCAGGCACTTTTTTCTAGTAAGTAGCAAAGCGATTTGTTTGAATAAATTTAGCAAAACTTTCTTTATTTTGGAACTTTAATCACATTTTTCAAATAATACTTGCTGACTTTGTCATGATATTTAGGTAAAATTTCGTTTGTAAAAGCTATGAGTTATCAAACAAAATAAATGATCATCGCAACGATGCCATCGCTTTGTTTATAAATCGCTAAAATAAAGATTGTACACGTGGTTCAAAATATATAAGAATATATAGGAATAAAAAGAAAGAAGAAAGAATAAAAGGACAAAAGATATAACAATCGTGTACATATTCAACACTTGTTTTTTTCCATTAGATTTTGGTAATATCAGTCAGTAATAATGATTGTTATTTCGAGCAATTCTTAAATGAGCTATACCTTATTGAATATAAGGATATTCAATAAAAAAAGTAATCTTTGACTCTTATTCTTCTTACCTAAGAAACGGCAAAAATCATTCTTTCATCATATTTTTTGAAAAATAAGTTCTCATTGAAAGTCCACTATTTTATGGAGTACCTCTATATTTATATCATTCCGTTAGGAATGAGACGGTTTTCTTTATACTCTAAGTAAGCTGAAAAGTCAATAAGAATTGGTGAAAAGTTTGATTGAGGGTATTTTTTAGGACAGAAGGGATCGTTGAAACAAACAGGACCATTACACCGACTTGTCTCCGACCAAAAATATCTATTCCTGAAGGAACGTAGACGTACTCTATAACGAGGTATGAGCCGTTAAACCCGTCATGAATACGACTTTTAAGATTAGACAGAGTTACGAGACTAGTGCAGTGTTTAATATCTGGTTCTAAAAATCTTATTTCTAATAAGATTTCTGAATATCAACCCCCCCCACCCTTGAAATTAATCTCTGCTTTCTCTTAAAAAGCATTGGAGCAACTGCATCCACAGGTGACTTGAGTTCTTATTTTACTGAACATGCGCATATATGTATAACGCTCTTAGTATCCATAGTATCTAAAATACAAGATTAAACATAATCAACATTTTTGAGCTACAAGCAGTTGTCTGCAAAATAACTGCAACAATCACAGGATAAACTATAATCGATAAAAAAGAACTTTTGACTAATCCCAACAGGTTTATTAGATACCTTCCCCAACTTGAAAATACTTCAGAAAACTAACCAATGAAAGATAAGAAATTGCCAATACCTACAGTACTTTACTCAGTCCACACATTTGTTTCTGTGCTGTCTTGCAACTGTGGGGGTAATTTCTCTCGAAGAAGCTCCATACAATTTCAGGCAAGATGTTGAGTTCTTCAATTGCTTTCTCAACATGACACGGGTCAAACCCGAAAGTCGTTGTTTGTTTATTTGCTCAGGTCGTGAAAGTCAGGTTTACCTTTGAATATACTACTGTGAAAACGGGCCAACTCCATCCTATGCTTCTTAGACAGCTACATCACAGCGTATATTTTTTAATTTTTAACTACCCGTTTACCTAACAAAAGCTTAATCCGTCTTTGGACAATGCAATCTTTCAGACTTAGAAGTTCCTTTTAGTTTAGTGAGAAAAATTAGTATATCACCTTCTTCAGACTGTAACACCAAATTTTTATTTTTCCAGTATCTAGTTTTAATATTTAAGTACATAGCGTTTTTGAACTGTTTGGCATAAATTTAACAACTCTACAACAGTTCATTAATTATCTTCATTTTAATACAAAATGACTTTAAACATTTTTTTTTTTTAATTTTTAGTATATTTATGTGAAGCTCTATTTGCGTAGCACATTCTAACCCAAGAAAGAACAGCGTCTAAAGAGAAATGGCACCATATTGCTAAAATATTTTTTCTTCTCAGAATCGGTCAAATAAGAAAAGTTTTTTTTTGCAATAAATTGCTGTGTATTTCTTATCGGATTCCTTCGTTTTATCCTTCTGCAACTGTTTACAATTTATTTTTGACTGCGTCTTTCGCAGCCAAAGATGGCTTTGGAATAGTAAGTAGGAATTGTATTGGATACGATTAATTGGATATGTTTAACTCTAAATATATGCCAGTTAGGACGGAAGAGGCTATTATTGAATGAAAAATAATGGCATTCACTTTTGCTACCATTGTTAATCATTACGTATAATGCTTGTTAGATTTTCTACTTACAGTTGTATAAAGTTTTAGCATGGATTATTAATAAACAAGTGGTAACTTGTTATAAATAGTTTATTGAAGTTCAATAAATATCATGAGTATTTACATCGACTGAAGAAATGATTTTTTTAAAATTTTGAATTAAAGTTTAGTGAAGAAAGCCTCCATGACCAAGACCATAGCCAAGTCCGAGACCATGACCGGCAACACCTATAGCGGCGATTGGAGCGGCATGTCCAATACCAATAGCAGCAACTGGGGCAGCGTGGGCAACAGCAATAGCTGGTGCAGCATGGGCTACGGCAACTGGTACTGGGTGGACGGAAATGGAGTTACTGTTTTGGTAAGATGAGGCATGAGCTGCAATTGGGGCAACAGCGATGGCAGCTGGTGCATGGCCGATGATGCCAGCGTTGGCAACAGCAACGGCGATGGTGAATACAACAATCTGTAATAATTTGGTAAAAATGGTTATTATAAAGCAATATGGTTATACTTCAAGGCACTTTCAAATATAAATAGATATTTACACTACAAGGGAAGAAATTTGAACTTTTCTTCCTGTACGTGCTGCGTATAAAACACACAACAAACAAAAGACACTTTTATCAATTGTACATATAATTTTTTCTACAACCATAAAAATTCTATTGGAATCTTTTAATTTAATTGTTTAACAAAAACAGTAAAATATTTTTGAATTATTTTTTTTTAATTATTATTACACTTACCAATTTGAACATTTTGAAAGATTTTTTTAATGGAGTACTGTTTAATGTACACTGAAGATTAAGACTGAATATGCTGTCAGTTCTTCGGCGCGATTCTTTTATACTTGACCGTCGCCCCACTGTACCCTTCAAATTAGAACAAGGGCCCCTTCAAAACTCATTCATTCGTCCTTCTTTCATCTAATTCTAAACAATACTACAAACTATTAATAAACATCATAATGCTGTACATTGGTTTAATTTTTTTTTTAATATAAAAACTATTTTATAAGCCTGCAACTTATTTTTAAATAAATCGTTGTTTATTGAGCTTCGTTATTTCAGTGCTACTTATTTTGTCTAATTTTGTATAAAAGCTTGCAATATATTTTAGTACATTTTTGTGTAAATCAGCTGAATATATTTTAGCTTTATAACTGGTAAAACGTAAATTCTAATAAAAAGTAAAAGGTACAGTAAACAAATATATTGGTAGTAAAGAATGATTTATGCTGTTTAACGTCCTTTTCTAATAGAACTAAAACGTGTTTTTAATGATGTTAATGTTATTAATTAATTATATATCAATTACTAAAAACATAAATTACTGTACGTATGTTCGTATTTGAATTGTATTGGATTTGTGTGCCTTGTGTGCTGTCGTATTTGTAGATTACTATTGCTCACCATCATGAGACACAAAAGGCAATGGTTTTTCATACTGTAGGATTGCAAATTCTTTCTGCAGCTCTTCATTTTAAGAGCCATCTAGTATGTATTCAGAATTGCTTAATTACTGCAAAATATTTTTTTGCACGTCCTATATAAGGCGCTACTTTAGTCCCCCAAAAGAGGGAGTAAAGTAGCACTTTTACTGCCTGAAGGAGTAAAGTGTAAAATAAGTAATCGCGGTACATGTTAGGATTTATTATCCTGAAACTATGTGATTTTGGCGTTTGCAGAGTTCAATTGTCTGAATGACATGTAACGAAATTCTGGGAAAAAAATTTCGAAATTTTGAATTTTTGCGATTAAGTCCTTTAGGAGGTGCAAACAATAGCGTATATACCACTGAACTAAAGTGCCGTTTAATCCCTCGTGTGTTCAACTGTTCAACTCACATTCGGGATTAACGACTAGAGTCACTACATCTAGTTACCTAGGCCAGCTGGTCGACCAGAGTACCGCAAACCGCCGCCACATTGGGGCAGAGAAGGGTGATTTTTAATAATGGACAAATTAAAACCACGTTTTACGTGTTTGACATATTAGAGGTTTGATCTTTCAGAATAAGAAAAACCTTTTAAAGTAAACGTGGATTTGATTAAATTCAATACATAACAAATAATGAACAATTTCGTGCTTCGATTGCCCCAATATGGCGGCGGTTTGCGTTACTCTGATCGACCAGCGCGGCCTAGGTAACTAGATTTATCCTATGAACTAGATGCAGTGACTCTAATAACGACGGACGCTTTCAGTAAACTTTGTAAATATAATGGGTGGGAATACTTGTTGCGTAGTGAATTGCAAAAAATAATGGTTCAAATAGCAAGTGCAAGTTTATATCATTTTTTACCAATTATTGAATTTTCAAATGTGCATATATGGATATAACCTCAAAAAGTCAAATATATATAATCAAAAAACCTTTTACATACCCATACGCAGAAAAGATAGACCAAGTGAGTAACTTTCAATATTTAGGAACAACTATAGAAGAAACAGGAGAGCAAAGTATAGAAGTGAATAGAAGAATAGAGGCTGCCAACAAAGTATATTATGCACTGAGTAAAGGTCTTATCAATAAAAAAGAAATATCTAGAGAAACAAAGATGAAAGTGTACAAGGTAATATACAGGCCAATTCTTACCTTTGGATGCGAGTCGTGGGTGTTATCCGACAGAGATAAAAGTAAAATCAGGGCAGTCGAAATGAAGTATCTAAGAAGAGTAAAAGGTGTAACCGAGCGTGACAGAATTAGGAATGAAGTAATCAGAGAGGAACTAAAGATTGAACCTGTAGAAAACTTTATTGAAAGGAGACAACTGGGATGGTGGGGACACCTTCTAAGAATGGAAGAAAATGCGCAGACACGAACGATTTGGGAATCGAAAGCAATAGGTACAAAGAAAAGAGGAAGACCAAAATAAACATGGGACGATGCAATCGGAAAAGCACTGAAGAAGAAGGGAAAATCTTGGATAGAAGCCAAAAGACTAGCAGCAGATAGGAGCAACTGGAAAAAGTTGATAATGAAGTGAGTGAATTATTGTGTTTAAGTGACAGAAACGTATAGTGAAATATAAAACTGTGAAATGCTATTGTGATAGAATATAAGTGTAACCTTACACCCTTATGGGTATGTAAAAGGTTTTTTGATGATATATATTTGACTTTTTGAGGTTATATCCATATATGCACATTTGAAAATTCAATAACTGGTAAAAAATGATATAAACTTGCACTTGCTATTTGAACCATTATTTTTTGCAATTCACTACGCAACAAGTATTCCCACCCATTATATTTGCAAAGTTTACTGAAAGCGTCCGTCGTTATTAGAGTCACTGCATCTAGTTCATAGGTTAAATCTAGTTAACTAGGCCGCGCTGGTCGATCAGAGTAACGCAAACCGCCGCCATATTGGGGCAATCGAAGCACGAAATTGTTCATTATTTGTTCTGTATTGAATTTAATCAAATCCACGTTTACTTTAAAAGGTTTTTCTTATTCTGAAAGATCAAACCTCTAATATGTCAAACACGTAAAACGTGGTTTTAATTTGCCCATTATTAAAAATCACCCTTCTCTGCCCCAATGTGGCGGCGGTTTGCGGTACTCTGGTCGACCAGCTGGCCTAGGTAACTAGATGTAGTGACTCTAGTCGTTATTGCTCTATTGCTCCACCTAGTGCGCTTCGGGCGATTATCCCATCCCCTCCAAGCCGACGCACAAAGCGAATACCCAGGGACTAAAGTGCATCTTTTAGTATAGAAGTCCAGTTTTTACTTACACTTTTACAGAAGTTGATTATGCTCGGCCCATATTGATAAGTATTTTTAAAGGGATACCATGTAGGTATAATTATTTGCATGAACACTAAGTTGTTAATTTAGAAGTGGTTACTGACCTGACAAGTCAGGCTTTTCTCGCGCTTTTTAAAAGGTTAATTGCCAGATGAGGCAAGTCATTGAATATCTGTTCCGATAATGGAACGACTTCTGTTAGGGTCAACTGAGCTCTTTTGGAATTTTTTCTCTCTCAAAGTGACAAAATAGTTTCTTAATTTTCAATTGAACGGATTACATTTCAGGAATTGACTGTGGAAGGTTGAAATAAAAAGTATAAAATTTCAACTTAAACGTATCATTCGCTGCACTAGACCCGCTTATGAAGATCTCAATACGGTCGTAGCTTAAATAGAAGGAGTCCTAAAGTTCAAACCATTGTCTCCGTTATCATCGAACCCTCAAAATATGACACCTCCCACTCCAGTCCATTTTTGGTGGGAAAACTTATTTAAAATTCATACAATACACATAGTGTTAACAAATTTTATTGCATAGTAATGTATCATTAAATGGTAAAATAATTCTACTTTAAAAAGCAAGGTTCACTTGACTAAGGGATCATAAGCTTACTATAAATTTAGATAAGTGTAAATTTTTCGTTCTTTATAAAATAACTTCGTTTTGTCGCCTGGTTTGAGAACCGATCTAGAAAGAATTTTTGCCTTGGTAAGTTTTCCACAACTTTCACAAGAATTGTGGCTGTTACCGTCGGTATATATCTCAATATCAAGAACAGAATGGCGTTGAAGCATCACGGGCTTTCTGAGACAGAGAAAGTATAACGCAACTGAGTGCGACTATTTGGTGTGAGTATTCACCAGTGGAAAATTCTGACAATAGAATAAAAACTGTGAACTTTTCTATTATTTTCTTGGTCGAGATGGTTACATAATATGCGTGACTGTTCGGAAAAGTCAAGAAAATGAAGTATGAAACTAATTTAGTTTGATTTTGATTTTGCACACCGTAAAAAACATTTCACGTTGAACCCGACATACTGTTTCCTAGTCCAGCAGATTGCGCTTCCAAGGCCGATCCAGTTAATGTTTTTGAAGTAAATATCGATGCATTTTATTAGATATACTTATAATTGATTTAGATAATGTATACAATTTTTATGAGCGTATGCGTTCTAGAATTTTAACTAGGCCTGATGATTATCCTCAATGGTTAGTCAAGAGTGGTTATGTTTATTAATTAATTACTTCGAAAGATTCCCTAACTACTAATATCCCAATGTAGAAGTTGCTAGTATGAAACGGACAACGGTTAAAAATCTCGAACGCTTCAAATGAAAACTCGACCGCCGCGCCATTCACCTTGTAGTTACAAGTCCGGACTTTGATGTTAGTTGTAGTTATTGAAGTTAGTTTCAATAAGTTTGGGACAGTTACGAAGTATCCAGGTTTTGATTTTTTAAGCTTTGTGTTTGGGTGTATTGTCTTCGATAGATTTTAAATCGTTTTACGGATAAAATTAGAATTAAATAAATTTGAAAATATATTACCAATAAAAAATATTAGGCGGCTATCACACTTAAGCAATAAGCAATCAGCAACTAGCAATTGACAACACGCAATATTATCGCCATCGAGTTGTTTACATTGAATTTAATCAGAAGTCTCACATTGCATTGGAGCAACTTGTTATCGTTTCTACAAAAGCGTTGCCAGTTAATATTTGTTGCCGGCGATATTCGCTCCACGTCGAATGCCAATATTATCGTGTCAATATAGAGCAATACTTGCATTATTATTATAAATAGAGTGTGGAATTTTCTTTCATTTTTTAATTATTTATACAACAGACATGACGATCCAGCATTCGTTAGAAACATAAAGACATATGTGTATAACAAACTATTATTTATAATATAATATTTATATTATTTTGTAAGATAATATGGAATAACTTTTTATGGTTTACTGGAGTTATTAGTTTATGATTTTCATCGAAATATAAGTCAAGGTTATAAGGTCAGTTATTGATGTAACTAAAGACGGTCTAAATAAGAAATGTGAATAAATTTAGTATAAAAAGAAAAAGATTTATTATTGTTATTGGAAGTTGTTAGAAATCTTCGCATGCAAGGCTGTCGCAGTTGGATTATTCTTTATCTAGCACTTAATAAGTTTGGATGGTTGTAACGACTTAGATTGTTTTTAAGTAAACTGTTAATTAATTCAAAGTTTTGCTAATTTCACCGTTGTTAATAGTTGTTGCACCATGATTTATCAGTTCTACAAATGACAGATTAACACGATGTTTCCTTTTTTTGTGCCTTCTGTTCCTTAAATGCCAGCATAATCAGAGTTGTCAGAGGATGACATGATTGTTTGAGATTGCGACACAAGCTAAAAGGAATCCGTTGCTTCAGTGTGAGAGATGGTCAAAATAATATTGGCTGATGCTTATTGTAAGTTGCTAGTTGTTAGTTGTGCATTGCTTCAGTGTGAGAGCTTACTTGTAAAACAATATTGCTAGAATATTTACTGCAAATATGTATGCGATGTTGTATTTAAATAGTCGTTCAATACTGCTATATGATATTTAAAAGAAAAATGCTACAGTTACTCTGATAGTAATGCGCCAATATTGATTTAATAATTTAAAAATAAATATTAAAAAACAATATTGCTAAAATATTTACTGTAAATATGTATGCGATGTTGTATTTAAATAATTGCTCAATATTGCTATATGATATTTAAAAGAAAAATGCTACAGTTTTTCTGCTCATAATGCGCCAATAATGGTTCAATAATTAAACAAAATATATTAGAACACAATATTGCTAGCATATTTACTGTAAATATGCATGCGATGTTGTATTTAAATAATTGTTCAATATTCCTATATAGTATTTAAAAGAAAAATTCTACAGTTTTTCTGCTCATAATGCGCCAATAATGGTTCAATAATTAAAAACAATATATTAGAACACAATATTGCTAGCAGATTTACTGTAAATATGCATGCGATGTTGTATTTAAATAATTGTTCAATATTCCTATATGGTATTTAAAAGAAAAATGCTACAGTTTTTCTGCTCATAATGTGCCAATAATGGTTCAATAATTAAAAAATATATATATTAGAACACAATATTGCTAGCATATTTACTGTAAATATGCATGCGATGTTGTATTTAAATAATTGTTCAATATTACTATATGGTATTTAAAAGAAAAATGATACAGTTTTTCTGCTTATAATTCGCCAATATTGCTTCAATAATTTCAAAACACAAAACAATATTGTTAGAATATCTATTGTAAACTTCTATGGGATATTCATTTAAATGACCTTCCAATATTGGTTTTTATAGTACAACGCGATATTGCATTTAAATATTTCACCATTATTATAACAATATTGTTAAAACATATTCTTAAAAACCAATATTGGCAAAAGCATGCTAATATTGCTCCAATTATGCAATATAGGTTCAATATTGCCCCAATCATTTGCCAATATCTTGTGCTGCTTGGGAGAATATCTCAAAATCAAGATACACTAGACGAAATGATGGAAATATAACTCAGACCAAAATGAAACAAATCTTAAGAAATCCCATCAAGCTTCCCAAGTTCGAAATTGTTGTCTAAGCCGTCGATGAACAGACTTCTTACGCACATGGGCTAAATCTGCAAAGCAATTTGTACGAAGTAAGCCTAACCCTGTAATTGAAGAATTGTTGTTTGTGCTCTTCTCAATGAGGTTCATCAAAGAAATAACGCATTTCTGCAAGATGTCGAAAAGCAATGCGTTGGACCTTTTGCGAGTTCGTACATTTAAGAACAAAGAACAAATCATTGCTTCCAGGGACATCTACCTACTTTAATTGTTACTTGATAAAAGTCTCTTTGTTAGAATACCTGCTTAAAAGACAATTGTACAGAACAGAAATAGTTATGAATCTGTAGCTCATTATTTAACAGCAGATAAGATGATGAGAAAAATGAATCGACAAACAACAGATCAAAATGTCTGACAGGATGAAGAAATAGCTGAAGTTAAATGGTACGGTATGAAACTAATTCCTCTTATTATAACCTGTCATGGTACTAGTCCAAAAAACCTATGCCAACTATGGCTGAAGAACTACAGAAAATATCGCCAGATCGCGAAACCTGACGTTGTTGATAAGTGTAACTGTATGGAAAGGGTTTCCTTTCAAAATTAGAACTTGAAATATGTAACGATACCAATAATGTTCTGACAAGGTTTTTACTTCTCTGATTAAAAATGGTTTTGTTTGTTACTCCAAACAATACAAATACTTCATACAAATTACTACATCTGTTAGGAATGGTCTCAGAACTGAAGACATTTTCGGAACTACAACTAGATTTTGCTATTTTTGGCTTAAGATGTTACTTTAATTTAAGAATGAAGAAGTTGTACCCTTTTTGTAACCCTTTTTACTGACTGTCCATTTAAATAGGTACTTTAAAAAGAAGCATCATAATGATTCTTACATGTACGTGTTAGTTTGACTGTCTTCAATAACTTGTCCAAAGTTGGTAGTTAATTTCTCGATCTGAAGAGAAAACATAATGTTGGAACCCTTCAACTACTCGTTTTCCGTAGAACTCATATTTTCTTATTAATTTATTCATTTATAATATTTTGTTTAATATGAATAAGTTATGAAAGATTCTTTGTTTCCAAAAGCAGCCCTTGTTTGTTTCCGAACCTTTGGTTTTCCAACACTTTTGTTTCCAAGCCCAAAATGCTCAGTGGCAAATAAAATACAACATCATCATCAGTTTATACTTTTTATTGGCCAAACGATATACACAAAAACAATTGCTACATGAAAATAAATAGTTTTAATGGACAATGAAATTTTGGAATCGAAATTGTTGTATATTAATCCTAATGGTGATAACCGCCAAGACCTCCAACAACTCCAACTTGGCCAGCATGATGGTGATGAGTAATTGCAACTGGAACTGGATGTACAGCCACCAAATGATTGTTTTGGTAAGATTCAGGATGGTGGTGGTGTCCTGATGACGAACCTAAGGCAATAGGAGCTACAGCAACAGCTGGAGCATGGGCAATGATACCAGCATTAGCGACGGCGAAAACGAGAGCGAATACGGCTACCTAAAATTTTTAATATTTTATTAAAAATTTATATTATAATCCTAGTGAACTATTAACACAGTGAACACCACAATGGTTTATACGTGCACATAACTGAGTGTTGTTAAACACCACAAATCACACTTTCACTTAAACTTACCAATTTGAACATTTTGTATAGGTTTTTGTTTGATTACTGTGTAATGGACAGTAGAGAACGAATATGGTTGTGATTTCTTTAATCGGGTTTATATACCCAAATCTGCATCCCCAAAATAAAATGAAAACTCTTTCTAAACCTAATTTGCAAAAAATTTTACATTCACTTTATAATAAGGTACCTAATATGAATTTGTCAATAATTGGCTTTGATCCAATTACATTATTTAATGATACACTTTTTTTCTCGTGCGTTCAAGGTAACGCTAGTAGTTACATAAGGCAATAACACAATTTTTTGTGCTGTTATAATATTATACTCATTAAATTTGCAGTGTGCTACTACTTTATGAACTGTATTTCTTAGAGTTTGCAGTTATTTTATTTTTAGGTAAAAAATTTATTATTTTATAATTACAATACGTACATAGTTTCTAAGCTAGCTATTTACTTATAGTAAATAGTGATACTGATTGTAGCAGAAAATATCTAGCGATGTTTACATAAATTTACATGAAATAAATAATTTCATATCCGGTGACTTAATGCTTAAGAAATGGAGAGAACAGCAAAAGCCTCATTACTTTACTCTTTTAATCTGTCAAGATCGGCAGTTGGCATTCTGATGAATTCCAGATCCTTAATACCTTAATTTGTATAATTTACTTAAGCTGAAATGGAATACAAATCTATTTCTACGATTTTTTATTAAGCTTTGGATAGGAACCTGTTGTTTCAGTAAATACGATTTCATCTTGGCATGCCATTTATTGTACAATAAAGGCCCTAGTAAAAGTAGTTCTTCTATCGCAAATTAGTCGACGCGGTACCCTGAATATATTGTGGATGGTATCAGACTATCATCAAGATATGCCAAAGCCGTTGTAGAGCTAAATAACTCTACAATTTGATGAATAGCGCGTTGAAAAACCGCGGGCGTGTTAACAAGACCAACGGATATTATTAAATATTCAAAGTGACCATCTGGCATCACGAATGCTGTTTTGTAGATGGACTTATTGGCTACTGGTGTCTGGTGGTAGCTCCATGCAAGATCTAAACTTAAAGTACTAGCCTCTTTAAAATTGTCAAGCACATCTGCAATAATTTAATTGCCGTTCTATTTAATGCCCTGTAGTCTACGCACATTCGCGTTTCTCAGTTCTTTCTTTGAGCCAATAGAATATTACCGACGTAAGAAGGCGACAACTCACGAATGATATCGTTATCGAATAAGTTTTTGAATGTTTCCCTAACCTCCTCTCTTTCACAAATAGCTAATCTATACGGTCTCAGTATAAGTAACAGGGATATCCCGGTTAGTATAACACAGTTACTTGAGTAGTGCACTTTAATCATAATATATTAAAGTAGAATTTACATTAACTAAAAGAAGACTACCATGATTTCAGAATATTTTACAAAAAGAGCATCTACTATTACTCCTGCCTATTATTATTACCTCAGCGTCCTCCTGGTTAATTAAATTCAGCAATTTTAGTTTATTTTTATGGTTAATGTTAACCATCTATACGATTACTTAGATCTGATATTGTAAGTCAGTAAAAGGGTTTAGATCCATCAAGAAGCAATCGAGGTTTTGTAATACTTTATTTGCATTACAAGTTAGAGCTCTTGCGACCACATAGTCTTTCTCATACAATACAGTTTTGTCAAAACTATTAAAAACTGGCACTAGACCATCGCTCTTAAGATTTATTACACACTGGAAAATTATATAAAATTTATTTGGCTATATTCTGTTATGTAATTCAATAGAAACGTCTTCGGCACTCTTCATATCTTCTTTGATCTAAAGTGTAACTTTACGAGATGTCAAAGTGTCAAGTTCACGTTATGTCTTATCTGCATTAAATAATCTTATTTGGTTTCCGCGCATTACCAATCTGTCTACCACCGTCAGAATCTATACTAATATTATAAAGAGGAAAGATTTGTATGTTTGTAACGAATGAACTCAAAAACTACTGGACCGATTTCAAAAATTCTTTCACCATTCGAATGCTACATTATCCCTGAGTAACATATAGGCTATATTTATTACTAGAAAAATTTAGGGATCTCTACTAAAACTTAAATAATGTAACCCAAGGTGTACAAATATTAGCCATAAAATGTCTTTCATCGTATGCGCTGCGGAAACTATTGATGATAGAACAAAAAAATGTTCTACAATATTAAGGAGCATATCGATATCTAAAAAAAACTTCGCGATACCGTATGTCCAACTATTGTAGTTATGTCACTATAACTACTTTTTTACATTTTAAAAGTTGACAGATATGCCGACCAAAATCAGACCATGTTATCCATTCCTTTGTATTAATCCTTATCCAAATAAATCATTTCGTATTCAAGACTGTTTCAATACCTGTAGATTACTTGAATCATTCAAATAGGACATTCCATTCAAAAGATATTACGAATTTAAAAATGTCAATTTAAACAAAATACTAATAGTAAAATAAACGCCGCCGCGCCGCGGTCGGTGTGGCCCCACGCAGAGCAGAGGCCAACACGGCGGGGGAGGGTGCACCGAAGTGAGGGAGAGGGGCGTGTACATATAAGAAATAGGTATTTTGACTTCATAAGAAAAATATAAATAGTAATTTGAAAAAAAAAACTACTTATGTCCTGCATAAAGATACATTTACGCTACGTTTATCCGAAAATGTTTAAAAATAAATGTTCACCCGTGCGAAGCCGGGACGGACCGCTAGTAATTAATAAACGGCTGCTTCGCTATTACAAATACTTGCTGCATCGCGTTTGGTACAACGAGAGTTTCAATTGATCAGATTCAACAGATTTGCAGCCGCTAAATCTACTGTAAGATTTACAAAAACTTTCTGTCGCGCCAATATTGTGCCACCTGGAAATCCAAACAGCCGTTTTTTCAGAGAATATAAATTTAAACCTAAATCCGTACGTTAGATTCACGTATTGTAACAGTCTAGTACTGTTGTTACCCAAGTCTACATACTCGAGAGAAATGTCATCATTTATAGAGCAATAATTAATAAACTCGAAATATTATGTGACTTATCTGATTTATTCTGCTGGTTTCTTGGACAATCGATCTCCTCATGACCCAAAATCTTGCATTTATTTCATTCCATTTGACACCTGAAACACTTTGATGCTATATGGCCACGCTGATCACAATTGAATCACTTTCTTGAGTTTGTGTCGAACTGTCAAGTGCGCATTGCTATTTGTTTTTATAGTTTTTTCTTTTGTGAGTTGTCCGGTGTGGAAAACCATTAGTATGTAAAACTGGGAGATGCTCCTCATGCAAAGCGTCTGATGACTAATGTCGCCCTGCCCTGGCCCATTTTGTACAACAGGATGATCTGTGCCGTGTATATGACATAACACATCTTTTCCAAATTCGAAGCGGCCATTGTTCCAGCAAGATGTTTGTATACGCTACGCACTGTTTGCAAAAGAGTTGCGTAGTAATACTGACTACGGTCGGGAAAATTCCTTTTTTCACCAACGCTTACCACTATTCCTAAGTTAAATTATAATTTCGCAAACTATGGTACCTTACTTTTAGGCATACCCATAAACTTAGATTGCATGTGATAAATCGTTTTTATGCCATATCACTGATTTAATATTAATTGGTCAATTTTCGTTAACCATTTTTGTGCATAAGGTTATTTTCCCTCGAAAATTCGGGAAAGCAGTTGCTTCGTATAGTACTAAGCCTAGGTATTTCTGATTTAACTATTTTCTACAGTTCGTGTCCATCTAGTTGCATTTTCAATAATATTCTCTAATTTTTTTTAAATTTCTTAATAATGGTTCTTGGCGACGTAGAATGAGAATGCGCGCTTGCCTTCGTGTAACATTAATCACGTATGATTTTGATGATCACGTAAGCGATCCTATTTTAAGACTACACTGGACAAAAATAAAACACCGATTTCATCAAAGAACGTAACTTTAATAATAATTACAAAATCAAGTTCCTATTTTTTTCCACAAATTACAAAACAAACGTCAGTCGAACTCTATTCCTACAAAAAATATATTCCATGCGATAATAACGAATCATTTGACAATAGAAATTCCAGGATATGCTTTGCGTACTTGCGTAAAGAGTGTACCTAAACCGTTCTTAAAGTGAAATGCTGTTAGAGTATTCTGCACGCGGCAAAATTTTAAGGCCTACCTCGATTCAGCAAAACTAAAATAAATATCATGGAGACCATAGGAGTATAGTATAGATGATGATAAAACCACTAGGCTGATGAAACTCTCACAGCCCGTCAGCCCGAAAACCTCAGCAGCCTAGAAAATTTCAATAGACCCGAAAATTTGAAGAATTTAGAAATCTGAAACAATTAAAAAACTTTGTTCGGTGCTGATAGTGATAGTCCCTTCGAAATGTTTAATAACGTGCCTTTACTTACAAAACACAGTTCTGAAGAAAGTAATAAGCGTAATCTATTGGCTCAAAAAGATTTAGATTTACAAAACTAAAATATTCGTTTTGAAAAAAAAAACATATTAACTTCAGCTCGACAGTTCAAACAGTCCAAGCAATTATATATGCCAGCCCAGGCAATTTAAACGTGAAGCTCAATTCGGTCTAAACTCCACCCAACAAATCGGTAGTTCTGTATGATAGTCCAGTAAACGGAGGTGGAAAAAGGGTGGTTACCCTACAAAAGGTCGGGTAGTTCTAAATTTTTGATATGTTGTATAGATTGGTGGGTTAGTGAAAAATCCAAGTTTTCCAATTCCATCCTCCTCTGCGCCCTCCGCCATCTTGAAAGAACCGTCGAAAATCGGCACTTTTTTTAGTGTTTTGCCTATAACATCGTTCCGATGCATCATAGCGCAAAAAAGTTATTTGCCGACTTGTAGAGGACAACATTTGCTACAAATTTGGTATTGAAGTTGTTTAGTATGATAAATAGCAACTAGATACTATGCAAATATTTTAGTTTCTTGTCCCTTAACATCGCGGTAACTCCTTAACACTTCATTTTAGCGTAAAATAAGTCTTCAGAATCAATCATGTAGACAATTTAATTAGCTACAAATTCTATTATCAATTTTTTTACGCTCTATACAACGGAGTGGGGGTAAATTTAGAAAAATAACGAAAAAGTGGCTTTTTTTAAGTTTAGTGCAGCAAATCTCTTCATTAAGGTATATAGTTTTAGTTGTATTCGCCAAATATCCATTTCAAAAATTTCGTTATTACCATTAAATAACTTAATCAGCACAATTATACACTACAAGCCTCATGTATAAGTTGTATATATAGCCATTCAAGGGTTTCACATTCAAATTTGATTAATTCAAAGTTTTCAACAAAATATAGAAAATGTGAAAACTCAAGGAAACATGGTAAAGAAAATAGAAAATATAACAAAAGATAATTATATACAATATTTACAACTTCCTACGTTTATAAGGGAATGGAGTAGGAGGAGGAGTTGTCGTTAGAGTCTGCTTGTGCTGGTGCTATTCGATCGATGCCATCTTCGTCCTCGTCGAGAAGAACATAATATGCCCAAGTCTTACAAAAATGAGTCTTAGAATACTCCACAAGTAACTCATTCGGCGCTAAAGTGCAGTAGAGAGAAGTCGCAGACAAATAAAAGAAGTAAGTGCAGTTTTTTGTTAGTTTTTTTCTAGTAGTTGCACGAGACATTACTGACGTTCTCCAACGTCAGTAATTACGTTCATTTTGCATCTATAAAGATTATTCTGCCTGAAATCAAAGGCAATACTTTCATAATTAGAAATAATGGACCAAAGAGATTTGCTGCACTAAACTTTAAAAAAGCCACTTATTTATTTATTTAATTTAAATTTACTCCCACTCCGTTGTATTGAGCGTAAAGATTGATACATAGAATTTGTAGCTATTTAAATTCTCTGCAAGATTGATTCGGAAGACTTGTATGCTAAAATGAAGTGTTACGAAGTTATCGCGATGTTAAGTGGCAAGAAACTCAAAATTTTGAAAGTAGTCAATTTTAGCCTTTTTTGCGAGCTTTACAGCTCCGTTATTATTCATCGTGCAAAACAACTTCACATACCAAAGTTTTAAAAAATTTTGTTCTCTACAAGTCGGTAAATAACTTTTTTTGCGCTAAGATGCACCAGAACGAAGTTATAGGCGAGAAACTAAGAAAGTGCCGATTTTCGACGGTTTTTTCAAGATATCGGAGGGCGCGGACGGGGATGAAATTGGAAAACTTGGATTTTTCACTAACCCACCAATCTATACAACATATCAAAAATTTAGAACTACCCGACCTTTTGCAGGGTAAAATCCCTTCATACACTGGACTATGATTGATTTAGTGACATTTTATTCCACACATCTCTCCCCAAGAGCATTTTAGTTTTATCAAAATGCCGACGGAAACGATTGCTAAGGTAAATTTCTACAATTCCTATAGAGTCGAAAAAAACTTACCTGTAAATTGGACCAGCTTATATTTTCGAAATAACCCCATTCTAAAATTAAATATTAAAAAGGTTTCATTTAGTCCAGTCAACGAAGGAAAAATAGAGGAAATAATTCGTGTAGTCGCAAATTCTTGTACAGTGGAAGGGGGGGAGTACCATGAACGACATACTAAAAATCCTGACCGGATTAGTGAGCGAGGGATGAGGGAGCGTTTAAAGGTCATGTTTCCACGTTTTTCTTGAATAACTCAAAAACCGCGACCTCTAGCGAAAAAGTGTTAACAAAATTAAACTACATGAAATTTGTTACAAAAAAGGTCCTATTTGCTTTTTGTCTATGATGAATAGTTGGCGAGATGCCGGGAATGGAAAAACCGCGAATTATTAAAATAGATTCTTACTGGTATAAAATTAATGTTTAATGTTAAATTAAGTGGATTCAGATCGAATATTAAATGTCTGTACAACATCTAAGAGCAATAGTGCTGTATTAAGGGATAAATTGTGAGCTGTGAAACAAAGGTTTTACTACACGAGAACACAACTATAAAAATTTATCATACTTACATTATCATAGATGTTCAAAATATTTGCCACAGCTTGAGATTTAACTATATTTTACAAATTTTAATATTCAGGTCGCAGGTATTGGTTCTGCAGTTGTCTTATTTTGTGAAAAGGAGTAGGGTTTAGAACACAAATACTAAAAGGGCGCCTTCTGATTATGAAGATTAATATTGATGTTTAATTAAGCCTGATTAGATATTAAATTCATTAATCAGAAAATGAATTAAATATAATAGGTTTTTGGATAAAAATTAAGAAATGTTTAGAAAATTTTAAAATAAAATTTGAACAAAACTTTCATAATTATATGGTTCCGCTTAGATCCTTGATATAAACTAAAAACATATTTATTGAATAGTAAAAGCATAAGATTGTTCAGACACATATATAAAAATAATCAAACACATAAAAAACACATAAATAATATAATTTTATTAAACTTAAAATTAATCATTTAGTAAATAGTTGTCTACTACTTCAGAATTATTAAACCAAAACAATTCAAAAAGGCAATTTGAATATTTGCCCAGAATAAAAATTATTAGAATTTTAATGAATATAAATTTCCCAAAAATTCACCAAGATCCGAAAAATATCCAGATTTATTAACCGTGAAGTATTCCATATAATTTTAAAAGCAAGAATTCATTTAGATAAGAAATCCTTCAAAGAATTTGACAAACAAATATCTATCAATTTATACTAAAGTAAATCTAATTAAATGTTACAGAAATTTATGAATTTAAATTTCACTACTGATAATGAACTAAAATTAAGTACTACTGAGAGCTCTCTTCTTGTAGGGAACAACAAAATTCACTTATTCAAATAATCACTCAACGAAATTACAAAGATAAATTGTTCTTAAAGTACAGTACCTTTGTTTATTTGCCTTACAAAGTAAACCGTGCTGGTCAGCTAGAAGTTGGAAAAGCCTCTCTTGGAAAGAACCGTGGTTGATTCTCGATGGTTTTAAATTGCAGTTTGACAGTAACAGGTCCAAAGAAATACTTCTTGTGATAAAAATAGTCAATCATCCATACGATTTCAGCACCAATCTTTGTTAAACACAAATTAAACAATCCTATTTTATTATTGTTTATTGTTTAGAATTTATTCACAAGGAATAAAGGTTATATCTTTAAACATTCAACGGATTTAACCCAAATAACACTTGCCACTCATTAAAGTTCCTTCCTTAACAAAATAACTGTCTGTCTTTATCTGCAGATAAAATTAGAATCCACAATTGAAACTATTAACCAGTTTACGTAATTTTTAATAACAAAATTACACTTTCTTTTTAACACAGGCAGAAGGCCTAATTGTTTCTTATCGTTCATTACAAATAAACCAACTACAAATAATTATTAACGAGACTGTATTAGTTAATCTTCTCAAACGAAAATTCTCAAAAACCAAATAACTTCAAAAGTTCACTTGCACCGCAAATCACAACTAAACTATACGGAAACTGTACTCAAAAATTGCATTAATTCTGAATAATTAACTCTAAATTGTAATACGATAAGCTCGATCCCAGAGTCAACTGACTCTTCTCAAGGATGGATCTCTAGCTAGTGAGTAGTTTTAAACATTTTTTTGAAGCCCTCTGTTAGCGCGGAGTAACTATATTTCTTAGTGCAATAAGGAGGTTTTTACTAGCGATCGCGCGTCAATCTTGACCCAAAGAGCAAAAGTAGAGTCCGAAGCCAAAAGCGCGGGAACACGGCACCACATGTGCTACGAAACCTGGTAGTGCAGTTTTTCGAAGCTAATACGCAAAAAGCAAGTTGAATTTCGAACACGTGCAATGTCACCTACTTGAACAAAAGAGAAATTAATCTCTTACTAACACATTCCCAGAATACAGACGAAAATGTTGTTGTAAAGCGGGAAGACTTGAGTAGGTTTTATATTTTATCAAGGTCTTTCTAGTTCTTTTAGCAGCGCAACCATTTTCACCGGGGAACAAACAAGATAATAAAAATATTATTTATTGCCTCTGCACTCATTGAATTTGTAGAAATTTAAAAACAATCGTAAAATGTTTGTTGTGAAATATATTCTTACGACAAAATTTTAAATAGAAATAAAGTGCAGTTTTTACAGGACCGAACTTTACGTTTTTTAATGAATATATGTACAAAATTCACGTACTTAAGGCCGATAGAAAATGTACCGTTACAGCTGAGGATATGGAGAGAGGGGGGTTGGAGGGCAGATGCGTGAGGGAACTCCAATTGAAATGAGGTCAAATACCTCGTGTCTTCATGTCAGCAACAAAATAGCAAAACAAAAAATTGAAAAGAAGCTAACATCTATATTCCATGCCCTCATTGCTGCCATTCGCCATCGATCTTTCGTATCTCCTATCCTAGATGCTGTCGCTCTGTTTATTCACAGAAAGCTTGGATCCAAAATCTTGGTCAATCTACTTGCTGGTTTGGGATTCAGTGCAACTCATCACGAAGCTCAACAGCTGTAGCTATTAACTGTCTACCACACTGAAGAGCCTGGCCCTAGTGTAACATTCTGTCAATATGTATTCGACAATGGCGATTTCAATGTCTCCACTATCGATGGCTGGAATACTTTTCAGAGCATGGGAGGCATCAAATGCATTACCCCGGTCTCTGTTACGTTTGTGTGACTTCCTAGCTGCGCAGCTTAAAGAGAACGCTGTATATTAACAGTTATTGAGTGAAAAATGTTGTACAGATCGCTCACTGGTCTAAATCTCTCCTAGATCGAATCTCGAATATGCGATCCTATTTCTTCAGTCGACCATTGGAGTGTATAGGTACATATTTTCAGGTTTTAATTCATTGTTATCGTTCTTCTTACCTTTAGTGTTAATTCAGTGACTAATCGCTAATAGAAGCATTAGAACTTTGAGTTATTATTTGCACTTCACATTATTGCATGTAATTAAATACATAGATACGGTATTGTCAGTCTCAATTTGTGTCTGAATGGACTGACTGACTGATGGACCTTATATTATAATATTTAGAATTCATTTTCTGCTAAATAAAATACATTTAATACGATCCTTGATTATAATATTTTGAATGTATTCCTTGCCGTTTGTAATAAATTAACCTTAAACAAAATTTTAGATTTATTTATGACCACATTTGATAAATAAGTAATGTATTTGGTCTTAGTTACCCTTGTAATAAAAATTTGATAGCTTTAGAAAATAACAGTTTTTGTGAGATTAAATATGTTTTACTCTATTCATATAAATTCACTTAAGTGGAGGTAAAAATAATAAACCGATAGCAAACCTTGTTTATTTTAAGTCAATTTTGTGGGAATGGATAAATTTTGAAGTTTAGAGATTAAGTGAGAATTAAGTTTAAACATTGAAATTTAAATGAGGATTCCGCTGAGATTTACTATACCGTTTGGATATATGAAGTATAATGCAATTTAGAATTTTGAAATTTACTCTTTGACGATTGTTTAAAATCTGTGTGAAATTTAAAATAATTATTAAAAGTTAAGCAAAATCTTCTGTACCACCCGTGGGTTATTAATCCAGTTTAGTTATGACCTTTTAAACTATTTTTGAAGGTTAAATAGTGGATGAATTTAAACATCTAAAGGTCGACTTTTCAAGATTTTCTTGCCGTATCTAACAAACTGTTTTAAACAAACTTAGTGAAAGTTAATAAATTTAAGTTTAAAACCAGTCTAATTTACAGTACTACTTCAAATTACGAGAGCGTATTTTTATGTTATCTACCTAGCCATGAAAAAAGCACATAAAAGAACAAAAAAAAATTATTTTTCTACATAACTCTCTTCAACACTAATACACTTATTCCATCTTTTTTGCAATTGCCCCATACCCTTAGAAAAAAGTCCTTCGGTAACCCTGCAAAATATTCTTCAACAGCTTCTTTGAGTTCTTCATCAGAAGCAAAACGCTTTCCCTTGAGATGCTTTTTTAAATTTTTGAATAAAAAGAAGTCTGACGGAGCTAGGTCAGGGCTATAAGGTGGATGCCTTAACTCTATAAACCCACAGTCATTGATTATCTGCTGAACTTGGTTTGCCTTATGAACCCGACAATTGTGCAGCAACAAGTTTTTTGTGGATAAGAATGCGGGCGTTTTTCCTCCAGAGCGGTTTTTAAATTTTTAATTGTGTTTTCGTAGGCCTCTCCATTTATGGTAAACCCCCTCGGCATATATTCAATTAGCAAGACTCCTTCAGCATCCCAGAAAACAGTTGCCATCAGTTTTTTCCAGAAAATTGTGTTTTGGCCTTTTTTGGTGGTGGAGAGCCCTTGTGAACCCACTGCATGGATTCTTGTTTAGTAGGAGGGTCCCAGTGATGTACCCAAGTCTCATCCCCGGTGATAATTCGAGAAAAAAAATGTTTGTCCCGCTCCAACTCGGCCAAATTTTCTTGGGAAACTTCTTTTCTGTGCAGTTTTTGTTCAGGTGTAAGCAATCTGGGAATCCACCGTGCAGACACCTTCTTCATACCCAAATTGTCATGCAAAATTTTGAGGACACTTGTTTCGGATATACCGATTTCATTGGCAATGACAGAGATCTTCACGCGCCGATCTTGCAGTACCAAATTTTCGACTTTTGGCACAATGTCTTCAGTTCAAGCTTCAACTCAGTCCGGACTTTGGGTCATCATTGATTGATTCTCGACCCCATCGAACAAGTTTAGACCAAAATTTTACTTGAAAATAAGATGGTGCATCTTCCCCATACACTGCAACCATTCTTTCATGAATTGCTTTTGGACCATTGCTTTCTTTTGTCAAGAACTTTATTACGCTGCGATGTTCAACCTTAATTTCACTCATTTTATCAACAAATAGACCGTCTCAAATCTCTATAAACGGCACAAACTAAACACAACTTAGCACGTGTACTTCTAACAGTGACAGCAATTTTTTAATAATTTGTTTGATATCGTCACTTTTTTGTTTCATGGCTAGGTAGATAACATAAAAATACGCCCTCGTATGTGCAGGTTCTGACCTCCCGTACTTTTTTTTAACATAAACCGCTTCGAGTGATTACACTTCATGTGGTTACACTGTGTTGCAGTGAATGAAAGAAATTCTGATTTAAAAAAATCTGCAACTAGAAAGCAAATAAAAATCTATACTAGACGGTATATTTTTCTCTAAAGGGCATATTAAATTAAATGAGCCAAAATTAAAAGAAAATTTGAAAATGTGGGATATTTGTTTCCCAGCTATTAAATTCTAACTACCTTGAGGTTTTGCACATTAAGGTCGGTTGTTAATCGACTTATTTCACTCTTTAAGAGATACCATATTATAGTAGAGGCAATTGAAACCAGTTTAAACCATTGACAGTAGTGTAGGAGAAAGAATTATTTATTACCTGTATTTTTTGCAGTAAACCAAGTAGCAAAAGTAACTGATTTTGAAATAAATTAATATTACCTACTTATTAGTAGTAGCAATATTTCAAGAAGTTATATCGATACAATCTGCGTAATGTTCAATGAAAGTAAAAAAACAGCCATCATGGAAAAACATACAATTAGCATATAATTATTAGGAGTAATAAATATAACTCATAACATTTATTTTATATCTTTTTATTAATATTCCTTAATGACATGAAGAAACAATTTCATGAAATAAATAGTCAAGAATGAATATGAAAATTTTCGTTTAACTGATCTTGTTTGTATTTCTAGTGATGACCACCAAGACCACCAGATACAGCAGGTGAAGCATGACTTTCAACATGGTGAATTGTTACTGGAACTGGATGAACTGCCACCAAATGACTATTGTGGTAAGATTCAGGATGATGATGTCCTGATGAGCTAGCTACAGCCACAGGTGCTACAGCAACAGCAGGAGCGTGGGCAATGATACCGGCATTGGCAACGGAGATGACGAGAGCAAGTACGACTACCTGAAATAAACAATGATTAAAATGTTTTATTTAAGTATAATTACATTGAACTATTAACAAATAATAAAGTACGTAATAAGCAGGATTGTCCGTATTGTAACACATTACACATACTTGCTGTGAGCTATGTTTGGAATTATTCAAATCGTTTATCAGATACGAACTACTGCACTTTCACTTACTAAACTTACCAACTTGAACATTGTGTTAGGATTTTGTTTGCTTATTATTGTTTATTGTTACAGTAGATTACTACTTAATATACCCTTGGCTTTGCTGGTCCAGTTTATATACCCAAAATCTGCATCCCCAAATAGCACAAGGGTTCTTTCAAAATCAAGATTATAAAAAAGTACAGTCACTTTTTAAGTATAAGTAGTTATAAGGTACCAAATATGATTTTATGCATAATTGACTTTGATCCAATTACATTATTTAATGAAGGAATTTTTTGCTCGTACGTTCAAGGTAATTTTAAATAAGGTACTAATCTAGTTTTTATGTTTCTTTAACCACGCGTAAAATATTGTTCAGACTTACAAATAATAGGTATGTATGGGTTCAGAGATCAATGTCCTTTAGGTTTGATTTCTTCTACTCTTTTGTTGTTTTTAAGAATAACTAACCTGTAACAATTTTTGCTTTTATTATAGTTGCTATTAGGTCGACTGCAATAGGTAAATGAAATATGTACGTATTCCCTACTTACGTAATAAGACATATAGCGTTTCGTTTCCGTAAACCTTATCGTTCGAAAGGATAGCCGATCTAAGTTTCATTTGATTATATCAATGATGCGTTCAAGCTTATGAAAGAGAAAATGCGTACTTTTTCTGTTATTAGTTTTTTTAGAAATAAGAGTCTCTGTTACAAGATTGTGAAATTTTATTTTTGTTGTTTTAATCTTAATATGTAAATCTTAATTGCCATTAAAGTGGGTAATAACATAATCGTAAAGAATTAAAAGTTGGAAAGCTACAAAGATTTTAGATTATTTCAAACAGAAGGTTTTGTTTAGAAAATACACTAAAATCTATTCCACATATGATTGTAAAATGTATTAACATTAGGGTATTCAAGTTATCGATGACAATATATAAAAATTAATCAAATTGTTAAATCAGAATTTTATGCACAATCAGAAAGCAATCCTTTATTTAGATTAGTTAAAAGTTAATTAAAGAATAATTCTTTTTTTTTAATCAACAAAATATTTTTTTCAAAATAAGTCTGTTCGAAATAAATTTGTTTTTCCACTATAATCGACGAATCCCTGGAAAAAAGTATTCAAAGATTAACGTAAGGACTACGCACCTTCCTAATTTATCTAAATAAATAAAAGAAAGTGCTCTCACTCACTAACTGATTCACTCAAGAGCAACTTAAATATCAAGATAAAATTGATTCTCGTTTCCTCCGAAAAATTTCATTAAAAATGCAATAATTCCCAGTTAATACAAAAGGGAAAGGCGTTATTAAATCAGAAACGGGTGGGTTCAGCCATAACGTGAATAAATATTTGTAAAATTAATTCTGACGCACATGGTTAACATCAACAGACTAAACATAAAAAGATTATACTTACGTAATAAAACTCAAAGCCCCCAGATGGGACTACTTACTTAATCAAGTTATTTACAGGTGTCGTGAGTGTCAATCACAAAAGCTCGCTAATTCCAGATAAAACACAGGAATAAATAAAAACATCACAGAAGACGCCACTCAAATTGTTTGTTATTATTGTTTAAAACAGAATTGTAACGGGAATCTACAATTTGGGAAAAGAGATATGGCTTTTTTTATAGTTTTATAAGTAAAAGATTGACTACAAACAATTTGTTGAGCAATTCTATATTGGTTGGTGGTTGATTATATTTAAGTATCACATATTAAATAAGTTCATTAGTTTCAAATATTTGTAAATAAAATACAAGACCGATAAAGTACGGCAATTTGGTCATTTTCTTTTTGTTTCCACACAAAAATCCAAGAAAATTGCAAAGTTAGTTTAGTTAGGAATCCTTTTCTAATTTACACAGAGTAATTACTACTTTAATAAAGAACATAGGTAAAAATGCCAATGTCTTTTGAAAATTTCATTATAATATCTAACAAAACAATTTACAGAACATCAGTTATCTAAACTTATCTAAAGCTCGACCAAACACTTCCTTAACCTTGTTGCTTGAAGGACAAAAGACAGTTAATGTTAAACTCTGAACTTCCTAAGTAAATCTTTAAGCTTCTTAGTCATTTTCACTATTCAAGTTATTATAGTTTTTTTAACTTCAGTATTCGGTAATAATTAACTTTGGTTTTAGAAAAGAAGAATTACTTTATTTCCATTATTATTAAAATTGGAGATCATCCAAATTTAGCTTTTATTTTAAATTTCTCACATGGGACTACCACAGACTACACCCAGAAACACTTAATATTAACAGGAGAGATATTCCCACACTAATTGACATATTTGAATCGCTCTTGTCACATCAACATTAAGCCAACCAAAAGAATAAACGGGAAGCTTCTAGATTGAATACTGAAATGTATATTTTTTATTTGAACATTTAAACTAAAACAACGGTCCAACCAGGTTACTAAATCTCCGGAACACAAAACTGAAATTTCGATAAAAAAAATTTTCTGCATTTATTCTACACGAACGTGTTAGTCTGCTTTCACTTCCGTCCGTCGAGAGTTACGTGGCTTCACCGCGCTGGCTAGAGCGAACGCCCTCAGCGGTCTGAACTCTTGCATCTTTAAAATTTTTAGAGGGGCGATTACATTTCAGCAGGTTCTCTCTAAGCACAAGTTAGGAATGACATCATTATAACTAATAACAATATTTTACTTTTCCTTTCATATTCTAGAGAAAGACGCAGGTAGGTACAAGGTTTCGCGAGTAAGGTGTAGTTAATCAGAATGAAACCCAATCCTTAGTGTAATTATGCTTCATAAAATATAAAATATAGTTCCTAAGGCAATATATTCTTTGTGAATATTAAATCTGAAATGGTTTAGCTTAAAATAAACACACTGTTTGTTTTAAAAGTGATCATAAATTGCTGTATAGTTTTGATACGAAAAATAAATTAGCTGGTTTCTGATATAACTATTGTAGATTTAGCGGAATAGATAGTCCAGTCAAGTTATGACAATTTACATGGGCTACCTTGAACAAATTCATTACTTACGCATTTTTATTGGGCTGTGTAGAGCGTAATTTGTTGTATAAAATCCCAAAAGTCCCAGAAAATCACTCCACGGCATTTTCCGAAAAAACGGAAAAACTGGTGAAAACTGGTTATTTTTTAGCTCGTTTTAGTCTAGTTTTGTCAAAAATTTTATCGTCTTTAACTTTGTTTCGAATCATTTTTCCGATATTTCGAATAGTTTTTTACTTATTTTTGAAAATATGAAGACTACTCAATTTTTTTACTAAAAAATGACTTTCAAGAAGTAATATTTAAGAAATAATGATCAAATCAAGTTTTTATTCAAATAAAAGTTGTGCCTTGTCTTATTAGCTTTCAGAAAATATCATGGTTGTTGGGGGTTAAGTCAACAAGATAATTAGAAATTAGAGATAAACTCAAGATGGCGGGCGCTCCCGCCTGACTCACCCAGCTTCCATGAGCTCGGCTGGGCAGTCAGTACGGTCAGAATTCCCCCCCACCCCCTATTTAGTGGGGATGATCTAGTCCGTTTTGTCATTGCTTTGACAAGGAACGTTTGCGAAAGGGAATCAAATCAGCCCTCCAGGAAGTCTTTCAGGGTTCTGAAACATTGAATGTCAATGTTTGCCTCCTAGTCCATTATGTAATAGATGGAGGATATCTTCTACATAGAATAGTGTGGTTTAGTCCCACGAGTTGTATAAATCATATTTGACGTTTTTGCAGAAACACTTTCCAGGTACAAAAAGTGTGGTTTTTGATGGTTACGAACGTGTCCAAAATACGCAAAAATCAGGAGCAAGTCCGAAGAACAAAAGCGAAAATGAGTCCAACAATTAATTTTTCAGAGACCAGAGACACCGCTTGGCGACGCTGACACATTAGTAGTAGACACGGCTATAAGGTACAGCAACAAGATCCATTTAAAGACACATTAAAAAAATACCTTCTTCCCCTACGTGTCACAGGATGCGACACCACATCAGCTTTGTTTAGGCAGAGAAAGAAAAAAGTCTTCAATTTAATTAACAATTGCCAAGAAGTACAAGAAATGCTTGACCCATTCCTAATCACACGGTCCGATGAAGATGTTATAGCCAAAGCTTGGCAGCACTTCTTGTGCCTGGGAAGTGTTTCTGCAAAAACGTCAAATATGTTTTATACAACTCATGGAACTGTACCATACTATTTTATGTAGAAGATATCCTCCATCTATTACATAATGAACTTGGAGGCAAATATTGATATTCAATGCTTCAGAACTGCGAAAGACTACCTGGAGAGCTGATTTGATTCCATTTCGTAAAAGTTTGTACTATTTGTAGGAACACCTTTAGGACAGAAAAGCTATGACAGTGAAAGATTCTTTAAGCTGTTAAATACATTCAAAATAATTGCTTACATTGCGTAAAAAATAGTTATACAACTACTGAATGCTACCATAACCATAGGAATTAGAAGAGTGTGTTTTGAAATATCACAACAGCCTTTTTCTTATGCAATAGTTCTGTTGATATAGTTTTATCTATTTCTAAGATATTCCTTTACCTATTGCTATTATTTGTTATCACTCTCCGCGCTAATAGATTAAATTTATTGGTGAATATGATGGGTTAATATCATAATATCAAAACTTTTTATTTTATTAAATGGAAGAATGAAAGGTCAATGTAAGGTAGGTAGGAAAGAGCCCTTCCACCTTTCCCTTAATTCTCAATACCAAGCACGGTGGGGTGGAGTTAACTAATACGTACATATATAAGCAGTGCACTGCATAATCATAACATACTCATATAGTTCTGAAATAGGTACAAAACCTAGCAATGTTCAAATTTGTAAGTTAAACATTGTTTATAAACTGATTTTATTCCAGCTCTTAATATTATTTTCATTATAGATAGCTACTTTCGCCATTTTCATCGTCGCTACCAATGCTGGTATTGTTGGTGATGCTCCAATAGCAACACACACTAGAGTTCATACTGTTCGTGGTGGAGTGGGTATACCTCATGTAGCTTCAGCTGGTCATGGTATTTCAAGTGGTGTTATCGGACATGGTATTAGATTTGGACATGGCCGCCTTGGCTAAATATATTATAGGCAGTTGAATATTATGTACATTTATATTGTTTGCATTGTTTCAGTAATATATTTTTATAAAAAGTTAGTGGTATATTTGTTTTGTTTTATTTAAAAAAATAGTAACAATGACGAAAAAAAAACTTTTAGGGTCGATCTTTTCATCTCCTCCTGAATTTAACTGAACAGCATCGATTGCCTGTTTTCGTTCTCAAAACAACAGAGTGACCGCTCCTCGCCTGGAGCTAATGGAATGTTGTAACATGGCTCTGAAATTAGATCCCGTCTGAGAACTTAATGGTCTGACACATCGTCCTCCTTGGCTTGCATTTGTCCTGATGACCACTTCGTTAAAAGACATGTGACAGAGATCAATAATCTAACGAGGAAAGAAGACTGCCATCACGTCCCTGGCCTCATGAACCCTGCAGGCCTGTCGCTTCGTAAATTCTTCCCTTCTTCTCTGTTACGTTTGAAATGGTGGTAGGAGGTAGAGTGGAAATTTGTTCCTGTTCCAAACTTAAGAAGACAACTACTACAACATCCAGGACTGTTTTTGAAGACAATGTGAAAGAAATCACACTTTTAGCTAATTTGTAGGAAGAACAACATAGATATTGAGATTTGTAATAAAAGCAAGAAAAAAGAAGGTGTACAGCAATTTTGGTGGTCTTTCGATGGATGAAATTCGTAATACTAAACTGAATGTTATCAGTATAACTGAAAGAGAAGCATTGTCAAGTAGCGATCATATCCCTGGTTTCACTGTACGACAAGATGCAGCTGGAATTTTACGTATCCAAAAGAGATGACTTTCAAACAACCACACTTTTGATTACTAACAATCATTCTTTAGTCCTAAACTTTATACAAGAAGCTTGCCGTAATTACTCTCATGCTGAAATGGGGTGCATAATGACGAAGCTTCGAACGGTTTTTAATTGTATGGAGAAGGAGGACAGTGAAATCCTTTATTGGTAAGTGTTACTGATATGGATTCTTAACCAATGCACCTGTCGTAGAGTCTCTTTTATTTCTCTGGATCGTGTTAAGGATGCGGATATAACAATAATAACTAAATACTACTCATTACCTGGAGACCAGGCCTCAGAAGCTATAAAGTTATAAAGCTATAAAGGGAGGGAGGGGAGATTATTATGATGTAGGTCCGTCGTGCGGCTGCAGCCGACTGGTACAGCACAACTTCCAAATTTGTGTTACACTTAAGGAAAACTGCAGCAAGCCTTAACCAGATTTGAACCTTCAACATCTATAATGACAATAAACGGATTTTGGTTGCAGTGAGTGGAAATTTAATCTACCCATTGCGGGTTGGTGAGAGGGCTGTTTCAATCTATAACAGATATGATGCGAAGAATGGTCGGAAAGCGTACCCTGACAAAGTAAGCAGTAAAGGTAGTCTTGTCCAAGATTCAAGACGTAATGAATGGACCATCACTTATGTATGTAACGAAAACTCCGACGACTTGGAATCACTAATTCCCAAGATGTTTCTGAATTCTGTTGGCGAGTCGGAGTTTACTGAAGGCGATGTAGCAGAAGTTAAGAAGTTGCTTGTCAGGTATAGAAATATACAGCAACCGAAGAAGAGCTAAGGGCCCGTTTCCATCAAAATGTATTCTGGTAATTGTTACTTTACCATTGAGTTATTTTTGTAAAGCGTTATTTCCACATGGAAAACTTTTAACACTAAATTAAAGTTGAAATCCTGTCTTCTTATCTGTGCGTATCGACTTTGGTATTAATTGCATTTTGATGAGCTATGAAAATGAATTGCGTGCTGCGTTAATCGTAGGATTCGGTGCAATCCTTGGTGCTTTCTGTTATACACCGTGTCCGCATAAGCTGGCTACATATGGAAAACTTTGTTATTATTGATTTTATGAAAAACAGTTATTCTTCATAAAAAGTTCTGCATGTTCTAAAATCCAAAATTCAACCATCAGATATTAAATTATATCAGTCGTATCATAATAATAATAATAATAATAATGATAATAATAATGTAAAAATAATATTTTTTAATTGTAAATAAACAATATTGAATATTTAAAAATTATTTTTAATCCATAACATCTTTTCTTATTAAAAATTTTCGATATGGTCAAAAATGAAGGTACTTTACTCTTGAACAAAAATGATGTAATTATTATTATTATGATACGACTGATATAAATTTAATATCTGATGGTTGAATCTTGGGTTTTAGAACATGCAGAACTTTTTATGAAGAATAACTGTTTCATAAAATCAATAATAACAAATTTTTCCATATGTAGCCAACTTATGCGGACACGTAGTATATTATGTTGCATAGCATCAATGAATTATATTAATTTCTTCTCTCTTAGTGCATTTATTTGGCATTTTCTTTTATTGTCAATCTAAAACAATTTTTTGACTTACTTTTTAATGAGAGTCCATAGTAAGTAAGCAATTGCAGTAGGTGTAGAGCTTATTTGGAATATTACTAATGAAAGCCCATGCGATGAGCAGTGGTTCAGTTTAATAACCTAGAAGTCATTTAAGATGTCGTCTATCGCTTTTATTATGCGTAATGAGATGATTCCTTTCATTTATTTCCTAGTTCGCAGTTATATTTATTTTTTGTTATACGTATGAATAGAAATTAAGCAACTTAGACATTCATCGCCGTGGAATGGATTTATCATATCTTTTTATAATTTATTTTGTAACTTACTGTATTTCAAAATAAATATATAACAACTAATACACTTTTTAAAATCTTTAGACTTAAGAGAACTAATTCTTTAATTTGTATAAGACTTGCATGCTATCTTGAAATGCAATGCATCAGTGCCAGTAATTGTAATTTATTGAACAGGAGCATACGCATATCAGCAATAAGTAAAATAAAACAAAACATTTATTCTTTTAAACTTTTATTGATGATGCAACACAACATACAATTATAATTTAATGAAAATAAATAATTTAGATGACAACAGAAATTTTGACAGTATTAAATATTTGTTTTCTGTAATTCTAATGATGGAGGTCATGATGTCCAACACCTACAACTACAGCTGGACCACCATGAGACACAGTTTCGTGATGATGAATAGCCACTGGAACGGGATGAACAGCCACCAAATTATTGTTTTGGTAAGATTCGGGATGATGATGGTGTCCTGATGATGAAGCTATGGCAATAGGGGCTACTGCAACAGCTGGAGCATGAGCAATGATACCAGCATGAGCAACGGCGATTACAATGGCGAATACAGCTACCTAAAACATTTAAGCAATTTTTCAAAATGTGCTCTTAATATTGTCAATAATAATACAATAACACTGTTATGAAAACACGTGTACTTACAAATTTGAACATTTTGATAGGGTTTTGTTTGTTACTGTTTGTTCTACAGCAGAAAACGAATATACTTGTATTTTGGTCGATGCAGTTTATATATCCAAAATCTACATCCCCAAAGTAAAACTAGGGCTCTGTTAAAATAATATGCACAAAAAAATTGCACTCACTTTGTAGTAGGCTATCAAATAACTATAAAATTATCAGCAAATAACTGACTTTGATCTAAATACATTATTTAATGATACTTTTTTTATGTGTTCAAGGTAATGATACATAAAAGGAAAGACATTTTTGTTAGTTTAAATTATGTGCTAACTTATGAAATATGCTTAAAAGTACACTGTTGGAAATTTAAGTAATCTGTGATTAGTTAAAAACTCATTTAGAATTACTTTTTGTAGCATAAATTAAACGGAATTGCATAAATTTACAAAGTTAATTCGTTGATAGGCATACATACATCTGAAGTCGTATTATTAACATACTAATATAAATAAACAAATACATAGTATTCATTAAGAGACCTAATAAGTACACCAACCAATAAATATAACATTAAAAACCTATAAAAGAGTTATTTAGTTAACAAAATGTAAAAATAAAGCCAATGCTAAAGTTTTTGCATTCATTCGATTTTAGCGAAACTCGGCACACGAGTTTCTTGGGCTAAAAGCAAGATGTCAAATTATGATTCCTTTCGGTTTCCGTTTGAGCGACTTTTTATCTATAATCACACATTTGTTTACTTCCTGAGTCAGTTTCTTGTTCATTTGTGGCCGTTGGATACCACACCTGGTGTAATTATTATACCCGTTTAGTGTACATCACTCAAAAATCAATTAAATTACTAGTAAAGACCATCAAACCTTCAAACTGCAACGTCAACACCAGTACATTATACGGTCATTCAATACCATTTGACTTAGCTACAAGAATGTGTATCACACGTGAAATATTGATTCACATGATGCCCGATCGGAGCCAGAATAAGGGCGTGAAATGCCAAAGTTTAGAAAACTAGGTTAGACGTATCAAGCATGATTAGTGTTTGAAAATGCTCGAGCATTTATTTTTGGAGAATATTTCCGGAGACCTGCTACCTGCAGTGATTTTCATTAAATACAGTTATGTTTCAATGGGAACTGTTTGGGGAAACTGATTAGAGGATTAATTAAAATGGTTTTAAGAAAAGAACCATTTTTGTAGGTTGGTATGTAAGATTACTACCCGACATTCCCGGAGATTCCCGGGACTTTGGATCTCTCGAGTCTCGGAAAAGACATTGAGACTAAGAAACTCTAGCAAAAAGAGATCGAAGAATACAACAGGAAGACAATAACTGGAGAGCAATTACACTGATTTGTAAAAAAGATGAAATTAATTCTGTTGGGTCCACCCTGTATTCATTTTATTATTATCTTAAGTGTTGCAAATTGCATAGCAATAGTATAATAATATATATAAGATTTGTCATTCCTTTTTCTGACATAAATTGTATTTCTGTTCTCATATTAAACTTCATATTTATAATTGTGCATTTCATTCAAACTGGTGAAAAATACATCAAAAAACAAACATGGTCCTTCGAGCCGGATACATTAACGCGGTTGAAGAATCAACGGAAATTGGTGAGCAGAAATCAGACAACCGGCGAGTGCAGTCGGCTAGCGCATTAGATAGTATCAACTCAGCGCTTCACATACATATCTTCAAGTAACAAGTAGGTTTATTCCATTTCTTAACTTTGGCCTATTTTTAAATAAAGATGTCAGAAGAAATGAAAAAATTGAAAACCCAACGCGGAGTTGTGAAGGGTCATTTAACACGTTTTGCAGCGTTTGTCGATGACGTTACTAATCATAACAAAATCGATGAAATTAATGTGCGTTTGCAAAGACTGGATGGTGCGTGGTATGAATTCGTAAAGGTTCAGACACAAATTGAAATGCTTGACATAAGTCAATCAGAGACCTCCGAGAGACAAACTTTCGAAGACAAATACTTTATGTTAGTTGCATTAGGTAGGTCCATTACAGAAGTATAATTTAGATTTAAATCCAGAACTCTATACGTCCAGTGACGTTAATTCAGTTTTAAATTTTAATGTTAAACTTCCGAAAATCGATCTTCCTCATTTTCACGGAACCTATGAAGGTTGGTTACCATTTTATGAAGGTTTCAAAGCGCTCGTGCTTGATAACACATCGCTTAATAATATTCAAAGATTTTATTACTTACTTTCTTGCTTAATAGGTGACTCGATTCAGGTAATTCAATCCCTGGAGGTAAGTAATGATAATTTTAATAAGGCTTGGGAACTTTTAAAATACCGATATGAAAATAAGCGTGTTATAGTGCACAGCCACGTTAAAGGTATTTTTGAACTTCCTGCAATGACTAAAGAAAATCACGTTTTGTTGAGAAAGATTATTGATACTTTTCTGAAACATCATAGGGCATTAAAGTCTCTAGGTCAACCTATTGATACTTGGGACACCTTATTAATATTTATATTAAACAATAAACTTGATATGCACACAAGGCGTGAATGGGAAGGTTCTATTAAATCTAATCAACTACCAGAATTGAAAACGTTCTTAGAGTTTCTAAAAAATAAAGCTCAACTACTTGAAACATTGGATACGAGGAATGGTTCAAAATCATTAATTCATAAGGATAAGCCTAATGCGAAATCCTTCAATCGTCTCGTTACCAGTGAAGATTCTAAGCCAACTGATAACATTAACATAATTTGCTTCTTTTGTAAAGGCACTTATTTTACCTATAAATGTTCAAAACTACTAGCTCTTGCTCCTAAGTTAAGATATATTGAACTTAAGAAACTCAAGATTTGTTGTAATTGCTTAAAGGCTGGACATTTGGTAAATACTTGTCCAAGCAACAGAGTCTGTAAGACATGCAAAAACGTCATAACACAGCACTACATTCAGGTAACTACTCCTCAGGTACTGAACATCCAAGTTGTCATTACAAGAGTCAAGCACAGATCAATGAAAATTCACGAACAGCACATATTTCACAACAGGTCAGCAGTGACTCATCCCCTGGCTTACAGCAAGCTATAGAAGATAGTAATATCGACACTGATCATCTACAAAACACTACAGCACTTCTTTCAAACGCAGATACGGACATTCAAGTCTTACTTTCAACAGTTCAAGTTTACATTTATGATGCTAACAATAAGCCAATCAAATGCAGAGCTTTACTTGACTCAGGTTCACAATCTAATTTCATAACACATGATTTACTTAAAACACTTAAATTACAAACTTCCCCTATTGATATGCCTATCACAGGTATAAACCAAGCAGCATTAAATATACATAAAAGAATTAACGCATATATTAAATCATCTGATGAGACATATTCAGTTCAACTTCCTTTCTTAGTTATTAATCAAATAACAGGTAATATACCTCAGATATACTTCAATTCTTCAGACTTAAACATTCCCGATCACATTCAACTTTCTGATCCTCAATATCATAAACCTGGAAAGATTGATATGTTACTCGGGTGCTGTATTTTCTTTTCATTACTCACATCACAAAGAATTGAGTTAGGTAAAAACAGCCCCGTTCTCCAGCAAACAAAATATGGCTAGATATTGGCAGGTCCATTAGAAATATACAAAAATAAGAATTGCATCACCGCAAATTGTTCTTCTAAGGCTTCTTCTAATTGCCTTCTCATGCAAAGTACAACGTCAGTTAACCAACAACTTGAAAGATTTTGGCAAACAGAACATTCGTGGTTACCAAGCTCTCTAACGAAGAACCTGAATGTGAAATACATTTTCGTAAACATTTTTATCAAGACAGTACCGGCCGTTGCACGGTTAAACTTCCCTTAAAGGACAATTACATTAATTTAAGCGAGTCTCTTTCTTCAGCTATTAAGCGTTTAAAATCCATAGAAGTAAGGTTATCTCGTGACGAAAATTTAAGACAACAATATAATGACTTTCTTCAGGATTACGAAGACCTTGGCCACATGACTAAAGTTAATACTGACTTTGATTGTCCTAATGCAATTAATAATTACTTACCGCACCATGCGGTCGTTGAGGATTCTAGTACTACTACTCGGGTAAGAGTGGTGTTCGATGCATCGGCAAAAACGTCCACTGGAATTTCATTGAATGATGTGTTAAAGATAGGTCCCACTATAAAGAGTGATTTATTTGAAAATTACGTATGCATACCTATAACATAGTCATCACCGCCGACATCACTAAGATGTATAGACAAATTAACATAGGTAGCCATCAACGCAATTTACAGAGAATAGTCTGGCGCAAAAATCCTAAGGATTCCATAAATCATTACACCTTAAATACCATTACTTACGGAACCGCTAGTGCTTCTTTCTTAGCTACCCGAACGTTACATTAAATAGGTTTTAATGCCAAAGAAACAGATCCAATAGCTAGTGAAGCCATTTTGAATTGCTTTTACATGGACGACTTAGTTTTCGGCGCTTTCGATCTAGAACAAGCTAGACACGCCAAGGTTCGTATTGAAAAATATTATTAGACGCAGGCTTGCCTCTTAGAAAATGGCTATCGAATAAACCAGAAATTGTCGACAATACCGACGAATCAGTTAATGCGAAGGCTCATTATATAATCTCTTCCAATAAGGATGTAAAAACATTAGGAATCATATGGAATCCCCAAGCTGATATATTTCTATATTCGGTGAAATTTCCTTTTTTAGGCAACCTAATTACTAAACGTTCCATTCTTTCAAATATAGCAACTATCTTTGATCCACTTGGTCTTATCAGCGCTTGCGTAGTAAAGGCTAAATTGTTGTTGCAGCAGTTATGGCAATTACAAATCCAATGGGACGATCTAGTACCAGCAGGCTTCCAGAAAACCTGGTTACGTTTTCTTGATAACATTAATCACATAAATCGTATTCAGATCCCTAGACATATCCTTCAATTAAATCCTACCTACATTACTTTGCATGGTTTCAGCGATGCTTCTGAGGCTGCTTTCGGTGCATGTATTTATTTAGTTTCCAGAAACAGTAATGATATCACTTCCAATTTAGTCTGTGCTAAATCTCGATTAGCTCCACTTAAGGTAGTTACCTTACTTAGACTAGAATTATGCGGAGCTCTTTTACTTGCACAATTGATGCAAAAGGTTAAACATTCCTTAAAATTGGATATTGAACATACATACTTCTGGACTGATTCCACAATTGTATTATACTGGTTAGATTCTCAACCTAACAAATGGAAAACATTCGTGTCAAATAGGGTCGCCGACATACAGAATTTAAGTGAACATAATATTTGGCGTCACGTACGTTCTAGTGATAACCCAGCTGATGTAATTTCATGTGGTTTTAAACCAGAAAACTTAGAACAATGGCATATTTGGTGGCATGGGCCATCATGGCTCACAGGCCGTTATGAAGACTGGCCACAAGAGCAAATCATTAACATTGATATTATTCCGGAAGCGCGCAAAGAAACAATAATTTTAACTTATCACTCTATTTCTGATACATCCCTTTTCTCTCGTTTTTCTAACTTTCGTAAACATCAACGTGATACTTCTTATATGTTACGTTTTCTGCATAACGTAAGGAATGAAGATAAATTTACAGGGCGACTTTCCTATCATGAGTTAAATGCAGCTACATTAGTGTTATGTAGGATGGTTCAATCTAGTGAATTTACCTCTGAATTAACGCTTTTTTCACAAGGTAAAACTATACCTAAAATTAGTAAACTAATTGCCTTAAATCCATTTCTAGACCCTAACGGAATTATAAGAGTAGGGGGACGTCTTAAAAATGCTGACGTTTCCTTTAACTAAAAACATCCTATAGTATTACCTGGAAAACACATACTAACACGTCTTTTAATACTGCAAGAACATCATAAATATCTACACGCTGTTGCTCAGTTAATTTTATCACGTTTACGTACACAGTTTTGGCCATTAAATGGCAGAAATTCAGTGCGTAGTGCTTTGAAGAATTGTCTTACTTGCTTCAAGGCAAAACCCACACACATCAACCAATTAATGGGTGATTTACCAGAAGCGCGTGTCACACCTTCGCGAGCATTTACAAATTGTGGCATTGATTATACGGGATTTTATAACATTAAAGATAGAAAATCGCGCAGTAGAACTTTCATAAAATGCTATTTATGTATTTTTTTTTGTTTAGCCACAAAGGCTCTACATGTAGAATTGATAACTGATCTTACCACTGATGGTTTTATGAATGCCTTTAAAAGATTTGTGTCTCGGAGAGGTTTTTGTAAACACATCTATACCGATAATGCTAGCTACTTTGTGGGTCCCTGTAAAGAATTGCAAAAAATTCATGAAATTCTAGCTACAATACCACACCATTCTAGATTTGCCGCATATTTTAATGAGAATCGTGTGAAATGGCACTTCATTCCTGCTAGATCTCCACATTTTGGAGGCATATGGGAAGCTTCCGTAAAATCCTTCAAGTTTCATATAAAACGAATAGTAGCTGACGTTTATATCACTTTTGAAGATTTTTTTACTATCGTCACTTAGATAGAGGCATTATTGAAATCGCGTCCGATCTGTCCCTTGTCATCTGATCGTCAGGACTTACAGTGTCTGACTCCTGGGCGTTTTTTAATAGGTGATGCCATGGTCTTAGTACCCCAAGAGAATATCTCTGACATTCCTTTTAACAGACTTTCTACCTATAAAAAGTTGCAGCGAATGATCCAACGATTTTGGACTATTTGGTCAAATGATTATTTAAACACCCTGCAGCAACGTTCGAAGTGGAGGCAAGATTCTTCGAATATTGTCATAGGATCCCGGGTGCTCCTCAAAGATGAAAATCTTCCACCTATGAACTGGCAGCTGGAGTGATACAGGTACATCCTGGACAAGACAATAAGGTGCGTGTTGTGTCTGTTCGTACCAGCAATGGCATCTTAAGAAGAGCTATACACAAGGTGTGTACTCTTCCACAGACTTCATTTTGCTGAAAAGATTTAATATTTCAAGGCGGGTGCCATGTTGGGTCCACCTTGTATTCAATTTATTATTATTTTAAATGTTGCAAATTGCATAGCAATAGTATAATAATACATATAAAATTTGTCATTCCTTTTTCTGACATAAATTGTATTTCTGTTCTCATATTAAACTTCATATTTATAATTGTGCATTTCATTAAAACTGGTGAAAAATGCATCAAAAAACAAACAAAATCAGTACTAAGTAGATAGTTAAGAAAAAATCAAACAGCTTTGAAGCCTGTATAGACCAAATTTGGACGAATAATATTGGAGAAAGGAATATATAATGGCAACAAGAAGGTTTATCAACATTGGATAATCCATTTGACAAAATTCATAGAGAAATGCTGTGAAAGACTCTAGAGGAATATAGAATTCAAAAGAAATTTATTAATTAACTTTTATAATCAGAAGAGACAGTTGAGAATCGGTAAGTTATTGTTCGATTCTGGGCCTCAGTGTAATTTTATTCAAGCTAGATTACAAAAAACTTAGACCTAATAATACAAAAAGTATCTACCTTTTTTTACATGCAAGTTTCCAATGATGAGGCAGTTTTGATGAGCCAAGCTTTATAAATACTCTCTTGGGCGCCTCAAGTTGTTGGCAAATAGTGAAGCAAGAGAGAGCAGAGGCAGGACAATTGATTTCCCAGGAAACCAAATTAGATTGGGTCATTGCAAGTGAAATCAGCGCGTCAAATACTATAAATAATTTTTTATTGTCATCTTAATAAGCCGGTAGGAGTTCACAAGTTAACGGAACAATTTTGAGAACTAGAGGGTAAAAGGTTACAATCGCCAGACGAAAAACTTTAAGAGCATTTTCGGGATACTTGTGTGACGCAAATGGGAGGTTTATCGTGTCAATCCCGTTCGTGGAGCCGATTGATGGTTTGGGTGACTCGAAAGAGGTAGCGAGACTTAGGTTGTTGACTTTAGAGCATAAATAATAAAAACTAAAGCAGAGGTATATTAGTTTCATGAGCGAATATGAAAATCTAGTGCACATTTTTACCGCACTACGGCGTTTTAAACCAAGCATGTAGCACTAGAAGACGTGGTATTTGATGTGACTTACCACGTCAGGTTATTCTTTAAGTAACCTGCAAGCTGTAGGGCCGGTAATAAAAAGCGATTTAAGTATTTGACATTTTAATTAGGTTTCCCAAGTTCTAGTAGAGCCTTCCGAACGCGCGTTTACAGCAAATTTAAACTGTGTTTAATACGTATTTGCCATATGTAACAACGAAGGGGACTGCGGCAGCAAGCGTTTTGGCGATACGATGTCTAAATCAGTTAGCTTATGACAATGCGGAAAAATATCCCAATGCTTCTTCTGCAACTCTAACAATTTTTTATGTAGACGATCGGTTATCAGGAGCAGATACAATTGAAATTTCGAGGTGGATAGTACAAGAAACAGCAAGCATCCTTAGAGATGATTGTATTGATCTCCAGAAGTGGTTTCGTACAAATCGGAAATATTAAAAGATTTTCAAACCTGGACCTGGTTGGTGCGGTTATAATTAGAGCAAAGTTAGTAATAAAGTTTATTTACTTAGTTATCTCCAGCCTTACTTTGTGGAACTACATGATCATGAAATATAATATGAAATTTAGTAATGTACGAATTATGGCAATCAGGGTTGCAGTGGAATGCAGAAATAAGTGGTGATTTGAAAGAACATTGAATTAATTCCTTGCAATGCAACGAGCTTAAGATACCAAAGCGAATACTAAAATTATTAATACGTAATAGCTACATAAAAGTAACATTGTTACCGTCCAAATCCCGAATTGCGCCACTTAAACGCAAACAATTCCTAGATTGGAATTATAGGCTGCGGTTTTCCTAGCAAACTTCATGAACAGTATTGCCAGGTCTAGTAAAATTTCACTAGAACTAGGGATTTTTTGTTCAATTTAGTGACCTACTGAAAACTTTTATTAAAATCCTCATGTCGAGTGATTTTCTGTAGCTAAAAGGTAAATATTATTTGCGCAATTCATTTTCATGTTCGTCTACAAACCCAAGGAAATTTTTCATACTGTTCTTCTTTATATTTTTCGGCATTTTTATTACCCTCTATAGGTAGACGAACCATTTAAATACAATACGGATTCATAATCATTATGCACCGGAACTTCTCTCAGAGGCTATAAATAACTTCCAATGGACAATTACTGCATTAAAAGCATTGCTAAATGCTGATGAAGCTAAATAGGTTAGTGGCAATGACAGCTACTAGACGATCAACATTCTCAGGCATTTTTAGAAAATTTTCGAATTACATGCGGGTAAAACGAACTTTTAGTTATATTTTGCGAAGTAGAACAGTTTAGTTGGCGAGTTACTACAAGACCAAAAGCTACATAACATTGTGACTTCTGACAAAAGTATGTATAAATCTTAATTCGGCCATGACCAATAACAGATTACAAGGATTGCAGTTTGTCTGAACACTAGATTGAAACGCCGAAAAACCGTCTGATTCAAAAATTTTATATCGTTTAATAACTCTATTGTTTATAGATGGTTATTAAAGCGCCAATGATAATGCAATGCAGTGTATATGTCAACCGCGACTAATGGTTATGATATCCTATTTGTTTCCTATCGCTGAAAGGGTTTTTTGATTGAAAACTATTTAAAAAATATTTTGTTGCTTTTAAATTTTTTTTATGCGATTATATGTGAAATCTGCTATATGTTCTTGAAATCTTGTCAAGATCAACCTCTTTGCCTGACCTATATATTTTTGTTTGCAATCATCGCGTATATATTCCCGAACTAATTTCCTATCGTTTTATTTTTTAGATTATCTAGTAAATTTTTTAAAGAATTATTAGACGTGTAACATTTGTATACGTGTATGCCGTCGCTTTTGAATATGTTTTTTAAACCTTTAGTGATTGGGTAAAAAGTAGAATGAATATCTTTGACTCGTTTATATTAGTAATAACGTACTCGCGATTTGAATGCTATTATTCGATTTTCCTTAACAATTGTTCGATGTTTATATAAATGCAACACTATTTTTTATAAATCTTAATTCTGTGTTAAACCGGTTTAGCAAGAATTTAATGAATTTATACAGTAAAAAATTCAATGCCACTTCTAACTAATAAGCTGCCAAGGAAAGGCAGTTTTTCGTTAACTTCTTCTATTGTGAATTTAAGGGTGTCAGATTTCAAATTCAATTCAATTTAGGAATTATTGCAAAGCAAAAAGGTAAGCAAAGGTTAATAGGATATTAAAACCTCTGAAAAACCTCAGAAACATAAATACTTTTTTTAGAATAGTTTACAAGAAAAGGAACAAGTACCTACAATTCAAACTTAATGCCCTTTACGTCATTTCTAGAAGAAAATGACCTAATACGCGTTGGGAGTAGGTTAAAGTTCTTTTACTTAAATTTTTCCGAGAAACATCCAATAATCTTAACTGAAAAAAGTACTACGTCATTAACTTACCTACTGTTTAAATACATTATGAGTATTCACGACTTGGTCATCATGCAAGTCCCTCTCACACATTATTTTCTATACGTGTGAGAGTATGGCCAGTCTGTGAGCGTAATGTAGCAAAAAAGGGTAATAAAAGAATGTGTTTTTTGCTTTAGGGCTAAACCAACAAACGTAAGTCCAATGACGAGACAGTTACTAAATGTTCGCGTAAAACCAGGCTACGTATTACAAAATACTGGAGTAGATTACGCTGGACCTTTTTTGATAAAGCGATTTAAAGGTAGGGACTCGGTAAACATGTTATTTGGCAATATTTGCATGCCTAGCGACAAAGGCATGTCGTAATGAAATTATTATTGTCAGATTGAAATTATTGCCAAATTAGAGAACAGAATCATTCATCGCGGTGATAAAACTCATGCCTTCATGCATATTTTCCGGCAAAGGAACATAATTTGTTGTAGCCAATCTTGAATGGAAGTCTAGTATAGTTGATAAACTTCGCAAGAGTGATGAAAAGGTTGGCAAGATTCTTGCAAATGAGCGAATAAGTTGGAGTTTTATCCCACCCAGTACACCTCTTTTTGGAGACCTCTGGAAGGCGATCGAAGAGAGGGTAAAATTTCACATAGAAAGAATCATCGGCGACGATATTGCGCTAACCATTAAGGAGTTTACTACTTTGTTCTTTCAGGTTGAAGCACTTAGAACCTTTGACGCCGGGGCATAATGTTATGTGGAGCGTAATGTTAAGAATGAGCCAGAAAATAGATTGACACGATTCCAGAAGGTGCAGCGATTAGTTCAGCACTTTTGGTCAAGCTGGACGCAAGAGTATTTACCTAGGTTATACAAGTGCCAAACTGGTAGCAAAACCCGAAGAAGAATCTCCAGGTTAACGACCTGGTTTTAGTAAAGGACGATTTGTATCAATCATTGATAAGTAAGTTGGAGCAAGTTGTTGAGCTTAATTCTGGTACGGATGGGTCTGTTCGAGTTACGGTGAAGACTGCAAGGGGTTTGCTGAAGAAACCAGCGGTAGAGTTATTTCCATTACTTTTAACTTTTCAGGCGTAACGTTGCAAGCACAATACAGAAGAGGGTGCTGTGTGTGAGATTAATGATAGTACAAGTGTAAATGGCAATGGGCAATAATGTACTATATAGTTCAATAAGTTTTAATCCGATTCATTCACTTTTTATTGTTGGGTTGATATTTAAGAATCCTTATTGTTAGAAGGTGAACCTTCCAATGAGGGGGCCATGTTGACATGGAATTTATATATTTATTTTGTTAGTAGCGCCACCTTTTATATTTTATTTGTAAATACCATGTGTTACCAACGCGAAAAAGAAATGATGTAGTGGTAACAATGAGAATGAACAAGTAATGGTGTTGCGTTATGTTAAGAAGAGAAGAGCATTTTTTGTGTAAACTAATTAAATAGTTAAAAACCACATACGTTAGCTTTTCCTACTATAGCTAACCATACGAACAGAATGATATATACGATTCAAAGTCTCACTGAAGTTTGCACACTCTATTTTTGTTATTTAAAGGACGCCCCGCATTTTTTTGATATACGTAATAGCTGTTTCTTGTTGTTAGAATTAGAGTCTTATTCCATGTTAAGTTTCATGAAATTCTATCGAATGGTTTCCTCACGCCGCCTCTTCAACTTTGATCAATCGGCGGACGCAAAGAGGCGGTAAGAGGGATCCCTGCCTCAGGAAAATTTTATAAAACGTGACATGAAGTAGGTGCAGAAGCAATACCTTCCTCTAACAATAAAGAACAGTCACCTTGAAGACCAAAGGAAATTTTACAACAATAACACAATGAACAATACAACAACATAACTTATAATATATGAAGTCAGTACTTCATTTATGTCTCCTAACAGACAAATTCCAACATAAGCAAGACACGATCATCAAGCTGCAAGCAACTGCAAAAATTTGGTGCAACAACAAAGATGGTATACTTACTATCATTAAAATTGGCTACGGATATGTCCAAAAGCATTGATGCTTCTCAGAGTGTCAAAAGGAACCAAGAAGGATAAATTGTATAACTCAACCATTTCAGCATCACATCATCAAATCTTCAGTGTAGAAATGCTTTTACCGAACAAAGCGCTTGATATCTTCGTTGGCACAATACGCAAATAAACTACGTGGTAAACTGGCAATGGCTTGGGATGATAAACCCGCATGTGTTTCACACAATTTCCAGCAATTATGAAAACTGTATTCATGTCAATTGCTGTTTAACAGAATTGATAAAGTTTTTAAAGGATTTTTTTCCATTATCGTGGAGCTGCTTTATTATTAGTTTACTATTTATTATTATTACTTAGTAGTCTCGTATTATTAAAACGTTAATAATTCTTAAAAAAAGTAGCACATGCGGCAAATATTTTGCAAGTAGCTATTTTAAAGTAATAAAAAAATCCCTGGCCTTATGTAACACTACCTTGAACACTTGAACAAAAAAACAGCATAATTAAATATTATAATTAGATCAAAGCCAACTATTGACAAATTCATATTCAGCATTATCAAGTGAGTGTAAAAATTTTAGTGAAATATATTTTGAAAGAGCACTCATTTCAATTTGGGGATGCAGATTTTGGGTATATAAACTCAACTCGCGAAAACACAAGCATATTCAGTTTCAACTGTTCAGTACAGAGTAAACAAACAAAAATCAATCAAAATGTTCAAATTGGTAAGTTTAAGTGAAAGTGTAATTTATATTATGTAGTTTACAGTGATTTTAACAGCATAGTGGTTTTTGTATATAGGCGAAGAAATTGTATAAGGTATTTCTTAAAATTGGTTAAAAATTTCAGGTAGCCGTATTCGCCATCGTAATCGCCGTCGCTCATGCTGGCATCATTGCCCATGCTCCAGCTGTTGCTGTAGCCCCTATTGCCTTGGCTTCGTCTTCAGGACACCACCATCATCACCCTGAATCTTACCAAAACAATCATTTGGTGGCTGTTCATCCAGTTCCAGTTGCAATTACTCATCACCATCATGCTGGCCAAGATGTTGGAGTTGTTGGAGGTCTTGGCGGTTATCACCATTAGGATTAATATACAACAATCTCGATTCCAAAATTTCATTGTCCATTAAAACTATTTATTTTCATGTAGTAATTGTTTTTGTGTATATCGTTTGGCCAATAAAAAGTATAAACTGATGATGGTATTTTATTTGCCACTGAGCATTTTGGGCTTGGAAACAAAAGTGTTGGAAAACCAAAGGTTCGGAAACAAACGAGGGCTGGTTTTGGAAACAAAGAATCTTTCATAACTTATTCATATTAAACAAAATATTATAAATGAATAAATTAATAAGAAAATATGAGTTCTACGGAAAACGAGTTGTTGAAGGGTTATATATTAGGCGGTCATAATATTAAATATTATTTAATGTCAAAATGATTGTTTTCATCTAAATTATTTATTTATTTTCACTAAATTGCAATAGATTGTTGTCATTGGAACATTAATAAAACCGTATTATAAATTAATTTTGAGATTTATTTTGATAATTACTAATTTCTATAGGACCGCATTCTTGAAAAAAAAAGATAACTAACAATAGTAGATACTACAGACAGTATGATACCTTAAAGGACTGTATCGTTTATAGTTTCTGTGACAATTTATATTATAATATAATTTCGTTCTTGGTAGCCAGTAACTATTTTACTTTAATATACCTATGCAGATGCAAAAAGAAAACCCTAAAACATAATAATGATAACGATAAAATAATATGTATTTCTCTTTGAAATTTATATTTTTTCATTTTACTATATAATATTTCAGGTATTGTATTTCTAGTCGGTACTTGTTGCAGGTTTAACCGATAACCTAGTTTCACTTATAACTGAGTTGCCCATGTTCAAAAGCGGCATAACCCATTAGTTATTATGAATGAACCTTGGCTGCTTTTGGAAATAAGCAACTCAATTATTGAATTGTGTATTATGTCAAATATGTGCCTCAGATGAGAGTGACCAAGTAATGTTAGTGATTAATATCAAATTGTGCTAAAATACGTGTATAAATCGTGTGTAGTATTCGCGAATTCGTAATAGTTCATGTTAATTAAGAATTTGGTAAGTTTATTGTAAAATATTATTGTAATATATACACTCGAGGAAAAAAAACGCACCACTTGAAAACGCACCAAAAATACCAAAATTCCAAACCGTCAACTCGGCGGATTTTAGACGAAAATGGATGAACCTTTGAGTACTAAAAAGTTTAAAGTGTCTAGTTTAAGGGCGTGTGAGCGAATGTTACGTAAAGTCCTTTCCGCCCCCCCGTAACAGCCCGCAGACAAAAAAAGTTTTTGATTAAAAAAAATGTCAAACTTTAACAGCTTTTACGGCGTACCAAAAAAATCATGGACCCTATCGACCGTCAAGGCAATAAAGTTCGGTGCTTTTTCTGTCAAGTTTTAAAAACTTCGAGTGCCTACGATTTTTTGGCGCAAAGTTATGAATTTTTGAAATCTACCCTGCAATTTATCGGGTGTTTTTCCTCTTCTTCCAGCGACATTATTATCGGTTGAGTTTGAATCTTTTCTTTTCCAAATTCAAAAAATTTTGAAAAATGTTTAATTAATAAAAACATTTTGTTATTAACGTTCATTTTTTTTAACGTGTAACCGCCAACAACGTTACCCGATGTGCAAGTGCCAAAATTAATATTTTGATTTTTATTTTACTAATGTTGAAATTAATCAGTATCAGAAAGTTATTCGAAGCGTTACAATGCCACAATTAACGGGCATTCAACGTGCACGAATTGTTGCTCTTTTGGCGGTAGGAGTTAGCATGCGACACACACACACACACACACACACACACGATGTGTAAAATCCGACCGACAACCTCCTCCTCCAATGGTGCACATCGGGTAACGCTGATGTCGGCGGTTACACGTTAAAAAAAATTAAAGTTAATAAAAAAATGTTTTTATTAATTAAAAACATTTTTCAAAATTTTTTAATTTGAAAAAAAATCAAACTCAACCGGTAATAATGTCGCTGGCAGAAGACGAAAGACTCCCGACAAAATACAGGGTAGATTTCAAAAATTCATAACTTCGCGCCAAGTCATCGTAGGTACTCGAAGTTTTGAGAACTTTACAGAAAAAGGGCTGACCTTTATTGCCCTGACGGTCGATTGGGTCCACGATTTTGATAGTACACCGTACAAGCTGTTAAAGTTTGACATTTTTTGAATTAAAAACATGTTTTATTCTTCGGGGGATGTCGGGGTGCGGAAAAGCTTAAATGTAACATTCGCTCACACGCCCTTAAAATAGACACTTTAAAATTTTTAGCAGTTAAAGGTTCATACATTTTCGCCCAAAATCCGCCGAGTTATGACGGTTTGAAGTTTTGGTATTTTGGGTGTGTTTTCAAGTGGTGCGTTTTTTTTCCCTCGAGTGTATTTACATATTACCACCATACGGGGAACGGAGTCATTTTTATAAATAATAATAAAATAAGGGCCGGCGGTGAACGAGTGGTGTCAGTGCATCACTTGTTCCAAGGGTTGTGGTTTCGAGTCCCACTTGGGTCTACGGGATTTTTTCTAATTGGGAAATTCCGCCACCTCGACTATGGGTGTGCTCTAACATGCAACACGAATGTGTTGTATGTTAGATGGGGGACATACGACCTTAGCTGATGGTTTCCCCGTAGTGTAGGCGTGACATAAATAATAGAATATGCAAAAAAAACTGATGGGATTTTATTCAAACGTTGAAGATATAACTCCTAACCTTGTTTGAATTCATTCTACCAAGGCTTAATTTTTATTGTAGTGAGGATAAACTTTATATCTCACAAAATTGAGACTCTTTCACGTCGGGTCGCTTTGAAGATCTCAAGTTCTAATTTTTACAGACAAATAGTAAAATAACAACACACGAATAATTTTTTATGTGATAATAACTGATCTTTGCCATAAATAAAATTGAACTATTAAATTGTGAATTACCTTTAATGACATAAACATGCATCTGTCTTTTAGCTCCTTATTTAAATCAACCAATCCCAAAATTTCTTAACAATTTTCTATTTGAAGATTGATATGATAAATAACATAACTTTATAATGTTAACTAGAAAAAAATTATTTTAACTTATAATTTGTTTATAATTACTCTTTTATATTGGTATCTTGTAATTTTAATATCAAACAAAGATTTTTAAAACTCACAGTTTATTATTTTACTTTTGACTTATTATTTCATACTATTATTTTTACTTTTTTAATTTGGCTACAATCATGTTCCACTTCTATATTTTAAATCTCTACACCCATATCCAGTTAGCTGCTTGCTTCTATTTATATCAAGATTAACATAAAATGTCAAAATAAAGATTCTAGATCGATAGTTAAAATAATTTAAATCCATACAAATTATTGTTATATAATTGAATTTCAATACCATATATTATTTATTAATATCGGTAAGTCAAAACTTCCAATAATTTCCATTCATTTCTATCATTTTTGTCAATTAATAAATTTTTCTCTTCTTTGGGAAGTTTTGTTTGCACTTTAATAATTAAGTTAAACACTTTGTTTATATTGCATTAATCACTTTTTATGTTAGACGTTTAAATTACAACTTCAGTTTTTGTTAATTGGTGTAAACTAATTTTATTTATTTTTTAATATAACCTTACAAACAATAAAATGTGATTTTTCCAAATTTCCACTAACCATAATTTATTTTACCAATTTTCATTTACAGCAAAGTATTTATTCCATCTTATAGATCACAAAATTGCGAATCTGCCGATATATAACATTTGCAATAAATAATAGATTATTTATCTAAATTTTGTTCTCAATGAAACAACATTGCAGTAAATTGAATTACTAACATTTTATAAAAACACAATTTTCCAATGTTCCTTGTTTATAAAACTATACATTATACCTTTTATAATGCTATTTAAATATTTTTCTAAATACTAAAAAACACTATGCAGCCCAAATTGCGTAAAACTACTGCACGTTACAAAAGCGTAGCCTCAATCACGTTTTTCATGTATTACATCAAAACGAACCAATTTTTATAGGATAATTAATTATCAATTAGGTGGTTAAGATGTTACTCTTCTCATTTCCAATAAAATACCTGATTAAAAAGCTTTAAAAATATCAAAATTGATATTACTCAATGGTACTACACAAACATAATATCTCCTTAAAATGAAACACAAATTTCAGTAAGAAATTCTACAGACGACTAGTTACACTTGCATACATCTTAAATAAAACCTTTTATTTCTGTTTCAAATAAGTTTTTACTTCGAAAAAGCACCAAAACTTGGCACCAAAGTGAAAACTAATTTTTACAAAAAAATGCAGAATTTCACTATATCTAGTTGACTAGTGGACAATTTCTATTTATATTAAGAAAATGTTTCCCCGTTTGTTTAAAAAAGTAAGGCTATGTCACTCATAGAACGGGATTTCTAAAATTTGCATGAAATCTGCCTGCTAAATATTTTAATACGGGTTATACCTTCCTAATTTGATTAAAAATCATAGTAATATGTTGCAAATTGTGTTACTATAAGCTATAAATGCGTTAAAAAGTTTTTTGCTAGATTACTTTTAATTTCTTGACTGATAGTAACAATAATGGCATTTCCCTTAAAGCATAGATTACTACTGCAACCTCTTTTACCGTAGCCGTAGTGGTGGTAAATTTATTAGCAGTTAGCAGTCTATGTAATCCTTAGCCTTTCCCATCCTTACTTAATTTCATCCCGTTTATTCCGATCTCCTACACAGGACGCTTTTGTTTTGTCATTCTTGCAACATCAAATATCTAGATTATCAAAGAAGTTTTTAGAAGCCTTGAGAATTTGTTTTGCTTTTAGTCTTCCTCAGATGTTCACACTTCTAAGTTCCTGGAACTCAGCTGATATGTAAATTTGTTGTTTAATTATTATAAAGAGTATGAGCAGAAACTTCGTTCGCTCACCTAGAATGGTTTTATTAAATATTTTAAACACGTTGGGGCAACCTAATATACAAGCATCTGGTTTCGGTGAAATCTTTTTGCATTAGTCATCATCGAAAATTCCTTTGTTTTTATTTGTATTTTTTTCTTACCCAAACTCAATTAAAGGATCGATAAAACGCTTTATTCTAATTTTCTCTAAATTTGGGTGGTTATTCAGCAGAACTGAATTAACTTAAAACCCAATGCACGTTTTTACTACCTAGAATTTGTTTAATTTAATCAACATTTAAATTTCAACATCTTTTAAACAACCAAACTCCTTGAATTAACACATGGTCAGATGGTACGGTAAGAAATTGTTTAATTGTTAACAATTATTTTAAACTTCAAATCATATTTTAAACAATCCCCACAGAATAGACCTAAAAATCCAAAATCGCTCCGATCAGGAGAAGTATATCCCCACCGTATCAAAAATTCTCGCATTGTTTTCGCTGTCGGAACTAGCCCCTAAGATCTCTATATAGTAAAAAAGGAAAACACATTCCATGACAGATTGAACTAGAAAAAAATTTGTACTAGAATGTAATTATGTCACCATTAACTTATGATAAAAAGGCGAATATCATCTCTGTATTTAATATGTTTCTACACAACCCTTAAGATTAAATTCTTATTGCTCAGCTTATTGTTATTGTTATAGCTATGGAAAACTGAGATGGCATGCATTATTTATTTGTCAAGTGAGGTCATAAATAACTTCAAAAATCAGCCTGATTTTAAGTTTATTATTGACAAACCGGTAGAAATTCAAAACATTACAATACAGAACTTGTTTCAAGTTTATCGAACTAGCGAAAAATAAATTCGTGATATTATAATAAAGGTCGTATTAAGTTTTGTTTTTAACAAAAGGGTAATAAAGTCAGTATATTACAATAATTTAAAGTTTATTTAATAAAAAATATGATATTTAATATCAAACAATCTAGATTCCCACATGGGTGACCTTACTTCAATTTTGTTTTTTGAATTTACAGATGATATATTTTGCTAATATTACTAATATTTCTATCAATGTTTCCCTGTTCTTCCATTAATGCTTTAATTTCAGATTTTTAAGATAAATTTTAGTACTTGTAGGTTCTTGCGCTATTAGCTTGCTCTGCAGTTTCCCAGATTTCTTATGAGCTCTCTTTTACTGTTCACCAGTGTAATTAAATCGTCTGCTCATAAAGATTATTTTATTATTATTGATTTTTGTTTTTTTTATAACTAGTACTACGGACTTCTTAGTTTTGTTTACTTTTGTTTCTATTTTATTCATAAAGAAAATTCTAAGTAAAGTGAATAAAATTCTGTTTTTTTCTGACTTCTTTATAAGTTTTAAATCTGTTTCAACAAGTTCCTCCAATATGTACTTCGTTTTCAGCGTCGCATTGGTTTACCCATCTCTTATCGCTTGGCTTATCCCGCTCTTCTTCAGCGAACCGATCGTGATATTTGACATACGAAATAAGGTATTCACCTACTCAATAGCTTTAAGTAAGCTTATATATAAAATTTTAAAGCGACACATTAATTAACGATGTAAGAAACGATAATCGAATATTGCATTTAAATTAAGTTTAGGCCAAAGTTAATGCAAGACTGAACCTAAAACAGACAAGATGTGTTGCAATAGGGAGGTATACAAGTATTTATTTCCTCACCTGAGCATTAAATACAAAAAAAGTGTTTTTATGTTAACAAGATTCATCATTAGCTTAAGCTTTTTCTATTTCAAAATTTTACAGCTCTTGGTTAAAGAATTTTGGCGGATTCTAAAATTGCTTCATTACCACATAATTGTAAATATCTTAAATGTGCTGCTTAACTGGGCTGCTCTTTATGAATGATATCAGTAAATAATGTATAATTATGTTGCGCTTTTGCATCGTACATTGAAATACTGTAATTGGTTGAAATTTTTATATTGTTAATGTCTCAAATTGTGCAAATAATGTTTGTTAGCATGTAATGTTTCAATTTGTGAAGATAGGAAAGATGTGAAAAAGTATTTTTATGTAAATAAATTAATGTGAAAATTAGGTTTCATCGACACTAAATTGTGGCCTTGTCGTATAATGAAAACCCAAGTGTAATAAACCGTTAGATTGGACGTTTTTTAATCTATAACTTTATCTAATTAGTTTTAGGATTAATTAAAATTTTTAAACAATAATTTGGTTATGTTATAAATCAAATGTCAGTGCTAGTTTCAATACAAATTTAATACAGTGTTAGTTGTTTTCCAGAAAGGCATATAAACCAGGCCAGTTTTGTAACAAACACTTTTTCAATTTGATCTTTTGAGAAGTGTAGATCTATTGTAGAGCAAAAAATAAATTGGAGGTTATGTTTTGAGTCAAAAATACGTAAATAAGGCAAATGTCAAAATTTTGATGTTATTGTTATAATATAAACGTCGAAGTATTAAAAGTTTTAATAAAATTTAGTAAATCTAGGGGTTTTTTATAGCAAATGCTTTAAATTAATCAAGTCATAATTTATTTTGTAACAAATACTTTATAATTTGATAATAAAGATATAATGATCAAATTTCTTTATGACTGGATTTTATAAATAAACGTGGACTTTAATGATAACAGTAATTTACTTACTATGATTAGACAAATAATTGGTTTTGAAATTCAACTTAATAAAGTCATTCATATTGAAATATTTGAGGTCAATGATCTACTTTCTTTATTTCATTGTTCTACTGGAATGGAAGCAGAGAACAAACACTGGGAAATGTATCACAATACAGTTGACAAGCTGGTGGCGCCGAAGATTTAAATATATTTAACCTGAGTTTTTTAACAGTGGTTATAGTTGATCATAGTAAGTAAGAACTATGTTGATGCCAGAAGTATTAATCCCCAAATAAAGTAGATTAAACTATTTTGGGATTAATATAAAAAATTATTCTGGTATCCGAGTTTTTAAATTTTCTTTTTGTTTATTCTTGTTTGGTTATTTGTTAAATTTATAAAATAAATTTGTGTTACTATTGATTAAAAAAATTGCTTTGTATCCCTATTGTATGCCCTATTGAGGCGATCCGCCTGAGAGTATCAATTTGTGGAGAGTTAGAGAGTTGTTCTTGTTGTGGTTTCGCTTTCAGCAGCAAAACAGATTAAACACTCTGCTAATGCACTTCATATTGACATTTTGACTTACGTAAAAATTCACTACGAAAAAATTCATATATTTTTCATCACTTGTACAAATGTACCTTTGTTGTTTTTGTGACTACTATTGAAGGCCCCTGGATCATCTTGCTACATATAATATTTTTCAGAAATTTTTCTGCAAAACCGCATTACTTGTATTGGTATTTGGAAATGTCAATAGAATACGTATTGTATCAATTCTTTTTTAAAATTGTCTTGGCAGCCATTTTGATAAATGGTAAAATGATATTTCTGCGACTTTTTCAATTGTATTGCAACCGCACATATTAATTCACACTTATTAATATTGTTTAAAACTTATGGTACATACTACATATGCCCTCTGCTTCTGTTAACATTAAATAATATAAATAGTAAGTTAATTAACAGATGATATAAGAAAACAAACCACTTAGTTGCCCTTCCCGAAAAATTGTGGACACTTTTATGGATGTAATGTATGATAGAAATTAAAAAACGCAGATACTTTAATTGAATTTATTAACAAAATGGTAACCCCTCTGTGAGCATAATAAATTAATGAAAGTCAAATAAATTAAATGGTGTAGCGATTTTGTAAAAATACCATCTAAGGAGGTTTAGATCTAGTGACACATTCCGGCAAATGTTTTCCTTATCTCGAAGTATCTAACCATGGAGAAGACCACCATGTCCAAATCCACCAAGCCCACCGAGTGCGAGTCCACCATGACCAATACCAACAGCAACGGCTGGAGCAGCAACTGCAACTGGGGCATGAGCAACAGCAACAGGGACTGGATGAACAGCTAATAAGTTATTGTTTTGGTAAGAAACAGCACCAGCATGGACAGCTGGTGATACAGCAATAGCAGCCGGAGCATGAGCTATGATGCCAGCATTGACGGCGGCAACGATAATGGCAAATACAGCTACCTAACATTAGAAATGAAATATCGTTACACATTCTAATTCTAATTGCATAATAGAGGAATCATAACAGGCAAAAAAATCACTTACGAATTTAAACATCTTGATAGATTTTATTCCAGAGTACTGTTTGTTCCACACAGTGAGCACTGATTATGCGTTTGGCTTCTTCTGATAATGCTTATATACTCAATATCCAACCCCACTGCACCCTCTAAACTAGAACAAGGGCTCTATCCAAGTTCAATTTACTTATGTGTATTATTTATTATTATTAATAACAATAAATCAAATTATTAATTTAACTTTGATCTACATACTGTATCTAGTGACACTTTTAGTTCCTAAAAATTCAAGGCAACATAGCAGAAAACAGGATTGTCAATTTTTCTAATTTTAATGTCTTTTAGGATATTTTGCAATTACTGTTTATGTATAAGTAAAATAGTTGCAAATATGCTGTTTATGATTAATTAATTACTTCAGAAAGGAAGGATTAGAATGCATGCCAAGAATTAGTTAGCCTAGTTGAACTGTAGAGACTATTAACCTGTGCCCTGCTTATATACATTTTTAGTTTTCCTTTTTATTGCTAAAACCGGAAAAAGGGGTTTTATGTAAATGAAAAACAGAACAATAATATTTATGCAAAATTGCACATTTTAAAGGATGGGCATATTAACGTTTTAATCTTACGCAACTGTGAAATTAAAGAAAAAGAAAGTTTGACAGTAAAACAAATCTAATCTCCAAAAACCATTGTGGGGCATTTTTTGAATAGAAACACAAACCTTTATTAGTGATGAAAATAGCATTTTAGAATAAAGGTAGATAACGAAACTCAGAAATATCCACCCTGAGCAATATAGCAATTTACAAATACGTACACATTTGTTGTAGTAAATAGCTTATCAAAATTTTACTACCACACCTTGCTGTTTATATTCATAGAAATTCACCTTTTCAAATATACCCTGACTATTTTATGATAGAGAGTCCAATAACTTGTTATTTGAATCGTTTGCGTTTTCTTAAATAAATCAATTTTCTATTTCATTGATTTCTTTATGTTACCAGCTGTTTTCAGAATTAAAATTTGAAACCTCTTCCAGAATGCTGTGGTTTGTTTTCCTTCTAAACTGATTTCAAATCTTAATTCCAATAGATCTAAAAAATCTTTACTAATTTTTAATTTGAGCGCCCTATTATTATTATTTAAATAAGAATTATCTCGTATTATTTCGTATCTTTTTAAATATACGTTTGATGACTGCTAGCACACTCACTTTGCTCTGCTATTTTAGACAAATTCAATATACTGAAACACTCTGTTAACGATGCTTTTGTTAACCCTAAATATAAGCTTGCCTCCTCAATTATATTACTGACCCCTCTCTCTCTTCAATAAATAAATAGGACACACTTTCAAAGGTAAATTTGTTTTATATTTTCATTCCATCAGTTAACGTATTAATCATGATTATTATTAACACATAAAATATTAACATGTTGAATTTCTAATTTTTTTTAAATTATCCTATATAAGATTCAACATGGGTTTTTTCGTTATATTCAATTTTTGTTATTATTTTGTATGTTGTTTCTCTGTCAAGGGAAATAATTATGAACTACATATCGTCGCGATGAGCTCTTGTATCATCTTCAATTTTCTTGTAAGATAGCTAATACTTGTTTACCTTCTTCTGTATCATTGTTGCATAGATAAGAGTTTCTATTTCTATGCCTTCTAACAGTTTTTGTAATAGTTATTAATTTGGTGTGTTTTGACATTTATCTCGATACATGTTTATAAGCTCGCTGCAATCTTAAATGGACAAATACATAAAGAAACCTTTTTCAAGAACAACAAAAGTCTATAACAATAATTATAACTGAACATTTAAATATAAATGTATATGAACCTCCACTTTTTATTAAGATTGACGTATTCTTTTTTAAATTAAATCATATCATGGTAAGTAAAATATCTAATTCTAGATTTGGAAGTGTTTTATTTTTCTTTGTCTTGCCTAAAGTACATTCTAGATTATAGTATAATGCTAAGTTATAGGATGTTTTTAAAATCTAGCTGTACCATATACTTTACTTGTTACCATTTCTCTAAGAGACCCCTGGGCCTGGATGTCGCCTTTGCTATCTCAAAGCTTCCATTTTGTGTCTAGAAAAAGAATTTCAACACAGTAGTTTTTAAATTTAAGAGTTTTTCGGTTGTTTTTGAACTTATAGTTTTCCATGTTAAATACATGGGATTCTGCCAACTTTTTACTCTGAGGTTCTCGAACACACAGTCACTAAAAGCGTGCGGTATTCATGGAACATCTGGTACATAATCCCAAGAAGCTTGTCATATTCTTAGTCATATCCTGCCCAGTTGTGCCTCAACTACTTATTCATACTGGAAACACCTTCAGAATGTTTCGCTCACTTTGGGTCAATCTGAAAGGCGTTTTCGATATTTTTGGGGAGAAAATTTACCGACTCTAGAGACTCGATTGTGTACGTGGCCTTCATACATAAAGCTGCAACCTTTTAGTAAATGTGAAATCAAGAGTGCTTAAGAAGTAAGAAATGGAAATAAATTTTGTGCATTTTCTATAGCAAAAAGCTTCCAAACGCTTTTAAGCTAGCAGAGGGACAGAAAAGATGTTTCTGTAGTACTGTATACTCAGCATCTTCTAATTCTTGTCCTTTTACCTTCTCATGGTAAGTGATGCCGAAGCCAATTAAAAATACAAGTGCAGCTGCAAGGTGCAGACAATATTAAACCCTGTGAAAATCTACATTTACTACATATACTACTGAAACGTCCTTTTTAAAATAATAACAAAATGCTGTTTAAATCGTCTATTAATAAAGAAAATATTTACACTTAACACACACTAATTTAATCTTAACTAACTACAAAACACAATTATAAACTAATTATTAAGGAACTATTTATCTTTAATCACAATATTTATTTCGTACTATTTACACGCACACATTTATATTCTATTTAAATATTTATCTATTACAACTTGCGTCTACTAACACGTCTAATTGCTCGCGGTTGACTAATGACTAATCCGTATAAGACCGCGTTTATATACAGCATACAATCTTGTAGAAAATGTACTAGATTCTTCTAGATGGTCCATTGTTTGCCGCGCCGTCGATGACTCACGCCGATGAATCACACATACAGGTGCCGGCGAACCACACTGGCAGATGTTGATGACTCATGCACTCTCGAACTTTCGACGGCGGCGCTCAGAGGGCTGATTACGTTCATTACATTACTTATCTACAAGTATCCAGAAGGCATTGGTTAGATAAAGAATATGATAACATAATGTAAGTTGAAATGCAGTAACCAAATGTTTTTTATTTTTTTTTAATTTCACGCCTACGCTATGGGGGAACCAACATCTAAGGTCATCTGTCCCCCATCTAACATGCAACACGAATACACACATCCATAGTTAAGGTGGGGAATTTTCCAATTAGAAATATCCCGCCGCCCCAAGTGGGATTCGAACCCACGACCCTTGGAACACGAGTGATGCACTGACACCACTCGTCTACCGTCGGCCCTAATTTTATTTATTTTTTTATTAAATTTCAGATTCATATAGGGATAATCGCAATACAGAGAGTGCAAGATAATTCAAAATTCTCGTTTATAGTCTAGTGAAATTTAAACTGGTCGCTTTCAGATTAAGATGATTCTTAGAAATATCTATTTACCTTCTTTAGGGTTTTGCATGCGTTGCTTCACTATAACAATCAGTAAGGTTGATATAATATTGATATAACGGATCATAGTTGAATAAAATCGTTTAATAGTTATTTACAGTAAGAGTGAGGAAGGTGAAGCTTTCGTTCACGCGAATTGCGTGTTCGTCCACGAAGCGAAGCTGAGTGGACGATGCAATTCAAGTGAACGAAAGCGACCTTACTCTCGAGTGCTGTATTTGGTTTTGTTCGATACCTCCTTAGAAAATGAATCTATAACTTTCGAAAAAAGTTTGAAATTATTTGCGAAAAAATTGTCATTCTTAATAGAAATACATACAAATCAAGCTTGAAGGAATTTGTTGTCAAGGAAACAAACAACAAACAAATTAAACAAATTCTACAATTTCATTGAACTGATTGTGACTGTGAGTAACTTTTGTGCTATTATTCTTTTGAAAATGGATAATGAAGATGAATTATTTGTCCCTGAGGACGTCCTGGAACAAGCTAATGCGGCTAAATATCAAATGTTGCCTGAAAAATCAAAAGTACGATATCAGAAAGAATTGGAAAAATTTACACAGTGACAGACGGAGAAAAGGATCAAAGGAATAGACGAGAATGTTATGATGGCATACTTTAAAGATGTAGGAGCAGCATCAGCGTGGTCGCGGTATTCAATGTTAAAGAGTACACTGTTTGTGTTTCAAAATGTCGATACCTCCAGGTAAGAAGTTTTCTAACAAGCTATTGGTAGTTTTAATATAATAAATGGTAGATACAGGTTCAACAGTCTTACATCCTTTTTGAAAACGAAATGTAGGAATTATCAACCTAAAAAGGCTGCAACATATTCAAGAAACGATGTTTACAAGTTTTTGCTGGAAGCGCCGGATCAACGATGGATTCTTCAGAAAGTTGTACTAATCATGGGCATATTCGGCGGCTGCCGTTGTGATGAATTATCTAGAATGACGATCAATGATGTACAAGAAAATTTTGAAGACATTAATCCAACAATAGTTGTAAAAATTCCATTCACTAAAACTGGTGTAGCTAGGAGTTTTACAGTCGTTGAAAATGAAATGGGAATAAATTTTCTAGATTTATACAAAAAGTACAAAGAACGGAGACCCATTCCTGATGGACGGCTTTTTCTTCAGTGTCGAAAAGGAACTTTTATTTCTCAAGTGTTAGGAGTCAATTCAATAGCTAAGGTACCAGGACAAATTGCTGAGTATCTGAAGTTGCCAGATAAAGAAAATTTTACTGGTCATTCTTTACGTCGAACCTCTGCGACGCTATTGGCTGATTCAGGAGCAGACATATTAACACTAAAACGTCATGGCTCTTGGAAGTCCAACAGTGTTGCAGAAAGTTATGTCTCTGCATCTAAAACTAGCAAAATAGAGATTGCCAAAAAAATTTCAGAAAATGCACCAGGTTCTTCTACGTTTCATATAAATGAAGATTCCAATATTATTAATGTAGTTGATAATGGCATAACCGCACAATCGCACTTGGATGTTGCAACTACAGAAGTAACAAAGGATGTCGACGATGTTTTGAAAATGGTTGAGTTTAATAATTGTAAGATTGATAAATTAGATATACATATTGTAAAAAAATTATGAATTGTTAATTATTTTAAAAATACATTTCTTTTGACAAAATGGAAATTCAATTATGCGTGGATGAAAACGCGTGAGCAAAAATGCGTGAGCAAAAGTAGACGTGAGCGAAAGTGAAACCTTCACATGCTGGGAACTATGGCTACAGACCTACTTTCTAAGGAGGTATCGAACAAATGTTGTTTCTCTTTGACCAGCGGGCGGTACTCAACCAGTTTCGTCAGTGTTTCGGTATTTTAACTAAACATATTTAAAAATTTGTGTATTAAAAGTTTAATAAATAAAAGTTTATTACTAGCAATATAAGTGCCTTCAAAGCAATTAAAGCATTTGAAGTAAATAAATTAAGTAGTGTCAGAAGATTATGAAAACTTAAATTTAAATATTCAAAAATTGAGGGATCAGCTATTTATCGTTATTCACCGTTGCTTGAATCGCTGACACTTTCTATCACTGTCATTGTCACTAAAATTATTGTTGTTTTCTGATTCTCATGTATTCGCTGTTATGATAAGAGTTATGATAAAATGATACTTATTGTTATTGCATGATGAACACGAAACAAATTATCGGTGTCACGCTGAATTAAACAGGCTTCTGAAAATCAATTACTGATCAATACTATTATCAATCTAACTTTCATTACACAAAACAACAAATTACCATAAACACATTTAACCCAAGCGTGGGTTGGTCTTGAACAATTTGCCCACTTCAACGTACCAGTTAAGGGCCTGGTATGTCTAGCGACAGATAGATGGGGCATCTATCTCTGTCTTAAGTAGAGACCTAGAGGTTAACGCGTTAAGGTGGTGGTCAGCGCCGTCCTTTGGATTTTGAAGCCCCGGACACAAATATGGAGTGGGGCCCCCAGTAAATAAAAACGTGAATAAATAAATATACGGGGTGTAACTAACATGACAAACGAAACCTGGTAATGAGGGGTAACTGTAATAGAAGATTTAGAACAATGCACCAACTTTATTGTTAGTAGGTACTTCCGATAACAAAATGCTATGACGCTTCGCTACTGTTTATCTTGAAGTCTCGAGAAGTGATAGAATGCTTTTTATTTTGAAAATTTGGTGCGCTTCATTTTAAAAGCAGGCTTTAGCTTTGTGTATAAGAGCTTGCATTAAATGCCGGTCTCCGAGTCTATTTTATTAACGTATAAGATATATATTGTGTTGCTGGTTATAATAAGGTAGCTCGGTGCGGGGCCCCACTAGCACTCGGGGCCCCGGCTGACCGACCGTAGGGACGCTTCTGGTGGTGGTGTCTGTTGTGAGAGGCTAGATGATCGCGTCAACATTTTTTTAAAGTAGTGTTCGGATAGAGCTGTTCGGCTTTGTTGTACTGGTATGTGCTTCGGAAGATGACATTTTTGCTTTACGGTCCCCAGTATCGAACGACCCGAACTGACCAGTAATGACCAGAGTCGCAGATCCACCGTTTTGTCTATATCTCGACCAACAACTTGGTAACACGTCTCCTCCAAGAAACTAAGTACGAACAAGAATAATCCTGGCTAGTATCTCAGTACTAGATCCATCTCACGATCCTTCATGTTGTGAGGTTCTAGAAACTTAAATTTGTAAAACTAAAAAATTCGTAACAATCTGGAACGACGAGATAAGAGATTTTTGAATTATTAACACTGAAAATACGGGATCAACAGCTTCTAAGAAATCTCATACTTTCACATTTGATAAATGAAAAATATGTAATGGATGTAAAGACTAGAATCTGATATCTCTTTTTTTTCATAATGTTTTAAGCACACTCTAAGTATGGAGTCCTCTAATACACTCCACGTCATTGACCAAGAATCCAAGCAGCCAAGCAAGGAAAGCGTACCAAGAGTCAGTAGAAAAAAAAAGGTATCGAGTGAAGACGTAAACAAAGATGAAAGACGGTTTGCGCATATTTTTATTGATTTAATTTGTTGTAGTTTTTTAATTCATAACTAAAAGCACTGTAGTCTTAAACACAAAGAAGAGTGGGTGCATAGTCTTTGCATAGACTATAGGAAGGTCAACAAAATCAGTCTGTGAAACCGCCATTTTGAGCAATATTGACTTGAGAAACGGCTTTCTACGTAAGTTTAGCAGAACCAACAAGTACCTATACAGAATTTATCATTTTCCAAAACTTAACAATATTAATATCAATTTAAGAAGATTAACTCTCCCAGCAGTATGACAAGAGTTGTTAAGTATTGTTCATATACCTGCTCAGGGTAAATATTTTATTGCAATACGTGGATGCCTTGAGAGTTTTAATCAAAAAGATGTTGAAGTAATGGAGAGCGTTGTCCTCTCGTATTAGACGCAGCATTTTTTTCAACCCTTGTCCCAAAAAGACTGTCTCTACACTATAAGATTTTCTAATCTTCAACTTTAAAAACAAACTTTATTTTTTCAACAACACAACGAATTGTATTACGAATTATTACACTTCTCGGTGAGCTTGAACTACTGAAAACTCGTGCAACTGCAATTTTTTCCTTTATAGTATCTTGCAAGAGAAGAAAAATCAATGCTTCTGGGCAAACATGGCGTGAAAAACAACATACCTGTTTCTTGACTAATAAAAAGAGAAGTAAATAAGAAAGTTATTTGCACCCGTTACACAATGAAGATACCAAGCGGAAGACTAAACGCAAAGATTGTAATTGCCTGTTTGTTATCACAAAATTTGTACGATTATATTCGATGAAAAGCACATAGTTTCATGAGGTGGTAAATACGAGGATGGTCTGAAAAGTTTCCGACCTTAACGTGAAGATGGCAGCACTCGTCAATAAAAGCTAGGGAATGTAGTTGTGCATCTTTTGACAGGTACTCACCAAAATTTCAGCCATTTTGGACGCGCAGTTGTTATTTGACAATCGTTTGAGTGAGTCGATGTAAGTGTTTTTGTGAAAATGGAAAAAATCGAGTATCGAGCTGTCATTAAATATTTGTTTTTGAAAGGCAATACGCCTACGCAAATCAAAGATGAGTTGGACTCTGTGTATGGAGACTCTGCGCCATCATTTACCACAGTGAAATTTTGGGCAGCTGAATTTAAACGTGGCCGTACCAGCTTGGGAGACGATGAACGTTTGGGACGTCCAAAAACTTAACATCGCTAAAGTTCACCAAATGGTGCTAAACGACCGTCGAATTAAAGTGAGAGAGATAGCAGAGGCTATGAATATGTCCAAAGAACGTGTTTGTCACATATTGAATCAAGATTTAGGCATGAGAAAGCTGTCCGCGCGTTGTGTGCCGTGTTTGCTCACGTTAGACCAAAAACGTGTTCGAATGAACATTTCCAACGCTCTGTTGTCGCAGTTTAGGCGCAATAAATCAGAGTTTTGGCGCCGATTAATTACTGTAGATGAAACTTGGATACACCATTATACGCCTGAAACAAAAATACAGTCAAAACAGTGGACTGCGAAGGGGGAATCGGCTCCAAAACAAGCAAAAACTGTTATGTCGGCTGGGAAAGTGATGGCGACTGTTTTTCGGGATAGTCATGGAGTTATCTTAATCGATTTTATCTTAAAACAGGAAAAACCATTACAGGAGCATACTACGCATCATTAATTGACAAGCTGAAGGCAGAAATTGCGGAAAAACGGCCACATTTGCAGAAAAAGTAAATCCTGTTTCACCAAGACAATGCGCCGTCTCACACCTCCGCGGTTGCCATGGCGAAAATTCACGAATTACGGTTTGAACTGCTTGACCATCCTCCTTACTCACCAGATCTAGCCCCAAGCGACTTCTTTTTGTTCCCTCATCTAAAAATTGCGCTCGGAGGACAGAGATTTTCGTCAAATGAGGAGGCAATCACCTTCGTGAACAATTATTTTGCAGAGAAAAACGCCGAGTACTATTTGGACGGGTTAAAGAGATGGGAGCATCGCTGGGAGAAGTGTGTAGACTTACAAGGAGACTATGTGGAAAAATAAAAATAAATTTAAAGAAAAAATGTCTTTGATAGGTCGGAAACTTTTCAGACCACCCTCGTCCACTTGAACTGCAGAAACAAACATTTGGGAGCCTAAAAATTCAAAGATTACTGTAATCAATAAGGTATAAAGCATTTACAAAAACTACAGGTTCGCCTAGAGCAAACAGGCTAGTGAAAAGTATGACTTCTACAATCAGCTCAATGAAGCTTCAGTTCCAAGTCCAGATGATTTTCAACTCGACCGCACCATCCAGATGACCACATTGAATCTTTTTGTGGTAACCTCTATTAAGAACAAAGAGAATCAGAATCTGCAAGAGATGATAGAGAGAAGGATAATATAGAGAAGAATATCTATAGAAAGTGGAAGAATAGATAACAAAGATTTAGTTTAGTTTAGTTTAGGAAATCAGAAATCTTTCGAGCAAAGAATCAAACCAGCCGTCGTTAATACAAAACCAACGTTTAATTTAAGGCCAAATACATCGTACCTTACTGGGTTACCAAAGATAAACGCAGCGATATCTCTAACGTTGGAAAGGTAGGTATCTATGAAGGTCTCATAAAGACCAACACATGTGCAGGCTTGATAGGTTCTAAGATGTAGGGTGCCTGAATCAACTGCACGCCACTGACCAAGAAGACAAGCATGTAAAACGTTGTAAAAGTAAGTGAGGAACGAAAAATTGAATGAAAACGAAAGACGCACCATGCATCAAAAATTGACTATAATTTGTTGTAGTTTATAATTCCTAACCAAATTTTGCTCATTGAAAAGATAATAGTCAATTCGTTTTTGATTCTAAATCACACACATGTATTTAAAAAATTCAGTCTAAACTTTGGACCTTGAGCTTTAAATTAATTGTAAATTAATGAAATCACTTCATTGGAATATAACATACTAGAGCTTTTAAACCCTGATAGTTTCTAACCTTTAAGAATCATTAAAGTATTCTGAAATTCCATACCTCTACGAGACAGCTAGCTAAGGTTTATAGGTTTCAATCCGATAACACTTAATACCCAATAGTTTGTCACTTTCTTGTATCTCTGAAACTGAGGTATTAAAACTCTCAGTGCCACTGAGACCTTGAAATTTAAAATTTAATTTTACTTTAAAATTTAGTTAAGATTTAGAAATCTCTTGAAAACCGATACTCTGATTTCTAAATAATCGGGACAACTTAAGGTGAGTAAACATCGATTTCTTAAATCAATAAAAAAAAACCTTCTTCAACTTGAAAGATATCACAAGCTGCTTGATCATGAGTCTTCACCTTTTTTAGTTCTGGAAAACTATTGATGCCAAATAATCTTTAACTGTAGAATGGTGTGAATCTTAAAAGGCGTTTTGATTAGCTTTTTTATTTATCTTCAAAAACGTATATTGGGAACTATTAACAAAGCTTCTCTAGGAATGACCAATCCAACGAGAAGTTTTAAATAATGTTCTCATTTCATTTCTGAAAAGTTTGGAAACAAAATATTCAGAAAGTGTGCTATGAAAAGGTATAGTTACAAATGATTAAGTTTAGTTACTTGACCTTCAACCAAACCAGATCGGTTTTGCCAATTCATTAGGTTTTTAAAATTGCCCCTCCCCCCCACACACACACTCCCCTGCAATCAAACTATTTTACTTCCTGAGTATTGAATTATCACTGACTGGGTTTTATCTAAAAATACTGGTTAGAATTCGATTTAATCTATGTAGAACTAAATAAAACAAATAAATAATGTTTTTGCGCTGTTTTATTTATAAACACAACCTATGAAAACGGACACGTATTTATTTATGTATGCATGAATAATTTAGCGACATTCAATAATTTAAGTGGCGGCTATATGTACAACGGTGAAGAATCCAGTTGAGAAGATGATACATTCTAATGTCTTTCTTATCTAAAAGTATCTAACCATGGTAACCACCATGACCAAGACCGCCAAGAGCGAGTCCACCACCATGACCAAGTCCACCAAGAGCGAGTCCACCATGCCCAAGACCACCAAGACCTAGTCCACCATGACCAATACCAATAGCTACGGGAGCGGCGACGGCAATTGGAGCAGCATGAGCAGCGATAGCAACTGGAGCTGGGTGGATAGCCAAGAGGTTGCTGTTAGCGTAAGAAGAGGCATGAGCTGCAGGAGCTACAGCAATGGCGGCGGGAGCATGTCCGATGATGCCAGCACTGGCGGCGGCGATAACAATAGCGAAGACAGCGGCCTATAAACAGTAAGAAATTAAATTGTAGCACTATCACTTTATTTTAAATCGTTTTAAATCCACAAACAAAACATGGGCACTTTAACTGCACTAATGATTAATTTATTCATCAATAAACCACAAACTTACCAATTTGAACATTTTGATGGTTTTTTGGTTGATTACCGTTCGTTCTTACTGCAGAGATCGAATATGCTACGGTATGATTCGATTGAGTTTATATACTAGTAAATATCTACCCCACTGCACCCTTCAAACTAGAGCAAGGGCCCTTTCAAAACATCATAGAATGCCTATCTCTTCAATAAAAATTTTATATTTACGGTCTATTTAATACTCCACTACTACAACACTTAGCTTCTCTATCTGATCTTTAAGGACTATTTTAAATTGCTTATACACTATTGAAAGTGAACAAGAAAAGGAAATTGAACGTTACGTAGATGTAATGAAGCAAAAGTGAAAAAATCCAGAGGCTTTTTATGTAATAACAGTTCTGTTTTTGCTGTATTGACAATGAACATGCAAGCATATGTATGCTGTTGGTACGCTTGTAACTTGACCGAGATAATTTTTGTTGTTTCTTGGATTACTGCTATATTACTGCAATCTCTATAATTTCTAAAGTGAATATCATATTATACCCTAAGCTACCTACAAGAGACCACCAAGCGGTTTTAAAGATGCTTGATTAAATCATAATGACCACAATAAATATGATATTTTAATTCCTGATTAAAAAGTATTAAATTAACGCTTTCTTTGTACATAATAACAACAATTTATTTATAAATGAATGCTTTGAAATAAATCATCTAAAGATTGCCTAATCAAATCTTTTTTTGCAGACGTTTAAAAGTTAGATTTCGTGCGTTCAATAACCTTGCTTGTTTTCAATGAAAGAAATAATAGTGCACAAAAGAAAAGCCGGGATTGTTTTTTTGGTTTGAAAAGTTCGTGTTAAAAGTTGTGTATATCTACATTGTACAAAATGATTTGTCGATATACAGAGTGATTTCATAATCTTGCTTGAGTCGCTTTTTTCTTACAAACTATCAATTTTTATAAAAGTTACTAAAAGGAAAACGTTTTAAAATAAATTTCTGCAAAAGGTGAAATAATGAATGAATAAAATAGTTAGAAACCTAGTGCAAATGAAATTTTTAGTATGTAAAAGTTTTGATTAAAAAAGTAAGAGGTTACTATACAAGGTGACCCAAGTATACATAATGTATTCATTTTACTAAACAATAACCAATCAGTTAATGAGAAAATATGCATTACCGTATACAGAGTATCTTTATAAAATAATAATAATAATAATAATTACTACAACCCATAACCTTAACCAAGGCCCCAGAAGCTATAAGCTTGTGCGGGAGGGAGGGGGCGATTATTATTATTATGTAGGCCCAATGTGCGGCTGCAGCCGACTTATAGATGGAACAGCGCAAATCCCACATTTGTGTTACAGCTAAGGGAAACTGCAGAAAACCTTAACCAGATCTGCCAGCGCCGGGAGTCGAACTCGGGCCGCTTGGGTGAAAGTCCGGCACGCCAGCCATTACACTACCATTACTACATTACTATAAAAGTTATAAATCTTTAAAGGGTGAAAGATTATAATCAATAAAAAAACATCATACATTATCATCGAAATTTTAACAATTTTAGTTAAAATCTGCATGAAACAATAAGAGTAAATAAGGACCTGCTTTGCTTTAAGAATCTAATTTAAAGCTGAACGTGCGTAAAGAAATAATAAGTCAAGTTTTCGGAATTCAAGATGCCGACAAACCAAGCGCAATAGTTGACATAAACCGCCTCCATTTTAAGTGCAATATCATATTTCAAAGAGATATATTTTTTAATTTGCAGATGCCTTCCTTCTCTTCGTTCTTGTAAAGCACATTAATTTTGAAATAATAAAATAAAATTAGAGTAACGTCAATGAAAAAGTAATAAATTATTAGCCACCACTGTAAATTCATTGCAAAGGTATGTAATTAGGAATAGGGTTAACAATTACTGTAATTAACACAGCTAGTTAAACAAAATAATATATTCAATTCAAGTAGAATCAAACCTAACATCATAATTCACAAGTTACAAGGCACGATCGATGAGTGTTCTTTGTTTTTAAAAAGTGATGTTATTCTAAGTACCATTAACAACTAACTGCACAAACGTTTACAGTTTTTTATATAGTTTATTATTATACGGTATAGTTAGAACGAATACACTTTAATAAGAGCCATCCATTCATCCATCCATTCGCCATTTGCATACGCGCACGAACGCTTTTCGTAAATTACTTTGGACGATATGTAAATGGTTTGCGTTGCGTTGCGTTGCGAATTTGGTTGGCGGCATCCATTATTCGCTGTTTTAATACAACCACATCTTATAAGGAAAATACGGTTTCTAAGGGCCATAGCAAATAAAACATAAACGAATTTGATATGAGCAATAATTAGTATTGTCGTGATTTTTGACATACAATAGAAAGTATGCACCCACACATAAAATCATTTCAACGAGATATTAGATGGGTTACATAAAATTGAGGAAAAAATAATTAGTTATTTAAAAAAATTGTGAAGCCAAAGAAAAGGTTTTAATTTAATAAACATGCACTCTAGGCACTCTAAATTACACTAGGGAGTAAAAGGATAAATTTTGAAGTTGATTTTTCTTAGAATCTTAATGATTTTTCATTATTCAGCTAACGGTGTGAAATCGTGTCCTCATTAGGCAATTAAAATAAAGTAGAGGCCAAATTAAGGTAAGTTTTGACCTAAAACAGACAAGTTATATGATAGTGATGATGTATGCAAATATTTGCTACCTTATCTGAATTATTTGTATGAGAAAATAATGTTTCAAGTTAACGAGATTTTGATATCGTTTAATTTTTCTTCATTAGGTAGTTTATACAACTCGTGGCTAAAATGTTTTAATGCTGTTTTGTTAAGTAGTTTTTCAAGCACAATTTTGAAACAATCTCGAATGTTGGAATTCCTTTTTGTAGAAGGTATCATTGAAATAAAATGCAAGTTTGTGCGTTCTTCCATTGCAATCTGAAAACGTAATTTAGCTACTAATTTCATGTTATTGATATGCCAAATATGTAAATAATGTTTATTAGGATGTAAGGTTGAATTCTCTCAAGATAGGAAGATGTAAATATGTAATCTTAAGTAATTAAGTTAATTTTAATTGTTTGATAGTGTCAGAAACGTATTTTGGTTGACATTCTTTAATGGTCTTGTTTTTTTATGTCAATATAAATTCATATATCAATGGAAAGGCAATTTTTTAGCTAGGTATCAATATATTGAATTTATTTAAAGAATAAATGATAGTTATAAACATTTAAAAGTTTAAAGTTTTAAGTTGAAAACACGTAATAGTTTAAAAAATTCTTTTGTATGTAACTAAGAAAATCGCTATAGCCTTCTTTTGTTTGAAAAAGGGTATAAAAAAGCCACCATTTTAGTAACAAATTCTCTTTGGTTTTAGAAGTTCCAGACAGTTGACACTGCACACATGTTGAGACCAAAAATTTAAAATTTAAGGTTGTCAAAACTGTTGTAAAAACTGTATTTAATTAATTTTAACTGAAATTTAGTAATTAGGACTCTGATGATGCCAGAAATATGTATTACTCCTCGGATAAAAGGTTTTTAACTTTCTTGGGATTGATTTTTCAATTGTTCATGGTATCCAAAGTTCATTTTCTTTTATATTTTAATATTTTTTTTGTTTGTGTTCATTTTTAAATAATTTTTTTGTCATTTCAAATTTAAAGAAAATTTGGTTTATATTTCTTTTGTGTACATTATTTTGTATTCTTAGATTTATATTTATTTAGTGCCCTATTCAAGCGACCCGCCTGAAGGTCTCAGTGTGATGGAGTTTTTGAAGTTTCACCATGATTGTAATTAGCCGGTGCATTTCTTTCAGAGTAAAGGTAGGTGGTAGGTGGTATCTTGTATGTATCATCACTGTGCCATTACCGCAGTATGTTTATTATTTGGTGACACAAGTCTGTTGCTGTGTAGTTTGCTTGTACTGTCATATACATACATAATCAATTCCCCTTTTACGCAGTGCCAGGGACTGTCATATAAAACAATTATAATTTTTTATTTACAACCAACCCAAAATGTGTAGCAGTATGTATAGTAATAACATAAACCTAATTAGTAAAAACATACAACATGCAATTACTTGATTTTATAGTATAGGTAGTTAAATGACAAGGAATAAACAAACTCATAATGGCAGGTATTTATTCCGTTTTGTTAAGAATTTAATTTGATGTATTAAAACGTAAAATGTTTTTATTTTTGGGTGCGAAAAGCAACTGCATTTAAACAAACATTGAAGAATGCAAACCGTTTTAGTGGTATCCAATTGTAGCCAATTTTCAACTTCTACGAATGAAATCCAATTCTCACGGTTGAAATCTTGCTTTAGGCACGTATTCTTCAAAGTTCCTCTTAACGTTATTTAGAAAATAAATGAAATGTTAGTTTGCAGACGTTTACAAACAAAATATAATCTAATTTATGATTCTGTTTTGTGTAAGTCATTCCTTGTACAGCATTAATCGTAGAATTGAAAAACTAACTGCTCTCAAGTAATAATTTTTATTTAGCTAACAGTTATTATCGTTACGGATATTGAATTTGTTAACTTTATGCAACTTTCGAAATAATAAAGGTGAGAAATTTGTTGAATTTTCCTATTGGTTATAAATGTCAATTTTAAACTGGAGTGGAGATTCATTTAACCCACTTAAAAATGTGCGAAAAGTAGAGTTAGTTTACCCTTCTCGGGAGAATCTCAGGAGGTGATTGTAGAATACACTTTGTTGATTTAGAGAATTATTTCTGGTTAGATTGTAACAATTAATGAGACTGTTTTTAATTAAAAAAATTATATAAAGTATTAGATATTGCGAATACGCTGAAAGTTACATAATTTAACAATAACGAGTTAACGTCTGTAATCTTCTTTAAAGGATAGCTTATAAAAGTTATTAGGGCATTATTTATGCCCAGTTCAAGTTTAAAACTAATTAATAATAATTTAATCGAACTTGATAATAGGAATTATTGTAATATTTCAATATTCATTTTATAAAATAAATTTTCAGAATTCAGCCTGTTTTTGCAAAGTTTTTTTTTGATAAGCGCTGGTAGTATTATATTGTTTTGTGTAATCATTGGGCTTTTGTTTTAGTGAATTAGGCATCTCATCATTCTGATAAGGTGGTTTAAAGAAATAAAATAATTGCTAGAAGAGCTGGTATAAAGGGTTAATTTCACACATACGTATTGTTGTGTTATATGCAGTTAAAAATTTTATATAGGTAATTTGGGTTGCCTATCTTTCAGGCGTTCATAAACTAATCCATGTTAAAAGGTTTATTTTATAGTTTCAAAAGTACGGTTGAAGCCAGCTAAATACAGGAGTTAAGATAAATACATCCTATTTGCGATATTTTCTTGTTAAAGTTACACATCATGCAAGGTTATTTAACGTTCCGATCTATTCATTACATAACCTCAAACTTTAGTGGAATAATTTATTCATGTTATGTTAACATGCATAAGTTTTATATTTCAACAAAAGGATACTAGTTAAGTGTGTATATAACTTTATAATTGTAATTTTTAATACAACGACTGGTACGTTGAAATATTTTCTTAATCTTCCGTCAATAGCTCAGATTTGATAAAATGCACCTATAATTAAATAAAACGGGCTATTATGAGTAGATTTGCATATATAAAAGTTACTTACCTTACTTAATTTTCAAGAATGGGTGATTTTTCTTTTTACAGTTCCTAGTGTTGGTTTGTCGTGCCACAGTTCTAATTTAGTTTATGTAGGTTTATGAAGTTATTGTTGTAGTTTTGTTGGTTAACATCTTGGCTGTGTAAGCTGTATAAAGTTTTTGTAGTTCAAAGTGTGTTTTTTTAGCCAATTCAATTTAAAAATGTCCACAGACCTGTGCCGATAGTAAAATTTCATTTTTAGTTAATTTTGTATCTTAAGTATTTGTTTTTTGATGTCAAACTAATGGGAAAAGTTAAATAAACCTATTGTGTACAGATTAACGGGTAAAATTGGTATGTGGACCTATTTAAATGGAAATTTATACAATTTTAGTCGACCGTGTGAATTTGGTTTGTTCGACTCAAATTGTAAGTTATTGTTGGGTTTTTTAGATAGAAATGTTATATTGTTATTTTAAGGAAGTGTTGGGGTTTCTTTCTATGTAATCAAATGAAAAATTTAAAGAAATTTATATTTTATTGAAAAATGTTAAATGACAGTTCAATCCATGGATTACTTGATAGTATTATATTGTTTTTGTTTCTATATGTTTTTAATGTAAATTACAATGAGAAAGCAATCAGTAATCTCCAGAATGCAGTGAGAGGAGGTTGTGTTGTTTCTATGTTGATTAACCTTTAAAAACATGAATTTTCATAATTAAAAAAAATAAAGGCAGGTTATGGATATAAAACAAAATAAGATTTCGTGCAAGAAAAATATATACAACTTACGCTATCGTCATAATTTCAAGAAGAATATAAATTATATAATCGATTTGGATGGCTTCATATCAGATCAAAAGTTTAATCTGGTAAAAATTTTTTTAAGAAGATTTAATTTTATTGCAATCAAGCAATTTTACACTTCCACCAGTGAAGAGGTTGGCAGTGGTTATTAAAGCAGTTTGTTGTTCCTGGGATCGGTTAAAGGATGTATCTAGTGTGCGGAAAATCGTAAGTGATTTAAAATTCATTATACTGGCCAGTCAAAAATAATTGCGGACAAACATTTTATTAAAGAGATATCGAACTATTTTACATTGAAACTATTAAAGAATATAACTGTATAATTAAAAATTTTTGAGATAGGTTAACCTAATTTCATGAAAAAGAAAATTTACTAAATTGAGATAATTTTTTTTATAAAAAAATATTTAATTTTTATTTGATTTTGGATTTGTAGATTAGATAAAATAAAAAAGTAGGTAGAAATCCCCAACAATAAAAAAAAGGCTAATTGATAGTTAGGAGAGTAATTAGTCTCTCTCCCATTATTTTTTTTATGTTTTGTTTATTTATGATTAAATAAAATTGTGCTTATATTTATAATTGTGGATTTTGTTTGTTGTTTATTTTTTTCTTGTGTGGAAATAATTTATTTAGCAGCTTGTTACAATTTTACCAGCCCAGGTGTCATCATTACAGGTGGACCCATTGATACAAAATTTGGCAAGGTAAGATTGATTTATTCCAGATAAAAGAGATATTTGTCGATTGCTTAACCGAGATTAAATCTGAGCTAGTGACAGGGCAGAATTGTTATTTAAAAATCTAAAAAAATATTGTAGTGATATATTTATACTATTTTTTTATTGAATTTCACCTCAATTATAATTGGTGCCCAGAACTTGGAATTTTCTTTTTATGCGTATATCACTGCAATATGTATGTTATTTAACTTGAAACTGTTCTTGTCACTATTTAAGTTGTTGATAACGAAAATTGGGATTGGCTTCTAAATAAGAAATTTAATGAAAATATATTTAGAAGGGATCTCAAATTAAGTTATAAGGATTTTATGACATTCAACTATGGTGTATATTTCGTATTGTGTAAACAGTTTATCTTTAACTTATTTCATTAGACAGATTTCAAAATCAATAATCAATGCTATGGTTTGGCACGACAAATTGTTGGTGTAATGGACATGAACTATTAAGGAACCATTCATAAAATAAATTTCCGAATAAATAATTTAACATAAGCTATTGAAATAACAGAAAAATTTGGGTGGCGCCTTTTCTAATCAGTAAGCCAGTAAGTTTGAGATTAACATCCACGACAACTTACCACAATTTAAATTAATAAGACATTTCTGCCGGAATAGATGCTATAGTAAGTATATGAGTAATTTTTAAGGTTTATTTCTTTATTGATATTAAGGCTGTTATAATTAAAGTCAAAGTGTTGGGCTTTTGTGAAATTGTAACAGCTTGTTACAATTTGCGTTCATTGCGTGGCTCATGTGTGTTTATTGCTAATAGTTTCTTGAGAGAGATTTGGTATGTTACAATTGGCTTCCGTGCGTGGAACATTTGCTTATGTATTTGTTTACAGAGATTTTAGCTTGTTACTGGAGGATTTTAAGTTCAATATTGTCCATATGGCCCAAAAACGAAAATGGGCATATATAAATCAATATTTGTGTAGTTCTATTGTTTTGGTTGTGAAAGTTGGACTTTATCTAAGAGACTGAAAAGTAACATCTAAGATATAGAAATATTTTAGAATAGTACTATCAGTTACAAGAAAAGAGCATATTAGAAATCATCTAAAGATATATCTTTCGTGTTGGTAATTTTTAGATAGATATTTACTTGTTTATGCAAACAATATATTGTAAGCAATTACAAAGTTTATTTATTTATAAGACACTAATTGACTAATAAATAAATCTATTTTAAAGAATTTACAACTAAGTGCATCAATTATACTGCTGCTATACACTATGGATCAATTAACAATGTATGTATAAATGTTAGTTGTAATTAACATTACCAAATCGCTGAAGTACATAATTATTGGTGTGTGGTATAGAGCGGTGTATTTTCAACGACAACCATAGAAAGATGTTCATGTGGTTGTAGAAACCGACTGCTTAACGTGAACATCTGACAGCACGGCACACTAATTATTATACATCGAAGATTATTTTAAGTGCGTTTATCAAATTATTTACACCAATAAAATTAATTAAATATTCCAAATAAGTAGTTAATACAAAAAAGCATTGTGTTATTAGTTATAATCTAATTTGTGATGTTAATATTGGTGTACAGTTTATAAGTGATCATATTCCCTTTTGTTTTATTATTGCAGTAGAGACAATTTTAAAAGGAAAACATTAATATTAACAATTTAGAAATTAGGAATAAGTAAAATATTGCATTAACTTCCATTATTATAATGCATGTTTTGTACGGGAAATATAATTTCGTAACCGACCAGTCACAAAGTTCCCAAACAATTCTTTGTGCAAATTAATCAACTGTTATACTTCATTATTCTAAGTCGAGCAGTTCAGAATTTTGGTTATGACTAAGGGAAAAATCACTGACGCTGTCAAAAACCCATACACTGTTAGAAATTCTATTTATTTATTTATTTCTTAACTCATATTTTAAAGCAGTGGAGCAAGTTGATAATCTGTACCTTTGCTAGATTCTTTATTTTTATCCTTAAAGAAAACTTTAGATACGTTTTAGTTAATTTTATTATTAACGTGTATGTTGGTGTAACGGTTTATGTGGTGTAACTGACAACAACATAACGTTATGTTATGATCAAGTAGGCAATCCTTTAATGTTTCCTCGTAAAAAACGGTCGGTTCATTGGTACCTTTATGGTTTAGTACCGGGAGGAGGTCGGGAATACTCCTGTTATTCAGAACATAAACAACCATTTACAAGTATAAGATATCATTTAGGATGGATGTCGGATAACATGAAGGAATAACAAAAGCCTTAATGATTATATTTAGAACATAATCTCGAGTTAACGTTTAATGGAAAATTGAAATCAAATACAGTAAATTTCTTTTCAGAAATTATAAGGAAAATTGCATCCTATGAAATATTCTGAATTTATTTATATTAAAGTAACAACGTAAATAAAACTAAGTATTTTATTGATATTTGTAAACATCTAATTCTTAGTATGTAATAAATGATTTTTGATAAGCGATAAACCCTCTTGTCCTACTCTGCAATCTTTTAATCTACTTGACTGCGTGAGTGTCGATTAGTTTTCGGTTCATTCTTTATACAAGAGTTCAGTTGAGGCAATTCATAAATAATCTCTCATCTATTTTCGAGGGAGGTAACCAAACAAACAATTCATCAGAAAAACAGGAATAATTGAAGATCAGCGATGTAATGTAGATCGAGATACACAAATCGAGAGAAACTGCAAGTTGAGTACACACACTTCTGACAGATAGATAACACCTTTTGCTAGTTTATAATGTTCGGAAGCTTTCGTCGTCGTCGGAAAATTGAAATCGACACCTTTTGTGAGCTTTTATTTATTTCAATTTCTAGAGTAAATTAAGCCAAAGCCAAAGAAAAAGTTTTAATTTAAAAAACATCCACTTCAGTTCCTAAGTAGGCAATTAAAATAGAGCAGAGTCCAAATAAAGGCAAGTTTTAACCTTAAACAGACAAGGTGTATGGTAGTAATGATGTATGCAAGTATTTGCTACCTTACCTGAATTATTTGTATGAGAAAATAATGTTTCAAGATAATGAGATTTTGGTATCGTTAATTTTTTTTTCATTAACTAGATTATAGAGATCGCGAATAAAATGTTGTAATACTGTTTTATTAAGCAGTTCCTTAAGCACAATTTTGAAACAATCTTGAATGTTGGAATTGATTTTTGCAGAAAGTATCATCAGGTATCAAATAATATGCAAGTTTGTGCGTTTTTTCATTGCAATCTGAAAGAATGTAATCTAGATATCATTTTTATGTTATAGATATCCAAAAATATGTAAATAATGTTTATTAGGATGTAAGGTTGAATTTTGTCAAGATAGGAAGATGTAAACAGGTAATCTTAAGTAATTAAGTTAATTTTAATTATTTGATAGTTGTGTGAGAAATGTATTTAGGTTGACATTCTCTAGTGACCTTATCTTTTATGTCAATATAAACGTCATATATCGATGGAAAGGAAATTTTTTAGCTGTCAATTTATTGAATTTATTTAAAAAATAATTAATAGTTATAAACATTTAAAAGTTCAAAGTTTTAAGTTTGAAACACATAAAAGTTTAAAAAATTCTTTTGTTTATAACCAAGAAAAGAAAAAAGGGTTTAAAAAAGCAACCATTCTAGTAACAAACTCTCTTTGGTTTTTGAACTTCCAAACAGTGCGCACATGTTGAGATCAAAAATTAAAACTATTAAGCTTATGTTTTGAGCTGTGAATAGTGTAAACAAACCAAACGTCAAAAATGTTAGGTTATATTTTGTTGAAATGTCAAAGTGTAATCATGATAAATAATAATAATAAAAAATAATCATAATCGTCGAAGATTTTTAAATATAACTGTTTTTAATAAAAATAACATTTAATTAACATAATAATCAGTGTTGTAAATTTATAAATACCAGAGAAGATTTTATTTGGATAATGGAACTTCTAACCTTTAGTGTTATTTGGATGTTGGATGAAAATTTAATAATATAATCATTACAGGTTCTTTAGATGCATTTATACCAATTATTTCAACAAAATTTGAAAGTGGTTGTGGGTGGTTGTTCTTCCACCATTTTATTATTTAAACCATATGGAAAACAGACGATTGCTGTTTTGTAACAGTTATAGTTGGCAAACTATTGGCGACAAATATTGGATTGATTGAGGCAATCCTTTAATGTTTCCTCGTAAAAAACGGTCGGTTCATTGGTTCCTTTATGGTTTAGTACCGGGAAGAGGTCGGGACTACTCCTGTTATTCAGAACATAAACAACCATTTACAAGTATAAAATATCATTTTGGATGGATGTCGGATAACATGAAGGAATAACAAAAGCCTTAATGATTATATTTAAAACATAATGTCCAGTTAGTGTTTAATGGAAAATTGAAATCAAATAAAGGACATTTGTAAACGTCCGCAGAGAAGTCTGGAAATTATTTGCATTTTGTATATTTTCTTAATAATAAGACAAAAATTATATTCTAAATAATTACTATATTCTGATTGACATTTTCCCATTTATATTACACTCAATTCACGAACTGTACTAGAGAGGGGGAAATTAAAAAGCCCACAAGAGTGATGGCAGGAAGTCTTAAGTTGTATGAGGCAACTGTTACTAAGCCGTAACCTTCACCATTCAGTCATTTCGCTCCGCGAATATCGATTCTCAAACCGATTTTTATTTTATTTATTTATTTCGCAAATGCTCTTTTTAGGTATGTATGACCTTACTGTATATTTTCTTTAATTGTAATATTTAATGGCATCAAATAGTTTGAATTTTATAACTATATAGTTCGATCAAAAATACAAAAAATGAGTCACCAGCGTAATAACCCATCCATATCCATCTGAATAAACAATACGAATCGGAAACACGCTCCTCTGGCATCTATAACCACATATCAGTGGCATATATACGTTACTGTAACGTAACGTAATAGACGTAACTGAATGTTGCACTACCTTTGCATGACACACTCGCAGTGAATGGTATCCATGTGATCCCGAATCGCTTTACCTATCTTCAGCACGTGATTTGTGATGACTCACTTCTTGTATTTAATGGTTAAACACTTTATCATTTTTTGTTTGGTTTTAGATTCAAATGAAATAAACCCATAATGAGTGAAAAAAAACTAAATATTTTGCATTTTTTTAATAATACAAAAGATAATGTACCTAATGATAATAGTAACAATAGTAGTATGTGTACTTCATTTAACCGTGAGCTGATCAATGAATCAGATAAGAATCCTTTGATAAGGATTTATCTTCAACAGTCATTTTTGTTAAAGCAATTACTTGCTTTTGCATATCTTCGCGCATTTTTTGAAAATATTCGAGTGGTTTATTAGCTTAATTCGGGTATTTTGACTGCTAGTGTATTCTAAATTTCGAAGAGTCAATGGCATCATTGTATAAACTCTCAGAACACACAACACAAAGCGGCCGTGGATCCAACTCACTACCAGGTTCTTCCTAATGGTGCCTGAACAGGACTGTGGAGGATAACACTTCAAATCGCAAAAAATAAAAAGCCGTATACGATTGGAAAGGAATTAATTAAACCTTGCATGTTACAAGCCTGCGAAGAGGTTTTGGGAAAGCAAGTTGTCGAGAAACTAAAAGTAATTCTACGTTCGCTAACACTATTAAGCGCAGAATGACATGGCTGAAGATATTGAAAATCAAGTTATAAATATGGTTCAAGATTCACCATTTTACTCGATTCAACTTGACAAATCAACAGACATTTCCTTTGTCTTGTGAGGGTTGAGTATGAAGGAGAGTTACAAAAACTACTTTTTTCAGTCTTTAACTATACTCACTGTATTATATTGCACCGACTAAAGATTTCTTATTCTGTAAATTTAAATACAGGTGTGGGTGTTAACTCCAAAAGCTTCCGATTAAGTAATAGAGTCAAGAACAAATAAAAAATAGTGGGCGCCACCAGACTGATGATGTTAAAGAAAACACAAACCGAGAAGTCCCAATCTGGAAATGACTTCCCATTTAAAATTGACGTTAATTAATCAAACACATTAGTCTTAAATAAAAAAATCTTAATTGACAAAAAAACATCAGCAGTTTGTTGAGGCTTAACTATACCAAACGATAAATAAATTTGAAATCTGTATATTGAAACAAAAAAAAATAAATCAAAAAAGATGGAAATATTCACAATAACCATTTTGAATAAGAAAAAAAATTATCTATCATAACTATTACATCATTTCGGGATCCCAAATAAATTTCATCATTAAACAGACAATACCTTAAACCAGTTATCCATAATCCAAAATAATGTCCAAAAGAAAGTTTTTCTTTCGCAAATGGAAAGCTTCAAACACATTACACTAAAACACAATATTGACCAAACACAAAATTTGCGACAAAACTGCTGACCTGGAACATTACGGGAACACTTTTTAATTTTAAATTCTGAACTATTTCATTTTATTTTAACGGTAAAGTTTGACATAACTATCTGCAATCATTTCTTTAACTAATAAACTCTTTATTAGTAAAATGATAACTGAAACGATACTAAATTTAATTTGAATGCTGCTTGAGGGTAATTATTTTAATTTTTGCACAACAGGAAAGGTGCTATGATTATTAGTTTACCATTACTAAATGAGTCAGTGTCGATCAGCATTAAACAAATTCTTTTAAACCAAATCGACTTTCATATAAACAGGAAATTACACTGAACTCTAGCAACAATGATTCGACAACTGAACGATTCTTACGTAACTAGAACTTCACCATACTAAAATTACTGGATAATCCTCTTCACCGGATTAATAGCTTAGCAACAAAATCGATACGATACAACACAAAAATTGGTTTATTCTAACTGTACTATAATTCTGTAACCGTAAAATCGCTAACTCGCGTTGATGACACTAGGGGCAGAACCCACTAGCTATAGGCCGCAGCCCGCTGTTGTCTTTGGGGTACTAGACCCACTCCTCGACTGAACTTTAAGAAACAAATCTGTACACCTTAAATTTTTAAAAAGAGGGAAGATTTTAAACTAACCTATTGCGAAATAACCTGACTTTTATAGTCTAATCAAGAACAAGCATTCAAAAAGCTTCGAGAGAATTCCATATAATTTCAGGGACTTCACCACAACTTTACACATGTCTTTAATAATTTTGCTCAGTTCTTTCAATAATTCGTCAGCATTCGAGGAGACTTGTTTATACAAATTTGCCGATAAGCACACATAGGAAGTGATAAATTTTAACTAAATATTTTTTCTGACATTAAATTTCTTTGTTAGAAGAAAACGATATTATTCCTGTATTTTTAAACTTAATCTTCGACGAACAAAAAGTTCGTCTCTGAATTCGTGTAGTCTGTCTGTCGGTCTGTCGCCTTTTTCCCTGTTGACTTTTTGAATTTTTCTTTGGAATCTTATAGTAAATCAAATTCTAAAAAACTTTTGGTTGAAACATTTTTTTACATCTCTTCGGGAAAGCGGTCAAAATGACCACCGAAAATTTCGGCAAAGTTTTGAAAAATGAAAAATTTTGTATTTTTTTAAAATTTACGAAAAAATAAAAATTTTTAGCAACAATTTTTTTTAACGAAAAATTTTAGGACTTCGAATTTTAGTTTTTATGGCAACTAATGTGTTACGTCAACATTAGTTGTCAAAAATAAATTAGTTTATTAAGTATACAGTTGTTTTTGTTCGTCATGGCAATGCTAGCTTTGCGTATTCTCACTAGTTTTTATCTGTGATTTCGCTACGAGACGCAGTTTGCTACCGTGGGAATGCCTTGAACTGAACTTTAACATTTGCAAAGACGTCATCATGTTGATTTTAGAAACAATATTATCTGTAATTTTATTCCAGAAGGAATGTCTTTTGTATGAAAACATTTTAGGGTAACCCCTGATATTTAAAAGAACACAATTTGGTTTAAATAAAGTCTACAGTTTTTTAACTCAACTAAAATGTATTGAAATACGCAGGGCCGAAATAAGATTATTTGCTGTTAATGTATTTAAAATTGCATTATTATAAAATTGAAAATTTGAGCATGTTACAAAACTTGTACTTTCTATTCAATTATATCCAAAAAGATTTAAGGTTTTAAAAGGTGTTACTATTTTTAAATAGTATTCTTCCTTAAGATCTAAACAGAATTAAAAATTCTTATGGAAGTGTACTCTTGATATGTTAACAGGCGGTCGTTTTCAAGAGGTAAAGGCTTCCAAGCAAGTTTTTGTAGTTTTTGTAATGACAATAGCATGCTTTTATAATTTTTACAGTGTGTTTTTACTGCAATTCAGAATTTGTTTCAATTTACTTAGAAATATTATTTATAGTCGCTCAATAAACCAGAAATAAAACAAAAACCCACTGGATGCTAAACCAGGTATTTTTCTAGCAAATATGAAAGTAAATGAGTTTTTAAAATAACACTTGCTTGGCTGAATCGTTCGTATATTCAAGAAACTGTTTTTTAAAGCTATGAATGACTTATTTGTGGAATAACAATACAACACTAAACAGGAAAGGTTTAGCCATAAAAATGAGAAAAAAAAGAAATTTTATGTACGGAGAGTTTATTTAGTATGTACTGCTGTGCTTTTCATTAAATATAGTTATTTTCCAATAGGAACTTTTAGGGGAAAGTGGAAGAGAAAATATTTGTGCTAAATAAAATTACTATCCGAGATTCTCGGGACTTGTAGTTGGTGTGTTGACGGATCTATATAGAGATTTGGTTTGTCAGTGTGTTTATTAAGACGAGGAGTAGTATTTCTAGTATGGAATTATTGTCTACTACTTATTTTTTTATTATCTGGATTAACAACAATGTTGCTTCATAATAGTTAATTATGGGTTAATGATTCAATTTCTTTTTATTAATAACAAATTACCAATAATTTTTGTTATGAACCATCATTAGAAAGTTTTCTGACTACAAACCGAGTATGATGAAGAAAAATCTAAAAGTCATAACCAAACGATTGATAATTTTTCGTGAAGTGTATTAGAAACTATTTTACTTATTGGAGAACGGGTTTCAGTTTAATTAAGAAATAATAAGACTAAGCTCCTATTATCAAAAAATATCTGAAGTTATACAAAAACTGGCAACATCATCAACAAGAAGGTTGGGTAAAAATGTCGCTTCACGTGTAGACAATTACGTCTACATGAAGAAGATTTTGTTACATCGTGAATCTGAATAAATTTCTTAAGTGAATTCTAAGTAGCTTTTCTTAATAATCGTAACTTAAACCAAGAAAAACAAAAAACTAATGTGTTACCTTTTTCTTGGGCTCATCTCCATACGATCACAAAAATAGGTCACCTGCTGAACTCCATGGCAGTTCTCCACTACTACACGAGAAACTCCACAACTTGTTGGTAATGTTCTATAAAATAAAATGTCAACCTGATTTCAAATTTTCCATTTTATATACTGGCCTTTATTTGCATAAAACTTTTTTCACACATATTATTTCATAATAAACACTTGAAGATAAAAAACAATGCAAAATAATACCAAAAGAAGTGCAAGGGGGTCAATCAAACGCAAACATTAACACCAAGTGCATTAATTGAGGGAAATATTTCCACGCATGAATTCCTTTCAGAAATAATTAATTAAATGCGACAACAGAATTGCAAATTTAAATCATAAATGGTAATAATTGCAAAATATACTAAAAGACATTAAAGGTACAAAAACTTACAATATCGTGTTCTTGCTTTCATTAGTGTTACCTTGAATTTTTTGGAATAAAGGTGTTAGTAGATAACATTATGTTATTTAGATCAAAGTTAAATAATAATTAATAACTTAATTTGTTTGTTGTTAATAAATAATAGATAAATCTATAAACGAAGGGGCCCTTGTTCTACTTTAGAGGGTGCAGTGGGGTTGATTATTTTGGTATATAAGCATTAACAGAAATCCCTCAGAGCATAGTCAAATCTTCACTGTACAATAAACATTAAGCAACAAGAAAACTGATCAAAATGTTTAAATTGGTAAGTTGAATTTAATCATGTGTCTAATATTATATTGTTCTTATTTTATTTGTAGGTAGCCATTTTCGCCATCTTTGCCATCGTCATTGCCGTTGTCAATGCTGGCATTATTGGGCATTCGGTTGCTGTTCATGCTAGTGGCGTATCGCACCAGAACAGCAATTTGTTGGCTATTCATCCAGTACCTGTTGTTATCGCTCATCATGGAATTGGACACGGCTACTAATATTATTGGTTAAAAAATCTTTGACTACAACAACTTTCCATAAAAAGCACATGATCATTATTATTTATTTGATTTCGCTAAATAATTTTAGTATGTATTTTGTCATTTGGTTTGTTAATAAATTAAGTTGGAAAACGTATGTTATCAATTTTACTTTGTTCGTCTTGTTGTGGCTGCAATAGTAATAAAACAGTGTGTATATATAAAGAACTGAAAGAAAAAAATAATCTAAAATTGAAGATTATTATCAAAGTAAAGAACTACTCAAATAGGTTAAAAGTTTACAATGGATCTATAATTAAATTCAAACTTTGATACATTTTTGTATAAAACTTTGACCTTTAATTAGTAAACCTTGGGGTCATATGATCAATGCAAGTCTGAGCTAGTCCAGGTGAGTCCAGTTCTCATTAAAACACTTTTCGGGAGTAGGAAAATTGAAAGGTTAGCTGACACGAATAGAACTATTGGTGCTTTTGAGCGCCAGCTTATTAGAGAATTGTATAGCAATTCTGTAATTTACCGTTAAATTTCGCCAATATGAGAACACAACTTCAAACGGTTGTTTTTGAGTTAAACAAAAAACCTTCAAAATATTTGATAGCGTATAAATAAACAACACATTAAATAATAAACACAATAATCTTCATACACTAATAATTTTACATAAAAGATCAAGGAAACAAACCGAAATTATAAAGTTTTATTTGAATACCGTTGGTCAGATGAAAATATGATTTTTCAATCAAATAAGAAAAAAATTAATCGGAATGTTTTTAAAGTTCTATTTCAGACAAAATTTAATTGAAAGTAAAAGCTTACTTTGCAATTAAAACATATTAACTTCGAATTTTAATAAATCGTGCTCCAGAAAAATGCGATAATTCAGAAAATAAACCTTCCGCTTCCACTCAATACAACTACCATCTAAAGGTGTCGTTGTCATCAAACAAAAGTTAACCTGACTGACAAGCAATCTGAAGAGATTTAAAATGAATGAATGTAATTACCTATAAAAAACGATTCGTACTTTAACGACTTAGGGTGCGTTGTAAATAAATTTTTAAACTTTATCAAGAAAAAAATTGTGATACTATAATAACGGTTCTATAAATTAAAAACAATGCGAAAATTACTTAAATATTTATTTACAAAGATACAAGGCAGATTTTCTATATTATATAGCCCCATATAAAGGATTTATATGAGGATATGGGTCTATATGAGTATTTATTAAAAATAATACATTGACGTACAGAAATACGAGACCGGGTATGTTTTGCACTTGAACGAGTGGACTGTTAATATCTGTTAATATATTAAAATTCACCATAGAATTTTAGAGACCATCAACACCCTCCATACGACTTTCTTACTTTATCGAAGCTAATGCTTTGGATTTGAGAAGTGAAGAAGAAGAGAATGTTTACGAAGATATCTAATCCGACCTTTTCTAGTCTGCTGCGGATGTTTTTCGTAACTGGAGGACAACAAAGCTCGTTTTTTAGAATTCTTCGGTGACTCGTTTCTCTAAACAGATTCTTACCTACCCCGATTGGTAGAAAAAACACAGAAAAAAAAGAAGAGTTTTTTTTCTAATCTTTGATTGATAAAATAACTTTGTTGTTGGCATTGTGAATGGGACGACGGTATTTATAACAGTCTTAGAAATTTTACCGTTGCATTCTATTTAATCTCTTCTATAATTATCTGGAGGAACGTCTGCACAATATCGTTTGCAACCATTCTTAGATGAAGTGTTCCGAAACTTACTTCTTCTGGTAAGAATCAGTTGATAAACGTCGATCCTTTTCCCAACTCATTACGCGTGGGTTTTATCTGAAGTCCAATCTGATAAAATTCAATTACCTTATATTGCACGCTAAAAGAACTGCAAACAGGTATAAAAAATGGTTCTATAAAAAATCTGACACTGAGGTTATTTTAGCTAGCATCTCAAAGTAATAGACGTATAAGATGCTTTTTTTTGTTCGTCTCAGCTTGTCACCGCTACTGTGAGAAGGAAGCACTTTCTACCCTACAGATGAGATAAGGAGATAATGATTTATCATCTAAATGTTCGTCACAATTTGAATGTGTGGTTTCTTCTATTTCTTCCATCACTCCATTCTCATTTCTGAAAATTGGGGATAGAATTTCTATGTGGATAGGAGGATTGAGCTTTCTCTCGAGAGGAAAAAGTAACATTTGTTCTTCTCTAGTGGAAAAGCATCCAACGGAAAAGACCATATTATTCCTGGTAAATAATGGTGATTAATTGAGGAAAAAGATTCTGCACAGAACATAGATAATAGCTTCCCAAATCGTCTTTAGAGCAGAATAGTTCTCAAGCCAAAACATTTAAAGCAACATTTTTCATTTGGTTCTATGTCTCCAACAAAATAAAACAACGAACAGCTGAGCTAACTCTGTAGAAATATGAGAGTATGAGTGATGAGTATAGCCCATTTCAAAATCTTTAACTTCCCAAAGAAGTATAGCATCTCTTTTAGATTTTAAATGCTGAAGAGTGGACTTTAGAGATGAGAATTAATGTATTAATAATCACAGCCACACAATAAAAAATTTTCGGGTCTGGGGATAAGATCATGTTTTCTATGTTCTTGGGGTCACTGAATTCGAAGCCGCTGAAACGAAACGTTTAACCCTATCCCGTCAGGATTTTGCCATAACCTCAAAAAACTCAAAAATTGGGTTGTTTGGAAGGTAAATAAATAAATATATATGTATTATTTCAGTATTTCTCTTTTTTTAGAAGTATGTCGGGCTCTCTTTTCATCAAAAGATCGATTCAAAGATTTTCGCTTTCTATTTTTTTTGGTATATCTCTCTTAAGATTCTAATAGAAGTCTGCCATCATATTTACATCCCACCTTACTTGGTAGCGATTTTCCATCACTTTTATGTCTTCGTGAAATGTCATGATTTACATAACAATCATGGGTTTATGGAACCATTTCAAATTGTTTTCTTGTAGTATTAAACCCTACATTAGCCAAATCACCAACTAATGTAGAGTTGCGGTCGCATGATGACGACGCCTGCGGTGCATCGTAATAGGTGCTTTACCTGTGTCTGCCATGACGGCATGAAAGCCATCATCCAGGGACTCAGTCAGATAGCGGAACAACTCCGTTGCCCACCGCCACCGCGAGGAAGTGTCCTGGAGGCAGACACTGATAGGACAACCATCCACGAGATAAAGTTTGTTGACAATTTGACTCTCAATTTAATATGTGTTCAATAGGGCTGAAAAGCGTTAATTATGGCGCGTTATGGGTTTGGAGTTAACAGCTTGGCTTTTGTGTTTAAAGTTTGAGTCACAGGCTTATACGCGTTTTGAGTTTTTTGAGGTTATGGCAAAAGACTGGCGTGATAGGGTTAAACGGACCCAATTCAGTGACCCCAAAAACATAGCAAACATGGTCTGATCCCCAGACCCAATTTTTTGTGTGGCTGTGGAATGGAGAAATCTATCCGTTACCATTTTTCTTAATTACTTCTTGCACTGTCTCTGTCACTGTCCATTCTGCAGCTGCTGTTTATTTCTAAAATAACACTCCAGCAGGTTTTTACTACACTGAATTTAATTGACATTAATTGGAGGTTTAATTTTTTCTGTGTCATAATCATCTTGGGTATTAAAACCTCTCGGACACTCATCATTAGATCGGTTAAAACTTGTTGTTGTATGAATACAAAATCTGATTTGAGCAACAGATCAAAATCTTCAATAACTTTACCCGTTTATCTAAATTCACATTACCATAACCATATCGTAGACAAGATACAATATATATTTTTGTACAATTTATTAACAAACCAAATGACAGACACAACATGTAATAATTTTAACAATTTCAAGATAAATTAAATGGTCACGACCGAGCTTCTACAAAAGCCGCATCCTAATGTTTGAACTTAAATGCCACCATGGCCAACTCCATGATGAGCTATGACAACAGGTACTGGATGAATAGCCAACAAGTTGTTGTTTTGATGAGAAACGCCGCTAGCATGAACAGCATGGCCAATTACACCACCGTTGACAACGGCGAAAGCAATAGCTAAGATGACAAAGATGGCTAACTGCACAATAAGAAAGGATCACACTTTAACATTTCAGTACACTAATAAAGGTATTGATGATCAAAACTTACCAATTTAAGCATTTTGATGGATTTTTGTTGTAATTCCTGTTTAGTGAACAGTGAAGATTGCTTATGCTACTGACTACTTGTGATAACGCTTATATACTCAATATTCAACCCCACTTTAGAGGGTGCTAAATTGGAACAAGGGCCCTTTCCAAGTTTGATTATTTATTTTATTATTTATTCATTTACGGCAAAACAAATTTAATTAACAATTTAACTTTGATCTACATATTATATGTAGTGACACCCTTATTCAAAAAAATTCAAGGTAACATTGCCCGAAAGCAGGAACGTAATAGTTGTTTTTGTATTATTAATGTCTTTTGGATATTTTGTAATTATCCGTTATAATAAAATATTTGTTAGTCAAATTTCTTATTTATGTTAATTTATAATATGTGAACAGAATTCATGCGTTAAATTTAATGTAATGGGCAAAACTTTTTATTTACTATGGTTCATTTACTGCTTTAGTTTTAATAAATTTTTTATTTTCGTTATTCATTCAGTAATATAAAATATGAGGAATATATTAAGTGAATATTTTAAAAAATGGAGGAACTCTGTGTTAAGACAATGTAGTAAAGGTCTTTTACATAAAACTAACTAGTTGGCAATCTCTTTGAGGAATTAAAAATGATAATAATCTATGTACTGAGTATTCGAGGAAATTTAGTGGAAAAGTTGCGTGAACTACATCATATGACTTCTATGCCAAGTCAAACCGTTTCAAATGCAACTAACTAAGATAAGACCCCCCTCACGTTTTATTATCAATTAACTATAAATAATTAAATATTTAATAATTACACTTTGAAAGGGCGTCTGCACTACTTTTGGAGGGTGCAGTGGGGCTGAATATTCAGTATATAAGTGTTATCACTACAAGTCCAAAGCATTATCAATCTTTCAATCTCTCAGCAGCAACTACAAGCAGCATTCACCAAAATGTTTAAATTGGTAAGTTGTGATTATTATAACTAATTTTCTAATGCAACGAAAAGTTAAACGAAAATGTTTAATATTGCACTTTTATTTTTTTAATCTACATACAGGTAGCTATCTTCGTCATCTTTGCCATTGCCTTGACCGCTGTTAACGCTGGCATCATTGGTCACGCCGTTCACGCTAGTGGTGTTTCTTATCAGAACAGCAACTTGTTGGGTATCCATCCAGTACCTGTTGTAATAGCTCATCATGGAGTTGGACACGGTTACTAATATTATTGGTTAAAAAATCTTTGACTAGGACAACTTTCCATAAAAAGCACATGATTTAATTTCACATATGTAAAAGCACAATCATATTTAACTTATTTAATTCGCTAAATTATTGTCACATGTTGTATTTATCATTGGAATTATCAATAAATGAAACTGAAAAAAGTAAACTTTGCATTTTTCTTCGCATCATCAAGCTGCTTCAATGCGGTGAAAAAAGGAAAATCATTAAATCAGCCTCAAACGGAAACTTTATTGAAAAACAACACAAAGGGAGTGCTACCTTCTTTGACTTACTCCTTCCCACCGGTTTATTCCCCCTCCCATGACGTACCCACACATTATCACTTCATCGAGTTCATATATCATGTATGCCTAATATATTTATACCAATTTTCTAAACTTTATCCATCATTTTGTCCATGTTCGTTAAAAGATGGGCATTGGCTCTTCAGATATCCGAATCTGAAATAAAAATTAGAAAATTCTAAAAAACAGACAGACAGATAGAGACAGACATATCGAATTTCATAAAAATGTTTCACAGCAAATACTAGAGACCGCAAATACTATGACACTCTGCTGAAAATTGTTTATGATATGATTTGTAAGCAAGCAATTGGTACCGTAGTAAGCAAGTAGAGGGAGGATGTTTAGTTCCGAGACGAAGCGAGTGCTGTAAGTGAACAATCGAGCGTATAGAAATGCATCAATTACCAATAACGCTTTTAAAAATACAGATAATTAAAAAAATGCAAGACTAAGAAGACCTGCAGGCAAATCTACAGCATAAAACATTTAACTCGGAACCCAGTACAACTCCCAAAGAAAGAGTAACAAAAATAAGTCTTGTGTTTTAAATAGGTATAAAGTATTTTTAATTTATGGTTTAGAAAATCTAAAGACTAAAAAAGAAAGTAAAAACCTATAAAAAAGAATTAGCAAATTGGTCTTGTACAACTCGTAAAGGAGAACTATGGCAGCATGTAAGGGTTTGTCAATTGGACATGTTAATTAACACTCAACGATGAATTATGGAAGGCTAGACTCTAAGGACTACAGCCGCCAACATGCGCCATGGCTATTTCTAGCATTTGTAATTAATTTATTGTGGTATTTTTAAATACTGCGAGAGTATAAATTAAAAAATGATAAGAATAAAGTCTAAAATCGATCTTGTTTAAATTCTTAAACATTAGTATTTTAAAAACATATGACTTGTAAAATACTTTTATAAAATTGACTGTTGAATAGTCTATTATTGTGCGTTTTTATGCAAGTTAAATTAACATTAAAATGGTTTAATTAATATTAATTAATAAATAGTATGTTTATAATATAAAAATTAATTAGACATCTATTGCAAATACTTTTTATAGATAAGTTTATAGTATTGTAGGTTTTATAGTTGTTCACGTGAATCGCATTATCCTTAACATTAAATATTAATAATAATAATAAATCCTCTTAATTTAACAAATATATTACAAACATTTGTCCTGAAAAGGCGTTTTGTTGTTTTCAATTTTCTAGAACTTTACAATTTCAGAACAATATATATATATATATATTGAAATGTTATATGCTAAATAACCGAATAAGATTTTAAAAGAAAGCCCCACGTTCTGGGTTAACCATACAACTTATGGGATGACATTAACTAAATGAATAAAATAAATGTTTTTATTTGATTTTGGCTAGTACTAATAAAAATGAAAATATAACAAATCACAGCTTTTCTATTTCCCAATAGGCTGACTCAGTTTTGTTTCGATTGAGCATGAGATACACCAATTACGAAAATCTTACTGAATCCTGCACCTGGAAGAAAACAACTTACTACAAGTCACACCTGGAACGCTGCGTTTGGCCGAGAAATCATCTTTGACTCTGTATATAACATTAAATACTTGCATCAACATCCAATAAAAATAAACACTTATTTAAATTAAAAAAGCCACAGATCTTTATTTTAGTAAAAATAAAAATATTATGAAAAAGGAAAAACAAGTTTCCTAGAAATCATAAGAGGAAAATCTTCTTTTAGCTTGTTTAAATTAAATTTGGGTGGTTGTCAACCTGACATCTGGGTTGCCGCTGTATTCATTTACACAGACTAGTATCAAATAAATTAAATTTAACAAACAAAAAAAAATTAATATCTACAAATGAATAATCAAATTAAAAATTGTTGTTAAAACAAGCTTTGTTCACAAGAAACTTTCTGTTTTTGACAAAAATGAAATAAAAATTGTTTTGTAAAATTGTTCCCAATGGGTAACAATTTTTATTTCGACCAAACTTGTGTATAAGAAAATTGACACATAAAATGCCATTTAATCTACTTCAAAATGTATTTTAATTTGTTGTATCGGTAAAGCAGCTTCCTACCAAATCAGCTGATCCATATAATCCAAATCGATGATAATTGTTAAAATGAAAACAACAAAATTATCTTCTTGTTGATTTAAATAATAAATCGAACACAATTTCATATATTTGTTTTGAAAAATAAAAATAATCTTCTTTGATTTATATAACAGGTAGATATCTAAATCTAATATAATCGAAGTTTGTTTACAAACGGAACAACATATAATTTTTCATAACCTAACTTTAATTTTAAGATTACGATACGAGTCGATCGTGGTTTAAATCGAAGCTTTTGATCGGCTGAATTTGTTGTTTTTCCGAGGTTCATTTATATCTTTTCGCAAAACATTTGACGGAACCACAAAGTTTTCCAAAAAAATAGAACATCAAGATTTATCATGACGTCACTAATCCGAACATATGTTTATAATTAACACTAATCTTAATTCTACAAAGACAGAAAGGTAGCTGGCAATGATACGATTAAAATGACATAAGATACTTATGGTCTAAATTAAACAATAATAAAGAAAACCAATAAAAACGATCAGCTGTCACCGATCTCATAAAAAATAAATTACATTTGAAATGCATATTCTCCTACTCTTTCTGTACATCAAATATTTACACCGCCGCACAAGGTAACTTACATGGAGTTCACACAAATTATAACAAAATAATAAAGAGAAACTTAAATTAAAAAACATGACCTTACGTTTTAGACATCAAACGATGCTTTTGCAAGATTCGAATATCAAGGTAAAGGAACTCAAACATGAACTAATCTTGTGCAGAGTACAGTACTCTAGGTGCCTGCATCTAAACAATTCTGAAAAATATTACAATGAACTCAAAATTTGACAAAACCAAAAAATATTAGCGCAGCTGATATCTCCATTTACATGACTTCAACTCTCCCACACACAGGAATTAGTAAGTTAAGAATTATAACCTTTGAAACATCAAAGTAATGATTTGTTTTAACTATTTCCAGTGAAATATGTACCCGAAACTGACTTATTTGGGAAAGAAAACTTGTTTTGCGTTACACAACGACTAACCTGAAATCTAATAAGATAAAGATAAAACCTTCTAGAAACGTGAATAAACTATTCAAACATGTAACCTGGGTTACATACAACATGTTCTACTATAAAACAACATAATTGACTTATATCTTTTCTATAAATTCAAAATTTTTTTGTAAAAATTGAGGTTATGCCTACATGATAATCTTCCATCTGTAAATTTTATTTAAACTTAATAAATATATCTTTAACCTAGCATGTAGCCTTTAGATTAAATAAACCTACCATCCTAGCACGTTTATCTTTCATTTAATGCATGAAATGACTATTTCTGTGCTTTCGGAGCCTAATCATAGCCTTTAAAATATTCTGAAATTACAATTCGTTCGTCATGTCAAGTAAATTTTCAACCTGATGATTCTATGTCATCTCAATATCAAAATATATTTCTCGATTAATTAACGATTTACCTATTGATTAACTCAATTGACGTCTGGTACAGCTACTGTGTCAAAATCAGGCAAAGAGAATACAATCAAGGAAAAGAACACGTAGGCAGGAACTGGAAGTCTTTGAAATAAGTAATACTTGCAATAACCAGTGCGAACTAAAACGCAGTACAAACTGAGAATAAAAAGCAAAATCACAGAGGTAAGTAACGAACTTAAACGGATTTAAACGGCTAAGGGTGTTGCAGAAGCATGTGCAGTCAGTAGACTTTTTCGTTAAAGCCCTCAAAGAAGATTGAACCTGGACGTTAATTAAAAAGAGACACGTAACACCTTGTAATGGACTAATTTTTACAAATAATCCTTAAATGCATTCTTTAGCATACATCAGAAGAACATTAAAATAATGTTTCTGAATGCAGAATATATTAACAGCGTTATCCTGCAGGTGGTAATAAGGTTTTATACATAATCTTATATGACTGCATAATGTTTTAAGTGAACCGTCTTCGCCGTGCACCGTCGCCATAACGAACTGCTCCCAACCCTTTGTATACTCTTTTCTAATCCAGGGTCCCAGTAGCGTCTCTACTAAAAAAGATTCTTAAATATATCGACATGCTTGGTGCGACCTGATACTTTCACGAGAACGGTGCGTCTGATGGGAGCAGATAATTCCAACATCATTGATTTATATAATTTCAACATAAAGATTCAAAATGTTTCAATTTCCATTATTTAAAGAACATCAACGAACCAACAGCTGGAAAATCTGTTGGTTTGCCGATAACAACTATTCAACTCCATCAGCTGCTATCAACAATAACGTCTGTGTCCATTATTACCAATACCATCCATACCTTGTATAATGTTGATGATAATGACTAAAAGTTCATGCCTTCAACATGATATGTATGTTGTTAATAATTAATACTGACTCTTCCCTACAACATGTACCTCCCGGGCTTGGAGTGGAAGGATAATAAAACATAATAACAACCATGCCTGATTGTTTGTTGCAGCAACCAAGTGTCTGTGTTTTTAGGAATCTTACTATTTTTTTGTATTTGAAACTGGATATTGTATATATAACTATACACGTATTTGGTATATCTTTTTATCTTTGTCTGATCACGCATTGAAACCAGCATATATGTGTAGTATGCATGTAAACAGGTACCTATGTACCTACTCGTATTAAAACTGTACTACACCCTTTTCCACACACACTTTTAATTACTCTGGACACGTGTTTCAAAAGTTAGGCTGTCATCTTTGGTAAGCTAGCTGGGTAATATAATTTCATAATGGGAATGTCTGTCGATTTTCTTCAATGTAAAGGGCAAAACCACCGGTACTCGAAAGTGTTCGTGGTATACGAGCCAGGCGCTTGTAAGGGACCGTAAACTGAACAGGATCAGTGACGGTTTTAAAAATAATTCCTCTATCTGTACAAGTTTTATTCCGTTAGTTCATTTTGTTACAAAGGTGCAACATTCAAACAAATTTCTCGTTTTAGAAAGTTATAAGAATATTAAAATTGCTAACGTAGCACCACCTACAATTCAAACCCTAGAAAAACACGACTCATGGCAAGATGAAGCATTTATTTTATTATGGTTTCGGAAACAGACAATATTATTATACTGTTATTGATGTGCAGATACTGGGAAATAATTAAGCATGAGATTTTTAACTTTTTAATAATCATATAAATTCCATCCTATTGGATTTTTAATTTTGTTGTTAATTCTTATTTTATTTTATTGTCATGTTTATGAAGTACAATGATTAAAAGAAACTTCTCATGAAAAGACAGGGGCTTTCCTTTTATAAATGATTTTAATTCCAATGGTTACTAAATGGACTATACATGAAATTATTAGCCCCCTCTTCTGATATTATCAAGCGGCATCAAAATATTAAAACCACCTAACCTAATTTTTTATATGACAGGTAAGTGTTGAGTTTCTTTAAGTATTGTCTGTATTAATTTCTATAAATAATCTTTCTTTTAGAAAATTCTATGAAATAGTTTGCAACTCACCTAACAAACCTTTTATACTAATAATACCTACGCCTCTAAAAGAACTATTAGTAAGTAAAATTCTCTTCTTTGCTTAACTTGTTTATAATGTCTTCTGACAATTTTAATTATAATAACATTTAGAAACACTTGTACTCTGCTAGGTATCACCCACTTACTTTCACTGAATGTTATGTATTTTTACTGCTTATAGTTGATTATTTTTCTTCTCTTTCATTTTTATTTTAGGTATCACTTCTGTTCTATAAACATTATGGACGATTTAATATATTTCAATTATTTAAGGTTGCGTTAATAATGGTATTCTGTGGTGCCTGCCGAAGAGATGAATTGACCAACATGTTATTAGACGATATTGTGGTCAAAGATGATGTGTTCACTGTGACTGTAACAAAAACAAAAAATAAAGTTCGAAGAGAATTCTTAATTACAGAGAAACTGTGGATTGATTTAATTAAGCAATATTTGAGCCTAAGGCCTAAGAAAATAAACCACAGGCGGTTTTTTATAACCTACCGCAATGGAAAATGTATTTCTACTTCTATCGGTATAAACACCATGGGAAAAGTTCCTTTTATTATTGCCACTTATTTACATTTAGCCAACCCGAAGCTTTTTACAGGTCATTGCTTTCGACGTTCAAGTGCTTCCCAATTGGCAAACAAAGGTGGCGATTTAATAATTATAAAACGGCATGGAGGTTGGAAGTCTTCAGCTGTGGCTGAGGGCTGTATTGATGCTTTAGTTTAAAAAAATGGATGTAGCTGAATTGCTATCTAATAAGCCATGTACTTCCACTTCAACGGCTCAAGTGGTAATTGACCAGTCTTCCACTGCTTCATTTTTACATGAAGAATCACACACTTTTAGCAGCAACCCAATAACGAGTCAACAAAACATTGTTGAGGGGCAAAATTTACCTTCATTTAAGATTAATGCCCAGGACACTTCTGCTGTTACAATCAAAGTATATAATAACTGTACTTTTAATACAAAAGATGTATAAAGAATAATTTGTGAATTTATTAAATAATTTTTAATTTAATTAATTTATTTTGTGTATGTTTATTTTATATTTTAAAAGTTTGGCATTTTATCACATAACAACATAACCGCACTTTTAGATATAATAAGTTTGACATTTAAGAACAGCTGTTAGGTGCTACCAACTTTAAAAAACAAAATTTTACTGTTTCCAGTATTCTAATAAATCTCATTAGGACACGCAAATGCGTGTCCTAATGGAGTTCATTAGGACACGCAAGTATAAAAATATATTAAATGCTTAATCTGTTTACACCATATAAAAATCTCGCAAGGTTTATTATGCAATTTATAATTTTTTGTTAAAAAGTTTTTGTACAAAATAATTTATTTTTGATGAAAAAATATTGCTAAATGGTTCACTAATTTATTGTTTTGAAAAACAATGACTTCGCGTCCAAGAAAAGAGTCAAAGAAAAATTTCATCATGGGCCCCTGCACCTGTAGCTACGTTAAAGCAACTATTACCACGTTCTTGCTTTCAGATAACGTTACTTTGAATTTTTTGGAATAAGGGTGTCACTACATATAATATGTAGATCCAAGTTAAATTATTAATTTAATTTGTTTGCTGTAAATTAATAATAGTTAAATAAACCATTCAACTTGGAAAGGGCTCTTGTTCTACTTTAGTGCAGTGGGGTTGAATATTGAGTATATAAGCGATATCACAAGCAGTCAATAGCATAATAAATCTTCGCTGTTCAATAAACAGAAATTGCAACAAAAATCCATCAAAATGCTTAAATTGGTAAGTTTCGAGCATCAATACTTTTAGTGTACTGAAATGTTAAAGTGTAATCTAAAGTGTAATTTAAAACAGCCTTGGTAGTGTAATGTCTGGCGTGCCGGACTTTCACCCAAGCGGCCCGGGTTCGACTCCCGGCGCTGGCAGATCTGGTTAAGGTTTTCTGCAGTTTCCCTTAGCTGTAACACAAATGTGGGATTTGCGCTGTTCCATCTATAAGTCGGCTGCAGCCGCACATTGGGCCTACATAATAATAATAATCGCCCCCTCCCTCCCGCACAAGCTTATAGCTTCTGGGGCCTTGGTTAAGGTTATGGGTTGTAGTAATTATTATTATTATTATATTATAATCTTTTCTTATTGTGCAGGTAGCCATTTTTGTCATCTTTGCCATTGCTTTCGCCGTTGTTAACGGTGGCGTAATTGGACACGGTGTTCATGCTAGCGGTGTCTCTCATCAAAACAACAACTTGTTGGCTATTTATCCAGTACCTGTTGTCATAGCTCATCATGGAGTTGGCCATGGTGGCATTTAAGTTCAAACATTAGGATGCGTCCTTTATAAAAGAATAATCATGACTACTTAATTTATTTAGATGTTGTTATAATTATCACCTGTTGTGCCTGTCATTTTATTTGTTAATAAATAGTAGTAAAATTTATTTCGTTTTTTTCTCTCTATAGGCTAGAAGAATTAGTTCGAAAAATGCGGAAAAATCTTCAAAAATTGACAGAAATTGTATAACAGTAAAGAGTTGTAAATAAGCTCTCAAAATTCCTGGCGGATATCGCGTATGAATACTTTTTTATAAGATGTGAGGGGGGGGGGTAGAAAAATTCACTTTTTTTTCAATTATCTCGAAAACTATCAGGCTTTCGAAAAAAGTGGTTATTATGATAATTACTGTTCGTAAAGTGTAAACAACAAAGATCTTACTCTTCGTATATCTTACTCTTTCAGTGATATAAAAGTCTGAAAGAACTCATAAAAAGGACCCGCAGAGTTCTTATGGAAAATCGCACTCGGTGAAATTTTTTGAGATTTTGGTAAACGATAGTCCTTAATGTGTAAATCACAAGTATCAAAGAGCACAAAGTTTAAAAAATTATAATATGCAGAAAAAGTACGAGGAAGTCGACAATGATCTACAACTTCAGGAGGACTAGAATAATTGTTCTACATTTTAAATAATATGTCAAATATGTGGCTTACGCCTACTGGAGATGCATAAAAAACACACCTGGTATTCACCTCCGCGGTGGTGTGGAAAGGAATGCATTATTTGCATAAGTAGAATAATTCGGAATTTTCATTCATTTTTCTCTAAAGCTTTTTTGTAGCACATTTTACGAGCAATAATTTTCATGACAACCACTTTTTCTGAAAACCTAATAGTCTTCGAGATAATTGGAAAAAGCGAATTCTTCCCCCTCCCCACTCTTATAAAAAAGTTTGCACAGGAGATATGCATCCCGAATTTTGAAAGCTTGTTTACAATCTCAAAATAAAGCTGCATATAGTAAGAGATTTGGCTTGTTGGAAATTCTCGAAAAGGTCAAGTCTAATATTCCTGGCCTACTACGTTATGTTGTGATTATATAGTGGATGCAGACTTACAAGAAAATGTTTAGCAAGGATAAGGTTTAACACTTTTGCAGCATCTGAATGTATTGAAAGCCATCTAGTAAGTCGATAGATATTTAAAACAATTAAATGTACAGTAATTTGATCGACCAACTTAATCAATTTTCGATTTAGCTCTAGCATTGTACGATGCTTCCTAAAAACTATATTAGTCAATCTCGGTTAAAGATTAGAAGGCGAAGGTTCCAAAATGCTTCCAACAAAGCATAAAACAGAAAACAACGCAATACAATACAGAACCCATCCAGGTTCTTACACAGCTAATAAATCACCCGGTATATTTTTTCCACATACATCATTTAAATCTTGTGTAAACTACTAGGTTAGTTAATTCTTAAAAACAAAATTTCAGTTGGGATGGTTTGTAATCAATATTGAACTGTAGTTCCCCTTTGTCTTGGCGTCATGAAAGGCTGTTTACCTACACTAAGGCAAGGCCAAGAGAAAGGTTAAAATTAAGTAAATATTTTATTATATAGGTACTGTTTTTCATTAATCTTCTTTACTATTTGAATAAAACATTTACATGTACATAGATTAATTTTAATGTCTCACAGTCCATAGAATCCGAAATATTGGGTTCGAAAGATCACTCGCCTCTTAGACGATTTCAGTCTCCTCCTACGACCGATATGAGAAACGGACTCAAACAGATAAAACTGCACAAACATTGATCAAATTATAGTGAATGTAAATTCACAAGTTACAAGATATAATAAAGAATCTAGTAACGGCATTCAGTAAAAGCAGAAAACCAATGGACGACCAAGATCCTGTGTTATCTGACGTGGATCTCTAATGGAACATGAAAAAGAGGTTTTGGGCAACTATTCATGAGATAGTCGGATGACGATATAAAAATTTTCAGAAAAACGTGGCAGAGTAGCAAGACGTGTCTGCGTCTGCTTTGCACCAAAACAATTTCAACATAAACAAAAAAGGTAAAAATGACTTAAAGAGGTACTCTTTTAAAGAGGTTTTCTTTTAAAATTTTCTTGGGTGGATGTTTGAGAATTGTAGAAGATGACCGCTACTTAGATTCGTAAATAGCGGGTAGTGATGGGTTTTTAGAGGGTCATTCATCTTTTACCACTCTTGGATTTTAGATTTCTTTAGATTTCTCTTTACATTTTTAGAAAATCTGTTGACGCGGTTTTGCTGGTTTTTATTTACTCTTTCACTCGTTTCAGTACGAAAAAAGTCCTTTGCATAATATTTATAAGTAAATTAATAATAATAAAATCATAATGATATTTATTGACCATAGACCATATGATACGTAAATAAGGAAAATATTAGGAATTTTACTTTAAACATTTACAGTTTGATTTCCAACCAATTCTTAAAGTTCTTATGCAAAACTCCAGTGAGTTATGACTTACAGTACACTCCCGACATTAATGAACCCAGTCGTTTACGTGCTATTAGCGTGATACTGTGAGCTCTAATTAGATTCTGATTCATTTTTAATTGCTCAAATGTTTGTGGCCTGCTGCAATTACACGCTTTGTAGTCGCCAGAATGTGTTTCCAGTCACACTTTCCAGTTCTTTACTGGACAATCTTTCTATAAAGAAGGTCTCCGTTATATATTTCTAACTATATTAAATACTTATAGTCTGTAAACGTTGCGGGACTGTTTAACAGAATTGCTGTAATTCTCAATTAGTTCATATCTAACTAAAGCAGGTTTATAGCCCATGGTTCTCCAAAAAATATTTTTTCATATTCATGTCTGGATGCGTTTACTCTATAGATTTCATCTTTTTTTTTACCATAGTCTCAGTCTCAAATATGTCAAACCCTTAAGTATATTCAAAACTGTATTTTTGGTCAAAATCATGTGTTGCTGATCTACACAAAACTTCTTTAGCTTTTTTCTGAGTCTTCTTGAGATCTTCAGACTACATCGGCATTCAGAACAACTTTACGCAGCTTTTTCCGACAAGTTATGAGCCCGCTATGACATACCATCCTATAGTGTTTCAATAAAATTTTTTCATTAAAGATTTTGGGTAAATTAAAATTTGAGAGTACCTTTAATATCTTTCTTCTGGCGCATGGTACGGCAGTTGGACATGAAGACTTTTTTTCAGACCCCTATTAATTGTCCAACCTTTGTATGTAATATGATACCTACCCACAGAGACTTTAAGCATCTACATATATAATCTTTATAAAAGTTACTGTACAACGTTTACAATTCTGTAGCGCAACACTGCTCCCAAAGACGAAACAAGGAAAAGTATTATTAAATGCGTCTGCTCCACTATGACAAGAATAACAGATAAAATTCTTCCGATTAAGAAGATAGACATTGAATGTAATGAAAGTCCTTAAAATGGCTTGGATGAAAAAATAACATCAAACAAAACATTATTTCCTAATTATCTTTTGTTTTATTTCGTTTTAATAGCTATACCAATATCCTCAAAAATATGCAAATTATCAACCTTGACTCCTCTATCTTTCTAAACTACATTTGATCTCGAAATAACCATATAAAATCATATATAGAAGGTAGTTCACTGTTGTATTGACTTGTATTTCTCCTAGAATTTTCTGATATGAAAAAAATTATTTTCACTACAGTTTTCATATCATGCTTATTTTTCTCGATGAAGTGCCGTGTAAGTACAAAATTATTTTGATATAGAATTTTGTATTTATTACTGCACATATATATTCTAGCAAACACTATACACGTTCATCCCTGAGCATTGTGAATTTTATTTTAACAAAAGTTTAGTAAATGTAAAAATTGGAAAATGTTATAAACTCAGCAGAACAGAATTATATTTAAATCTGACCTTTGACTTATTTGTGGACATTCTAAACAATCAAATGGGACAGGTAAATTTAAACAAAGAATTTATTAGACCACTCATTTCGATATTACTGTAGATCATGATAACCGGTTACCAATTCAGAAGCAATGAATACAGAAAAGGACCAATTGAGTTTATGTTGGGTTTATGTGAAGCTATGACATCTAACATGTATGATATTCCACACATGCTTTCCCATTCCAATATGCAATGTCCTTTTAAAAAGGTAACCTTTTAGGTTCTAATATACACTTACAACTTTTTCTAAATTGTATGTGTTTTAGGGTGTTAATTATTACATGTATAAAGTAACACCTAATGCTACAAACATGCCGCCTTTGATACCAGAAGGAAGATGGAAATTAGAAATGACCTTCATGTACTTAAACAAATACGTTTTATTCTCTATAGATTGGTACTGTAGTGTTGAATATCCTATATCATTTCTTACAGCTTAACTAACCTTAATTTTTTTATGGGTGAAACGTAGGTTTCTCTCCAGACTAAATAACTTACAAAATCGATAAAAAATCAATAAACAGCAATAGACATAATACTTACTTTAAATGATGCTCAAGAATACCACGGCTTGAGATTTAGCTCTATCTTACAAATTTTTAATTCAGGTCGTAGGTATTGGTTCTGCAGTTGTCTAATTTATAAAGTAATGGATGAAGGTTTCAAAAAAACACAAAAACATACACAAGAAGGGCGCCATCTGATTATGAAGCTTAATTAATTGTAATTAAGTAGATCGAATAGATTAAATGAATCTAATAAATCTGTCTGAAAACACTAATCAGACCGATAAAAGTTTAGTACAAAATATTGATTAATTGCAACAAAGTTAAAATTTTGATTAATAAAAATATGAATAAAAACTTTCATAATTATATGGTTCAATCTTACTGATTTTAATTAACTTTAAAATCATATTTATTTGAGAAAACACCAGAAAAACTATAAAAATATAAAAGATTACAAATTTTACATTCAAAAATTTAAATAACAAGTCCCTACCTAAGAGCTCATTTAATAATAAAAGTTTAATGAATAAAAAAAAGAATTGTATTGAAATGCATTTAAATGAAAAACAAACTATAAAAAATTATTACCAGATTCAAACGAGTTTACATAAATGTTCAACACTAAAACAATACATAAGTCACAATACCTTTAGTTGTCTGTAAATCAAAAACTAAATCAACGGTAAACTGCATAAATTTGACTATAGCATACATCAAGCAATCGCCGCAAATGGAAACTGGAAGGTCGGTAGATTTTTTTTTTCATAAATTAAAGATGTAAGGGAATAACCCACGTAATATCTGGATGTGGTGAAACATTATTTACAAATTCACCCCCAAAACACACTAACTGAATGCAACCATTAAAGTTCCATAAGATTTGGTTATTAATCTAATTTTGATAACCATCACAAAGGTTCGTTGTTTTCATTAAAATAACCCACATAATAATTAAATCTGAACTGGATAACACAAATTTATTTATTAATCGAGGTTTCGATTACAGAAGAGAAAGTCTGTAAATGTTACTGTATTTCGGTACAATAATTATTTAAACGAGAATGCGGTGCTGTAGACTGTATTAACATCATTACACTTTAATAGGAAAAGCTAGTTTTCCCATTCTTCAAAAGCAGAAACATCCGGAAAAGTGTTTAGCGAAATAACTGTACTTTTTATTAACCACGAATTCTTGATTAATATCCGGACACTTAATTAAACGATATAATTATTAACTGTAAGTTTTGTTAGTTAACTCTGCCGGCATCCGAAACTGAAAGTCCATTAAACTGTATGAAAACTAGATTTAGAATTTTCTTTTAATTCTATTTGACTAAAGTGAAACGGTATGTAGTGTCGACCGGAGTCGACCGTCTTCTGTAGAAGCTAGATCAAAAGTCCCGTGTCTCAGCATTTCGGCCCCTATTTGAGCGCGAAAATAAATATGTTTTTCTATGCAATAAGGAAGTTTCTACTAGCATTCACGCGTGATTCTCGACCTAACAAACAGAAGTAGGGATCGAAAAATAACGCGAGAACAACAGCGTCACATGTGCCGACTAGACTTGCGGATGGTGCAATTTTTAAGTTAAATACGCAGAAAAACCAAATTGAATTTTGAACACGTGTAGACGTCACCTTTCGAACAAAGAGAAAAGTTGATCTTTCACTAATGCATTCCCGGGATACAGACGGAAATGTTTTTATTGAGCGAGATGACTTGAATACATTTTATATTTTATCAAGGTCTTTTAATTTTTTCAGCAACGCAACCATTCCTACGAGGGGACAAACAAAGCTCTAAAGATATTATTTATTACCTCCACGTCCATTAAGTTTATAGAAGTTCGAAAACAATCTTTTGAGATATTCGTTATAAGTGTGATTATACAACAACATTTTAGCTACAAATAAAATACAATTTTACAGGACCGAACTTTAAGTTTTTCAGGAAATATACATACAAAACTGACATACTTGAGGCCGATAGAAAATATACCGTTACATGGGTGTGGTTATAATAATGATATAACATCATATAATATCAGACAAGAAATGGGTTTCTGCATGGTGATGGTGATTGCACAGATAATAGTAATAAATGATGATATGTATGTTGCACCTTTCCTCTCCATTGGTCAGGAGTACTCTTAGCTATAAGTTAAACTAGCGTCTCTTCCAGTACACTCCATTTGGATGTTGGGATTGTAGACGGATAACCCGAACCTGCCCGTGTTTGTGGGTACTTGACTGTAAATAAAAGTAGTTTACTTAATGTTACCTTATAACTAACCTGCTACATATATAATATAAATAAAATGTAATAAACAACAAATAATTTATATACAGTGATTAACGACGAAAGAAAATACTGTAACGAACTTAATTTTTTAAGTATATAATTCGCTGGGTTTTTAATTCAAACAAGGTATAAAGAAAAAGTATTTCCGTCTTGGTATTCATTAAAATAAAATTACTATTTGTGTGAACATTTTACATTTCTACAAGTAATTCTGTCCCTTTTAGTAACGTATTCTAAACATTTCTGCTGTAATCATATTGTAAAATAAAACTAATTCTTTCAAAGCACCTAATAAGTAAACTAATAAACAGACAGTGTGACCTCCTTCTAGACAAATAGATTATTATGTTGAGCAAAATCTTTGCTATTAAGATGTTCGAAAAAAAATGTTTTGAATTATATTCACATTTCACGAAATATAATTATAATTTAAATACAGTTACATTCCAATAACGTGTTCTTGGGCCTGAAGTGTTTTTAGTGGTCTACATTTTTTTAATACATATAGATGAAAATTTAATTCAATTTTTCTGATTGGTAACACTAATGTTAGGTTTATTGTGTGTTGGTTAAGACCTTTTCAAATATAATCGCCCTTTTTAAAATTTAAAAAAGAGAATCAAACACAGATTTTACGATAAGTAAGTCTTGGGTAGTCTGGAGGAATGCGAATACACATATAACACAATACTTGTGTCTTATTAATAAAATTCTGACAAAGATTTTTTTATTTTCGATTTGGTTTTATTTTAGACAATTTTTAAGCATATTATCGGTCTTTCGTCTAGAAGTTTCCCGTTTACTATGTTAAACGATTTAATGCTAAAGTAATAAGACAACTAAAACAATATAGTGGAATAATCTAATTAATGTTACCTCATCTAGGTATAGGATTTCTATGCACTTGCATGTTTTTTCTGCTTATAGCAAACATATGCAGAGTTATATTTCTACATGTTTAAGCCACATATGAATCACAAAAATGCATGCATATTTTAGCATTTTTGAACGAGTGTGCATATTTTACCACTTTTTGAGCGTTTTACATGCTTTAATTATGAAATTTCTAATATTTTTTAAATAATTTTAGCATTTTAGACAACCAACCAAGGGCGGCTTAGTTGAGTCTAGGGGAAACCCATAATTTAAGCTTATTGTTAAATACTAAGCTATAAAAATATTTTACTGCCTTAACCATCTGTGTACTTGTTAATATTTTCTAAGAAAAAGTTTCAACTAAAGTTTAAATACTTACATCCTGCGGTATTGTGATAAATAGGTATTAGGAAATTCCAAAGACCCTTTGACAACTTCCTGTTCATAGAAAAATTTGCCTGTACTTTTGTTTACTAATCTTGTAATCTTTCAATTAAGACAGTTCAGAAATTGCAAACTGCATTTTAGTTTGCAATTTTAGAGTATAAAGATGGGTAAAGAAAACGGTCTGTGTCTGTTACACTTCGAAATTATGTTAAGGAATTCAGTGTTCTTACAACTGACGATAAGGTGTTGATTTGTACAGTGTTCGATGATAAAGTGACTGCAACGAAACGCTTTCAAGTTACACAATATCTGAACACGGTTCGACATCAAAAGTGTGTTGCCCTGAAATCAATAAAACAAACATTGTTACCGGGGTACCTTAATAATTCGCGCGGTGAGTCCAGCAAATCGATCGAATATAATAAAAAACTATGTAGTGCATTAGTGGCTGCAGATATCCCGTTAAGTAAAATTAATCACTCAGCATCTCGTAATTTTCTGGAAGAAATTTCAAAAATGCCAATACCCGACGAGTCTACACTCAGGAAAAATTATTTACCTCGTTTATACGAAGAGACCACAAAATCAATTAGAAAACATGTAGCGAATAACTACATATGGGTTTCCATTGACGAATTTACTGACACTACTGGAAGGTGCGTAGAAACTTCATTTCCTTTAAGCAATTTACGGATGTTTTATTTTCTATTTTGTTACTTACATATTTAATCACAACAATATTTTTGCTTGATTAAAATATAATTTTTTTGAAATAATTGTTTTGCGCTAATTGTTTGTAACCGACTAATTATGTAGTTCGATAAAATAAAAATCAAATTTTTGTTTTCAGATACCTGGCTAACGTTATAATCGGCGTTTTAAATTCGGAGAACAATCCCAAATCCTATCTAATAGCAATGGACGTTTTCAAGAGCACCAATCATTGTTCTGTGGCAAAATTCTTTGATAATTTGATGGCTATTTTGTGGCCGGACGGCATACAGTACAACAAAGTACTCCTGTTCGTCACCGACGCGGCACCGTACATGATCAAGGCTGGAGCAGGCTTACAAGTTCTGTACGAAAAAATGATCCACTTAACTTGTTTTGCCGTGCGCAAAAAGTGCGGGAAATATATCCTAACGTAAACTCTATAATTTTAGATGTAAAAAAATTGTTTGTAAAGCTCCATATCGCATACAAATGTTTAGGGAAACTGCTAAAGAAGTGCCTCTCCCACCTGAGCCTGTAATAACAAGGTGGGCTACTTGGCTTTCTGCAGCAGAATATTATGCAACAGGATGCTTTTAGTACTAAGGAGGTGAGGGCAGAATTATTGTTTGTTTTGACAATTTTTGTGCGTTTAGCTAAAGTAATTCAGAAATTAGAAAGTCAGGGAAATTCATTAGATGAATCTTTTGAGCATGTAAAATTGTTAGGTGTTTCTTTGAATAAAGTAAAAGGGCCGAAGGGTTTGACTATAAAACAAAAATTTAAATCCGTTATAGACAAAAATCCTGGTTTTCACTTAATTAAAAGCATAAACGATGCATTATCTGATCAAGACATTTTAGACGAGCTAAAACATTATTCGCTTGTAGAATTAAACAATTTTAAGTATGCCCCAATTACGTCTTGCGATGTGGAACGGAGTTTCTCAAAATACTATAAAACAATATTTAGGGATAATAGGCATATGTTTACTTTTAAAAATTTAAAAATGTACGTCATTGTGAACTGTAACGCTCTATGTTTAGAAAATATAATTAATTAAATTATTGCATAGGATGTCTAATTAAAATAATTTCTGTAAATAAAATGTAAATAACCCTAAACAGGTGTTTTTTTAATAATGAAAGTGCATATATTTATTAAAAATTTCTAATAAACGCATATTTCATGATTTTTAAGTGCATATTTCACGTTTTTATGGTGCATAAGTGCATGCATATTTCAGCATTTTTAAGTGCATACAAATCCTATACCTACTCATAACTAACCTGCTACATATATAATATAAATAAAATGCAATAAACGAAAAATAATTTATATACAGTGGTTAATGATGAAAGAAGATACTGTTACGAACTAATTTTTTTAAATATTTAATTCGCTGTGTATTTAATTCAAACAAGGCATAAAGAAAAAAGATTTTCGTCTTGGTATTCATTTAAATAAAATTACTATTTGTGTAAACATATCAAACAGAATCTCAAGGAGGAAATTCAAAAGTGTTGCTCTTCCATTCCCCCTTGTATAATTTAAGTAAATAAACATAGTAAGATTTAATGATTATAATAATAATAATTTATAATAAGAGTAAATTTGAGGGTAATAACAATAATAGTAGTAGTAGTAATAATAATAATAATAATCATAATAATGATAATAAACTTTTGTTCATGGACGTTATAAAATTATATGCTGAGAACCACACCCATATGAAACAGCCGCAAAATGTAGTGAATACATTTAGCGAGGACATCCGAATGTCGTTTGGTATTAACAATCCATATAAAAAAAGGCAGAAGCAAATATGCTAAATTGACCAACATAACTGTCGCTTCCAACAGTTACTGGCAAGTCAAGCTTATAAATACCTTGGAATTGAGCTGAATATCCGTATTGATCATACAAACTTAAAAAAAGAACTTCAAAAGAGATACACGAAAAGACTCACTAAACTTCTTACTACAAAACTTGACCTTAGAAATCTGACGACTGCTATTAACACATACGCAATTCCAGTTCTGACCTATTCATTTGGCATTATAAAATACTGGAATACCGACTTAGAAGCGTTGGACAGATTAAGTAAAACTATAATGACGACGTTTAGAATGCACCGTCCTAAGAGCGCTGTCCAACGAATATACCATCGACGCAGTGAAAGTGGCAAAGAGCTGGTAAATATTCGAGGATTATAGTGATCCCTAGAAGAAAAAATGTGTAAGTATTTCTATAATTCGCACCACCCAATGATACAAATAGTTTGTGAATGCTGCAAAAACTATACTCCTCTAAACTTAGCAGTTCACCACGTAGAGTCCCAAGAACTTAGGGAATATTCATGAAAGCTGAAAAGATAAGATTTTACATGGAAAATACCCAACAGTTCTGAACAAGGATATGGTTGACAACGAAGCTCCTTTACTATGGCTGAAAGATCTTAATCTATATCCTGAAACCGAAGGATTCATTGTAACCATCCAAGACAATATTATTAGCACCCGAAACTATAATAAACATATTCAGAAAAACCCTGAGTCGCTTGATATTCGTAGACTCTGTAATTTACCCGGCGAAACAATTGAAGATATAATAGCCGACTGCTCTATGCTTTCGAACACTGCCTACCTTGGTAGACATAATGAGTCGCAAAAACTGTACATCGACAATTAGCATTAAAATATAATCTAATAAGCAACCTTCCACCATTTTAGAAATACCCTCCAGTACCAATTTTAGAATCCCAACGACACCGTACTATACTGAGACAGACCTATCCTAAAGGACAGAACAGTCGATTACAATCGTCCAGACGTAGTCGTGATTGACTAAAAAGGATAAGGTTGCACTAATCATAGATATTAGCTGTCCGTTAAGTAACAACTTACAAAGAACGGCAACAGAAAAGATAAACTAGTATCAGAATCTGGCCATTGATATGCAGCATACTTGGCAATGATCCAAAGTCAAGATAATACCTGTTATTATATCTAACTATCAAAGGCGTAGTAACTAAAAATTTAAAAAACTCTTTATGCCAAATAGATCTACCTCAGGGCCTTATCAGACACACGCAAAAAGCTGTCATACTGCATTGCATTTGCACATTGTGCATAAGTTTCTCAGTGAAGCATAGACCAGGCTGACACCCTCCCTATGCTAGTATTTTGTAAACCAGGTGGAACCTGAGTAAAAAAACAGGTAATAATAGTAGCAATAATAATAACAACACTATGGGTATTTCAGTACGAATTGTTTGTGTTTTCCAAAAGCACCAGTTCTGCGAGTGCAAATATTATATTTTCTGTACGTTTCACTCAATAAAAAAGTAGGCAATTCCAGTAAACTGTACGGATGTAATTTGACATTTTTTACATTTACAATTAATTTATTGACAACTCTTGCAATAAATATAGAAGTAAAAGTATACATGGTGTGTGATGTGGTGTAGTAGCTTAGTCGATAGAAGCTACGTATTAGTAAATTGAAGCTGTTGCCAACGCAGGTTTGATTGCAGCTGGGAGAACACCTTTTTTTAATTTTTTTTATAAAAATTTATAATAATTTTCTCTTCGAAAAATGCTTAATTACTGCAAAGCTTTAATAATTTTCTTAAAACTTACAATTACAGGATAGGAAGATTTTACAAACCATATTTTAAAAGTGTAGGGATATTCGATTTCTGAAGAAGACATGCAATTTATTTTTTAATTATTTAGGTTAGTCAAAGAAAAAATATACTTTACAACTTGAGTGGAATGCCGATATCGCTCTCAAACGATTGGGACACTCCGCCTTCGGCATCGTGCTTTAAATTTCATCCTCGTGCGATATGGGCATTATTTTCACTCACGTATATTTTCTACTTTTGAATTTTGTAAATCTAAGCTATTAAAAACATTGCATTACAATCTTTTGCGACGTTTTGTGAGGTTAAAATGTGTCAAATTTAAATGTTTTTATATGTAGTATACTTAAAACAAAAGTTACCAATCTTACAAATAAATAGTTTTCAAAAACCATTTTATTATGAAAACGTTTTCAGTGTCACAAATATTAAATGGTTAATTTGTTTACACCATATCAAATTATCACAAGATTTATTATACAATTATAATTTTTTGTTAAAATGTTTTTGGACAAAATAAATTATTTTTATTGAATTGAAAAAATATTGCTAAATGGTTCAACTTTATAAAGAAAATCGGATGCAACAAAGGGGTAAAAGTTTTTTAAATAGATTTTCATCACTATAGTAAAAACCAAATAAGAATAAAGTAGATGGCGCTTCGATCCAAGTTACATTTACACACCTAAAATTAAAAAACAGCGGGACATCTGAAATATTATATTGTTTAGTTTTGAAAATATTTACTGAAAAATATATAAAATTTATTTCTGTGATTTTGTACAAGTGCCAGTGTATCTTATGAACAATTTATAAATAGAATTAATAAATAATGTACACTGTCATGACACTATAATGTCACTATGATTCGAAAAACCTTAAAAGTTATTTTATACTGGCTGAATATCAACATCTTCGTCTGATTCGTTGGGTTGAAACTTTCCTTCCGATCCTAAATTTATAATATCTTTTCCATAATATCCTCTACTACTTTGTCTAAATCCCACCTTCGTTTTTCTTCATTAATTATGTGGTATACCTATGCAATCTTTCCATCGTTCTGCAGTAACAGAAGAAATCCCTTGATTAGGAGAATTTGTTGACGCCAGTAAGTGAATATATTGAATGTATTATTAGCTGCCATGTACTACTACATGATGTTTCACTTGTGCCCATATCAACTCGATTGGATTTAAATTACAAATATAAGGGGACAATCCTAATATGGTTTTTCCACTTTTCACTTTTCACCATTTCATTACTTTTGACCATTAGGAACTACTTTTCCTCTTGGATTTTTGAAGGATTGTCGTTCAGCCATAATTAAAATTGGATTCATACTAAAATATTACGTTTATTTAAACTGCAATTAACATTGTTAAATAAATCATCATACCTGCACAGTAATAAGAACAGCACCGGGAAGGTATAAAAGAACTATTGTTTTAATCAAAGAATTAAAAATTATAAAGAACTTCAGAAAAACTCGAACTAAACCATAACCTCGAAAATTGTCAGTATTAATATCTTAGACATAGATGCAGCGTTGCCGGATTTTAGGTATGAATTTCCGATTTCCCCTTTCATTTAAAACTTTGTACATTAATTAATGAGCATTTTGTCACGTTAATTATGAATGTACTTTAATTATAGTTTCTTTTTACGCTCACAATAAGTTATTTTCGTAGTTGAACGAACGTAAGCCGTAACGTTTATTGCAGAACTGAAACGGCGCTTTACACATAATTTATGCACAAATTTACTTTTTAAGTTGTGTGAACGTGCCTCGTATTTTAGCCAATCAACGCGAAGGTCAAGCTTGCCCTATACCTTCTTTCGCTTTATTCTTAGCTGAATTCTACTATAGACCCTGTACACCTGCAGTTACATACTGCTGTGTTATCTGCAGTCAAAAATTTTGAATAGGTAATTTGGGCTGCCTATCTTTCAGGCGTTCATAAAACAGTTTTTTTAAATTTGAGAAAATTGAGTAATTTTGTTATTTAATAAGTAAAGGATACACTCTACATCACATGGTGATAATAAAAAGTGGATATTAATTGGATTTTTTACTTAAAATTGAAAATTTATTTAGACAAGCTACGATTTACATGTAGATAGATCGGTTGACTTGGTTTTTCATATTTGAAGCCACCGTAAGGTGTATTTTCACCTGGAAATTATAAAAGGCATAATTGGAAAGGTGTATGCAAGTAATCACCACAATACTTACAGTTTTATTCTTAAATTTCAAGTAAACCCCATGTTGGTTTAACGATGCAACAAATTTCAGCATAATTGCATAATTTTCATTAATCTTTGAACTTGCAGCCAAAATGTTTTGCTGCAATATTGATAATTAGATTCTACTGCACCTTTAGCAATAGAAGTTTCAAGTGAAACAAGTTTTGTAAAGAAGATCTCAGCCGTTGTTGTTCAAAATTTGAACGATTTAACATGTTTTGCTATAATGGTAGAATATTGTTTATATTTAAGATTTTGGTGTCAAAGTGAATGTAAATAGTAGTTAATAGGATCTTAGGTTTAAGTTTATGTTTCGGAAAGGATGTAGAAAGGTACGAAAATGTTTTTATTTGAATTTTTATCAAACCTGATTGTAAGGAAATCCAATATGGTTGTCATTCAAATACTGCAGTTTTAATTGCTTTGTTATAGGCATATTATATATCAAAAGAAAGGAAAATTTGTCATCTTTCCGTTTATAACATTTATTTTAACATTTAAGTTAATTTTTTTAAAGAATGTGGTTAAGAAATTTTATTTCAAATCGATGTTCGATTGTTTTCTGGTGAGATATTGATTTTCTAGTTCCGAACTAAATAAATCAATAACGATGTTCAATTGTTTTTCAAATACTATAAAAAGAGCACCAAATTTTGGGCACTTGCTTCTCGATTTTGATACGAAGCAGAAGCCATGACAGTTGGCACAATAATTTGATAAAATTTTGAGGTTATGTGTTGAATCTTACGTCAATTCAAACGTCAAAAAGTGAGGTTATGTCAAATGTCACAGAAATTTAATTTTTTTATTAAGGCAATTTTAAGTTTGAATAACAAGTAACATTTGAATAAACTATTAAAGTGGAAGTGCATTAATTAAAGTGTTGTGAACGTTTAGTGGATTAAATGGTTTAAAGATTATTGAGAAAATTTATGGAATCTTATTTTAAATGGGAATGAGGTTAGAAATTGGAAAGGTTGTGCAATTAACCAAATGTATAGAATGTACTCACGTTATGGAATATTCATGTATCATCTTTATAAAATAATAATTATATTCAAGCTGCGCAAATAAAAATTCAATTTGGAGATTGGTTTGATAAGTCAGTTTGTCAACATATAACCAGGTAACTTCACCAATAATTACAGGAAACTGCTATTCGACTTTGCGTGTCTATTAAATTTTGTGTAGCGCGAAATTCTTTGAATTTAAAAGAAATTTTTAATTTCAAACTTCAACTTTAAATTTTTCATTCGTTTATTTCTTTAGTTATTAAATAGTAGTTTAAGATTGTTGGTTTAATCAATTAAAAATTAAATAGGGCAAACGGAATTAGATTGTCTCTTAATTCTTAATTCATTTAAGCCATTTGACACCAATATTTATTCAATTTTGTTTCATGTTTATGTAATCTTAGTTGTTTATAATTATTCTCGTTTCTCTCCAGGTAATTTAAATTTAATTTGATTTTTTTTGTGTGTTAATAAATAAAATTCACCATTTAAATGTTTTCAAAAGAAATTTATTTGTGTTTTGTTTTTCTTTATTTTGTGTGTCCTAAATAGTGTTTTACAGAAAGAATATGAACAATATTTTATTACTTTATCAAAGAGCGATCCGCCTGAATATTTTTCTCATGCTATTTTTCCTGAGTTTGTCTTTGATTTGTTAAATCAATGCCGGTGCAGAATTTTATTTTCATTATAAAGGTAAGTGGTGTTTGTTTTGGTATAACCTTTCAGTTTGCCCTCAATTTTTTAAACAAATTTGATAGTGGTCTTTTAGAAATAAATTAATCTGTGATCAAGTGTTGTAAAGTGTATTCTAGTACAGCGCTTATTCGGATAAAATTTTTATGGCGTCCAAACAAGACAGTTTCTATTTTTCATAAATTAAATTAACCATATCATAGCAATACGTTAAAGTAACTATTTAAGTATTACGTTCTTGTTTTCAGACAACGTTACCTTGAATTTCTTAGAATAAGGGTATCACTAAATATAACATGTAGATCAAAGTTAAACTATGAATTTAATTTGTTTGCTGTAAATTAATAACAAATAAATCATTGAACTTGGAAAGGGCCTTTGTTCTACTTTACAGGGTGCAGTGGGGTTGAATATTGAGTATATAACCGTAATCACAAGTAGTCAATAGCATAATAAATCTTCACTGTTCAATAAACAATAATTAAAAGAAAAATTCATCAAAATGCTTAAATTGGTAAGTTTCGAGCATCAATACTTTTAGTGTATTGAAATGTTAAAGTGTAATTTTGTCTTATTGTGCAGGTATCCATTTTTGTCATATTTGCCATTGCTTTTGCGGTTGATAGCGGTGGTGTAATTGGGCACGCTGTTCACCCTAGCGGTGTTTCTCATCAAAACAACTTGTTGGCTATCCATCCTGTACCTGTTGTTGTAGCTCATCATGGAGTTGGACATGGGGGCATTTAAATTCAATAGGATGCATTTATAAAAAGATAATCATGACTATCTAATTTATTTCAATTTTGTTAAATTATCACGTGTTGTGCCTGTATTTTATTTGTTAATAAATAGTAGTAAAATGTATTTCGTTTCTTTTTCTATAGGCCAGAAAAATTATGTCGAAAAATGACGAAATTTCTCAAAAATTCTCAACAAGCCCGGGTTTTGTCAGCAGCTTTAATGTGAGGTTGTATAATAACAGTAAATAGTTACAGTAAATAAACACCTGATGCATATCGCGTGAAAAAAAATTTTTATAAAGAAGGAGGAGCCAAATTTACTTTTTCCAATTATTTTGAAAGCTCATATCAGGTTTTCGGAAAAGTGCTTGTTATGAAAATTGCTGCTCGTAAAATGTAATACAAGAAAGGATCTACTTTTCGTATAACTAACCCTTTCAGTAATATAAGAGTCTGAAAGCACTGATACAAAGGACCCGCAAATTTCATGATGTCAGCTTTGTTGTGTGGTTGGTTAAGACCTTTTCAAATATAATCGCCCCTCTTAAAATTTAAAAAAGAGGAATAAGCACAGATTTTGCAAGAAGTAAGTCTTGGGTAGTCTGGAGAAGTGTGAATACTGAAGTCTGCGTTACTGAAGTCTAACACAGCCAACAACATTCATTTTCTTCGTCGTGTGCTTTCAGAATGTCATATGACTGTTATCTTCAGCAAAGCGGTTGTACAACCGTGCCGAGATCGAAACCCTGATTGAGTGATAGGTAGCAAATTAATAAACTCTAAGTATTTTCTAATTTATAAATTGATTATCTTTTCGATGATGTTTGAACGTGTTGATAAAATGCTAATCGGTCTCTAGTTCTTATACTCTACAGGTTGTTCGATCTTTGCTATTGGAGTTACAAGAGCCGATTTCCAGCTGTCTGTCAATTTTATATCATATTTAATCCATCAGATCCTGCAGAATTCCTTTTTATAGAATCGATTATTTTTTATGTTATATTGGTATCTATAAGATTGAAACTAAAAACGGCATTATTATCTAATTCATTACTTTTGTAGAAATTAAGTACCTACATGTTGAGGAACTGAGATTTGAAGGTAACTATTAACAAAATAACTATTAATTTCATCAGCGTTACCTTTAAAGGAGTTATTTTTAGATGCAATATTTAGCGCTCTGAATTCCTTTCATAGTACTTTAGAATTTTTAGTATAAGCAGTTTTTTTTCATTCTTTATTGCGGTATTTATAAAATTGCGCAGTGTTCTGTAATAGTTCTATGCAGCTGTGGTTTTCATGTTTTTATATTTAGTTTTGGCCTTATCCCTTAAGCTCAGTAACAATCTAATATTATCAGTTAGCCATGGCGGCTGTCTTTGTGTTCTTTTAATAATTTTCCACGCCGCCTATTTATTAAACAGATTTAATATCCTAGGACTTAAAATAATAACGTTTTGATTATTATCATTTTCATAAAATATATCGTCCAAGGAGACTGATTGTTATTCAGTATAGAAGTTATCAACATCAACTGAAAGAGTTGCGACCTTACCTATTAGTAGATATTTATCTAAACCAATTGGCCTTACCGCAAGTAACTTATTTATTTTGTTCCATGTAACTATACAGGGTGTAACTGATATAATTAGAAACCTCGTAATGGGGGATAGCTGTAATGATTTAGAACATATTTTTCTTATCAACCTGCGGTCGCTTCTTGCTAGTTTTCAAGAAAATCACATTTTAAATTTTAAGTACGCCCATTGTACTCACAATACATTAAATATACTAAACAAGCAAAAAAACTATTTAAATGACAAAAGGAATCGCAGATAAAACTCTTTAGATTAAAGCAATATGGAATGTAATGAACGAAACCATGAAATGGCTTGGATGAAAAAAATAAAATCATACACAGGATTATTTCCTGATTATCGTTTGTTTGTTTTGCTTTACTAGCCATAACATTAAATTAGCAACCTTGACTCCTCTATCATTTCAAACTCCAGTTGATCTCGAAAAACCTATATAAAATCATTATACTGAAGGTAGTTTACTGCTGCCTTGACCTGTATTTTCTCCTAAAATTTTCTACCATGGAAAAAAATTATTTTTACTACAGTTTTCATTTCATGTTTATTTTTCTCGATCGAGTGTCGTGTAAGTATAGAATTATTTTGATATATAAAGCTTGTCATTAATTAATGTGCCCAAATATCCTAGCAAACACTATACACATTCATCCCTGAGCATTGTGAAGCAACATACTTTAACAAAAGTTTAAGAGATCTAATAGTTGGAAAATGTTATAAAATCAGAAGATCAGAATTATATTTAAATGTGAGCTTTGACCTATTTGTGGACATTTTAAACAATCGAATGGGACAGGTAAATTTGAACAAAATAATGACTAGATCACTCATTTCAATATTTATGTCATTAGGTCAAGATAATCGGTTGCCAATTTAGAAGCAATGAAAATCGAAAAGGACCAATTGAGTTTATGTTGGGTTTATGTGAAGCTATGGCATGTAAAATGTATGACGTTCCACATATGCTTGCCCATTCCAATATTCAATGTCCTTTTAAAAAGGTAAACTTCTAGGTTCTAATATTTCCTCGTTGTTTCTACATTGCAGTATGGTGTTTTAGGGTATTAATTATTATTACATGTATAACGTAACACCTGATACTACAAACATGCCGCCTTTAATACCAGAAGGAAGATGGAAACTAGAAATCACTTATATGTACTTAAACAAATACGTTTTATTCTTTATAGATTGGTACTCTAGTATTGAATACCCTACACCATTTTTTAAAATCAAAAATTAGAAGTTAACTAATACTAAATTTCTTGTGGGTGAGGTTATGATAACTATATAATATTAGAAAGGTGATAGATTTCAGAACGTGTTTCAATTAAAATATCTAAAATCAATAGCTTAATTTTGACGTTTGATTGTAGGTACCTAGCTCTTTTGAACTTGATATTTCTGCTTTAAAAAGTTGAACGTTATACTGTTTATGTTATTTTTGCGAACTGGCTTCTTTTCCACTACACTCCGTTTGGATGATCGGGTTTATAGACGTGAAAGCCGAATACTTAACTGTAAATATAATTATTTTACCTAATATAATTACGTTACCTCATAACTACAGGTGAAAGTTTAAATCAATTTTTATGACTGGTAACATTGATATCAGGCTTATTGTGTGGTTGGTTGAAACATTTTCAAATATAATCGCCCCACTTAAAATTTTAAAAAGTGAGCTAAACATAGATTTTGGGGGAAGTAAGTCTGGAAGAGTGTGAATACACATATAATACAATACTCACGTCTTAATTGTTATTTTTGGTTTGGTTTTGTTTTAGAGGGTTTTTAAGCATATTATCGTATCTCTGGGTTACTAATTAATTCTTTATGGAGAATTAAGTGATTTTTAGTTTAGAAGTCTTCCGTTTACTATTTTGGACAATTTATTGCTGAAGTGATAAAACAACTCAAAGAATATAATGGCGTAATCTGGCTCATTAAATTGTAAAACACTGGATGTGAGATTATTTTCCCTAATAACATTTATTAATTTTGTATTACGTGGAATTCTGAGGCGTAAACAGTTTTTGGTAAATATAAACTGTTATTTCTCATACTTATTGGCGACATCCAACAAATCCTGCTTTATTTGAAAACCAACCCACAATGGCGTGCTGTAAATTTATTTGAGATAATAACTCAACAAGTTAAAAACGAGGACATGATTGCAAAATTTGAAAATTCATTTAATGCAAAAGTTCAGAGTTCAACTATAACTGTCATGTTTCAGCAACTTTGAGGTGTGAAGCTTTTTTGTGTGGTGTCAATCATGGCCAATAGTGTTTTGTTTTGGATTACTGTGAAATATTTACGTAATGATAAAATTATATTTTAGATAAGGGATACCTGGGTAAGTTTACTGTGTAACTCTGTTTGGGTTTCAAACAATAATAATCTGTGTCTATTTATTATGTATGTATGTACTTTGTGTATTTTATTAACAAATATTAAACCTTTTTAAATTTAAATTTATACACTAAAATTGAAAGTAAATAATCGCCTGTTATATGTTGGCATCACAAATTGTTTGTGATCGATCCTTTCAACATAAATCAGATGGTTTTTGTCGCTATTTTTCTGAATAATAACTACAAAGAATTTGAGTGACACCCTCTATAATATTTATTAGTTTTTGTAACCTGTCTGAAATTAGTAAGCCTGTATGACGTAGCAACCGAAGAGAGAGGACGCTGGAGTTGAAATATAATTGGCTCCGTTGGTGTCGGGATTTAGAACTACAATATTAGCAGACCTCTTCTGTTTCACAAAAACTGTTTCAAAATTGTCATGGTAATGCAATTTACTTAACTATGCTGTTACATCTTCAGCAAGTTGAACTGATTTACAGCACTTTATTTGTATAAATAAGTTAAATCTAATTAAAACAAAAATATTGTACTATAATCCCTACTCTAGCTTTCAAATTATACAGTGCACGCCTCCGACAATTTGTTGTTGGCGCCTTTTGAAGAGACAGAACTTAACATTACAGCATACATTAAAACATTACATTACTTTTATTTTCGCTTAATAGTTTTGAAAACTGAACTATATAACGCAGATATTTATTTATTTATTTGTTTTGTTGTGTCTTGTTTATTAACTGGATAGGTCGATTGCTTTATTTACATATTTACTTCATTTTAATCAAAACAAAGATATTGCGATTAATACAAACCTATTCAACCAAGATTACCCGACTATCACAAAAAAGTACATCGAAAATGCACAAAGAAATTACCTATCCATTACTCAATACATAAAAAATTGCTGAACGATGCTTACAAAAGTTCTTAGTAACTTTATGATTTTAATAATAAATTCGTATTTCGATATCGAAAGCTGTAAAATATTTTTTTTACAATTCTCCTACTACATAGCTTAATAACAACAAAAAATTGAGAAGGTTTTCTAGTAACATGTGCACTATTGTTAGTTTTAAATTTCCCTACACGCCATACATATGATTTTTCTAAAACTCAGTCGTTTTATTTTTGTATTCTAGTTTTGATTTAGTAGAGATTTCAATGCTGAGTTTGTGATTAGACCGTTTCCTCATTTGCCAGTTGTGAAAATTTTGCCATTTGCACCTATAGCATCGATAATTTGACGCAATGAGAAATTTTATTTGAAATATGTCAAAATATATTTTAACGGCCACTGTCAGCCTCAACTGACCAACCCACTATGATTGTTTGTACAGGTTAGTTTTTTCTATCTTAATGTGAAAGACTATTTAAAAATATTGTTTTTCCACTTACAATTTACAAATTAAATTTATTACCAAGTAAGTAAGCTAATTCTTTCTAAACCTTTAAAATATATTTATGCTTGTCAAAGTATTGTACCTTGTATGCGGGATGCTTGTTCTCTATCCTTGTTTATACTTTTCTTAATGTTTTTAAAGATAATTTTATTTTTAAACACTATTTATTTTCACACACCTAGTACACACTAACTGGTTTATGATTTATAGTACTTCTTTGTGAAAACTTTGATTTACTATGTTCATATTGCTAACCTGCATTCAATAAGTAAATCGATATCTGTTCTGTCGTTCTCGTTGACACGTCGACCATGAATACCTTTGATGGATAATCAGAGAGCTCTTATTAACCTCTTCATAATTCGGGAGTACAACTTCATAGCCAGACTGTTTGGATCGAAGAACACATAAGTAAGGAAAAATGTTTCATACTTTCTATATATGTTTTTTTACTTGCATTAACGCTGACAACTACTATTTACATTTTCTACATACATTGTTTATATGTTAAATATTTTATAAACTTTTTTAATTAATTTTAAACAGATTGTATTAATTTTCTCATTTACTAACTTTTATAAAACCCAACAAAAACTTATTTATAATTAACCCCTAGTAGCTCTTCCTTTCTTAAAAGTATTCAATTATTTTCATTATCAGTCATATTCTCAAGAATGTGAAACCACGACAAAATATTATATTCTCAATCATATTATAGTTTGAACAATAATTCAGGTTTCTAAGTAATATACATTGTTTGTCGTGTTTTATTTCTCAAGTCTGGTGGTGTTTTTATTATAGAAATACATTATTTGAAGTACTTAATTTATTCACGTTTTTTCCTTCTTTAGGACTAGTCACTTGTGAGGTCACCTTTCTTCACATGTACCGAAATGTATCTCTTATTAATAAAAATTAAGCTGCGCCTATCTTTTTATTTTATTTTTATTGAACATCACATATGTTCCTGTAATATATTTTGGGAAGGATTAGTAAATAAAACACTAAATCGGGGTGCGTAATTACATGGTGATACTTCCTCACCTAGGGTGAATAATCATTAACTTGAATTCATAAAGAAAACTTTAAATTTTGATTTCCTAATGTAGACTGTATCATTAGTATTTCACTTCACAAATTATTTTATTTAAAACTGCATGTTCCTAACAAGAAAATTCTTTTTCTCCTTAATTTTCTAAAGCTACGAGGCGGTACACAAAACCTATGAATTATCTTATGAACTATCAGCGCGAAACATTCTGTATATGCTATGGACTGGATTTTTCCACCAAGCTGCGACGCGCAGAGGAGTATTTATGAGACGTCGATATGGGTGAGGGTAGCTCAGTGAAGACGGCGTGGGTTCCTGGTATAAATTAAGCTTATTATACTTACCAACAAGAAAATAATCCGGAAATATAGGCGCCAAGTAATCTTTGCAGGAGAATTACTAAACTCCAAGATACGGTAAGTAGCCAAGATGAAGGAATACACAAGCAATAAAAGGATAACGGAATGGTAGGAACGATATAATATTTAATAATAAAGAAAGTAGGTTATGTTATAGTACAATAGTTAGGATACAATAAATGTAAGGTTAAGTCAACAAAATGATTAATGTAATTTTTTTTTGTTAATAAGTACACACTATATGATTGAAATTCACTACTACTTATACACACTTTATATAAATATGAAAGATGAATAAAGTTTATCAAAAGCTCTGAGTATTTTTGTTGTTTTCTTTTATACATCAAAGATTAATTACCTCATCTTATGTATCTTTGTTTGCAGATATAAGACAGACTTATCTACAGAAATTAAGAAAATGATGTTGTTATTTAAAGGTAATAAACGAAAGGTTAATAATAATTAACCAGACTAAATAAAATTCAATAACCAAATAAACGCGCTATCACGATAACGAACTAATTGATAAGAATAAATACTCAAAAGAGAATGTACGGTAACAAATTTTAAATAATAATTTAATTTCTGTTTACAAAACAAGACCAATTTAACATTTACTTAGTATCAGCAATGAACTCAGTGGTAGTACTTTGACAGTTAAGTAAATCTCGTAAATAACTGACATGATATCTTAACCTGTATATCCAATGTGAATCATGATAACCCCCCCCCCCAAAAAATAGAATGATTTCTTTACTATTAAACAAAGAACCTATGATTAATCTTCCCAAAATATACACACAAAATAATAATGGTTATGAAGAGCTGACCTTCTGTACTCGCTTTCTATAAACTTGCACCTGGTAAATAAGTGAATTCCAGTAGCTGTATCTCCCAACGGATATATATCTTCTGCTTCTGAATACCGTGGCAATCAGTAGCTAGTACTGAGCGTAGAGGGTAATCCTCGATGCGTATGCACTGGAGTCTACGTTAAATACTCATTTATCGGTATTAATGTTATTTCCGGCTATCTATATAAGCCTGGATGATGTGTGTATAATTCCCAGCAGACTATCTCTAGCTGATGAGATCTAAAAAGATCGAAACAGCTGTCCTAGAGTGTCTCCTGTGCATTATACACATCTCATTTATATTTGTGTGTTTAATATTGTCACACTTTGACTTATTTTGTAAAATAATTTCCCCACTTTGAATTTTTAATAATGCAAATATTTTGTATTATATTTTTTGATTTTTAAATACTTGATCTTCGTATGATAAAAAAAAGGTCCAATGTCCTTAGACACAGGCAGGTAGGTAGTCAATCAATTCGGTAGTTAACCAGTTCGATGGTCAAACAGTTCGGTGGTTAATTAGTTCGGGGGTTAAATAGTTCCCTACAATCAATTACGATTTATTTGAGAAAAGAAAAGAAAGAATTAAATGATGACCTACCTCGTGGCAATTCCAAAATCCGCCTAAGCGAGCAATTTGATAACCACTAACCAATCAACAATTCCAATAATTATTGTTACCAAAGTTATCAAATAGTATAAAAAGAATAAATCCTGAAGAATCAGTATCCAAAACCAATTAGATATAAATATTCCTTTCTATTTAAATTACCACAGAGGGCCCACCATTTAGTCAAGTTTTTTTTATGAACAACTTCCTTCACGGAAATCGGAAAAGTCACAAAACAACCAAAAACAAAAATGCGTCGTTCGCACAGTTGACCTTTCGAAATTTATTAATGCCTACTAACCATATTTTAGAAAATTTTGTTAAAATGAATGAGTACAGTGTGTTCCAAAATTAGTTCATAAAAAAATCCAATGGAAGAAATCGAAAACTCAAATTTGAACGTTACAAAGTGCCAACTACTGTTCATGTAAATACCGTTCACGGAGATTTTTAAAGGGTAATTAAATGTAATTTTTGTCTGAGGTATTAAATATCCAAAAAAACAGTACTTCCTGTTCTTATCTGCAAACTTTGTAGCATTTCACCAGAAAACAAGGTTTGAACTGAAGCACAGACACATATAGATCATTCGGTCAAGCAGAGGTCTTAAGTCATAATCTGTTACCAACGTAAATTCGTAACTCTTCCAATATTTTCACGCCTACGAAATGTATCTTTTTGTTGGTATTACGATTACTACGTTTATTTGCATCTTCCAAACGAAAACAATTGTCCATTGTTGTATCAATGCAAATATTTTGTCATCTTGGCAAGTCGAAACGTCAGAGAGCTTATTAGACAGTTAATGTTTTATTTATATACAATATAATATTTTTTACCTTGTTCTTTTACCACGCCAGAACCATTTAGTTTGCAATCGAAAAACTTGATAGCCTATTTAATTACTTATTTTCAGAAAGAGCGTGATAGTTCTGGGTCTTTATTACGTTTAACTGCAATACGAGAAGTAAGTCTTATTTAAATAGAATATTTTTAAATATACAATTTGTTTTATGATCCGTTTCTAAAAAGTAATATTTGTAAAGGGTAGCTAGACTTTGAGTATCGACAAAAGTGCCGTTTGCAAGGTATCTGCAACTATTAAAAGCGGTAACGTTCTTAGTGATCCGAAGATCTCGCTAGAAATAGGAAAAGGAAAATTACTGACTTAGACAACAACCTAAGATTCGCATTACGAGATGCAATATATGACATGTTTGAAAAGAGTCAGTATCCTTCATTAATGTTATACATGTTACAATATCTTACTGACCTTTACAAAATATTTGCTTCTAGAAATACCGGTTAATTTAGATTCAATTTTGAAATATGTAGACATGTAATATTACAATAGGTAATTACAGTGGCGTGCGGTCCATGGAAGCAAGGGAAGCAATGCTTCCCTTGAGAATTTATTAAAAATAAAAACCAATGCTAACAAAAATATTTTTATAAAATTATGGTAATCGTTTATTTAAATTTGTAATATTTAATCAACTTAAAGCTCAACATCAATTCCGTACAGCAAAAAGTATAATTATTAAGAGTACTATTTTAAATTAGGCTCATTAAACTTGCACGGAAAGGTAATACCGATTCAAATGTGTTACATACACTGCATATATAAGCACTGCTTATAAATTCTCTTCTCTTAGCCTTGGCGTGAATCAGCGAGCGTGGGGTGATATAGTAGACGATGCTGTTAGGCTGGTTAACATTGTTTGGTCGTTATTTTTATTGTGCTTTGTTCCCAAATGTTTATTTATTATAATTTGGTTATTTGTTCGATTTAGTGTTTGTTAAATTTATTGTTATTTAAGTAATGTAAATCTGCGAATGAGACTGTATTTTGTCGCATTTTATTATTTTAATTTATAAGTTGGATTTTTTTAGACAAATAATTCTATTTAGTTTGCCTGTATACAAATTTTAAATTGCATTATCGTCACGACTGCAAATTCAGCTGCTTCGGTGAAAGGTTCGAGTACCTTCGATATAGCCGAATCGGGACGATTTTTTGTTCAGTTTGTAAATTATTAATAAAGAATTTTTCGCATACAGTTTTGAAGAGAATTTACAAATTATTAAGAAAGGCAGATCAAAACTAGAACTTTCAAATTTAACAACAAAGATTAAAACATGTACCGGTATTTTGCTAAGACCGAAAAATTGATACGTAGTAGTAGTTTTTTAAAATAAAGAATAATAGTCAACAAATTCCATAAGTATAAAGTGTAAAAGTGCTGCTTTGAAAAACTTTTAAGCTTAATAATTATAACACTGTTTTTTATTGTACCTAGCAGTGGCGGATCCAGAGAGGTATCTTGAGGGGGAAATCTTTGGAAAAATAATTGTTTTAATAAATAATAATTAAACGAACATTATTTGTTTCTATTCTATGTAAACTTATTTCTAAATTGGGGAGGGGGATTATTCCCTACCCGTTAATCCGCGCCTGTACCTAGGTGTTAGGTGTATTATAATTAAAATCGTGGTTGCTTCCCTAGCCTAAATTCTCACCGCACGCCACTGGGTAATTATTACGTTAGCTTAATTGTTGGTTAATAATTGGATTTTCTATGGCTGATATATATTAAGTTTCTAAGAGAGAAATTAAACAAATTTCAATTAAGAATTTTATTTTCTTTGCGAGATATCAATCTCATTTTTATTTAGTTGTAACTACATAGCCAAAATACACACCATTTCACAAATAATCTTAACCTAACTTAATATTGAAAATGAAATGTTAGAAATTATTGGCATTTTCATCTTAACATGTTTACAAAGTAAGTCTCGTTACTAATGACGTAAGCACTCTGGTTGACTGAATGGACTATAAATTAATCTAAATAACATTGGTACGTGACTTTTTAGTTATAATGACTCCCAATATAGGTATCATTCAGCAAACTTACCATATTTTTCATTTGAAAAATCTTTGAATGCAGCTGTATGTAAGAATATTCGACAAGAATGCATATTGCACGTTGGAATTGAATTTCAATTTAACCCAGACGAAATATCTCACTATACACAGAGCCGTAGTAAAATTATTTTTATTAAATGTGTATTCAAATTTATTCAAAGTCTTTTAATTTTCTGCGCGTTACATGTCTCGATAATAATTTTTTAAATTATTATGTTTCCAAATAATATTGTGTCGAACAGAAAACTTTTCAGTTGTATGTTTTTATGATGCATATATAATAAAGCAAATTACCCATACCAACCATGACTTAACTTCTTCATACCCCATTTGTGTTACTGAAAACATTTAGTGAACAATCGACGTTGCATGTGTACTACTTATTTTGCAAACTAAAAATTTTGGTTTATATTTAGCAATGAAAGGTGTGGTTTTAAAAACAGTTTTTATTTTATCTTTGTTGGCTCTAATTAACTGTTTTGTAAGTAAAACTATCTTGTATCATAGAAATTCTCAAATCAAATCATGTGCATCAACTTTTAGCAGACATTTTACACTTTCATTCCTGAGCATTGTGAAGTAACTAATGTTAACAAAAGTTTGATAGATATAAAGTTTGGAAAATGCTATAAACTTAGTCGATTAGAATTATATTTCAATTTAAGCTTTTCTCTTCTTATGGACATAGTCGATAATCGAATGGGTCAGGTAAATTTGAAAGCTTAATAAAACAAGTTATGTTCATTTAAATATTTAGGTGAAGATAACAGGGTATCAATTTAGAAGTAATGAATATCGAAAAGGACCAGTTGAGTTTATGATGGGTATATGTGAATCTGTAACTAGTAAATTGTACGACATCCCACACATGCTTTCTAATTCCAATATGCAATGTCCTTTTAAAAAGGTAAAATTTAATTTATAGTTAGGTTAGCATTATTGAATCATTAAATTTCAGGGTGTTAATTATTATATTTATAAGTTGTCGCCTAACGCTACCAACTTTCCACCTCTTCTTCCAGAAGGAAGATGGAAACTGCAACTCGATTACATGTACTTGAATAGATATGTTGTATTGTCTATAGAATGGTATGGTGCTGTTGAGTACCCTGATCTGTTTCGTAATAAAAGGTATTAAAGTCCGTTGTTTTTATAACGGTTGTTGTATTTCTTTGTATGTTTGTATTATATAGTAAATAAAATATTAAATCCTTATTTTAAGATATCTCTTAAATTAAATATCTTCATTTAAAGAATTGAACATTAAACTCCATTAACATGTTCCAAAACAATATTGCGTAAATCTTTTGTTTATGTTAAAATGTTGATGAAACGAAAACTTCTTTTCGCTCATCTGAAATGTTTTTTACGCTGTTATGAGCACGTAAGTAACCAAATCCAAAGTTATTATGAATAATTGACTTTTTTCGTATGAATATTGTATATTTTCAATGTGGTGTTACCCAAAGTTTAAGAAAGTCACCTATCGCCAGTAACTCAACTCACTTTAAGAATGTTCGATTAGTGGATTTATTAATTTCCGTACTTGAATTGTTTGATTTTAACCGAATTTAATCTCACACATCGCGGAAAATAAACTCTGATTACACCTTATTATTGTTTTCATGTGCTACGATCGGTCAAACTTCAAAATCTGCTAAACTCGGAAATGACTTAACCATCATTAATAAAAATTCAACGTAATTAAAGTATCCGAATTGCATAAATTATCTTGTTCAGTCGATACATTAAAAAATGATTAACTTAAAAAAATTGACTTCGAACAGCCTTTTAATAATAACATAAGTCCACCTTTGGCAAAAAGTTGGGTTAAACCCTGTAGCAAATAAAATTCAAACACATCTGAATTTCAGAAAAGGGAAAACAACTACATAACACGACTTAAAGGAGAAAAAATAAATTTAAAAAATTTTTAGAACATTTGATTTATGTCAGTGTAAACCAATGACAAAAAGGCGAACTTAAATTTAATATTTTTATTTAAAATGGGTTCCCAAAAATAAAGCATGTTTGTTCTCACCCATACAGTGTTCTTATTCTACGGCTATCAAGCCTTTATCACACATGATAAATAACGACGAAATATGTACTTCCTTTCCAAAACAGAAGTCAAATTTTAGAACATTTGATTTATGTCAGTGTAAACCAATGACAAAAAGGCGAACTTAAATTTAATATTTTTATTTAAAATGGGTTCCCAAAAATAAAGCATGTTTGTTCTCACCCATACAGTGTTCTTATTCTACGGCTATCAAGCCTTTATCACAAATGATAAATAACGACGAAATATGTACTTCCTTTCCAAAACAGAAGTCCAAGAAACAGTTTATCTTTAAATTTTGTTTTAACAAGCGAATAATAAATCTAAAGAGTTGTCATACAAATTCGTGCCATTTTCAAAATTGCGTGAAAAAGTTTTAGAAGTAACTAGTATCGAAAGGGACCAATTGAGTTTATGATGGGTTTATGTGAAACTTTAAATAGTAAACTGTATGAAATTCCACACATGTTTGCTAACTCCAACATGCATTGTCCTTTTAAAAAGGTAAAATATAATGCAGTTCTGTTAGACTTATTGAATCATTGAATTTCAGGGTGTTAATTATTATGTTTACAAATTGTCTCCTAACGCTACCAACCTCTTCTTCCAGAAGAAAGATGGAAACTACAAGTCAATTATATGTATTTAAATAGATATATTATATTGTCTGTAGACTGGTATGCTGGTGTTGAGTATCCTGATCTGTTTTATAAGAAAATCTATTAGTCCATTTATTTTTATGATTGATGTTTTCGTTTTTTTTTTAATAATGATAACAATAATTAATGAATTGTATTTTTTCTTGAGCTGAAATATTTTGAAAGTAAATAGATGGAACATTTTCCAAATTCATAATATGCTATGGCAGTACAACAATATTAAAATCTTATTAGATGATAAACAATAAATTTAATTTAATTTTGTTCGACGTTGAAATAATCAATAACGTGATGTTATATGCCTTAATAATTTAATGAAATAACCTACGTATTTAAAACACAAGACTTATTTGGTTTCAGTTCGTTATAGAGTTCCAGTGAGTCGATTTACGTGATTCTTTTTTATATTGAAGCTTTCGTCAACACTTCTTCATTTTTATACTTTAATTTTTTAATTTTTATATTTTTAAATTAAATAAATCTAAAATATTTATTTTGAATCGCAAAGAGATTGTATATCCACTTGGGGAGCCATCTTAAATTTTCCTATCTCTCAAGGAACAAACAAACAGACTGATAAAGTTTAGAAAGTTGGTAGATTAAGCATATGATATATGAAATCAATCTAGAATGGTGAGAATTGATGTGCAAGTCTGAGAGGGGAATACAAAGGGCAAATCAGAGTGGTACATATGTCAGAAGAGAGGAGGGTAAGGTGGGAGAGAGGGAGAGCTAGGCAATGAAAGGCTTATAATTTTCAACTGGTAATGTTTGGATGTCTTTATTTAAATAATCACTCATGAAAATCTCAAAGATAGTACTCACACAATGCATATAAAGAATCCTTCAATCAATTAGCATTCTGACCGTCATGTCTTGACGGGGTTTCCCTAGTTGAATTAAAAACTAATGAGTTGGTTAAATTGACTAGCTAATTATAATAAAACACCCCAATATTTCTTCTTCCAATAACCTAACTCAGTCTTGTTTATTGTATTTGAGCATGAAACACACGTAGAACGCCAAAGAATGAACTTACTTTTTTTTATACCTTTAATTATCATACTTCAAAATCGCTGAAACAGAACTGTTTATATGATCTCTTTTCATACCAATTGCTAATTAAAATATTTAACACACAATAAAATAAATACAGATTTGTAAAGAAACAACGATAACTTTTATTTATTAGTCAAATAATAATGGCAATGAAAGATGAATCGAAAAGTCAAGAATAATTCAGCAAAGGTTTTTGATAATTGTTCAATTAGCTTCAATTGTTACAGGTGAAAAATAGATAAATAAAAGAAATGTTGATTAACAATTTAAACAGTTTCTAATCTAATAAACATGTGGTTCACATGAGTTCAAGTAAATATACACAGAAAATTTCTAGAAATACTAATGTATAAAATTCTTAATAAAAATAACAATGATAATAATGAGCTCTTTTTATTTGTGTTTTATTTTGTTTTATTTGCTGATGAAGTGTACTTACGTTGCTTAAAATTGTAGACGACAACACTGTCCAAAATCCTTCTTGATTTTAAAGTGATAGAAATTCCAATAGATTCCATAGATAAACTACAATAATATCGTTTTATTTTAGTAATAAATGCTACAGGTAAGTAAATCTATTTTGAAATCAATTTAAACCTTTTTGTTTACAAGAATATTGTGCACATAACCCTACTTATATTTATTATAATTCTGGATTGAATAAACCTCTTTTCACGTCTGCTAGAATGTTTAACTGCGTTCACTAAAAGTTTAACAAGAAACAAACGTGAATTTTCAAATGTTTGACGCGTATGACTGTAGCTCATAAAATTACAAACAAAATAACATAAGATACTTATATCTTAAATTAGCTAATCAACTTGTAAATCAACGTCAACGATAGCTGTCAAACGGATAACAAAAATGCTAATTACACTAAATACTACTAAAAACTGTTGAATGTAACGATAATACAATCTGACTGACCTCGCACTGCATTTCTTAGGTGCATCAAAGGTCACTGTACGCAATGATCACGTTGAAAAAAACTAGACATCTCCAAATAATAGTTATCAAAAATTTAGGAGTGGTGATTTATCATTGGTAGGTATGGAATTATGTTGTAACCATTTCATTTGTTAAGGAACTGTATTGTATCAATTTACAAGTTAAGAAGCACGTGCTATTAGAGTTGCAAAAATGTAAGGTTAGAAATTGCCACAGTAAAAAAATATGTTTACTTCGTTGCTTATCAGGCACTAGAATTGGGGCACTGATAGAATCCTAAATATCCGGATATGTTGCCATAAGATGCTATAATTATCCAGATTGAATATCAACAGCATTTCCGAACTTAATTATTTTTATTTTAGAAAAAAGACGATATGCAATCTAAATTGTAAAAACTAAGAAACAAGCATATTTGCTTAATCTATTGATTAAAAACGTGCTTCAAAAATTTATAATGTAGCTTAGTCGGCAAACCGAAATCTAGTAGAAGTGTATGCTTCAGCCGCCATCTTCATAAACGCGTTTTTGCAAATATCTGGAAAATGGCTGGTCCTGGACCGACCCAATAAAACTTCCAATAACAAAAATTTCTGTTGGAATAATTCAATGTAAAAAAACCTCTGCCGACTGCGCCAATGTACATACAAGCACATTACTTAGAAGATTTTATAAAAGACGTGGGCATGCTAAAGATTCTAGTAAAGGTTTTTTTGAGAGGTAAATAATTAAACATCCTATACTGGTACTGGTCAGTCACTTACGAGACTTACAGGTTTGTTTGTTTTTGTTTAAACCAGGTGAATGTCGACAGAGATATTAGCATCAAGCGTACAAATAGGATGGGATATTGTCAAGTGCAGGGAGGTAGTTATTTTACAGTAATATCTGTTTTTCCAACTATTATAATAAATTATACCCCGAGAGAAAAATAAATTATAAAATAAGCAGTTCGTAAAAATTTAGAAAATTTTTCCAGAAAGTATATTTTAAATGTTGAGAGTTCCAGAAATTACTGATAAACACTGATTACAATGATGGATCCCTAAATACCCGGATATGTTGCCATAAGTTGCTATCATTATCTATATTAAATGTCAATAGCTTTCCGAACTAATTTCTATTTATTTTAGAAAGAAGACAATATGAAGCCTGAATTGGAAAAAATAAGACACGACAGACAGGATGAAACAAGCAGATGGGTTTGAAACGTGTTTCAAAAACTTATAATGTAGCTTTAAAGTGATTCTAGAGCGTTATCGAAATATTTCGAAAGATTTACAGAGTTCCAGAAGTTACTGAGAGTTTACTTACAACGGAATCTATTATGAATTTATTTCTGGAAAGTAAGTAAACTTTAAAATATAATTGTCCTAGTAGCAGAAGCATAGCAGGAGAAAAAAGTTTTTGGTCATATACATTACATTACAAATTAAATTTGTTACCAAGTACGTAAGTAAGCTAGTTCTTTCTAAATTTTCTAAATTTCTTTATGCTTGTCACAGTATGTCACCTTGTATGACGAATGCTTGTTCCCTATCTTCGTTTATATTTTTTTAAACTTTGTGAAGATGATTTTATTTTTACGCACTATTTATTTTCACACTCCTAGCATACTACCTGGTTTATGAATTTATAGTACCTCATTGTGATAACTTGGATTTATTATGCCCCCTTGCTGATTTGCATTCAATTAGTAAATCGACACCGGTCCTCCGTTTTCACACACACGTTTGACACATCGACCATGCATATTTTTAAGTATAATATAAATACAAAGAGTAATTAAAGTTTCACAAGTTTTATTAGATTCTTAACCTGACAATATTGTTTCGACATTAAATGTCATTATCAAAGGCAGATAAGATTGATAAACCAAATGTTGCTAAGGATAAATACAGAAAATAGGTAACTAGATACAATACATGCAAAAACTAAATATCTATAAATACTAATAAAGGAGAATTACTAAGCTCAGTTTGTTCATTCATTAAAGGTACTGTGCGTAATGAAGAGATACGGGGTCATATCCTAAACTCGGGCGCATGTGCTAAAAACGTGTCTTATTAAACTAATACTTTAATATACTATTATTTACGTATCTTGAATTCTATTTTGAATATGATGTTACCCAAGCTTTAGGAAACTCATTTATTACCACTAACTTAACTTACTTTAAAAATTCCCGATTAATGAATTTATCAATTTCGCTACTTGACTTGAATTGTGTAATCTCAGATAGTCGCTGCAGAAAATGGATTCAGCGCATACCTTATTGTTGTGTGCACGTACTCCGTAATACGTAATACGATAAAACTGCAAAATCTCTTACTAAACTCGAAATGGTTGAAATTTCATCACATTAGGTAAAATTCAACATAATTGCACAAATTATTTCGTTTAAACGTTACAGTAAGAAATTTTTAATTTTAATCAAATGGCTTGAAACCAACTTTAAAACCACTCAGCAGAATCGACTTAAAAGTATCGCAAATTATGTGGAGATCGTAAACTCGACTTCCGCGGAAAGTTCTGCGAGCTTATCGCGTTACTGAAGGCAGACTCCGTAGCGAATCCTTCTTGCACCCAGTATTCGATCAGATTAAAACGAACATATCACAATTTCAAAAGAGAAATAACAACTCATAACACAAATTGAACAAATTGTGAAGAAAAAAAGAACTATCGAAAATTCTGGAACATTTGGTTTATGTCACTAATAACCAATGACAAAAGGGCGAATCTTACCTCTTGAATTTAATATTTTTATCTAAATTAGTTTTCCAGACATAAAACATGTTAGCAACCATAAAATGCCCTTATTGTTAGGTTATTAAATATTTATTGCAAAGAATAAATAACAACGAAATACATTTTTCCAAAATGGATTATAAATAAGCCCAAAGAACAATTTATCTTCAAATTTCTTTTAACAAGCAAATAATAAATTACTATACAAATTTGTACTATTTTTACAATGAAGCGTAAAAAATAGTTTTGTAGCGTTGTAATTGATTAGATTAGATTATTATTATAATGAAAACACAGATTAAAGATGATTTATTCCAAAAATTCTACTAATCAAGTAGTAAAAATTAAGCTTAAATGTTTATATAAACTTCTATTTACTATCAGAAGTCAATGATAACTATTAAGGTATTTATTTTAAATTGAATATACTCATTAACTTGAATTCACGAAGAACCGTATTAAGACGATAACTTTAAATTTTGATAGCCTAATGTAGACTGCATCATTACTATTTCACTTTACAAATTGTTTTATTTAGAACTGGATTTTCCTAACAAGAAAATAGGGTTTCTCTTTAATTTCCGAAAGCTACGAGACGGTACACAAAACGTATTAATTATCTTAACACGAAACGTTCTATTTCTATATGCTATGGACTGGAGTTTTTCACCAAGCCCAAAATACTGTAATAACGTTTACCGAGATTTTTAAAGGATAATAAAATGCGATTTTTGTCTGAATAAAATATCTAAAAAACAGTGCTTCCTGTTCTTATCTGGAAACTTTATAGCATTTCACCAGAAAACAAGATTTGAACTTAGCACAGCCACATAAATTAATCTAAATATCATTGTTACGGGACTTTTTAGTTATAATGACACCCAATATCGGTATTATTCAGCAAACTTAGTGCCGGTGTCCACATGCGGGAATTCCCGTTGCGAGCTCGCTGCGGGCCCGCAGATGCGGTCTACGATACTATAAGTTAAATGGTGCAGTTCACACATAGTGCGTCATCCTTGCGAGCTCGCAGCGAGCATCTTGCGGGCGATTCTTGACGCAGATCCCTACAGCCCCGCAAGGTTGACGCAGCCGCAAGTACGGGCTCAAGATACCTTGTTGTATATTGTGCGGTTCACACATGCGGGCGTTTGACGCAAGAATGGTAATAGAATTAACAATGGTGAGTTCTATAATTTTGAAGAATTATTGGATATTCAGCTGTTTATTGGTGTTATTTGTCAAAATTTAATGAAAAGGATGACAAGTATTGTTAAGTGAAGGGAAATAGAAAGCATTAAGCATGTAGTTAAAATTTAAGTCATATGTTTTAAACCTTTTTATTTAGAAATTCAGTTTTGGTTCACGTTTATCTTCTTAATATAAATAACTACGGTTTTTAAACATATTTCTGATAAAAGTCTATTGTGGGTGTTATTAAATTTAGAAATACCTACCTGCTTATGGGGGCTATGGGGACAGCTTGTAAATTTCGGTTTATTTGATTTATAAATTATTTGAAAAGTTTTTTTTGAAATCTTACGTAGCACAAGCGATTGTACATCAACCAATATTATAATAAAATAGCGAACGTGCTTTCAAATTAGTTTTTAAATCTAGTATCTAAGTCAATTTTAGCTATCTTGGACAATAGGACTTTATTCTTATTTAAAAAGAAAAATTGAATCAAAAGTAGAGTCCTATTGTCCAAAATAGTACCTACAAAAATTAATTTGAAAGGGCGTTTGCTATTTTATTATAATATTTGTTAATATAGAATCACATATGTGCAATGTTAGATTTCAAAAAAAGCTTTTCAAATGATTTATAAATCGAATAAAGCGACATTCACGACCTTTCCCTAAGATCTTTACTACATACTAATTATTACTACATATATTGTAGTTGTATTGCTTTAATTATGCTTTTGGCATGAAGAATTATGGGACGTACCTTAGTTAAGATTTATTTTGTGTGTTTGTATACTTTCTTAATAAACATTGTCTTAAATTATAAACGTTTATTTAATTATACAAAACCTTCGACAATTATCTTTAACCACAAAATAAACATTTTGTAGATAATATAAGCAAATGCAACTAGTTTTCTGCAATATACATCTATTTCTGATGGCAGTAGATTGTTTACTGTGCGTTATTTCACCGTGTAGTGTGAACTGATTTTTGCGGCCCGCAGCGAGCTCGTTGCGAGCTCGCAACGGGAGTTTCCCGCATGTGGACACCGGCGCTTATCATGTTCTTCACCTGAAAACACTTTTAATGCAGCTGTTTGTAAGAATATTCGACAAGAATGCAGATTGAACGTTGTAATTAAATTCCATCTTAAACCAGACGAAATATCTTACTATACACAGAGCCGTAGTCTGATTATTTTTTTAAATGCATATTTAAATTTATGTCTTCTAATTTTCTGTACGTTGCGTGTCTCGATAATGACTTTTTAAATTGCTATGTTTCCAAATAATCTTGTGTCGAGCAGGAAACTACGTCAGTCGTATTTATGGTCCAGATATAAAAAAGCAAATTACCAATACCAGCCTTGACCTAACTTCACACCTCATTTGTGTTACTGAAAACATGTAGTGAACAAAAGACGTTACCACGTACTGCTTATTTAGTAAGCTAAACTTTTGATTTTTATTTAGCAATGAAAGGCGTGGTTTTGAAAACAGTTTTGCTTTTATCTTTGTTGTCTCTAATTAAGTGTTTTGTAAGTAAGACCATCTTGTATAATAGAAATTCATAAATCAAATCATGTGCATCAACTTTTAGCAAACACTCTACACTTTCATTCCTGAGCATTGTGAAGTAAATAATGTTAACAAAAGTTTGATAGATATAAAGTTTGGAAGATGCTATAAACTTAGTCGATTAGAATTGTATTTCAACGTAAGCTTTTCGTTTCTTATGGACATAGTCGATAATAGAATGGGTCAGGTAAATTTGAAAACTTAATAAAACAAGTTATGTTTATTTAAATATTTAGGTGAAGATAACAGGGTATCAATTTAGAAGTAATGAGTATCGAAAAGGACCAGTTGAGTTTATGATGGGTTTATGTGAAACTTTAAATAGTAAACTGTATGACATTCCACATATGTTTGCCAACTCCAACATGCATTGTCCTTTTAAAAAGGTAAAATTTAATGTAGTTCTGTTAGACTTATTGAATATTAAATTTCAGGGTGTTAATTATTATGTTTATAAATTGTCGCCTAACGCCACCAACTTCCCACCTCTTCTTCCAGAAGGAAGATGGAAACTACAACTCGATTTTATGTATTTAAATAGATATGTTATATTGTCTGTAGAATGGTATGGTGCTGTTGAGTACCCTGATCTGTTTCATAATAAAAGGTATTAAAGTCCGTTGTTTTTATAACGGTTGTTGTATTTCTTTGTATGTTTGTATTCTATAGTAAATAAAATATTCCCTATTTTAAGATATCTCACGTTGTAACGGACAAGCATTTTCAAATTGTCCTTTTTAGCATATTTCTGATGATTTTATGTTGACTATTTATTATAAAAGATTTTTACGCCTATAGATTGCATATAATTTGCAATGTAATACTTAACCCATGTAGTTGCATCCTCTATCAAGTCCTCTCGGATTGTATTTACGGTTAGTTGAATTTATTGTAATTTAATATTTTAGAAAGCTATGTGTGAAATAATTATTAGGTAAAATATGATCATTGATTCATTACGTTTTGTTCCTCTTTCTTTGGTATACTGCATTTACTGCGGCTTGATTAACAATTTTCCTCTTTGACATAATTCAAATTTACATTTTAAACAGTGTCATTTAGGTCAATCGACTTAGCTACAAAACTATCTTTATAATCTTTCGAGCTCCCACATATGGTCCTAACGATGTTCCGCTTCTGTGATTCGATAAAGGACTATAACTATGTTTGTTGTTAAAACAAGCGGATATAGGAACCTGCAATAGGATAAAGCTTTCGTAGTCCAGCGACTTCCACCCTGCCAAAAATCGCCTCCACCTAGGTTTAGAAGGCCATATCTTTTCACCAAATCGTTGTAAGAACAACTCATAGATTGTGTTCTGTGCCCCAATTTACGGTTTTCTTTGTGTAAATCACTCTCTTAATGTGGAAAAGTATCGTGCATTAATTGTATAAAGTGTAATCCCCAGTTTGGAAATAGTGGTTTGTCGTTTTGAAGCACAAAATTACCGAAATATTTCTTTTAAAACGAAACTTCTCTTGTGTGTGAAGATCGATTATTGATCGCCATTTTGCAACCATTCTAATTTGAAAGGTACGCTTGCTTTATTAACATAATTAACATTCATATTAATGTTAAAAAATTGAACACTAAACTGCATTAACATGTTCCAAAACAATATTGCCTAAATCTTATGTTTGTGTTAAAATGTTGAAACAAAAACTTCTTTTCGCTCATCTGAAATGTTTTTTAAGCTGTTATGAACACGTAAGTAACCAAATCCAAAATTATTATGAAAAATTGAGTTTTTTTCGTATGACTATTGTATATTTTTAATTCACGCCAGTAACTCAATTCACTTTAAGAATGGTCGATCAGTGGTTTTATTAATTTCGGCACTTGAATTTTGATTTTAACCGAATTTACTCTCACACATCGCAGAAAATAAATTCTGATTACACCTTATTATTGTTTTCATGTCAAATTTCTTACTAAACTCTGAATTGTTTAAACTTAACCACCATTAATAAAAATTCAACATGATTAAAGTATCCGAATTGCATAAATTGTTTTGTTCGGACGATACATTAAGACATGATTAACTTTAACAAATTGACTTCGAACAACTTTTAATAATAACAGAAGTTCACCTTTCGCAAAAAGTTGGGCTAAACCCGGTAGCAAATAAAATTCAAACACATCTGAATTTCAGAAAAGGGAAAACATACTCCATAACACGACTTAAAGGAGAAAAAATAAATTTTAAAAAATTTTAGAACATTTGGTTTATGTCAGTATAAACCAATGACAAAAAGGCGAACTTGAATTTAATATTTTTATCTAAAATGGGTTTCCAGAAATAAAACATGCTTGTTCTCCTCCATAAAATGTTCTTATTCTACGGCTGTCAAGCCTTTTTCACAAAAGATAAATAACGACGAAATAGATTCTTCCTTTCCAAAACGTATTATAACTAAGCCTAAGAAACAGTTTATCTTTAAATTTTGTTTTAACAAGCAAATAATAAATCTAAAGAATTGTCATACAAATTCGTAACATTTTCACAACTGCGTGAAAAATAACTTTGGTGCGTTATAATATAGGATCGTATTGAGTTTTTTTAATTCAAGATATAGACCATGGTTGTTATGTTCAATACCCTTCAAAAATATTTAAAAAAAAATAATTTCCTACAATCTTTAACTTATACCACTTAATAGGCAATTTTATCCCACGATACCCGAATCTGTTATGCTGCTGCCTTAAAATAAATATTTCTAGTAGTATCTCAATAATGACTTTTTAAATTGTTGTTTCCAAATAATCTTCTGTTGAGCAGGAAACTTCGACAGTTGTTGTTTGTATGATCCAGATATAAAAAGCAAATTACCTATACCAACCTTGACCTAACTTCTTCATACCTCATTTGTGTTACTGAAAACAGGTAGTGAAAAAAAAAACGTTGTATAGTATGTAGTGTTTAGTAAACTAAAAATTTTGGTTTTTATTTAGCAATGAAAGGCGTGGTTTTCAAAATAGTTCTTATTCTATCTTTGTTGTCTCTAATTCAGTGTTTTGTAAGTAAAACCATATTGTGTATCACAGAAATTCCCAAATCAAATCATGTTAATCAACTTTTAGCAAACAGTTTACACTTTAGTTCCCGAGCATTGTGAGGTAACTAACGTCAACAAAAGTTTAGTAGATATAAAGTTCGGGAAATGCTATAAACTCAGTCGACTGGAATTGTATTTCAACATAAGCTTTTCTTTTCTTATGGACATACTCGATAATCAAATGGGTCAGGTAAATTTAAAAGCTTAATAAAAAAAAGGTTATGTTCACTTAAACATTTAGGTAAAGATAACAGGATATCTATTTAGAAGTAACGAGTATCGAAAGGGACCAATTGAGTTTATGATGGGCTTATGTGAAGCTTTAAATAGTAAACTGTATGACATTCCACACATGTTTGCTAATGCAATATGCATTGTCCTTTCAAAAAGGTAAAATCTAACGTAGTTCTGTTAGACTTATTGAATCATTGAATTTCAGGGTGTTAATTATTATGTTTATAAGTTGTCTCCTAACGCTACCAACATGCCACCTCTTCTTCCAGAAGGAAGATGGAAACTACAAGTCGATTATATGTATTTAAATAGATATATTATATTGTCTGTAGACTGGTATGCTGGTGTTGAGTATCCTGATCTGTTTTATAAGAAAATATATTAAAGTTCCTTTATTTTTATGATTGTTGTTTTTGATTTTTTTTAAAATGATAATAATAATTAATGCACAGTATTAGATGCAAGTAAATAGCTAGAATATTTTTCAAATTCATAATATGCTATGACAGTAGATCGCCACCTAACTTGTTTATCTACATGTTTAACACAACAATATTGAAATCTTATTAAATGATAAACAATAAGTTTAATTTAATTTCGTTCCACGTTGAGACAGACAATCAATAACGCGATGTTATATGCCCTAATAATTTAATGAAATAATTTATATATTTAAAACGCAAGGCTTATTTTAAACGCAGATGCGTAATGATAATATTTACTGTGTTGTGATAGCTATATTTGTGATATGGCACTTACTGATAGGTGCTAGAACCTGTTAACTGGTTATTGTTATTATTATTTGGCAACGTCTGTTGTTCTGATAGAGATTGAGTTCTTTAAAATTAACCGCACAGTGTACTGTTTGCTTGGAGACTGAGAGATTGGCGTATCTTATAAGTGTACCACGATCTGGTTGACAATAGATAGTCACACTTGACACCAGTGGTCCTGGCTGATCTGGAGTTAGAGAACCTTAGCCTGACGAGCACCTGATGCGAAAGGTCACTTTGATCGTAGTAGTGCACTGTAGTTCTTCGGTACTGAAGACTCCAATAATTCTCCTGTAAGTACTGTAGTAGTACAGTATTGTTTATGTGGGTCTTGTACACTATCTTATAAGTTATCTCTTCTAGAAGATAATAAAACACATGTAACTTCTATGAGATGTTTATTTATATTTTTATTTATTCTTGTTGTCGTGGCAATCCTATAGCATTCAATGCCTTCTTGAGGGTATATGTATGTAATGATTGATTTTATGAATGAATATCATTACAGTACTACTAATTTCCATGCAAAGGATAAGCGACTAACGTGTTATAATTATCTTTTTATGTTTACCTAAAATCGACTCTGTGGTGTTTTACATTTCGGTCTCAACACGGCATGCATCTGAGTTTGAGAGAAGCGTACTGACCGTTCCGGCCCACTATGAAACAAGCAGTCACATGACCCTAAATGACCTGTCAAACGTGAAATGCATAGCTGAAATTAATTTTGATTGGTGAAAATTAGAAAAATCTTTAAAATAAATATGCCGAAAGAAATTTTTAACAATGTCTATAGTATTATTAAATTACGCCTCCGTCTTCCTGTGTTGTGATTTATACTGAAATAGCAATTAATATCATAATTACATATAAAATAAAAATAAAACCGATTCCAACTTAAAAATAGTCTATTATGTATAATGTAAAATATAAATAAAATAGATACATCATCGTCACTGAAAATTAATTCAATAAAATAACACTTGCACACCAGTAATTTATGCAGTGTTGTAAGAGACTTCATAACGGTAAACAAACATTAAAATATTGCTACAAGAAGTGTTCATACAATAGTCAATAAATATTAGCCAACGGTTTCTCGGTTAATTATATACTCAGATAATCAATTTGTATATTTAAATATAATCAACTCAAGGACACATATGAAGGGCACCTCAGTTATAAAACTTGATTAAATGTATTTTGCTAAACCTTCTTTTAATTTATGTGTAGTGTATCACCTACACACTTCTAAGGTGTTGCAACCAAGATTTTTATACAAAATGCAGTAAGATCGTATCAATTAATCATATTAATCATAGACGAAATTTTTAAATTCCATTAAGCTATCATATCTAAATCAGTAGAAAATTATTGCTGTTAGATACTTTTGTTTGTTGTTGGAAAATTGTGAATTACTCCTGCGTGAAAACAGGCCTAATAAATCAATTATTTAGTTCAACGGTGCACAATCACTAAAAATATTAAGAGCTAGCGCAATTTATAACAAGGTTGCACCATTCTCTAATTTAATCCGACAAGGAGAGTGTAATTATTGAGTTTTGAAAATTGTACTCTCGGCTTTTTTATATTATTTGTAAGGTCCCAAAAGTGATAATGATGGTTGCAAAATCCTTGCAGCATCTTATTACAACTTCTTTTACTATTATTTATGGTACGAAATAATATTAGTGAAGATGAAGATATTCGACTGTACGGTAAAAAACAGACAAGTAACTTATATTTGAATCTTTATATTTCATACATATTTAATAGATAGTTCAAAAAATTTATAAAAGATTGACATACATGTGCTTATAAAGGTATAAGCATGATTAGAAATATTTACTGCTTTATTTTTATCAAGAAATTAACATTTAAATCTTCATATTTTATCAATATTTAATATAGTGAGATGATATATCATCTAATTAAAAATTTGTTTAGTTTGTAACACATTAAGAACATTTAACAGGCTACGATAGGCTCCGGAAGCTTTCAAATAGTCAAATAGCACTTATATGTAATATTCATGCAATAAAAAAATAGCTACTCATGCTAGGATATTAGTTTTATTCATGCTTAAGGATACATGCTTGGTTACAGAAAATTTTATCAAGTTAAAGTGGGAAAATAGGAGTACGATTGTCTTAATACACATTTAACCTCACTTTATAAAAGGTTTATAAATATAAAAAGATTTTTTCTTTAGAAGATTTTATCTTTATTTCTTTGTATGGGGTTTGACGATAATTAACGTAGAAGAGAATTTTCTTGATCCTACTGAGCTGAACCAGTTTCGGGAAAATACTTTACTGGAAATATGCAAAACTACTCATTATAGTAATGTCTATAACAGTACATTTAACTTACAATTTCCTGTAATAAAACATTTGCGTTAATCTCTGTGTAGGTATTGGCTTTGCTGATATGCTTCAATTTCTCCAAATATTGATTTTACTATAATATTTTACACCGTTGTATGAATGCAGGCAGTTGTAGTACTGTATTCTAGACAAGTGTGAGTATGGTTTGATTTTATTTATGTTGTCATTTGTATAAGAACTTGCAAGGCATCGTTTGACCTTAAAAACGTGTAAACAGATTTTTTATTTAGGCTTTTCTTTTATTGTAATCATATTTTTCTATGTAAACTGCATATGTATGAGTTACCTTGAGTAGCTGTGTAGTCATTCCTTGTATAGGCATAGCTGGAGTTAATGAATTTTCATTGTAATTAAGTTTTAATACGATTTTTGACCGTTGGTCGTTTTAGTTGATTTTCTTCGTTATCGTTTATTTAAGACCATAAGTGTGTTAGATTGTTTGAATTGTTTTTTCGCCAGCTACATTTCTGTATTTTTAGATTTAAAATTAGTGCTCATTATGAACACATGTTTTCCGTTAGTGACGTCATGATAAAATTTTGATGTGCGATTGTTTTGAAAATTTGTGTTGTTTTTCGATTGTTTTGGTGAAACCTATATAAACTCCGGGGAAAAGAAAAATTTCAGTCGATAAACCGCATTGAGAGTGTCCATGCTCGACTGCAGAACAAAAATTTGTAAAATAAAGTAAGGTTAAGTGATAACCATATGTTTTTTTTTGTAAACAAACGACAATTTTTAACAAAGTGTTTACGGAATTGAATAGTTACCTGAATATTTAAATCAAAGAAGATTTATTTTCGTTCTTCGACAATTATATGTAATTGTGAACGATTTAAACGAATTAAATCAAGAAGATTTACGTTTATTTAATTATTGATTTGGATTATCGACATTATAAGGATCAGCTGTTGACAATTTTTTTAATAAATTTAAAATTTATTTTTCTTATTTGAGAGTGTTTTCAATAACAAAGTTGTAACATTTAAACAATTTCAATTTGTTTATTCACAAAAATAATTAATTTTTCGTTAGATAAATTTATTTAGCAATTGTAAATATTTTCTTATCTGATAAACTTATTTGATGTCAGTTTGATCAAATGGAGACTAGTTACAACTTCCATGTCAGGTTGGTAACTAATATTTAACACATTTGAGCAAGCTCGAAGAAGATTTTCCATTTTTTTTTAACTTTTCTATTTAAGTATTTTTTTATTTTCTCTTTTGAAATACATTTTCTATTTATCATAATAAAAATAAAGATCTGCGTTTCAATTTATCTATGTGTTTATTTATTTGATGTTTATGCAACCATGCATTTATTTTCTTCATGTACAGAGTTTAAGTTTGCTGTTTGTCCAGTTGCAGAAGTCCAAGTGCATTGGTAGTAAGTTTCTTTTTGCAAGTGCAGCAATTAATAAGATCAATGTAAATTTTTAGCTCATGCTCTATCGAGATCTATTAAACCTGAGTCAACCTATTTCGGTAAAAGAAAATTTGGGTGTTATTTAAAATTTCTTTATTAAAGCTAGCCAAACTAATTTTAACATCATTAATTTATTTAATTTTTTTATTTAAATAGTAACATCTTAATAGATTTTAAAGAATATTTTCTATTTAGGATATATTATGTAAATAAAATGTTTAACTTAAAATGTAAAATGTTTCTTAAAGTGAGAAAAGCTCTAAAAGATTCGGCTGGTTTCGGCAATTGGCGTTGGTACGTTGACCACTTGGATTGAAGTCAAGTTAAAGATGTAGATAATAATATTACCAGGGAAAGCTAAGGAGCTTTAATTTATTTTAGCAAAATAAAACTGTCTCCGTTTAGCCGTTTAGGGATTACAATTTTTAAGTTACATATTATTTTAATTACAATATCGTAAGTTGTATATGGTTTAAGATTAAGAAAAGTTTATTTAATTTTTGGTTTTCTGTATTGTCTACCATCACATATAAGCTGTGGCGTTTATATAATGTATATATAATATAATAATTTAATTTTTGTATGGTTACAAAGAATATTTTTCATATAAGAACAGTATGAAACCAAAAACAACTATAGATATATGTATAAATTGTTTGAATTTATTTCTAACGAATTCCGGATAATGTGAAACTTCCTAGACAGAAAATAATGTCACTCGATTGTTACATAATGAAACCTAATTAACGGAGAAAATGATTATCATTTCATTACCATTAACTTTATACTATAAGTACCAATTGGAGTATGAAGTTTTATTATCACATTGCAGTTCATTAACTTTTATGATGCATATATTAGAGTCGATACGAATGCATACACTACAGTTATGCATAAGAAATAAACAATAGCTTCAATAGATATTACAACACTGACACCATAATAATTAATTATTATCATTAAATGTTCCCTTATAATCAAAATTAACCAGTGAATTCATTATAATTAATATAATTCTTCAGTAATAATAATTATTATTCTATATATTATTGAAATCCTATAATTAATTGTTACTTCATCTGATAAGTGATATAATAGATACAATAAAAGCAGTTATTTGTCATTGATTATATAAGATTATATAAGAGATATAATAACGTAAGTTCAATGTTGGTGCCTCAAAAACATACCTGCAACAATACTAATTAGAATTAATTAAATTTCTAGGTATCCTTTTGATGTTAACCTCGACCTAGGAATACATTCTATAATTAGATATAATCGAAATAATTGTGTTATTAAAAATTTAAAAATTTATTTAAGAATATAGTTAATTAGTTTCTATTAATTTAATAAGTTCTACTAGTTTAGTTAATGAATGAAAGGAATGTTAATTTTAGTGTAATTTAATAAAGTAATGGTTAATAAATAAAACAAACAAAAATAATAATCATTTGTGCGTTACACATAATTCTGCAATTTCCCTTGACCATTAACCTTAAAATAATAATTAAATAACTGTTATGCTTACCTTTTATGGGTTACGTGAATTTAAAATTTAATGCCGATTTTAATTAATACAAGATTTAACTGATCTTAATTATATTAGTTAATTGATTAATGCAACTTATTATTCTTTATCTTTATTATTAATTCATCTCTGTTCTTAGTTTCTTGCAATTTTTAAATGTCGCTTTAAAACTGGTATGTTGAAGCATTTATTTTAAACTATTAATTATTCACTTGGGCATGAATATTAGTAGTTCAGTCAAACGAATTCAAAGATTCCGTTGTATTCTCCTTCGTTGTCTTTCTGAAACCTACTTCATTGAGGACTATTACGAAACCTAAAGGAGATAGACATACCCTTGCTGCACGCCATTTGCGGCTTAGAAAGCATTCGATAGTATCTCCTATAGTAAGCACTTCTACGCTATTCTAATACTCATACCACATTGCATCCTTTAATTAAAGCTTTTTTGAGATATGCTTCTATCTTTAAGTGATTATGTACATATACTCTATCTGTACAGGGTGTTTCTAGCTGAACACACGAAAATTAAAATGAAAAAAAAAAAAAGATTGGAGTTTACTGTAGTCTCCTCGACTAAAAATATTGATGTAAATGTTATTCTCAAAAATACTAATTTCCACTTCTCCAATAAATTATTTTATTATTAAAATTGCACTTATCTTTTCGGATTGTATTAATATAAATTTATTAATATCGAATCATAAAAAGATAAATTAATGTGCGTCATTTGTGTCACCATAATCAAAACATACTGCAAGAAAAATCAGTAATTAAACACTTTAGTGGAGATTGTTTAGAAAATGTACATAAATTAATCAAATTACATTTTATTGAATTGAAAATAAACGCTAAAAAGCTCTGCTTATCTTCTTAAGTTATTTTCACTCAAAACCTATTCAACAATTTAAACTCTTTCGTGTGTGGTGTACATGTCAGTAATGATTCAAAGTCACAGCAAACTCTGGTAACTTTAACTTATATAAACCCTAACTATGGAGGCATTGCAAGCGGATAAGTTCTCTTGAGCGTATACAAAAATATTTTAAATTCGTGGTTTTTAAAATCTAAAAACTTAAAAAAGTAAAAAGTACTAGTGTTGGATAATCTACCGAATCAAAGTTTTAATATAAAAATAATAACGTAAATCAGTCTTGTAGAACTCGTAAAAGAAATAAACAGAACGAAAATGAGCCTTGTTTTAAAAAATAGATTAATAGGTTGTGTTAAAGAAAAACTAATAACACAAGAAGACGGTCAAAAACATTGATTTTCTCTACCTACATATGTGCAAAATAAGACAAACGTTGACAAAATAGAATTTTAATTTTTCCAAACAAATTAAAAACAGATCCTGTTAGTTTATTCTCAACTAATTTTTTTCCTTCTTCAATTCTTCAGTTTATTAGAGTTTTTGTCGTACTAAATTTAACTACTACTATTTAGTCAACATTTGCTTTTTAGTAAATGTTTGTCAAGTTCACAATTTACTTGTAAATATGACTAAATTGTGTTATATACATCAAATCAGTTCAGACGATTGCTCTGAACAATACCGGTTTATCGCTAAGTGCGTTTGGCATTGTATAGATGTAGCAACGGTCGCCTCTTACGTTAATGTTAATTCGGCTCTTGTTTTTAACTCCGAATGGGTTGTCTGTCTGGTATGTTGTATCCTTGTTAATTTCACAAACTTCTTTAAATTTTGTGGGTTGGTAAGAATATTGTCTGAAATAATTAAATATTATCTCTGTGTTGTGGTAATAAGTAGTCTGAACAGAAAATTTTTATTATGACGACAAAAAGAAATGGGTCATTTTAATAAAATCTGTTATCAATGTAAAGAAATTTCTAATATTTATGAAAAATTATTAAAAACAGGTTTCAATCAATTATCAGACAATTTATTCTTAGAATAGAAATTCTATCTATTTAACGAAGAATTTTATACTTTTGTAAGGATAACTTTTACCTGACCACTTCAAACAGTTACTATGTGAATTTCGCCTTCATTTTTCTTTCAGTGTAGCAAATGGAGGCTGAAGGTTATACGCTATAACGTTGAAATTCACTACCCATTGATTCTTTGATGGTCACTGTTTAAAACCAAGCTTCTCCGTTACTTTGGTTGTCACTGGGTTTCCCTTTCCCTCTGTTTATCGTAAAGTCGCACCTGCGCGGCCAAGCGCATTCTCAATAAAAGAGTGGAGATCACAAAAGGGCTGGCTTGCATTAGAAGTTGCATGTGCGAGATGAATTACAAAATTGTTTTTGATATAATTCGCTTTAGCGGAGAAAATCTCGCATTCCACAAAATGATCATCTGATTGTTTATATGTGATCACTCGTAAAATTAGACGGATTAAATTCTAGTGTCAACCATTTAGGTAAACCTTTTTTATTTTCCACGATTATTATTTAATGTGCTAAAATCTCATTAAATCTCATAAAAACATTTTCCCTATCAGTTACCGTGAAGGAATTGTGAAATAAAAGACTTTTCAGTTTATAAAAAGGTAAAATTCTGTGCAGATATTTAAAATCAATACCATATACAGGGTGTGCTATTTTTAGGTCTTTTCTTCTGGGTTTTGTTGCTCGTTGTCTTTTTTCCTGTTCCTACCTCTTTGACTTTGGGTTTAATTTGAAGGTCTTCCCCTTTGGGTTCGTACCTGCATACATACGTACAGGGTGTATGTAAAAAGATTATACCATAGGGTGAAACGAAAAACCCTAAGCAAGGCTTTAAAACCGTACTGTATCAGCCGTGCGTCATCGAATGGTAAGATGTTGTTTGAAACTGTATGTATATGTATATTGTGTCATTTTATCTATGTTTATATATATTTATTAAACGTTTATACAATTTATTTATTCATGCATGTTAGTTTTAAGAACTAGTTAAAGCGAGATCTCGAGTAGTGAAATTATCATAGGGTAGTTTTTAAGATTTACAACCAGCTGTGATACAATTCACCATTCTGTTAATTTTGCTAGACATTCAAATCATTAATCAGTATAATTACCGTTTACAATAATAGTTTACAATTTGCATTAAACAATAAAGCCCTACCTAGAAAGTTCATATTTCACTACATGTTTGTGTTTTATTTATTACTATTTATTTATTTTGTGGTTTTAATATTGCTTTCCAGCTCGTCAACTGTACGTGTATATGCACCGTACGACCAAAATTGTGGAAGTTGCCTATATCAGTAAAAGATCTATTTCTTCGTTTTTCTAATAAGTTTGAAGCTTTAGTAAGGAGAATTGTTTTAAAACGAAGTGGCGCTTCTTTTTTTATCTTGTATATCTTGTATTACCCCGCCCCTCACAGACTTATTGGGGTTGGGGCAAAAACTAAAGTAGTGTTATTTAGGTCAAGCTGATACTTCCAGCACAGCTATATTTTGGTAGGTTAGGTATTTATATATTGCTGTGGATTTTAGTGTCAAAATTTTGGAAAATTTAGAAAATTTTGGAAAATTTTAAAATCTTCGTTGAAAACTAACACTTTAGAAATATTTTATCAACTTTTCCAGTTAAAAATAATTTTAAGTTAGTTACTGGTGTGTCATTGATTATACATCAATGTGTATACTTTTTAATAAGGTTAAATAATCCATGTTTCTTTATTTATTATCAAACAGTTTACTCAACAAATACTAGTTTTATTATTTTCTGTAGACGAAGCTTTTTTTTTAAACTTTATTTATTGAATATAATAAAACACATTTATATATTTCGTTTGCAGTCGTAGAATATGTTTTATTATTTTTAATCAAGAGAAAACTTTAAATCTTTTGAACATTTAGAATACAAATGTATTAATATTACTTTGTCAGTAATTATTTAACGAGTTTAAGACGAGTTTAAATAATATGTTCATTTTACATGAAATGTTACCTAAAGTAATATTACCTTTGAAAATGACAGCTTAGCTGTTGAAACAATATTGCCAGGTTATAATTTAATAAATACTATAAATTTTTTTACTAATTTTTATTTATTTCATAAAGATCTTCATTCCAAGCGTTTCCATTAAGACGCTTTATTGTAAAAACTATTGTTTAGTTTTTCTGTATGTGTTAAATTGTAGAACGCCGTAGTCTAGGTGTATAATAGGTTGTTATGGCTTGCAGTTGTTAAATTAATATGTAACTCACATCTTTGTTATCCATTTCACAGCTATCGTTGTCGTTGATTTGCAAGCTTATTAACAAATTTAAGATACAAGTATCTTATATCATTTTGTTTGTAAATTTATGGGCTAAATTTTGATGTAATTAGAGTTAAAAAATTTGATAATTCTTATTATTGTAAAAAATTGTTCTGCCACTCGCGTCGAATTTTGTTATTGTTCAGCTGTTTTCCAAAAAGGTGTATAAGGGCCTGCAACAAAAAACAATTTAGCAAACATATTCCTGCAGACGTGAAAACACGTTAATTTACCTAAGAATTATTATAAATAAAAGTAGGTCTGTGTTCATTATTGTTGTAAACAAAACACTTTAAATTAATTTTAAGAAGAATAACTTTTCATTGAAATGTTCACAATTTTAAACTCACGAAGGATCTTGAAATTAATAAAATCAATCCACTCAGCTGAGACCGATATTATTATTTGACAGTTGGTATAAAGCGGATAGCTGTGTTCGGGCACCGGTTTATTTATTAACGGGTAAATAAGAAGACAGTGTTTGTTGTTGACAATTTTAAACAACGTAAATTGGCTTTATTTATTTCTGATCAGTAAATAAAAACTAAATATAAGACAAACGCTCACTATTAATATTATTTTTGTTAAGAAATTTAACTTTAGCATCATTTTAATGATTTGTCTTTGTGTAGGTTGTACTCTATGTGAGTCACATGTTTGTTCAATTAAAAATTCTTCAAAATTTATTATTTAACTTGTAATTCTTTTAAAGCCATACATCTAATTGAATGGTCATAAATAAACCTTGCCTAGGTTTCAATTGATTACATGTTTTTAATGCAGTTCGTTTTATTTTTCTGTCTAATAAATAAAGTTTTTATAAATTTGTTTATTTATTTTATTGTGTGCTAAATATTTTAATTAGCTATTGGTATGATAAAAGATCGTGTAAACAGTTCTCGTATAGCTGCTTTAATCCAGGTGATGTTTGAGCATGATAACTAAAGCTATAAAAAGATAGGTAAGTTCATTCTATGTATAGCATTCTTTATTTGTTTTATGCTCGAATACAATACACAAGACTGAGTTAGCTTATTGAAAGAAAAAGTATTGATGTGTTTTATTTTATTTATTATTATTTATACAATTTACTAATATTGTTTATTGTTTGGAGCCTTATTGTGCAAAACTCCATAATCATTGTTAAGATCAACATTTTCAATACTGGGAGTAGCGTTAAATATCACAACTATTAAAAAACGAAATCATTAAATGAATCATCAGTTTGCAATGAAAATTTATATATTTACATAAACCTAAATATAATAATAAAACAATAAAATTTTCTGCTCTCTTCTGAAATAACTATGTACTTGCTTTTTATCTAAATTCGAACCATAGTTGAGCGAGTTAAAAAAATTTTTAACAAATATTATTTGTACATAAAACCGAAGAACACTAGTAACAGTCCTACAAAGTAACATACGTGTGTAGTCAAAGGAGTTTTGAGCAGATACAATAGCAAAATGTTGAAATCTGTGAGTATTTATTATTCGTTTATTAATTATTTTGTATGTTGTGTACCAGTTGCTTAGGCTGTTATATTGGTCTGGCATGAATACGTCTGTACATGAATTTAACCAGCTAGTTAATTAATTATTCAATAATGCAGAAACGTTAAAAAAATAAAATATGTATTTAGTTTGACATTAAAATTCGATTGATTGGTTTTATAGGCTCTGCAGTAAAATGTCAGAATTCTTATCGTTTAGTTTATTAGGTAGTGGAACTTTTTTTTAAATAATTAGCTAAACAAATAAGTTTTTAATTTTTGGTAAGTATTATTATTATTATTATAATCAATGCAGAATCATCGACAATTATTGCATACTTGCAAATCCATAGTGCAATTTGGCAACTTGATTTGTCATATTTATATTTTCTGAAGTTCAAGTAGTAATTATTTGTAAAGATAGCGATTTTACATGTCAGTAAATCTAAAGTGACTGTGGAATAATTTTATTATGTAGCAATAAAAATAATTTATGAGCAACTACAAACCAGACCAACCACTTTGAAAAGTGCATACCAGTCCAAACTGCATACTTACTGATCAAAATATCATTAAATCAAATTCCTTTTTGCCTTTTTTTTGGACATTCCAATACCAATCTTCTGTGGAAATGCAGTTTTGCAATTTATTTTGTAATTTTATTTAATTAAAAAAGATATTAAACCAAAATTAAATTGACAAACTGCTACTGTTGATTTATTAATTCATTAACTATAGTTAAGGATCATACTCCCAACTGGTTCTTAAACAGTCGGTGATAAAAATCAAATAAAAAACTTGTAAATTGTTTTGTAATTAGTAACTACAAGCACACTTAAATAATATTCATATTACATACGGTACAGACCGGCCAATTCAAATTCTAACACTGACTGCACTTGTTCTACTTTCACGAAATCAGAAGTGCAGGCACTGACCGTGGCGAACACACCTTTATGTATAGCTCAAAACAAAATTGCAATTGTAAATTTTGGTTGTTCTTAATAATGATAAGCTTATTATTTATTTGTTTAGGTTTATTAACCAGAAAGATTAACACGCAAGAACATTTTTTTGTTTACCTAAAATTTCTATAATGCGGTGATTATGCACTACAATGCAATGCATGCAATCCTACGTATGTAGGCAATTCTGTTATAAATAGTACCGGTAGTGTTAATTGGGACATTTAAATTCTAGACTGGTTTTTTAACATTAACCCATTGTTATAATAAGTTATATAAAACGTATTTAAATATATCGGACAGTCGTGATATTTGCATGAATGATGTAATGCTGAAAGAACAATTTAATTTACTTCCTAAATCGAGTAATGCACACAAAACCAGCTTGCATGTAAGTATTTTGTCATTTAATCGAGTTAATTTTTCAGGCAGCGAACTTTGTTAGCAGAACTGATTGAGGTCATAAAATATAAAAGTAAATGTAGACTTTAATATTAATAAAAAAAAATGATAAATTACCCGTTGTCCGAGTTGATTAAAAATAGTTTTAATTGTTTTCATAAATTTAAAAACTGAGCAATAATTCTTGTTTATATACTTGAATTTTCAAAATTAAAAAGTGAACAACTTCATATATGTTATTATTATTAGTCATACAGTTACCTTCTAACTGGTTAGTAACAAACTGATATGAACTATCTAAATCCTTTTTTAAACAAAAACAAGTACAACTGTCACTGCTGCTTTTGCACAGGCCATCCACCTAAATAAAAGAAGTTGTTGGCCTTGCTACAGATTCAAACAAAATTTTTATTATTCAAATCTAAACCAGCTTTTAAACGCAGTTTTTTGTTTATTTCATTGATACCGCGAAACGATTTAGTTTACGCAAAAATGATTTAAATTTAGAAAGTTATTTTGAATGTATAGTGTTTTGAGGGTTACCACGCAAAAACGTTTACCTGTATTAAATTTGTGAAATATACAAAAAGTTTAAAAGAGGTAATAGAAACACAGCTGGTACAACGAAGGGTAAAGATGATTTTAAAGCTTATAAATAACAGGCAACAATCAATTAAGAACTTTGCCAAAATATAAACATTTTTGTTTTTTTGCAAAACAAAAGTCGTTTTAATATATTAGAAGTACAGTAAGATTCAAAACAAAAAAATAAATAAAGTAACCTAACCTATAATTGATTTTTGTACCGATCGCGAAGTGTACAAACTACTTTGTAAGAAGTGCGATTTATCGGGCTTAGTATTACGAGTTTTGTATTGTTTGGGTTCTGTACAACCTATCTGTACCGAGCTGTTAGTTTTAACCTTTAGCCGAATGCTAAAAGGACCAGGTACACACGAAAGGTGCCGTCATGTATTCACCTCCCCCGAGACGGTCTCTCGTCGGAATTGACATACAGGAACCTGTAACAGAATAAGAACCCCAACACTGCCCGGTGATCGGCCGGGGCCACTGGTGTAACTATCTATTGTCATCCACGTCGAGGTCAATTTCGAGATACGCCCATCTTTTCGTCTCCAAGCAAACAGTATACTGTGCGGTTACTTTTCCAGAGATAAATCAACATGCATCAAAACAGCAACAGCAATTCCACCAATTGCTAACAATAAACGTAAAGCCAATATCGTACATTGGCCAACAATTACAATTCAAGCAACATCTCACGTTGCTAAATAATAACGACAAAAACCAGTTAACATGTACCAGCACATATAAGTGCTATATCACAAACACAGTACATCAAGGCCTTTATGTTTAAAGCCGACCGACCGTTCGCCTAACACCTCTATAACACAACTGTCCGTCTCCCATAATATCACCAACTGACCCAATTTTTTGTATACTTTTGAGTATGTGTTTTCTATAGCTTCAGAGGGTGTTACTCTAAGGTCAGAGAGGTTACTAATTTATTGCTATACATTCTTGCGTATTTCTTAAAATACATTTGGGGTTGTTTTGAATAATTCAAAACTGTACTTCTTTAAGTTTGTATCTACATTAACTATTATCATTTAATATTAATTAATCACTAAAGATGCTAAATTCACATGCAAAAATCAACGTCTCACACTTTATTATATTAATAGCTACATAATGTTAAAGATTTAAGTTTTTCAAAATTCAAGTTTTATACTGTTTTTACTTGATTCAAGAATTAAAGAATTCGGCGATCTTATTAGTCTATTAATTATTCAGATCAAAATTTCGAATATTGAGCTAAGTAGTTTTAAATATCAAAACTTTTAGAAAACGAAAGATTTTATTAAGCCGCTGTATAGATTCAGTCAAAGTATATACGTATATTTTCCAGTTCGGAAACTGTTCTATGTAGCTTAATAAACTTTTGGTTTTACACACTTAATTACTAAAAATTTTTAATCCGACTTTTACAGTGTCAGGTAATTAGTAAAATTGAAATAAACCGTGAGAATATTATTTATATAGATATTATTATTCAGAAATAAACCGGCTGCTGCCTCATTAAGTAATGAAAATAAATTTCTTAAATGCATATTTATGTATGAGCTGTTAACATTTATAATAAAATGTTGCCTGAATAGGGCTTGCTCGCATTTGAAATGATGCATATGGTTATAGGCATAATGATAAATGTATTTCGTCTTGAGAAGTAGTTTATTCATATTTACCTCCAACTCAAGCGTCCTAGGTGTCAGTTAGCTCAAATTGTTAACTTTTGACTACTGCCACAATTCTCCATTAAAATTGTGGAGTCCATTGTCACTGCTTTTTCTCCAGAACGGTCATAGATAGATCGAAAGTTGATTCCAGATATGAAATGCTCATGGTTCTGAAGCTCCGGTATAACATAACATTCAGTAACGTAATTAGCATAGTTATCTCAGTGGCCAACAGTGACTAGAACAAAATTGATCGCAGATTCGGACGCAGCAGATAACTATTTAGTAGCATGGGCAAAAATATATTCTTATAAGGAAACTAACCAGAATTTATTAATTATAAAGTACAGTCAATCTTGAAAATGTTTCTAGATCAACTGAGATTCCCAAAACTTCATAACAATTATTTATTGAACAAACTTTAGCTATAGTTCTTAACAATTAAGACGTTTCCAAGAAGCACCGCTGTCGTCTGTTCTATTTTAAATGGCAATAAATCAGATTTGAAAATGGATACAAGATTAATAATTCTAACTACTAAACTAGACAAAGGCCGGTTGAAACTAGTTTTTATTAAAATTCATAAGTTACTCCTAAAGGCGTATAACTAAACAACACATTAAATAAAAAAAATCATACTATAATATTGCTACAATTACTATAAATAAAAAATATTTAAATACTGTTCGTGATATAAGAATATGAAGAATGTTAGTAAACAATATGATTTCTCGTGCAAACAGATTACATAGAAAAATAAACTTAAAAAAATATTTTGAATGGCTTCGGAAGTAATGTTACAACATTACTTTTGTAGTGTTTTGTTATGTTTGTTGGTTAAACATAAGGGTATCCAATTTTTAAATGTTTTAAAACCAAATAAAACTCAAATAAATTTATTTTGTTTCACTAGGAGTATTACAAAGTCTAATCTAAATTGTTTAATATAATGTCAATTATTGTACTTGATACAAAATCCACATAAAACTTACCTTAATGTTAAATTTTACGATATGAATTTTCTTTTACATTAATAATAACAGTAACTGCTACTACCCATTGCCTGGCGAACCAGGCATCAGAAATTATAAAGCTTGTGCAGAAGGAAACGACAATTATTATCATTACGTAGGCCCAACAAGCGGCTGCACACGACTTACAGATGGTATAGCAGAAATTAAACATTTTGTTTATAAACTCTAATTCTTTAATTAATTATTGCAAAGAATATTCTTGATCTCTTTGCACACTTGCAAACGTTGAAACAATTTAAAGACTGTTGCCTACGTTTTCATTGTTTAGTCAATCATAATAGTTAATTGCTTGAATAATCTGTGTAAACTCCTCCTTGTCGTGATTTCTGTTACTTGATAATCTTTAATTGTGGTTTCCCTAAGTTCTTTAGACCTTCATTTGCCTAACTGGTAAAAACGATGCTCATCCAATTAGCGGATTTCAAGTTATTCAAGGGGACAGTATATTGATGAGAATATTCTAAAGCGCCCTCCCATAAAAAATATAATGTTGGAAAATTGGAGAACGTTCGAAAATTTCTAGCATTTTTAAAAATATTTAAAAGACTTTGTAATACACCTTAATTCAGATATATGTTTGCAAGATTAAGGTATATTTTCTAGTTCAGGTAACTTTTGACGGTTTATTCTCCGGGAATATTCTATTACTATAACGACTGGTAATAAAATATGTCACTGTTTCTCTAGGGAGAACACCTAAGGAACGATAAACAACTATGACAGCCGATTTTTCAGTTTTTTGTGTAATGTAAATGTAAGTTTAGTATATGGTAATCAAGAACATTTTATTTCTCAACATGATAATTGCTTAGTGTAAATAAATTTTCTAATTTTAGCAAGAAAAAAATTATTATTAATAGCTCCTATAGATCAGAAAAAGAAATTAAAAATTACTCAAATATTTAGTTATCAAAACACAAGGGAGATTTCCTACATAATACAACCTCATATAAGGGATTTATTAAAAATAATAAATCGATTATTTTTACTGTATTTTCTCACAATATCAATAAACTAGAATGACTACGTATTATGTATCATACAGATTAGGACAAATCCTAAACACTTTACCAGGGACGCTTCCTTTACTGTAACCTTACTGTAAAATAGCTTGATAATTATTTTTTGTAACAGATCACAATTTGTTGCACTTGTTAAAGTACAGATCTGCCAGCGCCGGGAGTCGAACCCCGGCCGCTTGGGTGAAAGTCCGGCAGGCCAAAGATTACACTACCAAGGCTGTGTTCTAAAGTAATAAAAGATATCTTATATGAACACGTTTTTTATTAACTCCAAGATTAAATATAACTTCTGGTAAACCACCTACCGTTATAACTGGTGACCTTTCGACGATAAGTAATCAACAAGAAGAATCGAACACATCAGCAGATCTGAATCAAGCTATAGTGTGTCCTGCTTCCAACACGTGCTAGTCGGTTCCTCTGCGTACAACTAACAGCACTTAGTTCTGCATTAACCAACTACGGCATCTACAATTGGATTGATTGGACAGTCGCTAGCTTATCGATTCTGAACCAATATCGGAATATATACCTTTTTTTAACCAAGATAAGTATAACTTAAGACGAGTCGCTACCGAAATCTCTGATGGGGTTTCCAATGTAAAGTCCTGCACTTGTAGCACAAAATCTAATAAAGATATTTTGGTGCAAGTAGTCTTATATGAAAGAAGGAACAATTTCCAATGAAATAACCGAGCCAAAATTGCGAAATATTTGTTGTAAAGTATGAAATAATGCTAAGAAAATGTCAGATATTCACAAATATTCACAAAGTATTAATATAAGAAGTACCACGAATTTTATGACAAAAGTAGCTCGGTTAGATAAAAGATTTCACTCCTCTGTTTCAATTATTTTAAATCCAACACTTTTTTGTTCATTAATAACGTCAGCAGAAGTGCAGAACTATTTGCAATAGTTCTGCACTTCCTGCAGTTCCCGTCATAAAACGGGTTGTAAAAATCAATTATTTGCGGAGGGTTGTTTGGGGTTGAGCGACTCTGACAGGTTTACAGCATCGGTTCCCAGCTTGACAGGTCGTTCGACTTTTAGGTAGCGACTCGCCTTAAGTCAATTTCATATTAAATATGGCTGCTCATATTCCATTTCCGACATTTGACAATTCAAATATAGAATCCTGGTTAACTTTATTGGACCGTTATTTTATTCATCTCAATATAAACGATGAACGCATGCGATATGATATTCTAACCTTGAACTTGCCAAATGATGTTATAACTAACCTCCAAGATCTCATAGTAAACGTACCTCGCAGACAACCGTATTCTGTTTTGAAAAATGCCATTAAAAATTTTCATGTAGGCTCACGCCTTTCGCGAATTTCAAAACTCCTGGATAGTTTGCCATTCAGTTGTAAAGTCAAGGAATTGGTAACTGACATTAGAACACTGTCAAAGGACTTGAACTTTGACGATGAAATTCTCAAAGATTTTCTAATAGCGAAATTACCAAACCATTTGAAAATTCAAGCAATAAATTTATTACTTTTACCTATGTCAGATCTTGTAGAAAGACTTGATATGATCAACGAATTACACGAGACTCCAAAACCTGATCAGTTACATACAAGTTTACAACATAAGATTGACCAACTAACCGATCAAATACAAAACCTTTCTGGCAAACTAAAGCAAATTCAAAATGTTCGCACGTCAATCCCTCGTGTTTCAACAAATTATAAACCCCGAGTTAATACTGCTATTAGTTCTGACTGCTCAAAGGTATCTAGACTGTGCTACTACCACGCTAAGTTCCAAGACAATGCCCGTAAATGTACAGGCAACTGTTCCTACAAGAAAAAAACTAATTGTCAGCTCTGCTATATCAAATGATGAGGATAGCAGAGTTTGTCCCAATGCCTCATCAACCTTCATTGAATTGACAGATACGATTAACAATATTTCTTTTGTCGTTGACACTGCATCCCAATATTCTATAATAACACCAAAAATTGCTAAGTTATTCCAAAATACAACCAAACAAAATTTTACTGATAACCTAAAAGCTGCAAACAATACGAACATTCCCATATTAGGTACAGTAGATTTGACACTTGACTTTGACGTTTCTTATATACAGCACCAACCCTGGAAATTTTTGATAGCTAATGTCACATTTCCTATCCTTGGTTTGGACTTTTTACAAACAAATAATTTAAATATTGATTGTGTCAATAAAACTGTCACATCTAATTTGACATCGACAAAAGTTGCAGACGCGTCTTCTAATAATCATAATCATCATGGTGACCAGGTCAGTACCGTTGTTACTAACCTTTCTCTACCTACACAGGTATTCTCAGAAATTGGTAACAATAACGATGATCGCAGCATCTACACGAACCTATTACATAAGAAGTTTTCTGAATTACTACAACCCTTTAATTACAACAGACCTATCCAACATTCAATTACTCATAAAATTGACACAGAAACTAATTCTACTGTTAGAGCTAAGCCTAGAAAATTAAATCCTAACCAACTACTCTTTCTAGAAAAACACTTGAACGAGCTCATGGAAGCAGGTGTTCTTGAACGATCAGCTAGCGATTGGTCCACACCAATCCACCTGGTGCCAAATAAGAAGAACACACCATCAGCGGAACCTTATCGAATGGTCGGAGATTATAGGCGGTTGAATTCAATTAGGATTCACCAGGAAAATAGAAGGCGCTACCATTTTCTCCAAAATAGATCTGAAGAAGGCGTACTATGCAATCCCTATTCACCCTGATGATGTTCACAAAACAGCAATTACCACACCGCTAGGCCTCTTTCAATTCAAAAGGATGTTTTGGTTTAAGAAATGCAGCAAGCTCGTGGAGCCGATTCATGGATACAATATTATCAGGCCTATCTTTTATATTTTTTTACGTAGACGATATTTTAATATTTAGTAAAGATGCTCAACAACATCTTGACCATCTGCAACAAGTCTTTTCACGATTGAGAGACAATGGGCTTCTAGTAAATGTGGATCAATGTAAATTTGGTGTCTTAGAAATTGACTTTTTGGGACACACTGTAAATATTAGCGGAATTAAACCACAAACTACAAAAGTTGAAGCAATGGCAGAATTTCCATTGCCTACTAATCAAAAGAACCTTAGGAATTTTATTGGCCTTGTTTCGTATTATCATAAATTCATTCCAAACTGTGCTGAAATATTTCCACCACTAAATCATCTCGTTATACCAGGCAAAGCCTCTCAAAAACCTATCATTTTAAATAGCAAGCAAGTACAAGCTTTTAACAATGCTAAAAATGCTTTAATCAATGCTACACTACTAACTCATCCTAAACTCGACGCTCCAATTAGTATTGCAGCTGATACAGTGTTTTTTCACGCGAACTTTTAGTAATTTATTCTTCGCTAAAAAGATTCCGGTATTATGTTGAGTGCAGAAACTTTCATATATATACTGACCATAAACCTTTATGTACGGCAATAAAGAATAATAGTGATGCATACTTGCCACGCGAATTTCGTCAACTTGAATATATTTCCCATTATACTAGTGACATTAGACATATTCAAGGACAACAAAATATTCCCGCTGACGCATTAACAAGAGTGCAACTTATTCATATGCCCGATTCTTCAATTAATTACGAGGAAATTTCTCGTGCCCAACAAACGGACAAAGAACTGCAACATCTTCGAGAGTGCAATAATTTCAAATTGGTTCAAATTCAAAATCCCGGTGAATCACCTATTTGGGCGGATGTAAGCAAGAAAAATTCCAGACCTTACGTTCCTCAACTAATTCGCTATAAGTTGTTTCAACAACTACATAATGTAGCGCATCCTGGTATCAGAGCTTCAAGGAAAATGATTTCCCAACGTTATCTATGGTCTTCTATGAACCAAGATATAAAAAAATGGGTTATTTCCTGCACTGATTGCCAACGCCACAAAGTGATTTGTCACACGAAAGCTCCTCTACAACCAATTATAGAACCAGATTAACGTTTCCAAAAAATTCACCTTGATCTAGTACATTTGCCACCTTCAGAAAGTTATAAGTACTTATTGACCATAATAGATCGCTTCAGCAGATGGATAGAAGCTATTCCTTTAAGGGATGCTACGGCAACTACAGTAATAGATTCTTATAACAACAGACAATGCTCAAATATTCCATTCTCATTTCTGGAAGCATTTCACAAATACATTACGGATAAAACACATTACTTGCACCGCGTATCATCCCATAAGCCAAGGGATAATTGAGAGATTCAATCGTACACTCAAGCAGGCCATACGCACCAGTGGTATATCTTCTTGGTTAAAGAACCTACCATGGGTATTACTTAGTCTACGAGCTACGATAAAATCCGAATTAGATGTTTCACCTGCAGAAATGTTGTACGAAACTGCACTTCGTTTGTCCGGAGATTTCTTTGAAGAAAAGAAACCCGATGAAGATTTCCGCATACCTCAATTTCTTCGTCAAATGAAATATCAAATGCACAATCAGAAATTTTTTTTCACAAGGACATATAAATCAAATTCTTTCGTTCCCAAAGAATTACATAAATATGCACATGTTTATGTTAGAAATGATTCACATGACTTAAACATTAGAGACACCTATGTCGGCCCTTATAAAGTGATAAACCGAACTGCAAAGTATTTTATGCTAGAAGGACTAGATCAACCCGTATCAATAGACAGACTTAAGCCTGCTTATTTTACATGAATACAATTTTCATTCGCATTCTCTTTTCATTCTAGAAAGAATACCTTCAAGAGATGAACTGCACTTGATGCTGAAAATTAGTGTTATATGTTCAATTTAACTATTCAATTTTAATTCAAGTGTTCAATTGTGTATTTGCCAAGTTGTTTTGCTTAGGTTAAGTTTGTCATATTACTCCGCCTTCAGAAATACCTTTTTTTACTATTAAAAATAAGGACTTTCAATTCTTTGATTATTAGCACCTAATCCTTAGCATAAGTTTTATTGTCATAGCATGTAGAGAATTTTATTGAAAAGATGCAAACGACCTCAATTTTTTTGTAGCTAGTATACATTAAACATGCCGATACATACAAGTACGACATTAATGTATGCTATTTTTTTTGTTGAGGAATGCATTAAATGCTCTTTTGACTCACGGCTCATTTCTTTTGGTACATGTTCAGCCTTTTCTTTACCCGGTGTGTCATGTAATGATATTCATTCATAAAAGCAGTCATTACATACATATTACCTCAAGAAGGCATAGGATGCTAAGTGATTGCCATAGTAACAAGAATAAATAACAAGTAATAAAAGATATCTTAAATGAACACGTTTTTTATTAACTCCAAGATTAAATATAACTTCTGGTAAACCACCTACCGTTATAGTACTGAAATATACCATGAGGAAAAACCGATAGGTATACGTATAAACTTAATTGTTATCGTACAATTCATAACACCTACTTCTCAGACAGAATTCCTGTTTAAGTCTTGTGCCTCTTTCTGAAAACTGAAGTGTAATATTTATTTCCTATTTTACAATTTCCAGTTCTACAATTCCATCCAGTATCGCTTAATCTTGCCGATTCAGCCACTGCTAGATTAATATTTTTTAAGGTCAAACAAACTTTGCACATGATGATGCCTGAGAAAATGCCAATTATTAGCACATGCAAACCATTATAACCATAACATGATTGACACTTTAATTAAACAAAAAGGTTAGCTATCAAAACAATATTTTCAATTGACGCTCAAGTACAAGACACAAAGTACATATCAATACCATAGCAAGATATCAGAAAAAAATGCAACTATGATACGAAAAACCAACAATTACAAAATAACCTACAAAACTAACAGCAACACTTTTTCATTTTTATTCACTAAATTATTAAATTATTCATTAAAGATAGAACACAAGATATCATGAAATTCGGCATTTACTGTTTGAATTGTTTTTTTGTAACTCAGTTTATATTACACAAACACTTAGAAATTTCGACATAAGATACAAAGAACACGTACGCTCTTATAGAAATAAACACCCAGAAAAATCTAATTATGCTAAACACATTTTGGAACAGAACCACGCAATGACATCTCAAAGCATTATCAAATTCTTACATTTTTGCAACAACAAACACGATTTAGACATTTTAGAAGATTTTGAAATACACAAACATAATACATACAGTACCTTTAATAAATGAACAAACTGATCTTGTTCTGGTATTGTATCTAGTTATCTATTTTATGTATTTATCCTTAGCAACGTGTTTGTGTAACAATCTTATCTGCTTTTTGATTTATTTATTTACTTTTGGGCGAGGAATCAGGATGGCGGAGCATCCTTCGTACCTCATGGCATAAGAAGGCATGTTTTTAATTTTTCTCCACTATGAAAAATTACCAGCTCGGCCGGGGATCGAACCTGCGATCCTTGGATTATGAAGCAAACATTCAAACCACTAATCCACCGAAACTGGCTCTGCCTTTTGATAATGGCATTTAATGTTGAAACAATTGTCAGGTTAAGAATTTAATAAATCTTGTGAAACTTTAACTAAGCTTTGTATTTATATAATATTTCATAAAGAAATTCTTTGGCCATAAAGAAACTGCTTTATTAATAGATCCTGGTTTAGATAATTTTATGGTTTTTAATTTTAAGTAGCTTTTAAGTTTTTTATCGTTACGCTCATAGGCTTTGGCATGTACTGGTGTAATAGTTTCATATCGGTAATAGTTCTATATTGGTAAATGCCTAATCATAACGATCGTTAATTAATTTAAACGCAAACAAACAACAACACTTTTATTGAAATTTTTGCTTAGTTAAGTTAAAAATAAAACAAGTCATCAACAGTAATAGTTCCACTTTTATCTCGAACAAAATTTAAACAAATTGTAAACACGTACTTAATTTAAATGACATCTTTTAACATAAATTATTAAATAATCCGATAAAAGTGGAATTACCTGAATGGAAGTCCAAATTGCATTCTGGAAGTTCTAATTTTAAACACACTAAAATTGCACAATGAGTAACAACCGGAGCCTCTATCTAGTGCATGTGTCGTGGGTTATGTGATACATTTTCCTAGTTATGTAACAATTTTTCTACTTGTTACGCTTCGATAAGCCCGTATCATTTGCAGCGCACACAACACCTAAAAATTTTCTTAACTTTCGTAACTAAAGAATAACAAGTACAGGTCAGTCAACAATTACATATTAATAGTGGCCATTTCGCCGTGTAAGAGACATTTCTTAATAAATAATTGCTTGTGAAACATAAAGCGGGGGAAGTACTTGTTTATTGTTACTTTATTATTGTTGAACTTGCTAGAAGGTACCCTTTGTGTGGTCATAGTTACAGTATAGATTCTGGAGTGTTAAATAATGTACTTAAAAAACTGTTAAATAAAATAATAGGAAAATTAAAATTCAAGAAATGATTTGGTACTGCTCTGTCTAACTTATTACCTATTTTGTTGTGCTGACATTCTTTAACCTTGACCCAGAAGCCGTTTCCCTGCCTTTTGTAAACGAAGCACTGGGGTTTTCCGGTAGTTAAAATAATTTGTTTTTTAAAAAACGCTCAAACACATCAACTTTGTTTTCAAAAGAAAAATCTTTTACAATAAAACTATACTGCAAACAGGACCGGATTTCAGTTATAGGAGGCCTCAGGAGAAAAAAAAGCTCTAGCTTGAAAAAAATTGCTTGCAATACTTGTACTAATATGTTCCTGTTATACTGTGCTTCAATTTAAGTAGTGAATAAAAGTGGTCGAGCATTGAGATAACTAAAATAATGCAAAGTATTTTAGTCTACCGAGTTGACAGGAGATTTCGAGGAGGAATTTTGGTCAAGGTTCAGTCTGTGTAAACGATGACATCAACGTAAGCGTTTTTGCTATCATAAACTGATTATGTTTGTTATCAAAAGTTTATTCGATGGTGTTTTATGTTTTAAATAAAACTGATTAACAATAAAAGTCGCCCGCACTTTAACACTGTAACGTACTGTAACTAAAAATTGCCTTTTAATCTAAGATTAAAAGTAGGATTTATTCTTCTATATTCTTCCGTTCTATATTCTCGAATGGCATTAAAGAACGTACAACTGTTGTATATACACAACTATCTTAATAATAACCGCAATAAGCTATTTACACTAATGAGAATTAGGTATTCCTCATAGCAATCGTAACTCATAATCCAGAACATAATATTTTATTTACAAGCATAGAGTACGAAAAAAATATTATTTAATACAATCTTTCCCTTTTTTCCAACAAAATTGTCGTTATCAGAACATAAACAGTACCTAGCCTTTAATGTTTATTTATTCCAGGATGGTTTCAGTTTGACAGAAAGGTATTACCAGAATCAAATAATTATTCAGGTTGTAAACAATCTACCAACATTGCAGATTAGAACTCGTGATGTAATTTACCTATAAAGCCGAATGGTTTTTATGTTTTTAGATTAAATGCAAAGACACCTATACTAATAAAATATACCCTTTAATCGAATTAACTTAACTTATTAGGAAACCAAAGGTTCTCTTTAAAAATTAGATATTTTTATTTTAAAACTGTTATTAGACCTTGAATTTATTTTAAGAAAAACAAACAGCAACATAAGTAAAGAGAACATGTGTTTTATTTACGAATGTATTTCAAGATTAATGGGCACCTCCCATAGTCTTCCGCGATCATGTCGCCGAAGACGTCAAGGACGTGATCCGGATAATGATGCAATGTTTAATTTATTGCATAAACAAGTTGGGAGTTCGAGATAGTTTACATAATAAAATTATCGTAAGTAAGTATCGTATTTCGTTAAAACCTTTTTATCAATGAAAGACCTTATTGGCTGCATAATACTAAATACATCTAATTAAAGAAAGAGATTTCAGTTCGACCTTTTATTGTGAACTCAATAATTATTCCTTTCCTTTTGATACACGTTTTAAAGAAATACGATACTTTTATTAAACAAACTAGCTCGAGCTGAACTTGTTTATGCAATAAATTATAGCAAATGTAAACATTGTTGCATTATCTGGACCACTTCCCCGACGACAACGACGACGTCGTCGGCGACGAGGTCGCGGAAGACCGTGTGTGCTCTACATAACAGTCATCTTCGTCAAGTCATTCTTAGTATTAGTAGTATGTAGTAAGTTCCACATACAAAAACAAAAACAATTAAACATCTAATTACGCATATAAATGTTCGCCTAATAAACGTCAAACCTATAGGACCTATAATAAAGATAAACGCCTAATAAGGAAGGTAAATCTAGAGTTATCTTTCTTATTAGATGTAAATATATAAATAATGAAATTTATTTATTTAGTGCCCTATTAGCGACTCTCCTGAGAGTCTCATTTTTATGAAGAGTTTGAAGCTTCACAACAATTCTTATATAGCCGAAGCATTCATACATTTTAATAGCAAAGGTATTTATATTTTGTATGCGTAACTGTGTTACCACGAAGTCTGTTGTAATTTATTTTGGCCCGTACATCGTAGCAAGATGTACTACGAAAAGCAAGTAACTACAACACACTACTCATGAAATCTGACAGTTGCCATTTGCATTATTCTTTTCCATTCCGGTTACATTGGACAGGCCATTCGAAATCTCAACGTCAAGTACAAAAAATGCACGTTCTTTATAGATCTTCAGAAACATAGAGCAATGAAACTGGTAATTGGAGAACAAATAAACGAATAAAGTACGAAAACGTCAAAGAAGTCACATGTAACTCTATAGCAACGTTACTCATAACTGTGGCAATTTCTCCTACTCCACACCTGGAAGATTTCCACAATAATTAAAGAACGTAGAGGAATCGTGGGTTGAACATCAACCAACCTTGTATATGTTTAATTGGAATATTATACAGCAATTACTTTGTCAATAATACTTCTAGAAGTATTAGACAGTTTTTTCTGACTTAAATAGTTTTTTCCAGTGTGAGTAATACTTAGAAACATGCACATATAAACTTTGTTATAATTTATTCATGCGAGTGCGCCCATTTCTTTTGAGCTCGTGGAGAGTTTACCTATTTATTATCGACTTAGGGTATGTCCAATTGTACATTCAAGGTGAACCTGTAGACGCGTTAACGTTCGTGTACTATTGTTTTAATCTGATTTAATAACTATGATTAATAATTACCAGTAACTTAAACAAGCTTTTAAAATATGAAAACGAGCTTGTTAATTACCTATTAGAATAATCACTAATAGATTAATTCTAAGATATAATAAAATAAAATATAGTAAGTTACGTAATAGAACTAATGTAATTAATCTAACGTATCCTGACGTATATATCTCTACAAATTCTCGTTTGATTTGACAGAAGTAACTTCGAACATAGTTGTTGCATGACTTAATTGTTAGAGCATAATTGGAATTTCGTTAAGATTTATAATCCATTACTGATCCATCTTTAAATATTCTTCTTGGCCTCTAGTCATTCTAGATCTGTACATGAACATTCTTGAGCTTTGCTAAATATTGCTTAGTAACAACATGTTATTCGTCGTGCTCCGAATCAACATTTTCAGTTGCAATTTTTCTTTCGAAATGCACAGTTCTATTTTTACTTTTGTAACATACGTATCATATACATCTTAATCTTTACATATTATATCTTAATATGGATACAATCATAAACACCCAATCATTTCATATACTTACAATTTTATTACCTGTTTTGTTACCTTTTAATTATCAACCAACGCGATACATGAGTCATACTCATCAAACCAGCTGATAGCATTCTACATTTTGGAAATGTCATTATCTCATTTCTTTTGAACTTGATATTCTGGCCCCGTTAAAATCGAAAGTTCATTGAAGAAAATGCCCAGATCGCTATTGCACAATTATCTACGGTATAACCAAGTAAATAAATTATTTGTGCATCCATATTATCTTTAAACAGTTAAGAATGATTGATAATTATATTATATACTACACCCTTAAAACATAAAATATTGAAATTGTAAAGGAATGTTTATTGAAATTAAATTAATTTTGTTCAAAACATGTATTAGATACCAACAGTATTATTTATAGCTGTTTTTTTAATTTAACATTTTGTTATTTGTTAATAAATTATAATGCATACCTGAAAGATGTAACCTTGTAATCTATCTATAACCAAATGTCCCTGATTGAAACTGGAACAAATTTTTAGTTATAATAAGAAGTATTGTTAAATTTTAAGGTCAGTCATTAATGGCTTGCATTGGTTTTATACAATATAATGGATACGAAATAATAGAGGTCAAAGTGAAATGAATTTCACCGTTTATGGAAATCGAGTAGGCTGCAGCGCTCACGATTTCAGTGGAGTAAATAAGACAGTATAAAATATGTTTCCTTTTCTTATGATTATGATACAGCCTACCAGTTGAATAATGCTTACTCTTTGTCTAGTTATATTAAAGTAGTTTTATATAAACTTTATTTGATTTCTGATTCTGATTTCTTAATTAAATTAAAATCTTATACTTTACGAACTTTTAATTTTGAATACAAGAGACTTTTTGATGTTCAGAAGCTTCAAACCCGAATAAACTATAACGGCAGTGACCCCCTGATTACTGTTCCACACTGGAGACAATTCCGCTATGGATCGGTGACTGCCGGGACTCATAATCCGAACACAGAGCGAATACGACTATTAATCTCTCATTGTAAGACAAACCCACCATCACGCTGGTATAGGCTGGGTTTCTACTTTCAGTAGAGTCCGATGGGGTTCTATCGGGGTGCACCAAGTTTATTTTATTATAGAAAGCTGGGGTGGTAAAAACCTAGGATATGTTCTTTTGGATAGATCTGAACCACATAGAAGTTGAACTTGTTCGGGTAGTGGAAGTTCGCATGAACATGAGATGAGCACGTTACTACCATGGATAGCTATTAGAGGGTGGATAGACTTAGACCTAGGCACAGGAGACCACGGAGCACATTCGCTTTGCAATAATGTCTGGTAGATTTATGAAATTAGACTGGGACTCAAGAGATCCAGTTTTTTGGGGTTTTAAAGTTAAAGAGCCTGGGAAATTAAATTAGAGGGAGAACAGCGAAGGACCAAGCACCGCACATGTGTAACCTCACAATTAACCTACCGCCATGCCAAAAGACCATGCTCTGTTTATTCACTTCACCTACAGATAGAATTTGAACACTGCATGAGTAGACTAAGGACAGAATGGTTCAGGGTGAATCCTCCGGCACTTGATCTTTAAACCTGTTCTCTTATCACTCTCAGCTGAACCACCTTTTGTTATTGTCGCCTGGCTTCTTATGGTTGCTATGGATCGTTGTGAATTAACTGCTCGTTTTTGTATGGTGAGCTAGTGAGGATTTCAAACCTCTTTGCCCTGCGAATTATCGTTGTTTTTATAGATTTTGAGATAGAAATTGTATTTTCCAGAAAGATGGAATATGGAAAAACTATGGATTTACCTGGTTGTGAATCAGCTTTTTTTTAAAGACAATTTAAGATGCTGTATAAATATTTTGGGCTGTATCTAATATTTTACGTACATTTTACTGTCCATGTCGTCCAAATGCAGTGATTAGTGCTTTTGGGCGTTTTGGCTTACGGTTCACATTTCTTGTACAACTAGAGCGAATACGTGCGTCTAATTGTTTTCGGTCAGTAGTACCAGTGCAAGGTTGGGGGGTGAAACATAGGTTTTTCCTGCACGAGAAAACAACAATAAAAAACTAAATAATATTAAACAATACTTATTATACTTACGTTAAAAAGATGTTCAAGATTACCGTGGCTTGAGATTTAGCTCTATCTTACAAATTTTTAATTTCAGGTCGTAGGTATTGGTTCTGCAGTTGTCTAATTTATAAAGAAATGGATAAAGGTTTCAAAAACACAAAACATACACTAGAAGGGCGCCATCTGATTATGAAGCTTAATAACGATAATTAAATAGATCGAAGAGATCAAATGAATCTAATAAATCTGTCTGAAATCACTAATCAGAAAATGAAATCAGACCGATATGAATTTAGTGCCAAATATTAGTTAATTTCAACAAAATCAAAAATTTAGTTTAATGAAGGTATGAATAAAAACTTTCATAATTATATGGTTCAGTCTTACTGGTTTTAATTAACTTTAAAATCATATTTATTTGAGAAAACACAAGAAAAAAAATATATAAAAAGATTACAAATTTTAAACTCAAAAATTCAAATAATAATTTCCTACCTAAGAGCTCTTGACTATCGAAATTTTAATGCATAAAAGTTGTATACTAAATTACATATAAGTGAAAAACAAACTGTAAAAATTTACAAAGATTCAAAGAGAATTTACATAATTATTTAACATTCAAAAAAATACATAAATCACTGTACCTGTAGTTGTCAATAATTCGCAAACCAAAGTAACGCTAAACTGCACAAATATGACTCCTGCATACATCGAACAATCACTGCAGACGGAAACTGGAATGTTCGTAGATTTTTCTTTCCATTATTCAAGGATGCAATGAATTAACCCTCGTAATGTCTGTATGTGGTTACCCATTATTTACGAATTCACCCAAAATAAAATAACTGAATGCAACCATAAACTTTCATAAGATTTGGTTATTAATTAATTTTGATAACCATCGGCAAAGGTTCGTTGTTGTCATTAAAACAACCCACTTATTATTTAAATCTGAACTGGATTTATAAGGCACATAACTTGAGTTTTATTATTAATCGAGATTTCGGTCACTGAAGAGAAGGTCTGTAATTATTAATTTTTTTATCGATATTTCGGTACGAGGATTGTTTAAACAAATGTACGATACAGTAAACTGTATGAACGCTGTTACACTTTTAATAGGAAAAAACTAGATTTTCCATTCTTCAAATACACAAACATCCGGAAAAGTATTTAACTGTATAACGGTACTTTTATTAACCGCGAACTCTTAATTAATATCCGGAAACTTAATTAAACGGTATGATTATTAACAGTAAATTTTCTTAAATAACAATGAATGGCATCCGATACCGGCAATTGTCTATAAACTGTCTCGGACCAGCAACTGATAGCAAGTGTCGTCTGGACCGCGCTCAAAGCAAAAGTTTGTTCCCTTAGAAAGCTAAAAATTATGTTATTGTAAATTTAAGGTTTACAGATCGTATGCACCAATCGAAAAGACTCCTGGTTTCGTCTCAACAAATCAAAACTAAATAGTCCACGTGGACTCGATAGGGAGAATTTTACTAGTTTTTACTATCAGAATATGACCCCAAAGAACCAAATACTACGCGGTTAGTATATTAGCGGGCAAGTGGTGCGATACAGATGTTGTTTTTCTCGAAACTGCAGACACGTCAAATTATTTTTTAAACACGTAGCAAACATGAAATTCGATGAAGGTGATTTCAATAAAATTTATTATGAGCCATATTTAATAGTTTCCAAAATTTTTTTAACAAAGAAACTACGTTAACCAAAGCACACGTGCATAAACAGAATACAGAAAGAAATAAATTATTGCCCAAATGCTTTTTATAATATTAGGAAAACTTGAAACCAACTTTTTTTAAAATAAGTTTTATGGGGTTGTTTATATCGAATGCTAACGCAGGTTTATATTATGAAAGGAACGTTAATTTGCAGAACCGGACTTAAGATTTTTGTAAATATGTGGACGAAACCACAATTATTCAGAGCTGATAAAAACATACCGTTACAGGGGGGGGGGGGGTCATCTAACATCGCCGGAAAGATGCTGCTGCTAAAATAATACGGTATTTCAAAATATTGAAAAGCATAATATAGCGAAAAACGTGGAAAAAACAAAACAATATAAATCTAATACAAATAAATGTAATGAACGCTAAACTAACCTAACCTCTAACATACCTTAACCTCTAACCTAACCTGATCTCTAATTCAGCATCTAACCTAAGCAAACCTCTAATCTACCATCAACCAAGGTAGCTTTGGCGACCGGAGTAACATTTGCCACTTTGGAGAGATTTACTCTATTGGGTTTTTAAAAGAAAACTAATGTTTTGTCCGAGACCACCTGTAATGTTTTGTACGCTTTTGTCCTCAATCTTTTTTGCCGCGATATTTTGTCCGTTGATAATTTTTGTCGAGCGATATTTTGTTCGGTTCTTGTTTCTTCAGTCTCGTTGCAGTGTCTGCAACGGGTGGTGTTGGTAGTGCGGCCTGGTAGAGATCGAACAAGCGGCTGCAATGTCATTTTTATGCTGTCTACCTAGTGGGAAGTACTATAGCGTACTGGGTGTTAGTTTACCTTCAGCACACTATTTTAAATGATTCTTGTAAGAACAACTCAATAAAATGCGTGTGAACTTAAAGAACCTTTATTATTTACTGTACGTTTATTATTGTTGCTATGCTAATCCCTACGATTCAATGAATTCCTCATGGAAGTTATGTATGTAATGATCATCTATGTAGCAAGATCATTACATAACACTCCTCGTAAAAAAGGCTGAACATATATAAAAAAGAATAACTTAAAAAGGCATTCAATACATTCCCCAAGAAAAAAATAGAATGTATTACTGTCCTTGCATAGGGATATAGCTACATGCTACATACATGTTAGCTACAAAAACTGGAGAATGAGTTGCATATTTTCAGGAAGTTCCTTGCATGCTAAGACAATAAATGCTTATGCTAGCAATTAAGCTAATCAAGGAACTGAAAGGTCTTAGCTGCTGATAGCAATGAATGGCATAGCATCAACTGCTGATGGCAAGTACATGTGTTGCTGATGGCAAGGACACGTATTACTGATGGCAAAGTAAATATGCTTAATGCCTAATTAAAATATGCTTGGTGGAGCAGGAATCACTTGAGAGGCCTTCTGTAATTCTTACTAAAACGAAAGGAATAAAAAATTAGTATTATGAACAAAAGCAAGGAACAACATAATAAGTTCTTCATGAACAAGTGATGCTACGTTACGATTTACCTGTTGTAACTTTCAAAATTAAAAATAACTGCTAGATTAATCTAAAAACGTTAGTCTAAGTAGTGAGTCTTTGGTTGGTATGATGGTTGACATTGATAAACGTGAGTGCATTGCTGTAGTGCGTAAGAACGTTTGAAGTTGGATTGTATGTATCTCGTAAACGGAGGCAGTATTCATAGCAGTTTTCATAGGGCGTAGGAAAAATTACTAGGTGAAATTGCCCGTTGGAGAATGTATGGCTTAATCTTCTTGAATCCTATAATTGTTGAGGAGAATGGGTATTTGAAGCTTGATCCGTGATAGCATATATTTTTGGGAAATCCGAAGGATTGTTCAGCTGAATTGTATCAATGCATGATTACGTGTAATATCGAGTTGAAAAGACTCGCGTGGAAAAAATAAGTCACTACTGTTAATTGTTGCACTTAGTGGGTATGATTGTGTAAAACTAGAAACATACACTCCACATGATGCCAAAAGTTTTTAGCGAAATGGAACTGCTAAAGTTTGTGTGAAAGAAACATTTGAGTTTGGTTAATAGCATTTAAACGTAATTTAAACGTAATAATAATAATCGCCCCCTCACTCCTGCGCAAACTTATAGCTTCTGGGGGCTGGTTTCCAGGATATGGGTTGTAGCAATTATTATTATTATTACTAGGGATAGGATTTGTATGCACTTAAAAATGCTGAAATATGCATGCACTTATGGACTATAAAAACGTGAAATATGCACTTAAAAATCATGAAATATGCGTTCATTAGAAATTTTTAATAAATATATGCACTTTCATTATTAAAAAAACACCTGTTTAGCGTTATTTACATTTTATTTACAGAAATTATTTTAATTAGACATACTATGCAATAATTCAATTAATTATATTTTCTAAACATAGAGCGTTACAGTTCACAATGACGTACATTTTTAAATTTTCAAAAGTAAACATATGCCTATTATCCCTAAATATTGTTTTATATTTCGAGAAACTCCGTTCCACATTGCAAGACGTAATTAGGGCATACTTAAAATTGTTTAATTCTGCAAGCGAACAATGTTTTAGCTCGTCTAAAATGTCTACGCCAGATAATGCATCGTTTATGCTTTTAATTAAGTGAAAAACCAAGATTTTTGTCTATAACGGATTTAGATTTTTGTTTTATAGTCAAACCCTTTGGCCCTTTTACTTTATTCAAAGAAACACCTAACAATTTTACATGCTCAAGAGATTCATCTAATGAATTTCTCTGAATTTCTGATTTCTGAATTACTTTAGCTAAACGCACAAAAATTGTCAAAACAAACAATAATTCTGCCCTCACCTCCTTAGTATTAAAAGCATCCTGTGCGCTTTGTATGCATAGTGCATCGTGTTTATTAAGTTTATTTACAAATGCTTTAATAATATCAAAATAAGTTGCATAATATTCTGCTGCACAAAGCCAAGTATCCCACCTTGTTATTACAGGCTGAGGTGGGAGAGGCACTTCTTGAGCAGTTTCCCTAAATATTTGTATGCGATATGGAGCTTTACAAACAATTTTTTTACATCTGAAATTATAGAGTTTACGTTAGGATATATTTCCCGCACTTTTTCCGCATCTCTATGCATTGAATGGGCAAAACAAGTTAAGTGGATCATTTTTTCGTACAGAACTTGTAAGCCTGCTCCAGCCTTGATCATGTACGGTGCCGCGTCGGTGACGAACAGAAGTACTTTATTGTACTGTATGTTGTCCGGCCACAAAATAGCCATCGAATTATCAAACAATTTTGCACAGAACAATGATTGGTGCTTTTGAAAACGTCCATTGCTATTAGATAGGATTTGGGATTGTTCTCCGAATTTAAAACTCCAATTATAACGTTAGCCACGTATCTGAAAACAAAAATTTGATTTTTATTTTATCGAACTACATAATTAGTCGGTTACAAACAATTAGCGCAAAACAGTTATTTAAAAAAAATTATATTTTAATCAAGCAAAAATATTGTTGTGATTAAATATGTAACTAACAAAATAGAAAATAAAGCATCCGTAAATTGCTCTGCTGTCTTTAATTAGTTAGATTGTACTAACAAAACGAAGGAAATGTTTCTACGCACCTTCCAGTAGTGTCAGTAGATTCGTCACTGGAAACCCATATGTAGTTATTCGCTACATGTTTTCTAATTGATTTTATGGTCTCTTCGTATAAACGAGGTAAATAATTTTTCCTGAGTGTAGACTCGTCGGGTATTGGCATTTTTGTAATTTCTTCCAGAAAATTACGAAATGCTGAGTGATTAATTTTACTTAACGGGGATATCTGCAGCCACTAATGCACTACATAGTTTTTTATTAAATTCGATCGATTTGCTGGACTCACCGCACGAATTATTAAGGTGCCCCGGTAACAATGTTTGTTTTTTTGATTTCAGGGCAACACACTTTTGTTGTCGAACCGTGTTCAGATGTTGTGTTACTTGAAAGCGTTTCGTTGCAGTCACTTTATCGTCGCACACTGTACAATACAACACCTTATCGTCAGTTGTAAGAACACTGAATTCCTTAACATAACTTCGAAGTGTAACAGACACAGACCGTTTTTCTTTACCCATCTTTACACTCTAAAATTTCAAACTGAAATGCAGTTTGCAATTTCTGAACTGTCTTAATTGAAAGATTACAAAATTAGTAGACAAAAGTACAGGCAAATTTTTCTATGAACAGGAAGTTGTTAAAGGGTATGTGGAATTTCCTAATACCTATTTATCACAATACCGCAGGATGTAAGTATTAAAATTTTAGTTGAAACCTTTTCTTTCTTAGAAAATATTAACAAGTACACAGATGGTTAAGGCAGTAAAATATTTTAAAGCCTAGTATTTAACAATAAGCTTAAATTATGGGTTTCCCATAGACACAATTAAGCCGCCCTTGGTTGGTTGTCTAAAATGCTAAAATTATTTAAAAAATATTAAAAATTTCATAATTAAAGCATGTAAAACGCTCAAAAAGTGGTAAAATATGCACACTCGTTCAAAAATTCTAAAATATGCATGCATTTATAAAAAACCACTAAATATGCATTTATATGCACTTTCAAATTGACTATGTGATTCATATGTGGCTTAAACATGTAGAAATATAACTGCATATGCATATGTTTGCTATAAGCAGAAAAAACATGCAAATGCATAGAAATCCTATACCTAATTATTACTATTTGCAAGATTGTAAGTTTCTGGGTTAGCAAGTAATTAATGGAACGTTCCTATTGTGTTAATTTTTGAACGGCGAGGTCGTTTAGATCCGTGATCTTTTACATAGTATAAAAATTCTCGTTCTAACGCGCCAAAAACATATTGATTAAGGTGGATGTGAAGTTCATTGGTGCTTATCATGGTTGTAGGAGAATGTATTGAGAAGAAGGAGAACTGATTGATTGTAGTCAAATGATCGGAATAGATGAAGTTTTGGAAATAAATCATTTGGAATAGATTTTGTTATAGAATTATTATCCTGTAAATTGTGCTCTTCAAGAACTAAATGGTCAGATTTAATGGAACAGAAACTATCAATGGTTGCAGGTGCATTTGAAAAGGCATATTTGTGTTTTGTTAGTGGTTGACAAATGACGTTTTGAGTATCGTTACTTATTTTGGGGCTAGGATTCTGAAAATTTGACGGGTCGTGCGAGATTTGATCGCAGTTTGCGGTTATGAAACTAGTAAAATGATGAAACTAGTAAGCTGTTGATTGGATACCTGCCGTATAGTCAGAATTATTAATCTAATTCAGTTGCGGCTCTATAAAGTATTTTTGAAGTTTATATAGTGGTTAGATTTACACAACTTTAAGTTAGAATTAGTTTTCTAGAGATTTTCATACCACATCGATGAACTTTATTAATATACAATTTAGTTGTGGTGGTTAAAAACAAAGTTTAAAATCTGTTAAATTTCAATACTTCAAGTTGTTCAGAATCTGAGAAAATTAATTTACCAAACATTCCTGAAGTAAATGGAAATAAATTTCATTTTATACGGAAATTTAAAAAACTGGTTATTCCAGTTTTTATAATTGTTTGAGTAACACGAGCCGAAAAGGCTTTCAATAACAAGTCATGCAAGAAAATTTTCACTAGACTTGAGTAAAGACTATTTGGATACATCAAATTGTATGCTGTGTGGATATTAATTTAACATCATTTTAACCACGATCGTTTACATAATCGTTCATTAAATTGAAAGTAATTTGTCCAAAAGCAATATGCCTCTGTTTTTGAAACATAATTAGCTTCGGGTGTTTTACACATTATTGTAAGGTAAGTTTTTGTATAATTTTGTAGTCACACTCTTAGATGCAGTGATTACTCTTACTCTACTCTTACTCTGATTACTTCTGTTATAAGTATGGAAACGAATTGCTTTGAAAGAACATTATTTTTCAATGATTTTATTAACAGCTTTTAATAAACGTGTTTTGACATCTCTACTAATATATTTGTGTAAATGCCATACAAATTATTATGAGGTTCTGTGTCAATTTGAAAGTTAGAAGCGTATTGTTACCCTACTTACCCCTATAATACGAGGGTAGATTGAAAAGTTTCCGGAATGGGCAAGAGATGGCGCGCGTATCGTGAAATTGTTATGATGGTTGTCAAGGCTAACCTATTTTAGGAAAGCTGTCAAATTTTCAGACACGTGCGTCGTTCCGTTTATGTTTACTAGGATATCTTGTGAAGCAATTCAGGCACTTTTGCAAAAATGGATAAAAACGAATTTCGTGCAGTCATCAAACATTTCTGGATGGACGGGAAAACGGCGACGGAGATACGAGATATTTTGCAGAAAGTTCATGGCACATCCACACCTTCATTTTCGACTATTAGTTTCTGGGTGAGCGAGTTCAAACGTGGCCGTACGAGCACCAAGGATGAACCACGCAGTGGACGTCCAAAAACGGCCACAAATGAAGAAATGGTCGATAAAGTCCATGATCTCGTGTTAGCCGATCGACGAGTGAAGTTGCGCGAAATAGTAGAGACCACGGGCATCTCATATGAACGTGTGCAGAATATCGTGCACGAACATTTGGGCATGAGGAAGCTCTCGGCGCGATGGGTGCCGCGTTTGCTGACTATGGACAACAAGCGAAATCGTGTGACCACTTCGAAAGAGTGTTTGGCCTTGTTAAATCGTAATCCAACGGATTTTTTTCGCCGATTCGTGACCGTGGACGAAACATGGATCCACCACTACACACCAGAAACCAAGCAGCAGTCGAAACAGTGGATTTCTCCAGGCGAATCTGCTCCGAAGAAGGCAAAGACTGTCCCATCTGCTGGAAAGGTCATGGCCACCGTTTTTTGGGATTCGCAAGGTGTGATACACATCGACTTTTTGCAGAAGGGAAGAACTATCACGGGACAATACTACAGCGATTTATTGGATCAATTCAACGGCATTTTGAAGGAGAAACGGCCTCATTTGCAGCGAAAAAAAGTGCTCTTCCATCACGACAACGCGCCGGCCCATTCATCCCGAATCGCCAATGCTAAATTGGTTGAATTGGGCTACGAGGTGGTGCCGCATCCCCCGTACTCTCCAGACCTGGCCCCGTGCGACTTCTTTTTGTTCACAAACATGAAGACTTGGCTCGGAGGCAAGCGCTTTACGTCAAATGAGGAGGTCATCGCCGCCACTAAAGCTTATTTTGCAGAGTTCCCGAAATCATATTTTTCTGAAGGCTTAAAAAAGTTGGAGCACCGCTGGGAAAAGTGTATCGCCCTGCAAGGATATTATGTTGAAAAATAAAAACAAAAACCTGTTCAATTACTGCGTTTTCTTGCCCATTCCGGAAACTTTTCAATCTACCCTCGTACATACTTTGTTTAACCAAAGCATTTTCTTTTTTCAACTGCCTCTTTTAAAGAATAACTTAGGGTTACCGCTTCACATATTATCTAAACGGAAAAATCTTAATACTTTCGTATTAAATTAATCGCCCAGTTATTGGATATATCGAATGGATCTAATATATGTACCTTATATTATGTATATCACTATATTTCCTATAGTTATATTTCTGCATACATAATGCTGCAATAATATTATTATACATAACTGCAACATATATTAGTTTTACAAATTTTGCATGAAGAAATAATCAATTACAAACATAATCGTTTCAATTATTCGATTAGTTAGAATAAAATTAAAGCTGGAGTTCATTACTATAGACTCTGCAACCAACATATCATACTTGTATGCAGTACCTTCTTATGCAATTGTATTGTTAAGCTCAAATACAATACAATTACTTATATTCCACCGACCAAATACATTATATATTTAGACACTTATATATTAAGTGGTTATGTGAATATTAGCGTCTTTTGTTTCAGGAATAGGAAGATGTCTTTTCAGGATTTCAGTTAATAACGATATAAATAGAAACATGTCTTGTGTATTCAAGAAGTGAAGTCTATATATAACTTTCGCAGTAGAGAAAACAGCAAAACCAAGATTAAATTGCTTAACTAGTATATTTTTTTTCAAAGCTATGTACAACAATTAATTAACAATATGTAAAAGTAACAACATAACCAAGATGATCAAAAGCAAGAAAAAGCATCAGATTGTAAATCGGAATTAATTTAAATGCAGACACTATTTTTTTACTTTCCTGCTGCGATGTAAGGGGCGTATGGATAAGCACTGTAAGCAGCTATTGCAGGGGCTGCAACTACAGGAGCAGCGATAGCATGATTAATCACATGGGCAGTATAAGAAGATGCATATGGAGCAACATACGCCGCTGCAAATGGTGCAGCTGGAAGGACTCCTGCAAGGCACACTGAGAAGGCCAAAGTAGCAACAATGGCGAAGATCTATAAACAAATTATATTTATTTTGATTTAATTTTTAATTAATGATAATTTATTACTTACCACAATTTTTACTGTCATTTTTATTATTTGGTTTCTATGATTGAGATTGATGATGTTTTGTTGAAGTGTTAACGAATTTATGATAATGAAAAATAAGAAAATTCGGCTTATATACCTACATAAAAAATATTTAACAGAAGTAGTAGGGTTGATGTTTCATCAAAAAATTGCTTAGTTTAAATATTGCATGATTATATGTCCTATTTTCAAAAGATCTGTATACGTGCACGATGTCTTAAAGAGTAAGTTACATTACGCGAACACCTAACTGCATATGAATTGCTAGTTACGTGAATTATTTGTTCACTTTAAAACGTATTTGGTATGGACGTATGAATGAACTAACTGTAAATACTTTTGTTGTCGATTTACTTTTAATTTTAGTATACTTGCACTTTTATAGAAAGTGTTTTCCTTTAGAAGCAGCGCTATTGTGTAGTTTTGTTGTCTGTTTGTGATTCATGTAATAACCACCAATTTCGAGTTACTTTCTTGTATGTTTACAGCCCGTGGTAGTAGCTTTACTATTTTTACTCCACCCTGTATGATACGGAGGTTCCAGGCTATTTTAATTTCTGAAATCCAGCTCAAGATTGATATTTACGCTACAGCGATGAACGAATACCTGCTTCTTTAGTGATTTTTGCGTGTAGTTGGTGTTTATGTAAAAATGAATTACAATTGTCCCCAACACCTTTACTTCCTCAGATTTTCCGGTCAACAATAATTTACAGGTCATTCACACCAGTTCAAAGCTATTTAAAAATTGTTTATTTAATATGACGCAGAGTAAATTTTATGCTGATAGCTAAAAATTAATACCTTATTGACGGAGGATCTTCCTGCTACCATCCTTACAATAAATGCTTAGTAATTACTCTTAACTCAGCTGCAAAAAAACTAAAAGCACGTGGAAGTGGACGAAAAGAATTGTAAATTACGTACATAAAAATATAATCACAGAAATAAATATTGAACTTTTAAAATAATTATTCAGGTAAAATATTTCCTAATAAACTAAGATTTTTCAATTCGTAAAAATTCGTGCACATATATGAGAAAAAAATCTGAAATGAAAGAGAGCTTTAATACCGCGAAATATCAAAACACCCATTCACAAAAGGATCTTACCTGAGATGAAGGACGCCTTAAGAAGAAATACCGCTGTCAAATCTGTAAAATTACATATTGATATGATTTATTATGAGGCGGGGGGGTTTATTTTAATTTTTAATAATGCCTCACGTTACTACGACTAGTAATATAATTATTAGATTTATGGTGATAATTTGATTTATTATAATAAAACAATTATTTAAATATTAGACACAGACGTAGAGGCGATTCTAACAATAAAGATGAAACACTCGACTCAGTACTTGCTTACCTTTAATTGAAATCATGCTTCGACTAAATATAAAGTTGTGAAAAGTCTAACTCATCACAAATTGAGACTTTCTCAGGCAGGTCGTTTTAATGGATAAATAAATTCTTATGTTTAGCAACATAGTAATATAAAAACACATTTTTACACATAATTAAACAATAAACAAAAAACCGAAAATTGATACCATCAAAGAAATATTTTTTTTATAAGAAATAAAAACAGAAATAATTCTTTATGATTTAAATAGCAATGAAAAATATGAATACAGCTTCTCTCTTTTTAATTCTATAATGAATTTATCATTAATCCATAATTATTAATATTATTTATTTAGAGATAAATTAAATTCATATTCAAACAAATAATTGTTTTAGTTTAATTATAAAAAATTACTTCTTGCAATGAAAAGAATAACTTGTTTACAATTATTTATGCCCTTTTAGGTATCATTAAAATTTCTTATTTCTAATTAAACTAAAGGATGCCTTTTAAATTACAAGGCTTGTAGTTCCTTCTTTTTAATTTTCTTAAACTTGTTGCCTTGTAAATACGAAGTTGATATGCTGAAATCCCTGGTATCAGCTGTCTGCTATCATTAACTCGACAAAGAATTGAAGAAACAGTGTCAATAATCAAATCATAAATATATCCAAATCAATAAAATGTTTACAAATTGGAATACCAAATTCAATATTTGTTATTCATCAATGGTAAGTACATAAATTTTCTTATTATCTAAATCCATTATAATAATCAAAAATTTTCCATAAATTTCTCTTATGAAAATTTAATCGTAGAATTTGTTAATCACTTATTTAAATTAAGTTATTTAAACTTATTTAAAATATTTTAAAACTTTCTTAATTAAATCACTTTGACGTTTAACATTACTGAATCTAACCTCAAAACTTGACATTTCTAAATTACGGCAACATATACTTAAATTGTATTAATCTGAACGAGACATGTGCACTCTCTACAAAATGAATTGTAAATTGAAAGAAAGATTATCACAAAAATGGTTATCATACCTTTTTGTCGAAACAATTGATGCTTTCATTAAAACAATGCGATTGTTGCTTGTTGATATTTCTAAATACTCTTCATCAAATTTTTAATTAACACTTAAACTAATTAGATCAGCTTATAGAAAATTAAATTCCAAATCCATTGGTATGCTACACTTATGTGTTTATTACAAAATAAGTCCTCATTCGAATGTCGATAAAATTTATTTTAAACAACTATTTATTAACTTAGTTACTTAAAAATACCTTTATACATAAGCAGCTTTACAAACCTCCATCAATATAATTTAACCGAAAGCTGTAAAATTTTAAAATACAAGAAACTTATGCAACTGAGGAATCTCGTTATCATGAAAACATATTTTTAACTATTAATTGATAAGGTAAGATAATAAATACTGGTATACCTCCCAATTACAATACACATATTCTATTTTAGGTTAAATCTTACATTAACATTGTCCTAAAGTTTTTATAAATTATAAAAAGATTAGATAATCGTCTTCCACATCCTTCACGGACAAGCATGATTAACTAAATTCTACGGAGAAGTCAGTTTTCCAGATATCCTTTGTTTGACTATAGTGTACAAGTGTGCATGTTAATCATAAATAACTATATTCTACTTCATAAAAGAAAAATTACTCAAAATTATTATTGTAAAAATTGAGGTTATGCAATCAATCTAACGTGTCGCTTTGAAATTTCATAAATATGCTTATTCAAAATTATAGTGTGGGTAAATTCCTTTTTAGCATGTCAAATATCATGACAATATGTATAACCTGTGAGTTAAATTGAACAAGTATTACACGAATCCGCTCTTGTCGAAACAATGGAATTTGCAAAATGAAAATGCATATTGTAGAAAAGTGTTCTAGTTCTAGAGAAAAGAAAAGATATGTGCACTCGCTAAATTAAATGCAAGCCAGTTATAAAAAGCGGTACCAACTTCCCTGTGTGCGTTTGTGGGTTGGATTTACATCCAGCCCTCTGGTATCGCCTTTTCGGTGGATTAGGTTTATTTTCTTTAGAGGTTCTGACGGAGTATTTTTAGGTGGTTACAGTATTAAAATAATTCGTGGAACTTATAATTTAAAAGTGAAAAACTAAAATCTAATAGAAAATTATCACTTGTATTTAAATACAGTTAGACACAGTTCGTATATGAGCAAAATCGAACCAGTGCAACTGGCAGGGGATTAAAATATTAAATATATTTGTAATATCTACTAGTATAAAAGTAAAAAAATGCAATGACTGGTTTGTGGTTAGAAACACCTGGTTTTATGAATTATGTTATCCTCCTTGCCTACCCCCAAACACCTGCTGGTGAACTCAAAGACACATGAGTAAAGACTGGTTTTTGGTTGGATTTATTTGATATTTAACCACTCTAAGTCACCCGAGGCAAAGATGAAGAGTTGGAGAAGATATCTAGTCCTGTAAATAGATATCCTTGAAAAAGCAAAGTAAAACAGTTTGTTCAACTAGTGCTTATAGCAACATCATATCTAAGGTTGGACATAGGAGTGCTAGATTCGGAAGAAGTCGTTGTGCAAATTTCAAATACATATGGTTTAGATAAATATTAAATTTTTATAGTTGAATTTGTTATTGATTAAACGAATTTTAATTTTCATTTATGGAGATCATCATTCAATCATTAGTAAAGTAGGCAACTTATTTTACAGTGACCTGATATTAATTAACTATACAAATAACTTCCAATACATCCAGTACATAATATTAACTCTCCTTTTCTTATACCTATTTTTAATATTAAATTCTATCATTTTATTTCTGCACAAAAACGTCAATTTTTCACTAGGATAATATATAAAGAAAATTACACTTTTTCTCTCTTTTTGTAACCAGCTGATGACACTGGTCTAACGGATCAAGCACTAAAAAAATGCTAAAATCTATTTTACAATTAGTATAAATTTTCTTTTAATTTACAGTATTTTAAATTTATATAATACTATTTTACACTTAATATAATAATATATAATTAATATATAATTTGTAATAATTAAATATTTTATAAACTTTTTATTATTACAAAAATTATACTAGCTTACTTTCTTTTACAACTTCTTTTAATCTAAACTTTTTTATAATTTTCTATAGGAGAGGTTTATTGTCGAACTTAACTTTAAGACTACACCTTAAAATTCAATTAATCGTCTTGAAAGATAGATGGATTTTCTTACCTGTGTAAGGTGTTCATTATTATTATAAACGTTATTGATATGAAATCAGATCTCCATGAGAACCATAATTATTTCTAACTTTATAATTCAAATTATTTGATTTTATTTCAAAACATGCAAGGAAAAACGTAACATAAATTTACAATATTTTCCTTTTAACTATATTTCCTACAACTAAATAAAATGCAATAAAGTAAAATAGATAAAAATGTTTTTATAGAAGATTTAAATAAACGAATAATTAGTTGTTTAAGGCGACATAGACATCGATGATAACCAAAAAAATATAATTAGCTGGTTGCACGTCCTTCTTGGTATGAAATCTTACTCCCAATCGAAGTTCCTTTCTGAGCGTTCCTATTCAATTTTTCGTATTGTTTATGACATCACACTATTTTAAATAGTTAAATGCAATTCTAATTAAGAAAAACAAAGTAAAATATTTTCACAAGTTTCACCTTGCCACTTGCCTAAGGATTTTTCATTAACTGTGTCAAATTAAATTACACCCGATCTAAATATAAATTCCGAGTTGATGAAAAACCATGAAAATTCCTTGAAAATTAATTCTTAATTTGTATCGAATTTAATAATAATTTAACGATTCCAAGAATAACAATTTATTATTTCTATAAATAAATATATATTATAATTATTGAAATATCACAAACTATTTGTGTCAATTTGATATAGTATTTCTATTCACATTTGCTATCAGGATTTGCTTGGATAGATTTATATAAATATTGAATATTAGCTAATAGAAATTTTTGCCATAATTATGATTTATCTTTGATATTCAAGGAGCGTAAAGATTATTAAATTATAAAGCAGGTACGTAACTGGGTGTACTTAGATTGTGATAAGTGTAATTTATTTCTTTTTTGGTTTTAGTGTAAAGTCGGGTTCTAATTACAATCAAAGCGAAAAGTATCAAGCGTAAAGTCATTTTTTCATAAAACTTTTCATTTATTAAAAGCTTCAAACATTAGGCTATATACCTTTCACTTACCGAAAAGTTTTTGTTAGAAAATAAATTGATTGAAAGTAATTTAAGTGCTTCCTGAAATTATTTCGGGGTAACATATAACTTTCAAAAGCTTCCCGTTCAGATATAAAATATTGCCCATAAATACCTATCAAACGCGTCGGTTTCTTTTTTGATGGGTAAACTTTTAAGATAATAAATATTTTTGAAAGTAGAAGTTATAATTCATAAGGTATTTATAGCAAAAGCAACGTTAATTTAATTAAATGTGGTAATAGCTACCATTCCTGGCAGTTTATGAAGCGTTTAATATTTAAATAAGATTTCAGTGAAAGATATATTTGAAATATTGTGTAAACTCTTGGAATTATGAATATTTTACGTAAACCTCACAATAACTTTTATTATTGTAAGTGATAGACTAAATTCAAACAAAAAATAATATTAACAAAAGAATGAATGTTAAAAGTCTGCAGCATTTTTGCTAGAAATTAAAATATAAAATAGAAATATTAATTGATATTGAAATGTATCAGAACTGATCCTAGAAAGATAGGGTAAAATTTCATAAGGTTTATGGACTAGGCAAAATCATAACCTACCCCAGATAGCACGCGAAGTCCATAGGATGTCCATAAAACATTCGCTTCAAACCTTTGCAATCTACATAGTACGTCCATAAAACGTCGTACGTACGTTCGATTTACGTCCATTTTACGTCCTTCGTTCACAGATTCATATGTTCATAGGACGTCCACAAAAGAACGTTCAATGAACGTTTGTAAAGAGACGTTCAACGAACATACGCTATTGGACGTCCATAGGATTACTGTTTGGCATAATTAGGACTTTCGATGTTTAAATAATGCCTACAATTAATTACATTACGGAACTAATTAAATTCTTCTAGTAATTTACTAAACCGTTATCTATTCTATGGGGATTTTGAATTATTATTTAAATTACGGTCACAAGAACAATAAATTCAAATAATTTTAATACCTACCCATTCTATAACACTAGTCAAAACACAAAAACAAAAACAGAACAGATGCAGAAGTTAGGTTACTTAAAACTTAATTATATAATTTTTCATAATTGTACATAAATGATTCCTTAATTTTAACTCTAAACTGTTCTGGAATTTTCTCTTCGACTCCAAAAAGGATTTTATTAACAAAATACACGAGTTGACCCGATTTACGTTGAAACTGAAACTTATATAAAACGATTTAACGCAGGGATCAAATAAATCAAATTTATTTGAATTCATGTAATTTTTCATTGTAACGGTATATTTTTATCAGTCCTGAATAAAAGTAGTTTTGTCTACATATTTACAAAAATCTTAAGTCCGGTTCTGCAAATTTACGTTCTTCTTAAAATATAAACTTGTGTAGCATTTGGTGCAAATAAAAGAAAAATTACTTAAAAAAGTTCGTGTTTCAAATCTTCGTAGAATTATAATTAAAAAACACTTGGGCGATAAATTATTCCTTTCTGTATTTCATTTACGCACGTGTACATTGGTTGAAACAAAATAATAACATGGATCGTGGCAAATCTAACTTTATTTAGTTCCCAGAGATATTATAGATTGGGTTCTGTGAAAATATTATAACGCAAGTCACCTTTATCTAACAAATTTATGTCCTTTACGTGTTAAAAATCTCTTTTTCTTATTCACATATGCGTCTAAAAAACAACTTGAAGTGTCTGTTAGATTTTATTAAAACAACATCTGCGTGCACTATTAGTCCGCGGAAATACAAATTGCGTTGTATTTAGTTCTTTAGGGCTTTAAAATATAGCGAAATTAAGAAAATCTTCTCTATCGACTCCACGTGGACTACTTAGCTATGATTTGCTCAATTTGAGACAGGCGTCTTTTTGATTGGTGTCTGAAGAATTGCACCCTCCAAATTACTTAGTATATAGCAATATAACCTTCAGTTTTTAAGAAAACACAGGACACTTGCCTTGAGTTACGGTTCCGAGACGGTACAGTTTAACAATTCAGCCGATTGTCTGATTACAGTACAGTTTATAGACAATGGCCGATGTCGTGCCTTGTTAATTATAAAATTTGCAGTTAACAAAAGTACCGTTGTGTAATTAGTTTTCGGATATTAATTAAGAATTTGTGGTTAATAAAAGTACCGTTATACAGTTAAATATTTTTCCGGATGTTTGTGTTTTTAAAGAACAGGAAATCTATTTTTTCCTATTAAAAGTGTAATAGCTTTAACACAGTTTACCGATAAACATAGTTCTTGTACCGAAATACCGATAAAAATTAATAATTACAGACTTTATCTTCAGTGATCGAAATCTCAGATCAATAATGAAATCCGAGTTATGTGCTTTATAAATTCAGTTCGGACTTAAATAATAAGTGGGTTGTTTTAAAGAAAAACAACGAACATTTGCCGATGGTTCTTAAAATTAATTTAATAACCAAATCTTATGGAAGTTTTATGGTTGTATTCAGTTACTTTATTTTGGGTGAATTTGTGAATAATAGTTCACCGCCTACAGGCATTACGAGGGTTAATTCATTGCATTCTAGTATGATGTGAAAGCAAAAATTTACGAACGTTCCAGTTTCTGCATTCGTCTAGCTGTAATTAATTTGGTGCGTGCAGGAGTCATTTTTGTGCAACTTAGCGTTAATTTGGTTTGCGAATTATTGACAACTACAGGTACTGTGAATTATGTATTTTTTTGAATGTTAAATATTTATGTGAATTTCTTTGGATCTTTGTAAAATTTCTACAGTCTGTTTTTTATTTATACGTAATTTAGTATACAATTTTTTATTCATTAAAATTTTAATAGCCAAGAGCTCTTAGGTAGGGAATTATTACTTGAATTTTTGAGTTTAAAATTTGTAATCCTTTTATATCTTATCTTTTCTTTGTGTTTTCTAAAATAAATATGATTTTAAAGTTAATTAAAACCAGTAAGGCTGAACCATTTAATTATGAAAGTTTTTATTCATATCATCATTAAACTAAATTTTGACTTTGTTGAAATTAACTAATATTTTGCACTAAATTTATATCGGTCTGATTTTATTTTCTGATTAGTGATTTCAGACAGATTCATTAGTTTTTTTTTATCTATTTGATATATTTAATTATCGTTATTAAGCTTCATAATCAGATGGCTCCCTTCTAGTGTATGTTCTTGTGTTTTGAAACCTTTATCCATTTCTTTATAAATTCGACAGCTGCAGAACCAATACCTACGACCTGAAATTTAAATTTGTAAGAAAGAGCTAAATCTCAAGCCGGCAACTTTGAGCATTCTATATACAGTAAGTCGTATTTTCGTATTTTGTGTTCTAATCTAGTTTATGAAATGTGAACTTTTCGTTTGAAGGTTTAAGCTTTGTTTATTTTATTGTACAGAAAAACGTATGTTTCATCATTTAATCTTTGATTTTACTTTAGACAAAAAACCTTGTTAATCTAGTTAATTATATTAGCTACAAAATTAACACAATTTTAACTTTTTAAACAACTTACTATGTATTTTATGCGAATAAATATTGATTTACAATCATTAGTTTATATAAATATTAAAATTGTCGAGTAAAAACAACCTACAACGTTCATTAACAGACGTACATTGAAAGTCCATCATCGCATGTTCTATGGACGTTCTTTTTTGGTTCAATAAAGAACGTACATTTAACGTCTAGGTAGGATATCCTATGGACATCCGTTTTTGGTCCAATAACGGACGTACTTTTAACGTTCATGGTCAGACATACTATGGATGATCTGATTTTTTAATCCGTTTTATGTCCACGGACATTTGAATATAAAATGAAGCAAAAAAGGACGTACTTTTTTGATCCGTTTTATGTCCACTGACATTTGAATATAAAATGGACCAAAAAGGACGACCCTAGGACATTATGTGCAATCTGAGTACGAGACTTACTTTTTCGATGTTGGCTGCTGAATTTAGAAACTCATGTAGCTACCCAAGTGGCGCTCAAAAGGTATATTACAGTGGAGACATACATAGGGGACAACTAATATAACTAGAAGCCTAATAATGGGGGTAATAACCCCTGTAATGATTTAGAACGTATTTTCATTATGAACATGTGGTCGCTTTCTGTTAGTTTCGAGAAAATCGCATTCTAAATTTTAAGTACGCCCAATGTACTCACCACACCTTAAAAATAGGAAGTAAGCAAAAAAATTGTTTTAAACTAAACTAACTCGAAGAATAGCCAGACGGATCACCAGACGACGAAAACTGATACGAAAAAGATCATTCGAATCGGAACATAGAAGGTATGCAGAATACTAAAGCTTGCACGAATACCTAAAGATATGACAAACTACAAATTATCACTATTAGGTACCTATCAGCGATATCAGATAGGGAGGCAATGGAAAACCAAATTAAGTAATGTAAGAGTGTTGCTCTACTCCGGAAAAAAACAATCTGAAAAACCGAAAAAGAAAGGTAGAAAAGTAGAGATTCTAATTAAGAAAAAGCTTAGGAGGTCACTTAGCAATTGGTCCCTCATCTCGGATAGAATAATAATAGCCACGTTCCACACTAAAGTGAGAGTGTTACGGTCCAACTGAAACCATTCCTCTCGACATCAAAGAAAGCTTCTATCAACAACTAACAAGTACCATCAGCAAGATAAAGGCATCGCACATGAAAATAGTTATATGGTCTATCTCAACTCCAAAGTCGGATGTAAGGAAGAAAATAAAGTTGCTGTAGGCAAACATGGTCTAGATTCAGATTAGCGTAATGAAAATGGCGAGCTCTTTGTTGAATTCTACTCAACTTTCAGCTTGGTGATTGGTGGAGGAGCAATTTAACTACATAAAGACATCCACAAAAGATCGTGACGCTTTACAAACAGAGAAACTTATAATCAAATAGACCACCAAGAGTGGCGATGCTCAGTCTTGGATGCTAGGAATCATAGAGCTGCGGATGTGGGTAGTGACTAGGTTTTCGGGGTCTCGACAATTTTGCTATTCCCGGGACTCGAGACTGTTTTTTCCGAAAGTCCCGGGAATTCCCGTGAATCGCGGGTAGTAATTTTACATAAGCACCTAACACAAAAATCTAAATATTTGTTTTTAAAATTGCTTTAATTAATCTTTCTAATCAGTTTTCATAAGTTCCCATTGGAAAATAACTGCAATTATTTAATGAAAAGCACAGCAGTACATAAATAATTAACCCGATCATAAAATTATTTTTCTCGCTTCCTATTTTGTGTTGTATTGTTTACCGGTAAGTTTTAAGTTACTCATACCTTTTATAAACATTTTTCTTGAATATGAACATGATAAATAATATTAGCAATAGTTGTTATTATAGCAATGGATATTCCATCTCCTGCTACCTATTGAGATACTTACAATTTCACTCAAATTCCTTGTTTTGCAAAATTTTAAAATCGATTTTTTTTTGAGATAGAAGGTGCGATATCTTCTTCAATATTTTTTTAAATGCAATCTGTGCATGCATTCTAAATGCCGTATGAGCCCGCTAGAATACGGAATTTGTTTGGAGCAATAATTACATTCGGCCGTTTCTACATTTTTAAAACGATTTTAAACTACGATTTGGTTTATTTTAATCTTGAAGCTAAACAGAAAACATTTTATTTATAAATTTAATAGGTAAATAAAAACCAGATGAAACAAATTCAGAAATCTAGTAAATACACAATACTATAAGCAAATTATTATACTATTGTCATTACAAAAACTATCAAAATCTTCTTGGAACCCTTTACCTATTGAAAACGACCGGTTGTTAAAGAGATTAAGACCATACTTCAATATGAATTTTTAATTATAAACATTCTGTTTAGCTCTGTAAGAAGACTACCTAACCTGTTTATAAATAAGAGAGGAAATTCCGGATGGAGACCCTTTTTGAATATAATTGAATAGAAACTGCAAGTTTACTACTTATAACGAATGCTGAGGCGAAGCATCATACTGTACTTTCTTACTGAATCTAATCCCTTTACCTGCATTGATTGTTTATAGACATGTTGCAAATAATTTGTATGTGTTTGCAAAGACTGTTTAGTACTTAAAGAAAACTGGTTAAAAACACCAACTGTGCAAAGCAACACACCAATAAACCTTAATTCTAAAGTAAGTAATTTTAATTAAAAACCTAATACAAAAGACCCGCGTCTCGAATTATTTTTCCCGGGACTCGAGACAAGAAAACATAGAGTAATTTCCGGGAATTAGGTCCAGGGAATTCCCGGGTCAGAAACCCTAGTAGTCACCACCACCTTATCACTTGCTACCTAAGAATAAAACTTGCTGCTATTAGAAATCATAATTTTTCTTCAGAACCTAGACAAGCTCCAAAACTTGCTCATAATAGAAGAATTAAGAAGAAACCTCATAATATTCAAAATATGGAGGCCAGTACAAATGAAGATGTAAATAAACGATGGAACAAAGTGACGAAAACAATACTAGAAGAAGCTGAAAACATTCTCGGGATAAAAGAATGCAGGAGAAAACCATAGATTTCGGACAGTACATGGGACCTTATACAAGAAAGAAACCAAGTTAAAGATAATCTTAACAATTGTAATTTAGAAACCAGAAAAGCAGTCTTAAATAACGAATATACTAATTTAAATAAACTTATTAAAAATAGTGCTAGACACGACAAGCTGATATGGTATGATAAAATTTCAAAAATAGCAGAACAAGCTGCTAGCCACAACAACATAGAAGACTCTTCCAGCTTAGCTTAACCAATAATAGGCAAATAGCGACTGCACTGACTTTAATCAGTCAAACTCTGGCAAAGCATCCGGCGTTGACAATCTACCAGCAGATATTCTTAAAGTCGATAAAGATCTGGTAGGCAGACTACTCTCTCCCAATATTAGCTATATATGGGGAAATAAAAGAGTCACCGATGACTGAAAAGAGGGACTTGTGATTAAGATATATCTAAGAAAGGCGATCTGAATCACTGTAAGAACTGGAGGGAAATAACTTTTCTGAACTCAGTCAACAAAATACTTGGTTTGGTGATTCTGAATTGTATTTCAAATCTTCTCGAACCAAAACTTAGGAAAGAACAAGCAGGTTTCAGGCACGGCCGCTCGTTCGTAGACCTCAAAAACACATTGAGAAATTATTAAGCAATCTTTCGAGTGGAGATCTCTCTTAATTTTGTATATTCATAAATTACAAACAGCATCAAACATTTATACAGAAACACCAATTGCAGAGTATAAAAGGCCTTCGGCATGTTACGTAACATGTGGTCATCAAATTATATCACTAGAAAAACCAAGATACGTATTTTTAACGCCAACGTGAAATCGATGCTCCTGTATAGTTGCGGGACTTAGAAAACAACAGCTGCAATCACTAGCAAACTTTTAATGTTAGTGAACAGATATCTTAGTAAAATCTGCCATGTGTTCTGGCCTAATATAATTACAAACGCAGACCTATGCCTATGGCGCATTACCAGTCAAATTGAGATATCCAAAACTGCAATGGCTAGAAAATGGAAGTGTATTGATCGCAGTTTGAGAAGAAACCACGAGATATCTCAAGAATGGCGCTTGATTGGAACCCCCAAGGTCACATGGAGATGAACGATATTAAAGGAGCAAGCAATTATAGAAAAAGTTGGAATGAGATCAAAGCACCAGCTTGAAATGAAATCCGCTGACGAACCTTCGTGGCAGCCCTATCATGGCTACCAAGTAGGCGTTAGAGGATATACAGGGCGATTTCTAATATTACGAAAAAAAATTCTAATAACAGCAGTCATTTTTTGTGTAATTAAATTTTACTTTTTATTACAGGGACATCTCAGAAGGCATTTCATTTATTATTTGAATGAGAAAATAGGGTAGTATGTCACTGCCTTCTATAAGTGTAATTTTTTTTTCAATAAGATAATTAAATCTACAACTAAATATTTTGTCGCTTGAATCTTCGTCTTCGAGAAAAATATTAATATTTAATAGAAGACGTATTTTTCTTCAAAATGAATTGTACGAATAGTAAAATGTGCTATATGAATTTTTTTATGGTCTTGCCAATGGTAGTTCATTAGGAGCGAGGTTCATAGGCGCTAGGCAAAAAATGTATCTAGCGGGAGATTATGTACAAAAATGATTATTGTGTATTATTATTTCATACCAATAAAATTTCAAAAATAAATTCCCATTTATATTTGACCCACCCTTGTAATAGTTGTAATCATAAGCAATTTCCTCCATGCTATTTATCATCTGAACAGAAAATTTTAACGGGGTATAGGGACGGTAAAGGTTTGAGCGTTTGTAGCTGCGTCCGGTTAGTATTTACAATTATGTAAAATTCTGATGTCAAAATAACTACAAAATAAATTCATAAATAAATAGGATTCGAACGCATAATCATGGTACTAGCGAAAGGAAACGATACATCTTAGACCTTAAACCATAAAGTGGTTGTCTCGATTGGAGAATTGTTCTTGTTTCTGGAATTAAACATTGATATTTAAATAATACCCTGATTGAAAAGATGCATCATTAATTTTTTTAATGTTAATAAGAGTTTTTAACATATTAGAAATCCTAAAATAGTTAGAGACCTTTTGATTGGAAAACGTACAAGTATGATTTCATGTTTTCATTATTTATAGAGATTGAAATGAAAAGGTACCAAAAGTAATAATATTCAAACTAAAATAGAAAGATTTTTAATATTTCATGTTAATATCTTATGTTAATTGAAGATGAAGATGAAGTGGGTGATTTAAATGTAGATGTGATTAAAGAAAATCTTAAATTCTTATTATCAATAAAAACGTTTAATATAAAAAATCAATACAAAAATACTAATATAACAGGAATACTTTATATAGGTAATAACAACAGTAATGGCATAGTCATATGAGTTTCAGTACTATATTTAAAAAATTATCTCCTCCATAATGGTGGAGCAAGAGCAGCAGCTGGAGCCGCTACTGCAGGGGCAACAGGAGGTAAAAGAGCTGGAGCCAACGGATGTGCAAATCCTGGTGCTGCATAAGCAGGAGCGTAGGCTGGAGCTGGAAGTGCATGAGGAACAGGTGCTAAAGGAGCGGCTAACGCAGGTACAGCTGGGCCAGGTAATAAACTTGGGGGATGAATTGAGCGGGCTTGTGGAATCAAAGCGGGAGCAACAGGAACACCATGATCTGCTACGGGTGGAAGAAATCCTGCAGCTAACGGAGCTGCTAAGGGTGCTCCAAATGGTGCACCTAACGGTGCTGCTAAGAGTGCTCTGAATGGTGCTGCTAAGGGTGCTGGTAAAGGTGCTCCTAACGGTGCTGCTAAGGGTGCTCCGAATGGTGGTGGTAAAGGTACTCCTAACGGTGCTGCGTGGACTACTGGAGCAGGTAATGCTGGAACAACTCGACTGAAAACGTTAACACTGGCTGCAAATGGAGGAACATTGTATGGAACTGCACGTGTATAGCTAATTGCAGGTGCCACAACAGGAGCTGGAGCTAATGCTGGACCAAGTACACTAGCTTTAGTGGTTGATGTTGCTATCAATGCGATGAATGAAACAATCTGAAAATAAAATATTCCAAATAGTTATACAGTTCATGAAGGGCTGATTAAAATTAAATTGGATTTAAGTATATCTTGAAGTACTAAAATTTTTTTTGCAATAAAATTATTGATGAAATTTATTTAAAAAAAATTAGATCCCTTTTACCTTTAACAACATTTTTATAATCCACTAGTTGATGTACAACGAAACGAAATAAATAATATTTTTAATGTTTCTAATTGAATAATTAAAGGTAAACTGTGCTCGGTCAAGGTGTTTGCTAAGTATTTATAGTGAAAGATTCACCTCCCAAAAATTTAGTAATGGATAGGAAGTAAAGTGAAAATAGTGGCTATTGTCGTTAATAAAACGTGACTTCTGTACGTAAAACTGTCTTCAGCTTAATTTGAACGTGATCGATATCGCACTTCGACTGCCATTTCCGGACTTGTTATTCAATTCGTTACACATTTATTTTTTGTAGTAAAGCATTAAGCAACTTACGTACGGATAATGATTATTTATAGGGAGACACTTGAAATTTTATGCATCTAACGTACTATTTTTTATTTTACTTAAATATGTTCTTGTGTTACCATAACATACAAAAACGCGAAATGTTAACGAAATCTAGCAAAAAAAATAAAATTTTCAGTTAAGCTTTAATTAATGTGTTGGAGATTAATTAAAGGCAAAGCTAATACAAATGACTATATGTCGTTTACGCTTTCTATTTATTAATTAATTTAATGCTATTAAAAATTAAAACTGTTAGCTTGATTTGACATATATTTTGAAAGTTCATGAAACGTTGCAAATCAAGGACTCTAATTTGAAATTTATAATTTTTGAAATCTCAATTTATACTACATATACATTATCCTGATACGCTAAATTACAAATAGTAATTCTGAATTGTAATAATTTGAAACTATGAAGCGCAAAAACGTTCCGGTGATAAATCTAGGAATCTATGAAATTTAAAATTTCAACGATTGTTTTAAAAATTTAAAATTTACAGGAGTGAAGGCCTAATTTTCTAAAAGTTTAAACTTCCGAGTTTCATATAAGCCATTTAGATTCAGAAATTGAAATTGTGGGAATATGGTCTTGTTGCGTGGACTATATAAATAAACATAAATTTCTGAAATTACTTATACCAGATTTTATCTCTGAAAATGGAAATTCTGACACCTGTATTTATAGATCTTAGAATTTTGATCCTCTCGACATGCACTGCGTGTTTTTCTTAATATCCACTTTTGAAACACAAAATTTTAATGCTTTATGTTAAAAATACTTTTAAACTTTCAATGTATGAAATTCTCAAATTAACTATCAACAGCTGGAAGCTTGAAAATATAACAATTTGAAATTAGAAGCTATGAAATATTACAAGTAGTTTGTAACAGTTAGAAGTACTAGAAAACTAAAACAGATTTGCATTCAGATGTTGAAACATTACGCTAGCAAAACTTTCATCTCTAAAGCTTGAAGATTGGAACTTCTAAAGCTGCACTTGAAAACTTTAAAGCCTCGTATCGTTGATATTCGATTTCCTATTGAGTATTTCTTTACTTTGCAGTGTTCGCAGTATTTCAAATATGAACGCTAATTTTATTTAAGAATGCTTTACAGGTCGCTCGACAAAAAGGATAAATACATTTTTTATTATATGACCGTATACTGCAATTTTTTTACTTAATTTAAGTTGCTTCTGACGTAACACAGTCGAAGACATAATATGGAATAGATGTTTTGTAGAAACGGACATTAAATAAAAATAAAACTGAATATTACGGTTACAGTTGGCATGTGCGCGCAAACCGGCATAGCTCAGTTAGTATATCGCAGCGGCCTTTTGTTTCTAACTCTCAGACTTTTTTATTTTAATAGTAAAATAATATAGAGTTATATTTTTTAATTATACAACTACGTGGAATAATAATTGCATATTAAATGGCGAATGAAAGAAAAATAATTGTAAATACTGTAAAACATTGAATTAGGCAATTGCAACAATGAAATTTAAACGTTTGTGTACATCAGAGATATAATTAGTATATTAAAAATACCACATACATACCAAAGTAAGCAAATAAGCCTAAAGACTCTAGACTAACAGTACCTTATTAAAAGTAGGAAAGTAAAGAAGTAATATTTTTTACACATAACAAAAGCAACATAGTGGAAAATAATTCTGAAGATTCGATATTGACAGTATCTTATTAACAGTAAGAAAGTAAAATATAACATTATAAAAAACTGAAATACTGAATACTGCAAGTGTGAAATTTTTAAGATAAATTATTTAATATAATTTTCTTATATACTAACTGAGCTATGCCGGCTTGCACATGCACGTCCCCAGAGATCGCATTAGTAATTAAGCTCTCATAGCTAACGCGACTGTTTGGTTGGCATATTGACTTAGTGTAGCCTCGTCATCTTATTTCACTCCGGAATCACACGAGCGGGACTTGTAATGCTCAGATGTTATAATAGCTTTAGAATGAATTATCAAAAAATAAAACGGAGCATTGCAAAAATATTTAATATAGACAAAGCTGAAGGGTTAATTAAGGTTTTAATGTTTTTTCCGTCCAATGTGAAAATAACAGTTTCGTCACTAAATTTATAGAAGAAAGTAGGCAGTTGCATCACAAGTGATGAAAGTAAGCCGTTTTTCTCACTAGTGAGAAAAGTAATAAAATAAATAGTACATGTATACAACTACTGTATTGATTCATATCAAATAGAAAATAATTAATAAATATTTATAATTGAATACTAGCAAATACAAATCAAACCTGGATTTGTGCAGATCTTACTTGAATTTTACAAATTCATCATCGAACTTGTTTTCTAAATTACTGCGACAACCATTAATTCCTTCCTGACAAGAAGATCACGTTTATTTTCGGACATATTTGGTAAATACCTTACCAGAATGTAGTAAAACAAGGTACAGTATATTTTTTATTTAGTAATATTATTTTTGTTAGTGTGGTTTGCTTGAAGGCAGTTGTATAGTGCATAGTCGATATATATAGTCTGTGGTCTATAAACTGTCGTCCGTGGTTAATAGTACTAAATAGACTATAGTGCATGTGGTCTACAGTTTATAGACTAGACCGTATGTTCAATGCCTTTAGATGTAACGAGTGTTACAAAAACTGATGCCCTACACTTCAGCACCAATTTGTAACCAATAACAATTCTACCCCACGCAGGGCGTCAATTTGTACCTCTCCCTTTTTTGAGATTGAAGCAGGTCATAGGTGAAATGGAGCATCTTCAAATTCATAGAGCTATGGATATTGGGGCGCCAGCATAATTGATTTAAATTAATAAAAGAGTAACGTGAACGCTCCACAATACCAAGTTCTAGATCTTAAAATGAATCAGCTTCAATTATGCAAGGACCGAATTCCGCCACTCTGTTATTACACTGAAATAGCACATAAAAAAGTAAATAGGAAATAACACAAATATTACCATTTATTTATTTATTTATTTTACATAAAAAAAATTATTAGATAGTAAAAAAAGAACTGGAAGGTCTTTAGTTCTTATTTAAATAATATCTTAACATGGATTTTAATAATATTATAACTAAATTTAAAAATTTTAGGATTGAAATTTTTTAATTTTACTTGAAAAATTAAATTTAGAAGCTCATAAAACTTTACTTATTGTAACATTAAAACTTCTATAACACAATTATAACAATCCACTTGTAAATTTCGCTAATGATGAACTAATTAACGCTTCCATAAAAAATAGGAGATAAAGAACCCACCTGGTTAATGCTGGTTAAACTTAGTTTGGTTTGCAGATGTTACTTCAAATGACTCGTTGAAAATGTGTGACGGTTCTATTTCCTCTGCCGTAAGACCCATCCTTTTTTTGCAGTGTATTTATATAGTTTAATATTTAAAATAAATATACAATATGTATGACCACTCTCTTTATAAAGTTTATTTCAAATTAAATAAATTTTTCTGCTTTCTTCACCCTTCCTTCATTTAAATGAGATATTTCATCTTTGTCTATTCCTTTTGCATTATTTACCTTGTACAATTCACATTTCTAAAAATTGATTTTTAGTGCAACAAAATTCTTATCAGACTTGCTTTTTATCTTACAACTATTCTAACAAGGACACTTTTCTGTAACTGCTCAAATAGTTAGTTCAGTTTAGGAACAATCTTTTGCAATTATATTTAAAGGGTGTTTGGTTAACTACTCTCGACAGAGTGTCGGAGCTAATTGCAATTAGATAAATTTAAATTCAGTGGTGAAAGTCTGAATTATTCTCCAGTGGAGGGATTCCGTTCCAGCAAACTTAATTATATTTTCTTTGTCAACCCCCACGTCCTTGGGGTAAGTTCCTTTTAGTTTATAGTTGGAATCCTTACGAGTCGAATCTTTTCTACAACTCATGTTGCATTTTAGGGTTGCATTGTTGGATGATCTATTGATGGTTGCTGAACAAATATCACTATCGTTCACCGTGGGTGATACTATATAGTAGCTGCTACCTATCTTCCAGCCTACTGCTACCATCTGGGTCTACCGTGCTTTCTAGGAACCGTGTCAGATAAGTGCTAGATCTTAATATTGTAATGGAATGGCATCTAAAGAGAAAGACTATTAAGCCAACATAACATAAATATTAACTTTATAATTATTGTTTTTTTAACCTTCTATTATTTAATTCATCATTATATTATTATTTTAACAATTAAACCATTAATGAATACAAAGGACAATTGTGTAGCATTAACTTATTTAGAAACTCCAGGACAGCTGTCTGACCGTATTTGGATAAATGGGAATTGCTAGATATTCTTATTTCGGGAATCAATAAATGTTTGAAACTAATGGTTTCTTTTATTGATTTAGAATTATTTAAAATTACTGAGAAAAGACGTCTCAAATGGTCACCAGGTTACTGAGGATATTTTGGGGAAAGCTTCCAGTTGTCACATGTAGGGATTCAAAAAACTGCTGCTTACAAGAAGAATATTAGGGCCTCACATCCAAATACAGCTTTTGAATTTCCATATCAATACAATTAACAAATCTTCTTTAACATCTAACAACAACGAGGGGGAAACCTTACAGTTTCAACTATGGAGCTCTAACGGTAAACTAGGTTTTAAAATCTGTTGATTTTCTTAAAACGCCAACTTTATTGCAAGTCTGGATCATTATTCTCGAACTAAAGTCTATATCGACTTGTTTAAAGTAACTCAAGTCCATATCGACTTTCCCTAAAAAGAATGATCGATATTGTAAAGAAAAGTTTACTGATCACATCAATTAAACAAGTTGAAACTTTAATTAAATAAAAAGATGATTCTTACCTTTTCAAAAGAAATGTTTAATTTCGTTGTTGAGTAATTCCAAACAATATAGCTGATAGTTTCAAAATATCACAAAACCATTTTATGCACTAATTAAAATAGTTTAATTAGTGTTATAGTATAGTTTTATCAATATGCAAGGTGTTCTTAACATAAAAAAATAGACAGAAAAACTGTCTGTTACAAAGTCTCACAACAATAGCATGTGACTTATAGTTGATGGTACCTAGTCAACACTTTGCATACTAGGATCTTATGTTTGCATGTACAGTTTATGAAATGTAATGTACGGTCTAAAGTCTATGGTACATATAGTTTACGTTTATAATGCACGGACTGTTGCCTATAGACTGCAGTGTATTGTTTGTACTACTATTCTCCGTAGTACATGTCCATAGTCTATAATGTTCCGTATGCAGTTTACAGTCTACTACATATTTTTGCAGCAATTGCTGTTCTCTATGTGCTGTTCTCTTTTTTGTGCATATTTTAGTTTATCTGCATTGCATTTCTTTGTTTTGGTAGCTCTCCCGCTGTTTACTTTAGCAATTCATCTGAGTGACCTGAGTAACTAACTTGCTCCCTGATGTACTCTAGAATCCTCTATTGGGTAATCCATCTTATTGAAACCAATGTATGATTAATTTGATTTATGTTATCAGTGCCAGGTGTCTTTCACAGCATCTTTAGAGGAATGTGCTTATAACTGTCAAATTATTGGCTGCTGCAAAGTGTGCATTTCTCATGTTATCTCCATTAGTAACATTATGTATTTTAATTTTACCGAAAGCATCTTGATACTCCTTTCCCAACTGGGCATTAAAATTGCCAAGCACAAGAAGTAGAGTATCATGTTTGTTCGTTTCTTCACATGTTGCTCGCAGCTCTTTGTAAAATCGAGTTGTTTCCATTTCATTTGCGTTTTCAGGTGGGGCATTTACATACATTAATAAAGTAATGTGATTAAACTTTCTTTTTATGGGTAATTTAAACTTGAGTTGATTGGTACAAATTATATCACTGCTCTACAGTAATCTTTGGTAACAATGAATCCCACTCCTTGCTGCCCTTGCCTGATTTCATCTCCACTGTAATACAGAGAGTAGTTAATGTTTATTTTGATGAGGCCGCTATTCTTCTACCCTATTTCCTGTACTGTCTTAATTCGTATTTTATTAGTTCTTTCGTTACCATATTTAGTCCCATATTCCATGTTCCAAAATTGAATACTCGTTATCTTTTTCGCTAGCCTGTTTCGTTTACTAATATTCCGTCCGGTTTCATCTGTTTCAGCATGCGTAATAATCTATTCTTTACAAGATTGGCGGTGGGCCCTATGCTAACCTCCAACCTGGAAGGCCAGAAACTCTTATGGAGGGGTTTCCATTCTTCCATTCTGAAATAGGATTTGCTGAGTGTTGACGGGTTTCATGCCTTATGACGTTTCTCAGTATTTTCAGTGCAAGCCATATCGGCATTAGTATGTTATGTACCCTGCGATCTTTGTCAACCCTTTCACCCTCCTTCTCCTTCATTAACTAGGCTTGTGGCCGGCTACTGCGGAGTTTTCATATTTTATTCAGGACATTAGAATCTACAAATTCTAAGTTGGCGGGACGGGGAGTTTGAGCATTAGCCGCCATCTTGGAAAACACGTTTTATCAAATATCTCGTGAACCGTGTATCGCACGACAAAAATAGTACAGATCATTTTCGTAGATAATAACATTTTCTACAATTTTTATTCGAAACTTTTTTCTGCATAGTGCATAGGTTTATATTTATAGCGCGCCAAACTTTTTCCAACATGGTTATTGCTAAATATATAGTTATCGGTTGATGATATATTAAAAGTGGTACTAAACCAAATTTGTAGAACACAAAATTTCCAATAGAATTTATTTAAAGTTTTTTTCTATAAAATTGATACCTTAAGAGCTATAGCTTGGTAAACTATTGCGACGCGTGAATTATCAGTGGGAATGTTGCTCGTAGTACACGGGAAATATTTCATAACACATAAAATGGCGAAAAGTGTTCAGAAAAATGACAATACTGTGTATTGAATCTATTAATATTATAAATAGTGTGAAGAAGTACTCATAATTTATAGATCTTTCTTACTTGCATGGATAGAACGTATTATCATAAAAATTGTCAAGTAGCAAGATACAATTGTTTGTATATCACGTACATCATAAAAATTAATAATAACAATAATAATAATGATGATGATAATAATAATAATAATAATAATAAAAATAATAATAATAATAATAAAAATAATAATAATAATAATAATAATCATGAGAAGAGAAAGGTGGAGAATGAGATAACAGAGTTCAATGAATGCAAATTAATTTTTTGATATAAAAAACAAGGATTAAAACATTTATTTATACAAAAAGTGGTACGTTATTTTACGTCATAAGTCTCATCTGTTTCGATGTGAAGGAAGACACTCATCGCCTTCCACGTCCCTGTCTTCTGCCTCCGCTATATCCGTAGAAGATGAATCGTAAATCTCATCTTCATTGATTTCATCTTCGATGGCATCCAATGTATCTGTCACATTATCGCATGTGTGTCCACTACAATTCGAACAAATAATAATGGAACATTTTAAGCCAGCTTTTCGGCATCCACAGGCAGCCCCGCAATTTCTTGTGCATTTGCAAGATATTATATGCAGCAAACTTGATGGTGCGAGAGCCATAGTAGTTCGAATTGGTTGAAGTCCATTTGTAGTCCGCTTCCAACCCCATTCTTCAGGATCATGGTAAAATCCAAGCCAAGTTTAAACCTGATGGTAGGTTCTAAAAGAATGGTAACGTGCCGTACTATTTCACACTAGTTATAATATTAATAGATTCACTACACAGTATTGTCATTTTTCTGAACACTTTGCGCCATTTTATGTGTTATGAAATGTTTTCCGTATACTACGAGCAACATTTCCACTGATAATTCATGCGGTCCAATAGTTTGCCAAGCTATAGCTCTTAAGGTATCAATTTTATAGAAAAAAACTTGAAATAAATTTTATTGGAAATTATGTGTTCTACAAATTTGGTTATTACCACTTTAATGTATCATCAACCGATAACTATATATTTAGCAATAACCATGTTGGAAAAAGTTTGGCGCGCTATAAATATAAACCTATGCACTATACAGAAAAAAGTTTCGAATAAAAGAAAATGTTATTATCTACGAAAATGGTTTGTACTATTTTTGTCATGCGATGCACGGTTCACGTGATATTTGATAAAACGTGTTTTCCAAGAAGGCGGCTAACGCTCAACCCCCCCCCCGTCCCGCCGACTTGACGTTACATTCAGGGGACACCCCCAAACATTTTCCAGAAACAAGAAAATCAATTCTGTAGAGGATTGCAGAAATAAATTACCCGGTTACTGCCTATGAGTAAAGATCTACATATTTATCTTTAAAGAAGGGGGAGGGGTTAAGCACTTCGGTAACGATTGTCCAAAAATTCAAACATCTGCGAAAGGTACTCCGATGGTGCCGATTAATTTTTTTCTGCGCGAAAAAGACATTCATGCATTATCTTGAAGTAAAAAATAAGGCTTTTGACAGAGCATTAAGTTCGGCAGAATGAATCATTCCGTTTCGCATTTCGCATATGCCGTACAACTAACGGCATGCCGATGTATGATCATCTACCGCATATCGACGTTATTTTGTCTAATTTTGTTATATTTTTCTGCGTTCCTGTAAGAATATATTTTCTGTTTTTAATGTCGTAGGTATGTCTCATTTGGAAATTGAATACATTTTAACAATTGACCTTTAAATTACTCCCCAAATACACGTAATTATTATCTCTGTTTTGTCTCTTTGTTTGTTAGTTTACTTAAACAGTACTCGTATCCTGCAAATGACATAAAAAATTACAGTTAGTTTCTTTTTGTTTCAAGAAAAATCGTTTAAAAAAGTACAAACTACTTTTAAAATAAGTGTGGCATGTTGGAGCGCCGACATGATACCATAACTTAGTTAGCTGAAGCGGGGTGATAATAACACTCACTGCCGCTCCATTCCAGCTGGAAAATCTTTTGCGTCGAAAATGTAAAGGTGCTTTTCTGCATAAATTTAATAAATTGTATAGTATTTTGTTTTTGTTTATTTCTCAGGCAACTAATAGTTTTGTTAAATGTTTTGTTTTATTATTTATTAATTTTTGCATTTTCTGATGCATTTTACTGACCTAATTTCATAAGTTAAATGCTGCAGTAGTTATATAGTAATTGAATCAGGAGTGCGATGCACGTCATTTTCCTGGAAACAAGATATCACAAAAATAATTCTCGTTAATTAAGTACCTATTTAGGTTATCAATCCAAAAACATCACCATTTCTACTTAACAACCTGTTTTTAGTCGCACTGTAAAAAATGAGTTGAAATTTACCTTGGGAAAGAGTTAACATTCCTCTCTTATTTGCGGTAGTTTTACTTTAAAATTTAACTTTACCTATACGTTAATAGTTGTTTTACTATTTGTGGTAAAATGTTCTTTAATTGTGTAAAATTACACAAATATAAGTAATTCTACTACATTTAACTGGTTAAAATCACTATCGATAATGTAAATTTACATAACTCAGGAAACTTTTCCTTGGAAATTTATTATTACTCAATAACTCGATTCATACCTGAACTGTAATTGAGAAAGGTACTCGTGTATAATTGTTTATATAATTTATAATTTTTAAATTTTGTAGGTGGAATCGAAACTTTATCTGAATGTCTTTGAGAGACCAAATATTTCCGAAAACCCCTTAAAATTTCTGTTAATGTCTTATATTTTATATAAGTACATATGTTCAATAAAAATTACTTTGATTTTATTTTGTTTCATACAATCCATTTACCAGTGTAAATAATATTCAGAGGAACGATTAAATTTGCAAGTACTTTCGCAAGTCATCGTTACATTCAAGAAGTATTTTCACATTTGTATTTTAACCCTGAAAAGTACTATTGCCATGAAATATTAACTTTGTCATGTAACTTTACACAGGTGTTTTAATGTTAAAATGTAAAATTACATTGAGATTGTAATTTTAATCTGTAAATTTATTTAAAAAGGATGCTTTACAATGCAAATTTAACCTAATATCCCACTTCCTATAAAAATTACACTTTGAAGTAAATTTACCCCAAAAAATGGAGGTAACATAGTTTCCTCCATTTTTTAGGGTAAATTTAGCGGTAATTTTTTAGAGTGCGTGTGCAATATTGTTAATCAAATTACAGTTTATTAAAATGATGTGCAATGTGAATATTATCGAATAGAAAAATTGTCATTTTAATTAATTAAATCTTATTATTTAAATTAATTAATCTCTAAAAATATATAAAAAGGAGTAGTTATCTGTCAGCTGGAATCGAACCTGGAATGACAGCGACATGTGGTTATTATCACCCCGCTCGGGCTAGCTGAACCATCGAATCATGTCGGCTCTTGAGCGTACCATATTTATTTTAAGCTGCACTAATTTAAATGGTTTTCTTTAAAAAAAGGGACTAAACGTATTTTTTCTTCATTTTTTGCATATCTGTACCATTTAAATTATTAAGCGAAATGATAAACAGAAATAATAATTATATTTATTTAATTTACAAACGATTGTTTAAAAACACAAGTTAATCTCTAAATTCGATTTGATTACTTTGATTTTTTACGTTGTATTATTATTATATGTAGAAGTTTCATTAATATTTTTTTTTGGAAATACTTAGATATGCAGACCAGTTTAGTACGGTTGCTAAAACTCTGAACTGGCTAGCCCTCATTTAAATTTTAAAAAGTCGGCACCTATTGGCCTGTAGCTGTTTACTAGAAAGAAAAGTACCAACTTTTATTTCTGTGTTCGAACAGCTGATGGAACGTTTCTATTGTTGTTTTTTATACGACTTTTACTGCTTGCCTTTAAAGAGTTATGAATTCTTTATAATAATTAAAAAGCATTCAAAGTGTATTTTGCAAAATACTCAAACTAGAGGAAAAATGTTAAATAAAGTGTCAATTTAGAGTAAATAGAAAAGTGATTGAATTATACTTCAGTTTGTATTATTTTTATGGATGAAATATGAACTAACCATGATATAATTATATGAATTGGCGTGAAACAATTGATCAAGTAGGTACTGAACACTATCATATACCTCTGATGTAGAATGGTTCTACATTTTAATAGCTTTCTTTTATAGCTCTCTTCCCACTGTTTTATGCTAATAATTTATTCGGATTCAACTTTAAGTAACTGGTAAACTTTTTATAATTTTGATTTTGAAATTTTCATTGATTTTATTAGTTGTATTCGTTTATTTTATGAATCATAAGTTATTTAAAAAAGTAAGAAAAACGAAAAAATAGAAATAGAAGTTTTAGAAAACTCGTCAAAACATGACGACCAAAAGAAGAATTTCTTTATATACAACGTACGTTGTGTTATTACAATCCTACGGATTTCCAAGAGTGATTTTAATAGTAACATTTATTAAATAAACTCAATTGAACAAAAACAGTTGCAAATACTAAGCGTACCATTCTCAGACGAACTTATGAACGCGTTATTTAACAAACACCCACTTACCCCTCCACCACCAATAACGTCTTATCTTATCAAATATCCCAATTTGCAAAATCTAAAAATTTCGAAAGAACGAACACAGAGACAGGCAGAAATTTCTGGAAAATGTTCCACAGCAAATACTGTGAAACTCGACTGAGAACTGTTGGTGGCATAGTAAGTAGGTATAGGGAGCATGTTTAGTACCAAAACGTCACCAAGCAATCAGCCTTGGGAATATTGAATTGCATAAATTACAAATATCTCTTAAAAATTTAAATAATTAATATAAAAAAGAATAAAGCAAGTCTTGTAGAACTTGTAGACGAAGTGGAACAAAAATGAGCCGTGTTTTAAATATATAGATTAGTAAATAATAATTCCATTAGTCAGTCTATTCACTATCGAAGGATATAAGATTTTCGTAATCTAAAGCAGTGTTAATGCTAACACGATAAGTTTGATCGCCAATAATGAAATATTTTTTATAAAAATCGTCCCAGCAATTTATAACTTTTGTAATAATTTGCAAACGTATCTCGCAATGATTTGTAAACAATATGAAACAGCTATATAAATAAGCAATTATCATCATCTGATATTTGAACAATTTGTTTGCTATCTATGGTTTTCAACTAATGCGGGTTTGTCTACATAACCTAATAACAAATTAACCTTTAACTGTAGGTGGTAGTTCCAGCAAACTTTTATAATCGTAAATAGTTCTAAAACTTACCACCGTGCAAAGTGAGATGGTGCCGCAAGTAAATATCGGATCTGTGCGTCTCAAATTAAACATTTTATATTTATTTAAATTAAAAATATAAACATTAAAAAAATATAAAAATTAATAGTGTTGACTGAACTACACACGAATCACATAAATCGGCCTAGTAGAACTCTCAAACGAACTGGAACAAAAAAAAGGCTTGTGTTTTAAATATATAGATTCTAAAAATATAACAAACCACATCCATTAGCTGTAATTTTATAAAATTAAATAAAGTAGCCGTCATCTTCAAAAACTGTTATATCTTAACTTAAGGCTGCATACACCAGGTCAAGCAATGGCAATTGATTAAATTACAAAAATCAGAACTATTGATTCTCAATTTCGTGTATGTAAGGAGAGCCTTCTTGGACCATTTGTAAGTTAAAAGTGTTAAAACTATACACTAAATAATTCATAAAGTGGCGATTTTTTAAAATTGGCTAGATTGCTTCCCAATAATAACCGTAGATGTGCCAGAAAGCTAGTTTTGTGACTTTTATATATTTTAAATTATAGACTTTTCAAGATTTTAATGAGGACTGGTTAGTTTAGAATTTTACCAACCGTACTAAACACGGTTACATTAATTAAACTTTTACATACAGTAACAATACAACGTAAAAAAATCATAATACTCAAATCGAATTTAGAGATAACCTGTACTTTTAAACAATCGTTTGTAAAGTAAATAAAATTATTATTTATGTTTATAATTTTGTTTATCAGTTTAAACGGTACTCATTGATAAGAAAATCATTTAAATGCACCTTAATCAGAAGTATGACGTGGTCAAAAGCCGACATGACTCCATAGATCAGTTAGCCGAAGCGGGGTGATATTAACCCCAAGTCGCTATCGTCCCAGGTTCCATTCCAGCTGGCAGATAACTTTTTTTTGTATATTTTTACAAGATATAAAATTTAAAATGACAATTTTTCTATTTGCTAATATTCATTTTCCATATAATTTTAATAAATTGTAATTCTGATTCACACCTAAATAGGTACTTAATTAATAAAAATTATTAAATTTGTGATGGGAATCCTTCTTCCCAGAAAAACGGCATGCATCGTACTCCTGATTCAAATACTATATAACTTGAGCATTTATTTCATCAAATTAAGCAGGCAAGTAGTCAGCAGCAAGTAGTAAAACAAAACATTTGGCATAATTATCAGTCACGTGCGAAATAAACAAAAAGCAAGATTAAGCAAATGATTTTCGAAGAGAAAGATTGAATTTTGGAGTACATTTTGCCGATGTTGGAATTTTTGGACAATCGTCGCCGATGTCGATGTATCGAACGAGTCCTAGTTCTCTCTTAAGTGGATACTTCCTGTAACCGGACATCATTTCTTATATGCGGATGTCTCCATTGGACAAAATGTGTGGCACCATATCAGTGTCCGCTTATGGAGGATTTCTCTGTAGCTGGGTATAATCATCAAAAATTTAACGAACTCGAAATATTTTTCACCAATATTTTTATTAGGATATTTTTAAATACCAAAAAATATCCCAGTTGGATAAGTGCCTAACCCCTTTTAGATTTTCAATTGAAAACTTTTATTACCTAAAATAATGATAACCACCATCATGTTAATGAGGGCTCAGCCACTACTATATTATTTTAATGAGGGCCACAGCCTTCTTTAACATCTTCCATCTCTTTCATTAGTTTTCTCAGTAATAAGCATGAAATTATCTTAATTGACAAAGTGAACACACTTTTATATGCCATTTTCATCTCAAGTTTGGAATTTTTGTATAGGTATTTACTTTAGAAAAAGAAATATTACGAGTAAATAAGTGTATCGATCTCCATCTATATAAGAAAGTTAAAACTTCTTTCTCGACCAGTTTTCAACAAAATCATATGGTTTAATTAAATAAAAACTGGTTTATAAAGAACAGTCCTTGCCACTTACATATTTAATAATATTGTGCTCTAAATAACAGTGTGTAAGGTATGTTTTTTACCATATTTTATTATTTTCATTTTCAGGTTTACAGCGAGATTAAAGTTAGAAATTTCAGATTTACTATTTATTTAAAAAAATTATATTAAAAAGGAGAAAGGATGTAGAAGCAGGAAGTACTAATTTCACACAAATCTGAGTAAGTAAATGTTTGGTTGTTATATGGGTTGCATAGCCTGTAGGAGTACTAGTATCCACTTGGCAAAATTTTAAGAATAACTTGTTTACACTTTTCAAGTATGTATCCAACCCGCAACGGTATATATCCCTCAGTAATTAGGAAAATCTTCATATTATTTAAGTATGTATTACATGAAAATATTGTAATTACATTATGCAAACTTATTGTAGCAATCCGGTGCAATAATGTGTATTCCATTTCATTTACATTAATTCTGACCACGTTCCGTTACGTAAATTTTCGAGTGTCATCATTGTTCTATACTTCACACTGCAATAAGAGTATGTAGTGAGGACAATTTTTTTAGTATATAAACCTCCAAATTGGTACAAATCGATAGAGTAGAAGTTTAATCTACTGTGTCGACAAGCAGTTAACTGTTTTTAAACGCCCTTCAGTAAAACAACAGCAATACAAAAATGTTCAAAAGTGTAAGTCAATCAAAGTGAAATTCAAGTTTGTAAGAAACGAAACTTTATTCCATTAAAAGTGCAATCTTAAAATTGAAGGTATTTATATTCGTATGTAACAAATTTTAATTTTCAGGTTTTCATTTTCGCTACCCTTGCTATCTTCGGAACTTTCGCCTCTCCAAAAGCAAAACCATCAGTACTCGCAGCTTATGCAGCAGCTCCAGTTGTCGCAGCCGCACCAGCTGTAGTAACAGCCCAAAGTTCTCAGGTTATCGCTAGAAACTATAACGCTCTTGCTGCTCCTGTAGTTGCCGCTGCCGCGCCCTTAGTTGCTGCACCTTTACGTGCTGCCCCAGTCGTAGCTGCTGCCGCTGCTCCTTATGTTGCTTCTCCATATGTAGCTGCTGCTCCAGCTGCACCTTACTTAGCCGCCGCCGCTGCTCCTTATGTAGCTGCTGCTGCAGCTCCCTACGTAGCTGCACCCTACGCAGCTGCACCCTACGCTGCGTCACCTTACGCTGCTGCACCCTACGCTGCTGCAGCTTACGCAGCTGCACCCTATGCAGCAGCACCACTTGCGGCACCGTATGCAGCACGTGTTGCTGCTCCCTATGTAGCTGCTCCAGGAGCAGTTGTCTATTGATAAGGTTTTATTCGAATGTTGTAAATTTTGTATATACACTGTTTTTTGATGTTTTTACTGCTGTAAAATGGGTTTTTTTGCTTAATTAAAGAAAGCATTAATTGAATTTAATTTAAGTGTTTGAAGTTTTTCTGCACTACATTTTTAAGAATCATGAAAGGTAAAAGTTATAAAAAACTACAAAAATGAAAATTAAGGAGTTCCTAAATTCAGTTACAGTTCTACAAATAAGATGGATTAGACATAGTATACAGAGTGTATACAAACTGTAAAAGTGCTTGAAAATTACGTTTTTGCACGGAATTTCTTCTTAAATATCTAATACATACGATATTTAGTAGTGCAAATACTTTCAAAAGGTGTCTTGGTTAGCCTAACTAGTTCATAATATAATCTGTTTGCATACAAAAAAGGAATTATATTCGCTGTTTAGTGTATTGTTTTATGGCTCTATAAGCTGATAACTTATTATTATAGTTTATACTTATTTTAGGTTAAAATGAAATGGAAGCTGGGAACTTTAAAAATAGTATTTAATTTAAAAGTAAGTATCAAGGAGGGCAACGAAATGTGAATGTACAGTAAGTAGGAAATGGATAGACTAGCACAAATCAGTCCATACACACATCAAAATGAAATAAACCTTGAAGTTTAACCTAGAAATAAACCTAGAAGAACCTAGGTTAGAAGACAACACTATTTTACTCGAATACTTTTAAGTAAGTGCAGATAAACCATCGTGTTGAATTCTGTTTTACTCTCGTTCTGTTTCAGGTGAAACATTTTTCTTTAAATGATCGAACCTATAGCTTGGATAAACTCAAATGCTTTGCAATTCTTAAATCAAAGACTGTAACACAACAAAATATTTATTGGATAACGATTTTCAACCATGTGAGTGTTGTTTACTTTTGAGGAATTTCTTTAAATACCCTAATGTTGCAAGTACCAATGACATGTACAAACATTGAGTAAAAAGTTTTTAGGAACATCTTTTGTCCAAGAGATCGTAATGGAGGATTTGGTAAAGAATTCTAAGCAATATTTGAAGATAAGAAATAAAAAACAGTATCGAGTCCGGTACTGTCTGGAGTTGCTTCGCCAATTTCTTGAATACAATCTGAAATGAAATGATCTAGTTATACTTCCGGTAAGTGATTTTTATAGAACTTGTTTAGAAATTCCATCTAGCGTCCATCTCGTACTTACGGATTAAAGGTGGCACTCTGTTCGACGAGCAATTTGCAAAAATTACGAGTCAAACAAAGACAACTTTAATCCGATTAACACGTTATTATTTTTCCCCAACCAAGAAAAGTATATCAAATTTTAAAATGATTGCCACATTTCGTTGAAATACTGCTATAACTTTTTCTCATGTCACTGTACATATAAGTAAAATTTTAATTTTTTCTCATAGTACTTTCAAGTACTTTCAATCTTAGGATTAATAGTGTAACCTAGTAATACATGCCTACATGTTTGTACCTACAAAAGCTTCAACTTTATTGACAATTAATAATAATATTAAAACAAACGACTTTTGGGATGGTTGGAGAAAGAAAAGCGTTTACTGAACTTATAACCAAAAGCTATTAGAATAGTTATGATTATCTTCCACTCGAAAGAGACCTTTTTACTGCATTATTTTGAACTACAAGACAGTTTTGTTCAGTAACTGTCTAAGTAGGAGTACAGCCTTTATAATATTAATTTTGCAATTTTTGTTTTAGGATAAACATCCACGTCCCTTCTAAAATACGAGCATAACTAATGGTTATTTTCCTAAAAAGATTTTCATTCCATTGGTCCTTGCATCTTTCTACCATTCTCTCAAGCATCTTTCAATGATCCTAAACATCTTTCAATAAAACAAAAAGTTTTAACAAAATTACTAAAAGTTTAAAGGCATGTTTAAAAACGAGGACATTAGAGCATGTTATACATCTAATAACTCGTTAAATGATCCGTCAGGCAATCCAATAGATAAAACGGATAAAAAATTGAATACCAAATACCAAATCTAATGCAGTGATTTTAATTAAAGGTATATTGGATAGACAACGCGGTCTATCTTGACTATATTTAAAGAACATGTGTGTCGACCACTGGTACACTGAGAATGACAAAAAAACGTATAGATTTTGCTGGTATGGAGTCAAAACTTTAAACTGTTTTAGGCCAAAAAATTCTTTAATTACGAACACATGTATTCCTAAAATTAGTCAAAGCTGATCTTTTCTTCCTGTTTATGTTAGAAATATATGATTTTCAAATGGCTTGCTTGTAATATTTGTATGATTATGATTGGCCTTCTAAAACCCATCCACATAAGAGACGGTTACTATAACAACATTATATTTTTTTTAATAGACGGTTTTCCGCTCCCAAAATAGATATTCGCATAAATCAAATACAATGTGTGGTTTGGAGACACCGTTTAAAATATTTAGTGTTCTATACTTCTGTTTGACAAATTACAAACAGTAACATTTTACATGATCTATTGCTCGTATATGGTAAGTTACATAAATTGTAATATTTTTCATCTCTTGTGCTATAATCTCAATTACGGATATCATTTGTTTATTATATCTGATAGCTATGTAGAAATAACTATCTATCTCATAATCTCATCTCATATTTGTATTATGTTTGACGAAGATACTATAGTAATCATGTTAGGATAAGAAGTAAATGAAGAATATACGGAAATGGTATGTAAAATACACAACTGATGGAAAAATCGCGTGATATAATGGTAGTACACAAAATGTCAAAGATGAGCAAAACTTTAAATGCAGTAACACTATTCATATGGGAAGGGTAGGTATACCATTATGTAAGAGACTATAATATAGAACTATTGTTTCAGCTTATTATTAAGCTACACTATAAACGGCGATGCATTGGTATTTACTCGAAAAATTCAAATTTTCCACTTGTCACACGAGTATGTTCCGATTATACTTGAAACAAGTGTGATGTACCATCAATGGGGTACCAGGATAACTGTACACTTCAAAGGATTCAACAGCATTACGCCTGACACGTTATGCGCCTTATGACACGTTATAAAAAATTTCTGTTTCCAATATAGGTTAAAAAGGTATGTATAGGTATTACATACTAAATATATCAGATGTCTACTGTTTATGTGAAGGAATACTTAGTATTATGAATACAGTCATCTGTATTCTATTCTTCCACTAATGCGTATTACACGACGTTGTAAATAAAATATCATATGCCTAGAGGAACAATTTTTTGGGGTTTTATGGTGCAGATGCAAACAGAATTCGCCAGATTATGGATTATTTTAATTAAGTTTTACCTTAATTAATCTTTAGGTGGTTTTTAAAATTAAAAAAAAATTTACGAAAGATAGGATGGTAAGTTTTCAACAGTGCATTGAGCTCATTTTTTAGTACCTTTATCTCGCTTCGTTTAAATCCTCAACCCCTGGAATAAAAAGCAATTGTTCTAGGTAAACATCTGCTAGTCAAGACAAATTCTGGTTATATTGAATATTCGCACAAACGAATCAAATGCTTTTAGACACATTAGCCAGGTTTGCTACGCCGTTTTATAGCTTTATAAGGTGGCTAGTGATTGATAAGTTTGTTCTTGGTTTCGAGTTGAATGGCTCTTCTGCACATTTTAATAAAATAAAAGAAGGAATTTTGTCAAATTTTATTATTAACGATAATGTTGTCATACTCAAGTTTGATTGGTTAAATTCATACTGCCCCTCTTAAAACTTTAGAAAAAATTCAGAGTTTATCCTTTTGAAGAGTCCTAAAAGAATCCAGGTGCTATTGTCGTACGTTACGCTATTACTATCGTAAGTTCCGTATCCTGCCGTGGATCTAGTGAGACAGGAAATCTTTGTGAAGATATTCTGTATAATAATCTGCCACGGGTTTCCCTTTTTATAGATGTAAATTTAAGCGAAGGTCACGAATTGTATGACCTAGTTCACTTCAAGAAACTAAAAACTTCGTCTTAACTAAGTTAACTTAAGTTATCTAGCTAACGCCCATAATCTCATTGAAATGACGGCTAGTAAAACTGCATATTAAATTAGTTTAAACAACAGTGAAAGCATTATTAATAATAATAAAATCAAGTTTAATAATGGAAATTATCGCAAAGTTCGAAGATTTAATTTTTGCGAATAATTCAAAGTTCTGTGAAGATGTTATATCTTCGGAAATTAGACATTATTGGACAATGGTGTTTGTAGCTTTTTGGTTATTTATCTGTCTTTAGTCTTTATCTATATATAGTCAAGTTGGATTAATGCTTCAGCAAAAATATAAGAATAATAGGATTGCCGACAATCATTTTATGTAATTCACCTGAACCATTTTATGTGAAGTTTTACTGTGTCAACAGACAAAACAGCATTTTGGGTTTTAATTAAAAAATCTAAATAAAAATGTATTTAGAATGGGATCCCAAATTAAGTTAAATTGTAGAAATTGATGTTACAGGTAGAGTTTTATCAGCCATTAGTTGTGGTGTATTTTTGTATTGTTGTAAACGATTTTCTTGACTTTAAATTAATATACAAAGTTTAAAAGTACTACTCATTGATATAGCTTAGCACGAAAAATTGGTGGTGTTTTATTTACAACATAAATATTAGAAATAAATAAAAGAAAAATTAGCCAGAATTAATCTAACGTAAATTATTAAAGAATATTTTTCCGAGTTGTAGATTCTCAATTTTTATATCAAATAATAACATGAAATAATTTGGGTGGCGCCCTTTTAACTTTTAATTGTTCCTGCGTTTTATAGAGAGATTTTAGCGATATTTAGTGAACATAAACTTTAAAATAATAGAAAATATCTTACAGTATAATAATTGATTAAACTTAATAGAACTATATCCGCCGAAAAACATTATTATAGGCTGTCAAATAGACCAATAAATCTGACACCGCACTGTCAAAAGTATTCGATAAGATCTATTTGAAAAAAGATCCTTTACTGAAAGAACGGAGTATCAATCTAAGTCATCAATTCGGATTTATAAACAAGCATGGCGTCATTGAACAAGCCAATAGGTTTGTCAACTGCAGTTTAAATAAATTGACAATATTCTCAGATGTTTTACAGACTTTTAGTTTCCCCGCCCTTGTTAATAGCTTCTTGGAGGCAGAAAACTTTTTACAGAAAAAGTTATTCCTGTAGGTAGAATTGTATGTACGCAAACAAAACTTAATAAGGAAAAAAGTGAATAATTAGTTCTGATTAATTAGTAACTTTCGAAGTAATTTTTTGTTACCCCTATTAGTTTTCTTTAAAATTCTTAATTTAAAAAGCTTTCCTTCTACGAAAAACTGCTTAGTCGTTTTTCGTTTTAGAAACCATCCCAACTCCATTTTTTAACTTCTGTGTTTTGTTGAGTAGTTAATGTCTGAACAAATTGCGGAAATTAGAGAAAAATGTCTTGAAAAAATTTAATAAAAACACAAAACCACGAAAGTTTTTCTTGTTTCTCGTCGAAACCAACTACAATTTGTTTTTACTAGCAGTTATTGAACTTTGAAGCTTATACAAAGCGGAGTTCTCTTAAGTTAAACAAACTATAACAAATGCAAATGCCACTAATAACAGTAGTAATAAACTTCGAGTGCAATTTATGTTTTTCTCATAAAGTAAATGGCCGATAATCACACAGTAGTTGCAATTGAACTCGAGTAAATATTTTTAAACCTTCACCCTTGATCTAACCGCATGGTTTCTATTTTTATTTACATTGCTCTTGTTATTTTTGGTATGTTTTTACTAGATGTATGAGGAAATTGGAGTTGTGACATTGTATCTGTTTGCAACTATTATAAGTAATTTTATTTCATACAATACTAAAAATTGGCTTTACAAAGGGATCGTTATCCTTACATTATTATAGCATTGTTTGGAACCAAGAAAAACAAACAAATCAACAAATCATCTCGATCGTATTGAAATTTAAGTGAAAAGATTTTGTGCTATTTTCCGTAAATTAGGCTTATACAAAGAAGATATTACCTATTAAATTTTTTTTGAATATGTTGTTTTTTGAGGTATTCAATATTGAAGTAGGCTATAAACACAGTAATCAGTGTTTGTTTAGCTGTTTTCTTATTCATTGTACGTTTTGCTATACTAAATATGTGAACGAGTCAAATATATATTTTAGGTTTTTTTAAGATATAATCAGGTCCTGCAGTATTTTTTAATTGTTTGCACCTTTTAATAAAAAATATGAGAAGGAATTTGGTCAAATTTTGCCATTGGTAGTAATGACGTCATGAACAACATCTGGTTGGTTAAAATCTCCGAAATACAATCGCCCTTCTTCAAATTTTAAAAGAAGAATGACTTTCAGGTTTTGTCGGAAGTCAGTTAAGGAGTAGTCTGCAGCCAATGTAAAAACAAATTTTTTTTATTATAACACACCGGTTGTCGTATTATTGTTGTTTATTAAACTATATTTACTTTAAATATTTAAATGTAAGGTCTGCACTTTAATAAATTAACTTAAAGTTTACTCAGGTTTATTTCAAAATTATTTTAATAATGAGACTCTAAAATACTCAGGGTTATACAGAAAAATACATTATAATCATTAACCTTTATTAATTGTTAATGATTTTTATGAAAGGAAAACTATTTTTATTTGTGAAATAAAGATTATTAAAAAGTTTCACAAAATTTATAAAAATATAACCTGACAATATTGTTTCGACAGCTAAGCTGTCATTATCAAAGGTAATATAAATATAAACAAAAACGTCGCTAAGGTAGATACAAAAATAGGCAACTAGATAAAAATAATACTAATCAGAATTAAATATCTAACACTTCCAGTAACGGAGAATTACTGAGTTACTTTGTCTGTATATCCCAAAGGCTTCTAAAATGTCTAATTTGCATTTGTTATTACAAAAATGTAAGAATTTAATATTATTTTAAGGAGTCATTGTGTGATTTTGTTCGAAAAGATGCTTGGCATAATTAGATTTTTCAGGATGTTTATTTTAATGAATGAACAACGTGAGCTCAGTAATTCTCCGTTATTGGAAGTGTTAGATATTTAATTCTGATTATTATTATTATTTTTATCTAGTTATCTATTTTTGTATCTACCTTAGCGACGTATTTGTTTATATTTATATTACATTTGATAATGACAGCTTAGTTGTCGAAACAATATTGTCAGGTTATTTTTTAACAAATACTGTGAAACTTTTTAATAATCTTTATTTATTTCATGATTATGGAGTTCCACAAAGTAAGGCTGGAAACGAACAATATTTTTATTTGGATTAAAAATGAAGGTTGTTTCTTCATAAGTATGGCTCATTCCCATATGTATGGAATTTTAACAATTGCCACAAATACCTCGATATATATACCTTTTACAACATAAATCTGGGGCCGGCTGTGGACGAGTGGTGTCAGTGCATCACTCGTGTTTCAAGGGTCGTGGGTTCGAATCCGACTTGGGGCGACGGGATTTTTCTAATTGGAAAATTCCGTCACCTCAACTATGGGTGTGTGTATTCGTGTTGCATGTTAGATGGCATGCAGATGGCCTTAGCAGTTGGTTCCCCCATAGTGTAGGTGTGAAATAAAAAAAAACATAAATCTGTTTTATCGGTCACAAAAAAAATAATAATATAACCTCTCCAATGCAATTTTTATAATCTTTTTAAATTCATATGTATTAAAAGTTAATTTTGATTCTAATTTTTATAAATATATTAGAATGCGTTGGTTTTAGCACAGTATAATAACAACCAGTAGGTGCAGTTTCACAAATATTGTAAGCCGCCGTGTGTGATCTTGTTGTATTTTCAGGCTGTTGGCGGGATACGGAACTACAGTTGTGCTGTGATATCCGCTGTTCGTTACTACCATCATGCAGTGACGATGACGATCGACAAGCCTTGTGAACTGATTGTGGTGTGTGCAATATTCGAAGCTAGCTTAACCACTTCAAAGTGATGACAATCTAGTGAATATGCTGTTGTTTTAGCAATGCAGTCTTATTTTATTTTAGCTAAATTATTTATTTGCAGATACTTTACAAGAGTATGCAGGCAAATAAATTAAAGATATAAAATATTGAATTTCAAGGCACAAAACAGATTGTTTTATCTTAAATTATCACCTCTCAATTTACGAACAGCTACCATGAAAATAATTTAAAAAATATCACAACTTTTGTAGATATTTGTATTTTTACATTTGTACAATTTAGGTTATGTTGAACATAAACTAATAAGGTGTGTTGGAATTAAAGTCACAGTAATTTTTCAATGTTATTTTAATAATTTTCGAGTTATTAACAGTTTTTTTTCTTTGAAAGTGCTGTATACATTTTGAAAAATATGTCTTCAGTTATATGATTGCACCGTAATAACCTCCATATACGGCAGGAGCATAACCAAAGGTGTTATAGGCGAATGGAGATGCAAGAAATTGTGGTTTGGGTTCTGGAGCAGCCATGGCAATCACGAAGACAGCAGCAACAAGAAGAAGCTGAAAAATACAATTTTGTTTAATAAATTGCAGACATATTGAGTATCCGTTTGTTAGTATAAAATAAAATGTTTTGCTACATGCGAAAAACTACATCGTTAAAAGTTTAAATATTAAACTAAAAGAGATCTATAATAGTTATAGTTTGTTAATTTTTACTTACTAATTTGAACATTTTGGTTTGTTGATGTTTTGGCTTACTTCGTAAACTATGCTTTTGAATAGCGGTGTTTAGTTTTTATACAATTTTTTAAATTAATTTATAATGATTACAATTTGTTTACATATCCATCTCGTAAAAATTATCTAAAGATTTATTAATCATAACGCTTATTTAATTATGTTGACGATTAGACTGATGACTAAAGATTAATTATCAGAGGCAATTTAAGCAATAAACCTATATCTAAAAACAAAACATGAACATCAGTGATTTGTGCATTTAAGTATTTAAAAAGATAGCATCAAGAAGATTTAAATCTAAATCTCTAACAATCTTGTTCTAATACAGCATCTACAGTTATGACCTATTTTGAATAGCCGACTATGGAAAACAAAAAGGCATTGCTGGCGGCGTTTCTGATAAATTGCACTTAATTATTGACTAAGTTGGAAATTCCTTACGGTACAACTAATTTTCTGGAAAATAAAAGACATTCAGACTCAGAGAAGTTTTCACTGAAAATCCAACATAGCACAGCACGGGAGATTTTATCAAATAAAATAATACTAAAATTATGAAATAAATTAAATACCTTCACTGGTGTTATTCATACAGTGAGAACACCAAAAATCATTGAACGCATTAGGCAAGTGATCTAGAGGAATTCAATGACATCGATAACAAGAAATTTTCGCGCTTTACAAAATTTAAAGTGAACGTTAAAGATTTTAAAGGAAGACTTACTGGGCCATATACATAATAGCTAAGTTATGCACAAGTTGCATTGAACAAAGTTGCTCAAATGACTTTATGTTGACAATTTCTGAATATTTTGTCAAACGTTTTGTATAAATGATTCTGTTAATATGCAAAGGTTTCATTCTTAGATGAATGGAAATCTTCAAAAGAAACTGCATGAGAAACTGTTAATTAACAAAAAAGTTACAGTGAGATGTAGTGTTTCTGCATTCTCAACCAGAATTACAAAACATACGATAGCAAAAAAGTTTTCTTCAAGCAATCTTGAATTCATCAAAGCAAAACTTTATTACGCTACATGTTTTTTAACAGACTAATATCAAGGTTTTTAGAGACATAAACCGCAAAGATGTCCCAATCTCTGCCTTCGTAAGACATCCTCACTCAACATAAGAGTTGAAGCAATTTATTAGAGAAGACTAAAAAGCAATTCCCGTAGAACTATTAGAGAAAGCAATGAATATTATAAGAAGTTGATTTCAAAAACGGTTCTGTCCAACTCATTGGACTTATTGAAATAGATAAAAGTTACCTGAATTATAGCCTTTAGGCATTAAGATATTCTTAAATGTAGTCCATATTATGTAAACAGTGCTGCATTTCAAAACTAGTGCACTGTTAAACTTAGGCCATACCAGTTACATAATTTTGTTTTTTCACTACTAGCTTTAAAACATACTATTATCTAGTCTGTTGTCACCTTGTGAAGTTAGCCTTCTTGCCTAGTGGTAAATATTTTTTTATTATTGACTACTAGTCAATAATCCAGATTTTAGTGTAACATGGGGCAAAAATTCATCCCATTATACACTGGCATCCAGGAAAAAATCCGTGATCGCGATAGTACGTTTTTTATGTGAGAAGAATAAAAGGAATAAAAGTACTAGTAGTGAAAAAAATAATATATACACCACGGTTGTGAAGTGTTTTCTAGAGCCTCTCATCTTATATCCCTCGATGCTGCGCATCTCGGGATCTAATAATGCTCGGCTCTAGAAAAAACTCTTCACAACCTTGGTATATAATATACTAATATTCCAATATGTCGAATACTAACCAATCCCAAGTCTGGTGTTTGTTGAGATATTCCGTGGCAACAGTATTAAAATTACTTTAGACTAACTAGTTACAATCTAACTACGAAATAGTGAGCTTCTACCAAATTACTTTTAGGTTAAGTTAGAATAAAAATCATAAGTCAATATTCAAATGTGTCTCATTTTATTGATTCTTAAGCTATTAACAGATTTTATTTCTTCACAGCAATGTACAATGTTCATAATCTGCAGTAATTATTGCACCATAATAACTTCCATGGATGGCAGGAACTTAGGCGCATGGAGTAGCAAGTAGTTGAGGCTTGGGTTCTGGAGTCGCCTCCATGGTATTTCATATTTTCGTACTGGTTAATAAATTGAAAATTTAGGCATATTCTTAATCAAAACAATACAAAATACCAAATACTAAATTAAATAAAACATAAAAAACAAGAACATTTTGATGGTTTTGCTGATGTTCTGACTGGTTTTGTAAACTGTACTTTGGAATGAGGAGAGTTTGGTTTTTATACAGTTCCCTAAATTAATTTATAATGATGGCAATTTGTTTATACTTATAAGAGCAATCGAAAGCCTATCTAGAAATATATTACAATAGATATTTAAATATGTTGATAGTTTAAAAATTAACACTAATAGATTAAACTAACAGAAATAGTTTACGTGAAAGGATACTATCTGAAGAAATCATGGGAAACAAGGAGAAAATAAGTTTAAGAATTTTCCTGTAAATGGCGTAGGTACACTACTACTATAAACTACAGATAGTAAAGAGTGGTCGACACTGAACTACGAGGGTGGTCCCAGAAGTACCCGACCTGACCAAGAGGTGGCGGTAGTTGTTTGAAAATATCACTGTATTGGAAAGTACGCAGTCTATAAAGCATATGTTTCATGTTTGAAAGCGCCACGTTGTTCAGTATTTGTTTGGCAGCCATCAATAGTGAAAGTTGTCAGTGAATTTGTGTTATTTCATCACGACAACGCGCCAGCTCAAATCCGTTATTGCAATGGCCAAAATTAATCAATTAAAGTTTGAATTGCTACCCCATGCACCATATTCGCTAGATTTAGCCCCCTCGGATTATTTTCTGTTCCCAAACTTGAAAAAAAAATGGCTCAGTGGTCAAAGATTTTCCAACGATGAAGAAGTGATGTCAGCAGTTAATGGCTATTTTGAGGAGCAAGACAGTTCTTATTATAAAAAGGGTATCGAACTTTTTGAACACCGCTGGGAAAAGTGTATAGAGCTGAAAGGAGATTACGTTGAAAAATAAATGAATCTTTTTCCAAAATTTTTGTGTTTTCTTTGTTGGGTCGGGTACTTCTGGGACCACCCTCGTAAGCTGCAAATCGTAATGCAAGTAATTTAAAACTATAAAGTCTGTAAGCAAATCTTGCTACTAAGAATCTATCGAACTTTCCAGCAGTATCTATTCTTCAATCCTTAGAAAACAAGGTGGCAGCCATTTTCGAACATGGTTTTCAAACAAACATGAGATTGTTAATATTACGTTAGGAAGTTGCCAAAAAAGTTATTCTGTACTAACTTGAGAGTTTTGAATAATTAAGGAATACCCATATGGTATCTTTTAGTTAGTCTATCGACGCCTGCAAATATCGGAAATGGTCAGGAAACCAGGCTGTTTGAGCATTTAAGATATACCGTATGATAGTAAATGCAAAAATTCGTTTTCTCAAGGTGATAATCTCATGAAATAGGACTAGAAATCTCCGTCGACATCCTCTGTAGTGTTCTGCGTTTTTCAAATAGCAATACATAGTTTTTACTTATTTTGATAGAGAATTTTTTTCTGAATTGAATGATGTATTACAACTGGATTTTGTGGAATGGTTTTGAAAATAAAAAGTGTTTTTTATAAAATTTTGTGCCTTGAAATCCTATCAAAGCTCACAAAGCAATTTTAACAGTAGTTATAATAATTAGGTATCTTTTGTGTTTTGTTATATTGTTTTATTTTACTTGATAATAAAATTTTCTATTGTTTTGTATTCCAGGACACACTTCATTGTTGTTTATAAAGCAAAACTTATTCCCCAAAGTATTCTACAAACTCAAGATCAAGTTGAAATACATCATTTAATTCAGAAAAAAGTTCCTATCCGAATGAGTAAAAGAAGATATATGTATTGCTATTTGAAACGTAATAGTATATTACATGTTGAGTTGGTAAAGGATATCTTTACAAGCCAAGCGATAATTGTTTGACCGAGACGGCACGTCGAGGTCAAACAACATCGCGAGGCGTGGAAACTTTACCAACGAAACATGTATACTATTTTATTCACAATAATTAGACTTAAGATAATCAAAATAAAAAGTAATTTTAAAATAAATTTTTTATAAACTGTCATAATTTCAATCAGAGCCATCTATCGACCAAAAGAAATTTTAAGTATGGTTTCATTCTTCGCCGCTAGATGGCGATGTATGCGCTCAGTATTTTAAAATTAGAAATTAATTAATTCCATTGTGATTATTAAATATGTATAAAATACGAAAAAATACACTAATATTAAATAAAAAATGTTTTTAGCGTTAAATATATTTATAAAAACTTAAATTTAAATCGGATAAAACGTCCTGTTTTAAATTATTCAGAAAAAAAAGTTGGCCATAACTTTACATGTCAGTTTTACAGACATGTAAAGGAAATTGTTAACCACTTTGGTGTTGCTATAGCAATAGCTTACTTTCCAAGGTTTTTACAACATATGAAATGTACATATTGCAATATGATTGTGAATAAAATGCTTAAGCATGTCTGCTCTCGCTGACTGCACCTTTGGTGAGTGGATAGAGAATTTAAAGCAGCCAGAAACTCTACCAAAGATGAGCGTTCTGGACAGCGCGATGAAAAGACAGAATTATGAACAGAATCTGTTATAAGTTATGAATATATATGAAATAATATGAATATTATAGGTTTGGAATTTTAGAAAATAATGTTCAGCGACAAAAGTATAAGTAGGCATTGCTAATAGTTTGTTAATTATAGAAAAAGAGTGAAAAATGACAGTTCAGCTTTTGTAGAAAAGTGATATATGTTTTTCATTAAAAGTTTTGTAAAAAACAAGAAGCGAACAAGAAACAGAACGTAGCAAAGTGGGACATCTAGTTTGGGTAGACGGTTGTTCCCACATAAGTATTTGGTGACCCGCCGTCGTGATAGTTATTAGTGTGAAAAAGTAATTGATTTAAGAACGAAATTATTTTGCAGCGAAATGGACAGATTAGGAAACGCCCGTCGTCCTTTACGAGGTTTGATATCAAAGTATTACAACGAAATTATGCAAATACTTGAATCAGAAAACTCTGATGAAACTACTGTTCAAGTAAAATTTGAGGGCTTGACAGAAAACTTTGGAAAAGTAGTTGAGTTAGATCAGAAGATTTTAGATTTAATGTTTGATGAAAACTTTAGAGAAGAAGCTACAGATGCGGAGTTTATTAGCATTGAGGAGTATAAGACGAAAAACAGAACCGCGAAATTTATAGGTGATAAGTTTTTATCATAACACGATGATGCGATGAGTAGAAATTCTTTACGTTCTTTTGATGATGCTGGTGTTACAACCGCTAAGTATCTGAAAATCCAGTTATGTAAATTTGACGGAGATTTAAAAGAATGATTGGGTTTTTGGGCTCAATTTCGTCATGTAGATGAAGATAAGCAGATCTCTGTAGCAGATAAATTTCGGTATTTAGTGCAGTCCATGGTAAAGGGATCGAAAGCTTACTTAGTAGTTTCCAGTTATCCGCAATCTGAAGACAATTATCCAAAAGCTCTAGAAGCATTAAAACGTCGTTTTGGAAAAGAGGATCTGTTGGTTGAGATATATGTACGGAAGTTACTAAAGCTTGTCTTGAATAAACATATAAGATATACACAAAGTTTAAGCAAAATGTACGATACTTTAGAATCTTATTTACGTGCTTTAGAGTATTTAGGTGTGACAAGTGATAAATATGCTGCCATGCTCTACTCACTAGTTGATTGTAGCCTTCCTGAAGAGATTTTGGCAACGTAATGCAGTTTCCAGTACAGTAAATGTAGTAGCCAACAGTGGGTCAAGTAATATGGAAACTAATAAGAGTAGACTTGGTCTACTTATGAAATTTTTACAGCATCAGGTCGGGAGAGAGGAGAGAATTATCTTCGCAAAAGAGGAATTTGAAGCTCTGTGTAAAAGAAACGAGAAAGGTAAACGTGTCGATGAAGTGCATAAAAAACTGCATACTGCATCTGGGCTACATGTTGGCGAAGGAAAGGTGTTGAAGCTTAAATGCATATTTTGTAGTGGTGATCATGAAACCGACAGATGTGTAAAATCTCAGTCTTATTCTCAAGAAGAGAAGAAGATGAGAATTCAAGAAAAGAAATGTTGCTACGTATGTCTTAAAGATAGCCACGTTGCGAGAAACTGTAAAGTCACGGTAAAATGTCCTATTTGTGGTAAACGATATTATTCCTTACTTTGTTCACAACTTAAGATTGCGCGAAAAGAACAAAAAATCAGTAAATCAAGCAATGAAATGCCTGAAGTCAGTGGTGTCTCAACCGAAGGTGTAAACACTAACACATGTATAAGTCAAGTGGGTGACGGTCAAGTCATGCTGCAAACAATAGTGGTCAAGACGACAGCTGCCTTGGTAAGTAAAATTCTTCGCTTATTGTTTGACAGTGGTGCCCAAAGGTCGTATATAAGAAGAGTTTCTGCGAATGCTGTAGGTGCATTAAAGGTTGAGGAAAAATTTTTAAGGCAAGCAGGTTTTGGAGGTTCTTTGTCTGATTTACGTGCTCATAGTATATACGACGTGCAATTAAGTAGTTTAGATGGCAAAGGAGCGTCTGAAGCAGATGATGAAAAAATTGTTGTTACGAGTTGTTGGAAAATCATTTTGTGTGGTGTCGAATCTGTTATCAACAACCGACCACTAACATACGTGTCAGAAGACTCAGACGAGTTGATACCACTTACGCCATCTCTGTTCTTGCAAGAAATCTCCAACAATAATAATGGAGATCTTGATCATATTAACAGCTCAGGTTTCTAGAAGAAGCTACGATACAAACAACGTTTGAGGCAAGATCTAAGAGCGAGGTCTCGAAAAGAATATTTGAGTCTGCTTGCGCAAAAGGCTCAAGAGAAACAAATTGTTCCTCCGCAAATTGGCGATGTAGTACTTATAGGCAGTAATAACAAGAAGTTCTTGGAATGACCTATGGAGAGAATTTTGGAGTTGTACCCTGGTCCAGATGGACACACAAGAGTTGCTAAGATTACAACGACCAAGGGAGAGATTATTCGACCTGCCCAGAAATTATATTTATTGGGAGTGGGAAATCGAGAAGAAGTCGTTTCAATGAACAGTAAACCGCAGAATATTTCTACGAACAAAAAAGAATTAGTAAAAGTTGAACGTGAGACCGTCGACAATATACAACGTGCCATACGTTCGGGGAGAGTTGTACGAATGCCAAAACGTTACGAGTAGTTCGTTTAATTTTGATCCCTAAATTAAAGGTGGGAGTATGTGATGAAAAGACAGAATTATGAACAGAATCTGCTATAAATTATGCATATTATAGGTTTGGGATTTTAGAAAATAATGTACAATAAAATTCGATAATAAAATTCAGTGACGAAAGTATAATTAGGCATTGCTAATAGTTTGGTAATTATAGAAAAAGAGAGGAAAATGACAGTTCAGCTTTTGTAAAAAAGTTATATATGTTTTCATTAAAAAGTTTGTAAAAAACATCTAGAAGCGAGTTTTACTTCTGGTAAACAGAAAGTAGTCAAGTGGGACATCTAGTTCGAGTAGACGGTTGTGTCCACAGGAAGGTCAATTTCTGCAATGTCGTTTAATAGTATATTGTACAACTAGCCATGAAAGTCATACTTTTTTTACGAATTTGTAGTATTGATAAACAAGGGTGAAGTTCGAGTTTATCAAGCAAACGAGTGAAAAAGAGAGACTTTCATAGCGTGCTGTAAACGACATTTTTTGCATATTGTAAGTAAGCGAAATTTGTTTTAAAATTTGAGCATTTATGAAAAAATTTTAGAAAAATCAGAAAAACATAGTATTCTTTGACAATAATGGTTGGTTTTTTACAAACATAATTAATGGTGCAAACATTTACATGTGTTAAAAACATAATTAATTAAAAAGTGCTTCTTTCATTACGATTTTTCATTAAATAAAGTCAACTTTCATAATCAATATGCAAAAAAAATATTGACAATCAGTGATTTGATAATGGAAGATCGACGGCTGACTTACAAGCTCAACTCAACACGCTCAATTTACAAGATTCCACACAGTTGAGTTCCTCACACGCTTCTAGCGAAAAAAGGCAGGCTTGCGTCGACATTTATTAATTAGTAACAAGAAATCTGGCAAGCCGGAATACTTTTTTAAATAATGTGATAACCATGGATTGAACCTGGATATCGTATTTCAGTTCTGAAACGAAACGCTAATCAAAACAATGAAAACGCTCGGATTCTGCCTCACCAAGAAAATTTAAGCAAGTGCTATTTAACAACAAAGTTCTTTATCGATCTTTTGTACACGTAATCTTTTACGCCATGGATGCTGTCAGCGATCAATAAACTCCGTCCTGATCAGACTAGTGAAAATTCCATTTTGCATTGAGACAACCCACCATTTTAATATTGTATTGTAGCCGATTTTGTTTTCGAAAATGAAATCGAAACTCTTATTCACTGCTTGCATCCGTCAGATCTTGTGCCAAGTGATATCTGGCTGTTTGTAAACCTTAAGCTTTAGCTACAAAGTACTGTTTATCGGTATTTCTAAAGGACTACTGGAAAAACGTTCATGGAATGCTAAGAAATTTGGATAAACCGTTGGGAATTATGTAGGAATAAGGTAGGAAATTATGTTGTAAAATATTACATACATTTCCCAATTACAGGGTGATCGAATTTGAACTTTAAGATTTGAATTGTGTGTCATTTACGTTCTGTGAACGTTGGAATTTTGCATTTTTACATTTGATATCTAAACAAAAATATCATACAAGTTTATTATGAAATCAGTTACGATTCCGAAAAGGAAACTTCGACCATTGTATGACCACAATAATGTGCCAAGTGAATGCGCAATTCACTAGTGTAATTTTTCAATATACCATTTAAAATTTTAATTATCGCTTCAAATAATTCGGCTCAACAAACTGCTGATGTTTATTTCATTAACAGAATTTTTGAGTATTAAAAGGATTTGATCAGATCAATTCAAAGTAAATTTAAAAGTCATTTCCCAAACTGTGGGCTTCCCGCCTTTATTCAAATTATCTAACATCTATTCAGTTTGGTGGCGCCCTCTTTTTTTTATTTGTTCCTGGATTTATTATCTAAAAGGAGCTTTTGTGTTTAACACCCACGACGCCTGTTTGTAATTTGATTTAATAAGCTGTCTCGGCCGGAGCATTAAGATGATGCATGTATGGAGTTGTTTGATTTTTGTTATTGCTTTGAATTAGTTTGTTTTTGAGTAAAAAGTCTATGTCAAAAATAGTATTCTTACAATGGAAACAATTAGTTTACTGTTTATCGACATTCTTTTAATGAAAATGGGTTATAGTCAGGCAGAAAAAGTCATTTTATTTCACTTACAGTTTGAAAGGCATAGTCTACTGCTTTTACAATAGAGGTTTTTAAAGCCAAATACGTCAAAAATGAGGGTAGTATCAAAGAGTATTTAAAGAGAGTTATTTGAAAATGTAATAATATATAGGGTGTTAATATAATAGTGGAGTGTTATATATAATATTTTGCATCAAGTGACCTATGCACGAAATTGTTTTTTAATGGCGTTTTTAGGCATAACAAAACAGCTTTTTTAAATTCATTAGTAACAAATATAAATCGGCACTTAAAATATAATGAATGACTCTGTAAATGTTCAGATTTAAATCACTGAAAATCGAAATTTCCCTACGTAATTGATATTACGCGATTGTACATACATGCTCCTGCTTGTAAAATTTTTTTTGTTCAAGCATGTATCTTATATTTTATGTCCATTTAGTTTTTAATATTGATAAAATAATCATTTATTTCAAAATATGAATTCTGAGCTTCTTCCAACTGAATCCAATTCCTGGGAGCCAGGGTAATTTGAAATAGTTGCATTTTTATTTTTATTTAGTTATTTTATTTTAAAGGTGATATTTTTTGTAATGCTATTCCATACTTTAGACATATTGGTATTATTTGCCCAATCTAGTTGATTTCTTTTTAATACAGTATTTAAAATCAATAATAAATGCCCCAAGTAAGATAACTTGAAAATTGTTCTAATACTACGAGAGCTAGCAGATAAGAAACTGAACGATAAGGATCAAAATCTTCCTTGATGGGAATTATTTTATTGGCGTTTGGGTATGCCAAAGTCAATCGTCGGCCGTTCCAAAGTGGTAGTATTAACTTGGGAAGTGTATTAAAAAAGGAGTGCTTTTAAACATTTGGTGAACCACAATTACCAAAAAATTTTTACGTCATTCGATTGGCAGACGAAAAAATCGGTAGCAACTTCAGAGCGGACGCTGTCAAAATGGCAGGTCCAATCAAACGATTTGCTGGTAGATTTCTATGGGCAGACTGAAATGGATGTTATTGTTATTTTTTTGTTTTGAGTGGTGTTTATTACATAAATACGTATTTCGGAATCTTCTAAGAAATTGGATGGTACAGTTGCGGTCATTCGCTAAAGAACGAAGCAAAAATCGCGATAACCAATTTTTCAGTTTTTTGTACAATGTAAGCTGTAATTTGACCTGATTTATAGACTGGAGAATTTTTCTGCCCAAAAATGAAATGTTTAAAAAAAATGAAACCTAAGATGGTGACTTTTAGATTATATCATGTTATCTAGTAAAACGGATCCTTGTAGTAAAAAATCCTAGGAAAAAATTATGGAATTTACTTCAATTACATGATTAAATGTTCCAATAAAAATTTGAATCAGTCAGACTATTCTGAGTGAAAAAACTCTACCGTAGGATGATCAAAAAACTAGACTATCAAAGATTAACTTTTTGGAAGAAGAGCAACCCGTGATTTCTCCTGCAGTAAAACAAACATTGTCTGAGACTTCCTGTTCTGTAAGAAAATCTTCCAAGTTTTAAAAGAATCAAAGCGTGTCTTTTCTGGCTTACAGGAAAAGCAATGTGTGATTCACGTGAATGTCTAAGAATGAAAGCAAGACATTTAAATTATTTACACAACAAACTCTTGAAAATCTTTATTCTGTACGTAAAAAACCATTACTAAAATACAGAGCTTTTCGTATATCAGACGTTCCAGACCAAATCCAAAGATATCACTCATCACTGCATCCTTACAGAATTTACACGATCGCAAAAAAGGGCGATATTAATAAATATAGAAACCTTCCTGATCCTAATCTTGAACAGATATTTCAAGCAAATATTCAGAATTCTAACAAGTCTAAGAACGAGGACAAAAGACAAACCCGACAAAGGATAATTATACCTCTTTCGTCAACAGAAACAGCGTTATTCAAAAGTGTTGCAAAAGATATGGATTTGTACATGCACATTTCAAGATAGTATTATATCTTGTGTTAATATTTTAAATGATCAAGAAATGCGCACAAAAGTGGACAACATTGATTTTATTGCAAAAGGTGTGAAATATCATCAAATATGTTGTACCAGATACCACAACAGAGCAAGGAGTAAATTTAGCAAAAACAGAATTGAAAAAATTACAATCTGGAAGAAAAACAGAAAAGCTTATAACAAAAGTTTTCAGCGACTCAAACACTCTGCTTCTCATGAAATAAATAAAATAAAAGACACGTATTTTCATTTTTCAAAATTACGTAATTACGCAATTTTTACGTCAGAACCTATAAGAATATCTCAAGAAACGAAATATTACGCCTGATGTGATGCTTCTAAAAACGAAGCTTCTAAGTTCATTTCCCAATGAAATTAACAAAAAGGTGCTTCCATTGTGTTATCCGATGGTGTCTTTCTACAATTAGCAAATGAAATTAACAAAGAGTGTGAATTGCCAAATTGCATTTTAGATTCAGAGTACAGAGGCCCCAACTTATAATAACTGACTTATATAATTAAGAGCCTTTTTATCCAAATGGCGTACTTTAAAGCAACTGATAAATTTTTTGACGAATCTGGTTTTATAGATATTTTGGGAGAGTGGGACGTTTTACAGTAATCTCAGCAAAGAGATTTATAACAGGAACGCACTTTAATAGATTAATAGATTAAGATAGAATTAAAGAGTTCACCCGCTTTTTTCAATAGCCTTAGAAATTATTCACTTCGAAAGCTGAACCAAAAGCGACCCTGAACCTGCTCTTTGGACAGCGTCTGCCCCGATGCTGCTACCGATTTTTTCGTCTGCCAATCACTTTTTAGTGGTAGCATAAATGGACGAGTCGAAAGACGCAAAAAATGTATTGGTCAAAGCGTCTGCTCTACATAAAGCAAGCAAAAAACATCATCTGCTTAGGTAGAAATGCCATTTAAACTATAGTCATACTAATTATTCCCCACATTTTTTTTTTAATGAACTTGGTTCAGCAAATTCTTAGAACCATCCCTTTTTTAATAATCTCCTAAAGTTAATGCTACCACATTAAAGCGGCACACGATTGATTTTGGCATGCCCAAACACCAATTGATTAATTCCCATCGGTGAAAATTTTGATCATTATCATTCATTTTCTTGTCGTACTACAAGTAACCCATGTAACAATAAAAACATATTTAATAATCTTCGAAAATTTTATTAATTTTGGTCTAATACAATCTTAAGCTTCTTAAAATTTCAAATCACAGAATCGTACATCATTTTAACTTTTAACATCAAAAGAAATGTTTCCATAATTTAGTAATAGTAGGATCCATAGGCGTACGCGAGTGGTGCTGAGTAATAGCTTTTGTAATAAGGAGCATAAGAAGGATAAGAAGTGTAGGCCAAAGGACTTCCATACACGTATCCAGATGTGTAAGAAAGAGGAGACGTATAAGCCAAGGGGGCGCCAATAAAACCGGGCTTCGCTTCAGCTGCGGCGAAGGCCAAGATGCAGGCGAATACCAACTGAAAATAAAATAAGACACTAGTAACAATCACATCTTTGCTGAAAAAAGAGCAAAACAAATTTCTAAAGATTTTTTGTTTAAAAAAAGTTAGAATATAATCATATCTTTGTTGATAATGATATCCTTATAGGATATCAATAATTAAAAAAACCAAAAATTCAAAGTTTAAAATGAATTCATATTCAAAAATTACAAAAATTAAAGAAAATACCACTCACCAATTTGAACATTGTGATATAGAAAAATTGATGTGTCTACTGCAGAAACAAACCAACAAAACAATTATGTCGGTCTTCGAATCGTCATGCAGTTATATACGTGGACTTGCAAAAAAAATTGCAGGAAGGGGGATAACGTTCGATTTTAGGGTGGTCAAGGTTTCTCATTCGCTATAATAAAAATAATAACAGAAACAGTGAACACGTACGTATGAAGTATGTATGTAATGTGCGGTAATGCAATCAGGTTTTTGTTAAGACGTACATACATATACGTACGTATATATTTGCAACTTTTTCATTGCCAACATGTAAAATAGAAAAATGCACCTAACAAGCTGCTCTACTTGTTGCAACTAATGGCTTCTTGTTCTCTGAACGTCTGCAATTCGCTCGAGAAAAAAATGGTATTTCCAGATGAATTCGCATTTTCAACTTAAGTTATCCTTGAGGGGGCACTTTTCAAAATCAGATCCAGTTTTGTTCTTCAACTTTAATGTTTTGTCTTATTTTCTAGATGTAATAACATAAAAATTTAATATGTGATCTTGTCAAGTTTTTATTAATATGTAGCATTATTCTTGTTATGTAATTATTATCTTATGTAATTATCTTATCCTTGATCAAGGAACGCAAGTATTAATAGTCCTGCTAGTTATTAGGTTACACTTAATAAACTCATCATATTAATTGTACGTACACATACTACACGTATTCACGATCTTCATTTTGTAAGGTTATTGCGTTGTCTTTATTACACGCATTGCATCTATTATTTCTTTATTATTTAATATATCCACTATGCAATATATTTCTCTCATTAATAATTTTCTTGATTTATTGATATTAGTTTTATCTACAAATGTAACATATCACATTTTTGAATCTATTAAACCTAAACATTGCAAATATGTCCATTAATACACTGTCGACTTTTATAGATTTCTCTTCGTGTTAAAAAAACGAGGTTAACATTTTGCTGGTGTACTTGTAAAAAGTGATAACTCGGAAATAATAGAATCTAGAAAATAGTTTGCTCTTGGCTTGTTAACACGATGTTACTTAATTCGAGTGACACACAAACGATTCTGATATGGTGTGTTTTTGTTCATTTATCTTCTTTTGTAAGCGTGTACTGATTTTGTTGGGAAATGGAGTTTTCTCGGTCATTAGAACAGATAGGGAAAAAAATCATAGCACTTACAACGCTAATGATTCGAGATAATTCTAAAGTGACAACAAAGGTTTTGTTTTTTTCAATGTGGAAGAATAGTGTAAAAGACTGTTTTATGTATCTTCTTCATGTAGAGGTCTGTGTTAATGTTTAAAGTGGATTTGTTATTATCAAGGTATAGAATAAAGTTTTTGTTTTTATAAATAATATATTTTAAAGAATAAAACCCAAAGAAGTGTTTTATTACCTGTTTCTTTATTCGAAAGCAATAGTAATCAGATACATGTGCCAATAAAAAAGATTTGTATATTAGGCAGACTAAGGTAAATAAATGGCTTCATTTTCTAGATAGTTACTAAAAACATGAATCAACATTGTTTTTAGATTGATCTGCTGAACCATCTTTAATAAGGTCTCAGTTAAATTAGTAAGTAAAGCTGAATTCGATTCAAACATGAAACGAACGTTATTTTTCCTGGAACAAAAGCAAAACAGATTACCTTAACTTCAAAAAATCTTACGCAAACTGTACAACACAAAATATTTAATACTTGCTGTACAACTCAAGATTGCATCGGCTTGAGATATCGTTCTACAAATTTAAATTCAGGTCGCAGGTATTGTTTCCACATCTCACAAATTATAAAAGGAATAGATAAAGTTTTAAGACACAAGAAAATACATATATTTGGGCGTCATCTGATTAGAAAAGTCCAATAATTTTTATAAAGATATGGACTCGATACCAGTAACCAGAAACTGTAATCAGATATAATAAATTTAATTTAATTTTTGTTTAGTCATAATCGATTATGTCAAAGTTAGGTTGAATAAAATATTTAAAAACTCGTAAATACATGGTTCTGTAATATTCAGTTTAATTAAATTTAAGTATAGATTTATTGATAAATGAAAATAAAATATATGAAATTTTAAATAAAACATAGTTACAAATTTAAATATATAAAAAAATGATACCCAACGTAAGAATTCTTAACGACACGAAAACTATACACATCAAAAAAATTGTGGTCAAAAATAGTCGATCAAAAATAATGGTTCAACTTACATCAATAATAACAAAATAAAATCCATTAAGTCACAATACCTTATTCAGATAGTTCAATCTGACTTCACCTTACAAAGCAATTGAAACAATATTGCTTTTCCATCAAAAGAAACATTTATTACCAAACTCGATCGCTCGATGAAATTGAAGAATCTGGAAATCACCTTACTGACGCCGCTACTGAATGTGATCCAAGGAAATAAAGTTCACAATAACGGTCTCTCTTTAGAACTAATGTTTAATAAAGTTCTCTTTTCTAATAAAAAAATAACCGAAATAACCATAAGAGTTCAATTATTAAATGTTTATTAAAAACACTCTTCTTCAATAAAGGTAACGCCACACTTAAATGTATTATTTAAGTACTATTTAGTTTTCAATCTTCCGATTTTAAATTATTTTAAAAAAGGAATCATGTAGGGAATCCTCAAGGAAGAACTTGATTTGCGATAAATTAACTTCGGTAAACTTAATTATTAAGCATAGTAACTGTATTTTGATCAAGAAAGATCATTCAACAAAACTCAAATGTAGCCGCTAAACTAAACTGCACTTTGTCTATAATTCGATAACTCATACGGAATTAATTACTAGATTTCGGTAAAAGCGATTAAAATTAATCACTGAAATTTCTGCACTTTTATTAGTAATTAAACACACAACTAGAACACAGGGAAATGCCAAAGGCTATCAACTCTCGTGCAACTCCCTGAGATCACGGGAAAGGCACGGGGCCTCCCGCGTGGCAAACGCCACTTCGCTCGGCTGTGTATTCAACCAGCCCCTATCTTGAACTATCTTCGACTGACTGTAAACTAAAAACTATTTCGCGGTGGTAAGTTTTTTTAGGGAGGGCGAAACTTTAAATAAACCAGTTAAAATTCTCGCGGGATATTCATCAGCCAATGGGGTGTACTTACATTATGTTGTTCGAGAACAATCCCAAGGAAAACTTAAGGGGATTCCCTTTTGAATCTGTACGCAACGAAAAGTAAATAACCTTTGTAGGTGCAGTCTAGACAGCCTGTTCCAGAAAATGCCTTTTTATTTACTAATGGAATTTCAACGCAATATGTTTTAAAACTATAGATTCAAGGTTTATTATATTTTAACCATAAGGGAGCCTTTATTAAGGCTGGTATTTTAGCCCTAAAGGACACAAAATTTAAAAACAAATTTGTTCCAGAATAATCCAGTTTCTCCAAGAAGAAACATTTAGTCGATGTGGGAACGCCTTAAATTAAACACTCGCATCATTAAAAATTTTACGAGAACATAAAATATTGCTCATGGATATGTTTCGAGATGACTCTTTTGTACTTGGGGAAACATTATTTAGATTAATGTAATATTTGCAGTTCCAACATAATTGAATTTTACTAAACTACCAGTACCGTACTTAGCTACCGTAGCAAAGCTGCGAAAACAACTAAAATTCTTTAAAAGGTAGCAACAGATATAGCAGTAAATAAAGAACATATATCTAAGGATAACACCGTACAACAAAATTGGACTTAAAAAAAATTCCAGGTTCTAATACACTTTTTCTTTGGGTTTTTAATATGCAGATCATTAATCTGCTATGGGTTTTTTCGGGTCAGGTCAAATTTGGGTTATAATCCAAATTTGTTGTTGAACAAAACTCCATAGTTATAAATCTGAAAATCTCTCCAAGATTTTTATTACTTTATATTTGTTACATTTTTTTTAAATTAATTGAATATAAAAAAGGTTAACAGAAACATTTATTTTTTGAAGGATCAAGCGTACAAGAATAATCAACATTTTATTTTTTCTTTTTGTTTGTCTTGAATAGTCTCCTTCAAGAGTTCGAGGATAATACTCCAACAATATTCCCCTAACATATTGGTAATATGTTTCCTTATATCATGGTTCCATTTCCGCTAACTTCTGATGAAATTCTTCATCATGCTCATCTGACACTCCTAGATTTTCCGGGAAAAAATCAATATGGTTGTGTAACATATGGATTTTTAAAGACATCAAAACATTTAGGTCTTTAAAAGCTGTGATCATGTCTCCCACCAGTTCTTTGTAATTATTTGATTCGTTGTTTCCCAACAAATTGTTAATAACTATTTTTCTGCGTTTCCAAGCTTGAAGTTTTTTTTTATTTAATAGGCTGATGAATGTGGCATCTTTTATTAAACTTCTTATATTTGGGCCAATTAATATACCTGGAAACAAAATAAAAGGAGGCAGTAGTTTTTTCTTTCTTTCTAAAAGTTAATCTTTACATTTGCTGCATAAAACAACACTTTTGGCACAAATCGCCTAAAGTACCATTAGAGAATACTAATACTATACCTAAACCATAAATACAAGAAATGAGTCATCACAAATCACCTGGGCAACCATGGGAGACTCCCAAAACTTTAGTGCATTCCATCTATTCCACAATAGAGAGAGATACATAAATATATACAATAATGATACAATAATGCTTTGGAAGCAACCCGCTGTAGCCCAGGTGATTTGTGATGACTCATTTCTTGTATTTACGGTTTAGGTATAATTAAAAATTGAGTAAAATTATTTTAGATCCGCTACTAATTGGGAAGCGTCTAAGATTGACCTGCATTCTGGCGGAATTCTATTAAATCTAATTATACGGTAGGATAATTATTGTCATATTGGAAGGTTTCAAGGTTATGTTACTACTAAAGCATTCATCTCATTGATTGCATGCACCATCACCTACCGCATAACGACGTCATTTTGTCTAATTTTGTAGCTGTACGACGCCATCTATATTTATTGGCGCGTTCCAATAGTAGATAGGAGCTACCAATGTCATAGCAATTTATACAGTAAAACCTCACTATCAAAGACTGTCTTTAATATCAAGGTTGACCTCCAACTGAATAATGTATTTCGAAGAGTTTTAAGATGCTTTCTTTTGATTTCAAATTGTTTGACACATAACATTCTCAGCGATTTTCAGTCACATCTTTAGCTGTCAGCTGAGTTGTACTGAGATTTTTGTATCCACGTCTCGTATATGGAATGTCTTTAATATCGAGGTGTCTATAAATACATTTTGAAGAGTCAGGACCGGGCCAAAGTGCCTCTAATACAGATATATCTCAATACCAAGATGCCTTTAAGGTGAGGTTTTACTGTATTTAAATGTTCAATTCAATAAAAATTCACAGTATTACTTCACATATTGAATGCAATCAATGTTATTTATGAAATATAATAAAAATAAAACATTTAATTAATCTTTTTATTTTTCTTTTATTCCATGATTATGGAGTACATAACAATCACAAAGCAAGGCTGGAGACAGTAAACTCTAAATGTTATCTAGTACGTAAAATTGTATTTTATGCGCTGTTTAGAATGTATAAAGTTCTACTTAACGTACTGTTGTGCATAAACATACAGTATAATACCTTCTTTAAGTTTTTGATCACTACTCTATCGAAAAACAGTTTTCAGATGCTTAAATCCATCTCCAGTTCTATCTATTGCTTTTAGGAAGTTTTTAACAATGCCTAACTTAATATGGAGTGACAGTAGTATAATATTTTCTTCTGAAACTAATGGATTGGCTATAACATTTGTTGTTCCTGGAACGTACTGTTCTCGTACCAGCCAATCAAAATTTGTGTAGTGGTTTTCTCTATCTCGACTATTCCAATCACACAAAAAGCAATAATTTCATAGTGTCATATGTCTCTTTCAGTTTCACTGAATATGCTATAGGAATAGTGGGTAACTTTTTTCCTTTCTTAATTAATGCCACTTTCAAGCTTGATTTAGATGAATCTATAAACATTCTCCATTCATCTGGTTCATATTCAATTTTTTAAAGCAATCATTAAATCGTGAATATTATTGGAAACCTATGTTGTCGTCTAAAGAAAATAAAAAATAAATTGAGTAAATCATCCAAATGGGTTCTTAGACATTTAGATGCTATAATAGAATAAAAACTTTAAACTGGTCTTGAAAGCGTTCAAGAGAAACAACTATTTTAGATTCTAATTTTGTATTGTATCACAATTATAGGGTATAAAAATGCAGAAAAACTTACAATTAACATTTTTTTACATTTAAGTTAATCTAAATTGTTTAAAATATAATTCTAATCATTTCATCAAAATAGAAATACCCTAAAAATTTAGTAATAGTTAAAAAGGATCAACCTTGACGAATTTGATAATTTTCTTTTAACTGTACTATTATTTTAAAGGATCTTCCAATTTATTTTTAATAACTTCAAACAACTTAAAGACTATTACCTACTTTTCTTATCGTTTAACAAGTAATAACGATAACTGCATAGATCCCTTTTACAAAAAGTTGTCGCATAAGCCGTTATAAACAAGTTTAAATGTCTCTATATGCTATTACCAAGAAAAATATACCATAAGCAGCGAATTTATAACCTAGGTCAAGAAAACAGCGTAGACGAAACACCCGTTCAAAAACTTTTAATAAACGACTTTACTACAACAGGTTATAAAAACAAAGATTGACTGATGACATTCGCAAAATAAATAGATAAATGTCAAGAAGATATCCTTATCTTCTTAGGTAGATTTTAATTCAGGCTATAATAAAGCACCGTGAATCATTGAATTTCTTCTAATGTGAACAACATACCGTACCAAACAATCTCAGCTTAGAATCACAATATATTGACCGACTAGAAGCATTTCACCTATCAAAATACAATTTTAAAACTGAATGAAAAGGTGACGACTTATGAAAATATCAACCCGTATATCAATCTCTATAAAAATTGCCCCATTACCTAACTTTAGAGTGGCAAGAAATATAAATCATTTAGATTTGTTGGAATTGACTGCTTCGAACATTTCGAGGTTTCTTGTCTTAGGAGGAAACTCAAACGGTACGAAGTGCTGTGTATAAATAAATTTATGCTTATGTAAACTCGAAATATGTTCGTTGAAAGTAGCCCTCTCTCGTACGACAAACATTTGCATCATAGCTTAAGAATGGTTTATCAGTCGATGTGATGAACGAGTTTTATTTAGTCCGACAACTTAACTAACTTAAAAGACATAGACAGGAAGCTTAATGGATCACCAAAGAATAAAGGTAAAGAAAAAATCGCCAATAAGCTGACCCGTAAGGACTTGAGTGGAATTTTATTTCATTCACAGTATTAATAAATTTCATGCTGTGATGAAAAATAGGTCAATGACAAATGAAATTTTCTTACAATGTTTGTCGGAGTTGAAACATCCACAAATAGCAGGTCTCACAACATTCTTTTTGTATCCAGAAATGATAATCTTCCCAATCTCTCACAGGTAAATAATAATAATAATAATAATAATAATAATAATAATAATAATATTTATTTATTAGCCCTTTTCATTTGTGGTACATAATTAACATAATACTTATTACAATAAGGTTGTTCTAATTAAGTAGCAATTGCTATATCATAAAAAAAAGAAGTATATATATATAGACTTTATTGGGCTAAAAGGATCGCAATCAGATGGTCTAATAGCCTCTGTTCTTCCTTGCGAACCCTTAAGCAGACATCCTAACTAACATTCTAGATATGTTTTAACATACTTTAAATTTAAAACAACAAATGTTATATTTATAGCTAACTAACAATTAACAAAACAAACAGAAATCGAAAGATCAAAAATGCGAGCATACACACAATGGCAGAGAAAAAAGAAAAATTTGAAAAATTTTATAAATTTGATAAATCTGATGGAGGTCCACAATATAACCAGATTAATAATTACAATAAATAACTTAATAATTGTAATGTAAATACCCAAATTTTATTAAAGAAAAAAAAATATGTAGTTTTCTTAACTATCCTGTTGGAGATGTAAACGCTGACGTAGTTTTGATCTGAACGTACTAAATGAATAATTTACAATATCTTTCATTAATCTATTGTAAAGTTGGACAATATTAAAGGAATATGATCTTTGGAATAAAGACGTCCTATGATATGGTGGCGTAAGCAATCCCTTATTTCTTAAATTTAAGTTATGAATGTCAGTGCGAAATTTTAACCGTTCAGATAAGTAGATAGGAGTTTTTTTAACAATAATATTATAATACAAACAAGCTGCATGCAGTATACGACGATTATTCATATTCAGCCAGTTAGCATCTTTCAGTTTATGACTGATTCGATCTCTTTTCTTCATACCATAGATAAAGCGTAGACATGCATTTTGCACCCTTTGGATTCTATTAACATCAATTTGGTCGAGACATGCTCCATAGACTTGATCGCAAAAGTTGAAATGTGAAAGAACCAGTGAATCACACAACATTATTTTTAGTTTAGTGTCCATCATAGATCTATTAGTATATAATATTTTTAGGCTGCCATAAGCTTTTTGGATAATTTTACTAACGTGGCTTTTAAAATTTAAATTATTGTCTAAATGCAAACCCAAATTTCTTGCAGCATCGACACATTCAACACGGTTTCCATTAATTGATACATTTATTTGGGAAGCAATATTGGAACGTAAGTTGCGATTTCCAAAAAGCATCAGGCATGATTTAGAAGGATTTATTTTTAAACAGTGATCTTGGGATAATGATACTAATTTACCAAGGTCTTCATTTATTAAGGCAGATGCCAACTGTACATCCTTTGGTCTAAATGTTAGGTAAAGCTGCGTGTCATCAGCATAAAAATGATATTTACAATTTTTAATGTAATTGCCAAAGTGAGATGTATATATGGCATAGAGTGTAGGGCTCAGAATTGATCCTTGCGGGACACCAGAACCCACCTGCCGACTTGTTGATATATGATTCCCGATTTTAACTTTCTGGGATCTGTTATTCAGATAGCTAGCAAAGAAATTACAGGTGTTGTCATCGGTGCCAACAAAATGAAGAATAGCAAGCAATAGTTCATGGTTTATCGTATCAAAGGCTTTCGAAAAGTCCAGTAATACCAAAGCCACCATTTTGTTATTATCGATTGAGGTAAATATGTCATCTAATATATTAAGCAAGGCTGTAGTACAACTATGACCAGTGCGGAAGCCTGATTGTTGTGATGGTAAGATGTTATGAGTATTTAGGTAATTGATCAGTTGATGATTTACAACTTTTTTAAGAACTTTAGATAAAATTGGTAATATGCTGATAGGTCGAAGATCGTTTAATGCAGTAGCATTTGGTTTTTTAGGAATTGGTGTTATTAGTGCTTGTTTCCATGCCTCAGGAAAAACACAATCTGTTATACAGCAATTTATAATATGAGTTATTATGGGTAAAGTCACTGGTAACGTAAGTGTTAATATAAATATGTCAATACCGTCAGAACCAACACACTGAGTTTTAATATTACAGATGATTTTTGAGATCTCGTTTTCAGAGATCGTATTTAATGAGAAGGGTTGGTCAAAGGTAAATTTTGTGTTGTTATTATAAAAGCTTTTTATAGTGTCAAGATTGTTATTTTGTTTTATAGACGGTGTTGAGTTAATAAAGAAATCATTGATTTCCGAGGGATTTTTAAAATTTGATGGCAACTCTCTTGACTTTTGTTTGACAATATCCAAGCGTCTTAGTTCGGCCCATGTGGACTTAACATTGGCGTTTCTTAATTTAAATTTAAGGTAGGCACGTTTTTCTCGTTTTATAGCATCTGTAGTGAAGTTTCTAAGAGTTTTATAATATGTCCAATGAGCAAGAACATGAGATTCTTTGGCTCTTTTGAAAGCTTTGTCTCTTAAAGACATCATTAGCCTGATGTTGTCTGTCAGCCAAGGAGGTTGTTTTCTTGTTATTTTTTTTGTAGTAATAGGGGCGTGTACATCTATTAATGATATGAGGTTGTTGTTGAAAAAATCTACTTTATCATTGACACTGCGTAAGTCATAAATCAACTCCCACTGAATTCCCCTAAGGTCATTTAAAAATTGTTCGATGTGAATATTTCTATAGTTACGGTAGGATTTATATTTGATCGGATCGACATTACATATATTACTTAAGGAGCATGCTATAAGACAATGATCAGAGATATGATGCATGAAAATGACATTAGTATCTGTAACGGCTTCGTTTTCAAAAACTAGTATATGATCAACCAATGTAACTGAATTGGGTCTAATACTTGTTGGAGAAGGAATTAATTGCTTTAAACCGTAAGTTTCGATACAGTTTAAATATTTTTCAACTGTTGTATTATTTATATCTAATAGATCTATGTTGAAATCACCCAAACAGACAAAACAATCGAAACTTGGGACAATAAATGACAGCGTATCTTCGAATGCGTCCAAGAATTCATTGACAGAATTCTTTGGAGGCCTGTATACCACGCCAACAACGGTTTTAATTTTATTAATGTTTAAGCTTACCCACATTTGTTCAAAGCTAGAATCGCTCTCGATATTTATAATGGAATATTGAAGTTGATTACTAATGTACAAGGCTAGCCCGCCACCACGTTCAGGGCGATCTTTACGTATCAATTGATAACCTTCTATATGAAAATGTTCATTTATGGTTGCAGTAGTAAACCACGTCTCACTCACAGCTAAAACAGAATAATTTTTACTAGCTATTACATCTTTAAAATCATCAAAATGGGTATAAAGTGAACCTGCATTAAAGTGAGCAAAGTTAACCATTTATTATTAACTGGATGTCAGTATGCTCTTCTACAATAAAGGGCTTGTATTTGTTATTATTAATTAACAAAGAATTGAATATAACTGTCTGCTATGTAATACGAACTAGAAAGTAAGTAATAAACATCAGTCGTGTGGTCCCTCCAAAACATAATTACTATTACCTATACTTAATAAAATAATTTAAACTATTATTGAAATGTAAGCAAAAATATATACAGAAGTCAGAACATAAATATGTATGTGAAGCTAATAAATAGAAATCAGTTAGATATGCTTGTAGAAGATAGCAATTTGAAAGAATTAATAAAGAGTTAAATAAAAATTTTATTTTAAAAATTTTGCAAATAGAATGTCTCTACAATTATAGAAAAGAGAAAATACAGAGTTTTATTTATTTTTATCACAATGACTAAAAGTAATATAATAGTTATACCACAATAAATAAATTCTAATAAAACTATTCTAATTAATGAAAACAAAATATTCTCTATACATATTTCAGATCATAATAATTAAAATTAATTTGCTCATAGGAAAAAAAACTGCATTTTCTTATTTTTATTCTATTTGACTAGCAAAAAAGAAAAATAAATAAATGTAGAGGATTTGAAATTAATAATATAATACATGTAATATAAAGATAATAATTATTGGAAATATCGAATATTGCGGTGTATCAACAAAAACATTTGCAACGTATAATGTATAACAATAAGAGATTCATATCACGGAAAAAGTATTTTTAAAGGATACATGCATCCTGAGATACGAGTAAACAAATAATGATAGTTTGATACAATAACCGGATACTCGAATTTAATTTTGGTCACTGGTCGTACTGGAAGAAATAAGAAGTTTATTGACATCTTCCACACACGTAACTTTTTGTATGCCATTTTTCGTTTTAATCAAGATTCTCCCATCTCTTGTCCAGACATTACCATTGCCAAAATGCTTTTTTGCTATATGGACGGCTTCAAGACGAGATTTGGTTAAATCTTCATGAATGAATATTTTTGTACCTTTTAACAACTTTCTTGCAAAAAGGACTTCTTGCTTTGTTCTATATGAAATAAATTTTACAATTATGGGCCTTATGTTATTTGCTTTACCCACTCTGTGTGCTCTATCGATAACGGCTTTATCGATGTTCAATTTCAAATCTTTGTTAAATAGAGCAGTTATGATATCATCCACGTTTTCATTATCGGTTGTTTTTTCGGGAATACCAAAAATACGTAGGCAGTTTCTTCTGGAGTATTGTTCAATACTATCTAATCGACTCTCGAACTGTATTACTTTTTCTTGATTTGTTTGGCTTGTTTTCTTAATATTTTCCACCTGCATTTTTAATTCTTTAAGTTCACTTAAAAGTGCAGTAAATTTTTCATCAATTCCTTTTAGGATTTGTTGCGTTTCTTCATTATAGACAGATTTTACTACCTCCACGGTCTCATTATTTGCCTTATTATTTGTCTCATTATTACTATCTGCTGTTCCTTTTGATTCTTTTGAGCTGTTGGCCGTCTGTCTGCCCATTTTGATAGTCTTTCAACTAACGTGTTAAATATTAATTGAACTTGCGTTCTTCTTTACCCTAAAAAACTCTAGTAACACACTTTATACGTTGCTTATTAGACAATAAACTATTATCTATACATATGAGCACAGATAAATCGCAACTTAGCAATGCCGAATAGTACTTGCGCGTATTATTACGGAGGAACGCCACGCACACCCGACTTCAGTGCATGCTAGTGTCGGTACGATCCATTGCAGATTTTTAGGCGATATTAAATAGAAAAGTTTATGGTAATGTGTGTAATGCCAAAAATGAAGAACAGTAACGACACAGAATCTTCGAATAAGGCTTTATCTAACGAGTTTTACAGTAATTTTCTTTATAATAAACTTCTTTATAATACCAAATCAGGTCATGAGTAAAGGTAGTTATATTACACACTTAATAAAGGTAATGGCAATAAATTTACTGGTAGATTTCCTGGACAGTTTAGGAAAATCCGCAGTCAAGTCTGACGCATGTAAAATTGTAAACAAAACTTAACGTTACCAATCTTTGATGGAAGTGCTATAATAACTCTGATTAAATGAATTCACTCATTAATTAATGTTCAATTAAACTAAATTGTTACAATAATATAATACAGCCGAATAGCAATTACCACAGATTTAGTTATTATCATCAGTATGTTAGAAAAGATCGGTTACAATATCGCCGATACTAATTTAGAAACAGGCCCCTAGGTAAATTTTATATTTTCATCATTTATCAAGAAGCCGCAATATTTTGTATACTCTGTACAAAACGTTTGATGTTTTGGTTTATGTTTTTTTTATTAAAGTAGCAATGAAACTGAAGGGGATCTCTACTTGAGCTTACTTTGTAATCTTTTTTGAATGTTTCGTTTTGTTTAAATAAAAATAACGTGAGCATTTGGGCATATATATCACGTATATACCGTCTTGCACTGTATTAACAAATATTTGTCATCATTGAACTTTATCCAATAAATGGAAATTAAACATAATCAACCACTTGCTATAGATTGACTCAACAAATTGTTTATAGTCAATCCTTTAGAACCGTAAACATAGATATCTCGTTGCAATTTTTGAAACAATAATAACAAACAATTTGGGTGGCGCCCTCAATAATGTTGTTTATTTATTTTTGTATTTAATCTAGAATTAGGGAGCCTTTGTGTTTATCACCCACGACACTTTGAAAGTAATTCCGTTAACCAAATAGTCCCATCCGGGTCTTCGAGCTTAAGCATTTAGCAAGTTTTTTAGTTTTCGGTTTGGAGTTTTATTGACACAATTTTACTATTTAGCCTAATCACGGGCATTTCGTGTAATAGTTTTTATCGTTAAAACTTGGAATATTGTTGCAGAATTAATATTTCTTTCCTATTGGTAAAATTTAAATTTAAGAACGACGCCCTTTAAACTGTTGAAATAAACTAAATCGATATCAAATTGCAATCTTGCATATATGAGCAACTAACGCTTTTCTGTCACCTTGAGTGGCGTATAATTTAAATCGTGTTTTTTAATTAATTCAATTACAATTAAAGTTTATCAAGATACGTTACCTCCGGTATCGTGAACTTGTTCCATCTCGTGTTGAAAGGGACAATTGGATTAATTTTGTAGTGATCAGATCTTCAGTCCACCAAAAAACATCGAAGCAGCTGTAGCAAGTCATTTAGCCACAAAGCAAAATATATCATAATCAATTTATTTAATTGTGTTATTAATGATCTTTAGAATAACAACTATTTGCATTGTATATAAAATGTTTAGGGAGGTTTATAATAGTTTCTTTAAAATTGGTAATTTGATTTTGTGTGGTTAGGGACGCTGCCATTTTGCTTTAGGGGATTTATTATGAAATGTAAGTAAAAAATAGGTAGGTATTTTTGTCTTTGCCTGTAACAGTATTTCCTTAATATAAGTTTACATTTATTTGTTCCCTTTTGATGTTGAATAAGTTGTGTTGATTCATTAATTAATCTGAAATATAAATCTTTCGATTAAAAAATTTAGATATGTCAAAATATAATTATAATTAAATCAACAAAGTGTTGTTTTGACATGTCATTGTAAATTGTAATTTTGTTTGTTTTGAAGTAGAAATATTACTAGAAAACAACGATTATTGATGTTTGTAGTATAATAAATTATGGTTACAGTCGATTGTTAACTGAACACGTTATTCATGCCTTAAGTTCAACTACTGGTTTTATGTGTTTCACAGTCAGTACATACACTGAGAAAAGCATTTAGTTCAGCCAATTAAATTAATTTAATTCAACTAAATATTTAGTTAAATCAAATAAGATTTAGTTTATTTCACGAAATATTTAGTTGAATTAAATAAATTTAATTGTTTTAACTAATTACTTTTCTCAGTGTATTGATTATTAGTTTAGAATTGATTAGAAAAGCCTACTGTAAATAATGTAGTTTGGGGCCCTGATCGGTAGTCCCGCTGTCCGGAACAGTGGTTGCTTGCCGCAGGTACATACATATTTATTATACCTGATTATCAACATTATTTTTATAATACACATGTTTAATTTATTGTACTTCTTCTGGATTGCTCACATCTGAGTGTTTTGTCTTAAAATAATACAATGGTACAATTTGTAGTTCCCACTTTGCAGGCAGGTTTTTCCGATTAGTTTGTTTTTAGTTATTTTATAATTATTATTAAAGATAAACTCAGCCATAATTATAATATTAATTACGCCAAAGTTTTGAAATTGCAGTACAATGGCGCTTAAACTTAATAGCCGCGGTTTATATTGTAACTACCACGTTTAAGCTTATATTCACGTTTAGCTTTTGTAACTTTACAGCATAAAATGAAAAATACGCTGACGTTCGTCATTTCTAAATTCTTTTACCATTTTTTAATTCGTATTTTTACACTGGACTCTATTTTCTTCCATCGTTCTACTATAGCAGAAAAAGTAACATTAAACAGAATTTACATGAATTGTCAAATTTTATAGATTTATGAACGGTCATAGTTTAAAATAACACATAGGTACCTAATTGATTATAATCGTGATTTACATTAATGTTTAATGTGCCAGTTTAAAATGAATACACAAGGATTACTGATCTGTAATTATCTAATATTGTACATAGCAACAGATACGTTATGACCCGATATGTATGTACATATAGAGTACACATAAAATAATAAACGTCTGCAAACACCTTTTTATATGACGTTAGTTTTTACATTAGCTACAGGAGCACATACCTTGATACCTAGACAAGCAATAAAGGAAAATAAGACAAAATAGCAACAATAACTATATTACATATAAAATACTTCCTCTGTCTCATAACAATAGGTACATTTCTCGTTAAGCTAGAAATTATCACACACTTGTCAACAAAGATTCTGCTGTTGTTGGTAAAAAGTCTAGATCAAAGAGTTTATCATAGACACCAAGAAAACTGTTTTTTAAATCTGCGTTTTTGGACGTTAAAAACATTTTGTAATCGTAAGCAAACAAATTCATAAGGATTATAAGTAATTCAACATATTTTGTTCAAAATGGTAAAAAAGATTTGTTTGTATGGAGATACCATGAGGTCCTAGCGAATATTTTAAAAGCCACTAGTTACTTAGATTAACAGTTGTCTAAGTTATCTATACTTTATGTATATTGGTTTCGAATCCCTCCTTCGCAGAAATATCAATCTTGATCTTAAATGTTATAATCTTACCTTTGGTAATCAGTCGGAACATAAATCTCATTTAATGTTTAATAGTCATTATTAAAAAATATATTAAAATTTTATTTTTTATTATTAAAAAATGTTGCGCACAAGAGATACATTTTATGATTCTTATTATTTATATTACAAACTATAATCATTTGCAAATTTATATCACACCCAGGTAAATTTTAATCAAGAAGGTAGGTTACTTCTAAGTATTACCACATTCCATAATAGCCTCCATAATATGGCATAGCCATACCGTATCCCATTCCCATATCACCCCAAGTCATAAACTGAGGCCTGGGTTTTGGAGCAGCCATGGTAGCAACTACGACGAGAGCGAGAACGATGAAGAACTGAAAAATATTTAAGACTTATTAACTTATATCGGCAATTTCTATGTAATACTATAATAGTATATACAATATAACAGGGAACTGATGTCTCCCTGCTACAATTAAATCGAAAAAGCTATTGTAGTCTAGCGCCACTCTATGAATGAATAGTATATACAATAGTAATTCTATAGCAAAATATTCTTTAAATAATAATTGTATTTATCAAAATATTAAATATTTATCCTTACCAATGTTTTGAGCATTTTGGTAGTTGTTAGGTTACAGTTTTTAACCAACTATACTCTGTGTTCTAAAATAATGGCTTATATAGCACGTTTCAACTACGTTGAAATGAAACTATCAACTAATGCGATTTTAAAAAGGTATAATCCCATCTAATAATGGGTTATAAAGATTACATTTTCGTTTGGTTAGTTGAAGTTATCTCGGAGTTATACAGTCTTAATTATCCAACTAGTTAAAGAAATATAGAACGTACATTAACATTTTTAATCAATACTGAACTGATGAACGATATATCCCACTAATTTGATTTATTTCTATTTCTTACTATCTTTTTCGGTCTTATTAACTAAATGAATATGTAATCACCATAACCCATTAACAGATGAGATACTTATTTAAAATCGCATTAGTTCAATTTAGTCACAATTTGGAAGTCCTATATAAGCCATCCTTACAGAACACGGAGTATAGTTGGTTAAAGATTGTAACCTAACAATTCACAAAAATGTTTAAATTATTGGTAAGAATAAATAAAATATTTCATTAAATACACTAATTAATTAGAATATTAAAGATTAGTGTATATCTTAAGGTTATTCTCATAAATTGATAAGATTTTTATTTTTTCAGTTCTTCATCGTTCTTGCTCTCTTCGTAGTTGCTGCTATGGCCGCTCCTAAACCCAGACCTCAATTTATGGCTTGGGGAGATATGGGAATGGGATACGGTTTGGGTATGCCAGCTTTCGGAGGTTACTACGGTGGATTAATGTATTAGAACATCAATTTTATAACTTTTTTTTGACAATAGTATACTTTTTATACAAAAACCGCGAGCATTCCTTTGACTTGTGATATGACACAATAAGGGTCACAAAAAAAATTCTGTTGTGCAATCTGTTATAGCATTATAGAATGATGTAAATATTTTGTATGTTTGACAAATAAATAAGTTTTAAGTATAGACTGTAGAGTACTATTTGAAAATTGAAGAAACCAAAAATCTATCCCTTAAGAAATCATTTCCTAAATCTAGAGGAATAACACTTTGCAATGTAATAAACCTTTTTTTTAATATAATGAAACATATCCTGACGTTGTATAACATTTTGAATTGTTATTTCTGTAAAAAGTAGGAAAGTGTTTATCGTATCGTAAAATTCTAAACCAAATAAATGTTAATTTTTCGAAGCGCACTAATAAATTTGTTTTAACAAAACTATATAGCATTTTCTGACCCTGTTTAGGCAAATAGACTGTTTATTTCGACCAAAACCTCTCCGAAATTAAATGTTTACAAAGGAATGTACAGCTTTCGAAACAATATTTTACATTTTATAATAATAATAATAATCATATAAGCTTGTGCGGGAGGGAGGGGGCGATTATTATTATTACGTAGGCCCTAAGTGCGGCTGCAGCCGACTTACAGATGGAACAGCGCAAATCCCACATTTGCGTCACAGCTAAGGAAAACTGCAGAAAACCTTAACCAGATCTGCCGGCACCGGGAATCGACCGCGGGCCGCTTGAGTGAAAGTCCAGCACTCTAGACATTACACTACCAAGGCTGTTATGAGTCATAATTATACAGGATTGGGTTTCATTCTGCATTCTGATAAACATGAAAGTAAATTTGGTCTAAGTTTGTTTTTGGTAGTAATGATGTCAGGCTCATCGTATGATTGGTTGGAACTTTCTGGAATACAATCGCCCCTCTTCAAATTTTAACAAGGGTATACAAAATTTGGGAGTAGCGGGACGATAATCTCTGGATAGAACGGGTATCGCTTGCTGCTTTAGCGGAATCCGAATGGTATCTCGCGCATAAGCTTCTAAAGCAAACCTCACATTTTCGGTTTGATGTAAGAGAGTATTTTAGCTACATTATCGTATCGTCGGGTTTATTGTTTAAACTCTTATGTGGGACTTAAGTTTCCAGTTTATAATTTAGGTTAAGTTAATGCCAGGTGAATTTACGGTGTAACCTGGCTCTTTCCTTCGAAGCATCTGTGAATGAGCCTTAGCGGGATTATTTCCCCTGTAAATACTTATTAAATTCGAGTGCCTTTTGGATAAATCTTAGTAAATGGTTTTAATAATAACATTATATTTTGATGACCTCTAGTTTTAATAATGACATAAACGTCCCTATTCAGTTCGTAACCAAATATACAATAAACAGGTTAATAACTTAGAAAGCGGAAATGATTGTGATGAATGAAGATTTATCGAGTGTAGAAAGTTCAGAGTTCAACGATAGCTGCTCTGTATTCTAGCAGTAATGTTAATAATAATAATAATAATAATAATAATAATAATAATAATAATAATAATAATAATAATAATAATAATAATAATAATAATAATAATAATAATAATAATAATAATAATAATAATAATAATAATAATAATAATAATAATAATAATAATAATAATAATAATAATAATAATAATAATAATAATAATAATAATAATAATAATAATAATAATAATAATAATAATAATAATAATAATAATAATAATAATAATAATAATAATAATAATAATAATAATAATAATAATAATAATAATAATAATAATAATAATAATAATAATAATAATAATAATAATAATAATAATAATAATAATAATAATAATAATAATAATAATAATAATAATAATAATAATAATAATAATAATAATAATAATAATAATAATAATAATAATAATAATAATAATAATAATAATAATAATAATAATAACTCTAGGAACATGACTCTAAATGACTCTAGGAACAACATATCTGATGCCGAAGGACCAAGACACAGCTAACCCTGCAAAGTATAGACCTATAACATGCCTGCCTACGATCTACAAAATATTTACAAGTTGTATAGCTAACAGTATCTACAAGCATTGTGACAAAAATAACATCTTGACAGAAGAACAGAAAGGGTGTAGGAAAGGATCAATGGGATGCAAAGAGCAACTACTTATAGACATGGTCACAATGAAGCAAGCAGTGAAAGAACAGAGGAACATAAGTGTAGCTTATATAGATTATATGAAAGCTTACGACTCGGTACCTCACGATTGGCTTGTAAAGGTGTTATACAAAGTACATCCCATCTATGTCAATGCTATGCAGGAAATTATGAAGGAGTGGAAGACAACATTAGTTATTAGAAGACAAGAGGAAGAAATAACTACTGATCGAATAAGTATAAGAAGAGGTATTTATCAGGGTGACAGTCTAAGCCCACTCTGGTTTTGTCTCGCCATAAATCCTCTAAGTTGCCTGCTCAAAGAAAGCAAATTAGGATTCCAATTAAAGAAAAACAGGGACAGATTACATACTATTTCCCATCTCCTATACATGGACGATATTAAATTGTATGCAGCCTCAGAAAATCAGTTAAAACAACTGCTAGACATAACATCTAGATTTAGCAAAGACATAGGAATGCAATTTGGCGTAGACAAACACATTTATACAGCAAAAATAAAATCAAGGCAGTTAACACGTATACTATACCAGTACTTACTTACACATTTGGGATAATCAACTGGTCACAAACAGATATTGATCACTTACAAACAAAAACCAGGGTGACATTAACAAAATCTAGACTGCACCATCCCAAAAGTGCGATAGAAAGAGTGACGTTACCAAGAACACTTGGAGGGAGGGGACTCTTGGATATCAATAATCTCTACTTTAAACAGATAAAAGGTCTGAGGGAATATTTCTACTCGAGACAAGAGGAATCACAATTTCACCGAGCTGTAATAGAAATAGATAAAGATTATACGCCATTAAAACTTAGTCAGCGTAACCGCGAATTGAATATCATTAGTGACGCGGAAAAATTAGAAACCTTATCCCGCAAGCAACTCCATGGCAAGCATCAATATCAGCTCAATCAGCCCCATGTCGATAAAGAAGCATCGAACAATTGGCTGAGAGCAGGATACTTGTTCGGAGAAACCGAGGGTTTTATGGTAGCCATCCAAGATGAAGTAATCGCTACCAAAAACTATATTAAATACATCATAAAGGCTAATGAAGGCGATGATAGGTGCAGGAAATGTCACAACACTGCCGAGACTATTCATCATATAGTAGCAGGGTGCACTGTGCCAGCTAACACCGATTATTTACATAGGCACAATCAGATATGCAAAATTATACATCAACGACTGGCCCAGAAGCATAATCTAATAGATACACATGCTCCTTACTACAAGTATGAACCACAGGCTGTACTAGAAAACGCAGATGCAAAGCTATACTGGGATCGCAGTGTCAGAACAGATCGCAATATCGGGAGTAATAGACCCGACATAATACTTACTGTTAAAAGAGAAAAAACTACATATCTGATAGACGTAGCAGTTCCTAACTCACACAACGTGCAAACAACTATTGCGGAAAAGATACACAAATATACCGACCTAGCAATAGAAATAGAACGAATATGGAAGCAGGAAACTGTACAGATAATACCACTTGTCATATCCACTACTGGAGTAACACCTAAATCATTTCTCACGTATTTAGAAAACATAGGGCTACCTCAAAAACTACACAGTACTATACAAAAGGCTGTTATTTTAAGTACATGCAATACAGTACGCAAACATCTCAGACAGTAATGCATTCTTGCCAAGGCCGAATGTATTAAAGGGTACCGTGAAAAGAAACACGAGAAAACAAAGAATGAAAATAATAATAATAATAATAATAATAATAATAATAATAATAATAATAATAATAATAATAATAATAATAATAATAATAATAATAATAATAATAATAATAATAATAATAAAAATGTCTGGCCAGGTCTACGACCTGCTACCGTAAGATTCGATAATAGACATGGTAGACGGTACAGCCAGCGTCCTTAGTCTGTACGTATCTGATCATCTAGACGTACAAATCCGGCTCCACAAGATCCCTAGAGAGCATCCTCTTGATTTCTAAATCACCAATCTATAGAAACAACGCTCTTCCTGAAAACCTATGTAGAAGAGAAAAAAAGGAGAATCTGAGGTTGGTTACCGAACCGAGGGAAACTCAAATTGGACTATCCTTAGATCGCCTTGACGGGGAAAGAAAACTTGAATAAACTATGATAATAAGTAGAACCCCATGGAATATAGATGAAATCAGAGGGCTGGTGTGGTGCTGTGTTCTCTCTCTTAGATAACTAACACCATACGTCAGCAAATATGCACCTAACCCTAGGGTACTTGTTGTACCCAGGTTAGGACGCATTAATACCAGCACTGAAAGCTGTGAGAATAAAATAATAATAATAATAATAATAATAATAATAATAATAATAATAATAATAATAAAATTGTCTGGCCAGGCTCTGCCTGCTACCGTAAGACTCACTCAGGCATGGTAGACGGTACAGCCAGCGACCTAAGTCAAGTAGCTCGTCGTACCAGCTATAAGAGCTATGATCAACATGACACTTTATGGCCAGGCAGCGGAACCATGAAAGCGTTTACGTCAGTAATGGTTCGGTGGGGCTCCGTTGCTGAATGTCATGAGTAGGCCGCTTCTTTTAGTACACCCCACAAGCTGGCAGTAGCTCTAAAATGCGCCACACCAATTATGAGTCAAAGAATACAAAGAGAAGCCGGACCAGATTTTAGTGATGACGACCGCAATGATAACAGGAATATTGAAAACCAGAACTTAAGAGCTGAAGATGGTTACAGAACACCAATACCGTGACCTGATAGCAGTGTTTCCCAAACTAATCAGTCCGGGACCGCCCTATCAGGCCTGCCCAGGCGGAGAATTAGATGGACCGATGACATGAATACCGCCATCATAAAGGCGTATATGTACGCAACCCGCGCCGAATCTATCGGAATCGGTTATCGGCAGGAAATGCACAAAATCTTTATCGAACAATATCCAGAATATAATTACTTGACCGAACAAAACATCGCAGATCGTAGAGCCGCGATATACCGCAACAAACTTCTATCCGAGGTAATCATAGATCGAATAAGAGCTGAAACACAGAGACAAATAGCAAACGAAGAAAACGTGAACACCAGCAACGCTGTCTCAGAACTAGTTGACACAGAGATCAGAGAAATAGAAACATCACAACAAGCTATAGACCAGAATCAGTTAGAAATGGAATATATACAACAAACCATTCAACGCCTAGAGGAAGAATATAACAGCGCATTTTCACTATATGAAGGTATAAACCCTTTACTAAGACCACACATTCCACGTCAAAGACATACTGGAAAACTGTCTCACCTAACGTCGATATTCAACAAGCATATATTACCACACCAAATACGAAACCAAGACGCATTAACCTTGAATGATCTAACAACAGTTACATATTGCAGTGCAATAGCAATCGTAAAAACTAATGGAGGTAAAATAAAATGTAGCAGCGTTAATTCCAAACACCGCAACATCAAAGAACACTGGCAAGTCAGACTAGAGAATAAAATAAGCGAACTCAGGAAAGACATAAGCTACATCATCAACTATTTGAATGGCAACACACAAAGACGAATGCGAAATAAGATCAATAGATTAAGACATAAATACAGGATACACACTAGACACGATCCACCTAACAACAGAATTGAAGACCTAAGAGATACCATCCAACAACATCTTAGCAAATACAGCGAAAGACTAAAACGATACAAGAAATCAACAACACGCTTACAAGACAACAAAAGGTTCAACGCGAATCAAAAGCAATTCTTTAATAACCTTAGGAACCCAAAAGAAACTGAGACAGAAGACTGCCCTAAGATGGAAGAAATGGAGAAATTTTGGGAAAGCATTTGGAGTGAGCAAACACCACACAATGAAGAGACCACATGGCTAACTGCAATCGAAGATGCCGCTATACACATACCAAATATGAACGATCATACCATAACAGACACAACTTTTAAGGGAATCTTAGCGAAACTAAGTAATTGGAAACAACCTGGGCCTGACAAAATACATAATTACTGGTTGAAAAGGCTGACTACCCTCCACCCAGTACTACTCAATCTAATTAATAAATACATACAAGAACCAGAAGCAATACCTACCTATCTAAGTCAGGGTATTACATACCTAAAACCAAAAGAACAAAATACAACAGATCCCTCAAAATTCCGCCCAATCACGTGTCTAAACAGCATATATAAATTACTCACATCATGCATCTCAAAACTAATAACAACACATTGTGAACAAAAGGGCTGTCGCAACGGAAGTTTAGGATGCAAAGAACAATTAATAATAGATGCTGTAGTCACAGAACAAGCAATTAAGAAGAATCGAAACCTGTATACAACTTACATCGACTATAAAAAGGCATATGATAAAATACCACACAGCTGGCTAATCCAAGCACTAAATATCTATAAAGTCGATCAATGCTTAATAAAATGCCTAACAGTACTAATGAGAAATTGGAAAACCACCCTCCAAATGAAAACAAAGACTGGAATGATGAAATCTAAGGCCATAAAAATCTGCTGTGGAATTTATCAAGGCGATTCACTAAGTCCACTATGGTTTGTTTTAGCGATGAACCCGTTGTCCACACTACTAAAGAGGTCCAGCTATGGTTTCACAATCAAACCAAAAGACAATGACACCCATAAAATTAACCATCTTCTATATGTTGATGATCTTAAATTGTACGCCAGCACAGCAAGTAATTTAAACAACTTACTAAAAATCGTTGAACAATTTACGAAAGACATCAAAATGAAATTCGGCATTGAAAAATGCAAAAAACAAACAATCATACGTGGGAAGTACAAACTCGATATACCTTATCAAACTGAGGACAACGAACTTATCCAACCTATGAAACAAAATGAAGAGTACAAGTATTTAGGAATAACCCAAACAACGAGAATAAATCATACAACAACAAAAACAGCAATAAGAAAAGAATTCAAAGCCAGGCTCGAATTAGTAATGAAAACTGGACTAAACGCAAAAAACCTAGTCAAAGCCATCAATATTTACGCCATTCCCATACTTTCGTATACGTTCGGTATTATTAAATGGTCCAACACAGATCTCAATGGCTTAGATACGATAGTCAGAACTACATTAACCAAACATAGATACCACCACCCCAAATCCGCCATACAAAGAATAAATCTCCCCAGAGATAAGGGCGGTCGAGGCATAATCAACATCACAAACCTCCATAATAAACAAATAAAATCAATCAGAAGGTTCTTCAATACAAAATCTACCGTATCACAACTCCACCAATCCATTAAACTCAGTGACCACAATTATACCCCTCTAGATTTAGCAGAAGATAACGAAGAATACAACATTCATTCAATACCGCAACAAATTGAAGTATGGCAGGGAAAAAGCTTACACGGGAAATATCCATCACTATTACAACAAGAGCATATCCACACCCAAAAATCACTCAAGTGGCTTATCTCAGGAACGCTATTCCCCGAAACAGAAGGATTCGTAATAGCGCTCCAAGATCAAGTGATTCCCACAAAAAACTATTTAAAATATGTTGTTAAAGATAATAGTGTAGGAGATGACAAGTGCAGAAGATGCAAACAACTACCTGAAACAACGGATCACATTCTCAACGGCTGCAGAACACTTACACAAACCCGATATAAATACAGACATGACGCACTAGGGAAGATTATACATCAAAATCTACAAAAGAAATACGGCCTAAATGATTGTAAAATACCTTATTATAAATACGTCCCAAACACCATAGTGGAAGACCAACGTATAAAATTATATTGGGACAGATCCATACTCACCGATACCCCAATACTCAATAATCGCCCTGACACAATTTTAATAAATAAAATAGATGAAACAGCCTTCATTATAGACTACGCTGCTCCGCTAACAAATAACATCGAAAAGACCATCCAGGAGAAACAAAGTAAATACCGAGACATCGCTATATACATCAAAAATACATACCAACTAAACACAGTTAAGATAATACCCATAGTAATATCGTCAATAGGTATAATTCCAAAGCAGACAATAGAATCTATTCAACTTCTAGGATTACCAGCGTATGTCATTGACATAGCACAAAAAGCGGTACTATTAGCTAGCACGTCGATCGTACGAGAAATGTTCGGGATACAATAGAAATAACAAAAAGTGCTCAATAGACTACACCTGTATTGCTTGAGTCTAGACTCCGCATGCAGGGATGATACAACCCGTTAAGGTGGAAAAAAAAATAAATAATAATAATAATAATAATAATAATAATAATAATAATAATAATAATAATAATAATAATAATAGTTTATTTCCTTACAGGTCATGAACCTACAATAGGAAAATTCTTAAATAAATACATAGGTATAATAATCAACAATAAAAAAAATTAAATATAAAAAAACTTAAGAAAAATTATGTAACAAAATTTTATAACTATTAAGTTTAATTTTGTACAGTATTTTCGTAATTGTTTAAGATTACATTAGTTATGAATATCAAAGAATCTGAATTAATATCGCATTGCGATGAAATGGAGTTAAAATTGTCGCACATATGAGCTACCGGGCTGGATTTCATAATATTAGTGTGTGCAGTATTGCAATAGAAAAAGGTGAAATTTCGTAAATTGCGTGCAGGTATGTTAAAGTTTATTTTCTGCAATAAATTTGAACAATCAACATTGTTATTAAATTATATAGAAATTTTATACTACTCACTATCCTCCTAGTTTTTAAAGAAACGATGTCAAAAGCTACAAGGGAGTTACTGTATTGAAAGTGGCGAGTTGGGTATATTCCTGTGGATAAATAAGAGGCCAGTTTTACAAAGTGCTGCTGAACGGATTCAATTCGATTTATATGAGTATTATAGATGGGACTCCAAATTAACGATCCATATTCGAGCTTGGATCTGACAATGCAAGAAATAATATTTTTATACAAATCTTGTTCGAAAAATCTTTGCAATTCCGATATATGAAACCCAAAGTTTTATTAGATGTCAAAACAATTTGGTTAATATGTTCAGCAAAACAGAGTTTGCTATCAAACAATATTCCAAGATTTTTAACAGTATTTACGCGATTCAGTGTGCGATTATTGATATGATAATTATAGAGTATAGGCTGACGTATCCTAGTAAATGTCATAACAGAGCATTTATCTACATTTAAGTTAAGATTGTTTATTTGGCACCAATTACATAACAGATTAATATTAACTTGTAGAGCGGAACAATCAGCGATGTTGTTTATACAAGTAAATAGTTTTAAATCGTCAGCAAACAATAACTTTTCACAGTCTATACTCAAAGGAAGGTCATTAATAAAAATAAGAAAAAGCAAAGGGCCAAGATTTGATCCTTGTGGAACACCTGAGGTAGAAGTAAACAAGGAAGACGATACACTATGGTATTCAATGTGAGATTTACGATCAAATAAATAAGAAGTGAATAATTTTATTAAAGACTGAGAAAAACCAATTATTTCTAATTTATTTAAAAGTATGTATAAGTCAATTTGATCAAAGGCTTTTGCAATATCCGTGTAAATTACATCCACCTGACCCCTACAATCAAGAACCTCTGATACATACTGTGTGAAATAAGCCAAGTTGGTTACTGTAGATCGCTTTGACACGAAACCATGTTGAGACGGAGATATATACTGATTGACGTGCAAATAGACTACGTTATAAATAATTGTCTCGAAGATTTTGGAAAAATTACATATTATAGAAATAGGTCGGTAATTTCTAACAGTAGATGGACTTCCTTTTTTAAGAACAGGAGAGACACGTGCATGCTTCCAGGTATCAGGAAATGTTGATGAACGTAGTATAAGATTAAACAACGAATGTAACGGCATTACTAACACAGAAGCACAGTCGCGAATAAGAAAACTAGGCACCATATCCACGCCAGATGTAAACTTATTTTTCAATTTTTTTATGGCGGTCATGATGTCGTCTTCTGATATATAATCAAACTTAATTAAAGGCATATTGTTTATGGATGAAGAGTTATTAACCATAGAAGGGTTGGATTGTATATAAACTCTTGAAAAATAGTTACGAAATGCCTCAACGATGGTATCTGGTGTGTCAAACTGTTGTCCATTATGATCCTCAATTAGGCCAGGTATTCGAGTTTCAGATTTTTTTGTGTGCACATACGACCAAAATTTGTTTGGATCGGCTGAAATATTTGACTGTATATTGCCAATGTATTTCTTATAGGCAAGTGATGTTTTTTTCTTAATACGTAAACGTACCTCTCTATACAAAGAGTAGTGAAATGTGGAACCATATTTCTTATATTTGGAATGAATTTTATTCTTTTTGCGTATTAAACGTATTATACGTTTGCTATACCAAGGAGGATATTTCCGGCAAGGTTTATTGGATTGAAATAATGGAATAGTTTCATCAAATAATTTATACAATATTTTATAAAACTCAGAACAGGCACTGATAATGTCAGTATAAGAATCGAGAAAAGACCAGTCAATGTTGCATAAAGCAGAATATAAAATAAGAAAATTTGCTTTTTTAAAGTTATAGGCCTTCTTCTTTATTTGCGTATTTGCTGAAAAACGCAGTGTTGGCTGGCACTCTGGAATTGTAATACAAAGAGCATGATGAAATTTGTCTTCCTCAACTAAGGGGGTCATATCCCTAGTAACAACAATATTGGTGTCAGAAAACACCAAGTCTAGAAGCGTTCTCTATTAAGCGAATTTACTATGAAATTGTATTGATCAAGTCCAAGGAAATTTTGATAGTTACTAAGAACGAGGTATGATCTGTCTTCAACATGACTGTTATAGGTAGGGATATTGAAATCTCCTATTATAACCACTTTACTATTGCTGTTTAATATATCCAGAGTAGAGAAGGTATCGAAAAATAATTTCAAGCTTTCAGGAGACAGTCTTGGTGATATATATATATAAGGTGAAAACCAGAAATGTTAAAGCATCAACGATAAGTTTAATTACAACACTAGATCAATAGAAGGAATAAGCTGGTCAAAAACAGAGAGATTTAAGCTAAAAACGTTAAGAGAACGCATGTCACTGTTAATTTCTATTACCACTCCACCACCTTTAGAAACACAACAAGCTTCTAAATCCCTATCCTTTCGAAGAACAAGAAAGTTTGCAGGAAATAGTTCAGAACTTAAGATATCATTAATATCGTTAACCACGTTTCGGACATTGATATAAGATGATAATCAAGATATGGTACAGTGTTAAAAACCGTAGAAATTTTAGATCTAAGACCTCTAACATTTTGGTAATAAATTTCCAAGGAGTGATTGTCGATGGATAGTGAGTTGTCGGTATTTGACAAATCAACAGAGACGCGAGACATTGCAGAAAATAATAAATCATTATCATTCTGAACACAAGACTGTGATTGCTATTGTAAGGAAAGAAGCACATCACTCTTTAATTTAGATATTAATTGAATATACGTGTGGCAATTTTCCCGATCCCACGCTGCGTGATGTGTGTCAAGGTTTGATTTATTTTTGTTATTCAATAGAACACAGTTGCTACAACAAAGATCTTTAGATTTACAATCTTTGATAGAATGATCACTAGCACAGAACGGACACTTTATTGCATTTCGACAGTTTTTTGAAGAATGATCGTAACCATTACATCTGAAACAACGTAAGATGTCGATAGCATTGTAAACCTCGCAGGAGTCTAATCCAACCATAACACGTCCAACATTTAACATCTTCTTATAGTTAAGTAACAGTATCTACTTGAAATACAGCTTGAAACCTGTTAGAGTTCTTCTTTGTAGGACCATGTCTAATCAAATTACAAGTGGATTCATCATTGATTATATCGAAATTCTGCTTAAGTAAAAAACGACATAAGGAGAAATCATCTAAGTCTTGAGACATTCCTATAATTCTAATACGTGGCATAATGGTTTTTAAAACTTTAATGTCATAGTTGTCCGATAGACCTTGCTCTGCGATTGTTTTAAACTTGTCAGCATCACTTTTCTTATTTAAACTTAGCATTATTCCTCCTTTATTTACAGATTTGACATCATTTATCTGAATCTTCGAAGTAACAGGATCAATGGTTTTCAAAATATCTGATTTTGTGGTAGATTTGCTTTGAGAAGGGTCTTTTGGTTTCACAATTATACTGGTTTTTGGAGCAGCAGCAAGTTTTTTAGCGTAGGTAATAGTAGAAGGTGTTGGTAAAGTAGCAGAATTAAGATTTATGGAATTGGTCAATTTCTCGATAGTAGATGTTATAAATGAGTTTTTAAAGGCTTCAATGCTGGTATTCAAAAAACTAATTATTTCATTTACCTTATCATTCAGTAACTGTAAGGTCTCGATGCGATTGAGATACATTGGGTTATTAATACACTCCGAACATTTCCAAATTAATCCACTATTACTTTTCAGTAGCGATGACAAGTCTGTAGGTAGCTTAATGCATAAAAGATGGAAATTCTTTTTATATGGGCCGCTACAGGATAGGCCTGGCGATTTAGATGTAAAAGCATCCTCGCAAAGGGAGCATGAAGGTGGCATGTTTAGTTAAGATTTAAGTTATAAAATATTTAAATATACAGAATTCAATTATTTATCAATTCAATACAATATAAAATAAACTATCTACTTGCCAAACGTATATTGAAATACAAGGCCATTCTATATAATCGTGAACCACACTATTAAAATCACGTAAAATTAGTTTTTATCAAGTTACACACCACACTGCACTTTTATCAAAAAGGTAGTAGTTGTAGATAAGCTCTCCAGAAAGAATTGCATAGATTTAATTATTAAATTATGAAAATATTCTCACTTTTATATACTATTTATTAGAATGTTTTTCTTGAAAGCATGCACTCATCCCTCCCCCAGACATCTCCTTAATGTAAAGTAAGTAAAGTAAAATGTAAAGGTATTCTTGTGTTGTTTAACTAAGGTCATTAAGTGTTATAGTGTTTCTGTGGATTAATGTGAAAAGTAAACGTATCGTAGGTCATTTCATTAAATGATTATTTTTGAATTTCAAAAAACACTACCGATTAATTTATTTTTTATTTAGGTAGTAGTAAAAGTAAGTTTACTGTGTAATTCTTCTTGTATTTTTCTTGTGTCTCAAACCATAGAAAATGTATATATTTGTCATACCTGCAATAGATTTTACACTTTATTTACAACTAATTGACATTCATGAACGTGATCTAATAAATGAAAATTAAACCTAAACAACCACCTGTTATAGATTGTAACAAATTGTTTCTAGTTATTATTTTTCAAAATGAAACGAAACATAAACCAAAAGGAATTATTTTTCCAAATTGTAAGTTCTAGTCTATACCTTTTAATAATAATAACAAACAATTTGAGTGGCGTCCTTTATATTGTTTATTTATTTCTGTGTGTAGTCTAAAATAGCAAGATAGTGACAGCTTACCTGTCAATACTATTGTCAAGTAAATTAAAATAAATAAGTCCAAAAGCAATGTAGATTCTATTGATTAATGTAGTTCTAGCTAATCTGATATTCCGAACCTGTTAATTAAATACAGTTTATTGTTTTTACGCTGTAAATGGAGGGTAGGATCACTGCTATAAAACCCAGTGACATTTTGATGTTCTTGTGGATGCGTACAAAAGCAGGCACGAACAAACATACGCATGTGTGTGCGAGTGCGTGAATATGAAACAAAATATTTTTCAAATAGGTGTTTTTAACAATCCAATAACAATAAAATAACAAAATAGATATTGCATGAGTAACAGGCACAGGATTAACACAAGGAGCGCGTTGAAAGACTGACTGGAATATCATCTTCAACATTTTTTCTTGGATTGCAAAGCAGGGCAGTGGTTATTCTAGGTTTATTAAGCCTCTTCAGCCATGTGGTGAATTAGAAGTTAGAATTTACAAGATGTAGGTGCTGTCGCTGCCATTTGGAACCGAACAGAAGGGGGTTATGAAGCAAAGCGGTCCAACGGCTTAGTTATATGAATAAATAAAATAAAAGGGCGATAGAAATTTGGTGGTAACTGTACCAGTAGACTGTGATTCCTGGTAGACCAAGCTTTTACTGAACAGTGCACTCGGATGTCGTCGAACTTCATCCCGGATGATAGGCTGCGCTAAAGGTTAAGTGGTTGTGCGGGAAGTGAGAATTTTGATTCAAAAGCTTCAAACTTCAGTGGCTGCTGGCGGCGGACTAGTAGTAGGAAATCGCTTCGGAACTGTGTCTCAAACCAGCTCGTCGAAACGGAATGTTCTTTTGGTTGAACTGGATCTTTAGCTACAATAGTCCCAAGATCTACCTTACTTACCCTCTCAGGACCTTTTGACTCCTCCAACTAGGAATTGCTTCTCCGGTAATCGGCTCTGGTCATACAACATCGCGTCTGGCCCAACGGAAACTTATTGTATTGCGGATCGGTCGCCGAGCAGCCGTGTAAGCGACGCTTATACCGGGAGTTCACGGCATTCTTGCTAGAGCGACACTCACATGTGTTCACTCCACCGACAATTCACCAACCTTACAGTACTTTCCACCTCTTGGAATTTTGTCGCTGCAGAGCTGACTTCAGTTTGAGCGTCTTTTTAAACTAACAATGTACGGAATGGCTAATCGGCTTCAACATGGGTGTAGATAACTGTGCCCTAAAAAAAGTTAGCAATACCCATTTGTTCTAGGTTACTTGCATGGTACTTAGTATTACTTGCAGTTCTTGAGAGTGCCATTTATATGAGTATGTTCGGTAATCAGTTGCATATTGCTTTTAGATTTTGGCAGACTATAGGTACGTTATTATTATCTTTATCAATGTTGTTCTAAATAAATAGCGATTCTAATCATGAAAATATCGTGTTGTGCTTGTCTTGCTGAGGCAGTACTCTTGAAATTATTCCAATGGTTTCGCACGCGAAATGACGTAATTTTCAATTATTCTCTAAAATCTGATTGACTAAGGTGCATTTCATAACTTAAAAATCATACACATCAATTCGTATGTAGAACTTGTTTGAATAAATGCAGGATTTGATCGGAAAGTTACTTGTTTCGCCTGTATTTTGCCCTCTTATGGCTCTGTAGGTATCACATTGTGTAAAGTCTTCTCGTTGTATATTGAGATTCATTCTTTTGGCATTTCTTCAATTTAATAATTATCGATTTTGTAACATTGAGAATATATGCTGCCTTCTGCTAATTTATCATTTCTGGTCTTCCTTGCGGTCAAGGCCGTATTCAAGGTGGTCTGAACCCCCCCCCCCCCCGAAACTAAACTTAATACTAATAAATGGTAACAAAATAAAATTATTTTTCTATTCTGCTTCCCCCTGAAAACAAATTCCTATAGAACCCCCCTGGAACTAAATTTCTGGCTACGGCCCTGCTTGCGGTTATCTTTACTTCTTCTTCTGTTTTTTCTTCGATTTCGTATTTTGGAATATTTAATATCATATCATATAATATCATTTTCTTGTTATGCTCTTTTTCTTCTTGTGTGTTTCATACACATTTTCAATATTTGTGTTGTAGTTTGCATTTCTCTTATTCTATTTTGATATTCATTTCTGTTAGTGTCTGATTTCCCTTTAACCCTTTCCAAATTCTTTTTGATTATCAATATAATGTTTTTTTCTTTCTTCTGCAATACTCCAAAGTGTCTCTCTTAACCATTTTTACTGCTTCTTTAGTTTCGTTGTATCTTGTTACATAGTTTATTATATAAGTTACTTTGTTTCTTGTGTATTGGTGCTAGAACAGTTCAACAATTTTTGCGACTCTGCTCCGTTATTTTGTTCTTCTTAGATGTAGATTGTGGCCTACCACTGGCGTGGCGTGCACACACTTTAGCTGCTAATTGTAGGATTGCTTGCCTGAAGATGTTTCATCTTCTATTTGAGGGTCATGGATTCATAGCCTTTGGTGCTTCTTTCTTGTAACGGGTACATTTTCCACCGGCATTTAGTATGCGGAATGTTGTATTGATTCTTGTTAAAAATCCTAAGTTCGGTCCTGTGGATCTCGCTTAATTTAAACAAGCACGTCATCAAATAAACATCTCAAATAAATGGCACTTTTAAGAAAGGGTTGTTTCATATTTGCTGTAATTAAACAATGTAACGTCATATTGATGTCGTTTTTCGTATCTTGCTATCTGGCATTTTAAATATAATATCAATTTCTTCAGAAAGAAACCATGAGAAGCGCTTAGTCAACTCATTTATTGAAATATTTTGGTAAACATTTTGAGTGTACACGATTCGTAAATACACTTTCCTTTGTCTGTTATTTGCGTTTTAAGAATTTTAAGTCAAATGTTGCGTGGGAATATCGTCTACAAGCCACATGCAGTAGCATTCCATACTAGTTTGGCGCGTAAATTTTAGGTGCTACTTTTTACACTTAGAGTCGAGAATCCTATAGAAGGCCAAATAAAAGCGCCCTTGCCGCATAAATACAGATGTGTTTTCGCGTAGTAATGAAGAGCGGAGTTAATAAAAAGCCTTTGCCAGGTTTGACGCGAGAGACTTACTACTGCGCCCTGCTTCCATGCGGACGAGATGGTGTTAAAGATGCCGTTTAGCTTAAGTGCTATGAGATTTGAAAGATAATCCTAAATACAGTACAGTACAGTTTTTATGCTATTTTGTGTAGAGTGCAAGTTTTTAAAAGAATTTCCGTCTCGTTAATTCGTGTTAGAAGAATTTTTATAGTTTTGTAACGCGGGTAAATAAATGTGTTTCACGCTATAGTGAAGAATTATAAAACAACAAACAATTATTTTGCTTCGTTTGGGTTTAAGACCAGTGCAGTTTTCTTTAAAGCAAAACCATTTAAAGCGGTCTCGAATTTAACGATCGACTCTAGTGCTTTTATAAATTAAAACCCCGCTTAAAGAATTTAAACGCAATTGATGCTACACGTGATTATAAAAAAACAACCTAAGTTTCTGAAACATTATCGTTATTTTCCAAGTGAAAACCCCGTTTGTTTATGAAATCATATGGGCAAAGGACAATAACTAAATATTATCGCATTTTTGGTACGGAGAATCCACAGTTCAATACAACGCCGAGTCCAACGAAATTTCCCCAAAGAAAAGGCCGAATTTCTTCTGGACTATATGTATGGTGTTCCATGAGTTTGATGGAAAATACTCAAGGTATTGTAGTTTTAAGGATTTGTTTGTAATTCAGTGAATTAAGAATCTCACAGTTAAGAATTTTTCTTTAGAGAGAGCTCTCCTCGTTAGTTAAAAATCTTTAAACTTTAATTTAATTACAATTCATTTATATTGATACTTTCGAACTGATTTAATTTAGATATTTGTTTATTTTTTTGCCCAGAATAAGATGAGTCAGTAATATTTGTGTTAATGCTTTTTGAACAATATTTGTGGTTGATCTAATCAATTTCTTTGAGCTATTTTTATTATTTAATGAAAAGTTTTGAATGAATTTTTATTGATTAATTTTGGTATAATTATAACCTAATAAATTTAGGGTGGACTTGTAATAAATATACGATGTGTGTTTTACTTTTATTTATGCAAAGTTGTGTTATTATTATTTTCCTGTTAATAAATGTTACTAATTCTAAACTGAATGATCTGAAAAACGGAACCATATTGGTTATGAATGCTTAAGTTCATCTCTTCAACAATTTTAAGTAAACAAAATTTTGTTTTAACTAAATATTCTATTCATTTTCTGGTTAATGAATTTAATAAATTTTAATGCTTATTCAATTAACATCTTTGAATGGTTAATTTGTAATTAACTAAGCTCAGAACCAGATGGCGCCCTTTTAAGTTTTTATTTGTGTTTGAACTCTTATCTATTCCTTTTCACAATTTATACAGCTGTGGAACCAATACCTACGACTTGATTAATTAATTTGTAAAGAGAGAGTTTAAATCTCAAGCTGTGGCAGATATTTTTTGAGTTTTCAGTTACAGTAAGTATACTTTATTTTATTGTTATTTAGACCGGTAAAATACTTACGTTTCACCGGCGCCCAATCGCGGGGCCATTTTGTAAATTGTATTTTTGTGTAGAAAAACAAGTACGTTTCACTGGCTTCAACGCGGGGCCTTTTATAGTTATTTTTCCGGGGAAGAAAGTACGTTTCAGCCTACCACTGGCGTGTCGTAGCACACCCTTTAGCTGCTAGTTGTAGGATTGCTTGCCTGAAGCTGTTCCATCTTCTATTTGAGGGTCACGGATTCATAGCCTTTGGTGCTTCTTTCTTTAGGTTCAGCTATTGGCGTGTTTAGTGTATTTGTGTATCTCTGCCTTATTTTGTAGTTTTTTTAATCTATTGTCTATAAGGTTTTTAAAAACAATGATCGTTTAATCTAGAAGACCATTAGCTTTATTTCCAGAGACCGGTAAAATTGTTTTTTAGTGTTGGTGCTATGACAGTTTCATTAATTTTTGCTACTTTGCTCTCTTAGTTTGATCTTCTCAGATGTAGCTTATAACCACTTTAGTTGCTGATTGTGTACTTGCATGTCTGAAGGTGTTTCCATTTTCTACTTGTGGACCGTGAATTCATAGCCTTTGCTTCTTTTTCTTCTTTCCGTAGGTTTAGATTTTTGGTGTGTCTAGTGTATTTTTGTATATCTGTCTTATTTCGTAGCTTCTCATATGTTGTCTGTTAGGCTTTTGAATACAAGGATCATGTAATTTTGAGCATCATTAGATTTATTTCCAGAATTTAATAAAGCGAAATCGCCCATTGATTCCACATTAGAAAAATCAGCGGTGGTAATTCTCATCTACTGTAACTGAGATTTGGAATCTTAATCTTATATTTATAAAACGCCAAATTGTATAGTGTATTTAAAAAGCATCGTTACTGACTAAATTATCAATTCTATTTATACATTTTATTAATTACATATTATATTTATATAAGTACCTACAATATAATTATTAAATTAATGTCACAGTTTTATAATGCCAAACGAATCCCATACTTACGTTTCTTTTCTCGGAAACAAAACTTAAAATATATAATCTAATATTACTTATAAATAGGTAACATAAGGAGCTGCGTAGGTAGCATAAGCATAAGGCGCGCTGTAGTATGCTACTGGTGCGGGATGGGTATAGGCTAAGGGTGTTGCAAGAAGTCCTGTTTTGACAGTATCAGCAGGAGTTCCTACATTGGTAGAATAGGCGGTAATGGTTGATACAACTCCTGGTTTGGCCTTGGGATCAGCAAAGGCGCAAGCCAGAATAGCAGTGAAGACAATCTAAAAAAAGAAATAAAAGCAAATTTTCAATCTTGTCCAAGATTACTCCTGACTTACTAATCTAAACATTTTGAAGTTTTTGAAACCTATAAATATTTGAAATCTCGACTGCTCTTATAAGCAAACTCTATAGAATGGTTTTCCACAGAATTATAAAATGTTGTAGAAAAACGAAACATTGTTTATAATAATATTTTATATAGATACATTATTTGCATTTTTTTAGGTTATTGTCAATTATAAGTTTGGTAAGTCACTGTTTACAGTTGTAGTTTTGATCGTAAGGGTTTTGTACGTTTGAGGAAATAAATTTTAATTTCAAAACTGTTACGTAAGTAACGTGTTTGATATAGTCTTCAATTTATTAACACCTTTTTTCATTTCTATGAATATTGAATATCCATTATGTATATATAAACGTGGGCCAATAAAGCGGGTGTGGTTTGCCCACCAAGGTCGGCCACACAGACCTGTTTTTAATGTTTCAGGAAATTCGAGAAAAATCAAGTGCAAGGTTAACCTATTGATGTCGACACATTGTTTAAATCAGTAAATTATGTTAATACATAAATGTTTAAATAAAGAATATATGTTAAGTTTATATCAACAGATTATTTTTATAAATTTTTATTAAAATTTTTGTTCGAGGCGGATCTCGAATAAGCATATAACAGCGTATTTACCATAATTCAAACAACACTTAGCATATTTTAAAGGATTACTAGTGTTGATTTGTAAAAGTCATGTTACAAAAATGAAATGGAATTTGGAAATTGCATTTCACTAATCGAAAGTAAAATTAAATTTTAACATTTTGTGCACGTTTTAAAACTTGCGCTTGTTTATGCAAATTAGTTAAAATTCTATTCTTGTTACCTGTTGTATAAGTCATACGTGTCTTGTTTATGACAGAAAAAATGCATTTTTAAGTAATAGTTACTCGAATATTAACTTTCTTTAATTATGTGAAATTATATGTTGATTGAACCATATCGAAAGTAATACCACAGTATACCATTCTGTAAGCAGTAGTGACATGTCACGCGCCCTTACCATCAGTAATAAAGCTAACGATAGTAACCAAACTAACGATGGTTTAAGGTTGTGTCCTCCCGGACCAGCTATCAGTGGAGAAGGGCTGGATTCAAGTTCAAGTCAAGCGCCACTTAATTTTTCAACTATGAACACAACTACCGAACCACCAAAATTAAGAAAAGGACTAGGTACTTACCGTCTCGGGGCTAAGTAAATACTTGCTTATCTTAAAACTAAAAAATTCATTCATAAACATAAATTCCAGTTTATTAAGTTTGAAGATTTTGAGATAAAATAATTAAATATAAATAAATATGGTAATAATTATTGAAAATAATTCAAAGTATATTGAAACAATTATTAACTATAATGAAATGAATATTGAGGTGTTTAACAATCATAAAAAATTGATATTGAAGTATATCAGTCAGTCTCAAGTTCCGGTAATTGCATTTACATGAAATGACGGTAAACGGTTGATAGAGATAAATATTATTGTTTTATATATCACATGCAGTAAATAATTATAAATGAAGTAATCAAAAAAATAATAACCACCACCAATGTTAGTACATGTACATGGGAGAGGATTTAGCCGTCGCACACATGGCTGAAACCTGATTCTAGCCGGTCAAAATTATTTCATAGGCTTAACTGAAAGCAAATTACTGGAATAGTACAAAAATGATAAAATAATAAAAAAAGAAAGAAAAAAACAATTCTTCTGAGCCACTAGAGCTGGATCAGTTGGATACTTTTATACTTTTTCCAAGAAAGAGTTAGTTACATAATTATGTTATTAGGAAATAAGGCAAAGACGTAAAATAAATAGCATTTACACGGATTCTTCTTTATTTTAAGAAATATTGCACAACTTAAAATGCTTTTTTAATATCTAAAAATGAAATAACGTGCAAAAATTATATTACTAATCGTTTAATAACTACCCCTTTTTATTTCGATTGTATTTCAGTTTATGCATGATTATGCATGTTGATTTTTAAATATGTTATTCTTTATACTATAGCAAAAACATATTAAAAATACAAACGCAAGAGCTTGCAAGAATTCTAAGTTATAAACCACAAAATAAAACATTTATTATTCGGAAAGTAAAACTCACCGTTTTCTATATTAGAAGGGTATCAACTTACCTTTTTATAGGATTTTTTAGCACTTCAATTCTGTTTTTATAAATTATTGAAAACAATAAAAAGAACAGTCCCAGAAAAAAACACTTTCACGTTAACGAACAAACTACAAATACATAGATTGGCGCATTCGGAAGTGTTTTAATACTGACTTGCACTTTACCGGAATTGTCGGATTTTTTAATGGTTATTATTTGCCGTAACGGTAAATGGCAGATAGTTACGAGTTCACTAAGCTTTCTACTAAAATAGTAATTCTTAGAATACCTTTGATTTTAACAATGGTTTTTGGAGTTTTGACCGGCTAGAATCAGTTTTCAGCCCTGTGTGCGTCGTAAGCTTACGATTATTGTTGGCAATAACGCAATGGTCTAAAATGAACTATCTAATCTCTGTAAATATTAGTTATATTCTAATTCTAATGAAGCATTTAAATGTTCGTTCAAAATAAATTCAATGTTTAAATGACTTCAACAACTTATAAATGACCACGACAAAATGGATGACGGCTTAGTCAGCAAACTAGATGTTATTCCTTATGATAAACTTAGCTGATTTCACCATATAACCAAGATGATCTTCAGATGCAGCTACCTATTAGTTTACTTCCAAAATACTAATCTTCGAAATAGTTGTAAATGTTTCTTAGACTTCATTAAAATCTCTTACAATTTCTTAAAAGGTTTCTTAATATATTATTATTCCTGACAGTATTTCTTAAAAGCCTAAAAGAAAATTTCTTGTCTAGGAAAATTGTTCGATAAATACAAATTTTTATGAATTCATACCTATGATGGTAGGCGGCTAAAAGGTGAAAAATCGTTATCTGCCCGATAACTAAATGCAAGGAAATTGGAGGATAAAATATAAAACTGTAAGTAACCTGTTTGCAGGAACCATCATCTATAAATTTTACCTTTAATGGCACTCAGGCTCTGAGTAGGTTTGATTCGTCTTGGACGAAGGAAATGATCTGGTGTAATAAATCCGCAATGTGCGACAAAATGGTTTCCCTCCAAATATCTAAATAGGGCAATTACCAATGTGATTATAATTCAGAAACAAAATCTAACCATTCACAACATATATGGCTCCAAAGGTTTGCTTCTCAAATAGCACCATCAACTTTACACCAAAATCAAGTTCGATCGGAGTTGATTGATTCAAGACCAAGATTGATCACTTCTTGAACCCTACCACAAAAGATATCTAACGAATACAAAAATGTGCATTCTCAAATATTGAAAGTACTTCCACAAGGGACAGCGTTGCAACAATTATACCAATCTAATTAAAAAGATTAATGTCAAATAGTTAAGTAAGTAACAAAATATATTTTAAAACACACAGCGGATATTACGTAATGCGATAGCTTCTGCGCAAAACCAACGTATGACCAGTAGTCTCTAGTAGCATGAAGATATAACTGCGGCAACAATGTTTATTAAAGGATAATTGTGTCCTAATAGCATTAATAGTGTCCAACGTTCCCAAAAAGGGAACATGGTTTTTACAAAAACTAAAACAAATATGGTATTTTCAAAGGTGTTAAGTTATGCGAAACCATACTTAAGACAGATCATAATAACTATGCAAAATTCCAAATTTCCAACCAACACTAACACTTTTTCATTTTTATTTAATGCTAAAGACAGAATACATGATATCATGAAATCGGGCATTTACTGATTAAATTGTTCTTTTTGTAGTTCGGTATATATTGGACAAACACTTCGAAATTTTGACATAAGATATAAAGAACACGTACGTCATTACAAAAATAAACATCCTGAAAAATCGAATTACGCCAAACACCTTTTAGAACAAAATTACACACAATGACTCCTCAAAATAATATTAAATTCCTACATTCTTGCAATAACAAACGCAAATTAGACATTTTAGAAGCCTTTGAGATATACAAACACAAACTCAGGGTACCTATAATGAATGAACAACTTGAGCACAGTAATTCGCCGCTACTGGAAGTATTAGATATTTAATTCTGATTATTATTATTATTTTATCTAGTTACCTATTTTTGTATCTACCTTAGCGACGTGTTTGTTTATAATTATATTACCTTTGATAATGACAGCGTAGCTGTCGAAACAATATTGTCAGGTTATATTTTAATAAAACTGTAAAACTTTTACTATTCGTTATTTATTTCATAAAATGTGTTGAACTGCACAGGACCGTACAGAGATTATTTGCTGTTAATGTATTTAAAGTTGCACTACTATGAAATTGGAAATTTGAGTATGTTACAACTCCCGCTTTAATTATACGCTTGCGTTGACAGCTACATGATTTCTTGACAGTGATGGTTTCTAAATGTGTACACGCCGCACCGCTATTTCATTTTCTGCTTGACGATTATTTACTGAAAATTAACTACCGAGAAGAAAACATTTACAAGTCACCTTACTTTTTCAGAATATTTCATGGATCGTCCAATGTATTTTATTTTATAAAGTATAATTGCATAAAAAAGTAGAATTTATTTTTTAATTGTATTGAAATACATATATATGAAAAAATTGCACCATTTAACTTTATGAACCATACTATTTGGTACAGTATTAACCATACCATATGCAATATTTACCATATTAACGAAACATCGAAATCGTGCAAAGGCGATTAGAGATGCCCTCGGTTTTAGATTAGATTTAACACATATATTGCAGACGATTAGCTGCATAAATATGGCTCTCTGTATTTGACTAATACAATTTAAAAAACCAAGCGAATACAAACATGTTTTGCATGTGTTTAATTTGACGCGGAATGACTCTATTTTCGCAACAGATTTTTGATTAACATTTGGCTAGTTTACGGGTAGGATAATGTTACTCATTATGGTGTTATTGAAAATTCAAAACAATATTGATTTAAAATGTTTTAGTACTAATCATTAACATCAGTAATAACTTTATAAATAATACAGAATTTAAGGTATTTTAAAATGCTTTTAATATAGACCTACAAAAGTATACATATTTTTTATTTTCAATTAGATTTGTTAATTATTAGTTAAGAAAGTCAAGTGTATTAAAATTAAGCTTCATTTTGCTTTAAACGACAACATATCCTGCACTATAATGAACTGGATGATGCACTACATTATGTACGCTATAGGCTACAGGTGCAACGGCGGAAGCGGCTACATGGTGAGCAGCTACAGCTCCATTGCTGTATACTACGGGTACTCCAGCAGAATAAACAGCTACGGCGGGTTTTGGTTCAGGAGCGGGAGCGGCAACGGCAAATGCCAAGATGGCAGCGAATACGAACTGAAATATAAAACAAAAATATAAATATAAAATTTATTTTGTTGCGTTTTCGAGAACAAGGTATATGTTTTGACGTCTTGGCAAATTTTTTAAATACGAATTGAGCTAAGATTATTATTAATTATAACGATTTCATGCATTTTAAATATTAAAAACCATGCTTTAATATTAGATAATTTTAAATTATGTAATAAAACAAAGAGACCACTTTAAATTCTAATAATATTGATTTATTCTGAATGGTTCATGGTAATATGCATAATGTGGTTTGATTCAAAATTATGAAGGACAAGAAGAATAATTTTATAATCAAGATATACATATATTACATAATAATGCTAATGAGTGTTATTAATGTGCAATGTCTACAAGCAGCAGCTAAGGTTAGTTGTGTTAAAGAAACAAATAATTAGCAATAATTAACAATATAGGTACATACCAATTTGAACATTTTTGGAGATTATTTGATTTCCTGAAATCAACTGATGGCTAGGGAGGCTTTACAGAGCTTTTATACTATAGAAGACAATGCCCTGTTAATAATTAACTATTCAAATCCTGGATTTTATTGAAGGGAGGAGTAGACAACATCCATTTAATTAGCATTATTGTAAGTTTTATAGACCATGTAGTGGTTTTTGTTTTTGATAAAATTGTTTTTATAAATGGATATTTACAATATAACTGACTCTTTCTTAGTTCTAAATGTCATGTTTACACCAAAAAACATTAAAAGTAGTTTTATGTATAAAGAAGTAGAGCTATATAGATGATAATATAAATGATGTACGCAGAATGTGATACGATGTGATTTTTTTAAAACCCTCTAGCTATGGATAATACAACAATAATCATACAAACATATTAATGATATAACGAATATAAAAATAGTAAATCTAAAAATAAAATATATTTATTTGCCACTTAGTGTTAACAGTAGTTTCAATTTTGAACGTCAACGATACGTAAAGAACTGGTACAGTTCTGTATTAAACATGTTATAACATATTTATACAACGCATGGTGTATGTTTTGAACTATTTCCAAGCCTATATCCGATAGGCAAAAATGGCATGGCTTTAACTTTGATCTATCCCACAGATCTTACCTGCTTCTAGATTTTCTTTACCGTTTCGTTATTTGAAGTCACTGATGAAATAGTACATGTTGGTCATAGCCACTCCAATTTACTGAATGGCGTGAATATTTTAAACAAAAACTACCTAGTTTTCTGGAAATTGTATACTAGTTGAATAAGGCATTACAGTAACGATTAATGTGATAAATATATTCCGTTGAAAATGATCTTTCAGTATAGTTCCATCTCAAGATTGTGTAACAAAAACGAAACGCCATTGCTTCATTCTCTATTACATAGCATTAAATTCAGCTTAAGTATAACCTTCAAAACGGAAAGAAACATGAAACGTTGGCTGCAGGAAGCTAAAAGTAAACAAGTTTTTTACCTGAAAAGGAACAATCGAATGCTATGTTTTTCATAACACAAATTTATTAGTATGTTTTAATTTAAAAATTAACAATATACAAAAGTGGTTTAAATACGTGACCAACAGGGAAATATGATACTTGTGAAAACGTAAATATGCTTACACTTAAATGACTAACAAGATATGACCTTTAATATTTAACTGTTAAATATTAAACTGTTAAATATTTAGTATTTAACTGTTTGTGGGTGTTGGTCAAAGTGCTGTATAATAACTCCACGCCACTGTTTCAATTTTATTATTTATGCTTTAGCTGATGAGAAATTCAAAACAAACATGTTCTGCAGAGGAACACCTGGTAAGTCATGTGTTTTTTATAAATTAAATGAACATTTTTTTCAATAAACACCTACGTGGTGTTCGAGATATTAAAACTAGTCACAAATGACTAACCAATAATTTGAATCTGATAAATCTTAATAACTAAACATTTATAAGCTAGAGTTCATCCAATGATGTCCTTTAGTTTGTACTGGCTGCGCAAAATACACTTATACTACTCACTAACGCACAATGCTCTTCTTTTATACAAAACACTACACAAGGTCAAACGGTTTGGTCCTCTTCAGTCTTCGGACAATATGTTGGTTATCCAGTAGCTGAAGGGCTTCTGCGTTGACGTGATCTAGAATTCTGTTACTAGCATTTTGCAGCTTAGCGGTAGAGGTTTCAGAATTGTGTCCAACGTAGTCACATCTCTTGTTTCTGGCAAGTCACTGGTGTAAAGGAGGTAAAGTAATGGTCCTAGGACACTTCCCTGTGGTGCACCTGCACTTATTTCTTTGAGATCTGAATATTCGTCTTTTTGTTTGATGCGAAATAGTCTGTCTGATATGTATGATGATAAAACTTCGACATATTGTTTCGGTAGCATTCTTTTTAATTTATGGACTAGACCATCGTGCCAGACTTTGTCGAAAGCCTGGGCAACATCGAGGAAGACAGCCGAGGATACTGATTTTTCTTCAGGAGTTCTCTCAATAACATCAGTAATTCGATGCACTTGATCGATGGTGGAGTGTTTCTGGCTGAATCCAAACTGAAAATCTGGGATTAAACTATTGTTTTCTATTATAGGTCGCTGTCTTTTCAATGGTAGTTTTTCGAACAGTTTCGAGATAATTGGAAGTAGAGAAATAGGTCTATATGATTTGACATCATTTACTGGTTTGCCAGGTTTTGGTAACATAATTACTTCTGCCACCTTCCAGAATTAGCAGGATCCAGCAGGAACGTATCTGAGACGAAATGCTGCATTGAAGAGATAAGTAAGCATCACTATTCCTTTCTTCGGCAGTTGTTTCAAGTTTTCTCCAGTAATGAGATCAAAACCAGGGGCTTTTTTAGGATTCAGATTAGTTTTAATTTCAGTGGCCAGTTCTTTCGGCGTAACCAACATTATTTCTTCTGAAAATGGATCAAATGTGTCCTCAAGTAATACATCTCACTGGATTTAATTTGATTTAAAGATATTGGCTAAGTGATCAGCAAACACATCAGCTTTTTGTTTATTACTACGAGCCCAAGATCCATCTTTCTTCCTAATTGGTGGAATAGATGAAACAGGTCTTCTAATTCTTTTGGTGGCTTTCCATAAGGAATACTCCGTGGTTTCATCTGCAGACAAGCCTATGAGATATCCTTTTATGGAGTCCTCTTTCAACTTCTGAATCTCTCTTTTAAGCCTCTGAGTTTTATTATTTAAAATAGTTTTATCCAACGGGTTTCTTGAATGCTGCCATTTTCTTCTAGCCTTTCTTTTATCTTTGACCAATTCTCTAATCTCCAGTGGGTAATTATTCCCTTTGGTGACATATGTAATTTCTTTGGTGTTGTTAGTCGCCGCCGATTGAATGATTCGGAGGAACTTCTCAGCTTCATTGTCCAATTGGTCCTTGGACTTTAGATTGACATACAAGTTGATATTATTATCAAGGTCAATTTTGAAGCTTTCCCAATCAGTAGTTCTATTAACTAATCTTGGCTGGGTTTCTTTTTTTGATAATTCTTTCACTGAGTGTTAAAATAACTGCCTAATGATCAGAGTTTAGGTCGAAGTTTTCCTGTACATCAACAAAGTTTGGTGACACTTTTCTTGTAATAAAAAAATCTAGCAAGTCAGGTATTTTATTTAAGTCTGTAGGCCAATAGGTGGGCTTGCCTGTAGAATGAAAATTGCAACTAGTTTCACCTATTGCCTGTCTAAGTTCTTTACCTTTGGTTGTGGTCAGGCGAGATCCCCAATCTACATTTTTAGCGTTATAGTCTCCTCCCAATATGAATCTCTCACCCATATGATGTATAAGTTTAAGATATTCCGGTTAAGGTTTAAGGTTATATTTGGGTGGACAGTATACGGCACCCAAATTAAATTTTTGTTTGGTTGATTTGATGCCTACTACAGTAAGTTGTATTTCTTCAGATTGAAGATGACGTTCTTCATAATGATTAATATTGTTTTTAATTAAGATTGCACTACCTCCTTTAGCTTGGTTTCTTGGATGTATGCATTGATAGCATTGATATCCACTAAATTTGAGGTATGACTGATTAGTAGAATGTGTTTCTGAAGTTAAGCATACATCAATGTTCTGATTGATAAGGAATACTTCTAATTCGTGTTTACGATTTAGAATGCCATTGGCATTCCAGAGTCCAATTCGTAGGTCAGTTATATCCATGAATTATAATTCTTTTTGGGAATAGCACCAGTGGCTCTGGCTTCTAATCGGTCTAGTCTAACAGCAAACTGATTAAACATATCCATCAATTGCTTCATCATCTGCTGCATGGAACCATGTTCTTCATATGTGGTCGAAGATTGAGGATTTGAGGGTTGGACCTTACGAGTTTGAACAGCATTAGCATATGAAATCTCATTAGATACTTTCTTAGTGCTAAATGTTCTGGGTTGTGGTTTTTTCTGCATTTGTTGCATCTTCCGTTTTTGTAATTCTTTTGCAATAACACATCCTCTGTAGCTCGCTGGATGAGCTTCAGCACAATTTGAGCATTTAGCTGGGATACTTCTAGGATTAGAACAATCAGCTGTGAGGTGACCACCAGCGCATTTGACGCAGACAAGACTTCTTTGGCAGTATTTCTGAGTGTGACCAAATCTTTGGCACTTTTCTCACTGAGGTACTAGCTTGTTGGCTTTCAACGCTTCGATTTTGACTTTCATGTTAGCCAAATACCGTATTTCAAATATTTTTTTGATGTCCTCCGTTTTGTCGAAGGTTATCACTAACAACGGTAGCTTAATATGTTCAATCCTGTCATCCTCCTTAACTTTTTTTAATTTATTTTCTACGGAGATTACTTTGAAACTTCTCTCTTTTAATTCAGTTGATATTTCTTTCGAATCGCAAGATGGATGCAAGTTTCTTACCATAATCCTAATCGGCCTTTCTTGCTTATTTTCGTATGAAATTAAATGAACATGAACATATAAAATTGTTTGCTATACTATCTGAACGTATCATTTCTTGATATGTGTCACTTTATTTACAAAATTAAAGAAGATTAAGGCTGCAAAAGACTTGTTTACATGTGGTTATTCCATTTACAAATAAGTCGCTGCTTTGGACACACAATACACTGTTTTACATTTACTTCGTTATCAGCTTTTCATTCTCGTTTATGTTTATTCCAATTGTATCGATTGCAACTTCCACTAAACTGGTCTTATCTTTTTTTACCCGTTGGGGATATCTGGCTTGCCATTCTGCATTTTTTAGGGTTAATATATTTTAGTTTTCTTTCCTTGCTCCCCCCATTTTTGTATTTGTTCAATTGTATCTTCTTCATCACTTATTATTATTAGTTTATTTTATTGAATAAATGCTTTTGTTGCATTTTGGCCGTAATGTACTAAATTCCATTAATATAGGCCTTGGCGCACTTCAATCCTTGCAGGATTTTCCTATTTATCTTAGTTCTTGGGTACCTTTCTCGATGTTTAAATATATTTCTTTTTTATTAAACAATAATTCAACAATGTTTTTCTAGTCTACCTCAGATTTCTTCTCTTTTTCTGACAAGCCCTAAATACGTGATTCTTTTTCCAGAATGTTTAGTCTTATTCCTTTGTCTTGTATTTCTGTGTGTAACTTTTTATTTTTCTTTTTTGAAACCCATATTCTCGATTTTCATTTTACAGTGATCCATTTTACTGTCAATGAAGCTTTTCTCATTAGCTGTTTTTATGAAATTATTATTTTCCTTAACTAAATAGATACCACTCAATTCTAATTGCTGTACTGAATGCCGAAAAATTTAACAGAAGCAAAAAAGTTGTACTAACAATGGAATGAACTAATTGATAATCTGTTATGCAATTGTAAAGTACAATAAACTACGTTCTGCTTCTAAAATTATTGCTACTAAAGCTACGGTTTCCTAGAACAATCGACTGGTGGAAACTGACACATATCAATATTAGCTCAAACTAAAGCAAATACAGTAAACGCTGCTTATTAGAATGACGTTCGTACACGGCGTTTTTGAGTCAATTAAGCTGCTCTTGTATAAAATGTATACCTATGGAATTTAAAAAAAATGTATGTCATAATAGTAGGTACACAAGAAGACAACTGAAACTAATGTTCTTGCACAACCTGTTTACCGTTTTGTAACTCAAATTTCTCAAATTTAATTCAAATTTGCGTTCAATTAATGTAGGCAAATGGAAAATCCCAACCCCAAAAATTACAATATGTAATAAACAAGCTATTAGCAAGTACAAAAAAGATTTTGCACGTTATTATTTCTTTTGGCTAATGATGCAAATAACAGAAATTCTTGAGAGTACGAGGCGTTTTTAAAATTACATCCATTTACCCCTGACTCACCACCAGCAGATGTAAAACACTTTATCTGCCGCTTTTAACTTTATCGTGAAAAGCTCCCCATTTAACCTAATGTATTATTGGATATTTTTCTGATTATCATGCAATAATCTTGGGTCAATAAGTTAATGTCCCTTCTTTTCTTCTACTGAAGAGAAGATCACTAGTTTTTTTTTTGCTTTTGTGGCATTTTAATAATTTAAGTAGTGTTTCCTTCTTTTCTTCCACAAGTAAAAGCACCCACATTTTCCATTCAAATCATCCGTTTTGTAGAAGGATTTAGACCAAATTGCTTTATTTTATCTTTGCCTAGGAAACTGTATCCGCCACTCGACGGATCGCGGCGGACTTGCTTCCCTTTTATTTCGGTTCCGTCAAGGGGGCAATCTTAGGAAACCGTAGCTTAACTACTAAAACTTAAACCACATAAAAGTTGTCCAAGATTTAGGTGTATATTAAGTATTAAGGGCTTAATTGAATGTTTTAGAGCCCGCAGAGTCAGTTGGCACCTGAGGCAAAAACCGAAGGCGCTAAGACGATAAAGGGCTATAAAACACTAATTAAGCTCGAAATGCATACGTTAGTTTATGTCTGCTCTAAGTTTAAATTCATATTTAATTTTAAAATAAAAATAATTTGAAAAGCGCAATACTTTAAGTAGGTAGCTGCAGTGGTCTATAATAACTGTTATTACTATGGAGACGGCGTAAACAAGGGTAGCTATTTTTCTATCGGACTCTAAAAACTTTTACAGACCTAGAGCTCTCATCTAGCAATTTACGCTCTAAAAACAGTCCCATAAATCCAAGACCGGACATAAATAAATTCAAAAGCGTTTTCTGTAAATTTTCATCGTCATAAGAACAAACAGCGAATGGAAGATAGTCTCTATGTCATTTATTTATCATCATTTAAATAACCATTACTTTCTTGCAACTTCTTACAAGGAGACCTTACAGCTAAAAAGTCGTTCGTTCTTCCTTGAGTGAAAGTAGAGACAAAATAGCAAAATACGTGTCTCGGTTTTTGTTTGGAGATAACAAGCTGTAAAATTCATACCTTCTAGTTTATATATAATTGTGTACTTATGCCTTGGGTCAAAAATTGATTTTTCGCATTCTATTGTTTGTTATTTTTCTTGTGGCAATCCTCAGCTGCATACTGTTACCAATACTGTTAAATAAGAAAGAAAAAAATAAAAGGTTTTTTAAATTGCCAAAAAAAATTTAAATATCAAATTCTGAGTAGTACAATAATTATCGCGTTCTTAAAGCAGTTCCTTACCGTTGTGACAGGGTGTAATTATTTTGAGATTATCTTCAAATGAAAAACTCCCAATCCAAAGGAAAGAAAAAAAATCAATTTGTAATCCACACAATATTACCCAACTTCTAAATGCTTACCCCAAATTAGTAGGCTTTTTAATAAAAAATAGTTATTATTTAATTAAAAATATATATTCTTTTGTTGTTCAGGGTCAACGACAACAACTAAAATAAAAAACATATTTTTTACCACTAAAAATAATAAACAAAATGACAACTCCAACTACCTCAATTTGAGGAAATTCGTGATTCCATACAGTAGAATTTTAATAATAAACCTGTAATAAATAACTTCAAAACCCACGAAGCAAAATCGCATAAAATTGACAGGTAACAGAATCTGACAAAAATATCAGCTAAAGACTCGTATATTCCCACCACTTTTTGTGCTGAATGTAAATACATTTAAATAAAAGACAAAAGGGATTTGTGCAAAATATTTATTAAAACATATTTAGGTATAAACTTTAAAAATACAACAATTTTATACTTTATAAAAATTAACGAAATCTATATACAATTTTTACAAAAGATTTACAACTGGTCATTTAAAAGATTTCTATACGATCACATATCCTGCAGAATAGACAGGAGCAACATACGCTACGGGGGCAACATATTCAACAGTTGAAACAACAGGCACAGCAGCAGCAACAGGTACTATTACATCGGGGTTGGCAGCAGGAGCTGGGGCTGGATTTGGTCCTGGAGCAGGAGTTGGAGATGGGGCAGCAGCTACGAAAGCCAAAATGGCAGCGAATACGAACTGAAAGAAAAAGGACTGATTAAGTGTGTGGTCGTAAATTGTTTAATTATTATAAAAAAAATTTATTTATATTTGCAAAAAATATCAACAAAAACTATTCAATTTAAATTGCAAATGCATACGAGTTCTAGTTGTGTGAGAATTACGTAACAAACGGGTACTTCAACTAATTCGAATGTTAAACATATCAATTGACTGTTTTAATAGGATTTATTTACGTTATAATTTGAAATAGTAGATGAAAAGCTGCAATATGTTGAGAAAATAAATATATTAAAAATTGAAATTGAAATTCAAAACATAAATTAGCCGGTTTTTCAAATTAACAGGCACAATACATTTCTTAAACGGTAAATTCTTAGTCCTTTATATCGATAGTGATCTGATAAAAAACTAAGTGATGATCTACCAACTTTATAGAACCCTTGAAACACTTATTACTTTACAAGTAGGAAAATCAATCGTTAATAAATTTTTACAATAATTCTATATTATGTATTAAGGGCTTATCTGAGTGTCGTAGAGCACGTAGAGTCAGTTAAGACGATAAAGGGCTCTAAAACACTAATTAAATGCATACGTTGTTTTAGGTCCGGTCTAAGTTTAAATTAATATTTAATTTAAAAATAAAAATAATTTGAAAAGTGCAAAACTTCAACTAGGTAGGTGCAGTGGTCTATAATTAATTTTATTACTATGGAGACGGCGTAAACAAGGGTAGTACAAGGGGGGTGCTCTAATTTAGCAATTTACGTTCTAAAAACAAGCCGCTAAATAGGTCATAATCGCCCGATCGGACATAAATAATTTACAAATTAAATTTGTTAAGTATGGATCAATTTAGCACAAAATTATTCCTTGTTTCCAATAACTTAATTCTAACCGCTTTGGTGCTTACTTCTTTTTGTCAAATCACTATCAACATATTCATTCATTTCTAAGAAGTTTAAATAACAACCAAGAAGCTACGTGTAAAGGATTATAAAGACACCAATAATATTTAATGTCTACTCACCACTTTCATCATTTTGTAGATTTGAAGAGCTTTACTTGATTCACGAAAATCAAATGATAATATTTATCAAGCCAGCATCGTTTATATACATGAAACATAGAGGTCATTGATCATCATACAAATTTTTAATATTTGTTTACCAAGGAAGACGTGAGCTAACATCAGATGATTTAGGAGTTTCTAGTACGAGTTTTTGTAGCTTTTTAATTTTTAGTAATTGGTTATGCAAGATAAAATGATCAAAGTTTGCCTTTTGCTGAAGGTCTAGTTTTTGTTTGCTATATAAAAACAATGCTATTGATATAACAAAATGTAGTTATGCAAAATAGAGTATGCAAAAACTGTAAAAAAAGTTTCATTTTAGGTAAAACTTAGACGTTGCAGAATCTTTTTAATAAAAAAATTGAATCCATTATTCTTGTGTCCTAACCTTAATCCGCTTCGACTGATTAACCATTAAACTAAATGTTTAAACTGCATTATTGGGTAATGAAAAACTTTTATTTAGAAAATCAAATTTGATAATATGCATCTTTTGCTTAATAATTCTGTTATCTGCCAGCTAACTAGTCGTGAGGTCGGAGTTCCTACGAGTAGATCTTTCAAAGAGTAGTCACCAAGAGTTGAATGTAATAAAGTTTAGTAGCTATAAAACTCAAAACATATTTGCTACTAATTACTAACAGAACCGTTTAATTTTTCATCAGGCTAATTTATGGATTTTAAAGCTTTACAAGAAGCAACCAAGCGCGTCTATAAAAACAACTAAGATGTAAAATAACTGAGTAGAGCAAAATCTTCATACATTAAATCTCTATTAAATAAATCTGCAGATTGCTTAAAAAATAAAGTATTTAGTACAAAATCTTTAAATATTTTATTATTTGCTACTGCCAAAATATAATATCAGCTAAACTATCTATAGATAGCAATTGTTAGCTAGCCTAATTAATTAAGTAATTATACCATAATTAATTGTTTGGCAAAACTAATTTATTCAATTATTGCGAGCTCGATTAATAGCTTCTTATAGAACCATACTGGCAGTTTTTCCATTTAAGCTTTAATAAATAATAATTCCATATAGGCCAGAAACCATATAAATTTTAATGTCGGCTAATTACTAAATTAAATTTTCAGATATAATGCAATAACGACCACGTTTAATATGAGATAATTAAATGCTATGCTGATCATGAACTGAACCTTAAATAAAAAGTAATAGCGATATCAAGTCCTCAAGTATTATAAGCAAATTTACATGTTAAATGCACAGAGGTAAGTAATGCATTCAGAAAATTTTTAAAAATTTTGAAATGTAGATCCGCACAGGTCCTTATGTAGGTCAAAGATTAAAGGTGTAGCCAAGGCGTTAATTTAACTAGTAGAAATATGAAATTTACTGGTAAAAGCGAAAATCAGCACGTAACACTTTATAGTTACTTGATCTTAACTTATCCCAACTAACTTTTCCCAGTTTGCAATTAAATTTATTTATGGCCCTATTTATATTAATACATATGCGTATAACACTCCCCTCATTCGAATGCATATAAATTCGGTCTCGTATTTCTAAATATTCAATGTATAATTTTTAATAAAATCTTTATATAAGGCTGCATTAAATAGGAAATATCCTTTGCCTTTCCAAAGCTAAATGTTAAATTATTACGCATTACCTGTCTTAAGTCTGTAAAAGCTATTAACATCTTATTATAAGTTTTTTCTTTGTTAGTGTGAAATAATTAAGAAATTATTAAAACCTACCAAGTTTTATATTTCCACAAGATAATCTTTTGCTCATATTGCTTTATAATAGGCATAAGAAGGTTGACGCGTCTTCTTGTGCCAAAATCCATTTAAACCATCTTTCAATCTCGTTAACTTTCACTGGAACACGCATCTTCCTAGCAAAAGCTTTGCTAGAAAGCAACGACATGTTTTCGTTAAAGGATAAATGTCCATTGTAAATTGCAAAAAAGTTTTTTTGTTGTTGCATCCTTACATGTAATAATGTACTTCATTTTAATCCACTGAGTGGTTAACAATTGTTTTAATTATAGTATTATTTGGAGGCTTATTGGCGATTCAATAAAATGCTCATTTTTAGCACCTGTCCTTAAGCGCATGCTGTTTTAATGTTAGTAAGAAATTCTACACTTTGGAAAGTAAGGTATTTATCGTATCTAGTTATTCATCTATTTTTCTTTACTTTAAAGAGGTGTTTAACCAATAAATTTATTTTATTAAAGATTTTCAGCCTGAATTTCAGTATTACTGCAACTACATATTTTGAGATTTCTCTTACAGTGAATTGTAATTGGACTGTTTCGGGTCAAATTCGGACAGAATTCGGCGAAAAGTAATCTTGAATTGCTTTAAAATGAAATTTGATTATTTGAACCGAATTCTATGTGGCTGCAGCATCAACAAACAAAGACTTCCAGTAATCATTCAACCTTTCAATTCTCCCATGCCCAAAAAAAAATTTAATGAAGTTTTATTTGCTAGCTCAGCCGTAATAATGATATTTGAGTAAGTATTAAAGTTTGGTTTTCAATCGTAAAGCTTTCACTGCGTTTTGCTTTTAACCAATTTTGTGTCGCATTTGTGACGTACAGCCGTATTGAATAGATTTTTTTGTTACAATTTGTCAAAATTGTTATAGATTTTATTAATAATTCGTGATTTACTATTTGTTCATTTATTCTAAATAAATATATTTGCTATTATAAGAAAAAATTTCCAAATATGTAACCAAATAACAAACATGTCTTGCCGAAAGCAGATCTTTGGTATAACAACGCTTTCTTCTCTCATCAAAACAAAGCCCCGCGATGGGCGACATTTACAACAACGTTAATTTAACATAAAAGCAAAAAAATGCCTTACCATCTGGCGTCATTTAAAACACTCAAAATTCCTCTAAACACAAAATATTTGATACTTATTGTCATTGCTCATAATACGATACTTACTAAACTAAATGCTCCGGCTGAGATCTCTGATTATGCAAATTTAAATAAAGGTGTGGGCGTTAACCCCAAAAGCTTCTAATTAATTAATGGAATCAGTAACAAATAAAAAAACATTTTGAGCGCCACCAAATTGATAACAAAATCTAGGAATTTCAGTTTGGAAAAATTCCTCCTTTAAAATAGACGTTTAAACAAATACAACGATACTACTGAATTTTAACAAAAGACAAAAAATAAACATCAGCAATTTGTTGGGCCAAACCATATCATACGATAAATTAATTTGAAATCTGTATATTGAAACATAAAAGAAAAAACTGAAATAATAAAAAATACAAAATTGTCATTATCAAAAAGTTATTATACTAAAAGTAATTTAAATTTCGGGATCCCAAATAGACTTTACATAAAAACTTAGTTAAAAAAATTAATACCTTACATTTTCAATAATCCAACATAGTTCAAGATTTCGTACATAAATGACTTCATACACTAAAAACAATAATGACCATACACAAAGCGCAATCACAAACTGCTTACCTGGAAAACCAATACGGGAACAGTCTTCTGAATTCTGAACTATTATTATTTTTCTCGAATAACGACGAGCTTCAACATACGATAATTTCCAATAACTAATAATTTTTATTAACACAAGCAATCATAACTGGAACGGTAATTATTTTATTTGCACTAACTTCCGAACGGAACAAATTCTCAAAAATCTTAACGGTAACTGTACTAAACAAACTGTATACTTGAAGACTACTTAATAAATTCTTAATTGGTAATACGGAATTATTTTCTCCGTTAAATTAACAAAGCTTTACGAAACTATTCTAATTTTGGATCTATTTCCAAACAACGGAATCGGTATGATACAATATTAACTTAGATTGAGGCATTAACTATAGTACGAAATATTTTGTCAAATTCTCCAATTCCGAACTAAATATTTATTAATTAGAGCGTACATTCATCGTAACGACTCTCTTTGTATCACTGGAGCACGGAGCGCCCGGAAATGCCTTAAGGCAACAGCCTTCTCGATGGTGGTCTATTACAAAATTTTTAACTAAAAAAACTTAAACTAGAACTTTAATTACGGAATGATCCTCCACTAAAATAATTTTATTCGATAATAACACGAGAACTAGAATACTGGGGCAAGCCCGCTACTTGGGGTAGAACACCCAGTGTCCGAACGGACACCACTTCAGGGTACGAGACCCGCTGTCCGACTCTCTCTGCTAAACTAAAAGTTACGGCGGTAGAATAAGTTTTTTGAGGAGGGTAAAATTTAAATAATCTAAAAAAATATAGCGCGATTCTCATTAGCCAATGAGGTATATTTGCGTCATTTTATTATAGAATGTTTTTAACGAAACCTTCGAAGATTCCCCTTTAAGATTTGCCTACAAGAAAACATGATGTTATTTACAGATGACCGTCTAGACGAATTTATTCGAGTGTATTTTGTTTGTCGGCATTTTGTTTACAAGGGAATATTTCAACCCAGTATGTTTTAAAGCTATAAAGTCAAGGTTCAATGCATTTTAACCATAAGAAGATTTTTGTTAAGGTTAATATTTTTATTTTAGCCTTTATAAGCTCGGAATTAAAAACAATTTTTGTTCTGGAACATTTTATTTCTCAGAAAATAACCAGTTGGTTAGTGTGAGAACGCTTCAAAATAAACATGCACACCAATAAACATTCTGCTGAAATTTAAAATATTGCTTACGAATATGTTTCGAGGTGACTCTTTTGTACTTGAAAGAAAACATTATTTAGCTTAATGTAACATTTGTGGTTCCAACACAATTGAATTTTACTAAACTGCCAGGACCGTACAGGGATTCCTTTAATATTTGTTAGTTTGAAAAAACGTAACGTTACATTGGTTAGTAGGCATATAGATCAAAAGTAGCTTTATCCATGATAGATAAACATAACATACCTCGGTATCATTAAAAATACAAAAATAAAACCAATAGTTCTAATTCAAAATTTTTAGTAAATGTTAATCCTCAAATGCAGAAAAATACTTTCAAAATTTACATAAGTCCGACCAAAGCGCAAAAAATATTAATCTGGAATTGAACTTCTTTTTACTTATATAATATACCCACGTCAACGCGTTTAACCTGAATACATTCAAACTATAATATATTAAAAATTACTGTTTGTAGCTATATGTAACTATATTAGAACATCGTATTGATCATCTCTTTCTAAAACTAATACTCGAGCTTCATACATACATATTCCATTGCGTTCCATTCTTAGAAAGGTTTCTATAATGGGATTTTGATACATACTAGGATGCACAAAATTGCTTATGGAAGTGAACTATAACACTTTTTGGTCCTTCAAGCCGGATTGGTAAATATATATATACACTGTCTATTTTCTTTAAATAGACCGTCTATTTTCTCTTAGACTCTTTTTGTGCCAGTTCCACGAATTAACCATGCATCATTAATATAAATTGAAGATATCACCATATTCCCGTGTATACAACTGAGACTTGAATTCTTCCAAAGATTTATTCCGATATGCCAGTGTATGACATTTCGGTAAAATTATTTAGTCACTTATAACAAACGATGATCCTCTCTTGGGATGTTGGGGAACGCCTTCAGATTTTTTGCATGTCTTTTGAGCACAAACCTCCATCTTTATTTTACCATGTAAACATAGACTGACTGTGTTAATCATTGAAATTGTTGAGAAAGAATATTTTCATTAAGGTCTACAAACTCTGCATTATTTACATACTCAAACGTTTTTAATATTGTCTAAAAGAGATCAATTAGTTCTATCATCATGTTACAGTGCTTAAAGGTAAACTTGCCTTTATGGATGACCTACCATTTTTTCGTATAAATAAAATTAAAGCTTTGTCATGTGTTGGAGCTGATTATGGTACATCCTCTCTTATTACTATCTCGAAAAGAAGAGCTATAGGGAGAGATTCCTTTAACGCATCCCTTGAAATTGTGAAGATCTATTTACTGACGCATTTTTAGCAGCAGCCTTAGCGTACAACAAACTAAGATTGTTGACTCTGCCATAAACTTCGTTGCAGTATCTCAAACTCTTGCAAAATATATGCAAGATGCCTCAGAGAAAGAACATATGTGTTGGTTCCTAAATGTACCTGTTGGTATTAAGACTGTCAAAAGTCATGTATTGAGAGTACAGAGTTGGTAATCAAATAGTAACCTTCGAGGAATTTCATGCCTTGTTAGTACAGGTGGAAGATATTCTGAATTGTCCATTAAGTACTGATTCAAATAATCTTTTGGTAGTCATACCTAACATTTCCTAACTCTCGTAGTCCTGCCAGCATCGTCTAAGCCTAATTTATTTAATATAAGGTTAAATAGTATCGATCGTTGGCAATTATTAATAGAGCGCCTCTATTGTGATATTTGGAAGTGTTGGCATGCCGAGTATTTACTTTGTAGCAACGGTATGAAAAAACTAAGTAATTTAATTGGAGATCTTATCTTAATAAAAATGGAATGCAATGCAATACAATGGAAACTTTTCAGAAGTGACAAATTGTTTCCTGGAACTGACAGAATAGCTAAAGTAGCTCGAACACAAACTACTCGGAAGTTTTTCCAAGACTCTGTAATAAACTCTACGTTCTCCTTTCTTCTACTAGACAAATAAAATTTGTTACATGCTCAAATTCCCAATTTTATAATAATGCAACTTTAAATGCATTCATAGCAAATAATTTTAGTTCGGCCCTGCCTATTTCAATACGTTTAGTTGAGTTAAAAGACTGTAGACTTTATTTAAACCAAATGGTGTTCTTTTAAATATCAGAAGTTACCCTAAAATGCTTTCATACAAAAGACATTTCTTCTGGAATAAAATTACAGATAATACTGCTTTTAAAATCAACATGTAGAGGTCTTTGTAAATGTTAAAGTTCAGTTCAAGGCATTCTCACGGTTGCAAACTGCATGTCGTAGTGAAATTACAGATGAGAAATTAAGTTTAAAAGTACAGGAATAATATCGTTTTCTCCTAACAAAGAAACTTTATGTTAGAAAAGACATTTAGTTAAAATTATCTTTCCTTCTACGTAATAATGTTCATTTCTCAAAGAATAAATTTTCTGAAGGCAGAAGAAAAAAATATATAGTTGATAAACACGTGTGGATATCGAGTTCTTTTCGGTAAGCATATTTTAGTTGTGGTAAAGCCCCTGAAATTATCTGGAATAATCTTGAAGCTTTTTGAATGCTTGTTCCTGATCGCGGCTTTTATAAAAGTCAGGCTATTTCGCAATAGGTTAGTTTAAAATCTTTCCTTTTTTAAATATTTAAGGTAGTACAGATTTGTATCTAAGAATTCAGAAGAGTGGGTCTCGTACGGGCTCTGCCCCTAGCAATTGCTTCCAGTGTCATCATCGCGAGTTAGCGATTTTACAGTTACAGAATTATAGTACAGCTAAAATAAAGCAATTTTTGTAGTGATGGACTCGTGCCCGAGACAAGCTCGACTCGACTCGAAACTCGACTCGATCTCGAGCCGAGTTTTGAGTCGAGTTCGATAATTCTTTATTCGAGTCGAGTCGAGCTTCACGTATGTAGAGACCGAGTCGAGTCGAGTTTTTCGAGCTTTTCGAGCCGGCTCGAGAAAATTGTACAGTTTAAGTATTTTCCATATTTTGTACTTTAACGGATTATAACTAAGAATTTGCGCAATTACTTTTCTTTAAATGGCTTCGTTACACTATAACACTTAAAACATAATGAAATTTTTAAGTTTTATATAATTATTTTATCCCGTTATTAGGGTGTAATGCATTCATCAATGACAAACAAAATGTTAAAATGTAAAACTCCTGCACGCCACTTTATAAGTTTTTAACAGCTGAACTAACAATAGTTGCTGCTTGCAATCTGATCTTATCTTTTATGTTCAAAACGTGTTGATAACATCGTGGATTTATTAACTTATATTAAAAGAATCAGTAATTTTAGTTTGTTTTGTTTTTTTATTAAGATTAATGATGACTTTTAATTTATTAATATAATCAAACACTTCACTTTCAGTGGACTCTTAATTTTCAAAATATTGTTGCAATATAAGGATTGCATAGTTTGCTTCATTATTTGATGGTAGGATTCTGACTTCATCTTCTAATTCATCTTCGGACAATGAGTTTTTGTTAGTTGTTTTAACTTCTAAAACGATATCATTTTCCTCAAGTGTACCGCAAATAACAGCTTTATTGTCTATTTCTATGTATTCATTGAAGGAAATCTCAGAGTTTATTGTATTCCACTTTGCAAGCTCCTCATCAGAAAAACATTCTTCCAAATGATTTTCCTTAAATTCTGTGTAAAAACCCGATTTCTTAAAACAATTCTGAATTGTTTCTGGTTTAATCTGACTCCATGACAAACGTATCAAACGCACATCATTGAGAACATTTATTGCTTTAATGGTTGTTGTCCATTTGCTCTATCATTTGCAGTACAATTTGTTTACGGTAAAATTGTTTAAAATTGTGAATGACACCTTGGTGGAAGTACACGGACAATATCAAAGAAACAAACCGGATTCCAGGATTTTCTTCAACAACAAATCAATTAAACATTTTATCTAAAAAGGTTTACCTACTTATTTCGGGATTTTCTAAAAATTAGTTTAACATTTGGTTTTAAACCGGATGGGTAATGAAAAGGAGCCGCAATGAATCATCCCTTAATCCTTTCTTTGAAACCTGTTTACTATCGCCGGCTACTTACTGACACTTAGGCACCTTAAATACAATAATCACAAGAAAACTACCTAAAATTTGCTAAGAATTCACATTTTTGGTTTCAAAAGTAATAAAAAGATATGTGGTAAATATTCTTCCAGTCTACAGAAGTTGTTAACAACGATTTGTTTTAACGTATAGACTTAGTAGTGAATCAGTGCAAACAATAATCTTTTTCTTGTTTACTGAGATTTTGATTTGTATGTTCAATATGGCAGTCACGACAATTAGTCGCCGCAAGCGGCTCGTTTTCTAACTAAGAGGAGAGAAAAGTTTTCGCGACTGCTATATGAATTTGGAAAATAACTATGATTCCAAAACGAGCCGGATCGACTCGACTCGAAACTCGACTCGATTTCGAGTCGAGTTTCGAGTCGAGTTGAAACAGATTATTTCGAGTCGAGTTTCGAGTCGAGCTTGAATATTTGTTTTCTAGGAAAGCTCGGCTCGAGTCCATCACTAAATTTTTGTGTTGTATCGTACCGATTTTGTTGTTAAGCTATTAATCTGGTGAAGAGGATTATCCCGCAATTTTAGTTTGGTGAATTTCTAGTTACGTAAGAATCGTTCAGTTGTCAAATCATTGTTACTAGAGTTCCGTGTAAATTTCCCGTTTATATGAAAGTAGAATTGGTTTAAAAGAATTTGTTTAATGTTGATTGATAGCGAATTTCTAATTAATACACTGACCCATTTAGTAGTGACAAACTAATCATAGCACGTTTCCTGTTGTGCAGAAACTAAAATAATTACCCTCAACCAGCATTCAAGTTAAATTTAGTATCGTTTCAGTTATCATTACACTAATAAAGAGTTTATTAGTTAAGGAAATTATTGCAGATAGTTATGTCAAAGTTTAGCGTTAGAATAAAATGAAATAGAATTTAAAATTAAAATAGTGTTCCCGAAATGTTCCAGGTCAGCAGCTTTGTACTGCGAATTTTGTGTTTGGTCAATATTGTGTTTTAGTGTAATGTGTTTGGAGCCTTCCATTTGCGAAAGGAAAATTTTCTTTTGAACATTATTTTGGATTATGGATAACTGTTTGATGGTATTGTCTGTTTAATGATATTGTTTATGTAAAATTTATTTGGGATCCCGAAATTACGTAATAGTTATGATAGATTTTTTTTCTTATTCAAAATGGTTATTGTGAATATTTCCATCTTTCTTATTTATTTTTTGTTTCAATCTACAGATTTCAAATTTATTTATCGTTTGATATAATTAAGCCTCAACAAACTGCAGATGCTTTTTTTGTCAATTAAGATTTTTTTATTAATGACTAATGTGTTTGATTAATTAACGTCCATTTTAAATGGGAAGTCATATCCAACTGGGACTTCCCGAATTTTCTCAACTTCAATCAGTCTTGTGGCGTCCACTATTTTTTATTTGTTCTTGACTTTACTTAATGCGAAACTTTTGGGGTTAACACCTACACCTGTATTTGAATCTGCAGAATTAGAGATCTCAGCCGGAGTATTACCGTTCAGTAAGTATTGTTTAATTTTGATTTATTGAGATTACAATGACGTCCATAGTGCGGCGTGTTTTATGTTTAGTATTTTCAGTAAAGTAAGTCCAGTAGAGTAATTAAGTTTGCTACAAAATATTCCCATACACATTCTTCTATTGTTATATAAACCCCCACTTGAGAGTCTATAACAGTCTGAATCATTGGAGTACGTTTAATAACTGAAGAAACAATGGTGCATTACTAACCGCATGAACTATTTAGTATTAATATTTTATCAGCATAATAAATATATCTTCGTCATATCTCCATGTTATCTTTAGTCAGATATATCCACCAGTTACCTTCCAACCCCAGTATCAATCCAATAAACAAATAAAAAGAGGGCGAAGACCAGACAGATTCAAGTAGGTCTAAAGAGCCCAGAAGCAGTTGATTGTGGTAGACTGTGATCAAACTATGGCAATCGAACGTTTGCATTTGCTATATTCGAACAAAATTATTAAAAAACATAGACTTCTACTAGGTATTTAGTATTCATTTTTTTAGTAGATATCTTATCACCATTTCCAAAGTTCCGGATTGTTTATTCTAATCTAGAGACATAAACGATTTTTCAAAAGGGCCAAGAGGAGTTCATTAAATAGAAGAAATAGATATTATTTCTTTAAACGTAATTTTCAACAAGAATGTCTCAGTCCAATCGTATGAATCGAAACAAAAGCTTCCTAATAATATATTTTCTAGTTCTCGAAAAAAAATTGTGAAGTGTGTAAAATTGGAAATAATTAACCTTCAATAGTTTTTCTTTTTGGATGTAATTTTTATTTTAAGAACGCCACAAAATAATATTAATTACAAAAATTACTTAGGTTGACATCTGTATGGTGTATTTGATAGTGCACGTATTTAGTATACGGTTTAATAGGTTCGTAACTTGGATAAATTATACTAATCATATTGCTGTTTCTCAATAAACAGAAGCAAAGAAAATGACGATAGCACGATTTGCAAACCGTAGTGTTTAGTACTTCTTAATATTGCTAATTTAATAGAAATATTATTATCTAACTACAAATTAATCGTTTGATATAAAGGTTTCATGTTTGATGCATCATTGAAATCTCTATTTGGACTTGTTTGCACATTCTATACTTATCCATGTAATAGGTGTAGAAAAATCAAAACAAAACGGTTAAATTGATAATTTTATATTTTTGTAAGCATGCTTAAAAGAAATACACATAAAATTAACAACATGTGACATAAAGGTGTTAGTTAAATAATACTACGGATTAGAATTTTGGCAGGTTGAATTTTCATAGTTGATATAGCTCTAGACAATAACAACTCCAGAACTAACAACAGGCGTAAGTACTCCGGATGCAGTGTAAGTAGCAGCAGGAACGACTAATGGAGAAGAGTAAACTGAGGATACTACAGGTACTCCACCAGCGACTAAAATTTGGGGTTTAGGTTCAGGAGCGGGGGCGGCGAAGGCGAAAGCCAAGATGGCGGCGAAAACGAACTGAAACATATAATAAGTACCTAATAATATTGTCCATCTGACACTCGTATTTAAAGTTCCTATTTAACAATAATTGTTAAATTTAACAATAAATTGTTAAAATTCATCAATATCATCATCAAGGATTAAAATATTTTATTTTAAATCACAAAAATATATAGATCAGAGTAGAAATAAAACATTTTACTTACCAATTTGTACATTTTGAAGAGAGTTGAAGAAGTATTTGATTGCTACGATCAAATGATACCCGTTATGAATCTCAGCTTGTTTATATACAGATTGATCGGGTCATTGATCATAATGTAAATTTTAAAACGTCAACAAAGGGAGGAGTGCACGAAAACCATTTTCATGACGTAACTACGTGTGTTTATCTTTTTTGCGTAGTTTTTATTCCAAATATTCAAATTGATTTATTAATTCTTAAAAACTGGCACAATTCAAGTATTCTAATTAAATAATCCAGCGGTGATTTTCGCACAGACTTAATCTTCGTTTAATCTTTGTTAGGTTGTGTTTACATCGATTTGATTCTATTATTATCCTGCTTAAAAGATATTCTGAGTTTAAGTGCATTATTTACCTCTATTCAGTTCATTTACAAAAAGCATTTTGTTAGATAGAATTTGTTTATAAACAAATGTCGAAGATTGGATGAGTAATAATTTTTGTTATTATTCATTTTTGATATTGAAACTTCTTTTTGTACTTTCACGTACTTGTTGTTATTAATGGGTAGTTAGTACATATCTTTATTGGGGTGTGAGGGTATTCAATTTTTTTGTATTCAAATTTTTCGTTTTATTCAAATCATTCTTTTTGTAATATATGTATGATCTTGCATCATACTTCCTTAAATCTGAATAATTTGTGTGAACACAAAATCGCGTTTACCATTAAGAATTCAAGCTTATGTATTGTGAACACACATTTCTTTTATTATTCTTCGTGTTGCGATAATATATGTAGATGATAGCAATTAATTCTATGAGCTGCCTTGAACAGTGTTGATGCTGATCGTTACTTCTTACAATCTCTTAGAATCTAAACAAAGAAACAGTAGAAGTGACATTAATAATTATAAAATTATGCACAAAAACTTCCAATCACATACTTAGCTAGCTACAGAGCTTGAAATATCACTTTCTCGTAGCAGAGGTAATCAATGAGAGAACATAAGATATCTATTCATAATATATACATTACCCCAGAGTCCAGCTACACAGTTGCAACAAGAGTACGCTTATCATACGATTTCTTATATAATCATACAGAGCGATGCACAGCATCTGAAGATATTCCAACCGGATTGGGATTGGATACCTTGGCAGTGCGACATCAGCGATTTAATCAAACCTTAATCGAAATTTTACATAGCGTTTTTCTACCTTTGTTTTTTTGTACAATTCTTACTAAATTTTATAGCACAATTTCGCCTAGTCTCTCATTTCCCAAGAATTTCAGACCACTCTGTTAGGCATTAGTTGACGTTCTACTTCCTAAGGTATTCTTTAATTAAGTATGCCGAAGTTAATTATGCTATTAATGAATAGATGCAAAATATGCTGAAATTCACAAATCACAATATAATTAATTTATACAGTCTTGGTAGTATAGGGACTAGCGTGCTTGTCTCTCACCCAAGCGGCCCGGAATCGACTCCCGGTACCGGCAGATGTGGTTAAGGTTTTCTGCTGTTTTCCTTAGCTGTAACACAAATGTGGGATTTGTGATATACTATCTGTTTAGTCGGTCGCAGACGCATGTTGGGCCTGCATAATAATAATAATAATCGCCCCTCACTCCCGCACAAGCTTCTGGGGCCTGGTTCGCCAGGTAATGGGTAGTAACAATTATTATTATTATTATAATTTTAAATTTTTCGTCCAGTTATTTACGTTTCAAGTCGTATCATGTGTCAGATTAAACGTCTTCATGTCTCAAATTCCCCTTGGTAACATTTTCTATAACACCTACTTCATAGAAGCGCAAGGCCACGGCAGAATGACAACCCACTCAGGGTTACGATTGAAATTGACAACTTTATCATTTAAAAAGACAGCTCAGATCTCAAAAACGACACTCACATTCTGATACAAAAACCAAATCTGAACTTTGCGGGTCTTTTTCGGTAAACCGCTCCAGGTGTGTCACATCTATTCAGTCAACCACTTCACTTGTAATTATCGTTTGTAACAAGCTCATACAAGCTGTCTGACATTAGTTTCGTTTTATCTAAAATCCAATTTGGTGTATAAAATATAATTTTCTTTTGTAGGTGCGACAGGCAACTGTATTTCAGGAAATATTTCATAATACAGACATTTCTATTTATTGTAAAATTGGTGGTTTCCAGTTGTAACCAAGTTAGCACTTAAACAAATAAAATCTGTTTCCCACGTTTTGATATCTTGCTTTAGTTACGTATTCCTTTACATTTAACTTAATATTATTTAAAAAGTAAACAAGATGCTCGCTTGTAGGCAATAAAATGGGACACAAACGAGAACTTATCTATTTTATTATTTTATTTTGTATAAATAATGCGGTATACAGGTTTCTTTGAATTATAAAATTTATAGAAGAATAAAGTGCTTCTAAAATTATTATTCTTGAGTGGTTAGACAGTGTTATCGCTTCGAATTTTAAGTTTAATAGTTTTATGCACTTTTTAATAAAATAAAAGTGAGAATTTCGTCTATTTTATTATTGACGATGCATGTTGTCATACTTAAGTTAAGTTTCGAAGTCTCGAGAGGTTAGTCTGTCCAGTCTAGCCTCACGTAGCAACTTGTTACGCGTTTTTAAAGAGAGTTTTTGGAAGCTCCGTCTCGTATTGTAGGTTTAGTGTAAGATCAACTATTTGTGGAGATTTTCTGTACAATAATCTGCTGAGAGTGTCTCTTTTTATAAGAGTTGCATTTAATGAAGGTAATGAATCGTACGATCTAGTTTACTTCAAAGAACTGGGGATTTTGTCATAACTTAGTGTAACCGGTAGCGTGGTCGAGCTGGATTACAAGTAATAATACCTAGAGAATAAATTCCTGTAACCCCTACAAACTACAAATCAAACGTTAAATGTATATAGGTAGCCCCTTTTGGTTCCTGGGTGATGGATGGTAATCAGTTTCTCCAATACAAGTATCAATAATAACCAACATCAACTAACAATACATTTATTCACCAACTTACCAACTAATAGCTCTAACAATATAATTATTTAAAATTCTGATTTTTAATTATACAAACTTTCTGACTTGCCAAAAATGTTTCTTTCTTAGGAATAATGAAACCAGAACTGAACTGTGAAAGAAATTAACTTTACCAGCAAGGTTAAAGGAAAATAACAATTGAGAACTTCTTTTCCAATTAATTTTGAAGACTCATTACTTTAATTTCATTGCACTAAGAATTACTAATCAATACTTTCTTCTACTAAAGTTTTCAGGTGCTGGCAAAATATTTGTTTCAAAGTTCATATTAGTTTATTTTGCTTAGCTATATTAAATTGGTTAATTTAATATAGCTAATAGTAATTTATAATATATATAATATTAGCATTAAGAAATATAATTATTTTCTTTCATAATATTTAACAATTATGTAGGACAAACTATTTTATGTTATCTAAACAATCTTCCTCAATCAATTTTCTATTTACTAATTTTAAATTTTAGATTTTTACTTAATAATATCTAGATTATTTTTGTGATCTATCTTATATAATATATAATTTGAAGACTCCAAAGACGAAATATTTGCTTTCATCTTGGGTTTCTTGGTTACATTAGTACCGACTAAAGGGGATGTCTTTTAGTTGAGATTATCTGAATTATTAGAGACGAATAATACGTGTCTAAGTTACGCGTTTTAGTAATAACAAGCTAATGTCCATAATTCCATTCAAAAAACAAAAGTAAAATGCATATTAATTTAATTTAAACAACATTGCACATCGTTACTTTGGTCGCAGTTAAAGTTTTAAAACCAATTTAATAATAAAATCAAGTTTAATATTAGAAATTATGACACCATTCGATGATGTACTTATTGAATACAGAGTTCAGAATTTAGTGAGCTGCTAGTTTTTCGCAACGTTATTTGAACAGTGTTGGTAGTGGTTATAGTTACATGTGTTACATTTTTTGTCAACGATCACAATATATACTATATCTATGTTAATTAAGGAATTTTATGCAAATGTATTTAGAATGGGATCCCAAATTAATTAACCGAACGTGTAGAAATTCATGTTGCGAATAAGTTTTCATTAACTGTTGTGTATTTTTGTGGTGTATTGTTGTAAACAATTTTTCGAATATACAGAATTCAAAACTAATATTCATTGCTAGAATTTGGCGCGACAAATTGTTGGTGTTTCATTCACAACATAACTCTTAGAAATAAAAGAAATACTAGTCATAATAGATTTTACGTAAATTATGGGGGAATCTTTTTCCGAATTGTAGATTCACAATTTTTGCTATTTAACAATAAATAATTTGGGTGGAGCCCTTCTATCTTTTAATTGTTCCTGTGTTTTATTCCAATTTAGCAAGCTTTTGCGATTAAAACCCACGATATTTAAGCATAACTTGAAACAATAATAAATCTTTCCAGGAGGCCTGTTAATGCAAGTGCTTATTTGATTTTGAGGAATTTTAATCAGTTGCAAGCGAGACCCAAGTAGCGGATTATTTTTAAGTAATTGTTGAGATTAAGGTTGTTTCAATTGACTACCCCAATCGTGGGGCCTTTTGAGTATATTTGTTTACTGTATACGTTTGGTAAGGTACAGTTGGCACTCATCTCAGAGCTTTTATTTGGTTATTCATGCCTTTGAAAAAGTTTGACTGTTAGGTGGACGTTTGCATTATATTAAAAATATTTAATGTGTGTAACTAAATATAGTTACACACCTAATGTCATATCGCTTTAAACTAACTTTTGTCTATTTAAATCAATCGCTATTTTGTAATTATTAATTCTTCCTTGCTTAATAATAATAATAATAAATTAATTTATTTCTCTATCACAATTTAATCAATACATATTAAGAAAATAAAGTATACCTAATTATATAGAGAAATCATAAGGCTGCCAATTCAAATTAGTAGTTTCCTACCCTTGCTCTTCCATTGGCACCTTAACCTACTAATATAATTACAAATAAATAATATAGTTGCCTATTTCTAAAATATAAACTAAAAATATATAGAAAAAAAGAACAAAATATTCTGTGACTGCGTTATTTCACATACTAAATCGTTCCACGTACAGTATAAAAGATACGTAAGAAATGAAAAACTGCGTATATCCTGTTTGTAGTTCATATAGATGCTTATACATACGAATCTTAAAAGCATTTTGAGAAAGTTCGTTTAATTTCTGTGGTAGATATTGTTATAGATTTTATAAATTTGAAATTGAGAAGAACGTTCAGACAAAGCCGATTTATGTTGAGGTGGAGAAATTGTTCCTTTACATCTTGAATTTAAAGTATGTACATCAGCTCTGAATTTAATTTTGTTGTGTAGGTAAGCTGGCTGCTTAGTTTGAATAATCCTGTGACAAAGTGAAGCAAATCGCAAACAACGTCGATTTTCATTATTTAATCATTGCAGATCTTTCAGCTTGTGTGTTATATGTTCGTATTTACGTATGCCAAATATCAACCGCAAGCATGAGTTCTGCACTCTTTGAATTTTACGTGAAGTATCCTGTGTAATCGAGGATCTGTAAATTTCGCTACAATATAAAAAGTTAGATAAAACAAGTGAATTACAAAGCAGGGTTTTTGTTTCAGTAGTTAATATTTGTCTATGGGGATAGATTAATTTAAGTGCTTGAATACTTTTATTTATGCGCGTGTGTATGTATTTCTCATATCGGAAGGTATTATCTATAATAAGACCTAAATTCTTAGCTTCCCTTTTGATAAGAATAGAGATCCCACCAATCGCTACGTTAATGTTGTCAGTTAAAAATTCAATAAAGTCTTTATTTCCAAACAAGATAACAACTGATTTTTGAGAATTTATAATTGAAGAGTGCTGTTGTGACACCATATTTATAGCATTGAAATCGGCGTTAATATCACGTACAGCATCTCAATAATTAATTGTACAAAACGAATGCAGAAGTTGAGAATCGTCAGCGAACATTTTCAATTTACACGTTTTAACGTATGTGTGAAAAGTGGAAGTATATATTATGAAGAGAAGGGGCCCTAATATGGAACCTTGAGGTGCTCCTCTTACTACTGGTAAAAAGCTAGAAATCTCATTGTTTATTGCTACACACTGTACGCGATTGGCTAAGTAACTTTCAAGGAGTGAAACCGCAGAATCCGACAAACCAATGTAATTAAGAGCAGATAATAATATTTTATGATTTATTGTATCGAAAGCCTTGCTGTAGTCGAGCAATGTGAGAACCGTTATTTCATTTTGGTCACTAGCAGCTAGTATTTCATCTATGACGTACAACAAGGCTGTCGTAAAACTTCTGTTTGGCCTAAAACCAGATTGTGTCTCTGGAAGTATACTATTGTCATGTAGGTACTCTCGTAATTGCACGTTTATAACTTTTTCATAAATTTTGGATAAGACAGGGAGTAAACTAATGGGCCTTAGGTCTTTAAATTCTTCAGGTCTCAATTTTTTGGGTAGAGGAATAACTACTGCTTAAATGAATGCGCACAGAATATTTTTAGTGATTCAAATAATCAAGAACTGATGCATATGAAATTCAACTCGTCAACAACTTACTATTGCAATTTAATCAAACTGAATTTTTTGATCATCATTGATTTTATTTTATCAAATACGTCCGTAGTAGAGTACTTTTATTAATAAATATTTGATTTTTATTAATGGCTTCATATCAAAATCATCATATCAGTTTGTTCATTTAAGCTAAAATATATTTTCCTCAATATCTTTCACATAAAGTTTAATTTTTTTTAAATTATGTGGTGCAACTGTAATTGCATATATTTGTTTTCAATTTATCTTAATCAAAAATGCGTTATAGGGTAACGATACGTATTGTAAATATGAGGTGAATATGCTAATCATAGTTTTAACAAATTCAGTTTATTAGCAATTTAGTTGATTTCATGTAAGAAAAGATCTGCAAGTTTGAAACGTTCGATTTTCGGATTATAATGCGTTATTACGTAACATATTATTCGATTGTTTTTTTTTTTAATTAAATATATGGCATCAACATCTAGCTCATCTCGTACACTCTCATCAGTTTGATCCCGATTCTTTGGCGTGATGCGTTATTTTCTGAACTATTCAAGCCATAGATTCCTTTTGTAAAACTCTTTAAACAGTTTAAGGAACTTTAAATGGTAAACAGTTAAATATTATGAAGAAATACTGTAATTAGATTGAAACATTTACATTAACATATAGTCAACATCCATTGCATTTAAAGCCCATTATGATTATAAAATAATTTAAATGCATATGTTGAAATTCATAATTTGAAGAATCGTGTTGGCATAATATTTAAATTGTATCATTTAAAAGAATTCTTTATGTTTTTAAATGTCGTACAGAAAACTTAAGTACGAATATAACTATTACGAGAGTAAAGCAGAAAGGCGTTTGAAGTAACTAAATGTGGATCTGTAAACTCAAATACCTCCTATAAAGTTATGCAGTATAAATTATAAATAACATCTTTATAAATGATTGGATAAAGATTTTTATGTATAAATAAATAAATGATATTATTGGAGTTATTTATTTTTGTTGATTCATATTCTGGTGTTATAACGGAGTGAAGGAATTCGGTTCTTGAATGATTGAGACCGATTCACGTTAAGATGTAGAACTCCGTTATTGTGGAGTATTGCTACTAATATATTATTTGTTTAAATTAATCATGCTGGCGCCCCTCTCCATAGCTCTATCAATCAGCTGGCATTCCAATTCATTCACAACCTACCTTAATTTAAAAAGAGACGAGCCGTGCTTATTGTTTACGCTTAACCGAGGCCAAGTTATGTATAATGTATTATTTTTTGTATTGTAACGTTCTTTTTCAAATAATAATACAAGTGCTGTTTAAATCGTCTATTCACAAACAAATATTTATTTCTATACACTAATGAATACACTATAAATTAACGCTATGATTATAAAACATTAAAAACTATTATTTACAGACTATGAATTTCTAATACAACATTTATATTCACTATTTATTTTGTAATACACAGTTAATGACTTGCTGTTGACTGCCTCTCTTTTATCCGCAATCCGCTTTTATATCCTCATATAAACGCACCAGAAATCGCTGGAACCTTCTATGTATTCTAGAAAATGCTAGAATAAACCGCGTCTGATTTACATGCTTGTGCGATGCGTCAATCTCTCGAAGGCGGCAGAACACACCACCTGTCGCTCGAAAAGAGGTTCGTTCCTTTTCTCTCTTGTTACACTGCCCCCCTCTTCAAGTCTGTTCTGTCCCAGAACAGGTTTTATGCTCTGGTTCCTGTAGAACGGGTCATGACGATATCGACAGTCTTCACCTCGACTACACGTTCCATTACGGTAGAAATAACAGTCTACACTCTTCGTTGGCCTTAATGCGGGTTGTGGGTCAAAATTGCAGACGAAGATCTTGACGTCCGTACCTCTAAAGACAACCTCCAGCATGTTTCTAACGATTCTCCAATCCAGCTGGTCCCGCCCACAGCCGAGTTTGGGAACTGCCAATTTGTTAATTCCCCTGGTAAGCAACTCGATCCTCAAATTCCATAGTGCCCTCCACAAGTCGGCGTAACTCGGTTTCTGGTAGTAAAACTGCTTGGTTACCAAGTAGTAAATGGATCGGTCATGATCAGGCAAGCTTAAGGATTTACCAACAGAGGGATTTTGTTCTCGAAGTTCATTCAGCCGTTGAAACTTCGCTTTTTTCCCAGAAAATATAACTATAAACTCATTATAAAAAAGTTATGAAAATACATGAAAATACTTCATACTTACTGTATCTGAAAACTCAAAAAATATCTGCCACAGCTTGAGATTTAAACTCTCTCTTTACAAATTAAATTATCAAGTCGTAGGTATTGGTTCCACAGCTGTATAAATTGTGAAAAGGAATAGATAAGGGTTTTAAACACAATTAAAAACTCAAAAAGGGCGCCATCTGGTTCTGATGCTTTAATTAATTATTAATTAACTAATCAAAGATGTTATTTTGAATAAGCATTAAAATTTACTAAACCCATTAACCAGAAAATGAATAAAGTATTTAGTTGAAACACAAATTTTGTTTATTACAATTGTTAAAGAAATGAAACTAAGCTTTCATGACCAACATGGTTCCGTTTTAGAGATCCATCAGTTTTGCAATAATAATATTTATTAAACAAAGAAGAGGGTAGGGAATACACATATAAGGGTAAACAAATAAGACACACCTTGTACATTTATTGCTGATCCAATCTAGTTTGATTGGATTATAATTATGTTCAACAGTTAATCAATAAGGAAGTTCACCAAGAACATCTCGTTTAATAAAGGAAACAAACAGGAAAACTTATTGGATTAACCACCAAATTGTTCAAAACACATACTATCGTTATTAGAAATTTACATTGACAGTTCATGATCGCAAAATATTTCCAAAGAATCTATTAGATCAACCATAAAAATTGTTCAAAACAATTTAATTTAAACATTAACCTTTTTATTTACTGAACTTTTCCTGAACCAAAAATTTATAAACAAACCTCTGAAGGAAATTAGGCAATTTATATAAGTTCAACCATATCAAAACAAATGAATTGCAATTAAGTTAAAGCTAAAAGATTTTATCTATCAAGGAGAGCTCTCTCGAAAGAAAATTCATAAACATGACATTCTTAATATTTAAATTACAAACAAATACCTATATAATATTACAGTACCTTGCATTTTCCTTAATTAAACTCATAGAATACCATCCGACAAGTCCGGTAGAAATTGGAAATTCGCTTTTCATTTGAGGAAATTGTGATAAATCTCGGCGTTGCATCAAAGTCTAAGTTCTGCATACCAAAACGTGATCCAATCTTGATTGATAATAACAGCTCATATAGTTTCATAAACCAGTAAAATCAAGCACGAAAAATAACCAAGATATTTTAATTGGTGCCTATTTAATAAAGTCTTTAATTTTCACTCAGAAAAACTAACGGAACTGTACTGAAGCTCTCAGTTATTTTAATTCACTGATTGCATTAACTGCACTCAAATTCTTTAAGAGGAAGGTTAATTTTACAAACACACAGAAATCGATTGAAATCGACTACATTTAGAATTTCGTTAAATAATTCTTCCGATAACGTGAAACGTATTTACTTTTAAAACTTTCACAAGTCACAAAAGAGCGGTAAAACTATACGGGACGGTAACTAGAATTTCTCACGATTCTATAGGATTAAAAACTGTAATCCATTGGCACTAAATTAAACGCAATCGATCATTATTGACCGTTCACTTGCAGGGTGCTGTTCACCAAACTCCCCGTCTCAAGATCTGTCTATTTGTTAGTGTCTCGTCAAAATCGAGCGAAGCCCTTTTTATAACCTTCGATTCGGACTACTACGCGGCTCAACATCTGGTATTCGGCGGCTAGGGCGCCTATTACATGGCCCACCATAGGATTTTAGACCTTACGTATAAAAAACAGTACCAACGTTCTTTCCCGCTTAAAGCGCACATGTGAGCTAAAACGCTGGCTGTAGACGAATTGCTACGCCGCATTGACTTAAAATTTAACACGCAAATAGCAGACAAAGGAAAGTGTATCTAAAATCGTATCACTTAAAATATTTATCGAAATATTTAAATGAGATGACGAAACGCTTCTCATAGTTTCTTTTCAAGGTTTCTTTTTGAAGAACTTGATATTATTTTTAAAATGCCAGGTCGCAAGATACGAAAAACGACATCAGAATGACGTTACATTATTTCATTATAGCAAATATTAAACATTCCCGTCCTAAAAGGTGCTTTTTTATTTAAGATGTTTATTTGATGACAGGCTAGTTTAAATTAAGCGACGTCCACAGGACCGAACTTAGGATTTTTAACAAGAATTACTACAAAATTCTATGTACTAAATGCTGGTAGGAAATGTACCCGTTACACTCGCCCACTCGTCAATGAAAAAGAAAAAAACAATAAAAAAAGAAAAGCTGTGAAGCCCGTCTTATCTTTATACTTGAAACTAACGAAATGCCAAAAGGTATACGAAGATACCAAACTAGTATCAAAACCAGAACACACCCAAAAGTGCTTAACGCCCAAATCTATAAGACCAAAAGTGTCTAAACATTCAAAAAAGGAAAGAGGAAAGGAAAAGGACTACCCGGCTAGGAAAATAGAAAGGAATAAAGGTAAGGAACGCCGAATAGAGCTGAAAGGAAGCCATCCTAAAAAAATGTCCTCACCGAGCATTCACGCAAAAAAACCGAAGGTGTTGGAGAAGCCAGACGCACCAACGGGGACCCCGTAAGTCATATACTAGGAAAGTCAATCTCAAAAAACACTCACCAACATCATAACTTGTAGCAAAAGCTACCTATACTGATTCTAGTATTCGCACAAGAGAGTGCAATAGCAAGGTGCCGCTTAGGGTACCAAACGGCAACACCCCGAGATCTCCAGTTTACAGTCGTCCGATATGGCACTAACTGAGCCTTCACAGATCGAGAAGAAAGAAGGAAGAGAAAGAAATAAAAGAATAGTACACAAAGCTGGAAAAGGAAACCTACACAGATAGTACTTCACTCCAGCAGAAGCCAGAACAAGAACCAATTCCCCTACAAAACACCCACCGTCCAGCGTTAGGACCTCCTTCTACCGTCAGAAAAGGTTCAAGCCCAACCACTACCAAAACAAAGCACTAACCGCCACCAGAAGAACGTCACTAAACTAAGAAAGTAGTCAACACTACCCATTCATCACTACATACACTCTGAATACCTATACAAGGTAAGTATATACCAAACGATATACCAAAAGTAAAATTCAAGCTCAATACTTGAACGAAATGACGTAAATCATAACTGAAAGTCAAACGGTATAGAGTTACTAAAACTCCTTTTCAAATTCTAACATAAAATAGGTTGCCTATAACTAAAATTCAAACGATATGAAGTTACTAAAACTATTATTAAATTCAAACCCAAAATAGGTTAGACATAACTATAAGCTAAGAACTTAAGGTTGATAAAACCTCTCTCAATCACACTCCTCAGGTTATATAGAAACCTCATCTTATTCTTAATGAAAAGTCATCAGACTGTATTACAAGCTAAAAATTAAGGTTAATAAACCTTATCATATAACGCAATAACTGCAAACTAAAGGAATCAAGGTTAATAAACCTCTTCGGAATTAAATATTTACAAGTGGATAAATTAAGGTTAACAAACCCTCATATTTACCAGTGAAACATGCTAAATCTTAACCAACGATTGGACGACTTAAAGTTACTAGAACCTTTTCAGATAGTCTCCAAATATATTGGGTCGTAGCTATTAACTGAAAGAAATAAGGTTAATAAACCTATTCATAATAATTGAAGTCCGTTAACTTCAACGAAGGACAATATAGCTGAAGGTTGAAAACCTTTTCAAAGAGCTTATTGAATATAACAATAAAATAGATGGTATCAGTTCTACTGAAACGGAAAAAGAAGGAAGCACAATAGTGCTTTGTTCTAAAAAGAACAGATTCCAACATTGCTAATTCGTCCCTTAGAACGACAGAAAAATAGAGAGCAACATGCACTAAAACGCAAGACGTTACAAACAACTGTAACACAAAAATCCCACAAAAGGTACGGTAGTGGGTCAAAATCCCACAAAAAGGTAGGGTAGTGGGTCAAAATCCCACAAAACCAGAACCTCCGAAAAGATGGCAGAAACCGCACAAAGCAAAAGGTCTCACAAAGAGCATGGTTCCCAAAAAGAACCAACAGATTGGTTGGTCAACATAGACCATTAGGACAAAAAGTCCTCAAAGAAGGTAGTCGAAGGATGGTAACGGAAAGAACTACCTCAGCTTTACCAGACTTTTACTGGAACCCGACATCGGTGAAGGAATTTCTAAAGCGCCTCCCACCGCGCTATAATAGACAAAAGTCTAAAACAGAAGGTCTAAAGAAATATAAATTTCTATAAGAGGGGAAACAGTTTCAAAAAGAAACATCAAATTTAACTAGTCACCAAAATGACTCGAAGGACCAGAAGTCCTTAGGAAGAAAGTGGTCACAAGATGGTAAAAAGAACCACAGATGCTTTACCGGACTCTTACCGGAACCCGTCATCGGTGAAGGAATTTCTAAAGCGCCTCCCACCGCGCTATAATAGACAAAGTCTAAGACAGAGAGTTGGAGAAATATAAGTTTCTCAAGAGGGAAAGAATATTTCGTAAAAGAAACATACAAATTTGAATTGGTCAACAAAGTGACTCGAAGGACCAGAAGTCCTTAGCGGAGGAGTGGTCAAAGGATGGTAGGAAGGACCACAGATGCTTTACCGGACTCTTACCGGAACCCGTCATCGGTGAAGGAATTTCTAAAGCGCCTCCCACCGCGCTATAATAGACAAGGTTTATAATTCAAAAGAAGTCAGAACCCGAAGGCTTGTTCTAAAAAGAACACGACCTCAAAACTCAATACGATAACACAAAGCTGGACACCATAAGGTCACTAAGACCTTCACAAATTCTCAAATATCATACAAATTCCAACACAGGAACACTCATACTGAATTGTCACAACGAACTGTAACGATACTGAACGGTACACACGAAGCACCATATACTTCAAAAAGCAAAACGGTAATGGCGGTGATCAAAATCACCAAACGGTACGGAACAGAGACCATAATGCCTCCAAAAACACAGTACTAAGCGGCACTGCAAAACGGTACGATACGATATTGCCTGAACGACACGGAACGGTAAATGGCACATGCCAACGATACGATAATAAGACAGAAACTGTCTCCCAAAAATGCAGTACGGTACGAAACTGTACTACAAACTGTATCACAAACGATACAAAATCGGTAAATGATGGATGCCAACGGCACAAATGAAAACTGAACGGCATCACCAAAACCTTACACACTCATTTTCACTTCAAAATTGGTTCAAAACCACAAGACCTAATAGATCTCAAACAGATTTATAATTTAGCTTTTAGAAAAAGCTTATGGAAGTTCAACGAACTTAAATTGTACAAGGACACAAAATCCCAACAGATTATTATGTTTCTGAATATTCAAAATGAAGTAATAACTTCACACAAATCTCTAAATAGACAGAACTGTCAAAATCGGTAAATATATACTGAACACAATAGGGTAAAAAAAATTGTCTTACACCCTGCGTGCTTTCCGACCAACCTACCAAAAAACACCCAAGGGATAAAATATCCCTGCGGTACTCTACGCCAACACAAATCCATACAGGATTTCCAAGAAGATATTCAGTCACTCAAATAAGAAGAGGGCACTCAACAAATCACGCAATCATTGTTTTATGTAACTCCCACAACTAAAGGGGGATAAGAACACAACAGTACTGACCTGACAGAACCATGAAGGAATATTATACCAACAGAAGTTTAGTAAATATTATTTTATTAGAATGGCGAATAGACTCCTCTTACGTACTAAAGAAATCATTTATCAACTTTCAGTGCCACATTCACATTCAATCATACCAAGTGTATTCACCAAACCAAGAATAAGGTTAAAACATGTATTTAGGAAAGATGGCAACACTAAACATGATAAAGGTCGTAAGTTGGACAAGACCTATATTATTATTTAAGAATTAGAAATTTATTGCTGAGAAAAATCACAATGATTTTCCTTTAAATCTTTGACATGGAAATTGCCAACAGGATGTCCATCTAAATCTTGTAAATGATAAACAAGTGGGGACAAAACTTTGGTAACTTTACATGGAATATATTTAGGGGCTAACTTCTTAGAGTAGTCTTTAGAAGCATCAGACAAAGTAAAATTTCGCTTCCAGACTATATCTCCAACAGAAAATTTGAGCGGACGTTTTCGTAAATTATACTGACGAGAATTTTGCTCATAAGCTTTATGTAATCTGGACTTAACATCCTCATACAATTCGGGAAGCTGAGTTAGCTCACGGGTCCAAAAGAGTTTATTTGCAATCTCTAAAGGTTTATTGGGATCGATAGGACTATAAAAATCTCCACTAACTGGAACATGTCGACCAAAGACCATGAATGAGGGAGGAACTTGAGTCGAATCATGACTAGCAAGACGTATTGCCTGGGCAATATCAAAAATATGTTTATCCCATTCACGATGAGAATCTTTAATATATGAGGAAATAGCTGTAACCAGAACTCGATTAACTCGTTCTGTAGGGTTAACTTGAGGATGGTAGCGGGCATTCAACCAAACATTCTGTATTTTAACGCTATCCAGAAAATCTCGAAACTCTTTAGAAATAAATTGCGACCCATTATCAAACATAACGGTTTGGGGTACGCCAAATATTGAGAAAACTTGTTCCTTCAGGAACTTTATCATGGGCTTGGTAGTAGCCTTACGTAATGGCTGTATTAAGACATACTTGGTAAACCAATCGGTAACAACAAACAAGTACTGATTACCAGACTTACTTCGCGGCAACGGACCTAACAAATCCATACTAATCAACTGAAAAGGAAAGCTAACTTTCTTTTCTTTACCCATAAGGCCTGCACGTGAAACATTCTCACTTTTCTGACTCGCACATATCTTACAATTGCGTACATACTTACTGACAGAATATCTAAGTTTCGGCCAATAATATAATTCGGAAATACGGGATAGAGTTTTTGAAACTCCAAAATGGGCAGCTGTAGGTTCATCATGACATTGCTGCAAAATCTGCTTCCTATTAGCAGTGGGAATTACTAGTTTCCAGTCGGAAATATTAGATTCAAGCGGTAATAAGGAAGGCAAGAACTTATATAGTCGATTATTTTCGACTTTAAAATACGGATATTTTTCAGGAGAAGCTTGGACTAATCCTATCATGTTAAGATACCATTCATCAGGTTCGAGAGTATCGATATTCATTACAGAAATAGATCGGGACAAAGCATCCGGAATAATGTTTAGTTTTCCAGGACGGTGCTGTACATCAAAGTCAAATTGGGAAAGACGCATACACCATCTAGCTAAACGACCTGTGGGTTCACGAATGTTATGAAGCCACTTAATTGCTGCACAGTCTGTAATAACTGTAAAAGGGGTACCTTCAACATAACCTCTAAAATGTTCTATACCAAAAATAACTCCTAATAGCTCACGCTCAGTAGCTGAATATTTTCTTTCGGTAGAAGTCAAAGTTCGACTTGCATAGGCAACTGGATGTTCTGAACCGTTCATAATTTGAAACAATACAATGCCCAAGGCTACGTCACTTGCATCAGTCTGTATATAAAATCGAGACGAAAAATCTGGCGAAATTAACACAGGGGCGGAACTAATACGCTGCTTAATCTTTTGAAATGATTGTTCCGCTTCGGAAGTCCAATGAATAGGATCTCCTTTCTTTTTACCTTTAATAAGAGCGGTAATGGGGGCGGAAAGTTCAGCATAATTTTTAATAAAACGTCGATAGTAACTAACTAAACCATTCACACGTTTAACTTCAGTAGTATTGCGAGGAGTAGGAAAATTCAAAATAGCTGACACCTTATCTGGATCAGTTCGCAAACCTTCTTGATCAATAACAAAACCTAAAAACTTCAAAGAAGAACGACAAAACTGACATTTGTCTAAATTAATCGTAAAACCAGCATCTTTCAGCCTTAATCGTAGAAGATCCAAAATCTTAATATGCTCTTCAAAAGTAGAAGACGCAATAATAATATCATCAAGATACACAAAAACTTTCTCATCCAACATAAGTGGACCTAAAACTTTTTCCATGCATTTCTGCATTGTTTGCGGACTATTCGATAAACCAAAAGGCATTACCGTAAATTCGAATAAACCCTTACCAGGCACACAAAAAGCTGTTTTTGCACAAGAAGATTCCTCTAAAGGGATTTGCCAAAAAGCTTTACGTAAATCTATACTGGACAGAAACTTAGCATTACGAAGTCTATTTAAAATAGCATCGGTACGAGGTAACGGAAAAGCATCTTTCTTGGTTACACTATTCAACTTTCGTGCATCATAACATAATCGTAGTTCATTTGTTTTTTTCTTAACTAACAACACTGGACTACTCCAAGGACTATTTGACTCACGAATCACCCCAAGTCTTAACATATCATCAACTTCTTTATGAAGATGAGTCTGCATAGCAGGCGACAGAAGATATTGTCTTTGCTTAATGGGCTGAACATCCCCGGTATCAATATAATGTTTCAATACATTCGTACACCCTAACTTATCGGAAACTAATTCTTCAAAAGCTGAAATTGTTTTCTTTAGAACTGAATTCTGTTTAGAACTTAAAGAAGCTTGGTCGATAATTTTCGTAGCTTCCATGGAGGAAGTGTGGTTTACGGAATTCTCAACTGTAGAAATGGTATTTACGGAGGGTTCTACTGCAAAGTCATACGCTCTTTCATACATATTTAGGTTTATCTTAAAAAGATGACCAAAGTCTACTCCTAAAATAAAAGCTTGGGTAATGGAAGGAACTAACAAACATTTGATATGCTTCGTAACCTTATCTAAAGTAATCGGTAAAATAATTTCGCCTTCACAGGGTTGGATGGTACCATCAGCTGTAGTAACACGAGCAGCTGTTAACTTCTTTTGAAAAGGAATTTTGTTTTCCTTCAAAAACTGGAGACCAGAAGAACCTATGATAGTATTTGATGCACCACTATCTAACAAACAAATAACTGGAAATCGTTGAATCCTAATGAGTATAAAAGGACGATTATCATACGGCATTTTTACACAAAGAGGTGCAATTATTTTGGGAGACATAAAAGATTTTACTTTATCTAACCAAGACTTCCATTCTTCTGAAGAAAGCGAGAAATTACATTTCGTTGTTTGTTTGGGCTGAGAAATTAATTTGCACGCGAACGTGAATTGGGTTGTGGGGTTTTTGTCTTCGGTACCGTCCCGGTTGAACGATTCATCACTACTTGATCCGCAACGATACCTCCTTTGGCGTTTTTTGAATTGCAAACATCACAAGAATTGGAATATACACCAACCTTACCGCACCTATAACAAAATGTACGTCGTTGTTTAGAACACTGCCTATGTAAATGTCCAGTCTGACCGCAATTGAAACAGGATTTATCTGTACTGGATAATTCAGAAATATTAATTTTATTTTCTGCAGGTTTTCTTGCCTGACAATCATTTAATGAAAGACACGCTAAATCTGGTTCTAACAACCCGTTACGCTTGGAAGGTGGTGGATGATACCTTTCCGATCTAATTTTTAATTCTTGGATTTTTCTACAAAGATCCTTTAATGACGATAAGGACTTTATGTCCTGCAAACCTATACGCTCTGCAAAATAAGGATTTAAATTCCTAACTATCTGTTCTACCCTTTCAAGTTCGGTTTTAGGATGTTCTAATCTTCTAAACAAAGCCTCCATTGACATTATGTATAACGAAACGTTTTCATTAAGGCCCTGCGTTCGATTTTTAATCTCATCTAACAGATCTAACTGATAATCGATAGGTAAAAAGTCTCGCTTTAAACATTTAACTAACTCACTCCAATTACTAACTTCATTCTTAATACCTCTATACCATAATAAAGCTGGACCCGAAAATAAATCTATAGCTGAAACAAATAAGTCTTGTTTCGAAATTCGACGAGCCTCACATAAGTCATTAATTTTTTCTAAAAATGCCATCACGCTGTCGCGTCCGGTCTGGCCAGAGTATTTCAAATTCCATTTAAAAACAGGTACAGGCTTAACCATCGGCTGTACTTGTAAAGAATTTTCCAAAAATGACGCATTCGCATCACTAACTTTAATTTCATTATTTTTTGTTCGAAATTCTATCAACAAACCCTGCAAAACTAATAATTGTACTTCAAACTCATCTTTGACTACAACTTGCTCATCCCCACTTACTTCTAATAAATTTATACGGTTCTCTAAATGCAAAAGCCTAGAATAAACTACATTCCCCAAATCTTCCGTTAATTCATCAGAATTCCCAAATATTTTTTCGATATCAACAAATGATTCCTTAATTTGTGCTACATTGGTTTTGAAATCATATGGCTGTTTGAGTGAAACCGACTTTAACGTTTTTTCTTTGGCCAAACTGCCTCTCAAAAGTGCACGACGTTGCAAATAATTACTTACAGGCTTTAGGCCTCTACAGAGAATCTCAAACTTCAATTCATCACCTTTCAAATGGTTAACTTCCATTTTGAAAAAAATACCGTAACAATAAAACTTACTTTTTCGCCACAAATAAGCGATAACTGTAATTAAGCTTTCCAATTTCTTTACAGAAATCCTACAATATTATGGATTCCAATACAAGAATCCTTATCTGAAAACACAATACACAAACACCTAAAATCCTCAAAATATTCATCAACCAATATCTCAAACCTTTTCTTAAACTGTGGAAACAATATTTTATTCGAGCCCCACGTTGGGCGCCAGTGAAACTTCGCTTTTTTCCCAGAAAATATAACTATAAACTCATTATAAAAAAGTTATGAAAATACATGAAAATACTTCATACTTACTGTATCTGAAAACTCAAAAAATATCTGCCACAGCTTGAGATTTAAACTCTCTCTTTACAAATTAAATTATCAAGTCGTAGGTATTGGTTCCACAGCTGTATAAATTGTGAAAAGGAATAGATAAGGGTTTTAAACACAATTAAAAACTCAAAAAGGGCGCCATCTGGTTCTGATGCTTTAATTAATTATTAATTAACTAATCAAAGATGTTATTTTGAATAAGCATTAAAATTTACTAAACCCATTAACCAGAAAATGAATAAAGTATTTAGTTGAAACACAAATTTTGTTTATTACAATTGTTAAAGAAATGAAACTAAGCTTTCATGACCAACATGGTTCCGTTTTAGAGATCCATCAGTTTTGCAATAATAATATTTATTAAACAAAGAAGAGGGTAGGGAATACACATATAAGGGTAAACAAATAAGACACACCTTGTACATTTATTGCTGATCCAATCTAGTTTGATTGGATTATAATTATGTTCAACAGTTAATCAATAAGGAAGTTCACCAAGAACATCTCGTTTAATAAAGGAAACAAACAGGAAAACTTATTGGATTAACCACCAAATTGTTCAAAACACATACTATCGTTATTAGAAATTTACATTGACAGTTCATGATCGCAAAATATTTCCAAAGAATCTATTAGATCAACCATAAAAATTGTTCAAAACAATTTAATTTAAACATTAACCTTTTTATTTACTGAACTTTTCCTGAACCAAAAATTTATAAACAAACCTCTGAAGGAAATTAGGCAATTTATATAAGTTCAACCATATCAAAACAAATGAATTGCAATTAAGTTAAAGCTAAAAGATTTTATCTATCAAGGAGAGCTCTCTCGAAAGAAAATTCATAAACATGACATTCTTAATATTTAAATTACAAACAAATACCTATATAATATTACAGTACCTTGCATTTTCCTTAATTAAACTCATAGAATACCATCCGACAAGTCCGGTAGAAATTGGAAATTCGCTTTTCATTTGAGGAAATTGTGATAAATCTCGGCGTTGCATCAAAGTCTAAGTTCTGCATACCAAAACGTGATCCAATCTTGATTGATAATAACAGCTCATATAGTTTCATAAACCAGTAAAATCAAGCACGAAAAATAACCAAGATATTTTAATTGGTGCCTATTTAATAAAGTCTTTAATTTTCACTCAGAAAAACTAACGGAACTGTACTGAAGCTCTCAGTTATTTTAATTCACTGATTGCATTAACTGCACTCAAATTCTTTAAGAGGAAGGTTAATTTTACAAACACACAGAAATCGATTGAAATCGACTACATTTAGAATTTCGTTAAATAATTCTTCCGATAACGTGAAACGTATTTACTTTTAAAACTTTCACAAGTCACAAAAGAGCGGTAAAACTATACGGGACGGTAACTAGAATTTCTCACGATTCTATAGGATTAAAAACTGTAATCCATTGGCACTAAATTAAACGCAATCGATCATTATTGACCGTTCACTTGCAGGGTGCTGTTCACCAAACTCCCCGTCTCAAGATCTGTCTATTTGTTAGTGTCTCGTCAAAATCGAGCGAAGCCCTTTTTATAACCTTCGATTCGGACTACTACGCGGCTCAACATCTGGTATTCGGCGGCTAGGGCGCCTATTACATGGCCCACCATAGGATTTTAGACCTTACGTATAAAAAACAGTACCAACGTTCTTTCCCGCTTAAAGCGCACATGTGAGCTAAAACGCTGGCTGTAGACGAATTGCTACGCCGCATTGACTTAAAATTTAACACGCAAATAGCAGACAAAGGAAAGTGTATCTAAAATCGTATCACTTAAAATATTTATCGAAATATTTAAATGAGATGACGAAACGCTTCTCATAGTTTCTTTTCAAGGTTTCTTTTTGAAGAACTTGATATTATTTTTAAAATGCCAGGTCGCAAGATACGAAAAACGACATCAGAATGACGTTACATTATTTCATTATAGCAAATATTAAACATTCCCGTCCTAAAAGGTGCTTTTTTATTTAAGATGTTTATTTGATGACAGGCTAGTTTAAATTAAGCGACGTCCACAGGACCGAACTTAGGATTTTTAACAAGAATTACTACAAAATTCTATGTACTAAATGCTGGTAGGAAATGTACCCGTTACACCGTCCAAATTTATTTCTAAACACTACTGCGATCCCCCTGGACATACGGAGATCCGCGGAGACACAGTGGGCAATGGAGTAATCACCAGGGACCCGGAAGAGATCTTGTTGCATCTCAGTCGTGACTCCGAATCGCGCTTTTCTAGTTCCAGAGAACGCAGCCATAAATTCTCTAAAGGTTGGCTGATCATCTTCAGGCCTTACGGTATTGATAGCCACCTCAGCCTCATCTTTCCGATCCGGGACTGCGTCATTATTTCCCTCATAGTGCGCCAGACGATTGGAGTGTACCACCTTTGGTTTCCCCCTTGGCAATTTCTGAATACGATAAATCAAGTCATTTATTCGTTTCTTCACCTGGTATGGACCCTCCCAATTTCGCTGTAACTTTGGAGAATAGCCACGACGCCTTTGCGGATTTTATAACCAGACAAGCTCTCCAGGTTGAAACCCTCCTTCTTGGGCTCTCACATCGTACGTAGCCTTCATCCGGTCACTCGCGATTCGACTATTATTTCGGGTTCGGTCGTGAATATCCTCCAACTTCTTCTTTAAGTTGATGACATAATCATTCCCGGCTACCTCCTGCTCTATAGGTGGAGATCCAAATTCCAGATCACACGGTAACCGTAACTCGCGTCCAAACATTACAGACGCTGGTGACTGACCGGTTGTTTCATGGACCGATGCACGATAAGCCATCAGGAACAGATGCAGGTATTGGTCCCAGTCTCGTTGATGATCGGAGACGACCTTGGCCAAATATTTGCCCATTGTCCGATTCATGCGTTCTACCATTCCATCGGACTGCGGATGTAACGGTGTGGTCCGAGTCTTGCGAATGCCCAACAATCGACAGACTTCTCCAAAGAGTACAGACTCAAAATTGCGGCCTTGATCCGAATGCAGCTCCATGTGCACTCCGAAGCGACTGAAAAACTCTTTGACTAGTACGTCAGCAACAGTCGCAGCTTCCTGGTTTGGTAGGGCATATGCTTCTGGCCATTTGGTAAAATAGTCCATTGCCACTAATATGTATTTATTCCCATCGTCGGTTTCGGGAAATGGTCCGGCAATATCTATGGCTATTCTTTCCAGAGGACTACCCACATTGTACTGCCTCATAGGTGCTCTTCGTTTCCCCAAGGGTCCGTTACCAGTGGCACATAGTTCACATTTCCGGCACCACTCCTTCACGTCTTCTTTACAGTTGACCCAATAAAAACGCTCCCTAACTTTCTCCAAAGTCTTTTTCACACCGAAGTGTCCTCCTGAGGCACCGTCATGGAGATGTCGCAATACTGTAGCCACTCGGCTTCTTGGAACCACGAACTGAGACCTAATGGTGGTGCCACTCTCCAGTACTCGCTTCAGGAGATCGTCTTCCACCTTCAAGGACTCCCATTGGGCCCAATATGCTTTGAGCGTTCTGTTGAAAGGGCTGACGGCCTCCCAGGCAGGCCTTTCTCCCACGCGCTTCCATTCCAGTACCATTTTTAGTTCGGGATCAGCCTCCTGCTGTCGTTGCAATTCTTCCGGCAACCAATTGTCGTTGACGATGGTAGTCCTTAATACTTGGCAAACCCTCTCTTCCAAACGAGAGCAATGACGGCAATCCGTTGGACAGGGTCTTCTTGAAAGAGCATCGGCATTTCGATGACTAGTGCCCGCTCGATGTTCGGTGTCAAAGTCGTATCCTTGTAATCGTTCGATCCACCTTGTGACCTGGCCTTCAGGATTACGGAATTGTAGAAGCCATTTCAACGCTGCATGGTCCGTCCTCAATAAAAACTTCCGTCCGTACAAGTATTTGTAAAAGTGCTCAACGGACTTCACGACGGCCAATAGTTCTTTTCTGGTCACACAATAATTCCTTTCGGCTTTAGACAAAACCTTACTAAAATAGCCGATGACCTTTTCTTGTCCATCCTGTATCTGAGAAAGTACACCCCCAATGGCCAGATTACTTGCATCTGTGTCAAGTATGAATTTCCCTTCTGTCCGTGGATAGCTCAATATTGGTGCGGTTGTCAGGGCACGCTTCAGCTGTTGGAAAGCTGTTTCACACTCTCCGCTCCAAACATACTCGCGTCCATCTTCAGTTAGCCTTGTCAGAGGCTTCGCTATATTGGCAAACCCAGGAACGAAACGCCTATAGTAGGTACATAACCCAAGAAAACTACGAACTTGGTGTTTATCTTTCGGTGTTGGCCACTATTGAACTGCACGAATCTTATCGGGGTCGGCTGCCACTCCATTTTGCGATACGACGTGCCCGAGATATTTCACTTCCCTTCTGAATATGTGGCACTTTTTCGGACTCAGTTTCAGATTGGCTCCACGTAGTCTTCGGAACACTTCCTCTAGGTTTTTCAAATGTTCGTTGAATGATTTTCCGACTACAATCACATCATCTAGATATACCAGGCAGGTCTTCCACGACAGCCCTCTCAGGATGGTCTCCATTAGACGCTCAAAGGTGGCCGGAGCGTTACATAGACCAAAAGGCATAACCGTAAACTGCCATAGTCCGGAACCAATAGTGAACGCGGTCTTCTCCCGGTCTTCAGGTTCCATTTCAACTTGCCAATAACCACTCTTCAAGTCCAAAGTCGAAAACCATCGTGAACCAGACAGGGTATCTAACGTGTCGTCGATGCGTGGTAAGGGATAGCTGTCTTTCTCGGTCGCGTCATTAAGCTGCCGATAGTCCACACAAAATCTCGTTGACCCGTCCTTCTTACTGACCAGGACCACCGGTGATGCCCATGGACTGCTGGATGGCTCGATGACCCCTTGTTCTTCCATATCAGTAATAATCTTTTCGGCTTCTGCTCGCCTTGCTAGAGGTAGACGCCTCGGCTGCTGACGGACAGGCATAGAGTTGCCTGTATTGATTTTATGTTTTACTATATTTGTTCGTCCCTTCTGGCTATCGTCAAGAGCGAAGATATCTTGGTATCGGTGAACCAAACCCTGTACCTCTTTCACTTCTGTTCTGTTAAGGTCTTCGCACGAACTAGTAACCATGCCCACTAATTTTCCACCATGGTCTTTGGGCGCTGGTTTTGGAACATCAGCCATACACCTGGCTACTCGGAATACTGGCACACACTGTCCCACAAGGGTACTCTTCTTCAATGTCACCGGATCCCCATTAACATTCATAATTCTCACCGGTACTCTCTTTCCAACCTTGATCAGCGCTTTTCCCACCAGTATGCCACTATGGATCTTCTTATCACAAACAGGCTCCATCATTCGCACACATCCTACCCGAAGATCTCCATCCAAACCCGCCTCGACAACCATCTCGCTTTGACCCGGCAATATCACATCTTCAGTCAGCAAAACCCTTACAATCGGATCTTCTCGTGGGTGCAAAGGAAGTTCTTCGTTACCGACCTTCAAAACACCCTCTTTCAAATCCAACGTAAAACCAAATTTTCTCAGGAGGTCCATTCCCAAGATGAAGTCATCAGTGATATCGGCTACCAGCACCTCATGATCACGTTCTTCACTTCCAATGCCAATCTTCATCTTCACCACTCCGCGTGTTGGTATCACTTCACCTGTTGCTGTACGGAGTTGAGTAGTTGTCGGTAACAATTTAATACTTGATTGTAGAACATCAGGGCGTACGATGGATTTTGTCGCCCCCGTATCAATAAGTAGTGGAACAGTTCGATTAGCAATCTTTCCATCTACAAACAAACTGCCGTTACTATTCTTTGATGTTACGGCATGGATCGTGATCTCCGGGGCATCTTCACTCGCAGTCAACGTTCGCCCCCTCTTGCCAACCCCTTTTAACTTTTCCGACGGTTGTACTTTTCTTATTTTGGGACAACGGCGTTCTACATGTCCTTGTTCGCCGCAGTTCCAACAACGAGGCCCTCGAACTTCTTGATGATTCTTCTTACGGTTCTCTTCCTTCTGAAGAACTCTCATTAATAATTCTTCTAGGCGATCTTTAGAACCTTCATCTTCTTCCACAACGGTCCGAACACGCCCGTGACCTCGGGACGCTTGTTTTGCAGCTTCAAATTCTAAGGCGTGAGCAAGCGCATCATCGGTTGTTCTTGGTCGTGCCAGCCTCAATGATTGTTGTGTTTCTCCGTCTCTTAACCCATCAATGAAGGTCTGCACAGCCAGTTGTCCCAGAAATGAATCGGGTGCCGTAGGGTACGCCAATCGGACAAGCCGCGCAACATCGGCTTCAAACTCCTGCAGGCTTTCTCCATTCTTCTGGATACGATTCTTCACTTGCGCGTGATACACTTGTTGAAGATGCGCGTCTCCATATCTCATTTCCAATCTAGACACTAACAATTGGTAATCATTTTCCTGTCCTGCTGGAATTGTTTGCAGGACGTTCAACGCGTCTCCACGCAAAGCCACAGTTAAAGAAACGGCCTTTTCCTTGCCTGTCCATCCGTTGGCCCCCAGAAGCCGCCTCAAACTGTTTGTAGTAAGTGGACCAAGGTATTTTTCCATCGAACGTGGGTGGTTTTACTTTTATCCCTACGACAGGACCCTTTTCTTCTTTAAACTGTTTCTTTACTTCATTAAACGGCCTCTCAGAAGTTGAGGGAAACCGTAGTTGCCTCATTCTATCTTCCAGCATTTCGGCCATATCGTCTTTCTTAGTTGTTGGTGGTAATTGCATTTGGGCTATTTTCTCTTCTACCATCTTTATTACCCTATCTTGTTCCGCCAATCTACCTTCCAATAGTCCTAATGCACTGGCATTCTCCAAAAATTCTTCGAAAACTTTATCTTCCAACGCTTTGACATTTTCCAACAATTCTCCTTTAAGCCTTCTAGAACTTTCTTCAGACTTTTCTAGTAATTCTTCTTTAAGCGTTCTAGAGTTTTCCAGTAAATCTTCTTTAAGCATTTTAACATTTTCTTCCAGTGCTTTAGTATTTTCAAGTAATTCTTGTTTAAACATTCTAGAATTCTCTTCGGACTTTTGCAGTAATTCTTCTTTTAAAATTCTAGAATTCTCTTCCGACTTTCTAGAATTTTCGTCGGACTTTTCCAGTAATTCCTCTTTTGACATTCTAGAATTCTCTTCCGACTTTCTAGAACTCTCTTCGTGCTTTTCCAATAGTTCTTCTTTTAGCATTCTAACATTATCTTCGGACTTTCTAGAACTTTCCAGTAACTCTTCTTTCATTTTACTTAACAACAAACTAGTATCAATTGCGGGTCCAGGTATTTCGAAGCGGTAATTTTCAGGATCTTCCTTCTGTTCTAAAAGCCATTCTCTTAGCCGATTTATCAAAACTTCTTTCTTTCCATTACTATCCAAGTCCCTCTCGTCCAATTCCCGTTTTAAATCTATTACTAAGAGATCTTTCAATAGTTTCATCACCATTTTTAATCGTTTGTTGAAATTAATTTTAACACTAAAAATTTATTCTCACAGCACTTTATTTAATTATTACGCGATTTTATTTATTTTAGAACACCACACCTGACAACACTGTAACGTTCTTTTTCAAATAATAATACAAGTGCTGTTTAAATCGTCTATTCACAAACAAATATTTATTTCTATACACTAATGAATACACTATAAATTAACGCTATGATTATAAAACATTAAAAACTATTATTTACAGACTATGAATTTCTAATACAACATTTATATTCACTATTTATTTTGTAATACACAGTTAATGACTTGCTGTTGACTGCCTCTCTTTTATCCGCAATCCGCTTTTATATCCTCATATAAACGCACCAGAAATCGCTGGAACCTTCTATGTATTCTAGAAAATGCTAGAATAAACCGCGTCTGATTTACATGCTTGTGCGATGCGTCAATCTCTCGAAGGCGGCAGAACACACCACCTGTCGCTCGAAAAGAGGTTCGTTCCTTTTCTCTCTTGTTACAGTATGTTACAATAGATACAATAGAGTTCTCTTTTCCTAATAAAAATAACCGTATCTCCTGGTGCTATAAAGGTGCATATAAAGCATTAATACAATTATTAGACATATCTCCAAAACAAAAGAAAAAAAAGAAAACCGTGAGCTTCGTAGCTGCAATTTTTATTTAAATGTGGAGTGCAGGGTTGCAGCCGCATCTATTATTTCCGTTTAATCAACAGTGCAGGGATCAATCTTTTGTTTAACTAGTATTGTAGTTGTGAAATCAGTGGGTGGGCTGGGTTGAGAATTCTTGTTCCGCACTTGGTGAATTTTCTTGTGCTGCTAGTTCTTGTTTCTGGCTTTGTGAATTTGCCTGGACGTGTTCCTGAATTGGCTAGTTGTTTTATAAATGAGATCTGTTATCTACACATTGAAATGTATGTACGAGAATAGATCAAATATAAACTACAATTTGTTTTTCAAATTTTATTCCTACGAAATCCAAATATAAAAAAATTAAATCATTTTTCTACATAATCTCCCGTTTGAAGACGCATTTTACCCATCTTATCGCAAATCTTTTCATACCGCCACTGTAGAATGAAGAGTGACATGTCGTTAGTTGCACGTCCGGTCGGTAAAACGCTGTCCTTCCAATGCCTCTTTCAAAGGCACCAACTTGTGTGAAATCACAGGGAAAAGGTCTCGAATTTTTGTCGAGTTTAGTTCGCCGTATGTGACCGGCGTTGTTATAAAGCACACGTACACTCCACTTTCTCACATCTCTACTAAACATCCCTTCAAAATCGCATCATCCTACTACAATCTCCAGGGGCCCTAGAGTGAAATCTTTTAATTTGATTCACCCTCGTACGTAACTAGATTGGACACTACTTAAGAAATACACAGCGTTATAGGTGCAGTGTCAAATAATTGTGCATTTTAAACATTTTATAGGATTCTTTTAGAATTGTGTTTAAATATAAGCAAAAGGCAGACAAACTTACCATTGGCATTGTTATCATTTCTGCTTTGAAGAAATATAATTTATAACTAGGCACACTTCGTCAAAACTTTTTTGCCAAAAGGCCAATTGTTGTTAAAGGACCTTTTCATATAAAGCGTTTGTTGTGTGATTACAGTCCTTCGGATTTCATGAGTAATTATTTAAACAAACGTACCCAAACAAAGCAATGTTCCATAGCAAATACTATGAAACTTGTCCGATAATTGTATATAATATTATAATTTGTCAACAATCGATGCGGTTAGTGGCGGAGTAAGCAGGTAGAAAAGGAGTTTAGTTTTGTATTGAAATGCACCGATTACAAATATAAAAATATTTTAAAAATATAAATACTTAAAGAATCACAAAACAAGAAAAGTAACTAGTAACTTAAATCAGTTGAAAATGCTTAACAAACATCCCCGACTTACCCATCCATTCTACGAGTTAGTTACTCATCCTCGCAGACCTACGCACCCTTCTCCCCTACTAAACCACACACTCTGCCCAGAGTTACCCGCCTCCGACTTAACCAACCCATCCACATTCCTTCCGACTTACTCCCCTGAGATTTATTATAACTTAAGATTTTTCAGATTTATTTAAACAGAAGACGTTCTGATATGACAAGAATTCTTATTTTATCAACGCTTTGAGATTAACAGTATTGGAATAAACTGTTAAACACCTAGAAGTTGATAATAAATCTTTTTATTTCACAATTCAAATTAAAGATACTAAAAAACCAAACTAAAATTGATGATATATTTCTTTAAGCATGGTTACAGAGAATACATACAAAATTAACAATTTTTGGTTGGAAAAGCCGAACTTACAAACAAACAAAATCACTATTCAATTCAGTTAAAGGTTTTGACCATAGCTAAGTGGAAAAAATTTAAAGATAAACGACACCTCTTAGCTAAACTGTGGGTAATTTTAAACGATAACAACTCCTGGTGCAGCAACAACAGGTGATACTACTCCAGCGGCTGTGTAGGTGGCGGCAGGTACAGCTAGTCCAGCAGAGTAGACTGATGATACTAAAGGTACTCCACCAGCGACTAAAATTTGGGGTTTAGGTTCAGGAGCTGGCACAGCTACGGCGAAAGCCAAGATAGCAGCGAAAACGAACTGTAAAAAATTCAATTGTAAATAATGCATGCATAGAATAACTCTGCAGGTCAAGAATATCAATATCAAGAATACCTGAGGCTTGTATAGTAAACAAATAAATTAGACAGTATACTCATTAATTTATTGTCCAAGTGCCTAATTTCTTACCAATTTGAACATTTTGAAGATGGTTTTGAATTATTTGATCAACAGTAATCAAATGATACATTTCAGTGAATCTGTGTGGTTTATATACTACTACACATATAACCATCCCAGTCATTACCCGTAATATGAAATTATAATCAGAAAACGGGAGGAGGAAACAAAAACCATGTTCAATGACACTTTTGTTATGTATACATTATTTTTCTGGTTTTTTGGTTAGTATATTTTAATCACATTAATATTACATTTTTGAAACTATTATAATACAGGTATGATAATCAGTATACGTATACGCAACACACCGCTAATAGTTTGTGTGTATAATTAAGGTACAATCTCTACATCTAAGATCATGTTTACACTAAATCCATTCCGTCTAACAAAAAGATAGGTCATTAATGATGATATTAAGAGAGAAATGCTTAATTATTTCTTTCATCGGTTTTACTAATGTTTAGCACGTGATGTTGCTAATAGCTTATTTAATCATGATACATCTTTCTCGTCACAAAACTTAAATGAGTAAATATATATGGAGTAAATATCAATACGAGGGCGGCACTGCAAATTCTTAGAAAATCAAACTAGAATTAGTTTTAAAAAAATTTAAATAATTTTTTGTTTTTTAAAATATTCCCCTTTAACATCAATACATTTTTGCATTCGGTGAAACCAGTCCTTAAAACAATGATGCCACTCTTACTGAGACACTTCAGAAACCAGGTTTTTCTAATGTTCCATTGCTTCATCTGATGGCGAAAAAGTGATTCCACCCATTTAATCTTTAATTTTAGGAAACAAAAAGAAATCGCAAGGTGCTAGGTCAGGTCTGTACGGTGGAGGGTTCATGGTGCTGACTTTTAGGGCAGCCAAATACTCAGTTGTTACTTTTGCTTTATGCGACGATGCGTTGTCACGATGTAAGATTATTTTTCCTTTGGGGCGTTTTTCACGAACGTTTTCAAAGATTTGTGGTAAACAGACATTTCCACATCCACTTCAATAGGGACACAAGTGCAAATTTTGCCGATTTGGAGTTATGGTCATTTGGCACTTTCTTTTTAAGTCCTGTATGCAATGCGATAACGCCACATGTTGTATCTAAGACAACCGATTTTTAAAGTCACATAATGTTGTATTGCGCTGTAAGAATATTTTGAGTAATATCGCCATATCATAACAAATGTGGCATTATTGTACTTAAGATCTAAAATTTGTAATGTTATAACGTTTTATATGTCATATGTGGCACTATGCTATTGAAGAATTTCGGACTAATAATGCATCATAGTACACTTGCGGCGATATGGTTCTGCGGTGCATGAGCAAATAAGTAACAACAACAGATGTTAAACACTACTTACGTCTCTGTTGCATTGCAGGTAATTTAAATAAATAAACATTCGCTAATTATCGTTATTAAATGTATGCACATAATATAAGAGAAGTATGAAGCTATTTATAAATCTTATCACCACGAGCAAGATAACGCTTCGCAGCTGCGAGATATATATAGCCAACATGTGCAGTATTCAGAAAGCTTATCTAAATGCATTCTAGAAATGCTAACGGAAGTAAAACGTTATCGCCACGTGTGTGAAACCGAACAAAGGATCTGGAACACGAAAAGGTATATAAACCCCGCAACTTTATGTGGCAGATTAGTTCGAGTTACAATCTTCGACAGTTCAGAGCGTCGAAGGTGGCATCCAGGGATATTGCTTACCTAGCTTCTGAACTAATAACTTCACTTAGAACCTTAGAAGTTGTCATCTATGGATGTTACTTACCTAGGTTCTGAGCCAGTTTAACGTTGAAACTGTATAATAGTATTTAAGTTATTATGCAAGTGTATATTGTGTAATTTCAACAAATAAATATCTTATTGTTCATTGTCTAACTTAGATGTCTTTTGTGTTTTTGAATAAAGAATTTTTTTAAACAGTCTTTTCAACGTTAAGAAAGCTTAATTCGTTTCAGTGCTTCTCACATGTGCATTGAGTTCTTGTGTTAGTATTTTCGGATTTGCATTTAAAGATACTAGGTAATTTATAATTTTTTCGAAAAGTAATGTGATGGTTGCTTATATTTTTTTCTTACTATGCAACTGCATAATGTGTAATTATTGTGTTTTCTTAAATTTATTTAAAATAATTTACGTTTTTAGTTTGTATTGCAATCTTTTTCAATGAAGTTCTTTAAACCATAATTACTTTTTCATTTTCTTGCTGCTCGCGTGCAATATAGCCAAATATTTTTATTTTTTGAGAGAACTGATTAGTGCAATATGGCCATATCTAACAAAGTTCACATTTTGGTTAAAATTATAAAATTGCTTTTTAGCACTACCTAAAAAGGATATACATACTTAGTGTATTATGAAGTTTGATGGAATTACAAGCGTATTTCAATCTGTAACAGCTAAAAATAATAATCAAACAATTTTTAAACTGCTCTCCTTTAAATTCTAACTATTTTCACTTGTGTCCCTATTGAACTGGATGTGCGATTTGTGTACCAATCGGCAGTAACGGTACGTCTATCTTCTAATGCTATAGTAGCAATATGACCCGTTTTAGAAAAAAAAACTGGCAATCATCTTCTTACTAGCACTGCGAATTCTTCGAACTTTTGTAGGCTTAGGTTCCGTTCGAAAGACCCTTTGAGCCGATTGACTTTTCTTTTGAGGATCATAACAATAAATCCAAGATTCGTCACCAGTGACGATATTCCAAACCAAATTTGAAGTATCGCCTTGGAATTTTTCCAGAGTTTTTCTCTTTTTGATCGGGAGTCAGTTTATGTGGAATCCATCGACAACAAAGTTTTCTCACTTCTAACTGTTGATGTAAAATGTTTTGTATTTGACTCATACCAATGCCCAATGTCGCCCGAATTAATTCATAAGATGTCCGTCGATCTTCCTCAAGCATTGCTCGAACAGCGGCAATATTTTCATCAGTAACAGCAGTTCTTGGGCGTCCTTCACGAAATTCATCACTAAGATAAAACCGGTCTTTTTTGAAATAGCGGTACCAATTATAAATTGTTGCCTTAGACGGTGCTTCTTCGCCAAATGCACTTCCAAGCCGATCTTCACACTGTTTATCGTTATAGAATCGTAAAAAATCATAGCCCGGAAATGTTCTCTAGTCAAATTCATTTTTGGGTGAACACACAGTTTTAAATTATGAAATTAAAAAACTATTAGAGCAAATTGAACAAACTAAACGGCAATCAACTCAATATTAAAAAGTAGCTGTCAACTAAAAACAAATTTCATTTGTTTTTAGAAACATGGCATTCTAGATATTATCAGTGTTCTCCTCATATCAATTTTGTCTAGATTCTGATACAAAATTGCTGGTTGTTGTAAAGGGTAGCGGAGCCAGACATTTGGACGCGGCCGTTTCAACGCAGACCATTTAGGCGCAGGGACACTTCGGTGAGAAAAAGTGTCTAAATATTATTGTAATGATCAAAATCTGTAAAAAACTCAATATTTGCCAATCACAAAAGCTCGTATTGAATATTGAATATTGTACACTTATAAATGGATACTGCTTAGTGCTTATAGTCCAGCGCTTAAAGACAAAAAGTACTGAAATAACGCAATTTAACCAATCCAAGCGAAATTCTGAAATTAAGAAGCTGTATGTGTGTGTACATAAAAATATAAGAGGTTACTCTGATACTAGGAAGCTTGCCCCAAAAAATTAGACTAATGGCTCAAAAAAAGTTTTGTTTAAAGATCTCCGAAAGTTTTATACTAATTGTTCGCGGGAAAATTTACATACACGGAAGTGTCTTTTCGTCGAAGTGCGCCTGCGCTTTGTTCCGGCGCCGAAGTGTGCCTGTGCCGACGTGTCCTTGCGCCGACGTGTCCTTGCGCCGAACCGTCCGGTGCCAAACTGTCCTCACACCGAAACGACCGCGCTCAAAAGTGCTAGACCGAAGGGCAGTGCCATTGGTACCACCTTCATACCAATTTGTATGAATTGCAAAATAAAGTGCATGGCTTTTAAAACCAAATATGTCATGTTGATAATTCTAAACGAGGATGAAACAGTCATTTTGCTTTTGATATTGCATTCCTTGTACTTCATTAAAGTTGTGTGGTTACAGACTGAACAGATTTTATTATATTTTACAATTGCAGATCCCTTTTCAGCCTAGCTGAACTGAGCTTTTATTTAGTTTGTAAATTTTTAGCCCTAATCTGAGTGATGTTTGAAACACTTAAGAAACCCAATTTACGAGTTAGCAGAATGAACTGTCAAGACCATTACTGTTACAAAAATCAAACGTATGCTTATAGCGGGTGACAATGGTACAATGACCAAGCTTATATCTGCTTTATTTATGAACCAATTTATGTGAATACAATTTATAATTTATTGATAGGTATAGTCAAAATGGTCGCTGGAAATATTAATAACTTAGATTTTGCTAAAATGTACTACCCTGCATATTTTATATCTTTTGGAATCTATAAATCAATTACATTGGCAACCTGGTCAGATGTAATTTGACTTGTAGATTCCAAAATATTTAAAATATACAGGGTATTGCATTTAAAAATCAAACTTATTGCTGTTTCCGTCGAAACTGGAAGTCGACCATATTTACTGCACATGTCAGCAACTCATAAATTGTATTTAACTTTCCTGCACTTATATGTTTATAAATAAAAAAAACATAAGCTTGGCCTGAGTCTCGTTATCACCCTGTATATTATGCGTTTGCTTATTCCGATGCTAATGCTTGCTTTTGAAAGATCTTAACATTTGATTTTTATAAGGTTCACAAGGTTACATAATTAAAAAGGTTACACATAGATCAGTATAAGACAGAGGAACTACACTATTAATTCTTGATGAGGTCCCACACCATAGGGACGAAACGTCGAATAAAGTATAACACGTAGTTGCGCAATTAGTTACACTCTCTTTGGCCTTACAATTAAATAACTAATATGTCGACTTCAATCTGAGGAGTAATTGACGAGGATTTATATATGAGGTTTTTCATGACAATGTGCTACATACCCTCTGTCTTGAGCTCAATTCTAATGGTAAACAAAACATCATAGTGGGTGTTTGAAGAAGATGATTATACGACACAATATTTCCAAACCAATTTCTAGGATTTAGTAGTAGGTTAGAAGTGGACGTAGGATAGATGCACGAGGTGTGGCAATTAAATAACGAGAATTAGTGTTTAGCGCTTGATGTGGCAATACTGGCGTGACGCTGACTACACCACTCGATTTTACACTAAGTTTACCGTTTATTCTTGAAGTTGCAAGTTCGCAGCGTTTTTCGTTTGTGATGTGGAAATTTTTGAATATTGGTACTTCTACATCTCGGCAAAGTGAGTGATGCAAAAAAAACGGCCAAATTCCTACAAAATCTGGATACCAAGGGTGGCAGATGGGAACCGCGACCCACAAAAGCCAGCATGAAAAGTCGGAAATCAAGTTCGTTATGATGTGTTTTTTTGATGTCAAAGATGAACCCACAGAGAGTTCGTCCCGCCAGGTCAGACAGTGAATTCAGTCTTCTAAACCAAAGTTTTGAAGCGTTTGAACGCCAGAGTGCAGCGAGTTCCACCAGAATTGGCCAGATAGATAGACTATCGCATGCCTGGTTAACAGTAAGTGGATTTTCGGGAAAACAACGGATTTCTGTTTTCTCCTTCCTACTATACAGCCCTCGATCTTGCCCGGTGCGACGTTTTTCTATTCACAAAAATGAATATCTACCGCTATTCAAAAATTTATAAATCACAAACCAGGAACGCTACGTAGAATCGAGTAGTGTAGTGTAGTGTAGTGTAGTGTAGTGTCGACGTCACGGCGCTAAACCAAACTTCTTGTTATTTAATTGCCACACTTCGTAGATACAAATTCCATTCAATAATATTCTGATTAATAATAAATCTGTGCAAGATTACACAGGCACACAAAATGAAAAAAGTCTTGTAGTTGAAAGGTAATCCGGGATCAGAATTGACCCATTGCCCAACGATTTCGACATAACCTCAAAAATTTGTAAAAATATATCTAAAAACAATTATAACGTCGAAATTCACAACCCATTGTTTGTTTGATGGTCACTGTTTAAAACCAAGCTTCTCCGTTGTTTGGTTGTCACTGGTTTTCCCTTTCCTCGGTTTATCGTAAAGTCATACCTGCGCGGTTAAGTGCTCTCTCGATAGTGCCGTTGATGGAACAAAATGGCTGGTTTTGGTACTGGTAGTTGAATGTGCGAGATATATTAGGAAATTGGTTTTAAATATTAATTCGCTTTAGCGGAATAAATCTCGCATTCAACAGAATGATCGCTTGATTAGTTATATGCGATCAATCGTCAAATTGGACGGATTAAGTTCTCGTGCTAACCATTTTAGGTAAACTCTTTTCGTTAAAATCTCGTTGAGCTAAAATCTTACAAATGTCTTTTTATTTTAGGTAATATTATTTCCTTAGCCGTCACCTTGAGGGAATTGTATTGTAAAAGACCTTTCAGTTTATAGAAAGGTAGAAATCTTCAAATATTTAAAATTAATACAATATACAGGGTGATTTATTTGTAGGTCTTTTTTTTGTCGTTTGGGTTTTGTTGCTCGTTGTTCGTTTATTCTTGTTCCTGCCTCTCTGATCGTGGGTTCTTTAGAAGGTCCTTCCCCTTTGGGTCCGTACCTATATCAATACATGTACCGGGTCAGAACAAAACAACATATATCGAAGGGTGAAGCAAAAACCCCTAAGCAAGGCTTTAATTAAAACAGCCGTGGGTCTTCGAATGGTGGGATGTTTGTGAAGATTTGTATGTATTCTGTGTCATTTTATTTATGTATATATATATTTATTTAATGTGTTTACAATTTCTTCATGCATGTTAATTTTAAGAACAACAATTTATTCATGCATGTTAATTTTAAGAACAACACGAGATCTCGAGTAGTGGAATTGTTGTAGGGTAGTTTTAAGTACAACCAACTGTGATACAAATCACCACTCACCGTTTTTTTTTTATTAAACATTAAAATTGCATTTAAATTTAACATTTAAAATCTGCACAATAGTTACAATTAAAATAAAGCCCTACTTAGAAAGTTTACATTTCACTACGTGTGTTTTATTTATTTATTATTTATTTATTTGTATGATTTTAATATTGCTTTCCAGCTCATTTGTAAGTATATATGTACGGTACGACCAAAATTGTGGAAGTTGCCAATATTTTAGTAGAAGATCTATTTCTTCGTTTGTCTGATAAGCTTGAAGCTTTAGTAATAAGCATTGTTTTTAAACGAAGTGGCGCTTGTTTTTTTTTATCTTTTATATCTTGTATTACCCCGCCCCTCTCCGACTTATTGGGGGTTAGCCGGCAAAATACTAAAGCAGTGTTATTTGGATCAAGCTGATACTTCCAGCACAACTACATTTTGGTAGGTTAAGTATTTATTTATATAAAAATAGCCTTTGTGTTTCTGTAGGTTATACAATCCTTGGGCGATGAGTCAATTCTGACCCCGGATTCGTTTTTAGCACACCAAAAAACATATGGTATGGTACCATACCTTTCAACTACAAAACTTTTTTGATTTTTGTGGGTTTTGACAGGCCCACAAAAAAAAACAGTTTTGTAGTTAAAAGGTGAGGTACCATACCGTATGTTTTTTCGTGTGCTGAAAACGTATCCGGGATCAGAATTGACCCATCACCAAAGGATTTCGACAAAATTTCAAAAAATTTATAAAAATACATTTAAAAAAATTCTTGAGTGATGGGTCAATTCTGACCCCGAATTCGTTTACAGCACGTCAAAAAACATACGTTATGGTACCTCACCTTTCAACTACAAAACCGTTTTTTTTCCTTTTGTGGGCTTTTTAAGTCTCGAACAAATATTCATTTCTAAGAGTTTGGAAAGTGTGGATAAAATACTTACAGGGCGGTAACTGTCTGTAAGTATTTTATTTTTCTCAGGTTTATAAATATGGGGAATATGGGCTTCTTCATGCCAAAGAAAAATACCTTAATCTCAAGCAGGCATTGAAGATGGTTGCTAGAAAGGTTTTTTTTCAACAAGATCTCTTTCAATCTCTACGAAATACCTGCGCAATATACCCTTCCGATTCTCTTATGATGTTGAAGATAATGAGTCAAACTTATGCCGTATCGATGACAGAAAATTGTTGCCAGCTGACGGCTGGCTCCAGAATTTCTTCGACGGCGAAAATCTTTCGTGTTTTCACTGCATGGATCTTGCATTTATATCAATGCAATGAATATTTCCCTTCCATTGTGTAGATAGACAACATAGATCACCTTCTAACAGACCGATTGTTTAACTTTTAATCAAAATAAGTTTAGTAAGTTCATACATACGAGATTCGTAAGAATTGTAAAGGACCAGAGACGATTTCATGTTTCTTGAGAAAGTCAGTCGTGGAATTCTGTTGCTTCACAACCCCGGTTTTCAAGAACTAAACGGTCTTCCGTACAGGCAAGCCCTAGCTTATAGTTACTACTATTTATTTATTTCAACATCTGAAAAACATCCTGCAAAAGAGCAGATTTTCCAATAATAACAAAGTCAAGATACAGTTGCTTAGAGGCGTTCAATTCGCTTTCAAGAAGTGCGTTGACTTAGACGGATAATATATTATTTAAAAAACTTCATGGCAAGTCATTTCTATCATGCCTAGGTAGATTACTTCGTAATGTTTTGAATGCAGTAGGTTTAGTAACGCATAAAGCGTTTTTAAATATTCCAACAAAATCTCAGATAAGCGTAGAAAACAGTTATAACCTTTCTTGTCTCTATTACGGGCTTCAAATTTTATGTAAACAGTACCTATTAATTAATCATTACCACTCTATTAGACAGATCTTTCAGTAGATATCTTGATAATCTTTATTGGTGCTATAGCACGTGCTTAATACAAATTTTAACCAATTATAAGTCGATTTACAAAAATATATAAAAAGCCAGTTCTGCTCATTCAGAAGCACAGTTTACAAAACCAATACAAAATATCAATAAATTACCAACATGTTCAAATTAGTAAGTAGAAATTAACCTTCTGTAACCTTAATTTTAATTAATATAATAAATAAATTTTAATAGTGTTTGTAATAATAAACATATTTTGTTTTACAGCTTCTTCTTGTTGCTGCCATTTTCGTAGTTGCCATGGCCGCTCCAGAACCCAAGCCTCAATTTCTTGCCTCTCCATTCGCCTATAACACGTTTGGTTATGCTCCTGCCGTCTATGGAGGTTATTATGGCGCAATTATATAACTGATGGTAACTTTATTTTAAAAAATGTAAAACTTTGTTTTTAATTTGAAAACGCAATAAATAAGACTTTTGCTCCGAATCTTGTATCTTTATTTTTCTTCCAAATTGAAGTAATAAGCTATGGTTGGTGTTAATAAGTCAAAAACGTTAAAGAAACTCTACATAATGTTATTTGTCAAGAAAAAGGGTAAGTTTACGAAATTATTTGTTTAAAATCAGCTTAAAATAGTAACAAATTATACAGCTTAATAGTTAGGTTCAGGTCAGCAACCAAATACACGTTCTGTTTCCTTTTATTTGACTCTTACATATTGACCTGCTTTGAAATTAAGTAAATATGTTTAGCGGATAGCTGTTAGTTCTCAAGCTTTTCTAACTGATGCTGCAGCAGAGACACTCACACATAAGCTGACACTTGTTTTTAATCACACAACTTATGGTATTGCTTTAAATGTTAATACACAGTGCATTTTAATGACGTTATATTAATAATATTTAGCTATCATCTAGAAAGAGCTTGAAAAATAGCTTATCTTAAATCCAGTTCAAACTGGGCTTAAGTTGGATTTTTAATAAATTAAATTGTTAATAAATTGATTTTTTTTTGTAATTCTTATGATTAGCCTACGTTTTTGTTATTTAATTTATCGAAATAGTTTTGAGGGTAATTTAGGTAAATAATTGGTACCATTGAATTATTACTATTCGATTTACGCCAAGGCCTTAGCAATTTCTGATAGACTTTATTTTATTGCAAACTTTAATTAATAGTTTTGAAAAGATTGAATCTCATTAAGAAGCTACACTTTGGTAATTAATGGTTAACTAACATTGGCCATGGCCTGTTAACGTCTGTTGCTTAGCTTCTGAATGTTCGACTGTGCTTAAAAGAACACTTCAAATTGATTCAAGTTGATTTGTAGAAAAATGGGCTAATAGCTGAATAGCCTTCGCAATAGTCTGCCAAATTATTTTTGTCTTCACAATACATTTCTCCATATTGCAGTCTAGATTAGAAATATTAAAACAACATATTAGAATTGATAATTCTATATTTTTTAAACATGTTTACACAAAGCAGGTATCAAAGAAACAATTTTTGACTGAATACTCAAAAACAGAATTTTTCTATTCAATTTATGTAGGAAGTTTGGCCATTTTCATAGCTTACTGAAGACAATTTAAATATAAACGACACCTGGTGCCGCAACAACAGGTGAAACTACTCCGGCGGCTGTGTAGGTGGCGGCGGGAACAGCTAGTCCAGCAGAGTAGACTGATGATACCACAGGGACTCCAGCAGAAACTAGTACTTGGGGTTTGGGTTCAGGAGCTGGAATAGCTACGGCGAAAGCCAAGATGGCAGCAAAAACGAACTGTAATAAAACAGTAAGAGAATTAGACACGATACATACCTAATAAATTACAAACTAATAACTAATTTATTATTTATTGTCTTAGTGTATATTTTCTTACCAACTTGAACATTTTGAAGAAGATTTTGAATTATTTGATCAACAGTAATCAAATGATACATTTAAGTGGATCTGTGCGGTTTATATATAGTACACACAAAGCTATCCCAGGCATAATATTCTAATTTAAAAACGGTAGGAGGAAACAAAAACCTTGTTCAATGACACTTTTGTTATGTATACATTTTTTTGACTTTTTTGTTTAGTATTATATTTTAATCACATTTATATTAAGTTATTGGAACTATTATAATACAGGTATGATAATCAGTATAGGATAGGTATGTACCCAACTCACCGCTATTGTGTGTGCATAATTAAATTACGATCTATACATCTAAAATCTTGTTTATACTAAACCAAACCGGTCTGGCAAATTGATAGGTCATTATTGATAATAGTAAAAGAGAAATACTTAAAGACTTTGTTTCATTGGTTTTACTAATCTTTAGCATGTGATGCTGATGATCATTTTTCTGGATGCTCATTAAGTTGTGATATAACTATTTATGTAGTCTACAAGCCGCAAAATTCTAATGAAGTACAAGGAATTAAATATCAATGCCAAAAATTAAACTAGTATCTGATCAACGCCTCCTGGTTACTATAAAGAGCAATATCACTGGTATCAAACAGATATTCCAGTAATTCCTGCTGTTAATATAATTTTCTGATTTGTATAAATTAGATGGAAGCAGTTGAAAATGCAAAAACTGCATTGTAAAAACTAACTAATTAAATGGATTAGCAGAAGAAACCGCCACGATCAATTTGTTGCTGTTTGTTGCAAAACCTATCAAAGATCAATCCAGCCCCTTACCTAGGCTGAATTTATTGTGCTCCGGCTTATCTTTATTGTAGTTAGTCTAATCTTTATATCCCACAAAAATGAGACTCTCTCTCAGGTTCGGTCGCTTTGAAGATATATAAGTTCTATTTTTACAGACAATACATAAACACAAATAAACACAATAAAGGTTGATACCAAACTGAAATGAAATTAATTTGTGAAATGGCTTTAATGACATGCATCATAAATCTGTATTTTTGCTTCTTATTTAAATCAATCAATATCAAAATTCCTTAATAATTTTTATTTGGGGATTCACATGATAAATAACTTAACTTCATAATTTTTTAACTGTAAAGAATTCTTTCAATTATAATTTGTTTATAATTATTCTTTTATATCTTACTCTTTATAATAATAAAAGTTTATATTTATATATAAAAAACTCACAGTTTATTATTTAATTAAATAAAAGTTTTGGCCTCAATTAAATTCAATCTCCAACTTTAAAGAGTGACCCCATCTCTATACACTCTCAATAACACTTTTAATTTCTAATAACAGCTGTTGGCTTCCATTTATGATTTTCTAATATGGTCTCATCTCATAGATCCTAATTAGATCGTTAATTTATAAAGAAGAATATAATTATTTGTTTCTATTGCAGTATCAGTTAATTATTTATAAACCAAAGGTAAGTCCTATTTTTTCATTAGTTACATTATTATTTCTTCAATGATTTGGAGCCTTATGGCTACTTTTATATACTATTTCTATTTTTACATGAACAATAAAATATGACACTTCCAAATTTCCACTAACCCTATTTCGTTTCACAAATTTTTATTTACAACATAACTATTATTCCATCTTGTAGATCACAAAATTTTGAATCTGCCGACATATAACATTTGGACTAAATAATAGATTTTAATCTAAATTTTGTTGTCTACGGGACAACATTGTTTTATAACATGGACAACATAAATTTATAACAGCAGTATTTTCCAATGCTTCTTCCAATAAAACTACGGCACAGTCTGCGCAGTCTGTAAACACGTTTTTCACATATTATAACAAACCAATCTTTATATAATAATTTCTATCAGTTATGCGGTTAAGATGCTACAATACTTATTTCCAATAAAACCTATTATCAAAAAGCTTTGAAAATATCAAACTTGAATGTTACTCAATGGCACTACACAAGTAAAACACCTCCTTAAAATAAAACACAAATTTCTGTAATAATTTCTATAGGTGAGTAGGTATACACTTGCATATATCTTAAATACAACCTGTTCTGTTTGTTTTAGATAAATTTTAATTTTGAAAAAGCACCAAAACCTTATTAAGTCTTACCAAAGTCTTAAAAAGTGTTAAAGATCCCCACATCGTTAAATTTATCAGTGAACCCTAATTTTTTACAAAGAAATGCTACTAACTACGAATTGCAACTACGTTTCAGTGTGCATGTTGGTCCTAATTGACTAATTTTATTTACATTAAGAACATGTTTGTCGCCATTTATTTCAAAAAGTGAGGTTATGTTACTGATAGAACTGGATTTATAAAATTTGCATGAAATCTCTCTGCTAAATATTTTAATACGGGATAGATCTTCCTAACATGATTGAAAATGTGAATAAACTAACAAAATCTGTGCTGCGCACGTATTATATAAATTCTTATGTCTGAATTGCAAAAAAGTGTAATTTCATTTTGTTTACATTAATAACTCTAGATACTGCGACAAATGACTTTCCAGCATAAATGTATGCAATTCTTTCCTAAATTTATTTATATCTTTTTATCAATAAGAGATCGCGGTAATAGATTATAGAAGCGAGGTGCTAAGAAGTCGTAACATCTGATTCGTATTTTATAGATTCTTATGTCTGAATTGCAAAAAAGTGTAATTTTTTGTGCTTTAATTGTTGTAATTGAATGTTTCGTCGCAGTTCTAGCACTATAGTTATGGCTAACTATAGTTTGACTTTAGTATAGGACAAATCGCTGTTTTTATGTATATTTTCTATTGTGGCAGATCTGAACTTCTTTATATAAAAGTTCGAACGGATACCTAGAAGGTTTTGACAACATGATTTTTAAGATTTGTTTCTGTGCAATTTGCAGAGGCTTTAGCGTGGTCTCAATATTAAATAGAGACACTGGAAAATTTACAGTTTCCACCTATAAGTGATGTAAATAAAGTTGCATAAACTTAACTTCTTTGGCATATGGCATTTAGTTTTTAATTTCTACAAGTGAAGCAACTGGAAATATTAAAAATTGTAATATTTTATGTTCGGATTCTGCGTGCACAAATGCCTGGATATGTTGGCAAATACCGCGGAACAGTTGTAATCTGTATTTTTCATTACAAATGTATGCATATATTTGCTTCAAACATAATATCAAACTGTCAGACGAAATGCCGATTGAAAGCAATAAGCTCTCATGGAGTAATAACAAAAGAAAACAGTCTTATTGGTTAATTGTTTACACTTATTGATTCAAATTTCCTTAGTAGTAGATCTTTGCCGAAAGTTAAAAATTATTGCTTTAAATCTATTGTTACTGTTAATTGCATAGCATTCTTTATTTTAGCTTGTAAAGTATATTATCGGGTTCAGACACCTGCTTGTACATGCCCAAAATACATTAAAGAACCAAACTTTTTTGGTGGACGCCTACAAGACAAAAGTGGGCCAGGCCTGGCAAATGGAATTTGGGGCGAAAGATTGGCCTGCCTAGTCGCCGGATCTGGATTCTCTTAGCTATTGTATACTTGATTTTTGGCTTACATACTGGGGTAAATAACGATTAAAAAATCAATCAATCAATTACATATCTGCCTATGTGAAAACACGTACAGAACGAAATACCGAACGCAGTAAAAATTAGTCCTGCATCAATTTTCCATTTAAATTAACGCTCTAACTGCTGTAACACCCTCTATAAGTATTTTTTCTTCAGCTGCCACACAAATGTGAGATTTGCGCTGTTCTATCTGTAAGTCGGCTGCAGCCGCACGTTGGTCCTATCCAACAATAATTGCCCCCTCCCTCCCGCACAAGCTTCGTAGCTTCTGGAGCCTGGTTTCCAGGTTATGGGTTGTAGCAATTATTATTCTTACTAGTTTACCTCGTAACTTAACGACGTCTGCCTCATGTTGGCGAATAACCCGTTGAAACAGCCAAGTAGTGCAACTCATGGTACGAAAATTAAACCACAGGAAGACTAACGGCATTGTAATGCTGAAGCATAAAGGTGAACAAGGTAAAGCAATAGAAATAAAAACAGGACCTGAAGCTGGCCCTAAAATTGATAGTGACACTGACAGTCAAAAAGAAAAATTAGGGTATCACAAAAAGCTAACTGATGATTTATGAATAAAATAGAATCACTTACTCAAGGTTTTAAACGGCTTTCACAATTGTAGTTGTGATGTGATATGTTGTCCCAGAAACCCTCCGAAGAGTTTCGATCAAACTCTGACTCAAGATATACGCTAAGATTTTACAAAAGAATTTTACACATCCACAAATCTACGTCGTAGAACGTGCAGAAATCTTATCAAAAAGGGAAAACGGAAAACGGAAGAAGTTATTTCTTAACTCATTTTGAAAATCTACCTCCAAAATCTAGCAGAGCTTACAACGGAACAAAATTACACGAACTAACGTTTCTGGGATACTATATTAGCTGGGATGCAAAAAGTCATAAAAGAACTACATTGCTGAAAAGATGCACTTTGGCCATCAGCCTAAATCACCATCATAATTAAAATTGTTTAACAGTAATGAAAAAACAAAAATATCTTAAACCACGCCGCTGGGATTTCAGTCTGTCCAAACAATTTAACAGCACGTAAAGTACCTAAGAGATCAAGCAAGGTCACAAGATTTCAGAACTCGATCATAACTTTTTATAGTTTTGCGGATAATGTTTATAAGAATTGTTATCATTAATTTGAAGAGTCAAATTTTCTTTCAAAGTTTCTTTAGTCAAATTTAGTCAAGTTACTTAGTTACACTCTGTATATTATAAATGAGAATATATTTTGAATTTTCTGATCTTATCAAATAATTCTATAACTATCTGATGTATTACAAAAATTTGGATCTATATTTTGAATAATTCTTGTTCTTAGTTTACCTATTCTTTATTTTTTAAATAATCTTAACAAACGGTGGAAGATGAAATTAGTAGTAGGATAAATAACAAAAGAGGTGTGCGTCCACACCATGTAGTCTTGAAATCCTAATGGTAGATGTTAAAATATTGTATTCACGCAATTTATTTAAATTTAGGGACGTATGATGCAAGAATGTATGAGTATTACAAAATGGACACAGTTCAAAAAATTAGAATATACTCACACCTTTATGACGCTTGCTACACATTATGAAGTACCAATATAAAAAAATTTTAAATGTCAAAAATATATGAAATAAATAAAGATTATTAAAAGTTTCACAGTTTTATTAAAATACAACCTGACAATATTGTTTCGACAGCTATGCTGTCATTATCAAAGGCAATATAATTATAAATAAACAAACACGTCGCTAAGATAGATACAAAATAGGTAACTAGATAAAATAATAATAATAATCATAATTAAATATCTAATACTTCCAGTAACGGAGAATTACTGAGCTCAAGTTGTTCATTCATTAAAGGTACCCTGAGTTTGTGTTTGTATATCTCAAAGGCTTCTAAAATGTCTAATTAGCGTATGTTATTACAAAAATGTAGGAATTTAATATTATTTTGAGGAGTCATTGTGTGATTTTGTTCTAAAAGGTGTATGGCGTAATTCGATTTTTCAGGATGTTTATTTTTGTAATGACGTACGTGTTCTTTATATCTTATGTCAAAATTTCGAAGTGTTTGTCCAATATATATCGAACTACAAAAAGAACAATTTAAACGGTAAATGCCCGATTTCATGATATCATGTGTTCTGTCTTTAGCATTAAATAAAAATGAAAAAGTGTTAGTGTTGGTTTTAAATGTTATTTTATAATTGTTGGTTTTTCTTAGTATATGTGCAATTTTTTCTGATATTTTGCCAAAATATGGTATAGATATGTAATTTGTGTCTTCTGTTTGATTGTCAATGGGATATATTCTTTTGATAGCTAACCTATAATCTTTTTGTTTAATTAAAGTGTCAATCATGTTCGGATTGTAATGATTTGCATGTGCTAGTTGTTTAATGGTTGATATCTCTTTGCTAAAATCTGATTTTGTTAGTGGAATAGTTAAAGCTCTGTGTACTAATGATCTGTAGGCTGCTATTTTATGTGTATTATGGTGACAAGATTCATTTGGTATTTTTATGTCTGTTTGTGTTGGTTTTCTGTATATGGAAAATTCAAATATATTGTCTGCGTTAATCTTGATATTTAAGTCTAGAAAGTTTATAGCCCTGTTTTGTTCTGTTTCTAGTGTAAATTTTATATTAGGGTGGATACTGTTTATAAGAATTAAAAATTCATTGATAACCTCAAAAGAACTGTCAAAACAAGCTAAAATGTCATCAACATAACGAAACCAGAAGATAATGTGTTTAGAGAGGTTTAATTCAAATATTCGATCTTCAAACTTGTCCATAAATATGTTAGCTAATAGAGGACTTAGAGAATTACCCATAGGTAAACCATCCTTTTGTAAATAAATTATGTTATTAAGAGTGAAATAATTTTGACTTATACAAAGGTCAAATAATTGAATTAACTCTAACCTTTTAACTAATTCTATATTACTATTGATCAAGAAACTATCTAATAAAGGAATACATTCTTGTGGGGGTATTCTGGAGAACATGTTGCAAATATCAAAACTAACAAGTTTTGAATGTGGTGGAAGATGTATGTTTTGCAGCTTATCTACTAATTCTAATGAATTTTTAACAGAGTATTTCGATTTGTAACCTATCGTGTTAATAATCTGGTTCAGTTTTTAAAAAGTCAAAAATATAGATCAGTTTATTTGGGTAAACTCATTTTTTCAGTATTATTTAGACGGATAAAATCACGATGTCATGATTTAATCACTCTCTAATTTTGAAGTCAAAGGTAGATAGATAGATTGAATTTTTACAAAAATCTTTATGGCACAAAGCTTGATTAAGCTTTGATTAACTTAATTGTGATTAAATTTGAAATCTAGAAATATGATTGGATAAAATTCAAGGTCTGTTAAATATCAGCCAATGAAATGTCCGAATTTTGAATTTAATGACAATTAAGTTAATCAGAACTTAATCATGCTTTCTGAAATTGGCCATTAGTGGATTATTTATTAGGGGTATTATTTTATATTTTAAATACGTTATTGGGTAGTTGTATAGTTTGTAGTGTTAAAGTAACATATATGTATAATCAGCGGGTACATTGATATTTCTTCCCCCCTTTAGTAGTTGCCCTTTTATTGAACTCAAGTCAGTCCTAGAATGTCGCCTGAAAAAATAAATAGAAAAATATTTAGAAAATAATAGTCGGAAAGTATTAAGGAATAAAAAAGAAATATGCACCTGTAGCGATCTCACATATATTATGATCTGTGATGGTACTGGATCCATTAACTGGTCCTTCTGAAGCATCAGAGTGTGCCACTAGCAGAATCGAAGTTAATAGTAATAAAATATATCTAATATGTTCTAGGCGTTAACTTTAGCTGGTACCTATATAAAAGCATCCATAACAAAAACATTTTGCCTTCAAAAGATCCTTCTATATACATGACCTTCAAGGGAAATCCAGAAAAAAAATATCCTAGTCGTTTTGTTTACTTTTTTGGCGATAAATGTAGCCATTAGTAGCTATAATGTACATACATGTGACTCGATGTCATTTTTGCATATGCATCGTGACCAAGATTTTTTATTAAACAATACATTAACAGGATTGATATTAATCAACTAATGAGCAATGTAGTAATACAATCATCACATGATGAACATTAGTAAAACCAACAAAATAAATAATTAAGCACTTCCTTATTATTAATAACGAATCGATTTGTCAAACAGGTTTAATTCAGTGTCAATGCTAGCTTAGATGTAAAGATACCAATTATAATATACACAAAATACCGGTGAGTATACATACATACTATATCGATTACAGTACCTGTATTATAGCAGTTCTAAAAACTTATTAATATTAATATAATCGAAATATTCTCATCAAAAAAACAAGAAAAAAAAACAACAAAAGTGCCCTTGAAAATAGTTTGTTTTCTCCTCCATCTCGAAGATTATAATTTCATATTACTATTAGTAACGATTGGGATGTAGTAGGTATATAAACGGCACAGATCCATTGAAAAGTATCATTTGATTCCTATTGATCAAATAAATCAAAACCTTCTTCAAAATGTTCAAACTGGTAAGAAAACTCTTTTTTTTCTTTATTTGTAATACAATGTACGAATTTAATTATTATTTTATTACAGTTCGTTGTTGCTGCCATTTTGGCTTTCGCCGTAGCTGTCCCAGCTCCTGAACCTAAACCCCAAATTTTAGTTGCTGGTGGAGTACCTGTAGTTTCCTCAGTCTACTCTGCTGGACTTGCTGTACCTGCCGCCACCTACACCGCCTCCGGAATAGTATCGCCTGTTGTTGCGGCACCGGGTGTCGTTATTGTTTAAATTCGCTTCAGTTAGCTATGAAAATGGCCAAACTTCTTAAATGAATTGAATAGAAAAAAATTTTTTTTGTAACTTCGGATTTTTCAGCCAAAAATTGTTAATTTTGTACGTGCTTTGTATAAACATGCTGAAAGTAATATACAATTACCAATTTTAACTTGTTGCTTTAATATTTCGATTTAGACTGTAATATGGAGGAATGCATTGCCAAACAAGAAAGCTTCAAAGAAGTCAAGAAATCTCGTAGATTACTTTAAAGGGTCACAAATCTCAAAGACTTACTTTCACATATTTACATATGTACTTCTAGCAAACTATTTTTTATATCTCTGGGACATTGTGTCTAATTTGAGACTTTCGTCGTGTATGCTGTTTAGTGATTTCAAAACGAGTTAATAACGAAACCTTCCAGAGTTGCTAAATGCCTAAATGCATAGCAACATGCACATACAAACTTTTGATATCGAAAACTAGCATTAAGCGACCACATTTTGATAAGGAAAATGTTTTCTAAATCATTACAACTACCTCCCATTACGAAGTTCTAGATATATTAGTTACACCCTGTAAAACAAACACCATTAATTAAAGCAAACGGCTCTGTTTAAAGTGAATTATTAAAATTTACCACCTAAAAAGGTTTACAAACATAGACAATTAAAAATCAATCAAATCGAAATGTTACCATCGGCAGAAGACTACAGATTTGGGTAAAATCTAGAAGGAAAAGTGATCTTAAAGAAAAGAAGTAATATTACATTATCCGTTTTGCTAAATAAAGTGAAAGAAAAGTGATTAGCACACAGGTTAGCGTTGGTGATCTGATATAGCAAAAATTAAAGCAAAAATTTTAATAATATAAAATACATGAATTTTGGGAACTAACACAACGTTCCGAATCCCAAAATTATTTTATTTAAAGTCGGTTTTATACAAACAAATTTTTATTATTTATAATGTGACGAAAACACAACCATCACAATATATTTTTGTTTTATTCAGTTCATAGATCGACAATTCCCGGACGACACATTAACTATCAACTACAAAGCTAATCTAGATTTGTTTGAATAATCCTATAAGGAAATTAATATTATAATTTAGTATAGAAGTTAATTTTTCAATTAATGTTTTATATTAAATCATATTCTGATTCAAATCGGTCTAGGTTCAATTCCCAGTTGGGATGATAATCTTTCTATGTGAATTCGCTTTCAAAATATGATTTAATGTAAAATATTAGTTGAGCAATTAATTCTAACCTTAAAAAATAAATCTCGCTTAAACTGCAACTGTTTTTAATAACTAACTACTACACAGTTTTCAGACCAAACCTCGTATTAATCATATTTCAAACATTAATTAATGTAAATATTATTTATAAAGCGTTTACTTACGCTAACAAATTTTACCTTATTGAGCTTTAAGATTTCTTTGTTTTCTTATGATTGATGAAGCTTGTTCCAATTGTCATATCACGCACGCTTTGTTAATATCAAATCATGTTTTGTTTAACGTATTACCTAAGTGATGAATGTGAAATGAATTAATGTGGGAATACAGTATATTTAAAGTTAAAAATCTGAAAACGGTCCTTCGAGCCGGATCCAGGAACTGCAACCATTCAGCGCTACCCTTTCAAGTCTATTTAAATATGCTATATATTAGTGCTATGTGCAATATTGTTTTAATATTATATATCAATGTAGGGGCAATATTTAAATCTAAATATTGATCTAGATATATAAAACTAGTTACTTGAACAATTTCATTGCTCATAATTATGACGTAGACAATTTATTTCAAAAGTAGTTTGTCTGTCATGTCGGAATTAGCATAATAATAATTCAGATAACTTTCATGGTGGTTTAATGAAAGTTTGTTTGTAAACGACACATCTTCTTTTTTCGTGTGGTTGTTGTTAATTATCAGGTTGCGAACTTTGAGAAGAGAACTGCTATTCTGGAATTTGGTGCTATGTATGTGTTAAGTTAAATTAAGTATGTTGTTGGGCAAATATTATAATATATTGTTGGGCAAATATTGGCGTATGTTGTTGGGTCAAGATTGCAAAATGTCCACATTTTCAATTGCTCCAATATAGAGTGATTCGTTTGGCCCAATATATCTACGGCGGTGTCCTAATATTGGAACAATGTAAAAACAAAATATAATACAGAATATTTGTATTATTACAATTCAAAGTGGGGAAATTACTTACAAAATGTATTTTTATTTATAATTATATCACAATGACTTATTGGAACAATATGGCTGTGCTACTTGGGCAGTCAAACAGAACCGGTTCTAAATAATGATTTATTTCAGCTGCGCGAAAATGAAATTGAAGCAATTGCTGACGAAACAGCTAGGGAAGAACAAAATTCATTCAGATCGATGAAAGACTTATAATCGTATGTGGTAGCATTAGTAAAAATGCTAGGGCCGGCGCCAGGCGGGTTCAGCGCGTTCATCGGAACCCGGCCCTGAGCTTTTAGACGGCCCCGCAGTTTAGAAAGCTCCACGGTACAACTTACAAATACGCGTTTTATCTGTTGTTGTAGTCATGCCGATGTTTCCGTGTCACTTAACGACTGGCAAAGCAAACTCCAACCATTCAACCTACGTACATTTTCATGACTTAATTAAAAACTTTGCAACGAACAAGACCAGAGAAAAAATCACTTATTAAAACTCATCACGAAATAAGCGACATTTTGCAAATGTAACAAATGCAAACGTAGTGTTCGCGAATTCGTGCTTCAAAAAGATGCAAAAAGCACTAGCCCTTCTAGGCTCTCTAATAGTAATTTGACTTGATTATAATAAGAAAATTTGGAACAATTAAATAATCCCTCCACCAAGCCTTTTTCGACCTAATTAACTGTCACTGTGTCACTTTAATGGATATTCTATACTGATTCCGAATATGTAAATTATTTTTAAGGCAAACGCCCCTAAGCCTCCATAATTAGGTTACAACCTAACTTCCACAAAAACGCTACTACCTTGCCGAAATGCTATGCAAAAGTAAATTCGGATTTTTTCAATCTAACCTAACCTAACTTAACTTAACCTAAACATAACTTAATTTACCTAAACCTAACCTAACCTTACCTAACCTAACCTAACCTCAAACTGATCTAACCTAACCTAACCTAACTAGACTGTGTAGTTCTAAATTACACAATTTGGCAATCATAGAAACTGATATAATTATTATTTATAGCAATGATGATCAAGAATTTTTTTTGATCCCCAAATTTGGAGCCTTTGAGGCGTTTGCCCCAAAAATTCAGAATCAGCATAAAATTTCCGTTAAAATGACACCAATTTGGTCAAAAGAGTTTAGGAACAACATTTTCTAATTACGTATACCTAAAATTCAATTTTGAAAAAACCATTTAGGTATTAGAAATCACAAAAGATAGATGATAGCTAATAATTCCACTGACAAATGTACCAGCGCCTATTGGGAACAAGAGAATACTATTGCCTACTTGATTTTATGTTTACTTTGAATTCGAAACAGTATTACAGATTTTGGTTAATTATGATGTTTTATAGTTAAGTTCGTTTCAAAAAACCTTGTTCAAAACTCGATTCGTGAAGTAATGCTCGACGCATTCGTACAAATGAATTACTTGTTTCTTCGTCGCTCGTGGTTCAAAAAATCCGTTCATGCGCGAATAAAGACTTCGCGTACTTCGTAAATAAATAAAATACTTTATGATCCTGTTGTAATATGTAATAATCTGTTTATAATAAATTATTTATTTAAAAGTTTTTTTAGACCAAGTGTATTTTTATGACCGGCCCCACAAAAGCTTACGCCGGCCCTAAGCAAAATAAATCCTTAATAGTCATTCTAAGGTTCACGAAAATCATAGTGATGAAATCACAAAAGAATCGTCAACAAATTGCCAACTGTTTTTCTGTCTAAATTTTTCCGGAAATTATAAAGGATTGCTAGAACTCAACATAATAAAATGTATTAAAATGTACTTTACATAGTGCAAAAGCAGAATTGCGGGAGACGTTATTCTCCATAGTAAACAGGAGACAATTGAAATAATAATAATAATAATTTTTGCTATTATTATTGTATGAGAATCAGAGCTTGGGATAATATACCTAATGCTTTCGGATATTTTTCTAGTTTATAACTTTTTATCATGTTTAAAGAAACATTTACATTTTAATTGGATTGTTTCTATCTAGCTATTGTCGATTAGCTAACCTGTATTGTTTGTGTTAAAACTGTAACATTTGAAGTTATAATGATTAAAAACAAAAAAGTTTATGTTATTTTTAATTAATTTAAGTCTAATTTTAATTATTTTTTAAAATTAAGCTTATATTTCAAGAATAGGCATTTATTTTTTCCAAATAATACATTATTATATTTCCCTTCTTACTTAGAAGAGTAAGAAGCAAGTTAGTTACTTACAAACTATCCTATTAGAGTTTATTACTGCAAGCTTTTAATACTCACTCTATGAAAGCGTTACTTTTAAAGGTGCAGCCTAATTATTCAGTTATAATAATCATAATACTTTGTTATTATAGTTGAAAAGACAAACGATCCCAAGCAGCATCTAAGTAGCGGTAACTGAGATCAGAACTTTGATTGAGTAGCTGTTACGTAACTACAACTAAATTTATCACTTTATAGGTTTAATTACTTCAATTTGGAATATTTTAGTTATTATGTAGTTACTTCTACTATTTATTAGAGCTATGTAGTTCCATTACTTCCAAGTAGCTTTTTAAAGTATGTGGAACGGTATTGCGACTTAGTATAATTACTTTAATGTTGTTGCAACTTCAAGTGCTATTATGATTGTAGCAGTAACTTGCCCGAAGCTACTTTAAAGTATTTAAAACTTTAAAGTAGCACCGAAAGCTCCTGCCACCGGTCTGAAACCATTGCTTAACCTTTAAAGTAACTGAATTATACAGTAGTATTGAAAGTAAAACTTTACTTTACGTTTATGCTACCCAGGAGAATCACTTGAAAGTAATTTTCACTACTTATTTTGCATCAGAATTACTAGAAAGTGCCAGTTACTATTAAAAAATTACAAACAAGCGACAGTAACTTCTAAAGAGGCATATCGCCTTAGGTTAGTTTGGAATTTGGAGGTTAATTGTGTTTTTGCAGTGGTAGTAGTTTTGCAAGTTTTTAATAAAAATGTCAAAGGCAAATGCAATAAGAAAAAAGAAGAATTTTAGATATACGTCCAACCTTTTATAGAAAATTTAAATAGCAGGTAGGTGAAATCAGTGGAAACAAAATAAACTGTTTACAATACAAAATAGAAAAAAATAGGGATGAGATCACTGGTAAACCATCATGTAGTAAACAAATATATTCCCCATTTTTCTTTCGTTGTTACAACTTTAAAATAAGCCATAATTAAATAATAATTGTTATTAAGTAGCAATCAGTATAAAAAATATTGGTTGTTTGTTTACGATTGACGTTTAAATTTGAGGTTAAGTTCCAATGGGAATTTTGCAGTGACATTAGGAGCTAGAAAGTGGCTACGGAATCGTTGACGTCGTTTTATAGTAAGAGTCACTTCCAGAATTTTTTAACTTCTTTTATACTTCTTGGTAACAACAACCTAGAAGTAGAATTTTTAGTTCCCGTTACTGTTTATAAAGTGACACAAACTTTAGACACACATTTTACAGTTAATACTACTTTAAGGTGACTTTTTCAAAACTACTCCATATTTACTTGTAAAATGTTGAAGGCTATTAATCAATTTGCAATTTGTTGCAATTGTTAAAAGGTGTTTCACTATAACTGTCAATAAAGAAAACAAATTGATGCCAAATTGTGCCTTAGGAATAAAATAAAATGCTTTCTATCATGTTTATCAATTTATAAGTAATTTTGTCATATTTTATTCAAGACATTTTTTATTAAAAAATATATTTAAAGAAGGCGCGTTGTTATTTTTCGATCTAACAGCATTGCATTTAACAGAAAAGTTGCGATGGTTTATAATTTTGGTATGCTAGATTGACAAAATAACGAAACATTTCATCTCTTTATGTATTATGTACGTATTACAAATAAAATAGTAATCCATTTTGTGTCACGACGCGACGGCAGCATTAGTAGAGAAAGTGAAAGAATATTTGTTAAGTTGCAAGAGTAAGAGAGAGCAACTACGCGACACGATGTGTCAAAGAGAAAAAAAGTTTCGCGAAAGTAGCAATTACTACGCCGCCACGTTCCCGCTACGTAGCCTAAAGATAGCTGGACAAGTTCCGTAGAGGTTACTGCAACGTATCTGCTACCCGAGAATTGTTCCCCATTTTGGTTCCAGGCACGTAACAATACCGTAGCAATTACGTTCTTGTGACTAACGGCAAAAACTTTATAGTTCCAGCGGTGGTTGCTGGTACGTAGCGGTGACTAAAAATGCTGCTTGGGATGTAACTAAATTCAGAATAATTTTTTTATTTCATTTATTGCGTTTTAACTTATAAACAAAGAACATGTTTACATTTTTAAAAAGAAAGTCGTTATCAATTATATAATTGCGCCATAATAACCTCCATAGACGGCAGGAGCATAACCGAACGCATTATAGGCGAATGGTGACGCAAGTAATTGAGGCTTGGGTTCTGGAGCAGCCATGGCAACTACGAAGATGGTGACAACAAGAAGAAGCTGTAAAAGAAAAAAATGTTTAATATTTTGTAGCGTTTAATATTCTATTAAACTGTATTGTTACTATTACGAATAATATTAAAATCGATGTCAATGTCTACTTACTAATTTGAGCATGTTGGTAGTTTATTGATGTTTTTGGTTAACTATGCTTCTGAATGATCACCACTGGCTATTTATATATTATTCTAAATGGATTTATAATTGTTAAAATTTGTTTATACATTCATAAGCACATGCTATAGCACTAACAAAGATTATCTAGAGATCTAGAGATACTAAACTATCTAATAGAGTTGTAATGATTAATTAATAGTGCTGATTACTTAATCTTTGAAGAAGTCCCTGAGAGTAGAGAAGAAAACGCTATAATCTTTTATTTTGCTTATCTAGGAATTCGTTTCAAAAACGTTGTTAAAACACAATACATTAATAAAATCTACTACTACATCCGTTTGAGAAACTTTCTGAATATGCTGGCAAAAGTAAACAATAATTCCTGGAAGAATTGATTGATATAATAATACATACTTTCGAATTTGGAATTCAGATTTTCGGAACATTCTGGATATTTTTTTACATTTCAATATTTTATAAGATCAAGTTTTTCCTTTCAGTTTTCATAACTTGATAAAACACGTCATAAGCTCGTGGAAAACTATTTCCCTCAAGACATCGGTTCAGCATATCTGATTCATGAGATGCTTGAGATAATCTATCTTAAAGAAGACAGTCAGGTCATGATTAATATTTACATTTTGGATTTTAAATATTTTCTAAACAACAAGAAATGGGGAAGCTTTTAGAACAAAATGGATATCAGGTATGTTTGGCTAATTTTTCGTTAAGCTTAACACTGATACCAATTCAATGTATGTTGTTCTTCTATTGTACAGCTCATATGAAACATAGATTATCCTCTAGTATACTGATTGTTTATTTTTTATTTTGGAGTGCATTAATATAAATTTAGTGAATTAAGACGTAACTGCAAACTATTTGCTGATGAAAGCTTACCTTTGGTTGGAATACGATTTGATGTTTCTTGTTTATTAAGTGTAAATGCATTTCACAATCATATTACTGCTTGTTTAAGAAAGGCGTCATATTTTACCAGCACTGATTTGCATTCCAAGTAAAATATCTTGCAGTGAGCAGGTTCTCTACAACATAATAGTTTTCCCGTAGAGCATTTGTTCGATAGACATAAGAAAGTGTGTTAAAGAAAAAGTGTTTCATGACCACCTTACTGAATTTGAACTGAATAATAATAATAATTGCTACAACCCATAACCTGGAAACCAGGCCCCAGAAGTTATAAGCTTGTGCGGGAGGGAGGAGGCGATTATTATTATTACGTAGGCCCTACGCGCGACTGCAGCCGACTTACAGATGGAACAGCGCTCCCACTCCCGCTCCCAACTCCCATATTTGTGGAGAAAACTGCAGAAAACCTTAACCAGATCTGCCGGCACCGGGAGTCGATCTCGGGCCGCTTGTGTGAAAGTCTAGCACGCTAAACATTACACTACCAAGGCTTAACACTTAAAATATCTTATGGGGAATACCTGGTCTTGGACAGTTTAGGTACTTAAGTTAAACGCGTAATTAGTGTTTATCCATCTTAATGAAGAATAATGAACGTGGGCATAGCAAAGAAAGCAACGAGCAGAAGCAAGGTCGATTTCAATTTAATTTTAGTCTATCGTGTAAGAAGAAAAATTACAAAATTGTAAATTGATTGACAAAATTGAAATTACTCGGGCCGCCTGCTTAAGAGTTCACCCACTACCGTGGGGCTACCGCCTCCGCTTACGTAACTACCACTGAGGTAGTTAAAAGATGAATTGGGTAAAGGATTAAGTTAATAAAAAATAGGGAGGGTAGAAAGCGAGAGGTAGCTAAAATTTTATTTATTTTTATTTCTCTAACGACCACACATGCTGCTGAATAAGCAGTAGGGACTACTACATTACTTCTGACCTGTTCTTCTGACCTAAACCTCTTCTTACTACGAAAACTAAGACAAGAAAATAACTAAAAGAAAATGCTTATACAGAGATAAAAGATAAGGTAGAAAACAAAAATAGAATTGCGGTGGATTGCTAACCCGGGATCTTTTTGACTATAGCCCATCCTATGGTATATTCTAAGGACTATTAGGAGTCTTTGCCTAAAATGGTAACAGTTTAGTATGCACATAACTTCCTCATCTCGGTACCTAGAGATTCGGGTCAAAAGTCTCTTCTCTTTCTGTGTAATTACAAAGGATCCCTTCAAAAGCATGCTAGAAATGACACGTTTAATGTGGTGTTTCGTAGATTTAACACCTGCTCTCCACAGCTCTTTTTGCTGTGGTGAGTAAATTGCTATAAAATTTAAACTTTTTGTCAGAGTTTTACCACTTGAAGCTAGGAACTGCACAGGATTTCTTAACTCGCTTAATGGAAGTGCTTATGAAATTGCTTCCATTATCGCTGCAAACGCGAAAATGCTTTTCACGATGATGGGTTATAATTCTTTAAAGAGTTTCTAAAATGGCTTGCGTACTAAAATCTGCTACACATTTAACAGTCAAAGATAACAGTTTTTGCAACGGTTTTTTTATTACGAAAGAACTTGCCTACCTGCCTGCGTGAAGCTGCGAGGAGTGAGAAATGTGGCCTTAGAGAGGCGCTGAAGGTTATCCATTATTGGAAGCGAGACACTTAGGTTTGAATCTGAAGCAAGCAATACAATCCTGTTCATACGTTTTGGTAAGTTCTTGTCCGACACTGGCCAATATTAAAAAAGAAAAGAGGCTACAATGGAGATCATGTTCATATCTGAAAAAAAGGTAAGTATAATGATGCCATAATAACAAAATAAGATACCTTTTACCGAACGAGAGAGACGAATACTTAAGCTTACATTCTACTGTAGTCACTCTCTATCCTACTCTTCAACCCCCAATAAATTGGGATGAACTAGGAAATTTACTTTTTTCGGGTAATTGAAGGAGTTCTTAAAAGGTCTCAAGCTTTACAAAATTCGGAAATTCTAAATACTGGGAATTTATTTCTTTTGAGCAAACTTTCCAAGGGATTTAATAGACTGGTTTAATTTATCTAATGTCAAGCTATCAATCTGTCTATATTTTTTTAATAGCTTACAATTGCGTAAAAAATGTGCAAAATAAGTAGTTACTCATATAATCTATTCATGATTGATTTGACCTAAACCGTGAGTTAGTTTTCGGATTTTTGCAAATTCGTTTTTGTGATATTTGATTATAATCTGAAGTATTTGGCACAAATTTTCTGATACCTAACAAAGCCAATTGAACCAGACAGTGTAAGGAGGGTTACTAGAGTAGACCTTGGAAATTATAAACTATACTTTATAAAAATTACAGTAGCCACTGGCCACGTCACGAGATAATTAAGATTGGTGTTTTTACCAGTCACATTTTGGTAACATCGACTGTGAAAGAATTAGAAAAAAAAGCTAATACTAAAGGATCAAAATCGTTTGGTTAGTAATGTGAGGCGTTTAGTTATTTTCTTAACATATTGATGGAGATTGATTTGAAACAAAAAATTGTGATCTGTACAAGATTAGACTTTATTAAGCGGTTTTGATTGTCTTTTGGGTACTGGAATAAAGAACAGTACTGTTTAACTATTGGGTTTCACTGTCGTAGTTTGAAATCTCATGATTTAGTTATTGAAAAAACTTCTTTACACAGCTGAAGTGTCTTATCATTACAGATTTAAAAACTTGAAGTACACTTTTGGTGTTTAATCTCCAAAGGTTCCGTTCTAATGGCCTGTACTGTCCCTCTACTCAAACCTGCCTATACTTTTATGAAATGTTATCTTATATGATGTAGTAATGTAATCTGAATTTAACAACAATTGATGGAAGGGGAATTTGCTGAACAGTTAAGAATGGCGTGTATTTAGCTTTATCACTACACTATCTTCTAGGAAAACAGCATGGTAAGAAACATAAATAAGACTGGTACAATAAGGCACAAAGAGGTTTCTTTAAGGAGATTAGAACATATAAACCTGCTTTCAAGATTACACCTGTAAAAAATTGTTCTCATCTTTAGATTTCTTATTTGATAACAATGGTTGGTATGACATTTCCTGTTATTGTTATTGTATGACATTGTTTTTGAAGATGTGAGTTACGTGAAAAGTGAAACTATGTAGCCTTTTTGTTTAACATTACTACAGCCTAGTCTTGTTTTTTACTTATTAAGTTGCTTTCATCTACATAAATGAACTAAGCAATTTCCAAGTTACCAATATATTACTTTGTAGTTAATTGCTTATATGCATCTATCAGAGGTCCCAGTTTTTGGCTCACTTGGATTAATTCAAGACAGAACACATGCTATCATGAAATCGGGCATTTACCGTTTAAATTGTTCTTTTGGTAGTTCGGTATATATTGGACAAACACTTCGAAATTTTGACATAAGATATAAAGAACACGTACGTCATTACAAAAATAAACATCCTGAAAATCTAATTATGCCAAACACCTTTTCGAACAAAATCACACAATGACTCCTCAAAATAATATTAAATTCCTACATTTTTGTAATAACAAACGCAAATTAGACATTCTAGAAGCCGTTGAGATATACAAACACAAACTCAGGGTACCTTTAATGAATGAATAACTTGAGCTCAGTAATTCTCCGTTACTGGAAGTATTAGATATTTAATTCTGATTATTATTATTATTTTATCTAGTTACCTATTTTTGTATCTACCTTAGCGACGTGTTTGTTTATAATTATATTACCTTTGATAATGACTGCATAGCTGTCGAAACAATATTGTCAGGTTATATTTTAATAAAACTGTGAAACTTTTACTAATCTTTATTTATTTCATTGCTTAGGAGCGGTTACTACAAGCTATGTTTAGACTTGATTTAGAATGACCTACCCCAACTATGAAAAATGATTTAACCCCTTCCTTTCAAAAATCAGCTCCAGATCACACATTATATTTGCTAGTAAGAGTTTCATTAAGCATATAGCGAAATTAAATTTTTAATCTACAATAAATCTGCAGCTATATCATTTATTCTCTCTGTTATATTAACTCATTTAACAAACGAAAAATTCACGGCAGCTTATCCTAACATTTACTTCAACAACAATGGTTAAATACTAAAAACACGGAACGGTACGGAAACGGTAACAGCTCACTTAACAACAAACCCAACTAATAGGATAATTTCTCAGAAATTCTTCTAGCTAAACGCAAAGCAAATTTATTGCTCAGGATAGACTGTTCTTCTTACTACAGACTTCAGACCATCCCGTAACTTGACTGCTCCCAGAAATGTATACACCTTATTAAAATTTAAGTAGGACTGTTTTCTCCAACTAACCACACACACAGTATTATTAACGTCAGTAACTACCAATGATCAATTTAGACAAATTTCTGTCTTATATTTTATAAAAGGCACAAAAAGCCATTAATCAGAGTCAAAAATCAGAACAAGCTTATCACGATCCAACCCTATTACAAAACTATCAAAATGTCTGGCGAAATATAAATTATGATTTTAAAAGCAATTTGTTCCTTTGTATGAATATTTAATATTAAGGAATTTTGTCTCAAACTGCTATATATTCCAGGTAACGCTAAATTTATTAGAGTGCTAAAAGAATTCTTTTAATTTGTGTCTTTTTTATTATATAAGAGGCAGAAAATGATTTAAGTATGTGACTAAAAACAAGAGTACAGTCTTTTAGAAGAGTACGTTTACCAAATGATTTAAAATTTAATTTATCGGGTACAAAGACGAAAATATTGTAGAATTATACCTTGTATAAATTTCCAGAGCAAAGCAAATCAAATACCATCATAATTGAGCTCGTTAATTAATCTGAAGACTATAAGGCATCGCCATAGTTATTGACTATATAAATATGTTTCACATATAATAAAAGGACAATTGAAAATGTACACGGTAAAATTTACCATTTAAAATTTTATTTTAAAAATTCTATCTTATAGTGGAATATTTTTTTAATTTCTAATTGTTTTTCAATTATACATTTTTAGGGTAATTTTCCAATAAAATTATTTCTTGATTAGTTTGGTTTATTTACGATTTATTATCTTTCTATTAATTTGGTATATATAAAATTAAAATAATGACGTATATTTTAGTTAATTATTTTTTGATTGTTACAGTTTTTTTACGGATTTTCCCCGGTTCAGTTTCACTTTAATATTTAACCTAAAATTTTCCTTCTTAAAAGGCTTTTCTTCAAGGTGTTTTTCATATTTATGTCATTCTAAATATGGAAGTGTTTGTGAGCAGACTCTTTTATTGGTTATTCCTTATTTGGTGATGTTTCTGTTCAGACCTCCTCATTGGTAATTTCGGCTTTATCTCAGTTTCCAGGAATCTTTGATAAGATAATCTCTTTTTTACTTTTAAAAAGTGAGTTGTAATTTGACTTACATATAGAATGTGTGTTTTATTCTAGTTTTAGGAAATTTTGATAATTTTCTTCTTTATGAGTTTATTGTGGATAAAATACAATTAATTCTTGGTGATCAATTATTTCACTGTGGTGATTGTTAGTGTCGCAGGAATCTAACTCGTTGGTCTTTAAACACTGCTACAAGGTACACTTCTTAACTACTCTAATTGGTATGGTTATCTCTAACAATTCGTTGTCTGTGGGAATACCTTTCGCGATAGCTAACCATGAAATCACAAAAGCGTTGAGTACTTTGAAAAGGCATGTTTAGTAATTTTTTGAATTTTATCTGATAATAAAAAGAAAAAAGTTTTATGAAAAAGTTTTTAAAATCCGTTTTATTACCTATACCTATAAATAAAGATCAATTATTTTAAAGTCGACATTAGTGACGTAAATTTCAAATAATTATTGATGTCGTTTTATTGGTTTTAGCTTTAATTTGTTAACTATATTATGAAGCTGCTTCATTGTCATCTAGTCATTATCGCAGTTTGTCAGAATGTCAGACATGCCCCCTTGCTATCGAGCCCTATTGCTCCTATGGTGGCTCCGTTAAGGTTATTTGCAACCAAGCGTTGTTTCAGCAAATATGCATTGTGTAAAAAACAAACCAAAAACAAAAGTAACCAACATAATAATTAGTGATAATACTATATTTCTTTAAGCATATTAACACATAATACATACAAAATTAATAATTTTTGGTTGATCAAGATGGAGTAACAAAACGGAAATTTTAATAAATTGAGTTAAAAATTTTGGCCATTTTCGTAGCTGACTGAGGGTAGTTTTAAACGATAACAACCCCTGGTGCCGCAACAACAGGTGAAACTACTCCGGCAGCGGTGTAGGTGGCGGCAGGTACAGCTAGTCCAGCAGAGTAGACTGAAGATACTACAGGTACTCCACCAGCGACTAAAATTTGGGGTTTAGGTTCAGGAGCTGGGACAGCTACGGCGAAAGCCAAGATGGCGGCAACAACGAACTGTAATAAAATAAAAATTAAATTATACATTATATCACAAATAAACGTATATGGTTTATTATTTATTGCCCTAGAGTTTTCTTACCAATTTGAACATTTTGAGGAGAGTTTTGAGTTATTTGATCAATAGGAATCAAATGATAACTTTCAATGGATCAATGCGGTTTATATAGCACACACACACAAGTATCCCAGTAATTATTACTAATATGAAATTCTAATCTTCTCAAAGGGAGCAGGAAACAAAAACTATTTTCAATGACACTTTTATGATGTATATTAGATTTTGTTGCTTTTTTGGTTATATTTTAATCTCATACAGGTATTATAATCAGCAATCAGATACTCAGCTTATTGGTATTTTATTTACATAATTAGCATCTCTATTATGAATACTATCTAAGAAAGCGTTCACACTAAATCAAACACTTTTTTTAATCTTACTAATATTTATCATGTGATGCTGATGACTGCATTATAGCAAAGCTCATTAATTTTTGATGTCCATCTTATTATCGTATTCTTCTTTCTTTTTACATTGCTTATTTATTAATCGTGATCAGTTTTTACTGAGAAGTCCTAACGAGTAATTAGTTTTAAATTTTCTTATCTTCACCTATTTTTAGATTTTATTTTTGTATAATAACATTTTCAAGTTACTAAATAAGAAAAAGATGTATTTATCCTAAATAACCAGTTTCTTGTGAACACAACTTCAGTTTAAAATTCGGTATTATTTAATCCTTTGTTGTAAACGTAACACGGTATAACCTTGCGTCATATTGTTCTTAATTTTAAATCAGTTTTTTATAAATATAATTTATTTTGTGTCAACCACCCATGAACTTGTATTACTCGGTGTGACAACACCAAAATATTTTCTTTATTCTTATTCCGTTCGTTCTATAAATAGAAGCCTATGTAGATGTGAGCGACGCCACGGATCACCGACATCACGGGTCACTGCTACCCCCAAATTCTTCTAGAATTAGTTTTAGTTTTTGTGGAACATTATATTAAGATTTATAATATTAGGATATTAGAAAACTGTAACATGTGAATAGAAAGGGGCAGACGAGGCATTCTTGTATGAGAGTTGTTAGAATAAACTTGTATTGTGCGTTAAAGGGAATTTGTTTGTTTCAATAAACTTGTATTGTGTGTAAAAGGGAATTTGTTTTCATTTACCCCGTACAAATCTAAAATCAGGAGTGGGATTCTACCACTAAAAGTACCACGGCAATAATATGACGCAATTAGTGCAAGTGTTAAGTGATATATTAAAATAACTTAAGGATCAATCGTCCAGACTTAATGTGACATCGTGTACCATCAACATACCAACATTTAAAAGAACGTAAGGACCAATCGTCCGGAACCAATGCGACATCGTCTACAATCAACATACCAACCTTTAATCCGCAAACTGATAATAATGGAGCAGTAAAATGGTGCGAAAAATTGAACTCTTGGATATTGTTACGAAGCTAGTCTTGCTTCGTTCTTACTTGTCTCCACCATGTTACGAATAAAAATAAATTCACTCACTCTTCATCTAATCTATTAATTTTATTTCTTAAATTTACTTAACTCATAACTAAGATTAATTCTAAATGTAATTAACACAATTTTTACTTACCAACTAATTATAACTTTTAGGGCCATTTCCCTCACACCGGGTATGACAATCGAGAAGGACTTTACTGCTTTCATTTCACCATATCACTGACTATCCCTTTCGATTGTCACTTCCCGTCTTAACTCTTAATCCCTACTCTAATTTCTTCTTGTAAATCAAGGATGGCCCACTTGTCCCTATTAATCAGGGCAGTGTCATAATGCTAGAGTCAGCATTGCTTACTTTTGTGAGCAATAATGCTGTGCTAGTATTATGACACACTTTACAAATTGCAGAGTAGCTTCATGTCATACTTGAAATCAATTTGTTTATCTTTATTACTGGGTCAAATAATTTAGAAATGAGTTTTGTAATAATTGTTGTAACATATTTTTAGAATCATAAATTTTTAGAATAATGAATTGATTTAATTTTGTTATGAGTTTTTTCTTTTATTTTATACTTCGTTACAATATGTTTAGCCGATTTGACTACGAGTTGTTAATACGAGGTGCCGGTGGCTTATTGGGTAACGAATGGTTTTTAACATGGACACCAACGCAACAAACCTGGAAAAGTTTTAAGGCCGCATTTCAAACCTGTACCCATCGAAGAAAAACCTCAGCGAAAAATTTAGATAAGGCTAGTTTATTTATGAGTAATACTATCGATTCATACTGTAAGTACGCTAGAAATACGATTTCACTTATTAAAGCATTACATTTTAATTTATCAGAAAAGCAATTGCTTCATTTAATATTGGTACTAATCTTATATTGTTAATGTTCATGTAAAAAGTCTGTAGGTGAGCTACTAACGTAATTAGGTCGTTATGCAACATCGAACATAACTTCATTTGATACACGCATGCAACAAAAAAGAAAATATTCGTTCATATCTCAAAATTATGTTTTAAATGTAACCAATCGGGCCACGTACACCGCTGCTGTCCGAATTTGCAAACAAATTTTACAATTGATGGAATTTCTTTCAATATCCTAGGCCAAATAAAATGATTTATTTGTGATAGACCAATTTCACTGACAGCTCAAAAAAATTATTTGTGATTTTATTTATTTATTTATTTGTCCAACGACTTAAGCCTATTACAGGACAATTACAGTACCTATGTATCTAGTATTACTAAAAAAAATGAAACAATAGTTTTGACATATACAACTTAAATACTAGAAGAGGTTAGAGTAATCATATAAAATGCAGGATTTGAACTTAGTGATTATAAACAAGTCATTATAAATACGAACATACTAGTAAAGTGAGTTTCTATGTTTTATACATTAAATATTTGATTGAAGAAAAACTATCAACAAACAAATCAACTGTATATTTGTAGATATAAACTTATTTATAACATGTAAAGCATTTGCAAGTCGAGAAAGAACATCATCTTTGTCTGTATGAAATTCTAAAAATCTGGGTCTTAATTGAATTTATGGTACTTTAATCTAGATGCTGTTAATTAAATCTGCTACATCTATACAGTTGTTTAATAATTTATGGATAAACGTAATACATACAATTTCTCTCCTTTTCTAATATTTGATGAAGCAATTTCAGACAGCTCAAAAAACAACGTTACTAACTGAACTTTAAGTCAGAATGGTCGAACGCACTTCTCAAACTACAATTTTTAATACAACAAAACAAACGGGATTTTTGTCTATGTATTAATTGATTAGTCGCGATGATAGCATTCCGGATATCGCTACTCTTACAGACTCTCTTCCCAATGTCACATTTAGTTGTTTAGAGAAAGATCGAGAACTAGGGTACGAACATAACAGCAAAGCAGTGTTAGCGACGCTTTTGTCCAACTTAATTGTGTTTTGTCCGAATTAATTATGAGCGACGCTTTTTCGCAGTATGTTATTTTGTACAGATAGTTAATGTTGATGCCTGGGCCTTTGGGCTTTCTGGCGATGTTGCTGCTTGGGCCTTTGTGCTTTCTGGCAGATAGTGTTGATGCTTGGGCCTTGTGATTTCTGGCAGATAGTGTTGATGCATGGGCCTTTGGACTTTCTGGCGATGTTGCTGCTTGGGCCTTTGTGCTTTCTGGCAGATAGCGTTGATTCTTGGGCCTTGTGCTTTTTGCCAGATATGAAATGTTGATGCCTGGGCCTTTGGGCTTTCTGGCAATGTTTCTGCTTGGGCCTCTGTGCTTTCTGGCAGATAGTGTTGATGCTTGGGCCTTGTGCTTTCTGGCAGATATGACACTTGTACGACGTAGGGTTGATGCTTGTGCCTTTGGGCTTTCTGGCAATGTTGATGCTTGGGCCTTGTGCTTTCTGGCAGATATGAAATGTTGATGCCTGGTCCTTTGGGATTTCTGGCGATGTTGCTGCTTGGGCCTTTGTGCTTTCTGGCAGATAGCGTTGATGCTTGGGCCTTGTGCTTTCTGGCAAATATCACAAAATTTTATACTGTTGAAATGCATAACGCTTCGAAGTATGTTATTCAAGGTTTATACTGTTGGAAGGCATAACACTTCGCAGTATGTTATTCATGATTTATATTGTTGGACTGCAGGACGGTTCACTGTGTGCATTGATGTTTTATAAGAAAGGGCACAAAGAACGACTTTCAGTTATTTGTGTACTTTGAGCTGTTGGATGCGTTGTCTGTTGTTTATATTTGTTACAGGTTTCCATGTTTTGCTTTGCCCGTCGAATTCGAGAACGAATAACTAGGTCAGGATTGGCCGTGTGAGCGACGCCACGGATCACTGACATCACGGGTCACTGCTACCCCCAAATTCTTTTAGAATTAGTTTTAGTTTTTGTGGAACATTATATTAAGATTTATGATATTAGGACTTTAGAAAACTGTAACATGTGAATAGAAAGGGGCAGACGAGGCATTCTTGTATGAGAGTTGTTAGAATAAACTTGTATTGTGCGTTGAAGGGAATTTGTTTGTTTCAATAAACTTATATTATGTGTAAAAGGGAATTTGTTTTCATTTACCCCGTACAACTCTAAAATAGATATTCCAGAATATCCTTGCTTTATTAGTTAAAAAATATTTGTTTGAGACAGAAAACAAATTAAATTTGAATACCTAAAATTCTTTTCAAATTTTCTTTCCTGATTCGTATCAAGGGAAAACCTCTCGACTGTCAGTATATAAGTTAATATAAGAAAAGGGTATATTTATTTCTTATTTAATCTAATCAACTTCTATTGTTGTGTATACTATGTCACAGCTTTTTAGTGTAATTTAGAAAAACTCTTTATTGCATATTGTTTATGAAAGTTGACTTTTTTAACGTAAAATCTTAATGAAAGTAGCACTTTTTTAATTATTTTGTTTTGCATATTGTTTATGAAATGCATATTAATTATTTTTTAATTGTGTTTGTAAAAAACAAACTTCAACCTTTTCGGAGATTATTGTCAAAGAATACTAAGTCTGTCTGATTTTTCTAAAATATTTCATAAATGCATAATTTTTAAGACAAATTTCTCAACTACAATATGCAAAAAATGTCGTGTACAACACGTTATGAAAGTCTCTTTTTTTCACTCATCTGCTTGATAAACTCGCGCTTCGCCCTCGTTTTATAGCCTCGCCGCGACATAGCCCAAGCAGCATCTAAATAGCGGCAACTGAGATCGGAACTTTGATTGAGTAGCTGTTACGTAACTACAACTAAATTTATGACTTATAGGTTTAATTACTTCAATTTGAAATATTTTAGTATTTATGTAGTTACTTCTACTATTTATTAGAACTATGTAGATCCATTACTTCCAAGTAGCTTTTCAAAGTATGTGGAACGGTATTGCTACTTAGTATAATTACTTTAATGTTGTTGCAACTTCAAGTGATATTATGATTGTACCAGTATCTTACTCTAAGCTACTTTAAAGTTTTTATAACTTTAAAGTAGCACCGAAAGTTCCTGCCACTGATCTGAAACTATTGCTTAACCTTTAAAGTAACTGAACTATACAGTAGTATTGAAAGTTAAACTTACGTTTATGCTACCCGGGAGAATCACTTGAAAGTAATTTTCACTACTTATTTTGCATCAGAATTACTAGAAAGCTCCAGTTACTATTAAAAAATTACAATGAAGTGACAGTAACATCTAAAGAGGCATATCTCCTGTAGCTTAGTTTAGAATTTGGAGGTTAATTGTGTTTTTGCAGTGGTAGTAGTTTTGCAAGTTTTTAATAAAAAGGTCAAAGGTAAATGCAATAAGAAAAAAGAAGAATTTTAGATATACGTCCACCTTTTATAGAAAATTAAAACTTCAGTAAGGTTAGGTTAGGTTCAGTTAGGTGAAATCAGTGGAAACAAAATCAACTGTTTACAATACAAAATAGAAAAAAATAGGGATGAGATCACTGGTAAACCAACATGTAGTAAACAAGGGTGAAATATGTTCCCCTTCTTTCTTTCGTCGCTACTACTTTAAAATAAGCCATAATTAAATAATAATTGTTATTAAGTAGCAATCAGTATACAAATATTGGTTGTTGGTTTACGATTGACGTTTAAATTTGAGGTTAAGTTACAATGGGAATTTTGCAGTGACATTAGGAGCTAGAAAGTGGCTACGGAAACGTTGACGTCGTTTTATAGTAAGAGTCACTTGAAAGTTCCAGAATTTTTTAACTTATTTTATACTTCGTGGTATACGTTATTTAGTGTAAGTTTACGTTCACGTCATTACTAATTTATGACGTCAGACTATGCTCTGTTGCCATATTGAATTGGATATTCCTTGTTTGATCCAACACCTTTGCTGCATATTTTCAGTGTACTTTTTAAAAGAATTATTCTCTTATGAACAATATGACTTTGTTCACCCCATCATCCCTTGTCTTGAATGGTCATTCTTATAATATACGAATCCAATTGCTCGTAAGGAAATGAATAAATAACTTCTACTTCCTTCATACATGAACTTGGATTTCAATTGTTTTGACAAAATATTAAGTGATGCATGTTCTCCTGTATCCAAATGTGGTATACCAATTGAAGAGTACAGCTACACACATAACGTCAAGGACTTACTGTTCTTATATATGTATTTCATAAATTTCATTGCTAATATTTGCTTCTACAGAGGATCAATCTTTGTAGTTTGTTTTCGATTTCGTTTCCTCTTTGGACTGGAAACTTCTTCCACAGATGAAATGTTGGAAACAGTCTTAAGACATATTCTCAGTGCTTGAGAAACTCTCTAAATTCTATTCAGTTAATGCAATTGTAAATACAAAATAGGTAACAAACTATTGTAAACCGAACTTAGAAAACACAAGAAATAAATTTGACAATACAACGTGCCGTTTACACAGGTGTACCAAGCTGTTTTTCTGTTGAAACAATGTGTATTTTCTCATTAAATTAACAAATTACGTTTTGGTTTAAAAACCTATTTGTATTTATTCTATAACTAAATGTATTACGAAATATATGAAAATTAAATTTTATTATTTTCGATAAAGCAAATAATCTTTCTTCATAAAAGTTATTATTTGTACAGTTGGTTGTACTCTTACGTCACTACTTTTATATATATGACGTAAACGTTAACTTAGACTAAACGGTGTATAACAACAACCTAGAAGTAGAATTTGTTTAGTTCCCGTTACTGTTTATAAAGTGACACAAACTTTAGACACACATTTTACAGTTAATACTACTTTAAGGTGACTTTTTCAAAACTACTCCATATTTCCTTGTAAAATATTGAAGGCTATTAATCAATCTGCAATTTTTTGCAATTTTTAAAAAGTCTTTTACTATAACTCTCAATAAAGATAACAAATCGATGACAAATTGTGCCTTAGGAATAAAATAAAATGGTTTCTATCATGTTTATCAATTTATAAGTATTTATGTCATATTTTATTAAAGACATTTATTATTAAAAAATATATTTAAAGAAGGCACGTTCTTATTTTTCGATCTATCATCATCGCATTTAACAGAAAAGTTGCGATGGTTTATAATTTTGGTATGCTAGATTGACAAAATAACGAAACATTTCATCTCTTTATGTATTATGTACGTATTACAAATAAAGTAGTAATCCATTTTGTGAGACGACCGCAGCATTAGTAGAGAAAGTGAAAGAATATTTGTTAAGTTGCAAGAGTAAGAGAGCAACTACGCGACACGATGTTTCAAAGAGAAAAAAAGTTCCACGAAAGTAGCAATTACTACGCCGCCACGTTCCCGCTACGTAGCCTAAAGGTAGCTGGACAAGTTACGGAGAAGCTACTGCAACGTATCTGCTACCCGAGAATTGTTCCCTATTTTGGTTCCAGGCACGTAACAATACCGTAGCAATTACGTTCCTGAGTCTAACGGCAAAAACTTTATAGTTCCACCGGTGGTTGCTGGTACGTAGCGGTGACTAAAAATGCTGCTTGGGAGTATTATATAATACTAAGAGCCTTCTTGATCATCCTCAAGAGAAGGTTTGAAAACGCATAAATATTTCGCATACTTTCTCTCCCGTTTTGATGCAGAAAGAAAGAAGATGCTTTCTAAATAAAAACTACATAATAGATTGTTGATGTCAATAGTAGGGTAAACCATACATTAATTGAACACCAGACAGTTATTTTACACTTTATATATAAATCACTGTGATAAGCAACTTCAAGGGTTTCTGAATAGTTTGATTAATTTGTTATAGAAGGTATTACATTTCTGTTGCGTCCATTACTACATTTTTCGCACCAATCGACTTCAACCAATATGTTTGATTAATGTGCAGAAGTGTGTGTCATAGAGTATAAATTCTTATGATTTTGTTAAGGTAAGTACGTTAGTAGAAATTTTTATAAATGGATATCAATAAAGCTATGTTGTTACATAAAATGTCACTGTATCTAGGGCCTACAACAAACTGATTCTACGTTAATTTATTTGTGTAAATTCCTGTTACCATGTAAAAACACAGTGATCAATATCTGTATTCTGTCTTTATTGAAATTTAGTTATTGGACAGAGCGTCCAATTTCGGGTCAATTTAATTTATACACGCTATAAAACAGTTCAATAAGTGCTAAGACTACCGCTATATTTAAAATTAATTTTGAAGCGTTTTAGACAGTTATTTGCCACCTGTCCAATAACTCATTTATAAAATGTTCAATAACTATACTTTAATAGCGCATTCTCTTTTTTAGCATTTATTATGTTAAAAACTAACGGTTATGATAACTTCTGAGATTAAAAAGTGGTAATGTCCCACTTCGGGCGATTGTAAAGAAATACATCAGTGTCTCATAGGCTGCCCTCGAATTCAAAATTAAAAACCCCGACCATAAGCAAACTATCTTGAAAAACTTAGAAGAAATAAAGTTCATGGAGTAAGTTGTTACTTACTTTAAAATTAGGGTAATAATAGTTTAATAAATATAGATATGGACAAAATACTCATTACCTATATTTAAACATCTTGTAAACACCTCGAAGAAGTGTTAAACAATCCATCTCCATTATATAGCTTTGGTAGTGTGCTGCTGCTCAACGTTAGTTTATTGCTTTCGGCTTGCGCCTCTTCAGCCGTGGGGGAGTGGCTATTTATTATTAAAATGATTTCATAATAAATAGCCGGTTGATGCGGTGTTCATTGTGGTTCTTATCAGCAACATTAAAAATAATGTTGGTGATGATAAGCACAATCGCAGCACTCGTCCTTGTTCTTCTCGATAATAAACTATCTTACTATCATGGCTATTTCTTTGTTTGTTGTTGGCCATACCAGCATGCAGAATAGGCTGGTATGGGTGATAATGTTGATATGTGGAATGGATTGATGATGGAGGTGACAAATTGTTTTGGTTGAATTTGTTGTGGTAGCAGTTGGCTTGGTTTGATGATTAATTAATAGATAATGGATGTTGAAAGTTGAAGTTGAGTTCTGTTGATTGATGTTGAAAAGTTGAAAAATTGCAGCTGACCTTTTTGTAGAATAGTTAATGTATTTGTTGATGGTAGAGATTATAAAAAACTGATCTTGTCAGGACCACCCCCAAAATATGGCTTTCGGGGTGTCTTTATGTAGCACTAAGTGACGAGTCGATTCCACTGTCGTTCCATTCCACAGACCCCTGTTTGCTGGGGTGTGAGGGTTTACTCTGGATGGGAAAGGAGGTAAAAGAATCAAACAGTCGCTAGCCAGGTCAGCACTTGCACGGGCCAACCCCGAAGAACATGCTAGAGTCGCCTTTGCAAGGCTAGCTACTGTTAGGTAAAAAGGTACAGTGACGCTCCACTGGACTGACATCGACGACCCTTATACTGCCACCCGTAATCAGTAATAAGGGCCGCAGGAATTGCGGAAAGTGGTTACAGGAGCTGCTTCCTGGACGTATGTTTACTCCACAGGCTCCTAGCAAAGTATTGAAGGTAAGTGTAGCGGTTAACGTGCTGATCTCTCACCCAAGCGAACCGGGATCGACTCTTAGAACCGGCAGATCTGGTTAGGATTTTCTGCAGTTCTCCTTAGCTGTAACACAAATGTGGAATTTGTAATTGTGCTATACCATCTGTATGTCGGCTGCAGCTGCACGTTGAGCCTGCGTAACAGTAATAATCTCCCCTCCCTCATGCACAAGCTTCATAGCATCTGGGGCATGGTTCGCCAGGCAATGTGTAGTAGCAATTATTATTATCTCGAATTTTTTAAGGCGACGAAACAGGTTTTCGTATCTGTCCAGAAACAGGTTAACACTACACAAACTGACCGACTACCCTTGGCGGCTATACAGTGGTTGCATGAATAGCACTTCTACTCGGGTTTGCGGCACTTTCTGAGGTGCTAACCACACATATGTTCACTCCACCGGTACCAAGCAAAGCATTGAAGGTAGTGTAGCGGTGAACGCGCTGGTCTCTCACCCAAGCGGATCGGGATTGACTCTTAGAACCTGCAGATCTGGTTAGAATTTTCTGCAGTTTTCCTTAGCTGTAACACAAATGTGGAATTTGTATGCAATTTGTAATTGTGCTATATTCTGTATGTCGGCTGCAGCTGCACGTTGAGCCTGCGTAATAGTAATAATGTAACCGCTAGCGTGGTTGAGCTTATATAATATATAATATATAATTTTGAAGACTCCAAAGCCAAAATATTGGCTTTCATCTTTGGCTTCTTGGTTACAATAATCTCCCCTCCCTCCTGCACAAGCTTCATAGCATCTGGAGTATGGTTCGCCAGGCAATGGGTAGTAGCAATTATTATTATCTCGAATTTTTTAAGGCGACGAAACAGGCTTTAGGATTTGTCCAGAAACAGAAAAAGTTTTTATATCCAAAGTATTGAAAATCATTTACACCATTGATCAGGGTTCATCAAAAGAGAACATTACTGTAATATTTACGTTTTCTGCAAGTGTGTTTACCTGTTGTACACTGATAGTTTATCAGTACAAGAGAATAATAATGGAGAAACCAGGTCCCAGAAGCTATAAGCTTGTGCGGGAGGGAGGGGGCGATTATTATTATTATTACGTAGGCCCTAAATGCGTCTGCAGCCGACTTACAGATGGAACAGCGCAAATCCCACATTTGTGTCACAGCTAAGGAAAACTGCAGAAAACCTTAACCAGATCTGCCGGCACCGGGAGTCGACCTCGGGCCACTTGGGTGAAAGTCCAGCACTCTAGACATTACACTACCAAGGCTGTTTTTTTTCTCGCAAATTTCTTAGTCTGTTTCAGTTGAATGGGGAAATGGTCGTAGTGATGACAGCTTGGTGACAGCAGATGTGTTCTCGAAGTGCATTTTACAAGTAGTTCATTCCTATTTGCTTGTAGAAGGTATAACATTACCAGTAGTATTGTTATAATATTGTAAGAAAAGGGAAGAAAATACGCTTACAGAAGAAACGGAAGAGAAAAAGAAGGAAACTAATGAACTATTGACATTTACTTACAATAAATAACTAAATTTAATGTTTAGTAATAATAAACAAAAGTTATAACAACTTTATATTTCTTTTATTCATCAGCATTTTTGCACTCTAAGCAAAGATAAATCAAAATAGTAATGTCCAATAACTGCCACTAGTAGTGTCTAATTACTGTAAAAAGTGTTCAATACCTATGCGTTTAGACGTTTTTGTGTTTGATGGATTACAATAATTGTATTCATAACGATTCGTAAAAATCGTGTTATTATCCTGAATCGGTGTTAAATAACCTTTGCAATGACGTAACCATACTTAGGAATATCTTAAAAAGTAGGCATTTATGAAATTTACAAAATTGAAGTTTGTTTAAGTGTTCAATAACTGTACAGTTTACCCTATAAAGAGGTCGTTAAAAAGCTCACCCTTTGATTAAAAAGTGCTAATAAAATATAAACTATTACTGCATAGCACAAATTTCCACAAAAAGAAGCAATACCTAAAAGTAAATAATAAAGATGTAAATAAAGCACTGTACTGATGCATCAAAACAATAAACATAGTCTCACTTTCCAAACTCAGTTAGTACTACATGGAGTACACATTGCAGAAATTAAAATCTAAATACAAGACTTTACTCTCTTTTCCCCAGTAAAACACCTTAATAACAGAGCTAACAAAAGACTATGAAATAACAAACCTAACTATCTAACAAAGCTTTAAAATAATACATCCAGCATTTTAAACAATCCCTAAACAATCAACAGAATCAATTCAGACGTTTAATATTTCACATAGCAAAGAGAAAACTCAAAAACAGAAAGCAATAAACGGAAGAAAAAACTGCGAACGTTAGATTATTGAATATAGTGCTAGAAAAACAAAACAAAAAACATGAAAACCATTCCGTACCAGAAGCTTTTCAATTATCACCCAACCCCTCAATACTAAAACGCCTAAATATAAAAAACTACAAAACTGTATAATCTAATTCAACAAATTTAACTTTGACAAACTATGGCAAAGATATACAGGGTGTAAGAATTTAATATGCATTTATTTTAAGAGGCACTAGAAAATATCATAGTTTTTACCTTATGAGGTTTCTAATAGTTTTTTTAATTCATATTAATATTCATGCTCATGCCCATGCTCATGCGCATGCCCATGCCCATGCCCATGCCCATTCCCATACCCATGCCCATGCCCATGTTCATGTTCATGTTCATGTTCATGTTCATGTTCATGTTCATGTTCATGTTCATGTTCATGTTCATGTTCATGTTCATGTTCATGTTCATGTTCATGTTCATGTTCATGTTCATGTTCATGTTCATGTTCATGTTCATGTTCATGTTCATGTTCATGTTCATGTTCATGTTCTTGTTCATGTTCATGTTCATGTTCATATTCATATTCATATTTATATTCATATTCATATTCATATTCATAATAGTAAATACTTCAAGATTTTTTAAAATACAATCGGTAATTTCCACTAAAATTACGGGAGATTGAGCATCAAAAGTTTGTAATAAAAAGCAATAAAACCTGCTAAATTTTGCTTGTACAGTAAAACAAGGGCTGCATCATTGAAGAAGCGTGCTACAAAATAATCAAAGCTGATCGGTTTGTTGAGACTAAACGATTTGAATACAGAACCAAGGTATTGGTTCGATTCTTTTTAAGCAATGTTGCTAGATATGACTTTGGTTTTTTCTAAATTATTCAAAAGCTAAGTAAAAAAATATTAAGAAGTTTTTGTTTTTTTCGTGTCTTCTATCACTCCTTAAAACTAACGCCTAGTAACCCTGTGGAACTAATTTTAATAATAAAAATGCGGAAACAAAAAAACAATTTTTGATGACAAGCGGTTTCGACAAAAAACGGTTTTTTTGTTATTGCACTTTTATTGTTAGAATTCGGAATATTTTTTAAAAGAAAATAATGTCTACATATGAAAAGTGGTAATTTAGCGAAAAAAATTTGACGCTGTTTCCATTAATAAACAAGAACGCATATTTCGCTGTTTTTTCATATAAATCTTAAATAAAACACTTTTTCGTCCGAAAATTAATAGGATAACAACAGCAAGGTTTCTTTGTAACCCCTATAAAAATCTCATAGATATATAACATATATTTTCTGAGAAAAAAAATATTTAACTTACTCTCAATAAAATTGTCCCTAAAAATCGGTACCTTTTATTGCGTATCGTCCGATAAAAACAAAAGTATACCAGCTAGAAATATAATATTTTACTGTTGTATGTAGAAATAAATTTACTATTTGCTAGTTTTCATATTTATTTTGGTTCAGTAGTTCCCGAGCAATACGCTTTCAAAGTCAGAGGACTTTAGAAAAAAAATGGATAGTAGATGTATGATAAGTATGTAATAAAGATAATGAAATGCCACTCAGTCCTCGTGTGTGGTGCAGCCTGTTAGATGATCTGGACTTACGTGACCAGTGTCATAAAACTTAAAAGGGTTGAAAAATTATTTATCCTTATCATTATTTTCCTTACATTATCTAAAATAGTATTAGTCTTTTGCATACAGGTCCTTCCAAAAGAGACTGCTTTTATGTCTCTTGTCGGAAGTAGAAGATTTCAGTACTTCTGATTTCTAATGAAGACTTCTTCACTTGAAAAGCAATTACCTCTATTTAAGTAAATTCAAAATATTTAGAATCACACGCCTAAAAGTTTTATATTTTTTGTTTTTGGTATGATTATTAATAATTTCTTTGCAAAATTTTTTTTACCATGCACCATGCAAAAAAATATAAAATATGTGTTCCTTTTATCCAAAAACATGTGGAATGGATAACACGCACATATTTGATTACATGGGCATACATAAGAAACCTATTTTAAATAAACAATAACAAAACTGTATACAAAAACTCTTATTGGAGAAGAAGAAAACATTTCAGCATTATGCAATATGGGAAACACTTACATCTTATACATTCAAGCGAGGGCGGAGTTAGCTTTCCTGTATATAAACTCATAAAAATCACCATTATACTCATAGTTTGATTTTGATAGGAAATCAAAAACATTACTAATCTTTCAATATGTTTAAATTGGTAAGATTCATTTCTATTATTTTTATATATTGTTTATTTTCTTGTTACATTATAAATTATTATTTTTAGTTCATCTTTGTCGTCATCTTGGCTTTTGCCTTAGCCATTCCAGGACCTGAACCAAAACCACAATGGTTGCTAACGTCTGGTGGACTACCTTTAGCTGCTGGAGGTATTCCAATTGCTGCTCCTTTAGCCAGCCCTCTCGGCCTGGGAACTATTCTTATTTAAAATTAAATCTGTGAATATCAAAGACTTCCTTCCAGACCAACATGATTAGTATAAGAATTTAATTTTAAGGCACGTGCTGTGAATTTATGTAATTTTTCGGACTTGCAATTGCAAAATAAAAATGAGATCTTAAAAAGCCATTGGTTCTTCTTTCACTATCATTTAGATAAATGATATCATTTTTGGGGTAAATTACGTAATAATAATATGTGAATTGCACATCTGAAACAAAAAGAAAAAGCCGTATTGAAAACTGCATGCTTGAAGTGGTAACCTGTACTACAGCAATACACTGCCAATAATACGCTAATGTGGAGTTTAATTTCTTTTATGGAGGATAAAGTCAGAGACTCTCTAAATTCACAATGCCTGCTCAAATTATTGTCGCCAAAGTCATAATCGCTGTTTAAAAAGATTAATATGCTGCTGGCAGCGTGATGGCAGCAGCCGCCACTAAGAGTAACACAATTTAAAAATTAGATTTACAAACTTCCCCGGAAATAACAATAACTTGGTTTCCTTAAATAGAACACTCTGTATATTTTACATATGTTCTAATTTATTAGTCAAATTACATCTAACCATATTTCCAAATTTAAATTTTTTCTACATTTCTTTGTTTTAAATTTCTTTTTTAGTACAGCTCATATCACTTACTTTACTAATAGCGACTAAGCAGTCAGGGCTGAAGCAGTCGATATGTACTGTAGCTATTTCTAACAGTTGTAATTTTATATTTCAGTGGTTATAATACTCAAAAAAATATAAAAATTTTAAAATAGTAAATAAAAATCAATTCAAAATAGGAAAACAAGTTTATTTCTGTTTCTAAAATTCTAAAACAAGAATATTTAATTTTTGAGTTAGTGAACTTTACTAACACACATAAATAACTATAAAAACTGCAATAAACGTATTTGCAACAAAACTTATTAATTTTATATGATAAAAATAGTATTTAATAATATTTAATGTAATTAAGCAATTTTAGTTTGAAATCATAGTCTCAATTTGCATAAAAACGTACAATAATGGATTATTTAACTGTCGATTTGAGAAAAATATTTGTTATAAGTCAGAGGTTTTTGAAATAATACGTGTTTAAAATTTTTTTTAACAAGATTGATTCTAGATTTTATTCTCACTATTTTTTAGTATATACGCGTGCAGTATTTAAAAGTGATACAATAAATTATTTGCAAATGCTAGAAATAGATACAGCGCATGTCGGCGGCTGCAGCTGCTAGAGTCTAAACTTCTATCTTTCATTGAGAGTTTAATATTCAATTTGCTCTGATGTAAAAACAAACCCTTACATGCCGCCATAGTTCTACTTCACGAATTCTACAAGACCGCGATTTGCAAAAGTTTTTATAAGCTATGACTATATTTTTTAAATCTTAAGATTTTTAAAATGGCCTCCTTAGTTTTGTAATTTTTTAATGATTTATATTTTTAAAGCCTTATTTGTAATCGTATGTATTTCTATAAGCTCTAGACCGGTTGTTTACTTACAGCGCTCGCTTTGTCACGTCTTTGGCACTAAATATCCTTCCTCTACTTGTCTGTACGACATCAGTTGGTTGATTACAAATCATTTCCCAAATAATTCTCAGCCAAGTGTCATAGTATTTGCTGTGGATCATCTTCACGAAGTTCAATAGTGACTAATCTCTTAAGGAACATGGATACAGCTTAGAAAGTATATATTATATTATTCAGCATAAAAGATATATGAATTTAATGTAGAATTTCATGGTGAGAATGGATTTGTAAGTCAGGTGGAGGTCTGAGAGGAGAATAGTCAGAAAGGGCGATATGTCGAAAAAGAGGAAAGTAAGCCGGGAGAAAGGAGTCTAGAAGTCTATAAAAAGCAATAGATTGTATACAGAATATTTATTTATTTTTGGTAATTTTATACAATTTTGTTAGTACGTACTTTATAAATATTTTTGGTTGTTTTGAGCAATATTTCACAGTTGTCACAGATTCCATTTAAAAATGCAGTATCATTTAAATTTTCTATACTAAAATATAAATCACTACATTATTACGTGGAAGAAGTTATTAATCTATTAACTGGATTGGTCATTAAACAATAACCACTCCTGGCGACACAACTGGAGAAACAATACCACCCCAGGAGGCAGCTGGCACTACTACATCGGAGGTAGCTACAAGAGGTACTCCAGCAGAAGTGAGAATTACTTGAGGTTCAGGAGCTGGAGCTGGATCAGCAGCAGCGAAGGCCAAGAGGGCAGCGATAAGGAGCTAAAAAATGATAACAATTACTAATTAAAATCGAAATAAATCAAAGTAATTAATAGTATAATAATCATCTTCAACTTACTACTTTAAACATTTTGAAGAGTTGAGTATTTGACTTACTAGAATCAAATGATGACCTCTGTAACGTTCATTGAGTTTATATACCAAAAAGTGATGCAAGCATTTGTAAGATGTACAAAGAGAAATAAAAAATCTTATTTGTTTTACATCACAATCTTAATTAGCATTAACAAAAATATAAGAAGAATTATATTTTTCATAAAAGATATCTCAAAAGACAAAATTAAATTATTAATATACATATTATCAGGATATCGTCCTCAAAAGTGTCCTAAAAGATAAGTGATTTTTACAAATAATGATTATCCTTAATTATTTACTATGCTGACGTATTTATAAATTTGCTAACTGATAGCTATAGTAAACAAAAGCTTTTTATTAAGTGTGATACAAAAACAAGTTATAATAAATTAAAGCAGAACAAAAAATTTTTATATATACGTATGGGTACTGGGTTCTATTATGTTATGCTTTTAAAAAAAGTTGATTTAAAATTTAAAATTCGATATCATAATTCAAAACTATGATGCAAGTTGCTCCCTAGATTACACATACTAACGATTTTCTTTTCATTTTCGAAAAAAAAAAACTAACAAAATTGCATTTTAGGATTTGCATTTATGCAAACTTGTCAAATAGCACACTACCTGCATTTGATCCCTAAGTAGCCTAAATATTAAAAGAAAATGGTGCTAGCTGCAAAGGATGAGTAAAATTGCTACAACATTTTGATGTATCATCAAATAACTTTTTTTGTTTGTCTTTGTACATCTTACAAAGGCTTGCATCATAGCTTCTACTATATAAGCCCAACAGATTTTGCAAAAAGCATCAATTGATTTTAGTGAATCAAATACTCCACTCTTCAAAATGTTCAAAGTAGTAAGTTACCCTCATTTGATTAATTTTTCTAATATATCTTTAATAAACACTAACTACATATTTATGTTTTTAATATAATTTTATTTTTTAGCTTGTTATTGCCGCCATCTTGGCTTTCGCTACTGCTGATCCAGCTCCAGCTCCCGAACCTCAAGTAATTCTCACCTCTGCTGGAGTTCCTCTTGTATCAACCTCCAATGTAGTAGTGCCTGCTGCCTCCTGGGGTGGTGTTGTTTCTCCTGTTGTGTCACCAGGAGTGGTTATTGTTTAAAAGTTAAAAAATACAAGAACGTTGCCTGAAAAAGTTAGTAAAATGCTAAAAAACCCAAAAAAAAATGTGATTTATATTTAAATTAAGTACGTACTACAAAATTGTTAAAAATATGTATAAAGAATTAAATAAATATGTATACAGAATCTTTGTTTTTGGCTGCAATTCTTTATTTCAAATTAGTTTCTACACCCATAGCGAATTTTAAAGGTTGGTCACAAATAAAACCATAAATGACGCCAGTAGAGGCAAGACTTTCTTACTTTTTGGCAAAAAAGTCTTAGTCCCTTTTTGTAATCTTGAAGATGAGTACTTCCTGTTGTTAAGTGAAATACTTCATCTGTACCTAATAATGTATAGCACGTTTCATGAAATTCTATTAGAGGGTTTGCTCACACCATCCCTTCAATGTTTCTGAACGCTGTTAGTCGTTGGTACGAATTAAAAGATATATAGCTGCGAGGCAACCTTACCAATAGAAATTTATGATCTTGTCATTAACTAAGTACAGGGACAATAACTCATTAAAAACAAGCAACACGAAACAGGTAATCAAGGGAAGGATGCACAGCGTTTGTAACTTAGCGGTTCTAAGTCGGGTTTTTCTAAAAACTGTGTCATTTACGTTATAAGGTTGTCTTTATGATCCGGTGGTTGATAGGTGTTTGGTGACGACATTTTGTCTTGGCTTTTCCATCTTCGTCGTAATCATCGTTTTGTAGTTATGCGGGGTTCCACAGGGTTACTAGGCGTTAGTTTTAAGGAGTGATAGAAGACACGAAAAAAACAAAAACTTCTTAATATTTTTTTACTTAGCTTTTGAATAATTTAGAAAAAACCAAAGTCATATCTAGCAACATTGCTTAAAAAGAATCGAACCAATACATTGGTTCTGTATTCAAATCGTTTAGTCTCAACAAACCGATCAGCTTTGATTATTTTGTAGCACGCTTCTTCAATGATGCAGCCCTTGTTTTACTGTACAAGCAAAATTTAGCAGGTTTTATTGCTTTTTATTACAAACTTTTGATGCTCAATCTCCCGTAATTTTAGTGGAAATTACCGATTGTATTTTAAAAAATCTTGAAGTATTTACTATTATGAATATGAATATGAATATGAATATGAATATGAATATGAATATGAATATGAATATGAATATGAATATGAATGTGAATGTGAATGTGAATGTGAATGTGAATGTGAATGTGAATGTGAATGTGAATGTGAATGTGAATGTGAATGTGAACGTGAACGTGAACGTGAACGTGAACGTGAACGTGAACGTGAACGTGAACGTGAACGTGAACGTGAACGTGAACGTGAACGTGAACGTGAACGTGAACGTGAACGTGAACGTGAACGTGAACGTGAACGTGAACGTGAACGTGAACGTGAACGTGAACGTGAACTTGAACATGAACATTTATTTATTTATTTATTTACTCCCCTTTGCCTTCACATACAACATGACGTATAATACAAAAAAGAAAACATTACTTAATATTAAGATAAGCATAATTTCAACAGTATATTTGTATAACAACGTAAATGCAAACGAAAGGATGAAGAAAAAATACACCACATGACTGTAAAACAGTCGTGCGTGGTTTTGCAAAATAAAATTCTTTTAAATAGCATATATGGATATCTAAGCATCAGTTACTTTATGCCATCTAATTTTGTATATATAGTTTTCAAAGTTACGAATATTTATAGTTAATTTACTTTTTTACGTAGTAAGAGTAAAATTACTGATTGCTAAGTAAAGTTAAATTGTAAAATGAATTGTTTATAAATCTTTCTATAATTGTGTTGTCTAATTATTAAATTATTATCACTAATATATTTTTGAAGGTGGTTATTTAATTTAGGTATATAATACAACAAACTTCTTTGACCTACTGTTTTTTTTACTTTTAAAAGTTCAGCGTCGTTTTTATTTCTAGTATTGTATGGATGAGACAATGTTCTCAACATTAAAGGATTATTTTTGGTATACCTCAGTAAAGACATAAAACAACTGCGTTATATCAAGGACACTAACCTCACCATACAATAGCTCTGTGGGATATCTATTTGATTTACGTAGTATAGCTTTTAAAATGTAATTTTGTTTTATTTTTACTTTTTCTAAGTAAATATTAGCCGCACCGCCCCATCCTATGATTCCATAAGTTAATAGTGATTGAACAAGGGCGTAGTACATGCCTAGAAGTTGTTTTATGGTTAGGATTTCCCTCAGTCTCTTAAACAAATAGATCATTTTTCTGAGATTACTGCTGAGATATGCTGTTTGCGCATCCCATCTCATATGTTGATCAATAATAATTCCTAAATATTTTACATTTTTACTTTTTTTAATAACAGCGTTGCATTTACAATTTATTTGGCAATTGTTTTTATTATGTACTAAGATTTCTTGTATTATCGGTTGAGTATTATCATAGCTTGTGAATGTAATGAAAGAGCTTTTAGTATAATTTAATGTCAGCACATTCGAATCTAACCATTTTTTAATAATATTCATATGGTATTGTGTTTTATTCTTAACATCTTCCCAAGTGTCTGCTTCTTCAAATAATACTGTATCGTCAGCGTATGCAATAATTTTACCTTTAATCGATTTTTCAATAATTAAATCATTGATGTAAATTGAAAATAAGAGTGGCCCCAATACAGTTCCTTGAGGAATACCGCATGTTACTGTTTCAGGTTGACTTATGGTTTTATTTATTTTTACCACCTGTGTTCTATCTTCCAAGTAACTATTCAATAAATTTAAAGGCGTCCCTCGAATTCCATGTAATTCCAGTTTCTTTAATAATATTGTATGATTAACTGTGTCGAATGCTTTGGCAAGATCAAGAAAAACAGCTATGCATGGCCTAGAATTATCTAAGGCACTGTACACGTTTTGGGCAAATAAGGCTATTGCATCTTCTGTACTTTTATTTTGTTTAAAACCAAACTGATAATCCGATAGGATATTATGTTTTTCTAAATAAGATGTTAATCTTTTTTTAATTACCTTTTCTAGTATTTTTGCTATATTTGATATTAATGATATAGGCCGATAATTACAGAGAGAGGTAGGTTCACCACTTTTATATATTGGCAAAACAAGTGTAGTTTTAAGAGCTTTTGGGAAGTAGCCAACCGATAAACATTTGTTAAATATAATGGACAGAGGTTCTGCAATTATATCAGATAACTCCTTCATCGTTTTTACCGTAAAGCTAAGATCACACACGGCTACTTTTGCAGCACAGTTTTAGAGTTGCGGCTGCAAAAGTTTCGCGTGGTGTTCACACATATCCTAAAAGCAGCACGCAACATGCAAGTTTTTCTACTGCAGCTACCCTTTAAAACTGCAAGCCTAATAAAAGGCTGCAATAGTGTTCACACACAACACGCTTTTCCAGTGTGCAACCAACAGCTGCAGCATAGGTGCAGTATTCTATGATTATTATATTTTATGATTCCTTGGTGTTTCGTCTTGTGCTTATTGGTTTTTAACAAGTGTGAATTAAGAAACATTAATTTGTGTCCAACATGGGTGTAATTATAATAACAAGACAAAGCTAACTGCAACAGTTTATTAGCTGTTCTCTTATTAAGGGGATGCATTAAAATACAGACTTAAATTAAAAACAAATACTGACGTTTTTCTGAAAGAAAATGATCATTTTTATATATTTTATTTTTTACAAATACTGATGTAGTTGAATTATGACCCTGCGATTCCCAATAAGAAATCTTTATATGATGGTGGTTGCAAAATCTTGAGCTCTGGTGCCTGGGCTACGTTAATTTAAACGTCCCTGCACAGCTTGTTATTATTTATCAAAAATAGAAGTATTTTGAAAACTATAACATAAAAAATTTTTTAAAAGTTAAAAAAATCACATTAAAGAAATATTCAAAAACAAGTTGCGATATTTCCGAGACAACAACTCTTTGCTAACAGGATCACATAAGCTGCTGAAGGTTCAAACTACTAGAAATCATTTTTATTAAATAAAACTTTGATTTTGCAATACGGTCGCCATCTGCTGTTTGTTAAATAAATTTATACATGGAAATGTAGGGGGGTTTGTATCTACAATTATTCTAGTTCACAGTTGCAGTTGGAGATGACGCAGATGCAATTTATTTAAAAATTACTTTTTTAAAAGTTAAATCACATTAGAGCGAATACAAAAATACGTTGCGCTATGTTGGAGACAGAACAATATTTTCGTAACAGAAACACATAAGCTACGGAAGATTTAAACTACAGAAATAATTTTTAATAAAAAAAACTTTGATTTTCGATACGGTGGCCATCTGCTGTTAACTAGCCAAACTAATACAAATAAATGTAGGGGGGTTTGGATCCACAATCATCTTAGTTTCACAGTTGCAGTAGATGAAGTATGATTTTATCTAGTGAACAGCAGATGGCGAACGTATTGCAATATCGACGTTTTTTTAATTAAAAATGATTTCTAGTAGTTTAAACCTTCAGCAGCGTATGTGATCCTGTTACCAAAGTGTTGTTGTCTCCGAAATATCGCAACGTGTTTTTTTGAATTTCCTTTAATGTGATTCTTTTAAACATTTTTCTAAAGTGATTTAAATTTTTTATTTTATAGTTTTAAAAATATTTCTATTTTTGATAAATAATAAGCTCTGCAGTTAATCTTATATATAAGAAATGCGTTGAGATTAAAACACAAATTGAAGGAAAATTGTACTATTAATGTACTTTGTTAATCAATTTACTAGTAATTTTATTAAATAAAAGAACATGATGTTGATTATGATGAGCATGTTATTACAAGAAATTTAAAAATTAATATTTTTATACAAAAGGCATAAATAAGGCGAGATTATAGGAAAAGAAAAGAAAGTCATTCTATTTTTACTTTGATTGCATTTAAAAAAAGATCTTACGCAGATGCTGCGTGAAGGAATTCACAGAATAATTCTTGAAGGTATCAATCAGACAGACATGAGTTTGAGTATAGTTTATATATAAATGTTAAAAGAAAATGCACGTTCAAAAAGTGCAGTGCGATGAGCAGGTGGGGTTATGCTTACTCTATATCTTAAATTAAAATGGTGCACAGCAGTTCTAAAGGTTATTTTATTATATTAGTCAGGTCAAACTATGAAAAAATAGAGCTAACCTTGAAAAAATTGTAACAGAAGCAAATTCTTCGTGGTTAGTCTCAATAATATGTGCTACAATATCTATCGAAAATCCGCCAGAATTCATCTACGGGAAATTACTTAAAATTTACTTTAATTATTCAACAAGTAAATGAACGTGACACATATGTTTCTAGTCTACTTTTCCATGCTAACGACAAATCTCCTGTAATAGTGAACTTTTATTTATATTTTCCAAAATGACAAAAAGGACAAAATGAAGTAAAATGAGCAACAAAGAATTGTGTTAAGTCTGTAATATGAACACTCATCCATCAATATCGGAGTCTTCTGAATCAAGATATTGGTCGTGTATGAAGTTAACGTAGCTAGATTCCTGACACTGTCCACAAGCATCTCTAGAAGGTAGACCATTTTTTCTGCAGCTACATCGTATTGTTCCACATTCCTTTGTACACTTGCAGCGGATAATAGTTAGGAGATTCCATGGAGCTGGAGGAAAATCACTTAATTTTGGAAAATACTCATTGTTCCGCACAAACCATCCCCAAGAGCAGGCATCAACCATTTCTTGCTTTCCTATCCACTTCATGACACGTAGCACATGTAATGTTTCATCTTTCTTGTCTCCATAAAGTAATGACATGGATTTCTTCCCAGTTTCTTCAATTTCGTCCTTAGGCTTGTTCTCTGAGCAGAAGAGCTCTGCTAGTAGTTTTAGTTCACTACTACAAGAAGTTTTTTAAATGCAGTGGTCTTGCCGGTTCCATGTATGTGTGATGTGCTATCACAGCCCATAAAATCATGCAGGAAAAGCAAATACTTGCACATATCAACTCCTAAAATATTTCTTATAGCAGGGATGTCATACACTGTCGAAAATGACTCGAATACTTAAATATCTCTTTTCAAATGTAAAGGGAAACCACTGCCCGAAGAATGGAACAACAGCAGAATGAGTAAGTTAGCATTTTCTCCCAACACAACTGTATCTATACACTTAGACGATGTAACACCTTGTCCTAGCACATTGTCAAGCATAAATAATATGGCATCCTTGTCTACCGAGGAGATTACCAATGAGATGTATCATCCTGGTCTTGTTCACGGCATTATGCAAAAGTTATTTGTTCTTGCCAATAAAAATAGTGTCTGGAGAGAAGTTCACTGTGGGTGATAGTTTTGAGTTCATACCTCGTCTCCTATGTGCGCATTCTTTGATGGTTGGGATATTCACACTGTATCCATCAAAAACAACTGTGACTGAGTCATTCTTTTTCACTGTGATGTTTGCATAAGATCTTTCGATAAAGTCGAATGTGATTCCAATCTTCCAAGGCATTCGATGAAGTAATGATCCTCCATCTAAGACATACTTAGTTGGCCCTCGCGATACTTCTGTAGATACACTTGACGTCTGCTAACTCTGTGATCCATCAGTCATGTTCTTAATGTGTTTGTTGATGCAATGTGCGAGTTTCGACTTTCGCCCTTTCTGAGAATTGCTGGGGACTCGAAAAGAGATGTTGGATATGCACAAAGTTCATATTGCAATGCGTCTTTAATTCAAGTTCGGCATAACGTGTTGCTAAACGTGTGTGTGTTAACGTCTAAAACGATTAATCAATTTCAAAATAGATTTTGGCGTTACTTTTGGGTGTAAAATAATACTAATAATAATTTTACTGAAAATAGCAATTAAAGTGGCCTGAACGTAAAGCTTTTTTCTGGCCAGGTCTGATATACCCAGGACGCCATTGTTTTCTTCTATATTAAAAACTGCTACAGATAATAAATTAATTTATAAAATGATAAATAAACTACTAAACTAAAAGTTACGAAGCTTTAAGTTTTTGAGTCTAAAACTATGACAGCATCAAAAGTTTTATAATCTAAGGTGAATGTATAATATCTCAACTTGGAAATAATTATGACAATTCCTAAAAGATTTAAAACTGAAACTATGGCGTATTGGTAACTGTATGTAGAATATCACATATCTGCACTTTTTAGCCTCTGAATCTGAAGCCTTAATTAGCGTTTATTAAATAGTGTAAAATATAAAAATACTTTATACAAGGCGAATTATAAATTTCGTTATAATAATTGAAAAGATGTGTGTAAATATATGGATTTATAAATTTTTAGAATATATGCAGCATCTCTTTTAACACCACGTGCTTAAAAAATATGCAACAAGATTAAAATTTAATACTTCCAGGCAATATCTCTTATTTGCTTTTGCTAATATTGTTGCTTTTATATAAACAGAACGACTTCATATAATGACAAACCTCTGGCAAAACAAAATCATTCTCATAAACTAAAAGATAGTTGGTTGAAATTGTTAATAATTTATTTTTACTGAAAAACGAGAGATGGGCGTTTCTTATCTCAGCTGCATTACTAGTTGCGAGAGGCTAACCATGAATTCAATTTGTTTTTAATAACTGTGCAGGTTTTATTTTGTTACTAATGTGTTTAGTAAAATTTTATGTTAATTTTATTAATTTTATTTTTGATTAAATTAGTGCTTATAATTATAATGCAGAAATAGTATATGAGGCAATTAAGTACATAAAACAAAATGTGCCAAAAATATATATTCTTCTTCTATTAACATGCATTACACCAACACCTCAAAAATATTATCTTTATACCTATTTATTGAACGAGGCTTTGTTGAACGAGGGTGTTTGTTTTTGAAATTTTATTTAATTCTTTAAATAAATGAAAGTAAATCTGATTAAAATGATTCCACTTTGCATTAAAATATTTCGCTATACTATTTATTATAAAAATGAAATTTCAAGATCCACATGCTAAAAGGATAACATCTTTACAACGTAATTACGTTTAGAAAAATGCATAACAAAATAATTTTTGCATTATTGAGAAAGGTGACACCTTTAATAAAAAACAAAACACACACTCCACATCAGAAGTAGATTGATACTGCAGGCGCAGCCGATGCAAAAGTTTCAACCAAATATATATTTTTTGCAGCCATTGCAACTCTTAAAAACTCCATTCACACACTGCTACTTTTTGGACTGCGCGCAGTAAACAAATACTGCATGCAACCGACTTGCATGCGCTACTTTTAAGGTTGCAGGGGAGTTCACATTAGGCTTCACTTGTGCTGCGCTGTTTTTTATGCTGCACTGCAGCAAAAGTAGCCGTGTGTGATCTTAGCTTAAGATTGTCTTTTCCAGGCGTTTTGTTGTTTTTTAATTCGTTTATCATTTGTTTTATTTCATGCGGTTCTGTTGGTATGAAAAATATAGTACTGTCATTTTTTGTAATTTTATTAAGCATTTCGTCAATATTTTCTTTCGTCATAAGTTTCTCCAATTTTTGAAAAATATTTACTAAATTCGTTTGAAATTTCTTCATGACCTTGTACATCTGTACCATTTAATTTAATTCGATTTACCATAGGTTTACTTTGTTTTTTGTCTAGAAATTCTTTTGTCAAATTCCATATTTTTTTAGGATTATCTTTATTTTGCTCCAGTTTATTTCTATAATATGTACTTTTAGTTTTTGTTATTAAATTTGATATTAGATCTTTATACGTAAGATACGCTTGTTTAATTTCTTGATTATTAGGATACAAACGGCTCTGTTTGTATAATTTATCCCTTATATTCATAGACGTAATAATTCCGTTAGTAATCCAAGGTTTTCGTTTTTTAGATTTATTAGTTATATTTCGAATGTTACTGCAATTATGAATTTCTAATTTAATTTTTTCAATTAATCTTTCAATAGAGTCTTCTATATCATTTGTTATCATTTCAGACCATTTCAGACCCAGGGCATGGGCATGTTCATGTTCATGTTCATGTTCATGTTCATGTTCATGTTCATGTTCATGTTCATGTTCATGTTCATGTTCATGTTCATGTTCATGTTCATGTTCATGTTCATGTTCATGTTCATGTTCATGTTCATGTTCAGGTTCAGGTTCATGTTCATGTTCATGTTCATGTTCATGTTCATGTTCATGTTCATGTTCATGTTCATGTTCATGTTCATGTTCATGTTCATGTTCATGTTCATGTTCATGTTCATGTTCATGTTCATGTTCATGTTCAGGTTCATGTTCATGTTCATGTTCATGTTCATGTTCATGTTCATGTTCATGTTCATGTTCATGTTCATGTTCATGTTCATGTTCATGTTCATGTTCATGTTCATGTTCATGTTCATGTTCATGTTCATGTTCATGTTCATGTTCATGTTCATGTTCATGTTCATGTTCATGTTCATGTTCATGTTCATGTTCATGTTCATGTTCATATTCATATTCATATTCATATTCATATTCATATTCATATTCATATTCATAATAGTAAATACTTCAAGATTTTTTAAAATACAATCGGTAATTTCCACTAAAATTACGGGAGATTGAGCATCAAAAGTTTGTAATAAAAAGCAATAAAACCTGCTAAATTTTGCTTGTACAGTAAAACAAGGGCTGCATCATTGAAGAAGCGTGCTACAAAATAATCAAAGCTGATCGGTTTGTTGAGACTAAACGATTTGAATACAGAACCAATGTATTGGTTAGATTCTTTTTAAGCAATGTTGCTAGATATGACTTTGGTTTTTTCTAAATTATTCAAAAGCTAAGTAAAAAAATATTAAGAAGTTTTTGTTTTTTTCGTGTCTTCTATCACTCCTTAAAACTAACGCCTAGTAACCCTGTGGAACCCCGCATAACTACAAAACGATGATTACGACGAAGATGGAAAAGCCAAGACAAAATGTCGTCACCAAACACCTATCAACCACCGGATCATAAAGACAACCTTATAACGTAAATGACACAGTTTTTAGAAAAACCCGACTTAGAACCGCTAAGTTACAAACGCTGTGCATCCTTCCCTTGATTACCTGTTTCGTGTTGCTTGTTTTTAATGAGTTATTGTCCCTGTACTTAGTTAATGACAAGATCATAAATTTCTATTGGTAAGGTTGCCTCGCAGCTATATATCTTTTAATTCGTACCAACGACTAACAGCGTTCAGAAACATTGAAGGGATGGTGTGAGCAAACCCTCTAATAGAATTTCATGAAACGTGCTATACATTATTAGGTACAGATGAAGTATTTCACTTAACAACAGGAAGTACTCATCTTCAAGATTACAAAAAGGGACTAAGACTTTTTTGCCAAAAAGTAAGAAAGTCTTGCCTCTACTGGCGTCATTTATGGTTTTATTTGTGACCAACCTTTAAAATTCGCTATGGGTGTAGAAACTAATTTGAAATAAAGAATTGCAGCCAAAAACAAAGATTCTGTATACATATTTATTTAATTCTTTATACATATTTTTAACAATTTTGTAGTACGTACTTAATTTAAATATAAATCACATTTTTTTTGGGGTTTTTTAGCATTTTACTAAATTTTTCAGGCAACGTTCTTGTATTTTTTAACTTTTAAACAATAACCACTCCTGGTGACACAACAGGAGAAACAACACCACCCCAGGAGGCAGCAGGCACTACTACATTGGAGGTTGATACAAGAGGAACTCCAGCAGAGGTGAGAATTACTTGAGGTTCGGGAGCTGGAGCTGGATCAGCAGTAGCGAAAGCCAAGATGGCGGCAATAACAAGCTAAAAAATAAAATTATATTAAAAACATAAATATGTAGTTAGTGTTTATTAAAGATATATTAGAAAAATTAATCAAATGAGGGTAACTTACTACTTTGAACATTTTGAAGAGTGGAGTATTTGATTCACTAAAATCAATTGATGCTTTTTGCAAAATCTGTTGGGCTTATATAGTAGAAGCTATGATGCAAGCCTTTGTAAGATGTACAAAGACAAACAAAAAAAGTTATTTGATGATACATCAAAATGTTGTAGCAATTTTACTCATCCTTTGCAGCTAGCACCATTTTCTTTTAATATTTAGGCTACTTAGGGATCAAATGCAGGTAGTGTGCTATTTGACAGGTTTGCATAAATGCAAATCCTAAAATGCAATTTTGTTAGTTTTTTTTTTCGAAAATGAAAAGAAAATCGTTAGTATGTGTAATCTAGGGAGCAACTTGCATCATAGTTTTGAATTATGATATCGAATTTTAAATTTTAAGTCAACTTTTTTTAAAAGCATAACATAATAGAACCCAGTACCCATACGTATATATAAAATTTTTTTGTTCTGTTTTAATTTATTATAACTTGTTTTTGTATCACACTTAATAAAATAGCTTTTGTTTACTATAGCTATCAGTTAGCAAATTTATAAATACGTCAGCATAGTAAATAATTAAGGATAATCATTATTTGTAAAAATCACTTATCTTTTAGGACACTTTTGAGGACGATATCCTGATAATATGTATATTAATAATTTAATTTTGTCTTTTGAGATATCTTTTATGAAAAATATAATTCTTCGTATATTTCTGTTAATGCTAATTAAGATTGTGATGTAAAACAAATAAGATTTTTTATTTCTCTTTGTACATCTTACAAATGCTTGCATCACTTTTTGGTATATAAACTCAATGAGCGTTACAGAGGTCATCCTTTGATTCTAGTAAGTCAAATACTCAACTCTTCAAAATGTTTAAAGTAGTAAGTTGAAGATGATTATTATACTATTAATTACTTTGATTTATTTCGATTTTAATTTGTGATTTTTATCATTTTTTAGCTCCTTATCGCTGCCATCTTGGCCTTCGCTGCTGCTGTTCCAGCTCCAGCTCCTGAACCTCAAGTAATTCTCACTTCTGCTGGAGTACCTCTTGTAGCTACCTCCGATGTAGTAGTGCCAGCTGCCTCCTGGGGTGGTATTGTTTCTCCAGTTGTGTCGCCAGGAGTGGTTATTGTTTAATGACCAATGCAGTTAATAGATTAATAACTTCTTCCACGTAATAATGTAGTGATTTATATTTTAGTATAGAAAATTTAAATGATACTGCATTTTTAAATGGAATCTGTGACAACTGTGAAATATTGCTCAAAACAACCAAAAATATTTATAAAGTACGTACTAACAAAATTGTATAAAATTACCAAAAATAAATAAATATTCTGTATACAATCTATTGCTTTTTATAGACTTCTAGACTCCTTTCTCCCGGCTTACTTTCCTCTTTTTCGACATATCACCCTTTCTGACTATTCTCCTCTCAGACCTCCACCTGACTTACAAATCCATTCTCACCATGAAATTCTACATTAAATTCATATATCTTTTATGCTGAATAATATAATATATACTTTCTAAGCTGTATCCATGTTCCTTAAGAGATTAGTCACTATTGAACTTCGTGAAGATGATCCACAGCAAATACTATGACACTTGGCTGAGAATTATCTGCGAAATGATTTGTAATCAACCAACTGATGACGTACAGACAAGTAGAGGAAGGATATTTAGTGCCAAAGACGTGACAAAGCGAGAGCTGTAAGTAAACAACCGGTCTAGAGCTTATAGAAATACACACGATTACAAATAGGGCTTTAAAAATATAAATCATTAAAAAATTACAAAACTAAGGAGGCCATTTTAAAAATCTTAAGATTTAAAAAATATAGTCATAGCTTATAAAAACTTTTGCAAATCGCGGTCTTGTAGAATTCGTAAAGTAGAACTATGGCGGCATGTAAGGGTTTGTTTTTACATCAGAGCAAATTGAATATTAAACTCTCAATGAAAGATAGAAGTTTAGATTCTAGCAGCTGCAGCCGCCGACATGCGCTGTATCTATTTCTAGCATTTGCAAATAATTTATTGTATCACTTTTAAATACTGCACGCGTATATACTAAAAAATAGTTATAATAAAATCTAGAATCAATCTTGTTAAAAAGAAATTTAAACACGTAGTATTTCAAAAACCTCTGACTTATAACAAATATTTTTCTCAAATCGACAGTTAAATAATACATTATTGTACGTTTTTATGGAAATTGAGACTATGATTTCAAACTAAAATTGCTTAATTACATTAAATATTATTAAATACTATTTTTATCATATAAAATTAATAAGTTTTGTTGCAAATACGTTTATTGCAGTTTTTATAGTTATTTATGTGTGTTAGTAAAGTTCACTAACTCAAAAATTAAATATTCTTGTTTTAGAATTTTAGAAACAGAAATAAACTTGTTTTCCTATTTTGAATTGATTTTTATTTACTATTTTAAAATTTTTATATTGTTTTGAGTATTATAACCACTGAAATATAAAATTACAACTGTTAGAAATAGCTACAGTACATATCGACTGCTTCAGCCCTGACTGCTTAGTCGCTATTAGTAAAGTAAGTGATATGAGCTGTACTAAAAAAGAAATTTAAAACAAAGAAATGTAGAAAAAATTTAAATTTGGAAATATGGTTAGATGTAATTTGACTAATAAATTAGAACATATGTAAAATATACAGAGTGTTCTATTTAAAGAAACCAAGTTATTGTTATTTCCGGGGAAGTTTGTAAATCTAATTTTTAAATTGTGTTACTCTTAGTGGCGGCTGCTGCCATCACGCTGCCAGCAGCATATTAATCTTTTTAAACAGCGATTATGACTTTGGCGACAATAATTTGAGCAGGCATTGTGAATTTAGAGAGTCTCTGACTTTATCCTCCATAAAAGAAATAATTAAACTCCACATTAGCGTATTATTGGCAGTGTATTGCTGTAGTACAGGTTACCACTTCAAGCATGCAGTTTTCAATACGGCTTTTTCTTTTTGTTTCAGATGTGCAATTCACATATTATTATTACGTAATTTACCCCAAAAATGATATCATTTATCTAAATGATAGTGAAAGAAGAAACAATGGCTTTTTAAGAAATCATTTTTATTTTGCAATTGCAAGTCCGAAAAATTACATAAATTCACAGCACGTGCCTTAAAATTAAATTCTTATACTAATCATGTTGGTCTGGAAGGAAGTCTTTGATATTCACAGATTTAATTTTAAATAAGAATAGTTCCCAGGCCGAGAGGGCTGGCTAAAGGAGCAGCAATTGGAATACCTCCAGCAGCTAAAGGTAGTCCACCAGACGTTAGCAACCATTGTGGTTTTGGTTCAGGTCCTGGAATGGCTAAGGCAAAAGCCAAGATGACGACAAAGATGAACTAAAAATAATAATTTATAATGTAACAAGAAAATAAACAATATATAAAAATAATAGAAATGAATCTTACCAATTTAAACATATTGAAAGATTAGTAATGTTTTTGATTTCCTATCAAAATCAAACTATGAGTATAATGGTGATTTTTATGAGTTTATATACAGGAAAGCTAACTCCGCCCTCGCTTGAATGTATAAGATGTAAGTGTTTCCCATATTGCATAATGCTGAAATGTTTTCTTCTTCTCCAATAAGAGTTTTTGTATACAGTTTTGTTATTGTTTATTTAAAATAGGTTTCTTATGTATGCCCATGTAATCAAATATGTGCGTGTTATCCATTCCACATGTTTTTGGATAAAAGGAACACATATTTTATATTTTTTTGCATTGTGCATGGTAAAAAAAATTTTGCAAAGAAATTATTAATAATCATACCAAAAACAAAAAATATAAAACTTTTAGGCGTGTGATTCTAAATATTTTGAATTTACTTAAATAGAGGTAATTGCTTTTCAAGTGAAGAAGTCTTCATTAGAAATCAGACGTACTGAAATCTTCTACTTCCGACAAGAGACCTAAAAGCAGTCTCTTTTGGAAGGACCTGTATGCAAAAGATCTACTATTTTAGATAATGTAAGGAAAATAATGATAAGGATAAATAATTTTTCAACCCTTTTAAGTTTTATGACACTGGTCACGTAAGTCCAGATCATCTAACAGGCTGCACCACACACGAGGACTGAGTGGCATTTCATTATCTTTATTACATACTTATCATACATCTACTATCCATTTTTTTTCTAGAGTCCTATGACTTTGAAAGCGTATTGCTCGGGAACTACTGAACCAAAATAAATATGAAAACTAGCAAATAGTAAATTTATTTCTACATACAACAGTAAAATATTATATTTCTAACTGGTATACTTTTGTTTTTATCGGACGATACGCAATAAAAGCTGCCGATTTTTAGGGACAATTTTATTGAGAGTAAGTTAAATATTTTTTTCTCAGAAAGTATATGTTATATATCTATGAGATTTTATAGGGGTTACAAAGAAACCTTGCTGTTGTTATCCTATTAATTTTCGGACGAAAAAGTGTTTTATTTAAGATTTATATGAAAAAATAGCGAACTATGCGTTCTTGTTTATTAATGGAAACAGCGTCAAATTTTTTTCGCTAAATTACCACTTTTCATATGTAGACATTATTTTCTTTTAAAAAATATTCCGAATTCTAACAATAAAAGTGCAATAACAAAAAAAACCGTTTTTTGTCGAAACCGCTTGTCATCAAAAATTGGTTTTTTTGTTTCCGCATTTTTATTATTAAAATTAGAAACATTTTTAAAAAAAAATAATGTCTACACATGAAAAGTGTTGATTTAGCGCAAAAATTTTGACGCTATCTCTATTAATAAATAAGAATGCATAGTTCGCAATTATTTCGCATAAATCTTAAATAAAACGCTTTTTTGTCTAAAAATTAATAACGTAAGAACCGCAAGGTTTCTTTCTAACCCCTACAAAAATTTGATAGATATATGACATATACTTTCTGAGAAAAAAATTAGTTAACTTACTTTCAATGAAATTGTCCCTAAAAATGGGTACCTTTTATTGCGTATCGTCCGATAAAAACAAAAGTATACCAGTTAGAAATATAATATTTTACTGTAGTATGTAGAAATAAATTTACTATTTGCTCGTTTTTAAAATATTTAATTTGGTTAAATAGTTCCCGAGCAATACGCTTTCAAATTCAGAGGACTCTAGAAAAAAAAATAGATAGTAGACTACATTTTCAGTGTTTGGAAAAATGACAGAAAAAAATTAAATGCGACTTGGATTACTTCCGATAAAATAATAATAATTAATTAGATATAATAATAATTATAATATAATAACAATAATTATTTTTTAAAGACAGATTTAATCTAAACTGGATCAAAGCGGTTTATAACATATTATGTTGATATGTGCCTTAACCAGATGCCTGTGGCGGCTAGAGTCATAATCTTCAACAGATATCGCTTAAATATACTCCTAATTATTGTTATCATTCTTTAAATAACGAAAATGTAATTTATATATGTGATAGGTACGAGTAGTTCTGAAGGAATAAAGATAATGAAATATTACACTCAGAACTCCAGTACGGAGGCAGTCGATTAGATGGCCTAAACTTACCTGGACAGTGTCTTAAAAATTAAAAGGGATTAAAAAGGTTTAACGTTTTATTGTTAATGAAGTGGATGATTGTTATATTATCTGATCAACCATCAGTTTCTTGATGAAAGGTTTCCAATATGCCTTTAAGATGTATTAAGGTTTAAAAAGAACACCAAATTAATAGTAGCACTTTAAGTTATATAAGTGCAATATCATTTCCTTATACACACTACATATAACCCCTTACAACATTTAAACATCTAATAAGTGGGTGGCGTCCTTAATGTTACTTATTAACCGACATCCATAAGCGCTAAACTTAATTCGAGTAAGAAAGACGTCTCTGCTGAGGCATACATTTTACAGTAAGTATAATTGATTTTTGATGAACTGGTTTTTTGTACTTGAGATATTTTAAATTCAATCAAACATAACCAGTTGAAAATGATATGGCTAGTATTGTCTAATACTCCCCTCGCACAGCTTACCCTCTTTTTTCCGACATACCACCCTATCTGACACTCTCCTCCCCTTGGGCTTATTCTCCCCTCCGACGTATCCTCCCATTTTTACAATGAAATTCTACATTGACTTCATAGATCATATCAATATATCATATCATATCAATATACTAACTTTCTAAACCTTATCCGTCATTTTGTCCATGTTCCTTAAGATATAGGGCATTAGTTCATTCAGTAGAACATTCCTGTTCTACTTTTTCATTAAATATCCGAATCCGAAATAATTGGAGACGTATTAAGCAAGTAGGATGATGTTTAGTTCCGAGATGTGACAAAGCAAGCGCTGTAAGTGAGTAATCGGTCTCGAGCGTATAGAGTGCATCGATTACGAATAACGCTTTTAAAAATATAAATGGTTAAAAAAAATTAACTAATATCTAATATGTTATTTTATATATTAATATAATAATAATATATTATATTAACTAATATATTATAATGGTTAAGAATATACTTGAAATTGCGTAGATCGGGCCAGTAGAACTTTCAAACGAAGCGTAACAAAAATAAGCTTTGTGTTTTAAAGTATAAAGGTATAAGGTATAAAGTATTTTAAATTTATGGTTTTAATATCTAAAGATTACAGAAAATGTAAAGTCAAAGTCTATAAAAAGAATTGGCAAATCGATCTTGTACAACTCGTAAAGGAGAACTAAAGCGGCATGCAAGGGTTTGTCTAAAACAATTCGGTTATTACACACTCAGTGATGGAAGTCTAGAGTGTAGGGGCTGCAGCCTCCGACAAGCGCTATGGCTATTTTTAACATTTGGAATTCATTTATTGTAGAAATTTTAAATACTATACGCGTATAAGTTAAGAAATAATGAGAATAAAATCTAGAATCGGTCTTGTTCAAAAAATTCTTGAACACGTACGTCTATTAGTGTTTCAAAAACATCTGACTTATTAAATACATATTTTTTAAAACGTCAATCAAATATTCCATTATTGTACTTTTTTATGCAAGTTAAAACCATTGTTTTATACTAATATTGTTTAATTAATAATAAATATTAATAAACAGTATGTTTATAATATAAAATTAATGAACTTTTATTGGAAATACTATTTTATAAATACGTTTATTGCAGTTTTTACAGTTATTTACGTAAAGTGCACTAACCTAAAAATTAACTACTGCTGTTTTAAAATTTCTAGAACTTTATAATATCAGAAAATATTATTCCTATTCTCTTATCATTCATGGGATAATCTTATTAAAATTTTAAATTATATCCAAATTCGTGATAAAAAATTGGTACCTTAATACAGGAATAATTACTATTTTTCCTATTTGGAATTGGTTTTTGTTTACTATTTTAAAATTTATATGTTTTTGAGTATTATAACCACTGAAATATAAAACTACAACTGCTGGAAATAGCTACAGCACATATTGACGGCTTAAATTCCTAGACGATAGTGATAGTGAGGGAAGTATATACTAGTATTAAGTAGTGTTGACTAATCTACACAGCGGAAGCTTTCATATAAAAAACTAGTCACGTAAATTCGTCCAGTAGAACTCTCAAACAAACTGAAACAAAAATCAGCTTTGCTTATATTATATAGATAATGTTACATTGTGATTATTATTGAAATCGGTATGAAATTTTAATGATTTGATCGTGCCATATTCTACCATACACAAAGTGGACTGTTGCAAACAATATAATCTTTTAGTAACTTCAGTAACTAGTGAAGTAATAAATTCTCTATTTTATCTACTGTGAGTGATTTTGTACTCCTCATAAATTATAAGCATTGTATTTGTTTAACCTCTTTCCTTTCTTTAGAAGCAGGCTTCTAAGTTGCCCAAAACTTATATCGTTTAGCATTATTAACCTTTCGATTACTTAATTCATTTTTTATTTCATCATTCATTGTCATTCATTTACACATAAGCCAAATTAAACGATACCGCATAGTTTCAGATTTTTATCTGATTTTCTTTAATAAGATAGATTGGATCATTAGTCTAACGAAATGTATTCGTTAAGGTATTTTTCAAAGTAGAAATGCAATGGCTTATACGTATTCCGGGTAGAAATTCATTTGGAATAGATAAAACGTGTTGTATAATGTGGTTCCAGGGGCACGAATCAACTTACCTGCCAGAATTGTAGCTAGCATGTAAATTTCATTGTAATAAATTGATTTTAATGATGAAAAGTTTCATGTAAAATGGGTTGCAGATTTTGTTTAAATGCAACTAAAAAACATTTAAATAGTTTAATGAAGCCATAATGTAGATATTTATTTATAAAAAGCAGTTTGCAAAGGTGTTTATAAAAAATAAACTTGAGAATAGAAATGATTATAGTTTTGTGATTGATATTGTATAGGGAACTTATGATTCAAAATCAGAATTAACAGAAAGTGCTGTATATTTTTAGAATGTTATGCAATAACGGCTAAAAGGCTTTATTTTTTAGCTTTGTGATTTGTAAAAACTATTATAAAAGAATTTCGTTACGTACATTATGAGATTTAGATATATTCTGCTTTAAAAACATTTGTTTTTACTTAAAGTATAAATAAGACATTTGAAAAAACAGTTAACTAACAACCAAGCAGCCAAAGGAATACGCTTTGGCTGGTTCAAGTTTATATTTGAGGTTAGATAGCACATTTTATGTGAAGTTAGATTTAAATGTCAAATTTGTAAACGATGTTAATTTTTATGCCAACAATCAAAGTTTAAAGATTTACTTAATTAGAAAAAAAGGTTAGTTAGTGTAAAATATTCAAAAAATGTATGGAACATATTTTATTGAACAAACATTATTTGGGAAACTAAAGAAAAATCAATAATTTAATGATACGTTATTGTAGAGAAAATTCTTATATAATCAACCTGATAACTTTGAAGTTTTATTGAATGGAAGCAATATTTAATTTTGATCGATTTTGATGATTATGTTGGAGAATTTAAGCTCAATGAATTTTTCAAGTAATTCAATGTCATCAAGTATAATTTTGGGCGCGAATATAAAAACATCAATATATTTATTAAGTTATGAATACCATTTATTAGCAGTAAATAAAATTTGATTTGTGATCAACTTCTACTAATTAGTTAACATTTATAAATTTCAAACAAAAGATAAAAAAATATTTAATTTAATATAATTTAAATATTTTGCTTAGATTAATTAAACTGATCATTCTTTATCATACAAGAATTTTAAGAAAGCAAAAGTATTTTCCAAGAAACCAGTCTTTCTGTTTCTCTTAAAATTTAAAATACTTGGTATCATTTCTATTGTGTTTATTCATTTAAGGTTAACAAAAAACATTGCATTATTTATTTGTGTGCTATTTATTTGTGTATAATTTTTATTTGGTGCCTATTTGTTTATCAAAATAATTTCTGTTAAATATAGCAAAGCGACCCAACCTAGAGAATAGCATCATATAGATTTTGTGAAAGGAGTTTTCCACAATAATCTTATAATATACAAACGCAAACTTAAAGTACCTTTAATGAATGAACAGATTGAGCTCATCAGTAATTCTCAGGTAATAGAAGTGTTAGATATTTAATTTTTTATTATTTTTATCTTTTTATTTAGTTTTCTATATTATCTTTAATGATGATAGCTTAGCTGTCGAAACAATTGTCATGTAGATTAAAATAAATTTAAAATTACCCATAACATTATAATCTTAAAATGGTAACATCATTTTGGTACAATGGTAAATATCATTTAATGAAATGGCAGTGAATGTCTACCAAGATCGTGGAAGAGAAAACAGCAACTTTTCAAGAAATCATTTTTATTTTGCAATTGCAAGTTCGAAAAGTACATCACAAATTCACGACACGTGCCTTAAAATTAAAATCTTATACTAATCATGTTGGACTGGAAGGAAGTCATGGATATTCACAGATATAGTTTTAAATAAGAATAGTTCCCAGGCCAAGAGGGCTAGCTAAGGGAGCAGCAACTGGAATACCGCCTGCAGCTAGAGGAAGTCCAGCAGATGTTAGCAACCATTGTGGTTTTGGTTCAGGACCTGGAACGGCTAAGGCGAAAGCCAAGATGACACAAAGGATGAACTAAAATAAAGAATAGTAATATTTAACAAAAAATAGTAAACAACTTATAATAATAATGCTGAAATTGATCTTACCAATTTAAGCATATTGAAAAATTGGTAAGATATTTGATTTGCTAACAAAATCAAACTATGAGTATGCTGAAGATTTTTGTGAGTTTATATAGAAAAGGACCCCCCCCCATTGCTTGAATGCATAAGATGTAACTGTTTACAAACATTGCATAATACTGAAATCGTTTGCTTCCTGTCTAATAGAATCGAAAAATTTGCGGACAGTTGGTTTTGTTTTATCGTTTATTTAAATTAAGCTTCTTGTTGTTCAATCAAATATTTGTGTATGTGCCTATTATATATAGATATCGTAACTGTTAAGAAGTCGGTAATTATTACATTGCAATAGTTATACTATAAATGTTTAAACTTAAACATTTAAAAAAATTTTAATTTAAACTAGTGTATAAAACATTAATTATAATAAGTTATTAATTAAAAACAAGAGGAATATAAACATAAATAAAATATGAATTAAGGACATCAAATGATAATTTCAGGGCAGCCTAAAAGTCTTTTTCTAAGGGAGGAAAAGAGCTTAGAAAATGCAATTTTTAAAATTTTTAACATTGTGGAAGCGGCTCACATTACATCTCTTAATACATTTCCAGAGATTTCACGTAAAAAATATGAATGCGAGTGTAAATGCTAGGCTAAATATTTTTCTTAGCTTTTGGTGGTTTATTATTTTTTTTGTTGTCGTAGATAAAGTATAGTGTGTAACGCGTGCAAATACGCTAATTTCACACTCGTGAGTAATTGTCACTTTTCTGCAATTGTACACAGAATGTAAAGTTTTCCGTAAGCATATAATTTTTAATAACTTAACGGAAATTAATAGCTTTTATGATTACCAGAGAAGCCTAATTTAATTACTTCTTTGAATACTCCAGTAATCTTGTTAATGATATATTTTCTTATTATCTCTAAGATACCTTACGCCAAAGCTCATTAAAAGTAAATAAAACATTTTAAACGACAAAAACCACACAATCATTAGTCCTACCTTATCTCCTCTCTCAAGTAATTAATGTACGATAGAAGTCGATTTTAGGATTATGTAATCTTACTTAATGTTTAGATCTTGGGTACACAAGGCAAGGCGAAGTTTACTTTGATATATAAACGCTCAAAATTCAACAGCGATCATAGTTTGATTTTTTCCATAGGTCAAATATCAATTTTACAAAATGTTCAAATTGGTAAGTTTAAACTTAAATATCTCACGATATTAATGACTTACATTTTTTCTTTTTAGTTCATCTTTGCTCTCATCTTGGCCTTCGCCTTCGCCGTGCCTATTCCTGAACCAAAACCCCAATTGTTGTTAGCATCTGCTGGAATTCCTTTAGCTTCTGGTGGTATCCATATCGCTACTCCATTGGTCGGTAGTCATCTAGGCTTGGGAACAGTTCTGATTTAAAGTAGATTTTATTGACCACTCTTGATTAGTGTTATAATTTAATCCTAAGGCATGTTTTGTAATGTATTAATTTTGGACCAGCAATTGCAAAATAAAAGGAAATGTTTTATTAAAGAATAGAAGTTGGTTGTTTTATTATTTAATGTGTATTTCTAATGCATCGCGTTTAGTTAGTTTATACTACTTCTGAGGATGCTGACTGATGACCTGATACCGTACAAGGTATTATAGGTCATGTAACATGTTTTTGTAACATTACATGCATGTACATCATCTTCCTAAGTTGTGCTCCCTAGTATGCCGTCATAATTTCCATTTCACTCTCTCACTCGCTCCTTCCCCACTCTACACAAATTTTAAAATGTTAAGTGGCGATCCCCTCATTGTGTCACACCATTTTATAGAGAATTGGAAAGGAAAGTTTTGGCGCAAAAACATTGAAATAGGATCATGGATTGCTGAGATACAGGGAAAAGTCTCCTAACAACCCTCCTTGAATATCATGTAAATTATTTTCATAGTTTAGCAGATATCCAAGGTGGGAAGTTTTCAAATGAACACACGGTAGAAGTAAGGTAAGGAAAGGAAAATAAAATTGTTACACAAATATAAAGGTTTAGTAAAATTTCCTTGGCAGGTTTACTTATTTTTTAAAGGTTTGACTAAGAATGTTATTTAAATTTTTATTTAAAGGCTAAATTTAAATCTAAATGTATTGTTACTTTGTAACATTATTTTCTCTTAATTAGAAAATTAAATAAACAGAGTCGGTTCTATTTTATTTTTTATTGTTTTACTCCCGTATAAGTTGTCCACCATAGATCGCTGGTAACTATATCTGCAGTTCTTATTGATTATTACACTTTTATTATTTTATCTTATTATGGACGCATTTCTGATTAAGCAGTGCCTTACAAGCTTAACAAGGTAGGTTTCAGTAAGCCTAATTTAAAAAAATTTAACATTTAATATATAACCAATAGAAATAAATGTGTAAATAAATAAAAAAAATCAACATTAAATTAAAAATCTCCCTTATCAACCAAGCTCTTTCAACCCAAATAGAAGAACCTTCAGGTCATCAGTCGTGTACTACCAATCAAAAATTCAGATTCCCAAAGAAGTACAGTGGAATGGATACACCACTTTCCAGTTTATTATAACGCAGATCAAAAGAGCATCTTGAATGCCCCCATACGAAAAAAACAACACCGAATTTCACATTTCACACAAAATAGGATATGGTTTTGTTATCATCTTATCATAATATATTGCGCTGAAATAGCATAAGAAGAAAAATTTGAACTTTTCCCCACGTTGGCTAATTAAAAATAATAAAATTATTTTTATTAAATTTCATCATTTCTTTAAAACTACGAATAAATGTAGTTAGATCGTAGATGTATTTTATAATTAATTTGCGATTTAAAATGACAGTGAACTTTGGAAATACTTTTCAACTTCCCTCTTTTATAAATTCTTATATGATTTTAAAATACTTTTTAATAGAATTAAATAATAATGGAATATTTAAAAATGTTACGCGAGTTCTTAACTAACTTAAGATTTCGTAAAATAAGTTGGGCGCCAAATAAGTAACTTAAAATAACTAAAATAAATTATTATGGAACACTCATCTTAGGGCGAATGTGGATTCTCGTGCTTAAAAAAATAAAATACAAATTGAAATTGAAATAAGGATTAAATTGTAATCTAATAATAAAATTTAATTATAATGTAAATGTTTAATTCACTTAATTACACTTTACAAAGATTGTCTTCTCTTTAGCAGGTTCCAGTTACAAAAAAGGAAAATAACTTTCCTAACTATTTATAGAGTTTGTTCTTCCCTTTTACTGTATTAGTCACAGATTTCTTCACCATATCCTTTCCCAAACCATTGGCAGAGTATGTCACTTCATGCTGTTCTAATGCTGGTTTCCAATTCCGTTTTTAAATGCCTTTGCATGGACTTTCCATATATCACCATTCACACACTTTCCACAAAGGAATAACAACCTTGATAACTCACTTTTGTTTTAATTCATAGCGGGTAATATTGCCCTTATTCCTAGAATATTTATTTTAACTGTTTATTTAAAATAAAACACCAATTTATGGTTTTTACGAAGATTTATTTACTGGATTTACTTCAGTAAGTACCTTAATTAAATATTGCAAACGGTTCTTTAAAACCATATAAACACTTTTACAGATTTATAACGACTGCATACTTTCGCCGTTTATCATCAACTAACCAGCCAAATTGACTGTCTATGCAAGACTAAACTATTTACATTTTTACTATATTATTTTTCACGACTTTACTCTGTCGCCGTATTTACTGGACTGATTAAAACAATAATGTTCCTTTCGCTTAAATACTAACTATTTACATCATCACATTACTTAATTTTACGTCACCTTACGATCTAATACAATGACTATAGACTTATATACATAAGAGCACATTAACATTGTAAGAGTGACACATATCTATTATAGTTTATTACACAACACTTTATGCAATATTAATGATCCATTTACATAAACAAAAACCTTCAGAGAATCTCAATACCCGTTGATATTACTCATTTGAAATTAATCATAAAGGAATTACATAATAACAATAACTTCCGCACAACTGGATGTTACGTAATGGATGTACATATTTTACGGAACATGGATTATTTAACCTTAGTAAAAAGTATATACTGATTCTATTATCAATGACACACAATTAAATAACTTATTTTCAATTTTATTTGAAAAAGTTGATAAATTATTTCAAAAGTGTTAATTTGAAAACAAAGATTTTAATATTTTAAAAATTTACCAAATTCTGATACTAAAATCCACAACAATATATTGTGATGACTTTGTTCAAAATTTTTGTTGTGAATGAGTAAGGTGTTACACTACACATTTAAGTTTATTTATAGATATAGTGATATATACTACCTCACAACTAAAACAATTAAGAGCCTTGTCTTAAATAGAAAGGCGTTATGTTCCCATTTTAAAATTCAGTATTTCCAAACATCCATAAATAAAATTTTGAATAATTTTCGCCACCAAAAAGAGCGTTGTCATAAAAGTTAATCATAAAAGAATTATCAAGCTGGCAACAAAAGAATAACCTGACATTATCAGGTAAATATTGAATATTTATAATTGCTTTTATTATTAATGAAATAAATTTTAATTTTAATTTAAAGGTAATAACTTTAATCATTAGTCAAGTTTGCAACTTACTTTAAAGTGACCTGATATTAATTAACTATACAAATAACTTGGTAAGTAATATTAACTCTCTTTTTCTTGCACTAATTTTCAATGTTACACACTCTATCACTTTATTTCAGCATTTAAACATCGACAACTCTCCAATAGGATAAGGGATGGAGAAATCTTCCACTCCATCACTCTCTTTGAAACCAACTGATGACAACTTTCTTAGCGAGATTGTATCTAGCACTAAGAAAGCCTAATACTTCTTTTCTGATTGGTATCAATGCAAACCCTATATAAGAAATATGAGATTCAAACCTTGCTTTTTTGTTAGCAGTTCAATCCAATGAATAACTTTTATGGTAAATACTTTAATGAATTTTATTTAAATTTGCAGTATATTCAATTATATAAATTATTATTTTTACACTTTGTATTGATTAAATTGATATTTTTTTTGTCATTACAAAAATTATACTTGTTTGCTTTCTTTTACAACTTTTGCTAATATAATTTTTAGTTATTATAAAAATATGAACATAATATAAATATCACTATTAAATAATTGATTGTAAATGGGAAAGTTGAAAAAAGCAGCACACTCTCGAAACTTTAAGGAAACTTTAACTTTTAATCCTTACTGTAGAGAAAGAAAAGTATTTCTGATTGCAACTACTCCACATCACTTTCATGTTTACCTTTACGACCGCATGAGCTACAACGGTATAAAACTAGGCTACTTTAAAGTTAGGAACAGTTTTGTGAAAACTTGTAATCTATTGGTTCTAGGAAGAAAGTCCACAGGAAAAAAGCCCACATGAAAAATACTCACAGAAAAATTCTCACAGGAAAAAAGCCCACACGGAAATATGCTTACACAGAAAAAAGCTCACATGGAAAATTGCTCACTTAGAAATATGCTCACACGGAAAAAAGGTCACATAGAAATATGCTCACATTGGAAAAAGCCCACTGACAAAAAATTCACGTAGAAATTTGCTTACATTAATCAATCAATAATTAATCGCTTAATAATTATACAGAACTTAAACACTAAAATAAAAATCACATTAAGGACTTACACACGGAACACACGGAAAAAAGGTCACTTAGAAATATGCACACATTGAATAATGCTCACATTTGAATCAAATAATTAGAATACGAGTACAGTTGTTTAAATTTTCACTTGACAAATATAATTTATTGTTTTTTGCGGGTACATGGGTACGATAACATATTTCTAAGAACTATAATAATAACATTATCTACCGAAAATATCGATAATATATTCCTTTGTAGTTATTATAAAATCCGCTTTTAAAAATACAGACAACCACTATTTACGCATTTTTAAAAATAACCACAAATAGAAAGTTTGAAGGGGATATAAAATTAGAACAATACGATAGAAAATTTAAATTGTACTCAAATTATCAAAGAACCCACAAGATTACATGCCTTGTTAGATATTATAATTATTTCTAAAGTTTCACTTATAAAAAATCGAGTGTCGAGAATTTTCATTTGTCAGACCATGACTTAGTAAGTTGTGAAATAACATGTCAAAAAATACCGCGCATTCCAACTACCTACACTTATCGTGATTACAATAACTTCAATACTGAAAATTTTTACGCCGAGTTAGAAACACTCTCTTTAGATGGTATACTTTATGAAAATGACATTAATAGGAAGGTCGATATTCTAGTTAGCTATCTACAAAATCTTTTTGACAAGCATGCACCGTGGAGAACCATTACAGTGACAAAAAAACCCGCACCTTGGTTAACCGATAATGTTAGGTTGCTTATGAAATTAAGGGATAAAGCAAAAACTAAATTTAAAACGTCTAAAACTACAGCTGCATGTGAATATTATAGGATGTTGCGCAATTACACAAATATCGCAATAAAAAATGAAAAACGGGCTTACTTACAGTTTAAGCTTGCGAATAACAGTAACTCTAATGTGATTTGGAAAGAATTCAAACGTCTAGATATTGTACATTCCAAAAATAATACTAATAATTCGTTTGATGGTAACATTCATGAAATAAACAAGTTTTTTGTGGATAGCATTCCTTCTATGGCAGTCGACCAGGACACTTTAGATTTCTACACAAACAATAGGTTAGGCAATGATAGTATTTTTAATTTTAAGCTTATAGATCACGATAAAGTATTCAAAATAATCAGTTCTTTAAAAAGTAGTTCCACAGGCTTAGATGGATTAAATATCAAAATGATTAAGTTATGCTGTCCTTTTATTATAAAATTTTTAGTACACATAATTAATTCTTGTATTTTAGAGAATAAATTTCCTGAAAGTTGGAAGTCAGCTCTGATAACACCGATAGGGAAAATAGAACATCCTGTCGATTTAAAGGATTATAGACCAATCAGCATCCTTCCAACACTCTCAAAAATATTTGAAAAGATTATTAACGTGCAAATTCGCGAATACTTAGAAAATAATAAATTATTACCAATGTATCAATCGGGTTTTCGAACTGGTTGCAGCTGTACTACTGCTTTATCTTACATTACGGATGATATCTTTAAAGCATACGATGAAGGAAAATCTACTTTTTTAGTTTTATTAGATTATAGTAAAGCTTTCGATACAATAAATCATGATTTAGTTCTCAAAATATTACATTACTTAGGCCTCAGCGAAAATGCGATTGGTCTGATCCGAAACTATTTGTGTAATAGAACACAAAGAGTTAAAATGGCTAATGTGGTGTCTTCACCTGTCGATGTTATCAGAGGGGTGCCGCAGGGATTCATATTGGGGCCTCTGCTATTCACCTTGTACACACACGGTCTTTGTGGTTGTGTGGGGACCTGTAGTGTTCACATGTATGCTGATGATACTCAAATTTACTTTTCTTTTAGGTCAAATGAAATCAAAGAAGGAATTGAAATTTTAAACAACGATCTCAAAGCTGTCTCTAAATTTTCATTACATCACGCATTAATGTTAAATCCCACAAAATCGTGCGCTCTATTATTAGGAAAATCAAGTAATCTTCAAGTGCCACCTATTAAAATTGGTGAAATTGAGGTACCTATAGTAGAAAATACAAAGAATTTGGGAGTCATTTTTGACAAAACATTTCGGTGTAGTAAGCAAATCTCTAAATACATACAACAAGCTTACTATAACCTAAAACTTATTTATCCTCATAAAGATTACCTAAGTAAAGAATCGAAGATTTTACTATGTGAGTCTATTGTTTTATCACAATTTAATTATTGCGTTCCTGTATATGCCCCTTGCCTGGATTATGAGACAACTCAGCGTATCCAACGTGTTCAGAATTCTTGCTTGCGTCTTATTTATGGAATTCCGAAATATGAGCATATTTCCCATAAATTAATTGATACCGGTTGGCTTCAAATGAAAAAACGGGCTTATTTACAAACAGCCGCTTTCTACCATAAGATAATATCTGACAAGCAGCCTCCCTATTTATATAATAAAATAAGGTACAGGACAGACGTGCACAATATAAATCTGCGGCATAGAGGTCTGTTGACTATCCCCAGACATAATACTACTTTTTACCAACGTTCTTTTACCTATAATGTCGCTAAAATTTATAACGAGATACCGTTCTCCATCAAATCGCTTAATATTAAACAATTTAAAAAAGCTCTGTTCAAAAAGTTGCTATAAACCGATGATACACCAGCTCGTAAATAGTCTATGTAATTGATTTCTTATGTAAATGATTTATATAAATGTAATTACTTATGAATATTATAGTAAAAACCTGTAAATATTAGTTTTCAAACTCCAAGGGGATGATGGAAGAACAGCTACGCTGAATCATCTCCTTGCGATTCTGTGTAATTATTTATATATATATTTGTATGTTTGTATATTATTATGATTGCATATCATTATTACTCAGAATAAATACATTATTATTATTATTATTATTATTATATTTACCTGCATAAACAATTTTGATAAGTCCTTAATGTGATTTTTATTTTAGTGTTTAAATTCTGTATAATTATTAAGCGATTAATTATTGATTGATTAATGTAAGCAAATTTCTACATGAACTTTTTATCAGTGGGCTTATTTCAATGTGAGCATATTTCTATGTGACCTTTTTTCCGTGTGAGCATATTTCTAAGTGAGCATTTTTCCATGTGAGCTTTTTTCTATGTAGGCATATTTCCGTGTGGGCTTTATTCCTGTGAGCATTTATACCTGTGAGCATTTTTCTGAGAGTATTTTTCCTGTTGGCTTTTTTCCTGTGGGTATTTTTCCGGTCACGTAATTTTTAAGCTTCTTTATATAAATCATATTGAATCTAGTTATACCCGCGTTAACTATATTTTACAACAATTAAAACATTTTTGCATTGTTAAAAACTGAAACATATTAGTTGAAGTTTTGCTTATTGCAAGAATTAATTACAATATTAGATATGTTTGGAAAATATCACTAAGATAATAATAAATAGTAAGTACTTGTTGTTATCCGCCGAGCTTTTGTGGGGTTTTGTAGTTTTCCTATCTTATACTAAATGTAAAAAAATAAATAAACATGGGTTTTTTCGACCACTGAAATAACAGGTTATTTAATTGAAATAATCTATTTTTGAAATGTATTATGTAGGTATTAGCAATTACACTAGTGTCCACAATAAAGTCAAACCAGATTGACTGTATAGGTGTAACTGGTATTGTATTTACTACATCAAAAAAGTTCATTTAAAATTTAAAAAATTATATTAAAGCAATGATGTAAGTTTATTTTTGAGTTGCATCAAGTAGTTCACTATTGTCTATTTATTTTTCTACTTTACTCGTGTATAAATTTTGAATTAAAAGAAATACGAATAATTTTAAATGACACTAATTTAGTAATGTTGTCCCTGACAAACAAAATGCACACATTTACTGCCTATTTGTAAAACCTCTTTGAGCCATATAAGTATTACATCATTGACTCCCGGTGCCGGCAGATCTGGTTTAGGTTTTCTGCAGTTTTCCTTAGCTGTGACACAAATGTGAAATTTGCGCTGTTCCATCTGTAAGTCGGCTGCAGCCACACATAGGGCCTACGTAATAATAATCGCCCCCTCCCTCCCGCACAAGCTTATAGCTTCTGGGGCCTGGTTTCCAGGTTATGGGTTGTAGCAATTATTATTATTATTATTATTATTATTATTATTATATGGTACTTACTTTCATTTTTTGTACAGTTTTCTTATTTGAGGTTCAATTGCTGATAACTGCAGGCGAATGTATGGTTCTGTATTTTAGCGGTTTTTGTATCTTGTTTTCACCAAAACCCGCTTCACAAAGACATGTAATTGAAAAAGGCAACTATACGAATTTTAATTTTTCAGACAAGATTTGAAATAATTTTGTAAACGCAGCCAAAACTTTAGTCAGTCGGCCAAAAGGTAGTCTTTGGCTTTGAAACGCAATTCTTAGTTCGCCGTGAGATGTCAAATCTATGAGAACCACGTATTCCACTGAGTTTAAACTGGGTGATTTTTTATGCTGAACACATTCAGCACTCATTTAAAGCTATCAAGCACCTTCCCTTGAGCTGTCTGAAAATTATGTTCAAACGAGTCTTTGAAAGCTTCGAGATGCACCTGAATATATTTCTACATTCTTTACTTGGATTTTGATATTATTTCCATTCAAGAAGCTTTTTTGAGGAAGCAATCAACATCTAACTAACCTAACTTGCTTCACAAATTATATCCATCAAGCTTTTGAACATAATAACCAGGTAGATTGTGTACATCAAGATTTTTCAAAAGTTTTTGACAAAGTTAACCACGATATTTTACTGAAGAAAAAAATTTGAATTTTCAAACAATTTGTTAACAGTTATCGCTTCTTACTTGATGTCACGTTCATTTGTGGTCAGATTTGATAGCAACACTTCTGGTAAATTTACAACGAACTCTGGTGTCCCACAGGGATCAAATTTAGGACTCCTCCTTTTTATCATTTTTATTAACGACCTACCTAAATGTATTTCTCATGCCAAAAGTTTAATATTTGCAGACGACTTAAAAAATTTTAAAACCATAAAGGAAAACAATGACATTAAGCATCTACAAAATGATATAAACGAAGTATATAAATGGAGTATAGAGAATAAGCTACCATTTAACATACATAAGTGTTCTGTCGTGTCTTTTATTCGTTGGGATGCTGCTGTCAAGTATGACTACATAATGAACGAAAAAAAACGAACACGTAACTTCAACGTAGTGGACCTGGGAGTTACATATAACCACATGCAATTTAGGCAAATATTATAGACATTTTTTCTTCTGCCTTCAGGGTACTGGGGTTTATCATTAGATCTTCGAAATATTTTAATAACGAAAGTACTCTTAGAACTTTGTACTTTACATTTGTACGGCCGAAGCTAGGATACGCTTCAATAGTCTGGCATCCTAGATTTTTTATATATACACAATTATTCGAAAAGGTACCAAAGAAATTCTTACTGCATATATATTTCAAAAAACACAAACATTATCCGAACTATCTCAATATTGGTACATTAAATCTACTACGCGAATTTGACTTTACATCGCTTGAAAACAGAAGACGTTTACACTTAGCTATATTCTGTTACAAATTATGGAATTACAAAATTAATTGTTCATTTCTTTTGTCCTCTTTAAATATAAGAATTCCCATCAAATTATCAAGATTGAGAGATATTTTTTGTATACCATTAGTCAAGTACTCTTATCACACACCTACGCTAGTCATTTATGACATATGTCATTACAAGAAAAATAATAATTTGACATAAGTACAACATGCCACTGGATGTGAGAGCGCTTACAAAGGAAGAAAATCGTGCGAAATGTTCTTGACGGAATAGCACATATCTAAATATTCAATCAATCAATAGAGTATATCAATATAGGATCAATATTCAAATCGTCATTTATACCAAAGATCCAATATTGATCCAGAGACATAAAAATAGTTACTTTCAGCGGTTTCATTGCTCATAGTTATGGCAGACAATTTATCTCAAAAGTAGTTTTCATTGACAATGTAAGAATTAACATTATAATAATTCGGATAACTTGATGGGACAGTTGGATGTGGAGAAAATAAAACGTGGCATCTGCGCATCATGCTATATATCTTGCATTTGTTTTGTAGTTACTGACTTTTCCGGTTGGTGGCTGGCGATTTGCTAAGCACTTTCATGGTAGTTTTATTAAAGTTGAAAGTTGTTATAAATTATCAAGTTTTGAACATTAAGAAAACTGCGACTCATGTAATTTTGGTATTAATGACGTTAGGCATCGATAAATTAAAATACTGTTATGAGCTTTAATTATTATACATGTATTAATTTTTAAAATTTATATTGAACGATTTCGCTCAGTTAAAGTTAATATTTTCGCTAGAAAACCTAATAACAGCATAGTGAATAAATCATGGAACACTTGTATAATATATGATCAATTATAAAGGTAGTATAACTAGCACTTATTTATTTTGGATTACAATATTGGTACGAGTATAAATTATTGGTACAATATTAGTATAAGCTATTGGGCTAACATTGGAATATATTATTGGGCAAATTTTGGCATATGTTGTTAGATCAATATTTGTAACGGGTACAATTTTCCACCGGCATTTAGTATATAGAATTTGGTATTAATTCTTGTTAAAAATCCTAAGTTCGGTCCTGTGGACCTCGCTTAATTTAAACAAGCACGTCATCAAATAAACATCTCAAATAAAAGGCACTTTTATTTAAGGATTGGTTTGTATTTGCTATAATAAAATAATGTAACGTCATATTGATGTCGTTTTTTCGTATCTTGCTATCTGGCATTTTAACATAATATCAATTTCTTCAAAAAGAAACCTTGAAAAAGAAACCATGAGAAGCGCTTAGTCAACTCATTTATTGAAATATTTTGGTAAACATTTTGAGTGTATACGATTCTAAATAAACTTTCCTTTGTCTGCTATTTTGCGTTTCAAATTTTAAGTCAATGTAGTGTAGAGATATCGTTTACTGCAGCGTGTTTTAGTTCACACGTGTGTTTTGAGCGCGAAAGAATGGGTACTGTTTTTTACACGTAAGGTCGTGAATCCTATACTAGGGCAAGCAACAAGTACCCTTGCCGCCTAAAAACAGATGTCTGTATGCGAAGCAACGTAGAACGGAGTTTATAAAAAGCCTTCGCTAGTTTTGAAAAAGAAGACTCGTGACTGCACCCTGTTAGCATGCAGTCGACGCTGTGGTCAATAGGCTTGATCATTTTTCTTATGTAGTGTCAAGGGATTACAGTTCTTTAATCCTACAGAATTGCAAGATATTCTAGTTATAGTGCCTTATCGTTTAAAGTTATTCCGTTAAGTGCTAATCCTTTTGCAAAGGTTTTACGTGGATTAAGTTGTGTTTGAAAGACTTGTCATTCCGTACTGCGTATAAATCATAGTGGTTTATTCTTTGATGAAAAATGTGTAATAGCAAGTATTTCCTTTCGTCCGATCTACCGATAAGTGCAGTTAATTAATGAGAGAAGAATCTCTTGAAGTAATCCTAAATTTAGTGAGCACTTTTTGTGCGTTTGTACATTAAAATTCGGCTTAAAGAAGTTGAAAGCATTTATTGATATAAGTGAATTAAAACAATTTGAAGCTCAAGACGCATTTTCGCTAATTTTCCGAGGGAAAATAATTACGATATTACTTAATAGCAAATTAAAATCTTGGTTATTTTGGTGCTTGACTCTCTTGGTTTATGTAATCATATGGGCTGTTGTCAATAATTGAGTTGGATCGCGTTTTTGTATGGAGAATCTACACTTCGATGCTGAGCTGAATTCAACCGTAAGTTCCCCGCAGGAAAGGCGAATTTCCAATTTCTACCGAACTAGGTGTATGGTATTCCATGAGTTTAATGAATGAAAATGCAAGGTACTGTAATATTAAGTAGGTAGTTGTTTGTAATTCAAGTATTGAAGAATGTCATAGTTATGAATTTTCTTTAGGGAGAGCTCTCCTTGTTAGTTAAAAATCTTTAAACTTTAATTTAATCACAATTCATTTATATTGATACTTTTGAACTGATTTAATTTGTCTAATCTCATTTAGATATTCGTTTATTTTTTTGTCCAGAATAAGATGAGTCAGTAATATTTGTGTTAATGCTTTTTGAACAACATTTGTGGTTGATCTAATCAATTTCTTTGAGCTATTTTTATTACTTAATGAAAAGTTTTGAATGAATTTTTATTGATTAATTTTGGTATAATTATAACCTAATAAATGTAGGGTGGACTTGTAATAAATATACGATGTGTGTTTTACTTTTATTTATGCAAAGTTGTGTTATTATTATTTTCCTGCTAATAAATGTTATTAATTCTAAACTGAATGATCTGAAAAACGGAACCATATTGGTTATGAATGCTTAAGTTCATCTCTTCAACAATTTTATGTAAACAAAATTTTGTTTTAACTAAATATTCTATTCATTTTCTGGTTAATGAATTTAATAAATTTTAATGCTTATTCAATTAACATCTTTGAATGGTTAATTAGTAATTAACTAAGCTCAGAACCAGATGGCGCCCTTTTAAGTTTTTATTTGTGTCTGAACCCTTATCTATTCCTTTTCACAATTTATACAGCTGTGGAACCAATACCTACGACTTGATTAATCAATTTGTAAAAAGAGAGTTTAAATCTCAAGCTGTGGCAGATATTTTTTGAGTTTTCAGTTATAGTAAGTATACTTTATTTTATTGTTATTTAGACCGGTAAAATAAAGGACGTTTCACTGGCTTCCAATCGCGGGGCCATTTTGTAAATTGTATTTTTGTGTAGAAAAACACGATTGTTTCACTGGCGCCCAATCGCGGGGCCTAGTTTTGTTTGTGAGTAATTTAGTTAGTTTATTGACATTTAGTCTGACAGAAAAACTAGTGTTTCATATTGCAGAATGTCCACACTTTCCATTGGTCCAATATAGAGTAATTCATTTGGCCCAATTTATCTTTGAGGTTGGTCTAATATCGGAACAATATGGTTGTGCTACTTGGGACGCAGATCCATTAAACCTGTCAACGCTTTTCCTTGAGACAACCACTTACTTCAGTGTGCAGCAGGAGAGACTAATGATAGCTTCCCATATCTTCACACATTAGTTTGAAAAACCTGCTTTTAAGAGGTCGCAATTTTATATAGTTTATTATTTTTATGCATATTCAATACTATCATAAGCTCAGAAGGCATTTTCCTCAAGGATAGCGAATGCCTATGAAGAACGCAATGGCTGCTACTACAGTTCTTTACCTTATCTGTAGTTAATGGCTCCGCCATTGCGACCCACTATTGCCTTTGTGCCATAAGTGCATATATGTCTGCACAGTTTCCCCACAGTATTTCATTTGATGAGAAGAGTTGTCCTAAAAGATTATAAATATTTTACCTCTCCATGTGTTGGTTGGTAGGGGTCTGTAAAAAATAAGGCTATAGAGTAAGCTATCCTCTTGATAGATTTGTAAGCAAACATAACTAACAAATACCACTAAAACCGCCAAACCTACGTGTCAGTCGATTCATCCATTTGCAGTACAAATTTGGTACACCTGATGCGACGGATAAGTGTCTCTTTCACATCATTAGCCATATAGTGATTCGTCTAGCAACGATGTTATTTGACAAACAAATGTTGAAGACTATACAACTTAACACTTTGACAGCGAATCCCGAGAAGTGCACACAAAGATCTTAGGGCTTCGCGGAGAAAAAGTTGGGAACCCTTGCGGCGGGTGGTATTATATTTAATCTTACTTATGGTCATTCTTTTATTTTTTTGCAAACTATCAGCTGTCAGCTTTTTGTTCGTAATCCCTAATATTAAAACGAGGGGTGTGTCACGATCGGCAGTGGTGTACAAATTTTCGGCAATGATGACAGCAGTGAATTAGGCAGTACGCCATTGAACAGCAATTAAGACAATAATCTAGGCAGTATCGGCATTAAGTGGGCAATGGCGGCATTGAACTGGGCAGTGGCGGAAATAAGATCGATACTATCGGCATTAACGGCACTGAACTCGGCAATGACGGCATTTAAGTGAGCAATGGCGGCAGTGAACTGGGCAATGAAGTGAGAAACTTCTCCAATTTTTAATAGTAAAAGCATTTTTGTCGAGTGCTCTGTCACCGTAGCGTTTGTTTTCTCGCATTGCAGTTTTTTTCCAGGTTTAACGAATTGGAACTGGTTGCTGAGCAGCTGATGATATTTTATTTAATTTTTCTAACTGCATGTGTGTGGCGACCTTTGCAATTATCTTTGAAATGAAATACATTTCAATTAGTATAAAACTATTAATGTGGTGTAATACTCAAATTCTATGACGGTTTTGCAATTAATCGCCGCCGCAAATATGCCTGACTGATATGATTAAAATCTCGGGCAAGTAATAAATAATACAAGATGACCTGCCAAAATTTTGAATTTTTATCTGAAAAATTATGACGATGAACATGTGTTGTGAAGAATCCTTGCTTTGTAGTGTCTTTACTTTATAGTGTCTCTACTTTATAGTGTTGTAGTTTAGAATTTTTCTTCTTATATGATTTTAGACCATCATTTATGATTTTAGGCATTTTTCTTTAACTCTTCGAATATTCGACAAAATAATTCCAATAATCCAGGAAATATAACGATTACACATAGATGGTTTTTTGTTAACAAAGGAGACTTCTTGTTCCAAAGATTTATAGTAGAACGGCCGCTGCGTGGTCTATGTTTTATTGAACGCGACTACCGAAATATTTTAAGACATCTTTGTACTGGTCTTTTAAATGTTTGACACATTTTAGAAAGCTTTAAAGTTAAAACCGTTTACTGTCTCCAGCCTTACTTTATGGAACTCCATAATCATGAAATATAATATAAATACAAAGATTAGTTAAAGTTTCACAAGTTTTATTAATATCTTAACCTGACAATATTGTTTTGACACTTTGTGTCATTATCAAAGGTAGATAAGATTGATAAACAAACACGTTTTTGTGTTTGTTTATCAATCTTATCTACCTTTGATAATGACATAAAGTGTCGAAACAATATTGTCAGGATAAGATATTAATAAAACTTGTGAAACTTTAACTAATCTTTGTATTTATATTATATTTCATTTAAAGTTGAAAGTTCTGAATTTTCTATTGATTCTATTGATAACTGAACTGACGAACTTGTTCTTTTTTTTGGCCTTGGTAGTGAAGGAACTAGCGTGCTCTTCGTTCACACAAGCGGCCCGGGTTCGACTCTTCGTGCCGGCATAGCTAGGTTTTCTGCAGATTCCCTTAGTCGTAACACAAATGTGGGATTTATGATAATTCCATCTGTTAAGTCGGCTGCAGCCGCACGTTTATAGCGTTTTGGAGCGTGTTCGCCAGGTAATGGGCAGTAGCAATTATTATTATTGTTGTTATTATTATTTCGACACCATTTTGACAACGTAAACAAAACATTTTTATTTGTACTTTTTACACTTTTTGCGCGTTTTAATCCGTTTTAGGCACGTTTTCAATTTAATGAACACCGTCTAAATAAATACAGATAATTACGTTTCTCATCAAGGCACATCAGAAGCTATGAAGCTTGTTCGCGAGGGAGGGACGATTATTACTATTACGCAGGCCTAATGTGCAGCTGCAGCCAACTTAACAGATGGTATAATCACAAATACCACATTTGTGTTACATTTAAGGAAAACTGCAGAAAACCTTAAACAGATCTGCCTGTACCGGGAGTCAAACCGAGCCACTGGGGTGAGATACGTACACGCAAGTACCTACACTTACAAAGATGTTGAAATTACTGTGATAAATTGCAGCAAATGTAAATTGTGCGTCATCCAATCGCTCAACTAAGATGCCAGCCGCGTTGATAGTGTGGTGGGTTTCTACAGTAGCATTGTTATTATTATTACCCAATGTCTACAATACATAATGTCTCAATTCAAAATGATTGAGGACTGTTTGTATTTACCACCACGTTAAATTATTGTCACGTTGGCAACACAAATACTTTTCAGACATTTTTTTATTTTACAGTGGCGTCTCAAAAATAATATCACTTATAAACTTCATTAATTTTAAATAATAAACCTACCTGATAGTAAATTCGTCTAACAAACTCTAGTTTTGAAAAGAACTGCTTTGTAAAATAAGAAAACATGCGAACTAAAGCAAAAATTCAATCAAAACCTGGAACAATGTGGCAAATCACAACGATGTAAATGAGAAAGTGACGAGTTGACGCTGTAATTTGTCGCAACACATTTCAATAGTGCTTCATTAAGAACGTGAAATACACTCAACCTTCGGCGCGAAATCTAAATCGTCCTCACTCATTTTGGATCACACTGTATTACATTTTAGTAATAATTAAGTAAAGTTTGTCATGTATTTGTTTTATTTCAAAAATTAACCTTTTGTAAAGTAAAGTATTGTCATGATATCAGACCGGTAATCTGCATGCAGTGAAAAACATAAGGGGTGATATTTACCCACAATAATGACGGCAATATTCACGGTAGTAAGGGCAATGTTATTGGCAATGAAGGCAGTGAGTCGGCATTGAAGGCAGATTAGTCGGCAATGAAGGCAGTGAGTCGGAAATGAAGGCAGTGAATTGGCAATGAGGGCAGTTATCGCGGCAGTTGAGGCATTGTTGGTGTAATGAAGGAAATGTAGCGGCAGTGAGGCAATGATAACGAAACATGTGAATCATTGCCTAAACACGGCAGTGGTGTACAGATTTTTGGTGGGTGAAACACCCCTCGTATCAAAATTAAGAAAAAATGTGGTTTATCTGTTTTTAAATAATCCAGTAGTTCCATTTTTGATTGAAACTCACAATCAGAAATAATACTTGCGAGTATACCGAAAACCTTAATACAGTATTAAGTCCGCCACTCACAGTAATCTCGGCTATTAGTCGCGCAGATGACCGGATCAGCATAGCGCGGATGACTCAAAGTTTACGCTTACTGAGATTTATTACAATTAATTGTGCCTTACAATAAAAAATCCTTTGTTTATGACATTTTATTTATTCTGCAATAAATTAGAGCAAATGTAATCCGTGCGTCATTATTAGTTAGTTTTCTAATTTCAAAGTTAAATAAGAGATTGATTGATGGATTTATTGTATTTAATTGAGTACCTAATAGCTTTTACTACTTTCTTTTTATAAACACAATTGAAATAAATACATTAATTACATATAATTTCTGTTTTTAATGTAATAAAGTACAGTAAGAATAGATTGCGCCATCTACGATCCAAGACTTCAAGTATATTTGCAAAAGTTCTTTTAGAAAAACTAACTACCTAGAAAACAAAATTAATTAATGAAATGTGATGTAGATATCTGAAGCAATAGAAAAAGAAACAAAACTACCATATTTTCATTAAAATAAACTTTTATTTTGCAATTGCAAAACCAAAAAACAAATTTAAATAAAATTACAGCACGTGCCTTAAAAATTAGAATTTAATACTAATCATGTAGACTAAAAAGGAATCATTGTTGGCAGTCACAGTCGTAGCTTTAAATAAGAATTGTCCCAAGACCTAGCGGAGAAGCAGCTAAGGGGGCAGCAATAGGGATGCCACCAGAGGCTAGAGGAATTCCAGCAGATGTTAACAACCACTGGGGTTTTGGTTCTGGATTTGGAACGGCGAAGGCAAAAGCCAAGATAAGAGCAAAGATAAACTGCAAAAAACAAAAATTAAAAATCAATTAATATTAAACAAAATTGTAGACCTACCAATTTGAACATTTTGAAATATTTGTTACTTGTCTTGACGTAGAAATCAAACTACGATCATTATTGATTTTCCTAGGTTTATATACCAAAAAGGACCCCACTATTGTTGTGTTGTACAAGATGTAAACAGTAAATAAGATTGCATAATCCTAAAGTCATTTTAAATTCCCAGTAGCTTTAAGGATTGCTTTGTTATTGTTTTTTCAAATATTTTATTAATTTGCTATTGATTTGTGTTGATAGAAATCTTCAAGATCACTACCATACATTACATTACATATATGTAATTAACGAAATTGATAAAATTATTGAAAACAAATAGTAAAAGGTTAAAAGAGGTACCGATTCTGACAATTATAAATTAAATCTTTGAACAGAACATAAAGGAAATTAATTTTTAAATTAAAAAAAATTAGTATTTTTATATAATTTCATCGATTACAACAAAGTAATCTTGATATTGATTTCTCAGTATGAAGATTTTTTAATATAAAAATACAACCTTATTAATTGCTAGATTTAATGATAGATTAAAGTATCAGTATCAAGACGCTTATAAACTCGATAAGAGTGTAGCTCTTTTTAAAAGAATTAATAAAACATTTGTAAATAGATTCCTAATTCTCGTTTTTCATTTTTTTTAATTTTTTGACTAATCACGTTTTAAAATAAAAAAATCAACAAACAGATGAATGAAAAAGTCAAAAACTGTCTTCTTTAGCGTTCTATAATTTTCACTTTTTTACTCTAAAGACCTTCTCTAGGAACGCATATTAAATTACGAATTTTTTAATTCGATATAATTAATTAGATATAATTTGCGGTTCTTGGCAAATTATATCTAATTAATTATATCGAAGTAAAAAAGTCTAAAAATTTTTTCTTTTTACTTTTACCAATTTTCTCATTAAGATTATCTATTTCGTTAATTACGTATAAATATAGTGTGGCAATGATTTTAAAGATTTCCAACGATTCAAATTAATATTCAATTAATAAAATAATTTAAGAGTAGCAAACACCAAACAATAACAAAGCTATCCTTAAAGCTGTTGAAAATTAATTTAAAATGATCTTAGGATTATGCAATCTTTGTCAACGTTTACATCTTGTGCAACACAATGATAGTGGGACTTCTTCTGGTATATAAACCTACCAAAGTCAATAGTAATCATAGTTTGATATCCACATCAAGACAAATAACAAATCTTTCAAAATGTTCAAATTGGTAAGTTTTCAAATTTTCTTTACTACATATTATCTTATTTTTTATTGTTACTTTTAATTTGGGTTTTTTGCAGTTTATTTTTGCTCTTATCTTGGCTTTCGCCTTCGCCATTCCAAATCCCGAGCCAAAACCACAATGGTTGCTAACATCTGCTGGAATTCCTCTAGCCTCTGGTGGTATCCCTATTGCTACCCCATTGGCTGCATCTCCTCTAGGTCTTGGAACAATTCTTATTTAAAGTTACTACTGTGATGCCAACGATGACTGCCTTTTAGTCAACATGATTAGTATTAAATTTTAATTTTTAAGGCACGTGCTGTAATTCTATTTAAATTTGTTTTTGCATTTGCAATTGCATAATAAAAACTTATTTTGTTGAATTTTGTTTTTCTTATTTATCATACTTTGTTAAACCACTTTAAAAGTATGTGGAATTTAAAAACGCATTCATTGCCCTAGGACAGACGCACAGACTAAAATCTATCTGTAAATACCTCATTGGAGCTTAAATATAAGCACTGAATTCACATCAATCGCAAGACGTGATGTTACATCTATACAATGCCAAATCGCACTTAGCGGTAAATCGTCGTTGTATTATTCAGTGCAATTGTTTCAACTGATTTGTTATAGAACTATAACAAAATGTAATCACAAATCTACCTATAATAAGTACTTTGTTAACTGTTGAAAAACGTTTACTAAAGATTTAGCAACAATTTAACCCTCACGATAAAGACTTTGTCAAATTGAAAAACTTTGTTTTCAAAGTGATTAAATAGAAAATTTAATTTTCCATTTGACAAAAAAAGTCTAATTGCAAGCAGTGCGTTTAAATTTACTTATTACTAACAAATTTTCTGTTGAAGCAACCAATGTAATATAAACGGAAACCAAGACAAGAAAATCTTTGTTAAGAACTGACAGACTCATTATTATTGGGTAGGTTAGGAATTTGTAGCACATGATGTGTATGTTACCTTGAGATCATAGTAGAAGTAATAAGACAGTTATATTGCATCACCCACCTATATGGTCAAGTAGATTAGAAAAATCAAGCGCAAAATGAATATGTGGATATGTGAACATGATTAAGCTGCAAAACCTAACAAATCACACATCGTTGGAATGATCTCATGGTGTAGAATAAGAAAGTGCAGCTATGTGGCTTTTGTTTCTTTCTTTAAGCAATGGAGTCCCCTAAGCACTGAGGCCTGCCTGCCTTTATTGCTTTCAAGTGCATCGAAGTCTATTTGAGAGGAGTTGGAATCTTCTTGGTTCTCATCCAACGAATCCTAACATGAATGAGTTCTTTGCCCTCTGTCTCCTGGCATAGCAAATCTAACATAGTTTTCCTCCACTGCAGGCTTGTGTATGTATGTATATAAACACCACACCTTTTAAGTGTTTTCCCATCATAACAAACCCATATCCCCCCCAGGACTTGCCTACATATTTATTCTTAACATTCTGGATAAAACCTTTCCAGCCATATACTGACCACTGGGTATTATAATGACACCTTATGACGAACTTTGACTTTAAATAACGGTCGACAGTTGAGCTCTATCTGTTGAGCACCTTGATGACTATTGTTTCTATGGTCGAGTTATGCAAGATATAGTTAAAACCCGCGTTGACAATAAAAATGCGGTTTTTATATTTGAGATTGACAACCAAAATTCAGTAGATCATGCTTGCCATCAGTCACACCTTTGACAGTAAAGGTAAAGGAATACAGTTTTATTGCTTAGATTATTTGTCTAATTTTACCCAGTTCGCAACTAAAATAATAGGGTATTTGTATTAATAGTAATGCATAAAAGAGCCCGCTCGTTTGAGTGCACAGAAACCGGGTCTCATATTTCTGTATGTCAAGGTACTATTTTTAATAGACCCTTTTCGTGGCTCTAATAAATCCTGTATTATATAGAGCAATCTAGTTTGTATTCTGATAAATAAATATTTGAATAATTTTCGTGTCACCTATTTCAATTTGTATAAGCTAACTAGCAATATTTTAATTTTTTTTATTAAATTTAAAAATTTACTTACAAACACCTTTAAGTCCTTAAAAAGCACTAAATTGGTATCATATTGCACATCGGTATATCAGGTAATAATTTGCTCTAAGCACGTTACGATATGTAATTTCGTTATAAAATTTTTGGTGACCAAATTCACTTTGAATATCTTTAAATAATGTACCAATCAGGTTGACTTTTGATCAATTACAAATTTTCTCTTGATGCGTCTCGTCAGTAAACAGCGACACTGTTTTAAAAGTTGTGGTTTCTGAATTCCCCACAAGGGTCTCAAGAACTTAAACCTACTACAAGTTGAAAGGTAGGTTTTTCTAGCTAGTTATCTCCGCTTTACCTTAAGAATCTTGTTGGTCAATATTTGTTTTTGTATCTGTCTACTTTGAATGTATTTATTAAAAGCTTTTGACCTGAGGCTTGACCTTCTCTTTTGAGTAAATTACAGTTATTTCGTTTGCAAATTGGATTGACCTGGTTTTCAACAATAAATAGGTTGAAAACTTACATGGCTTCAAAAATAAATTTAAAGATATGAACTACATTTGAAATAGCTTGTGCAGCTTGTTTTAGAATTTATCCAATCCACGTAGTTATTATTTGGCCGAAGAACAAAACGTAAGTGATAGTTTTTAAGTAATTTCAACTATTATTGTATAAATAAGTTAAGATTAGTTTTCAGCAATTAAAGAATTAGAGTTTAAAAAAAGGGAACTTAATCGCAAGTAAATTTCTTCTAAAGTAAAATAAATGGCGACATTTTAAGCAATTCAGATTCATTTTAGTAATACTTCTAGAGGGGTATAATAAATTTAGTTAGTTTTAAAACGGCTAATAATTTAAGATTAGTAAATTAAGTTTGATATTTAAAACATTAATTCCAAAGGTGTATATATATATGTTGTATTTGCCTGAGAAACATATTTTGAAATCACTAACAATATTTAAATAAACTTTTATATTTGTAGTTTAATTCCTTGATTTTTTATAAAATAAATGTATGAATGTAAATTAAGAAAAAAATTTGGTTCGAGTATCTAGTCAAAATAGTTGTAAAAGAACAAAAGAAATCTATTCAACTTAAAATTGAAGATGTAGTCTATACAGAGTGTAACTAACATAACTAGAAACCTCGTAATGTGGGGTAGTTGTAATGATTTAGAACATATTTTCCTTATCAACATGTGGACGTTTCCTACTAATTAGCGAGAAAATCGCATTTTAAATTTTTAATACGAATTTTACATTAAAATACGAAACAAGCAAAAAAATATTTTCAAAAATTAAAAATTTAAAAACTTGATTGAAAGCTTTGAACATTGGAAAATCTAAAGTCCAACTAAACTAAAACGTCCTAATTATAAAATTACAAAATTGAAGGTGAAAATAATGAACCTTAAAAGTTCCAAGACGTGTGACTGATCTTTCAAGTATCAGATTTTTAAAGGTTTATAGATATTAACCCTTCCATGTAAGTATCGTTTCAAAGTATCGAAGGGTTCGAAGTTTTAACTCCAACGATTTTTAAATATTCGATTTTAAGCAGTCCAAAAGAGAACTTTTGTTTTTAAAAAAACTCTAGAGAGTTCATCAAAGAATTCTAAAAATTCAGAATCAAAACTTACAAGCTACAGGCTGTTCTAGTGGAGTTTTAAGAATTAGAAATGTTTCTAATTTTAAGGTTTCTAAAATTTAATATTGTAAGTTTCTTAGTTAAACCGTTAAATCCAAAATCCCAACATTCCTAAGTTTTCCAGAGGTCCAAAATCTTCCATAGAGAAGCGTCTGTAATCTTCAGTAGCATAGGTATTAGAAGGTCGAAAATGACTCGGTCTAATATAACGTATGGTAGAAATTGGTCAAGTGTTTCAAATTAAAAAAACTTATAATAAAAATAATCGATATGAATGACTGCCAATTTGAATCCAGACAAAATTGGGGACAAAAAGGTTCAGTTGACAGCTCCAATTTTTAAAAACCTACAGTGGATATTCCTACTGGAAATATAAAATGAACGATTTACAAAAACAAAATTTCATTTAGATACAACATTTTGAAACAGATTTAGAACATTTAGAACAACATTGGTTAATAAAGCATACTTTTAAAAATATCATGAAACGCCAAACTTTTATATTGATGTAACCGGAGCATACGCCTAGAATTTGTGACGTCACGATAGTCGCCGTGAGAATAAACTAGAACACATGGCTTATACGCCACAATTATTTTTGTATGTACGCAGTTTCGAATTTCGTGTAAAAATACTAAGTAACATTAAGATATGAAATAGCGGTGCTAAGTTTGTATAAAATAAAGGTTGTATTTGCTGGATTTAAAAATAAAGACTTTTTAAACAACTTTCTACAAAGTAAGTTTCAGTAATTTCTGAACTTAATTAATACAGTTAGCATGTCACACCGTTATATGAAAAACAATAAACGCTTTGTCAAAGAACAGGCATTGGTAAAAACATAAAACTTAACTTACTTAATTTTCAAGTAAGATCTCATTAGTGATATCAAACACCTTTAAATATTTATTAGCAGTCAAAGTTGTTCTGATTAAAATATCTTTTTTATCTTGCTTAAGAAAACAATTACAAGCGTATCTATTATATTTAAAACTTATAGTAAATAAAATTATTTGTGTTCTTTAGTGAATTTTATTAATGACTATTGGTTTCTGATTTTTGCTTTTATTTTGATACTTTAAGTTTTCTTTTAATTCTTTTCATTATTGTTTTTCTCCAAGTTTTTTGTTTAAATATGCAATACCTAATCATTGTAACGCCTCATTGAAAACCATAAAAGATTTTTATATGAATCTTTATTAAAGAGATTATAAAAAATAACAACTTTGTACATTTTACTGTTTGTGGAATTGTGACTTAATGACACTAGCTTCTGTATAATAAATGCGTAAGAGGCTATGATCAACCCTCGACTACTATCATGACGTCAGAGCCGAACTCCACACCACAAAACCTATAATAAATAAATAGCTGGAACAATTTTTCTTTCACCAACACAGTTTTTTAACAACTTTGAACAACAAGATTTTAAAAGTTTCAAAATCTACCTACAATAATCGTTAGATACTTACTCAAGTGGTAATGGTTATAAGAATACTTATCACAGATAAGGTGAATGAATACCAGAAAACGTTGATAGAAATAATAAATAAGACAATTATTTGTTTAACACAATTTTTTATTTGCAATTGCAAGTCCAAAATCTAAACAGATTCACAGCACGTGCCTTAAAATTAAAACTTAATACTAATCATGTTGACTGAAAGCAAGCCATTGTTGGTATTCACAGACGCAGCAGCTTTAAATTAGAATTGTGCCTAAGCCTAATGGGGAAGCAGCGATGGGAGCACCGGAAAGTATCAATCCACCAGAGGTTAGAGGAATTCCTCCGGATGTTAGCAATATTTGGGGGTTTGGAGCTGGAGCTGCCAAGGCGAAAGCCAAGATAAGAGCTAATAAAACAATCTAAACAAAACAAAAAAAATGTGTTAGAATTGAGTGAAAAATTTTAATAACAGCTTATTAAACTTACGTATTTGAACATTTTGAAGGTTGGTAATATCGTATTTGATTTGCTGTAGAAATCAAACTATGATCATCTGAAGGTTTTAGTGAGTTTATATACAAAATAAACCCCGCCATCGGCTTTTGTGTGTGGAAGATGTAAGTTTTGAAAGACATTGCGTGATACCAAAAAGTATACTTCCTGTACAGAAACCTTTGTATGGATAGTGTATTTCCACCTTATCTAGTTATTAATAGATTGGTTTTCTTTATAATAGATTAACGTAATCTAATTTAAATTTTAGTCAAAAAGATTAAATACATGTGAAATATATGATTATTATAATCAATGATAAAACATTCATTAAGAAGTTAATATGAAAGTAACTGCTCAATACTAAGAAAAAATTAAAACATAATATTGTTAAATGGGATCTTAAATAAAGCATAAATACATTAAAAAGGTTAGCTATTGTCATTTAGTTATTTTGATTAATATTCTACAGTTATTTTGATTATTCTTCAGTCAAGGATCTTCGGGGATGTATGAAGTATAAACACAGGCTTAGAATAAGCTAAAGAGTATACATACACAAGCGTAACACAAATATAAAGTTGCATCATGATTTTTGAAATTTAAATTAGGTTTTTATGGGATTTAAGCTATTTTTACAGTAATATTTACAAACAGGTAATTTATTGAACTTAAAAAAAAAGTAAAAAAAATTGCAGTATAAATGAAAATTTGAGGTTTGCGTGCATATTTCGGATACTATTGGTGAAAGTAGGTAATAAAAGAACAAATACCGCTAAGAAAGGTTCAATTTGTTGGTTTCAACGCTTTTTTACTTATATTGGAAATATTTTTCGAAATTTTAAAATTTTGAAATTAGAACTTCAGCTTTTAAAATTTCTAAATTTTTTCAAATTAGAATTTTGAAGGTTTAGGAAATCCTTTTGCTGAAGGGTTTCTCCTAATGTGTTTGAAATTTAGTTGTCTGAATTGCAATGTTGAAATTTCTAAGATTTCTAAATTTCATTAAAAATTCACAATTGAAGCAATTGATTCTAAAAAAATATATCAGAGTTTCTGGGTTTTTCGGTTCAAGTTAGTTTAAATCAATATTAGAAAATCCATCCAACTACATTTTCAACTATTCAAAAAGTTATAGTTTTAGAAAAGTCTTAATTTTTATATTTCAGTCTCCAGAGTTGTGAATTTCATATTTCCAAGATTATACTGACATATAAATATTATATACTACGTAAGTTTTGAAGTTTCAAAGATTTTAAATGCGTGTATTTCAGAATTTTAATTTTCGTAGTTCTAAATTTTTAAATTCAGAGTCTCAAGTAGGGTGGAGCGCAAAAATGTTTTTTATTCTTTTGATGTAATAGTTACAAAAAGTTTTCTTTAGGGTCACATATTACTCATACCAATTTTTGTTTCAATCGCTTTATTTTTAGTGGATCCGCCAGACCCACTAATGTTAGACGAGAAGTTGAAAATTGCAATTTTTTTAAATTTTTATATACCTGCATTCTTTGCGTGTAAATGTTCGACTTACCTAAAAGTTGTTTTAGAGAAAAAAACAGAGCATGCATCATCAACTTCGAACGAAACTGCCAAACTATCGGAAGAAGTTCCTTCAACTTCAAATATACAAATGAGAACAACTTTATCAAATCTTGCTAGGAAATGCGATAGGGCGTCAGTATCTGATCGTAATGCGGCCAAAATAACAACAGCGGTTTTAACAGATCTAAATTTAATATCGCAAATTTAATAATACTAGTAAAATAATAGATAGATCCAACATTCGAAGAGAGCGGGAAAAATTTAGATATTTACATTAGTTTACTTTGATGGGCGGAAGGACCGGACGTCGAAGATGGAAAAAATTGACGGCAGGTTAATAAAAAAAATATTGTCGAAGAACATTTAGCTCTCATTGAAGAACCTCTTTCCAAATATATAAGGCACGTCGTTCCCGATTCAAGCAATGCAGTGAGATGTACAGAAGGTATTCCAGATTATTTGGTACATCAATTTGATTTATCAGAGCTTATGGCTTTAGAATGTGGTGGCACCCCTACCAATACGGGTTCAAAAAGGTGGAATAATTCGTATAATCGAGTCGACACTAGGACGATCACTTCACTGGTTTGTGCTCTAGTTACACGGAAACGAACTTCCTTTGCGGCACTTGTTTCAGAATTTGGATGGACAAACTATAGGTCCAAACAATTTTACTGGACCAATTGGCGTTTTATTACAGAAACGTGCACCCTTTCCCTAACTAAATACAAATCAATTAAAATATAAGTCAACTTACCTTCTTTGGATTTTAAAGATCTAAAGCTAACTAATGACCAAAGATACCTGTTAGAAATTTGTCATGCAGTTGTCAACGGCGTATATCCAACTGATTTAGCCAATAGATCTCCTGGAAAGCTAAATCACGCTCGCTGGTTAACATTTGCAAACCGTATATTAAGATTATATGTCGGAACTGAAAATCCTTCACAGAATTTAGTAATCCTAACGCAATATGTTGTGAAAGTTTATGCACCAGTTTGGTTCACTATATAGAAAAACAATTTATGCTCTAATGGTGGACAAATTCTTTGGAAGCTCATTAAATATTCCAGAGTTATGTACAAAGAATATTTAAGGTCCAAGTGTACCCAAAAACGTGTGTTATTTGTTTCATAAATAATATAATAATGTGACAACTTTGGTTTTAAGTTAATAGTCTAGGAATGTTAAAAACTTGCTTACCTAACATGTTTTGGAAAAAAAAATTTTTTATTTAAATTATTTCACATGTTATACGTGAAAAATTAATTTTAGAAAAACTGTACATTCAAAATTAACCAAAATAATACCACTTATATTTCATAGCATTTGAACTATTTTCCCAGAATTTTAAGAAAATCGTATGTCTAGCGACTAAATTATTGCCAAAAAACCTGCTTTTTGCCATAAAAAAACTGCTTTTTTGGCAAAAAGGAGGTAATAGTTTAGTCCCTAGACATACGATTTTCTTAGAATTTTGGGAAAATAGTTCAAATACTATGAAATATAAGTGGTATTATTTTGATTAATTCTGAATGTACAGTTTCTCCAAAATTAATTTTTCACTTATAACACGTGAAATAATTTAATTAAAAAACTTTTTTTTCCAAAACAAGTTAGGTAAGTAAGTTTTTAACATTCCTCGACTATTAACTTAAAACCAAAGTTATCACATTATTATATTATTTATTAAACAAACAACACACGTTTTTTGGGTACACTTGGACCTTAAAGGTCATAGATCCTGCCATTCAGCGCAATGTCTATTTTGCGCATGCACAAAACATTCTTTTGACTATGGGAACAGATCCAAGAGAACACATTAGGTAACTGGGATTGTGAAGGATACTAAAAGCAAGAAAAATAGCATCACAAGAAAGTCAATTAGGTGTTAGAACTTTCAAAATACCAACAATTAACTTTGACGCAAATGAGTGTACGGAGATGATTTAGTGGCAAAGTGTAACGATAACCAAACCACCGGATTTTCGTAATATTACAGACGCAGATCTTAAAGACGCAATTCGGGTCAAAAGAATGCTCGAAATCCATAAATTTCCTTGCCACACACAAGCAGTGGAACGGAGCATTATTAAGCTTGTAACTGAGGCTTCTACGTCGGCAAATGGACCCGGTAGACGATATGGCTTTATAAAAGCAAAACTAAAGTCTGAAATTTTAATGCCAACTTTTGAAACCAAAAAGGAATATAAATTTCAAGGGTAAATAATATTTAAGGTAGTGAGAAAGTCATAGATCCTAGCGTAGGTTGGGAGATAGAACTGGGATGTGGAGGAGCTCGATAAACAGTCACCTACACGTGGTGAGCTGTGGGTGAGCTTTGTTTTTAATTTAAACAAAATAAGCAAGGAACTGCTTCGTAGGGTTAAGACGTGTAAAATAATGAATGTTTCTGAATTTTATAATCTCTGGCGAACCCTGTAGACATTAATATTTCCTTAAGGCTGTAATTTTACTATGTAGGGATATGTATAATCGAAAGGTTTTTTACTATTAGAGAACAAAAAGTATTAAAATATATATTTAATACTTCTAAAAGGAAATGGCCTTTTTTTCTCTAAAATTTGACTTTTGAAAGACCCGGCGGTCCCTCAAGACAATTCTTTATGTTAAATTGCAAAAACTTTTTTTAAAGACAACACAACCAAGAAACTTTTTACAAATATTAGAAATGTGAAACAAAAAAACAAAAAAAATTTTTTTGGGGCTTTTTTGCTCCACCCTAATCTCAAGTTTTAAATTTTTTAAATTACAAAATTTGAAATTTCCAGATTGAATTTAAATTTAAATTCAAATTTTGAAAGTTTAGAAAATCTTTTTGCTGAAAAGTTTTTTCTAATGTTTTTGAAATTTAATTTTTAAGGTTTCGAAGTTTATACTCGAAATTTGATTAGAAATGTATAATTGAAGAAATTGATTCTAGAGAAGGACTATCACAATCTCAGGGTTTTCGGTTCGAAGTATTCAAATTTTAGTAATGTAAATCAATATTAGGAAATTTATATAAATAAATTTTCAAAGATTCAAAAGTTATAGTTTTCGAAACTTGATTTTTATACAAACAACTTCAAGAATCCTTCCATCCTTTTGTAGACGAAGTATTAAGTTCTGCTTTTTTTTAGTTTAGCTAAGCGAGCTCATGCTGCGTTCACTATTTCTCAGAAGCACTAAAGCCACTCAAAAAGGAGCTGGGTCGACTGTTTATACAACTGATCCAGGTATTTGGCCACTACGGTCAGTTAGAACATTACAATTGCATTTTCTAAAACTTCTAGAGAAAAAAATTAGTTTGAATGCAACCGACAAATTATTTTTGACAACAAATCCAAATTAGCAAGATATCAATTCCAAAAGATGCTATAAAAATATGGTTATCGTACGTAACAATATTGCATCCTGGAAGTCGAGTAGGATCAGAAAATTGGAATTAATGCGAAGAAGGTGAGAATTACCAATGATTCCGTAAGAGCAAACGCCGTAACTCATCAAAGTTACAGGTCATAGTAATGCCAGTTCGATTCGACCTTGTCTGTAATAGATGCAGACCATCACAAGAAAATCATCAAAATCATTGAGTTAAAGATAAAAGTACCCTGATCTGGTGGCGTCAATTATTCTGCTATTGCCAACACTTGCTACAAAGAAAACATATATACCTATAACAATTTAAATTAAATATGTATTATCATTTACCGATATTGAAGATAAAATTGTAATTTTATATTTTGGGTTCACTATGACAGTGAATGTCAAAAAAACTATCACATATTAGTTTCGGTTATGATGATCTACTGATACAAAATTATCGACTGTAATTACACGAGAGGTCTTTTTTTGTCCGGATAAAATTGATTTTTTTAACGATAATTTGGTTGCTTGGTAAATTGACGATACAAACCACCTACGATAAAAAAACGAGTCCGAAGGACGAGTTTTTTTATCTGGTGGTTTGTAGAGTCAGTTTACCAAAAAGAAACCAAATTAGAGTTTAAAAAATCAATTTTATCCCGGAGAAAAAAACCTCGAGCGTAATTCGATGAGATAATTTAATGAATAATAAAAAGGAATAACTAGGTAATTATGAAGAAGTCAAGAACACATTTATTAACTTGAAAATGACAATTATTAAAAACAATAATCAGGTTCGAGAAAGTGTGCCATGGAAGTTTAAACACATTTTATCCAGATGCAAAGTTAGGGCTAACTTTATCCGATGTCAAAGTGACAAATGTATCGCGGCTTATGGGATTTTCTATACATGAATTAAATTATCAGTAATAATATAACAAGACCTTGTTTTTTAATCGGATAAATTTTTTATTTCACAAAAACTTTTTGGTGATAAATTTACGAATTTGAATTGGACATTTTTGTTCTGATTAGAGCCCGACAGCGTAACTGGAGGGCTTTAATCTTTGAACAAAAATGTCCAATTCAATGAGTAAATTTATCAAAAACAAAAAGTTTGAGTAGATAAATAAAAAAATTTATCCGATCGAAAAAAACAAGGTCGAGTTATATTTGTTGAGATTATTTCCAGAACAAAAAAAAACAACAAACAACGACAATATCCTATTATTTATTAAAGCAATTATAAAAAGTGCAATTATTAAAAATTTGCGATGCCGATGAACTTCCAAATCTAGACGAAGTCATTTTCATTAAATGATAAAATGAACTGTCAAATGTGACAACAGGAAAGAAAATTTTTTATCACTTACAACAGGAAGCGAATTTTTATCCGAGATAAACAAAAATGATTGGTTCAAAAGTCAAATTCTCATTGGACCATTGTCTGTGTTGCTATAGTGATGGAAATAATCACTTGTAATTACACGAGTGCTTCGAAATTATCGATTTGTAATACGAACGTTGATTAGCAACCACGAGTGTCATTTTTTGACGTTTTAATTTCCCGACGTGCCACGGAGGGAAATTTGTCGTTTTAATCAACTTGAGTATTACAACAGATAATTTCAGAAGCACGAGCATGTAATTCGGTAAGATTATTTCATGATACAGTTGTTTATTTAAGCATCTACTTATTAACATAAAGATTAGTATTTGACATGAAAGTAAAAAATGGGACACATGTGACACTAGTTTTCAGCGTTGTCACGAAGATAAAAACAGTCGAGAAGGACAATAAAAAATTATCGAATTATCGCTGTAATCCAAAAAATAAAGCCTTGCGATTGGTCAAAAACGAAGTAGAATGAAATAATCAAGGAATTTTCATGTTGTCATGGAAACCATGGTGCAATGTGTTTTTCTATGGATCGTTAAATACTGTCTTTTGACTTACAGCAAATCGCAATTCCTTACTTCTCCAAGTTGCACCTTTATGCATTTTGTATAAGATTCCTAAGCCATAGTATTCCGAATAGCCAAAACCTAGGTTTTTTACCAAAACTTTCGTAATATTATAAATTCTCCTGTAGGATGATCCGGAATCAATGAAGCAAAAAGTCATCGACAAATCAAGAAGTATCTTTATTTTTGCAGGAATAAAGAAATACATACATCTATCAAATATACATTAAAGGTGGTCGTTACAGACAGGTTCTCTCCTAGAACCTAAGTGGTTATGCACCTAAATGATTAGTTTGGTTCACATTGTATGTAATTTTTCTTTCTTTCTGTCTTATTGTCCTATATAATATCACCTAGTGAAATTAATAATTTCTGTATATTGTCATTATATTAGACATGCTTAAGGAAATATCCAACCCCAGGTACGAATTTTAATAAGATTTTGGTTGGATTGCATAACTTCAAGGGGAAAAATATCTTTTTTAAATAATTTTTTAATAATTTATGCAAAAAGAAATAAATTGGAAGCTATTTCAAGGCATGTTTTGATCTAAAACAGACAAGGTGCATGGTTGTGATGATGCATGTAAGTTTTTGCTACCTTACCTGCGGTTTTAATATAAAAAAAGTATGTTACAGATTAAGAAACTTGGTGAAATCGTTAAAATTTTCTTATTTACTTCGATTATTTAGCTTGTGGTTAATGCTGTTTCATTGATTTGTTGTCAAGTAGTTGCTTAGACATAATTTTGAAATAAATGTAAATGTTGAGTTTGTTTTTTATAGAAGATATCATAGAAATAAAAATGCAAAATTCTGCGTTTTGACATGGCAATCTGAAATAAGATAATTAGATATTATTTCGTAGTTTGGATATCTAAAAATAAGTGAATAATGTGCAATAGGATGTAAGGTCGGATTTTGTTAACATAGGAAGTAACTAGATAGTTTTGAGCAATTAAATTAATTTTAGTTCTTTGATAGTCGTATATGAAATATGATTTGGTTCACATGTTCTAGTGAACGTGTTATTTTGTTTTATTACAAGTGTAATATATCATTGAAAAGAAAAATTGGCTATCTATTTATAGAATTCGTTTAAACAATAATAACAGTTATAAACAATTATGTGGTTGTGTAATATTTAGTTCCTTATGCTCATCTGTTTTTCAGTAGAAAAATCACCATGGCTTACTTTTGACAATCTCTTTGTTATTTTAGATCTTTTATAGAGTGCACTTATGCTGAGAGCAAAATTTAAAAGATCTAAGGTTATGTAGTGAGTTCGGATAATTTTTGTAAACAAATGTAAACATCCAAAATTTTAGGTTATATTGTTTTTAAAATATCAAAGTGAGAAATAATCATTATAAATCTTTGAACTTAACTTTTACTTTTAATAATTATTACATTTATGGCCAGTATTATAAAACTTTTTTAAAAATAAAAAGTTTTATAATACCGGCCATTAATCAATTTAATATTCAGTTCTATTTATTTGTGGAATATTTGTTTTTCATTTACGAGAAGAAATTATTTTATGGATAATGAAATTTTCAACCTTTGTTGCAATTTGGATGCAGGAAAGGGATTGTTAAAATAAAATGTAATCATTAACTCGACTTATTACAAGCAAGCAGCACCTTATTAAGCAAAGCTTACCGTATTACATGCAAGCAGTTGGATTTCAATTATTATTATTAATGCCATTTATTTAGACTTTATTTGAATAAAAGATAAATGTTAGTCCACCATGTTAATTTGAAATCATATGGAAAGCAGAGAATTGTTGTGTTGTTACAATTTCAGTTGGCAAACTGTTGCCTCCAAATATTGATTTGATCTTTATTAATATTTTAAGGTATTTATTTAGTTTTAAATAATTTTCAGTAATTAAGATTACGAGGACGCCAGAAATATTACTCCTCGGATAAAACGCATATCACCCTCTTAGGATTAATTTTTCTTTTTCTACAGATTTCAAAATTTTTAGTTCTTTTTTTAATATTTATTTTTTTGTTGTGTTATGTGTGTTCTGTGTTTAATAAATGTTTTGTTATTTCAATTTAAAGAAAATTCTGGGATATCTATCTTTTTTTGTGTGTACTCTACTTGTGTTTCTTAGATCTATATTTATTTAGTGCCCTCTATTAGCGACCCGCCTGAAAGTCTGATGGTGATGGGGTTTATTAAAGTTTCACCACGTTTGTTATTAGCCAGAGCAAATCTTTTTACAAAAAAAACAACTTTTTGCTACAAAAGACTTTAGCGAGATCAAAAAAGAAGTCTGTAGAAGTACATAAGCAGATCACATATCTAGTAATATAATTAACACCTAAAGATATTAGGTACCCTTTGAAGACTCTGACTCCACATTTTCTGAGAAAGGCGATATATTTTTTCACATACGCCTACAGGTTTAATTCATGCCAATTGTAACTATTCTACTATTTAACTATTCACTAGCACAAACTTTATCGGAAAACCGCCCTTCTGTGAAAAATCCGTTTGCTGAAATATATAAAACATGCACAAACGGTCTTATTAAATAACATTCCCTAGTAATATATGAATTAAAGTCTCTAAAAGTGGCTCTAATTAAGTGGTGGCAAAGAAACTGTCTATAATAGCTACCAATTAAATTATGAATGGCATTGGTGCTACCAGTAATATCATATCTTTACCGGTGACTTCTGAATCTTTGCCATACTGTCTATCTTTTCTTTATAGGATGACTTTTGACAACATCACATTTTAAAATTTTGATCCGTGCCATAGACACATACTTTTTCGCGATCATGCTTAATACCAACCTCATTCTATTACTTTCCTAAGGGCAATGTTACATTGTTATACATTTAATTAGTAATTAATTCAATTGTAAAAAAAGTTTTAGAAAATTTTATGTTTTACGAACACTTACTTGAAATAAAGTAGTCATAAAACTTTTGAAAAACTCGTTTTATATAAGTTTATGACTTTTAACTAATTGTAATTGAACTGGAGGAATACTACAGGGTCATCAAGATTGTTCACAAGCCACATGACCATACATCTACTGTTATATAGGCAACACATCTGACACTATTGGTAAGCCTGGCAAGTAGTATTAAAACTGAGTTTTCCAGTGGTGTAGCATTACAATTACAAGTCTATATTTCAAAAGAAAACTTAAAACTAATTGAACTAAACAGTACACAAGATTCACAACCCTAATATTTACACTATACTGGACTATAATACAAAACTAAACAATAATAATAATTTTCTAAAAGTTAATAAACACGACCACGAGGAACAACAACAACAACAACGAACGCCAATGGTTAGTGAGGTTAGAAAGTAAGATGGAAGTGTTCGTTTTGCAGTACTGGCAACGCCAAAAAAATAAATTTGGCGCCACTTTTAAAATTAGTAGTCACGTGGCTTGTGGTTTTTGTTGATGACCCTGTATATCGTCTTTGAATTGAAATACCCCAGCCCAACAAAAATATTAAATTGAATTTTAAATTGATACTAAATATGTAACGTCGGAACACGAGTTTCGAAAATGGCCCTCTAGAGCAGTGTAAAATATGCATTATAAAACAGCTTTATTATTGAGGATAATTATTAGATTAGCTGATGTGATTGCAATTTTCAACGGGCTACAAATTTAATACTAGTAAAAAATATTCTTACATACCTAGTAGTTCGTAACTTCGTATATAGTACTTCATAATGTATTGGTAATAGAGTGTATCCGTCTGAAAGACATTAGATATTCAATAGCTTAGAATGGAGATATTTGTAGAAGTTACTTAAGAAATGAGTCTCAATAAAGATTAAGATGAGGATAAGTAGATTTTTCAGTATTTGATTAAATCGTCAGTCTTGGAATTTGTAACATATATTATAGTTAATTCCTGCATTTAAAGATTTTAAAGGCGCGTTCTTTCATCCTAATACGAAAAATAAGAGTTTTATGAAAATGAAGATATATGATTGGGCGGTTTTAAAAAAGGGGTAAAAGTTAAAAAAAATTTAAAACATCTGTAATTGAATTAATGACTAATTAAATTTATAACAATGTATCTTGTATTAATAAATACGTAAATATTACGTTCTTAAAATTATTATTTTGAGCTAATGCGAGACATCCTTTCATCTCTTTAAAATACCGCTATATGACTGTTTTTCCTTGCAGGCCTGTTGGTACTCTTTGCAAAAATCAATTAAAAATAACAATTTTCGACGCGTGTGACGTCAGCAAATATTAAAGCAATAATAGAACTTATCGCATTTCTTACAACTAATACGGATAATTAAAGATAGCCTATAAAATTCAGAACAAAAATATATATAGCATTTATAATTTTAAATTAACATCCTATATAAGGATATAAATCAACTCCGACGTTAACTGTCAAATGCATAACTAAAACTTTAATTAAATTCTAAATACAAGATCTTAAGTTACAATATTACATGGCACTTTTGCATCGTACCATTTAACAATTTCTCTGTATAAAATTACATTATGTACAAATAAATATATATGTGAAAATTTACCAATTGTTTTGCCGATCAAACATTGTGATGGTATCCCTTTGGCTGATGCTTTGGTTGACTTTAAACTACTTAAACTAGGAAAGGCTCTAACAGTTCTTGCATTTTATACAGAAATCAAAAAAGCTTCACTAAGACATTGGACAAAATATATCAAATAAATCATAAATTCTGTTAACGATCACATCGTTTCTTTAAGCGCAAAAAACTCAAATAAGTCAACATTGAAGTCAGGTCAATTAATTCCATTATTGAAAATCTTTAAAATCTTGCAGGTAAATCTCAACCGGTGGCTGAATTTGTTTATGGCTAAATGCAAATTTCCTTCTACAGTAGCATACCATGTGTAATAAAAAAAGATTTATGCCTAAACAGCTGATACTGATACAGCTGACACTTGCTCAATTCGTGCAACAATCGGCAAAGTCCACTTTGCACATATACTCGACAAACAACTTCGAAAGTTAATCCGTTCCGTTGTAACGTGTTCAAATTCCCAATTTTATAGAAATGCAATTTTATATGCATAAATGGTAGAAACCTTAGTTCGATCCTGCGTTGTTCATCATATTTCAGTTGAATTAAAAATGTAGACGGTATTCAAATTAAATGGTGTTCTTTTAATGCCAAGGGTCACCTTAAAATGTTTTCGTATAGGATGAGATTCTTTCTGGAATAAAGTAACAGATACCATTGCGTCTAGAATAAACATACTGACGTCTTTATAAATACCAAAGTTCATTGCAAAGCCTTGCTACAGCTAAAAATCGTTTTTAGTAAGAAAACGCATACAAAAATCAAAATTATAAAGGCAGAAAAATAATTTCGGCTTTTAACAAAGAAATAATTTATGTGAAAACGCATAAAACCTTAAATTTATAGATCCTGTACGTGACAATTTTTGGTTTGGATGAACAGATTTTCATAAGTGCAGACGTATAAAAAAGCATTATTTGACTACCTGTGGACGCAGACTTTAGGCGGTACTATTCCGAATTTAAACGGATAATTCTAGAAGTTCTTCTACCCGGTTATTTTCCTGATTGGTGGAAGGGATGTTAACTTCTTTTGGATTGGTTGGTTTCATTTTCCCTCGTATAAATACTAACTTAGCATAGGGTTGCTTCCTTAATTTCAGTTAGTAGTAACTAGCCGGTCAAGTCAGTTGATGACAGGGTCAGCGACAGGCACTCGAATACGTACCGGTTAATTTTGCCGAAGGCATTTGAATACAGTGCGTTTTTCTCGTTAAACGGATTAGTTTAAATATAGTACGGAGTTTTCTTTTGTTAATATGAATTCAGTAGTGTCTCTCAGATCTAATAAATTAATTAGATAAGTGATAAAGAAAATCTTGTAGGAATTTGATAAATAAATTATGCATGAGATCTAAAAATCAGTTATAATAATAATAATAATTGCTACAACCCATAACCTGGTAACCAGGCCCCAGAAGCTATAAGCTTGTGCAGGAGGGTGGGGGCGATTCAAATCAATAATCTGATACAGCCTATGAACTTACCGTTAAACGCAACTAGTGGTTATTAATACAGTTTTAATTCTTCGAGTGGATTAAATTAGTAAATTATCAAAATTTGAAAAGGAGTTTAAGCTTAAAACGTGTAAGGAAATGTTTTAACAACCAATAAAGTTATTCCGAGAATTTACAATTTATAATCTATTATAGAATGCATTAGTTAGGTAATTTTGAAAATAAAGAATTAAGCTTTTTGGTTTAGTTGCGACGTAATAATCTAGAACACTGCCTATTTGGGTGTTGAATTAATGAAAAAATCATTAGGGAAATTAAGATTATCAATTAGTCAGATATAAGTCGCGTGTTTTTTGTAATCTTTCCTTTAGAACTAATAAAAGTGGTTGCCAAACTTAAATGGTTACGGTTATTCATAATAAAATTATTACAGAAATTGCAATTAAGTGACAATTGTTGTGAACTTTTGTCCGTTGATCTTGAGTGGAAAAGCGGTGCCAGCGGTTATACTTTCCGATTTCTCTTGCTTCATATCAACAACTTATAAAGGTTTTTTATTTAGTGTTAAGTGAAACATGGTCATTATTGTGACAGTGTAGTTTTTCTTGTTGAAGTTGAATGAACTGTAAAATTCAACCAGAGTATCAGAGCTTATGTATATTTGTTCGATTAAAGTAAGTTTATGTAAAAAAAAAACTATTTGTACCGTTTTTCCTAAATAATTGTTTTATAAATTGATGCCTATATTTTCTTTTAATAAGAATTCTTATAGGGATATTACTATCAAAACCTTTACTATTGTCATTAAAGACAAGTAATTACTTTATTTTTAAATAAATAAATTTTTGTATTAAACCCTACTGTGATGATATTGGACCATTCGCTTGTGAAGGTCTTTAAAATATTTTAACCAGCTTAATGTTAATGTAATCAAACAGGATTATTACTTAAATCTAATCAATAAATCCAATATAGTTTTCTGCTTGCTAATATTGAACTTCAAAAACTTGCAATCAGATGGCGCCCATATTTATTTTTATTATGTCTATAAAAACCTTATTTTTGTGTTGTAATTAAAAGGTTATGAAAATCAGTACCTACTTCCTGAGCAGTAATTTGTCTTTAAGATGTCTCCAGCCTTGGCATTACACAATAACGTAAGTATCGTATTTATATAACAGGAAGTATTGAGTAGTTTTTGAGAGTACAGTGACGTCCATTACGCGGCGTATTTTATGTTCAGTATGTTACATTTTATGTTTTGATTTAGTAATCTAGAGTAACTAAAAAGTGTCGTTACGCCGTTGGAATAGAAAATGCCCGGACTTGTGGAAATAACCTGACCGTTGTATATATTTGTTTGTTCCTTTAAACTTAAAAAAATTATATTAAATTTTTTAAATTTAGAAAATTTGTTATTTAAAAACTTATAATTGTTTTTCAAGCTTTTTATTTTTGAATATCCAACTTTGAAACTTTTCGAAGGTCTGCAGATCTCTAAAAGCTTTGAATTTATACGTTTCTAAGTCAGGAGTAGCTTAAAAGCTGAAAGTATGAATTTATAAATTTCCAAAATTCGGTAGTCCTGAAAGTCGAATCAGCAGATAGTTATTAAATTAAAAATTTCTGATCTTGGGAGGTTGAAATTTTTAAATCTTATTAAAAGTCTAAAGTTAATAAAATCCCAATCATAAAAAAGTAAAGCCTTAATATGCAAACCTTCGAAATTATGAAGCTTGAGGGTTTGTAACATTTTAAAATGTTTTCATGTTATATTTGTTCGGTGCAAATCTACACTAGAAGCCTTTAAAATATAAAAACATCTTGTTATAACTTATGTAAAATTAAACTAATTCAATATTTTTAAATAAAAAAAACTTTTAACAAAGACCTAGTTTAAACTAAAAAATAAACTATATTACATTATTTCATCTTGCTCAATTTCTTTAATATTTTGATGCAAGTTAATTAAATCTTCGTGGATCTATAAGAAATAATTAAAGTGTTTTATTACAGTGAAAGATAAAGGTAATTGTGATTTTTGTGAACGAAAGCGCAATAATTATTTTAAAAGTGTGTAAATGTAAAAAAAGTTTAAGGTTCATTGTATCAAAAAAGATTTCTGAATATAGGATTGTATGAAAATGTAAGGTACGAGTTATTTCTCAACTAAAATATATAAAAAGTGTAATATACAAAATGTATTGTTTAAATCTACAATTTTCATATAAATTAATTTTGTCGCATTATTCTATTTGCGATTAAAATACCGCTTTGTATGTGAACAAAACCTCAGAGCTTTTAACAGTAAATCATCATCAAACGGAAGATGTAACAGAAATATAAGCTTGCATCACATCTTTAAAATTACAAATTAATTTTTTTTGCATTATTATCACCACCTTCTTCTGTTTTGTTTACGGAAGTAAAATTACGTGGTAGGGGTTATTATTCGATATATTAAGATATAAAATGTCATATGTAACTTCATTACTTTATGAATCTTCAAAAAGGTAATCCAAACTTTCATTAGTAGTTTTGTAATTTTTAAAATATTAATAGATTATTTACTAATAATACATTTATAATTTCACTGTGAAAGTTTTTAATTAAATAAAAATTATAAAATCTTGCCGCTTTTAAATTAATGTAGCCCCTTAATTGCATTAAAAAAATTTTAAAGGTAATTTGCGTTTAGAAAAATCTTTGTTTATTAATCGCTTATTATATTTAGTTAATAATTATTTTTATTTATTTAAACATAGTGACATCTAGGTATGTTTTAAGTAAATCAACCAATTTTTAATTGATAAAAATTATAATTTTTAATAGGTTCAACTTCAAGATTTTAAAATTTTGACGTCATTCTTTAATTATATTCAAAAGACAATAGTTATTTGTGTTCTAGTCCAGACTTCCACTAATAGAGGGACCAGATTATCCTTAGAGGGAGCTTTCGTTAATGGCCAAGTTGATTACAGGGTATCATTTGACATGTAATTTAATGGGAAGAATTTTACTTTTTTTAGGGTCTGTTCTATTTTAGGAAGGTTATTCTTGGGACTACTTTAATGATCTAGTTTTTCATAGAAAGCAATTTTTCTAAGTTCCAATAACAATTTAATTGTTTATTCAAAACATATTAAGAACTATATAAATAAAATTGCTCAACATCTACTTAGCAATCAGCCTACAACACACATCTTTACCTTGCTTTACCATTTTCATATCAAAGTCAAGCATGTATTGTTATTTTTTAAAGTACGTAAATTATTATTTATTACACCGTATTGGAACCCTTGCGAACACTTGTAAACGGTCAAGGTTAAATTTATGAAAATCTCGAAGGAAAACCTCGAGGCAGCCTATAAATCAAAGTGCGTAAGCAGATTAATTTGTAATGCTTGAACTCATAATCTTACTTTAAAATTAATTAAAGGTTATTTTTGTTCTACTTAATTAAGACGACATCGACACGTTTATGAAAGTGTTGAAATTCGTTTTCCGTAAACAAATAAGGCAAATAAATCTGAAATTATTACGTTTTTCTTTGGTATCTGATAAATTATGTAATCGGTATCCTTCGTATGTGATTCGATAATATAAATATTGCGCAATATAAAATATTTGCATAAATAAAGAAATATAATATGTGTGGCAATTTGTCATCTACATTTTAATGTGCAAATTAGAAGGTCAATATCGAATTCCATTAGTATTTGTGTTAATTAATTAATTTTATTTTAAGGAAAGGAGAAACTGGATGAACTTGAATTTTCGAGAATGATAACATTGCTAAATATATACATTAACATATGAATGTACATAAATATGTCATCATGACTTCTATGCATTTTTACTATAATTTTTTATTTTTCGTTGCTAAAACATAAAAAAATAAACTTCGAAATTTCAATAATAAATTTAATTTTTGTATCTTTAGATTTTTTAATCAGATGCTTTCATTGATTGATTAATTAATTTCAATAGTAGTTAATATTAATAACAAATAAAATGTTTTTCGCAACATACATAATGTTAAGAATTATGCAATGGTTATATTGTGCATGTAAAACGATTTTTTTTGTTCTGTTCTGTTCAGAAAGATAATCAGAAAATTTTTCATAAGTTTTGTTTACCCAAGACCCCTAGTTATTGATTAGAAAAACTGTACCTTATTATATTTAATTATGTTGATTAATAATGAAATACAATAATATAATTGAAAAATATTTGCAATATTCATTTTATAAAATAATATTTAAAAAAATCACCATTTTTAAAGCGTCGATAAAAATAACAGTCATAAATAAGAAAAAATCAAAATTTTGCGGAAATTCTTTTATTATGTTATTCTTATACAGTTTTTATATATTGTATACAATATTATAAAATTAAAAGTAACTCTAAATTACACATGAATTATGACCACTTTCCTTGAGAAAAAAAATTTAGAAGTTTTCAGAGTCACTACTAGATGTCGACACAAGTATGTCTATAATAAGTTTATGAACACGTTTTGTAAAATAAAAAACACAAAGATTCAAATTATAAAAAAATATTACAAAATTTTTAAATACATAGCTTTCAATTTAGAACAGTTTTAAAAACCAACTGCATTTGAAATTTGTTGTGATGGCAATACTGCAGTAATATAAGTTTTTAAAAACTCCACAAAAGTAATTTAAATGCTGGCACGCACACTATATTTATGTGGAACTTATGATTTTTTTGCCTAGAGAAAGTTATCAAAGCAAAATTTAGAAGCAGTCTAATTTTCGGAAATTTGACGTGGATCTTTGTTTACCATAAATAACATAAATACCATGCCCCTGGTAACAGGGCTTTTCTAAGCAGTCAATTCTAACTCTGTATCAATTTTATAATCAAGGCTAACCAGATTTTGCATTATTTAACATTTAAAATAGATTTCGTTATCACTTTGGCAAAAAGTGATCCCTGTAAAGACAGCTACTATTAAGAACTATAAATACGTTTTTGTAACAAAGAAAAAACAAAAATTGCTTTACAATTACGATTATTATCTAATAATTAGTAAGATAAAGTCCAGCTTTTTTTACTAAGTTTTAGAAAAGATTATTTAATTAGTCAAGGTGGTTGCATACCTTCTTAGGATGTAGGCTTCCCAAAGAAACTGAGCAGAATATACTATTTGAAGCAAATTTAGACATTTAATAGTTGAACAATAGGGATGTTGATAGTTTTTGAAGATTATAATTTGTACTAAAAGTTGTGATAGACAATAGGGTACAGAAGATGGTGGACGTCTGTTACATTTTGTGGTTTTAGTTGAACTAATCATTTTTTTTCAAGATATTGGAGAATAAAGATATGATATGTAAATCTACGAGCTATAGTTATGTGTGCAATAACCAAATAGTTATTTGAAACAAAACATGAAATATAATCTAATAAGATTAAGCATGAAACTTACTCGTAATTATACCTTCCTAGCACATTCTGATGGTGGGTCATGTTATGTCAAAATGACATTTTTGTAAGTTTGGCTCTTAATATATCAAAAATAGCAAGATGTGACTTTTGTTACACAGTATAATATAATGAAGTAATATTTAGAGGTAATCAACATAGTAAAATGTACATAGCAAATTACAATTGTAATCTATTGTAATAATGATTGTAGATACGATTGTAATAAATAAAAAAAAACATAACATACTCATATTAATAATACTTCTTGTCGTTTTCTCATTTTGTCCTAGGTGATACGAATTATATAAAAATAAAAAGCAGAGCGATTGACGTATTATACGTATATAACTTGTTAGAACATAATGGTTTTCAAATGAATGAAAAAAATGACTATATGGAAAGATTTGTGCTCGAAATTTATTCCAAAAGAAATTTTAAAAACTTATCAAAGTAGCATGTGGATTCACAATACCAAAATTTTGTTAAAACAATTAACATTTATGTTTTTACTACTTTTATTGTTTTTAGACAATTTAGGTATTTTATTTAAATTTCGTGTGTATTATAATATAAAAGTAGTAGGTATACCCTCTTGGTATACATACTTGTTTATTGTTGATGATTTCTATTTCAGCATCTATAGCATCCACACGGATTCTGCTTTTAAAATAGTTTTAATACAATTCAGTTTTATTTTGTAATAGTCTTTTCGTATTGTTATCTTTTTAGTGTTATTTTGTTTTTAAGTTTTCAATTTATTAAATATCGATATTAAAAAAAAGCTGTTTTGTGATAGATGTAAATCCGTTACTTTATACTCTTAATCGATGGAAAACTAATAATGTTTTCATAGTCTTTAATATTCAACGCTATAGGTTTATTAATGTAATGCTTTATGAAGTATTTGAATGGAATTCTTATTATATTTCTTACGTAGCTTTTCAACACACTATTAATTTTTTTAATTTAATTAGTAAGATCGTAAAACTGCAAGAAAATTGGCAAAGTTCTAAAGTCTTTAAAACTAATTATTATACCCTAATTACAAAAGTATAACTAATTATACCCTATGAAATACCACTTGTATGTACTTGCGAGATTTATATAAAAGTTTAATATAATTTAATCCTTAAAAGTCTCATGCTTTTCTGAAGTTTTAAACTGATTGAAGAAAATATATAATAATAACATAACAACATAATAATAAACCTTTGTTTACTTTCTTATGAGGGCTGGAGATTATTAAAAATAAATCTTTATTATAAATTTTTCACGCAGAGTTTTTACAAATTACCCCCAGGTTTACTGAATAATAACAGAAATAATTACCTTATACAAAACGAATTTAAGGATCTTTCACAATTTAGAGAGCCAGATTTCATCACTAATTTGTTGATCACTTTTTGCATCGGCATTAAATTAACCAAAAGAATTGTCGGGCAACTTTCAGACGAATACAGGAATGCTTAATTTTTCCCTTGATGAAGGAAGTGAAGTGAAACATGATTAAATAGGGTTACAAAACCACCGGTGCACAAAACTAAAATTTCGAAAAGCTTCCCCTTTCTAAATTTATACTAAAAAGGGCTTATTTACACTCGCAGCGGAATGGGTCTTTTAACTTAAAAATTTGTAGAGGGGTAATTATATTTTAGAAGGTTCTATCCAACTACATTTTAAGCGTGGCATCATTATAGCCTATAACAAAAATTGAACCAAATTACCTCTCATTTCTTCTAAAAATGCAAGCAGATGCAGGATCTTTCCTATCATTCCTATTGTAATCATCTTTCATAACGTATAAAATATTGTTCCGAAGGCAATATATTCTATTGTGAACATGTAATATCTAAAGGTTTGGCTTAAGATGAATACACTATTACATTATTTAGAAAAAGATGATAAATTGTTGTATATTGTTGGCACGAAAAATGTATTAGCGTGCTTCAACGAAATAATCTTTGTTTATAATAATTCTGTTTACTATTACAAAACTAAGTGATTTCAATACCGGACCGAGAGCCCTACACGACATCGGTCTTTCTAAAAGGTATTAAAAATCATAAATAGAGTAAAATTACTTACTATTTAAACTTTGTACCAATGAGGAAACCTTTTGTTGTTGTCTACTACAAACGATTTTAATAGTAGGTTGCAGAAGGCGCCACTGGGTTCTAGCAGTAGATATGTTTGTTCTAATATTTTACAAGGCAGAGGTTGACCAAACATGGCTTGACTTATCCATAAGCTGTAATTGTATTTAACTGTGGATGTGATTGACTACAAGTACAACTTATTTTAATTGTCTTTGCGAACATGTTTGAACATGAATAAGAAAATGATTGTGCTGAGCTTTGTTGTGACCAAACATGTGATGCATTAGAAAAATATTTGTTATAAAATGATTGAAAACACACATTTTTAGGTTAAATTAATTTTCTAGCATTTATTCGTTTGGAGGCTACGACGTCATCGTTATGTATTTTAAATAAAATCTCCTAATTGTGAATGTTAAGAACTGAAGGTTTTATACCTATCGGTCACATGTTCATTTTTATAAGAAAAATAAACATAGTTTGAGGATAAATTACACATGCCTGCATTTTAATCTATCTATCTATATATATAAAAGGGAAAGATTGTCTGTCTGTCTGTCTGTATATATATATGTATGTATGCGATTTTCTCCGCAACCACTGGACCGATTTGGATGAAATTGGTATCATTGGAAAGGTCTTGGCCCAGAATAGAAAATAAGACCAAATTGGACTCTGATCGGCCATCGTGGTCCGAAATAACAGCGAAAAACCCATATATGGAAGTTAAAAATGGGTACTGAGATTGATGTGACAAGAAAATATATATAGATATGTTGTCAATTGTCAAATTTGGTAATTTTTGAAAAGCGCAGCAAAGCGCGCCGGGTATTTGCTAGTACCGTATAAATGCGAATTGTGTTTTCCAACTGACTTTGAGTGTATGTGTGACACTGATTTCAAATCTGTTTTCCTTTTTCTCTATCACGTAAGGTTTTTAAACAAAATAGTACAACAATATAAAGTTAAAAAGGCAACAAAACAATTACAAAAATCACGGAAACGATAGAAAATAACACACGTTATTCCTTTATCTTTTTGGAAAACATTTTCCGATTGCTGGAAAGGTTATTTTCTTTGTTTTTCATCTACATTCAGTTTATATACGATACCAAAAAAATATTCCTAGAGCAAATAAATTTTCTCGCTTAGATGAATCCTAAATCTCGTAAAGACCTTAAATCTATAACATTTAGTCATCTAGTTTGTCTTGAGAAAACAGCTGCAGTTCAGAGTTTCTTATGAATGATGGTTTAAAAATGCCAATTTCTGTATCTGATGAAGATTAGGTATCAACACTAGACTGCAATGCGTTACGTGGAAGTGGTACGGAATCGCGTCGTTTCAGGATCTCATGGCATGGGAAATCCGCGTAGGCAGAGCTTACTTCAGTAAAGAGGGTACAAACTACCCAGCATTTTCAAAAGCATTACTAAAAAGACCATCCTAAAAACATCATAATATCTTATACGAGAAGCAGATTTGCAACTTTGTTTGAAAAACAAGTTTCAAACTTATAAAGAATGTCAATTACAAAATAAATCAAGATTGTTTCTTAACAAAAATGCCAATTTTAAGGCGTTTTACATTAATTAAATGACATTCTGAATAAATTTGCTTCAATAAGTATTTATAACATCTGTAAACAGTCTGTAAAATGAAAGATTTTGCTTTTCGCATTAGTGAGAATTAGGGGATTCCCTTTCTCGGACACCCTACCGTCTTTGTGTTTCTATGACCAGGTATACAGCAAACAATAACAAAGCACAAACCCATCAGTGAGATAAACAAGTTTATGCTAATCCGAAAATCAAAATTTGTCATTTTACGTAGTATATAGGTGCGGAATGTAGAAAATTATAAAAAAATATATTTCAATTTTAGTTAAATATAATGCAGTTATTAAAAACAATTAATTTTCTACCAGTGAAACCATATACAAGTTGAAATGTTTGCTAGAATTAAATGTTGACTTACTTTTGTTTCTAACTTTATGAAAAACCTACCTAACAGAATATTGGTATTGATCGATTAATCTACAAGAACAAAAGATACATCAATGCAAAACAGTAAAAACTATTTTATTTGCACTTATTTTTACACTTTTTTCTTTTTAAATATTTCTTAAATTGATAAGATAATAAAAAATATATAAATGTTAATGAAAAAATATGATGATGGAAGTAACAGTAGCAGACAAACGTGAACGATCGACAGTGCTAATAGAAATGACAATATTTTCTAGTTAGTCAGTACAAATCTACCTGGAAGTTTCTGACCAGTTTTGCATTTGTGCGCATTTTTTCTCGCGTGCCATGAGATCCTGAAACGACTCTATATCAGCATTGTGTGGAACTGTCTCGTTGTCGACTGAAGATTTGGATAGTTAATATATTTAAGAGTTGACTTGTGTTATGACTCTTAACATCACAAAGCAAATATAGTGATCCTCTCCGGACCATTCGTATTCCAAAAGGCAGAGCTTTCCTTGGTCTTTTAAATCAATGCCTTAAGTGTGCCCAAAGTTTATTAGTATTTCTGTTCTGAAAGTTTTGGAGATGAAAGAAATATTTAATTTGATTTGAGTATCAAGAAAGATCACTATATTGGTTTACAAAAAAAATGTATGTGATGGACGCAAAAATGGGTCTCAACTAAGCTAAAAAAAATCAAAATAATTTAATCCCAAAAAAAATCGCCGGCCTGTGTTATTGCAGATTTGGTTCCAACAAGTTAAAGCACCACCACATTTTGAAACTGCAGTGGGAGAATTTTTAAATGATGTACACATATTTACGCAAGTTGGATGGGAGCCGTAGATTAGCTTGCTAGATCCCAGGATCTAACTCCACTAGATCTTTTTCTTGTGGGGGTTACTTAATATGGTAACTACATATATGTGGGTAGACCTGACAATCTAGAAGATCTGAAGATACGGATTTCTTAGAAACCTTTATATTTTATTTTTATAGTATAATTTTTGTTCATTAGCAGTTCAGAAAGACACTAGGAATTTATGGTAAATTACTTCAAGCTGTATATGTCTTATTTGTAAGGGTTGGTGCTCCATCTTGCTAGAATCAAATGTTTAGGTTTGGCTCATCGATGGACACATCGATACCACAAAAAATTGGGAGATTATATTTAAAAAATGAGGCTGGTGTCTAGTTTAGAAACAAATGAATGCTGGAAAGTTAATGTAACATGATAAAACTGTGTATTTTTAATAAAATATAAAAAGGCAGACGTGCTTTAGGAAGTTTTAATAAGCTTACTCATGAAAAAGGTACGAGGTAAATTTCATCCGTTACGTTATACTCACACTGTATAACTATTTTCATCACAAAATGGAGATCCAGGTAGGATACCGTTTGCCGCAAACTGCCGCCTTCGGTTTTATACTTTCTGAGCTAGAGTAATTTTAAAGTTCAAATTGCCGCCCCTCTACCTACACCGCTGCAACCGGAAGAGATCTGTTTTGAGGGATCTGTAGGCTGTAGGCATGTCTGTCGTCCGTATTTCACTTTTATATCTCGCAAAAACGCTTAATATGTTTACATGCCCGACGCGTTTATAATAGAATTATCACATCTCATAAAGGCTTCGCGTAGGACAAAATGGATGGCACTGTATATCCGTGAAACTGATAAAGTTTTATTATTATGAGTTTACATAAATAAAAAATATATGTAAAATAATTAACTCAAGCATAAGCGTCTTAACTTCTAGGACCTGGTTATCCAGGTAATGGGTAGTAGTAATTATTATAATTATTATTATTTATATCTGCCAAACATGCTATTTTATAAAAGCACCGTTAGATTTCAATTAGAAGAATAATAACTAATATCTTTAAGCACATCCCACCAATTCTCAATCAAATTCAGCTCCTGAGATTTGCTATACCATAGAGGTAAAATAGCCTTTTCTGAATCCAGAAATACAGAAATAGGGAAAACTATCCAGGTAGTTGTCCATCTCTGTTTAATTCGGTCTCTTTCGTACACAGTATAAGGGGTATTTCGATTCTTACAGCAGCAATGTCCTTACTCGGGACAAGACATTTGCTAATGACTGTACCTATAAGGGGCCAATCATTAATTACGTAAGGATGATTTTGGCCATTTTTGACCCCCCCTACCCCCATGTAAGGGCACGTAAGATTTCTCGGACTCCCCCTCCCCCTTCTTACGTAAGATTTTACCTGGTTTTAGAAATGGATCTATTGCACTAAAACTCATAATTTGAAGTAAATCAAAAATTTTTATTTTTTAGAAGATACTTTTGGTTATACCATTATATTATTATTAGATTTAGATTACGACTATATCATTATTAGATAATTATTTAGTCTTTGGAGAATCTACTTTATAATTAAAAGTAAGTTTTTAAATAATCGTTAACTAAGGAAACAAATCAGTCAAACAAACTATAAAAAAATAATTTTTTGCGTAAAATTAGGAACGACTAGATTTGCAATAATCTAATAAAGAAAATAAATTAACACACAATGTGTGTGTGTCGGCGGACGGATGCAGAGAGTAAAACAGAGTGGGGCTGAAGCCGTCATTATTGAAACAGCATAGAAATTGCGCGGGATTTTCAAAGTTGTGAAATGATGTTAGTTTGATTAAAATGATATACAATTGTGACTAATCATTCAATGCTATTATTGCGTGATAATAAAAGGATTTTTTTTTCAAATAATAAAAGTAAGATTAATATACAAAAAGAACGTAATATAATTTTTATTTTTAGGCTTCAAAATGTGTTAAAATAGACACATCAAAGATTTAAAAAATGGTTCTCATATTTGTTTTCCCGAAAGTTTTGCTCTCAAATATTCATCAAACTATGTTAAAAATCGCTTATTTCGACTTCTAAAATCTTACGTAAGAATGGCTTTAACCCCCCCTCCCCCCGAGATAAGGGCATGTAGAGATTTTGAGAACCCCCCTCCCCCTCGGGACCCTTACGTAATTAATGAATTTCCCCTAAGAGTTGATTGGCCCTGTTGCAAATTATATTGGACTCGGGTAATTTTTGCATGTATCGCTCCGAATCATTAGTTCTGGTATGTAATGAGCTCAATTTTAAGGTCATATATTTTGCTTTGTTTTTAATTTTAAGTTGGGTATAATTCCATAATATTCCTTTCTTCGTACCCGTTAAAATGAATTTGTTTTGTATAAACGTATGTGTTTTCTATAAGATCGCTTTCTTTTTTAGTCACGTACGTAAAACATTTCTGCTTACATATAAAGACGAACAAAACAAAAGTTAATTCATTTAAAGTACTCATTTGTTAATAAATTCGTAAACAGAATATATCGCATTTTTACGATCTCCTTCTAGGTAAACAGACTGTTAGTTTGACGCAAAATATCTTCAGTATTAAAATGTCCACAAAGGAACAAAATGCCTTTAGAACTATAAATATATGTTTACAAGACATTATAGCTAAATAAAATTGCGTTTTGGTAATAAGTCTCAAAACTTTATGGTGTATATACCTAGAAATTTTCATCTAAATTTGTTGTGAATGGTTCTGCAATATAATCGCCCGTCTTAAATTTCAGGCAGTCTCAGGCGGTGCGTTAAAGCACGCGTGAGCGGGTAGTATCTATCTGGGCGCTTTGTCCGTCTAGCTTCTAGGTGTCGTTTAGTTGGGTTTATTGTTTAAACCCTTATGTACAAAATTTAGAGTTGCCGGTATCGGTTGTGAAGTGATTGGAACTTTCAAAGATTTAGTTTTTATAAAAAGTGTTCAGGGTTGAATTACAGCGTTACGTTCCAGCATCTTTAATTTGGACCGCGTTTGTGTTTGTTAAGTTATTGTCATAATTAGTTTTTACCTGTGCTAGTGCCGAGGTGCATTAAAGTTAAAACAAATGTATTAGAATAAAACAGTTATTGAAAAAACATTCTTTCAGTAAGTTGCCTTGTAATTAAACGATTTGAAATTTATTTACGATAGCAATGGAGTAAAGTGGTTTTCGATTTGGCAATTAGTAAACATGTATTTAAAATAGAATCCCTAATAGGATAATAAGTGTAAGAAAAGCTTGTTAGATATAGATAGGATTGGATTTCTTAACAGGCAAATGATTTTTGCTGAATACGTCACAATTATGATTGAATACTTTTATACCCATTAGCTTCTTGAATATCTCGAATTCGTACTTTTCTTATCTTTGAAAATTTATTTACATAAGTACATTTGTTATACAAGTATATTTCAGATTTAGTTCACAATCTCCTACAAAACGTTTCTTAACAAAGCGAAGCATAACATGTATGCTTCGCTCAATTAATTTATTAATCTCCTAAATTAGGAATATTAGCAAACTCATCTAGGAGTATTACTTTCAAAGGGTCGGTAACCGTAAACCCTGTAATTTATGAAATATGGATAAAACTACAAATCACCACCCACTTATATAAATGATTAATTATAGTTTCATAGGGCTGAAAATTTATGTCTAACCCCAGGAAGCAAGGGCTAGCCGTGAATTTCAAACCGGACCTACGCAAAGCTATTAATACGCAAAGCTGACCACAATGTCGTGGCCAAAACCTAAAATTTTCCAAAGTGTATAATTACATGTTTGTTATTACAAGCCTATTAACGACATGGGAAATTTTGATTTATTTGCATCAATTTATATTAAAAGGCAATAATCTTATAAAGTAAACAATCCATTACTAGATTTACTTGGTTTTTATTTTTAAATTATTAAAATTATTTTTAATTATTAATTCGTTAAGAAGAAACTTGAATAGGGGTGGATATATAATCCAATAATACATTTAATGAACATTTAACACGAATAGAATTTAAATACGCACATGCAAGTTCAAGGATATAATATCATGTCTAATATCTAACAACCCCAACCTCATCACAAGGTTTGTTAAACTAAATTACATATTAAATATCAATGCGGTGTTATACAACCATGTTAAGTTAACAACTTACTTCTAAATACGAAATTTGGGTTATTTGTGTAAATGACGGAAATTCGATAATAATTTCGTTTGTTTGAATCCGGAAAATTCAGCATATGACGTGTAGAAATAAATTTGATACGAAATTATAGAATTTTATAAAAGGATATTTAGATATAAAACATGTCATCCAAGTTGCTACATTTGCGATTAAACTGTACGAAAGTAAGAAGTATGAATTTCTGGAGATTTCGATAAGAGGAAATGAATCGTCTCACTAGCTACAAAATGACAACTTCCGGCATTTCAAGTTTTCGTAAAGTTGTTTGGAATTATAAAGTTTACATACAATAGAATTTGGAGGACATTAACCCTTGAACAGGATGAACTTGTTATTAAAGGGAGTAATCCATCAAAGTATCATATTAGCGTTACAATTATGAAAATAGCTTTAAAAGCACAAGCTTCATTAAATTTGAAGATTGGCAGGTCTATGCAAAGGCATTAGCTAAAATTAAATAAGACATTTTTTGTAGATGGTGGATAAAATTAGGGTCTGTAATATCATGTTTGGGTTATTTTTTTAATCCTAACAATTAGTTTAAATGTTTGTAAAGTTAATATAAAAACATCAATTTTATTTAACTTTTAGTTCTAATTATTACCTTCGTGTGTTTTGCACCTGAGTAGCTTGTGCTTTTTCTTGATTATTAATTATTAAATTTTATTTAACTCTATTAAAAACGTCTACCTGAGAGACATCAGAGTTTTATAAAAATAGTGTACTTAAAAAATTAATACTACAGACAGACGTTTTTAGTAACTATGTCTCTGTTGGTAATTACTTTTCAAATTAGGCAATACAAACAACAATCATTAGATCTCTGTTTTTTAATTACCTGTTATATTACTAATTTAATTTACGTTCTTTTGTGGTAATCTTCAGTTAATTTACTGATATTTTCAAAATTCTTTTAAAAAATATTTAGCATTTGCAAACCTTTTTGTTACAGTAGATTGTTCGAATACATCGTTTAGGACTTTAGGTATATGGTTGATAAGATACTTACCTACATGAATGAAATATGTGTGTGAGAATTCTTTACCACCAAAAAGATTTATTTAATCATATTTAGTTTATTTTGTAAGGGGTGATACTTGGCTGATAAGTTTAAATTGTTTGCAATTTATTATATGAACTCGTATTAGAATTCCGCTAACTAAAATACACTTAATACGACCCTGTATTATAATATTCACAATTTTTTTACAATTTATACTAAAACTTAAACAGGCCTTGTATTAAAATATTTCGAATTTATCTTTCGCAGCTTATAATAAACTTAAAGTTAAGCTGATTTCTAGATTTAATTCCGACCCCTCTTGACAAATCGTGAATGTATTTCGTCTCAGTTACCCTTGTAATAAAAATTTCAGTCTATAAAAATAACATTTTTTGTTGAAAGCAAACATGTTTTTTTATTCATTATGTTAAATTCTTTTAGATTTTAATTTCATAAAGAGCTTGTTTATTTATCATTGGTGAACTGCGAAGTCAGCGAAATGTCGCCGAATCTTTCTTTTTTTGTACAATCCATTCCAAAGGGTGTTTATTTTTTGTGAGATTTAGAATGTGTGGAATCAAATATTAATTTTTCATTTTCATCAAACAATTTTTTGGAAATGATGAAGTTTAGAGATTTAAGTTTTAACCAATTCGAAGTGATGATTCTACTAAGATTTACCGTACCGTTCGGATACATACAGTGTGGTGGTAAAGTAAGAAACATTGAGTGGCCACCGCGTTCCCCAGACTTGACTCCCTTAGATTTTTTTCTTTTGAGTTATTTGGAATCAAATGTTTATTTTAATAGACCAAAGAATTTAGACGAGCTACGGCAAAGAATTCGCGCTGAAGTGAAGCACATTACTCCTGAAGTCCATGAGCAAAGTGTACACGTATTTACGCTCGTATCGGTCAGTGCCAAATGATGGACGGAGAGAAATTTGAACACTTGCGCTAAATTTTGTTTGGGGTTTAATTAAGATTTTCTTCCATTATAGTTACATTTTTATTTCTTACGGTAAGTGTTATTTTCTCAAAAAATAGTTATCTAAGGTACCAATTTTTTACATCATCATTTAAGTAGTTGGACCATCTATAAAAACCAACAAAAAAAATTGGGGTTGTCATTTAAAATACCTACGTCATTGTGCAAAAATACATGACGTCATAAGTAAAATTTTTATGTCATAATGTGGCTAATTAAAAAATAAAATTGACCTGTCCGAGCGTACGGTAAATCTTAGTAGAATCATCACTTACTTCGAATTGGTTAAAACTTAAATCTCTAAACTTCATTACTATGTAAACCAGTTCAAATAATGTGTGTAAAATCTAATTATTTTACCTTCCGTATTTTCCAAAGGGTAATTTGAGTTTCAAATTTATTTTCTGGCTATTATACAACAAGTATAATAGTGTCTACGAATTTACTAATTAAGGAAAATGTAGGAAAAGCGTTTTATCCTCTATTTGTCTTGATTTGGGTAACAACTAACAACATTTCTGCCAATAATGAGTAGAAATTCAATTAGACAGATGAACGTTGGATTTTGCTGATTTTTCGTGTACAACAAATGAATTACATTTTAAGTAAGCAAACAAAGTTTTTTTTTGTTTAAACTATTCGACATAAACAAAGATTTAAATATTGCTATGATATAACATACTCGATTAGTGCATAAATGCATATATGCAGGATGTGCTGCCTATCTGACAGGCAACTGAAATTCTTTTAAAATTAAGAATGGGTTTAACTTAGTTAATTGTGTTCAATTTAAGAAGGATACACTGTAGAAAACATTTTGTAGATTAGTGATGGTTTTTAGAATTGATTTATTCCCAAAATTTAATAATTTTGTTCAGTCAAATGAAATTGTACTGCCGTTGCTGGATTTTTCAAAATAATTAGATTTAAAAGCCATTTCAAGTATGATTTACACCTGAAACAGTCTATGGAAGTCTATGCAAAGGTTAATAATTAATGCCATACCTGCAAGTTCAATCTCCCAAATTTGTAAAGTTTCTTTGCACATCAACGATTTCAGTATTTTTTTCACTATTTTGCTTTGTGTCAAGATTAATTAATCTGTGAGTGCAGATATTTTATTGTGAGATTGTAAAGCAGTTTCTGCAGCACGTTTGAGATGTAAATATTCATGTTTGCGCATTTTCAAAAAGAAGATCTGGGGGTTTGAAACATCACTTTTGGTCGCATATTAACATGATATTCTAAAAGTGTAAAATTTGAGATTATTTAGTGGGTTGGATACCTAAAAATGTATAAAATTTGTAAAATAGAGTATAAAGAAGGATTGCATATAAAAAGGATGTAATTAGTCAAATTAGTTTAATCATTTCATGTTTAAATGTGTAACTGAAAGCATACAAAATGGACACCAAACATTAAAATGTATTTCAAAATTAAGTGTTTGCAGCCGATAACTAACGAGATTTGCAAATTATGCTGTGTTGAAAATACTGGGGTCGGCCAGCCGATGTTGCTTTGGAAATCATGAAATAATCCACGACTTACGACCGTACTCGAGAAGCCGCTACAGGGCAGCACTTCGTGTATCTGCTGGCGTAGCTTGTTTCATATAAGTCCGACCAAAACCTCTCTTGCCGCACTTGACAGTTGAAGTACACACATAGAGTCGAACCTTTTTGCATTTACCGATATTATTTTTTATTTTATGTTTTCATCGCTTTGTGATTGTAATTAAAATTTTATTATATACGATTTGCGCTTATGTAATACCGAATACAAAAATATTGAATTACGAATTCCTTGATTTACCGAGATTTATAGTAAAGTTGTCAAGCTCGGCCAGCCGACCCGAGACAGAGAGTATCAGACACGACGACGGCAGATGGTAAATGTGTTTAGTCGGTTAATGTTTACAGTGCAGTAATTGACGGGAGTGGAAGGTAAGGAGAAGGCGTTCAATGAGCAAGCAGCCCGTATGATACTCATACAAATCACTACAATTAGGAAGCAGTTGCGGAAACCTTGGGAACTAGCCTTGGCAGCCCGAAAGCATTGAAAAGTTCATAGTGTAGACTAGTAGAATATCAACAGACAATTGTAAAGTTCATTATAAACGGTTCAAGAGTGTTTGTAAAACTCAATGCAGAGGCACTTGATGGGAGCAGTATCAAATATTTCCTTCTGGTGCCGCAGAACCTGCCATCTCGTGAAAAGCTCTAGGACAGATGGGTACTGGAAGGTCCGACATAGGTCAACATGTCGTTGGTGTGGACGGTGATGACTTCAATAAGCAGTTTTTTTCGTTTCATTCATCTATTGACCACACCAGGAGATCATGCGAACTGACCTCCCCAACATTTCCTCATGGGTATTTTTAAATCCTACCCCTTCTGTTTACTTCTAAACTTTATATACTCAACTTTCCTCAACTTTTTGTCCTATGGACCAATCGCTTGCTACAGAACTACTTACTTACAGACCTGGGACAATTAGACAGCATTATAACGTGTGATTCAAAACAACTTTCATCAAAGTTAGCCTAGAAAAAATTCACGTACGTCGTTGTCGAATTTTGTACCTAACCTCAAACCTGTCACCTAAAAGTCAAAATGATATCTGTGGGGCCTGGGGCCTGTGGGGCATAGGTACAAAGCGTTAATTGCCATTAGTGTCATCGGAGGATTTTAGCGTTTTTAAAGTGATTTTGCAATTCTAAAACAATGACGACAATGATGTGTAATTAATAAAACAAGAGCCGGCAGAGTGTGTAACCGAGGGTATTCAAAAAAAATCACGTTGTCTTCTTCTCCCCACGGTTTCCACATCCTACAACACAACAAAAAGCAAGCATTTTCAAAAGTACTTGTTACAAAAATTGCTAAAATACGTCATAAAAGGCTCTAAACTCAACAGCTGTGGAGCATGTTGTCCTTTAAGTGACATTTCGCTGGAGTGCCATATTCAACATGAAAAAAAAATCTTTTAAACTAAATAATTTAGAAATAATTCATAGTCCATTCTTTTCTTTAAAAAACTGCAACTTTATTAAACAAGATGTGTAATGTGACCACCGCCGACGTCTCTACAAAGTCTAATTCTTCTTTTAAGACCCTCCGAAATATTGCTCAACATCCACGGATCATCATTCACTTCTTCAATTTTGTTGAGAATTCTTTGCCGAAGGTCATTCATGTCACCAACGGGTGTGGTAAAAATTGAATTTTTAATGTGTGGCCACAAGAAGTAGTCGCAAGGGGCCAAATCGCATGATCTTGGAGGCCATATAATTGGTGTTCTTAAACTTATAATGCGGTCTTCGAAAAACTCCGCAACAAAATTCAAATTTGCTTGCGTGGTGTGGATTCGGGCCCCATCTTGCTGAAAATACCCTTCTAATAGTTCCTCATCCGTTAATTGGTTTATAAATGGTGTCAGAATTTCTAATCTATATCTTTCTGCATTCAATGTTCCTAAAATAACCCAAAAAACAACTTTCAGTGGATAAGAAATCAAAATTAAGTTAGCATGAACCTGCAAAAAATATGGGACCTATTATGCGCGTTTTGCTGATGGCTGCCCACACTCCTATTTTCTGCGGATGTAAGGGTGCTTCGATAAAATAATGCGGATTTTCCGAACTCCACATTCGCATATTCTGGGAGTTGGTATACCCAGATAGATAGAACCAACACTCGTCAGTGAAAAATGTTTTTTCCAGTGCTTCATTGTTATCGCCGAGGTTGTTCAGGAACCATTGACAAAACTCCTGTCTTTGGGGCAAGTCGTTCGGGAGAAGTTCATGGCAAGCTTGTATTCGGTAGGGGTGTAGATGTAAGTCTTGTTTCAGGATGCGTTGACACGTACCATATGAGAGATTCATCTGCTGGTGCAAATGTCGAATTGACAAGTGGGGCTGCTCCTCCATCAGTCCTCTCACAGCTTCAATGTTGTCTGCATTCCGTACTCTTGGTCTTCCTGTACATGACTTACGGCCTACGCTTCCTGTTTCGCGATATAAATTCGCAATATGACGAAGAGCTCGACTGAACGTGTCATAGTGAACGGCCACATTTGGAAAAGTTTCCACAAAATCTTCAAAAGCATTTCTAATGGAGTAAACCCATTCACCATTGATTTTGTTACCGTTTCGGAAGTACATCTCTAACATGCATCGTTTTTGATAGTCAGTGAATACCATGGCTTATAAATACACAACTTGAAAGTTTTGCCAGATTTGTTTGACATCAAAATGACGTTAATAATTTTAAATGAACCGAATCAATTTTGCACATAACTTAGTGTCTATCTCTCTCTTCCTTGGCTATCTTTGATGAAAGTTGTTTTGGATCACACGTTACAACAAATGCATAGGCTTAAATGGGTTCTGGACATTGAATAACGGTTCTGACTGTATACATTTGCAAGTCGTTTGCTACATTCAACTCGCTGCCATTTAAAAATCCGTTTACTTCTCTACAGATCTTCCATTTTACAACTTCTTGATTATGCTGATATTTCCTTGTGTATAAGTCAAGAACAAGCCAACCGATGAAGAAACTGTAAAATGCAGGTATACGATCTGTTTGTGGCTTGTTAAGGTATGACCATGTGTGCTGTCGGAAATTACAACTTGAGCTTTGTAGCATGCATGTTCGACGACAAATTCACATTTTACCTCTACGATTTCATCTTTTCTACTCCTCTTTACGTGTGCTCCCTGTTTTACTGCCTCACTACGTTCCTTCAATACTCGTTTCTCGAATGACCTGATTCTTACTTATCCTAAATAAAAAATAAATAAATCCTCATGTTTTGCCAACCTAAATCAACGAAACATGGTTATCAACCTGCAGCTTTTTTTAAGTTTTGTATGAAAATACAAATGCAATACATTGATTTTCTCCTAATAGATAATTTAATTTAAGAACGAACTGCCAGGCCCAAATGTAAATTTTACCTGCCCACTATACCCATTTTACCAGCTACAATCCTATCTTTGTAGAATTAGGATCAGTGGTAATTATAGTCAGCTGTGTTTGAATAGTGACGTCATATAAAACATTCGCGAGGCGATTGTTTGGAGAAATTGACAGTATCTTTATTTGTTTCGCAAAATCATATATAAACCCCACCTAGAATTAACAAATTGAGTCGATCTAAAGCACTTGGAGAATCCATGCTCGACTCCGGATTGAAAATCTGTAAATTTAAGTGAGGTTAAAAGTGTTGACCATATGGTTTATGCCAACAAAAGAAAATTCAACTAAGTTTGAAGAATATTTACCTGAACAATTTAAATTAAAGAAGATTTATTTGTTATCAACAATTATATGGAATTGTGAACGAGTTATTTTTAAAATAAATTCAAGAAGATTTATTTCCATTATCGAATTAAATAATCGACTTATTTACGGTTATAAAATTATCTGGCAGAATTCAAAGCAGTACTACCAATTCAAAATAATATTGGAGTGGACCCATTTACTTTATATACAAGGTTGGTCAAAATAAAAGGTTTTGATTTGATTTTTTAATAACGAAAATTATAGAGACAATTTGAATAATTTCAGAGTTCATTATTCTCACTTTGAAAGTTTTTAAATAATTAAATTCTCATGAATAAAACAAATTAAATTTCTTTATTAAAATTTAATTATCATAAATTAAATTTATTTGAACATTTGTAAATATTTTTATTTGATTACATTGATTGATGTCAGTTTGCTCAAGTGGAGAACTGTTATAGCCCTATGTCAGGTTATTAATGACTAATTAACACACTTGAGCAAGTTCAGGAAAGAATTTCCTATTTTATTTTATTATTGTTTTTAAATAATTTTCCTTTATTTTTCTTTGAATTTGATTTTCATTTATTTTTATTAATAAAATAATGACTGTGTCTTTAATTTATCTCTGTGTTTATTTGGTGTGTATACAAGCATCCATTTCTTTTTCTTTTCATATTTAGAGTTTAGCTTGCTGTTGTCCAGTTGCGGAAGTCCAAGTGTCTTCATTGTAAGTTTTTCTTTTCTTCCAGGTATAAGAATCAATAAGATTTTATTATTTCATTTATTTCATGCTCTATCGATTTAAACCTGAGTTAGCCAATTGGGAAAAGGAAAAATATTGGTATGTATTTTATTTTATTTTATTAGGGTTCACCATAGATATTTTATGGGTTACCCTGATTGTGGCGCAGATTGAAAATCACCTCAGTACTTTTTTGTAATAAGAATTATTAATAATGTGAAGTAAGGTTTACAAAACATACGTATGATAAATGTGAATGCAGCTTTTCATACCTTATATTATTATATTATTTTCATTTTCAAACGTTTACGAGAAATCTCAAAAGATAACAATTAAATTAATATTAAAATATTTAGTTATTATTATTAAATAATTAATATTGATTAATTAATTTTTATCTTAACACTTTAATTTTCTACTAATTGATTGGTAATCTGATTTACCCATCCCAACCAAGATAAAGTAAAATGAAATATTAACTAACAAAATTAATTAATATTAAGTAATAATTAATATAAATTAATAATTAATTAATTTTTATTGTAACTAATAGATAACAGAAATACAAAATTGTTCTTTAATTTGATGAATTTTTTTAAATTAATTGTTCATAGTCCTACCATTCATAATAATTATTATATCATTATTATGATTAATGAATTAATGAATTATGATATAATTATTATATGATAATTCATTAAATATGCAAATTAATACAAATTACTAAATTTAATGTTTCGTACACCGTTGCTTGGATCGAAAAACAAAAGGGACCCTAACTGTGCATGGATTTTACATGTGCACAGTTAAGGTCCCTTTCGTGTTCAGGGTAGAGGTTGGGAACAACCCCTTTTTTATACTTCCGCGTGAATTATCGTCTTGAAACCAACTTTACAAGGTGCAGAACATGCCTGAGCAGTGTTACCAATCAAAATCTCAAAATCGACAAAATTTACCCAAACACTAGTTTAGCCTCTCCTGATAAATTAACCATGTACAGTTAAGATCCCTTTTTCTGTGGACGGTCACATATACAGAATACTAATTACACCCCATATGATGACCTTTTTCAGGATATTCTAGTTCTTTATAATTTTATCTTGCGCGTATTTTGTCTTGGACTTTGAACTTGCAATTAGATTTTATTAAGGTATGCCGAAATCATTTAGAGATAGGTTTGATAGGTGCCAAACTAATTTTATTTCACACTTGGAGTCTTACTTTGTAACGTGTTCCTAATTCTAAAAATAAAAACATATTCGATATTGTTAACTAAATAATGAATAATCGTTGAAATTTTTTTGTCGCTAAATCGAGACAGTTATAATTAAAACCTGATAATCGCAACTGTAGCTAACGATAGAAGATTACTAACATTTATTAATCTGCAATTTTCTGTTCATAACTAACTAGATCTTTTTAGGGAAGCTAAGCATCATAGTTTGGCTACTTATTAACCATCAAATTCCACTTTTAGACTTTTCTACTGGAGACTCCAATGACCTATCAGATAACAACTAACCTATTTTTCTTCTGAAGAGTATTCTTGACAATCGTCTGATTCAGATTTGATCGCTGATTTAGATCTCTCTTATGCCACTTAATCTAAATGCTATATCAGAAATTTCAGAATTTTTGTAAGACATCAAGACTGGGATGCACAATAAAATATTAAAATAACGAATAAAATATCTCTTTGTTTAACAAATAAATAAATTTATTGTATCATAAACTTAAAATTTGATTAAAGAAACAAAAACTGAACAAACTAAAAAACAGAATTAATAAACTTTGTATGTTGACTTTAACAATAACAAATCGGCATCATTTTATCCCAGCAAAGCTTTAAACGTAAACCAGTGGTGCAGAATATGCAGAATAGGCAGCAGGATAGGCGGCATAGCTAGCTACATATGGGCTGTAGGCAACGGCGGGAGCGGCAGCAACATATCCAGCAGAGTACAACAATGGGTCAGGTTTGGGGGCTGGTTTGGCTTCAGGTGCTGGGGCAGCGGCGGCGAAAGCCAAGAGGGCAGCAAGAACGAACTGAAAAATAATTTTTAATTAAACATTTAATTGTCTTACTATTGATTAAATCCTACTTACTACTTTGAACATTTTGAATTAGAGTATTTGACTTCTTTGAAATCAACTATGCCAGATTTAACAAACGCGTTGCTTTATATACAAATTGTTACGTAGTATTTACTATTGGGTGGGGCATTAAAAAAACTTAAAAATGAAGACATCCTATTGTCATCCACGCAACTTCATATTGTAGAAAGCGATATGCAGGTGTCACAAGGACGCTGGTAGAAATTGACCATGACCGTAGTTGTTATGCTCGAATTCTTGGCTTTTATTCAGATTAGGTATTCTGAATAGATTTATTATTGTTTAAATAATTACACAAGTAAAATTGTATGCTGATCTCGTTTTTAGTGTTAGAAGTTATATATTTTTCATTTGTATTCATTTTTATGTTGTTCACATGTATATTTTTCAAAGCATCTCTAAGAAGCGCCTATTGATTTTTATTCAAGTTGGCGAATTTATTATTTAACATAAAAATTAATATATGAAGGTTTATAAATGTATAAATAATTCTATACTAACATTATTATGTATTTATTCCAAGGTTATCTAAATTTACGTCAAAACCTAAGCTTTAGCAAAATGAAGAATACATTACATATATATTTATGGGTTACTATGTAGTTGACTTAGTCTATGATTTGTAACTAGCATTTGTATAAAATCAAATATATAGAACGTAAATAATACACAATGAAATAATACACAATGTAGAAATGTAGGAAACGAATACTATAAAAAAGCAAATATATAGAAAGAAAAAATATAGTTAAAATATTATATTTCTAATAATTATAATGTACTTAACATTTATTTTAAAAATTAAAACAATACAGTTTTTTTAAATAAATATAATGTGCTGTTTAATATTAAACGTAAAAATAATTAAATTTGAATTATTTTTAATTGAATATTTTAATTTTTCGTTTAAAAAAATATACTTTGTATTGCTAATATGTATTAAATTATTATATTTTTGTTGTTCTATAAAATTACTGTTCTAGATTTTTGCTTTTTATATTATTGGTTTTCTTTAATATTTACTTTCTATATTTTTATTCTACATAAGTAACCGAAATCGGCTTGATTCTTTTCTAATATTATTGGAATATTTTCTAATACAAATTATTCAAAACTTAACCTTAACAGTCAGATTCAAAAACTTTTCATACACCTTAATTTACTAATGCTGTAAAATCATGATTAATAAAAGTTGAGATAAGTAGTTACTTGATATTAGAAAAATAATGCTATTACCATAATGTTTAAAAATTTCGAAATGGTTTCAGTTAGCTCTGCTTAGTATGTAAATTTCCTGCATAATAGAGTCCTTACCACCAAATAAAAAAATTAAAATTCTATTGGCATTTAATTCATGTTTTAATTGAACGATGCCTAAATTCATTAAAATAAATAGGTAATGAGGTCAAGTACAATCAAAGAAAAACTTTAAAACATCTTCGTACTATTTTGGCTAGACATATAATATTTAATTTATATACGAGTAAACCTACAATTTTACAGTAAAAAGGTAAATTTTTATATTATATTTGTGTTGAATCTAACTGTAATACTAACTACTGATAATTTTTTTAGTAATTTTTAGAAATTTCCATAGATAAAACACTTTCATGCAATCTACTAATTCATTTTCTACGTATTTATGTAATAAACCCTGCAATCTAATGCACTAAATTGTCCGAGGTTTTCATTAGGTTTTGCTTACTTTTTGTCATACTCTATATAATATACAATTATATATATTTTTACAATTATATATTCATTATTGCCCGGTTGCTTCAACCCCATTGCGTTTACATATCACATCAGTTTCATAAATGTAGACACATTCTAGAGCTTCAAAGTTCAAGAGCTGCAAAATTTCTCAGAAAATTTATACAAACAAAATTCTTTCGAAACCATAAACAAGACCAGTTTCTTTTCCCAAATTGTAGATTCTCGTTGCAATTTTCTGAACAGTAATCAACAAACCATTTTTGTGTTTAATCTTAAATTATTGAGATTTTGTGATTTAATTAATTTTAAAAATTGTTACTGCTACAGACTATCTCCCATGACTGTGATTCAGTATTTAGAGTTTTTGATATTAAAAATTGGATAGCCCAATAGCAGGAGTTTTACGTGATAGTTTTTATTATTAAAAATTGATGCCCATTTGTGCGGCTGATAGCTTTTCTTTGTTTCTTCTTGAAAATTTTAAAATTTCCAGTTTTCTAGCTTTAGTTTAGTATATTAAGGTTTAGTATATTAAAGTTTAATATATTAGTATCGAAGAAAGTTTTACATTTTATAATTATGAATATGAATTTATTGATCAATTCTGAATTATATAGTAGTAGAGTGCCATTTAGCGCATCAAAGATGTGGCTACCAATGTCAAAGATTTTTAAAATTAAATATTAGTCCAGGTGTTAGGGAGTGGGCTCAACAAAAAGCTGGGTTTGTAAACAAAACCGTACCTTCTATATTCACAGTTTCAGTATTTTTTAAATTTTTCGTGCTTTTGATCATAATTGTTTAACAAAACACATTAGTTATACAATATCAAATCAACACATATATCATCATATATCAAAAGCTACACCAAACAACTGATTACCTTTTATCACAAAACATTCACACAAAACATTTATTAACGTGCTAAAAGGACACAGGACGGTTATTGCTGAACTCTGAACTTTTTTCATTAAATAAATCTTTAAACTTCACAATCATCTCCACTTTTAAATTATTAAAATTTTGTTTTCTTGTTTTTCGAACGTACTTGAATCGCCATTTATCAATTATTTACGTTACATCAATTCGTTACGCAGTACTTCCACATACAATATACAATATACCTAAATTCACTTTATATTAACAGGAGAGATAATACATAGCGAATTCAAGGATCGGTAGAAAAGCAAAGGGCCAGAGGTCACCACTAATTTCTTTAAATCGACGAATCACAGAAGCATTAAGTTAACCAAAACATTAGACGGAAGACTTCCAAATTAAAGACAACAACGCTCAATTCTCACATGAAGATTTAAACCGTAAACACAACGATACAGTAAGACCACTTAGCTACCGGAACACAAATTTGAAAATTTCAAAAAATTTTTCTAAACTTTACTGAACAAGTAACGGGATAGTTCGTTCCTGCGACAAGCTACGTGGCTTTTAGACGCGTTATAAGGACCAATGACTTCAACGGAACATTTATGCAGATACACTGAGAAATCATCCCCCAGGAACCGAAGATATATCTGTTATAATTAAAAATAACAGTTGATTATATTCCAAAAGGATCTAGCCAACCACAATTATATTAGACATCCAAAGTGTACCCAAAATCAAGTTTTGTGACAAATCTTATCAAGAGATTAAGGCAGATGCAACATTTCGTGAGAAGAGTCTAAGTTTATTAGAATAAAACCCAATACGTAGTGTAATTATGCTTCATAAAATATAAAATATAGTTTCGAAGGCAATATATTCTTTTGTGAACATTAAAAAAACAATTTGCTTCAAGCGAGATTATAAATTGTTGTATACTTTTATACGAAACATTTATTAGAGTGCTTCAAATAGTTGTTTGCAGATAATCCTGTTGGCCATAGAATTAAGAAAATATTTGACGTGATCAAAAGAGAATCTTGAAGCATGTGTGAAACAAAACTGTTATTTTTACACAAGCAATAACCTTTATCTAAAAGTATAACTTGAAATATACATTTCATTTAGCTACTTTAGGGTCTTAAATATACTACAACTCTCTATAATTTAACCGTGGCTGCATATACTAAAGGAAATATTTAGGCCTAAGAGGACTATTATTATTATTAGTATAAAACTAGAGTTTTGATAAAAACGCAGTTGTCGCAGAATTCTCACCAAAAGTCCATCCTCGCGTATTGTAACTGTCTAATTAAGGTTTTTGTTGGGATCCTATGATAATTTTCGTTAAAGTAAATTAAATGGAGTTTATTTTAAAGTAGATATCTGATAGCAGGTGCACCTTGTGCATGATATGTGATGAGATTTGACAAACTACGCCGTGATTCTCAAAGCCGATTATTAATTTTACAAAATCGCATGTTAGCAATATATTGTTTCGTAGTAAGGGAAAGACCCGTGTTGCTAGAGATCTGGACAAGCGACTGCAGAGAACTATCGTAGAGGGCTCCAAACAAGGACGGGAACAAATAAAGTTCACTCAGCACTTACAAATCTCCAAATCACTGGTACCAGGTTGTTTACGCGTGTATACTTTGGACATTTATTTTTCTAACCTCTAAATTCAAACCACCGCTACAAGCGCGCATTTTTTAATTTGATGTGCCATCTACTTATAAAATGCCGTCCGTATGAGATGAATCAAGATAGCACAGAAAAAAAGAACGCGTCAAAATCGGTGAGTGTTGTTTGATAATCTATAGAATTTAAATGTGTATATCCCCAATCCGCCACTTTGTTATGTTGTACAATGCTTAAGGATTACAATTTTTATTAAATAAATATCGAAGGCCGCACCGCACTACTTTTGGTGTGACGCAGAAACACAGAGATTGTTGACCGCGTTGCGCCACTTTTCTCGATGATCGCAAACCTTCCCCACATGTCCTGCAGCAACTCAGATTTTCCTGTGTCGGATATGCGAAGAAAATATCGATTATTTAATATCCTAGAGTAGCTTTTTATCGCCATGGACCACGATCCGTGTATAAGCTGTTTATGTAAAATCCAGAAAGTGGCGCGAGTGGAATGGTTTAAAGTACACCTTAACTAAACTCTTTACCAATGGTCTGATATCTTCTGGACCGACAAAGGCCAGTTCATGCTGTCTGATAATGACGTTGAACATAGATTTGTCGTTCCAGATGACGATGACGTCAGGCAAGAATCTTTTGCGATACAAAAAAAGTGTTGCAACGCGGTCGGCTACTCTTATTCCGATTAACGTATTAAGTTTTCAACACCTGCGAAACTTAATAACTGTTTAGCAAGCTTATTTAGCATTCACAGAACGTCTACAACTGTAGAAACTGTAACAGAATACACGCAAAATCAATGCAAACACAAAGTTTTCCAAGTTGAAGTTGATTTTAAGCTTTATTTATTTTTGACACAATCTCGGGTAAGAAAGATTTTTTTTATATGTTTGTCCAAAGAGAGAAGGAATGGAAATTTGTTCAACCATTGCACAATTGGGATGTTTGATGTTTGTAGATGTTGTGGTGCTAATATTAAACTGGTATTTAATTTAGCTAGAATAATAAAAAAGGAGAGTTTATTTTACTTACCTGTTCATTTTTGGAAGTTATTTTTATAATTAATAATAATTATATCAACTGTAAAGTAAGTTGCAAACTTGATGAATGAATGAAATTGTTACCTTAAACACAAATTATAATTTATTTAATCAATAATATAATTTTATAACTTCAATATTTGCATTTCAGTGTGTCAGCTTGATAAATCTTTTCTGAGTGAGTCGATTAGAGAGTCGTTTATTGTTGATTAGTGGAAGTGAATTTTTCAAAAGGGAACAGAACCCCGTCTTTTTTAAAAAATATTATAATATCCTATATTGAGTTGATATTTAATCTGCGCCACGATCAGGGTAACCCATAAAATATCTGGGTGAAACCTAATAAGATAAAATAAAATACACCCCAATATCTTTTCTTTTCCCAATCGGCTAACTCAGGTTTAATTCGATAGAGCATGAAATAGTTGAAATAACAAAATCTTATTGATTCTTATACCTGGAAGTAAAGAAAAACTTACAATGAAGACTTCCGCAACTGGACAACAGCAAGCTAAACTCTAAATATGTAAAGAAAAAGAAATGGATGATGGTACACACATCAAATAAACACATAGATAAATTGAAAACACAGTCTTAATTTTATTAATGAAATAAAAGAAATTCAAATTCAAAGAAAAATAAAAGGAAATTATTTAAAAAGAGAACAATAAAGTAAAATAGGAAATTCTTTCCTAAGCTTGCTCAAGTGTTTTAATTAGTCGTTAATAATCTGACATAGGGCTATAACAGTTCTCCACTTGAACAAACTAACATCAATCAATGTACTCAAATGAAAATATTTACAAATTTTTAAATAAATTTAATTTATGATAATTAACCCTTTATAGGGCAAGAGACATATATTATTAAATATGCAATTTTGAGTTCAAAAACGGGTTGCTAGAAGGTAAAAGCATAACTTACCATGAACTAAAAAAGATTTTTTTGTAATTAGATCGGTACATATAAGTACCACAGTGCACTGCGATGATATTTTTGTGGTACATATTGATACCACAAATCGTTAGATAAAAGAATTACACGTATATTTTCATGGTACATATTTGTACCATAAGTAAAATAAACAATCTTATCAAAACCCAGTTTATTCAGTAGAATAATACAAACCAAAATCTATGTATACTTATACCTCCTACATAAATGGTATCACTAGAAGAAATATTACAACATGTAAGTATAGATATCACATTATTACTAATGTATAAAAACTATTTTATAATACTTAAGTAAAGGAAAACTAAACATAATTCAGTTCAGAAGAAAATAATCAGTCATTTATTCCGCTACTTTATAAATAAAAACCTAATAAGTAATTTTGCGGATACTTTTCATGTTTCTTATTCGACAAATCAAAAAGTTTAACGTTTTCCATCTGAAAAAAGTCATAATACTTCAAAAATAAATATTGCTACAGGAGTTTTGAGGTACATACTTGTACCACCACTTTTTAGGGCTTTTTATTTTCCTTGCCGCAAACATTATACAACAAAACAAATAACAGAGTGAAATTATCATATAATGCGAAATCATTTGTAAAGAAATTAAATCCGAACAGGTAATATTAAGTTTGCAAATGAAATTCAAAGAAACCACTGAAATTTAGCGATTCTAACCTTACATTTACTAATTGTTAAAATTTGGTGAAATTAATTAATTTAATATCAACTTTAATTGTTCAAACAATATCTAAAGTTATTTCGCGTCAACCTAAACAGTTAAAACAATTTGTGATATTATAATACCAGAAAAAAACACAACATTCCTTGCACAAATAATTAGACGTTCGGTGGTACACATGGATACCACTAAATCAAATTTATACCGTTGTCGGCGCGCAATTCAATTTATGGTATATCTTTCTACCACTATCCATTCAGAGCAAGTGTATAATCCGTAAGGATCATATTTAATGTTTATATAATGGCGTAGACGCCTGTAAGTGCACGTGGTACATATTTGTACCAGTGTCCTATAAAGGGTTAAATTTTAATAAAGAAATTTAAATTGTTTTATTCATAAGAATTTAATTATTTAAAAACCTTTAAGGTTAGAAAAATGAATTCTGAAATTATTCAGATTGTCTTTATAATTTTTGTTTTTGAAAAATTAAATCAAAACCTTTTATTTTGACCAACCTTGTCTATAAAGTAAATGAGATCCAGTCCAATATTATTTTATATTGGCACTACTGCATTCAAATTTGTCAGATGATTTTATAAACGTAAATACGTCGATTATTTAATTCGATAATGGAAATAAATCTTCTTAATGAAATATAATATAGTTAAATACAAAGATTAGTTCAAGTTTCACAAGTTTTATTAATATCTTAACCTGACAATATTGTTTCGACACTTTATGTCATTATCAAAGGTAGATAAGATTGATAAAAAAACACTTGTTTATGAAACGATCACATTTTGATAAAGAAATTTCAATCATCAAACAATTAGCACATGCAAACCATTATAACCATAACATGATTGACACTTTAATTCAACAAAAAGATTATAGGTTAGCTATCAAAAGAATATTTCCAATTGACACTCAAATACAAGACACAAACTACATATCAATACCATACTTTGGCAAGGTATCAGAACAAATTGCAACTATAATAAGAAAAACCACCAGTTACAAAATAACCTATAAAACTAACACCAACACTTTTTCATTTTTATTCAATGCTAAAGACAAAACACAAGATATCATGAAATCCGGTATTTATCGTTTGAATTGTTCTTTTTGTAACTCGGTTTATATTGGACAAACACTTTACACTCCTTTATTAGAAGTGTTAGATATTTAATTTTTGTATGTATTGTACCTAGTTACCTATTTTCTGTATGTATTTATCCTTAGCAACGTGTTTGTTTATCAATCTTATCTACCTTTGATAATGACATAAAGTGTCGAAACAATATTGTCAGGTTGTAACGGTACATTTTCTATCGGCCTTAAGTACGTGAATTTCGCACGTATACTTATTAAAAAATCTAAAGTTCGGTCCTGTAAAACGGCACTTTACTTCTAGCTAAAATTCTGCCGTAAGAATATATTTACAACAAATATTTTAAACGATTGTTTTTAAATTTCTACAAATTTAATGGGTGCTGAGGCAATAAATAATATTTTTAGAATTTTGTTTGCTCCCAGGTAATAATGGTTGCGTGCTAAAAGAACTTAAAAGACCTTGATAAAATATAAAACGTATTCAAGCCACCTCGCTTTATAAAAATATTTTCGTCTGTATTCTGGGAATGTGTTAGCAGGGGATCAATTTCTCTTTTGTTCAAGAAGAAAGAAATTTAACTTGCTTTTTGCGTATTAGCTTCGAAAAACTGCACTACCAGCGGGTTCCCGCCTTTCTTGCTTCGGGCTCTACTTCTGTTCGTTAGGTCGAGATTGACGCGTGAATGCTAGTAAAAGCCTCCTTATTTGTCAAAGAAATATAGTTACTCCGCGGATGATAAGGGTCGCACATGTTAACATCTTTCGCGCTGTTATAGGGTAGCGTCGCTGGCTTGCTTCCCGCTTGAGCTTCGAGTCAGACCACTTTCCGTTTGATCCTGTAGTAAAGAGGGTCGATATTAGTGAGCTTTCGAACCTTCCCTGAGAAGAGTCAATCGATTCTGGGATCGAGTTTATCGTATTATGATTTAGCGTTAATTATTTAGAATTAATGCAATTTTTGAGCACAGTTCACGAGTAGTTTAGTTGTGATTTGCCGTGAAAATGAATTTTTGAAGTTATTTGGTTTTTGATAAATTCCGTTTGAGAAGATTTACTAATGCAGTTTCGTTAATAATCATTTATAGTTGGTTTTATTGTAATAAACCGTTTAAAAACAATTACGTCCTTCTGCCTGAGCTAAAAAATAGTGTATATTTGTTATTAAAAATTACGTAAACTGGTTAATAGTTTAAAAGATATAACCTTTATTCCTTGTGAATAAATTCTAAACAATAAACAATTATAAAATAGGATTGTTTAAACTGTGTTTAACAAAGATTGGTGCAGAAATCGTATGGATGATTGACTATTTTTATCACAAAAATGTATTTCTTTGGACCTGCTACTGTCAAACTGCAATTTAAAACCACCTAGAATCAACCACGGTTCTTTCCAAGAGAGGCTTTTCCAATGTCTAGCTGACCAGCACGGTTTGCTTTGTAAGGCAAATAAACAAAGGTTTCAGGTACTGTATTTTAAGAACTATTTATTATTGTAATTTTTGTTGACGGATTTTTTTGCACAAGTAAATTTTGTTGTTCCTTCAATATGAGAGCTCTCTAGTGGTATTAATTTTAATCCGTCACCAGTAGTGGAATTTAAATCCATAAATTTCTGTAATATTTAATTAGATTTACTTCAGTATTAATTGATAGATATTTGTTTGTCAAATTTCTCAAAGGATTCTTTATTCAAATAAATTCTTGAGTTTAAATAATGTTGGAATACTTTATGTTTAATAAATCTGGATATTTCTCTGATCTAGTTGAGTTTTTGGGATAAATTTATACTTATTAAAATTCTAATACTTTTTATTCTGGGTAAATATTTAAATTACATAATAATTCTGAAGTAGTTGACGACTATTTACTAAATGCTTAATCTTAAGTTTAATAAAATTATATTGTTTATGTTTTTTATATGTTTGATTATTTTTACATGTCTGATCATTTTTATGCATTTACTATTCAATAAATATGTTTTTAGTTTATACCAAGGATCTAAACGGAACCATACAATTATGAATGTCTTGTTCAAATTTTATTTTAAAATTTTCCAATCATCACTAAAATTTTGTTGTCTAAAACCTATTATATTTAATTCATTTTCTAATTAATGAATTTAATATCTATTTAGGCTTAATTAAACATCAATATTAAGCTTCATAGTCAGATGGCGCCCTTTTAGAGTTTTTATCTGTGTTCTAAACCTTTATCTACTCCTTTTCACAAAATAAGACAACTGCAGAACCAATACCTGCGACCTGAATATTAAAATTTGTAAGATAGAGCTAAATCTCAAGCTGTGGCAATTATTTTGAGCATCAATGATAAAGTAAGCATGATAAATTTTTATTGTTGATTTTGTGTGATAATAGCTTTATTTTATTGTAGCCCAATCTCGGGACATTGTCTTTTTGAACGTAACAATTGGCGCCCATCGCGGGGCATCATTTTGTTTACAGTTTTGGAATGTTACAAGGTTAAGATATTAATAAAACTTGTGAAACTTTAACTAATCTTTGTATACATATTATATTTCATGATTATGGAGTTCCACAAAGTAAGGCTGGAGACAGTAGACGAAATTTTCTTAAATTTATTTTAAAATAACTCGTTCACAATTCCATATAATTGTTGATAACAAATAAATCTTCTTTCGATTTTAAAATGTTCAGGTAAATTATTTTTTAAACTTTGTTGAATTTTCTTTTTTTGACAAACCATATGATTACTACATAACCCTACTTATTTTTCAGATTTTGGGTCTCGAGCCGAGCGTGGATTCACCAAGTGCTTTTTAACGACTGAATTTGTTAATTTTAGCTGGGGTTTATATATGATTTGCCGAAACAAATAAAAATTCTGTCAATTTTTCCAAACAACCGCCTCGCGAATATTTTATATGACGTCACTATTCATACATAGCTGATTATAATTAACACAGATCTTAATTCTACAAAGATAGGATTGCAGCTGGCAGAATAACGATTAAAGCAATATAAGATACTCATATTCCAAAGTCTACCATAAATTAGAAAATTGACAAAAACGATTGACGATGAACAAATCTCATTAGGACCTAATTATACACACAACTCAATAAATCCAGCTTTCTCCTTTACAAAATGAATACATAATTACACAATATAACTGATACATATAAAATTTACACAAGAACATCTTTACAATAGAAGAAAAACATACATAAAAATTCCTCCCTACGATCTGATAAACCCAACGATGCTTCTACAAGATCCATCTTCTACATCAACTCATATGAAGTCAAATTATAGTCAACTTGTTCAGCTTACAGTCCTCCAAGTGTTCGCATTGAAACAATGGCGAGAAAAATTGTATAAGAATCAATATTTGTAAAACTTGAAGCATATCAGCAAAGCCGAAACCTTTATTACAATAAATACTCTGGATTACTATATAAGAGTTTGTAATTTTATTGTTCTAGATTAGTCATTACAAGATTGACCTAATTTACATATTTTTAGTTAAATATCAGCCCGAAACTGAGTCAGTCTCATGGAAAACAGAAAAATCTTCCCTACGTTAATGATCGTAGACCTTAAATTTAACTAGGAAAATTAAATCTTCCGGACAAATGGAAAAACCATCCTAATATGTGACTTGGGTTTCATAAAACATGTATTATCATGAAACAATCTAAATGATTGATATCCTTTTTAAAAATCAGACTTTTTACACATAAAAATTGAGGTTACGTTTGCATGGGATTTTATCTTTCTTGATTTCTATTTTAAAAATTGATGAATCTATCTGTGACCTAACATGTAGCATTTAGATTAATTAGACCTAACATCCTAGCATGTCTATCCTTCATTTTATTTTATTGCATGAAATAATTATTTTTACGTTTACGATCATATCGTCTAATAAATTTTCAATGAGATGAATTCTAGACATCTCAATATATTAATAATAATTCGTATATAAAAGTGTTTAAATATTACAAGTCTTATCGTAATATAAGAATATAATATTGTAAGTCCTGTTTGGAAGTCTCAAGGGAATGTTGTGGTTCATTTTTAATGGAGTATCCTTGGGACTCTTATTATATATAGATACTGTTTATAGAGAAGAAAGTATCTATTTTTTTTTTGAAAAAATTTGAAAATGTCGGAAGCTAATGGTAATGTTGCACTCCAATTGTTGATGTCAAACTTTCCTAATTTCGAAAGGAGTCTATTTCTAATGCTTAATAACAAGGTATGTTAAAAACTCTAAAGGTTAGTTAAATATAGTTATTAATAATACTATAATATTGTTATTGTTTGTGTTCAGTCAAGGCAATGGCAACATACATTGTTTAAGATCATTAAATTGAAGCCCGGATATTTTTTCAAGACTTATCGGTTTATGGGTTACTAGTTTTAAATGTTAATAGCTTGTCTGCATTTTTTAAAAAGACCACCAAAAAGGATTTTGTAATGCTTAAAATAGTAATTATAACATCTTGTTTTTTAACCTGTCTCCAAAACAAAATAGTACCTATTAAATCAAAATATTAGTAAATTGCCTTACAAAGCAGTTTGATAAATGCTTGGGAAAAACGTTCCCACTGTCATAGTGATATTAACCTAGCAGATTTATGAATACTTTTTTATTTTTACAAGACGACACAATCAATTACAATAGCTTTTTATTCATTATTCATTATGCGCTTTATTATAATAGATTTCTTAACATAACTGTCAATAAACAGCAACATAAATCAATCTTCCTTTATTCTAATTTAGTTTTTACTACAAAATCTTCCGCAAATACAAGATCATAAAACACAATAAACATTAATTAATTAATCATTCCGCCTTTAATGAAGAACACCTACATTTCTAATTAACATAAAGTTTTGGCACATTTTAGTGTTTGTCGGCAGTAAGAACTTTTGTTATACATCGCTACCGGTACCAAAAGTTTTGCTGTGCAACGTCCAAATTAATCTAAATAGTTATGATCTAAATACGAATAACCAGTTGATTAAAATAACAAATTATCTCTAGAGTCATCCGGCGACCTTGTGCAAATGTCTCCGGCTTCTAGAAACTAGATGATTTACATAAAAGAAATTAGAAAATGTAAGAAAAAAAGAAGGATCTGATATAATTCAAAGTGTTACCCGGATAGAGCTTTGGAAAAACAAAATTAAAATTCTGTTGATCATTCATGTATTTATAGTAAAACATTGGTTTAATGGCAATCGATTGAAAGAGGTGTTAAAGAAGTTGTAAAGATATTAATGTTAAATGTTAGGATATTTAAATTCGACACGTATGATTATTAATTATTTAGGATTTTTTGATTTTGGGTTTTTAAGCTTGACAGAAAAAGTTTAAAGTAGCCATATTTTTATTCCGTGGTGCAAACTAAAATAAGCACTTTTGAAAATCAAATAAATTATATAATTCCTTCACATTACCTTACCTTCAGTAAAATAGTTGGAGGGTTCAGTCCTCTCAAAATTGAAATCGGAAAATAACAAGTTTTATATAAAAGATAATTTGCAATAGAAGAATGGAAATTTTGGTTTGCGAACCATTGTCTTTAAATATGTATGGGAAATATCGGAATCCAACAACTTATGACGTCATGTTAAACCTTGGATGTTTAGCAACAAAAATGCAGCTTACGAATTTTAGTTTTACTCCAAATAAGTTTTAGAAACTCCATCAATCAAATAATACTATGTTTATATCATTACATTGGATTCGAACACAAGTAGTTGTTTATATCACATTTTATAAAAGGAGCAGGTATTAGAATATATTAGAATTAAACAGAATAAATAGGTTGAAATGTTTGTTGATCACCACTGGGTTGGCATTAACATTAATCAACTTTTGTCTGTAACTTTTTCTACTTTAATTATATTCTTGCGGTTTATAAATAAATAAAAAAAAACAAATACGTTTTCCAATACTACCTCATAATTATTAATTTATACCCTAATTATTTATTTTCTAAATAACCATTTTTGCTTGTTTTCTTCTTATTATCACCTAGGTAATTCTTCTTTCTCTTTCTCCTAGTAATCTGAATTTCTCACCCTTTATCTAAAGAAAAGAACACAATCATCACCCAATATCTCTTTCCTCATAAAACAGAACTCGTATAAGAAATATTTATTGGTTACAAAAATGAAAATAGATAGGGAAAGAATAACAGCGTTATTAAACAAAAATATTTTTTGATATAATTCAGAACCAAATAAAAATTTTAAAATTTATTATCTTCCTAGTTTAAGAGTTACGAATCTTGTTTCAACTTCTACATTGCACTTGGTTTGATTATTGCAAGCATTCAATTATTTCTCTTTTAGAGAAATTAAGATTTATACAACTTGGTGCTCAGTGTAACACTGTATCCTAATAGTGGGGTACAGAGTTACAAGGAAAGGTTAACAATGTTAATGTTAATAAAACAACTTGAAATTGTTATATTCTTGCGTTGTACGTTCGAATTTATAAGTTGGATTAACTTCTGTATTCGTTTTACTTGTAATTTCCCCAATTGACAAAATTCTGTGTTTTATTGTAGCCTCTTCTTGCATTACTACAAAGTTTCCAACATCTATATCATTTGAATTGAATAATGTATCTTTGTCACTTAGATGCAACTTGGACTGATCACTGTCTGCACAAGTGTTACATAAATATTGTTACACCGAACCCCACTATCCACTGTAACACTGTACCCCAATCATCAAAAATCTATACTCGAATAGTTAATAAGGATACAAACAGTTTTGAGGTTAAGTTCGTGCTTCTCTGGCGCACATAAGCTTACTACTTATAAATAAACTTTTAATAATCTAGTTTTAATTAATTTAATCCTGAAGTAAATTGTATTTTACTTGAAATAATTACTTTTGATATTAAATATTATATTAAAATATACATACCTTAATTTCTTGAAAACCCATTAGTGTATATTAACCAAAATGCACCTACACTTGGTTAACACCAAAGTACTTCTAACATGAAAATATGAACAATGTTTAATATAAAGCAATCCTAAAAACATTAAGTGTAACACTGTAGTACGTGTAACACTGTTCTCCCTCTTCCCCTAATATATCATAAGGTCTTGTTGATTCTGGGTCCATAACCTGTTGAATATTACTAGTTTATTTAACCATTTAACTACTCTTAACGTTGTTTTATATTTACTAGCAAACAGTTAAAATACTGTATCACAAAGACATCTAACAACTTTTATTTAGAAAAACCTCTACTCACTATCTCCTTAGTTTCCAAGATTTTGTCAGTATGTTTATTGTACTATATAATTACTGTGTAAGTAAATTGCAAGTAATTTATAACCTTATAAGGTTTTGTTAGATCAATTATATGTTTTTTGTTAATTACTGTATCATTTATGTCAAATGGGTAATGCAACCAAGATGTTTCTCATTTTTTAAAACATAATGTAATGATAATCATATATAAGCTAGTTAAAAATAAAAAGGATACACCAAAGTTACCTACTTATAAAAATGTTACTTTATATATAATTTAACAGGAGAATTATTAACATACCGTATTTTAAATCTTCATAAATATTTGATGCATAGAAATTTTGTTCCTGTTCAAAAGGTTCCCTTATTAATATTTTGAAGCATCAAAGGTTTGCAGGAAACTAAAAGTTTATGAGGAATGTTTGGTGGGCATGGAGATTTAATCTCTGGTTGAAATAACGAATGCCTTTTAAATGTAATAAAATATCCTAGTAATATACTAGCTGTCAAGATGATTGAGTGATATAGAATAAGCTGTTTTTCAGAATTATTTATCTATTTATCTCACTTACCACAAGAAAAAACCCTTTAGAGTAATAATAAACATATTGTATCCCACTTAAAAATAAAGTTTGGGCATAAAAAATATTAAATTCTAGATTGTTTTGCTTATTTACCATTAGTTAATGATGACATCATGATAAATTTTACAGTTTAAACAATTTGAATTAAGTGAGGATTCCGTTGAAATTTACCGTACCGTTAAAATGTATATGCGTAGTGGTGTGCTTTGAGATTTTTGAATGCATTCAGCGGAAATTGTTTTTAATAATTGTGAAACTATTAAAACAATCGTAAGGAGATTTAAACAAACTCCTGTTGTGCAGTAGGTGTGTTATTAATTTAAATTCAGTGGTGACCCTTTCGAGTATTTTTGATATTCAGAAAAATGGTTGATTTTAAAAATCTTCAAGCAATGGAGAATTTCTTTTGGAGAATTTGGTGGCACCCATTTCTATTATATTGCAATAATTCGTATTTCTTCTTAAATCCAAAATCAGTTTTAATTACTGAAAGTCATATATAATGAATTTATTTCATTTGTTCCAAACAACATCAATGAGGGTTCTCTTTTGTTTATTCTAAATCAAAACAAATTACCGTTGAATAGGGTAGCGAAATCTATTGGTAATTATGATCATTATAATCTTTCTGTATTAAATAACTGTTAAAAAACATTTCCTATTTCTATTTATTTTACGCAACAATTATATATATATTTGTTGAAATAAAACGATAGGCACGATTTAATTGTCTTAATTTATTTTCTTTTTGATATCTAATAGGTAGATACTTTATTTTAGGATAATAAACTAATGCAAGTATTTTACAAAATAAACAGAACTACTCTACAGACTTTAAAGAATAGGAAAAGCAGAATTTATATTTTAAAAATGGGTTAGTAAAATTGCAATGACCTTATGTGATTTCCTTTTGTGAAGTTTAATAGAGTACAAACTGTCATCAAAAGCTCACTGTAAGTTCTTCATAAGTTGTAGAACTAAATAAAAGATTTTCCTCTCTTTTTAATTACTTTTGGCATTCAGGAAATCAAATTGAAATCACAGATGTTATTATTTTCCCACAATGGGAAGAAACCTCGTTTACATATCGGCAGCGTTGTACGGCAATGTATGTTTAGAATAAATAGATATATTTTTTAACAAAAAAATTAACTTTAGCCCGTTTTTTGGTATATTCTAACTCTAACCTCTTATTCAATAAAACATATTTAATATTTAAATGTTTTTTCTTTCTTTGTAATTACTTTACTTCAAGTATAAAGGATATGAAAATAATTTTCAAAAAGGACAGTGTTCTGTTTTCTTTTTAATAATTCAGTTCTTCTAACCAGCCATAAATGAAATTTTAAGTGATTCTCGCCACCAAAATGAGTACCCTCTATTAAGTTAATCATAAAAGAATTATCAACGTGTCAACTAAAGCATAACCTGACTCAAGTAAATATTGATACTTAATCATTTAATCAAATTAGCAACTTAGTTTACAGTTGACCTGATATTAATTAATTATAAAAACAATTTCCAACGGGATACAGGTAAGCAAAAGGAGTTCCCCTTTTCCAGGTACCAATTTCTAATATTAAACTATAGCACTTTATTTCAGCACTAAAGAAAATCACCAAATTTCTACTAGGATAATGGTTGGAGAAGATTTCAACTCTTTTCTTTTTTTGAAACCAGCTAATGAGACCTTAATTAGCGTGATAGCAACAAGCACTAGTAAAGCCTGAGATTTATTTTCCAATTAGTATCTGCAAACCCTATATAAATAATATGAGATTTAAATCTTGTTCTTTATTTACAGTTCAATTTCAAAAATATACTTGTACTTTTATGTTAAATACTATAAATACTATAATATTCAATACATTTTCTTTCAATTTAATAATATAATGACTTTTTGATCATTACAAAAATTATACGTTTTCATTCTTTAACAAGTTTTTCTGAACTAATTTTGTTTATAACCCTCCAAGGGAAACGTTTATTGTCCAACTTACCTTTCCAGACTACACCTTACAACCAATTAATCGTCTTAAAAGATAGTTGGATTTTCTCACCTGCGTAAGGTTGAAAACATTATTGACATGAGATCAAATCTTCACGATAACCATAATCATTCCTTGTTTATTGTTTCCAGCCTTACTTTGTGGAACTCCATAATCATGAAATAAATAAAGAGTAGTAAAAGTTTCACAGCTTCATTATTATTATTTATTTTATTTATTATTATTATTATTATTAGAACAAAATCACACAATGACTCCTCAAAATAATATTAAATTCCTACATTTTTGTAATAACAAACGCATATTAGACATTTTAGAAGCCTTTGAGATATACAAACATAAACTCAGGGTACCTTTAATGAATGAACAACTTGAGCTCAGTAATTCTCCGTTACTGGAAGTATTAGATATTTAATTCTGATTATTATTATTATTATTTTATCTAGTTACCTATGTTTGTATCTACCTTAGCGACGTGTTTGTTTATAATGATATTACCTTTGATAATGACAGCATAGCTGTCGAAACAATATTGTCAGGTTATATTTTAATAAAACTGTGAAACTTTTACTAATCTTTATTTATTTCATAATTATTCCTAACTTTATATTTAGAAATAATTGACTAATGTAACACAAATTTACAATTTCTTTTTCTTTTAGTGAAGTTGTCAAAACCTGGATGTACCAAATTATAAATATAGAAAACTTTAATAAGAAACAAAACTTTATATGAATAGTATAAAAGTTAACAATTAAATTATTTTGTTAAATCTACTTTTAAGAATGAACCCAATGTAATAAACTAAACGAATTACTCTAATGTATTATTGTATTTCATGAAGGCTGTGCTTGAATAAAACAATTTGAGAAAATATCATTACAGTAAATACTAAAGCGATGATGGTGGAGATCCTTTAAAAAATGATAGGAACAAACAAACTTCATAAATATTCTAAAATCCTTTAAGATTTTATTAATATTTTTAATCATAAATTATGATTTTATAAAAAAACATTAAAGTGCTTGTAGAGTTAATTTATTTTCACCTCATTCTGTATTCTACGGTGTATACTTTAAAAAATTGTTAACGCAACCTTCATATCCAGCATTACTGCAAAAATTACGACACTACTGTGTATGTACTTGACATATCTGTAACAATATTTAACTGTAATAGTTGGTATTTTATTTACCTGCACGTAGCTAATTCGTCAGATATAATATGTAGACATAATAAAATATTTATATATTTTGTCTAAGCAAAGTGTCTTCTTCTCTTTCTTTACTTTTTCTTATCCTTTGGTGGTGCTGGCTTTTCTGGTAGACTTTTGTTTGGTCCATAACCCAAGGGCTATTTTTTCTGCTTCTCTGGTCTTTCTTACTTTAGTGAATTTTATTTCTGTAACATGCCCTTCTAATATTAACCAGAGTTTCCCACCGCTTGTTCTGCACTGACTGAGACTATTACTTACGGAATTCTTCTGTGACTTGTTTTAGTTGATAATAAGCTGTACTGGATGGGATCATCATCCTGTAAAATTTAAAGTCTCGTTATTTTTCTCAATTTCCTTACTCGTCACGAGTAAATAACATTCTATAAATAATAATAAATAATGGGTATGATTGTTTGCGAGAGGTGGCCCAAGCCCCCAACTGATGTTCTGGACAGCTATCCATCCCGTGATCTGGCCTCTCCATTGTAGTATTTAGATTATTATTGAGATTGTCTCTTCTTGATCCGGGTGATTAAGCCAAAAACCCCGTTTTGTTTGCTAAGAAATAACCACAGTGAGTAAAGAATTCATGATTTTAGGTTAGACTGTTCTAGTTGGAGTAAGTTTGAGGTTGATCAAAATCTTAATTGTTCCCTGTAATTAGAGCTATTCAAATCCGAGTTCGTACACATTGGACGCCAGTCTTTTTGTCTTTGATGGTAGCTTCTAAAGCAACACGTATTTTTAAACCACGTAGAAAATCGATCCATTACCACATGGATGTCACTGATCAAGGTGTTTACTACGCAATTTTTAGTTTAGAATGTGGAAAAACATAAGGTTTATCTCTGTTCTGTGTTACTCTAACATCAACTATCAATCAACTTAACCAACTTCCTTTAAGGTAGCATACAAATCATAGAAATCATGTAAGACCCTTCTTGGTGGGTTTGATGCCATTCATTTTGGTTGCAACAAAAATTGTTTACCTTTATTCGCTGTATCAACTTTATCACTTGAATACTCTGAACAGAAGTTCTTTTTAGAATGATCTCACTTTTGATTTCATCAAATTTAGCTGTAGAGGCGTTTGATTTAAAGTTACTACCTACTCAAAGATTGTACCCCATACACTTCACTACATACACTCAACAATTAAATTAGTTAATTAATTACTGTCAAATTAAGTTAATTAGTCTTAGTTTAAAGTACTTTGAAGTCTAGACATAGGAATCGAATAGCAAAATACTGTGGTATATTTAACTATGTATCTATAGTCTTGTACCTATGTTTAAGGTAAAAGGATATCACAAATACGACACAAATAATTTTTAAATTGTTTATTAGTTAAATCGGAAATTTACAGGAATCATAGCCAAAACGTTTTAAAATTGATCTAGTCACTCTATTTAAACGTAATATCCCCCATAGTATCCAGCATATGGGTATCCAGAATATCCATAACCATATCCATAAGAGTAGGGGTAAGCGGCAGCAGCAAGGAATTGTGGCTTTGGTTCTGGGGCAGCTCTGGGATCAGCCATGCTGACGGCGAAGAGGACAGCGAGTACGAGGATGCACTGTAAAGAAAAAATAATATTAAGAAACCTACCCCGATATATTGTTCATGTAAATCTGATTAGATTAATTAAATTAGAGAACTTACCAATTTGAACATTTTAATGGTGGTTTATTGAATGCTTACTGAAGTAAACTATGTTTGAAATTACAACAATCGGAGTTTATATACCCCCCAAATTATTTTAATTTCGAGGACGTGCCTCCTTCCGTGTGAAATAATAATGGGTATAGTTAACTGCAAAAAAAGGTGGTATTATGCACCTGATCGTGTTACGTTTGAACTAATCTGCATGTGATCTACTTTTGAATAATGATTTAATTATTCAAGACCAGAAGAGTTCTTAATCATTGTGTGGTTATCTAAATGCCAAGATAGTTGTCTGAACTTGTTTTTGATTAATTCTATTCAATTATTTATTAGTGAATTTAACAATTACAATATCATGGGCCTTTATTTAGAAATTAGTTTTTTTTACATTAAGAAGATTTTAGTTACACAATCCGATGTCAATAGTGTGTCAATAAGTAAATTATGTATTAGGAGAATCATTTATTTTTTAAAGCACATACCTTATGATTGCTTAATTTTGTTCGTGTTAAATGTCATAATCACGACATAACGTACATAATAAACAGATAATACAAGTTCGCAGTTATGCTACGTGTTATGAATCCAATTACAATGGCAACAAAATCTGATATGAAGACTAACTTTTAATTTGTATTTAAGTATGTATTGCAAACTTGTGCGTTGACGAGGGTTGCTTGCAATTATTGTTGGATAGAAATATTTAGTACTACATTAATTATTTTACGCTAAAGTTAGTGTAAAAAAAGTTTTTCAGCAATTTTGATTATTAACATTTTACAGAGAATATTGTTACAATAATCTCATATTAAAATGCTATAAGCTGGAGGCAAATTGAAAAATGAATATCATCTAATTGAATATTCCAGTCTTTGTTTACATAGAGAGCAACTTTGCTTTGTTTCATAAACTGCTTCATATACTCTTTTTGTGGCTTACTATTATTAATTGTTATGTTTTTAAACTATTAGAAGAGACTATTAGAGTTCTACTGGTTATAGACAAGCATTACATTGCCTTGAGACGTACGGTTTTACTTGAATCGTAGAAAAAAATTTATTTTTAGGATTAAACATTCTCACTCTAACAGCCTCCGTTTAAACTTGGCGTAAGCAATACTAGAAATAAAAGAAACAGGATGCAAGAGAAACAGTAAAAGATTTATTCAAAAATAAAATAATAAACAGTAAACAAAAGGTAAACATCATAAACAAAGAATCAAATTAAAATTATATTAGATCACACAAAAATCAGTTTGTAATTGTTTCACAAATAGCCCCTATCAATATAAACAGTAATTTAATATTAAGATTAATTACTCAGTTCTTATAATACTGAAATCAATCTTTTAAAGTCAATTAAGTTTGAAACTAATAATCAGTATTTTATAATGAATTAAAGTTATTATAAAGCTAAACAGAAAATTATATTATTTACGATTTTTGCAGAAAAGGTAATTTTGAAATAAATCTGAATGCTGTGTAAACACAACAAATATGACCAAATCAAAAATATTTAATACATAACCTAAAAAGAAAACTAAAGAATTACTTTGATTAAGATTAAAAGATTAGCAATAATTTTGTGTCTAGAAGCATGTTGTGTATCTCTGTCTTTCTGATGTACTACTTATTTATATTGGACTCGACATACATTTGTTTATGTTTTAGATGCGACTACAAGGGTAAGGAAAACTTAACATTCTAAAAGGAAACATTTAGTACGGAGAACAATGATGTAGTGATGTTCGTATAACGTAAAAATGTAGCGTAAAACAAAAAGCCTAAAAAGAGAATTTTGCGTTAACTCAAAATTATCACCATAAACTATAGCATACTGAAATAACTAGGTGGTATTATCGGCTTGAACAAAGAGGCAAGGATCGGTAGAAATTACTTCTTATATTTATACACATAAGGTATTGTTAGAAATAACCATAATGAATTAATTAATTTAGAAATACATCGCAATCAAATTGGATTATTTTCTTTTGCGATGTTTAAAAAAAGAGCGACAAGCTGAATTTACCAATGAAGAATCTTAAACTAAAATATAAACAAATAAGAAATAACTAATAATATGTCTGCTTAAAAACATGACCAAATTAGGAGTGACAAGTAGGCAATATCACAATAGGGAAAAGCCTTTTTAGGATAAGATTTTTTAAGTTAAAGACTAAAGTGAACACAAACTGGGAAAAAGCAAAAATTGCCAAAAACAGCATTCCCCTTTGAAATCGCATTTGCAGTGTCGGCGTTCATATATAAAACAACAAAACTAAAATTCCTGGAGGAACTGTAATCGTTTTTAAAGGTTTTTTTTTGAGTTCGTTTAACATCTACTAATATCATCTAGTCTGGAATACTTACATCCTTCACTTCTTGGTTCGTCTACAAAAGTAGTGCCTATTATTGAGTCAGCGAATTTGCAAAAAGCAGTAAACATTTGCTTACGATAATAATGTTTACACAAAATTTAGTTGCTTAGTAGGGAAGTCGTTGTGAAGTGTATTGCAACAGCATTTCTAAAAGATCCAAAAAGGTAAATACAAAAACAAAAGTATTTGATAGGGCCGGCGGTGGACGAGTTCTGTCAGTGCATCACTCGTGTTCCAAGAGTCGTGGGTTAAACTGTTGGTTGTAGTGCAGGCGTGAAGTAAAAAAAATAAATAAAAGTATTTAATAAGCTATTATTCTAAAATTAAAATATACAATTTTTATCAAGTTTAGAACATATAAAATCTTACCTAGTTTTAATTAAAAGATGAGATTATAATCTCATTTATAAAAACTAGTTTCCTCATTCCCTGTTATATAACTAAGGCATTTATATGTCACTATAGTAATCCACTGGCAAATGGCGCTAAATTATTTGATTTTAAACTATTATAATTTTGTGTCTTTCACTTTTTTGGTATGCAATTAATTAGTTAGTTTTATGATAACATTGATAACCGTCTCTATTTTAACATAAATTAAAGATCCGCAGAATTTCGATTATTCCATAACCAGAAACGAGCAAAATAGTAAAGCACAAAACCACATTCAGTATGGAGCTTAAAGTTTTATTCATTACTACTTATTAATAATAATATGCACATCGAATTGAAATTGCTTTAAAATGTGACGTCTCGATTACATTTGCGGTATAAACTAAATGTAATTCGATGTTTCTCTTCATAGTCGAGAAAAAAAACAAAGACGCAATGTTTTTTTTTGAACTTTCTGCCTTGAAAGAAATAAATATTCAGCGGTGTGGTTACAATTTAAATGTATATAATTCAATATTGTCATAATAAATTTTACCTTATCGAATTCCACAAGAAGTATTAAAGTAACGCCAATGAAAATGACGTCAAAGAAGGATTTTCGTTGCAAGACCAACTATTTTGCTCGTCTCTGTCTATAATATAAAATTTAAAAAAAAACGTAAATATTTGTAACAAAATAATAGTCACAGAAAGTACATAAACAAATAAATGAAATAATAATGTCAAAATTATGCTTCTTAAATCAAAATTATGCGTGTACCCGGTACAATAATCAAAAATAATTTAAAATAAATAAATTATTTAGTAGTAAATACGCATCGGCATTCTTTACACTAAAGCAAATCAAACATGCCAACAAAGGCCGAGGTACTAAATAAGAGATACGCTCAAAAGTTATTAAACTAAAGGACACAATTAATAAAAATCAGGAACGTTCCTTTACATTACGAATGTAAAAATGTTGATTGTCAATTAAAACCTAATGAAATTTAAATTCAATTACCTAATATTCGTTTGTAAAAATTTACATATCTGCAAATTTGGAAAATTTGGAATTACTCAAATTAACATGCCGAAATCAAAGTTACTAGCTGAAGGTTAAACAATTACTACGACATTAATTAACAAATTATCAATCTTAAAAGGTATACTTTTTTATCTTCTTGATATTTGTTTCCTCAGGATCTCCGATGGCCTTAGCAGCAATTGATAGCTTCCAAAGTTGCAAATCATGACACAATCTCAATCAGGTGTTTAAACCACGTGCTAATAAAACCCTAGAAAAGATGCAAAAAGAATCTTAAGCAAAATAACGAGACTTCCCCATATACTTAGTTTAGAGTTAATTCCTAACAAAAGAATACAATAAAACTGCCAGCTGTCAAGCAAAATGGTTCTCAAAGATAATAAAAAGAAATAAGACAGAACAGAATTAACTATCAAAGCATTCACCCTTGCCGGTCAATCTAGGCTAATAAAGTAGATTTTTACCTAAAAGAAAGACATTCATCTGAGTCAAAGTGCCAAACAGCACCAGCAATAACTGGAAAAACTTTTAGAGCTCTTCGTGCACAAGTCCCTATAAAGGTGCAAAGAAAACTTGAAACAGAACCAAAGCCAGCTTTATGAAAAATCCTAATTGCTGAAACTACTTGCCTTAGAATTCTACCAGAGAGGGAATAGTACAAAACTCGTTAACCAAATTTTGAATTAACAAAATAGAAAATGTATACGGGATTCAATCAAAATAAAAATGTAACAACTTTTGATTTTGACATCTGCCACTCGTACCTGTTCGTCATATCTAAAATATTTTTGTTAGTATACACAGTAGTCAATTATTCCTCGATAACTTGTCTATTATTAATTATTACCTTCAAAGATTTCGTTTGTTCAAACCATTCTGTGCTATTTATTAAAGTTGATAAATGTTTTCGTATCCATCTACACACTTCAAAACTTCTCTGTATACATAAACATGTATGTATTACGATATTCAAAGTCTTAATCAAAAATTGGTTAGGTGTCACTCTTTTAAGATTTTCAGAACTAGATGATGAAAAAACGATTTTACTTACAAACAGCTGCATTCTACCATAAGATAATATCTGACAAGCAGCCTCCCTATTTATACAATAAAATTAGGTACAGGACAGATGTGCACAATATAAATCTGCGCCATAGAGGTCTGTTGACCATCCCCAGACATAATACTACTTTTTATCAACGTTCGTTTACTTATACTATCGCAAACATTTATAATGAGATACCCTTTTCCATTAAAACGCTTACTATTAAACAATTTAAAAAAGCTTTGTTCAAAAAATTACTATTAACCAATTGATATACCAGCTCGTAAATAGTCTATGTAATTCATTCTTTGTAAGATATTTTTATATATGTATACTGATATATATATACTATAGTTTTTCTATTTATCTTATTTTGTGTTCTGTATGGATTGTATTATCTGTGTAATCTTGCTATTTTTTTTGTTCTTGTACTCCAAGGGGATGATGGAAGAGCAGCTTATGCTGAATCATCTCCTTGTGATTCTGTAAAATTACTATTCAGAATAAATATTATATTATTATTATTATTATTATGATACCTAGGTTCATGGTTGGCTGTTCACAATTAAATAAACCAGCAAATCGTCTTTTTTACTTATTTTTAGATCGGCATTATTTGTCGTTAGATGAATATTTCTCAAGACCACTATAAACAAGCGCTCTTGTTATAGATGATACGTGTGAATTTGTGTATTTTTCTCAGTTAGGGATTGGATGATTTTAGTGTAGTTTTCAGCTAATTTAATTTGAACTTTTACTTCATCGTTTTGTAGGGTTTTTAATGTATAGTCAACTTTAGCTAATTTCATTAATAGGGGTTTTATTTAGAATCGCACCTACTACCGATGTTTATACTTAAAACCTAATAGTTTCGTCCAAAGAAATCCCGATGACGTCATATTTGACACCAGCACATATTCTAAAATCCATTTTAGTAATGATTTGGTAAGCATGCCCGAATGATTTCAAGTAAACTGTTAAACGTGACAGAACCCGCGAATTGATTCTATCTCCGTTATTATGCGTTTTAGATCTGTGGTGCCTTCAGACTTTTTTATTCACAATCGCACCTGCTATCGATATTTATGCTTAAAACTTATTGGTTCCATTTAAAAAAATCTCGATGACGTTATATCTGGTACCAGTACATCTAAAATGGGTTCTAATACTGATTTCATAAAATAATGGTAAATATACAAAGTTCTTATAATTCCATTGCTGTAGCCAGAATCTTGCCGGAATGATTGAATGTAGACTGTTAAACGAGACAGAACCCGTTAATTGGTTCTAGCTCCATTCTTATGCGTTTTAGACCTGTGGTGTCTTTAATACTTTTGTATTCAGAATCGCACCTAGTAGCGTGTTAAAAATTCGAGACTCATTTTAATACATTTGAAACTGTATGTATTGTAAATAGTCTTAGTACAGCCTTGTATAAATATATAAATATATTTTTGTTAGTTTAAAATTGCAGACCTTATTCCGAACCTAATAATGTTTTTCGTTAACAGAAAAGGCTGCCTAGGCGCTCTCACGTATAGGAATCTATTTTTTTGTAATGAAAATACTAAGAATTATTTTCTAAATAAAATGACATGTAAAAATGCATTTAAGCTAAATTTATTTATCCTATACGTGTTTATTTTCGTTTCTGTTGAATAGATTCTTCGAAAATATACATACAAAAAATAGTCTGCAATATTCTATTAAATTATAGATTTCAATTCTGGTTGCTGTAAATGCTCGTCGAATATTCCAGAAGGATTTCTTCTGATTGACGTGAAATCTGTCATCTTGGTGCCTGATAGGATGTTTATATATTTTCCTCAGTTAGTTTAAAATAAGTGGAGATAGTTTTGCATCCCCAACTAGTCAGTTAGTCTCAGACAAGGGTCAGTAAAAGACAAGAGCCAATCGCAGTAAGTCTTGGATCAATCGCACCAAGCCGACGCGAGGTTGTTACGGGCCGCCAAGTAAAATTTGGGTTTTCCCGTTCCGCTTACCGAAATGAAATTACAGGGCTTTAGATTAATGTTTAATACTTTGTTCTAGTAAAATTAATAAGTAATGCAGTGTGTCGTTAGTTTATGATATGTGAAGTTTATTCAATTGGGAATTGAAATTTATAGTTTAGCAATACGTATTAACGGTGCAACAATTAATACAGTGCGTCGTTAATCAACGATTTATGATGGGAAATCAATAATAAGTTGAATTCGTACGCTGATAATCGTCAGCTCGCTTTGTCCTTTGCAATAAATATATTGTGAGCGTGCATATTTTGTACCAGATACTACAGTGTTAAAAAATGCAACCTTTTGGCAATCAGATTTGTGTTAACAATACAAAACTTGTACACGAATGACTTTACTATTGGAATTATATGAGTTTAAAACTTTTATTATTGAAAGGCAATGGCTTAATTATTAAAGACATTATTCCAGCAAACTTCCTGAATTCAGTTACTATCTTTAGCATTTTTACCAGGATTGACGATTTTACTTTCAGCGAAAAGGGTGAGGTAATTTCTACCTAAAGTTAAGTGAAAATAACAAAAAAAAACAATATAGTGTTGTGAATTTCATGTGTTTAAAAAGGTTTTACAATCTATTTCGGATTAGGTGATGGACATCATTTTTCAAGTAAGTTGTTTTAGTTACTAAGATGTTTATACTTATCTATGACACTAAAACTGTTATGACCGATTAATCTTCATAGTAAAGGGGATCCCTCTTATTATATTAAATAAATTATGGTCCTATTGTTTTATAAAAACAATATATTTTATTTAGGATTAAATGAGAATTAAAACTGGTTATGATTGTGATAATGTTGGCTCAAGCACATGTTGCAGTGATTAAATAGTGGATCCTGATCAAGTATTGTAATGACTTTATATCAAGTAAATGGTGCCCATATTCCTTATGATTTCTAAAACCTTATTTTTTATTTACCATCTACAAGCTTAAGAAACCACTACCTATCCCCTGAATGATAATTTGTCAACAAAAACTGATCTCTCGCCGATGCATCAATACAGTAAGTATCGTTCTTGGTTTTAAGTAACTTCAGTAAATATTCAGTATTTTGAATTTAGAATAATTTTTATGCGTTCGTTACCATTGAAAGTGCATCGTGGGGCTCTATTTTGCATTTGCTACAATTGACGCCTGATTGTGGTGGATTTGTTTTCAGTATTTTTAGTTAGTTACAATTAGCGCCCATGTGCGGAACTTTTTGTTAGCGTAATTTTAATACGTTACAACGTGCTATCGATGTTCATACTTGAAACCTATCAAAGTGAGACGACCCCTATATTATAAAAAATTGAATTAAAATGAAATTTATTATAGTTTCTAGTATTCTATATATTTTCAAACAAAAACACTTTAGTCCGTCTTGGACAAAGAAAATGACTTATGTCCTCTTAAGTTTTGGTGTTTTGAGGTAAATTTGAAACTGCTGATTTTTGAAAATAAGGCTAATGATCAATTGTTTATTTTTTTATAAATTTATAATCCTTAAATCTCGGTTCCACTATGTATCATAATTATCATAATTGACAGTTTTCTTGAATTCTTGAAAATTACATAAATTGGCCAAAACGTGTTTTAAAAGTCTGCTCATCACATGTTTTAAAATGATCTAGTAGGTTCTAATAATGATTTCGTAAACTAGAGTGGTAGGTACTTGAATAATTTTATTTTTAGAATTGCACCTGCCATCGACTTTCATACTTAAAACCTAATGGTTTCATTTAAAGAAATCCCGACGACGTCATATCCGGTACCAGCACATGCTCTAAAATGGGTTCTAATACTGACTTCGTAAACTAAAGGTCTAAATATACAAAGTTCTCTTAATTTTATTGCTGTAGCCAGAAGCTTGCCCAAATGATCGCGTGTACACTGTTAAACGGGACAGATCCCGTTAATAGGTTCTATCTCCATTATTATCCATTTTAGACCTGTTGTACCTCAATACTTTTCCATTCAGAATCACACCTGCTATCGATGGTTATAGTTAAAATCTAATAGTTCCATTTAAAGAAATCTTGATGACATCATGTATGGTACCAACCAGCACATGTTCTAAAATAGATTCTAATACTGATTTTGTAAAGTAGAGGCCGAAGCATACTAAGTTATTTTAATTATTTCATTGCTGTAGGCAGCAGCTTGCCCGAATGAGTGTAGACTGTTAAACAGGACACCCTATATAAAAATTGTTTGGTAACGATTATCGAGCTACAACACTTTTCAAACTGAGCATGCCGTGAACATTTACTATTTTATAGTTAGATAGCGAATATAAATGAATATTTTCTACAATATTAGGAGCAAACGTTTTTAATATTTTTCCGTTGGTTACTATGAGAAAGGAGCGGCAAGTAAGTATTATGTCACATGCTCAAAACAATGGTAGCTTTTATGGTTTGTGTAATTGCGATGTGTAATTGCCGCTCTCGAGAGTCAAGTCGGCGATCTTCAACACAATCTATCACTTTGTGCTCTTAATACATATACATATATAACTAATTTGCTTTTTTTGAGTTTATTTATTAATTATTATGTAAATTATTATTATTGCTTATAAAGAGTTATTTCAACACTGGTAGTATCTAACAACAAAGTGTATTTCGAAGAATTATAAATTTTACACCTGTTTTAATATTTTTCATAGGTCACCTATTGTTATTGTAGTTTTTTATTTTATTAAAACTAGTAAGATTTTTGATTACACAAACAATCCATAAAATTAGCAAATTGTACAATTTTACGATTAAAAAGCAGAAAATCCAGTTTACATATTACCTGCCGATGACATCAAACATCTTATCTAATTTCCAATTTTCCGCAGAAATATTCGCTGTCTCTTTTTTATAACTACATTAAAATTTTAATCTATCACTGTTTAATACATCACTATCACCCATAGTATTATGTCGCTTTTTTAGTTTATTCAAAATAAACTATAACTAATAATCTTTTTTTTTTATTTAAAATTTTATTATGTCTAGAAGAATAAAACCGGAACGTCCAGATCTTTTCAAGATGTTAATGTGATCTTTGGAGTGTCGGGTATATAAACCCTTACGTTCCATCATTCTGACACAGTCGATTAAGACTACTTCAAAAAAACTGTTCAAAATGTTCAAATTGGTAAGTGCTAGCAGATTAGATTAATTAAATCCTTCTATAGATTATATTTTTTTACTAAACATAAAAATTTGTTTCAGTGTGTTTTAGTTTTTGCACTTGCTTTCGCAGTGGCAATGGCTGCTCCTGAACCAAAAGCAAAACCTGGTTTTGGTTTTTATGCAGGTTTTTATCCCTATAGCTACTACTCTTATCCCGTATACCGTTCATACTATTCATACCCAAGATATGGGCATTACCGATATGGCCACCATTACTACTATTAGTTGAATTTGGAGAGGGTTCGTCCACGGGTTCTACAAAGTATAGTTACATTTACAAGAAATAGAATAATTGCGTTAGGTCAGTACTCATTACACTGTTTTTTAGTATTTTATTCTTAAATCAGTTATATATGTTTATAATAAATAATTAGATACAAAATAATAATATGGACGTTTTATTTATGTGCATATGAAGCCGACAATGCAAATCCATGATGAGGTAGTCATAGTTGAGTAATGGTTAAGATGAATTTTCCATAGTAATATTCCTTTTTTTTGTTTGTTCCAATAATGTTAAGAACTAGATAATTTCTGTTAGTAAAGAAGTGGAGTGGTGTGGTCTATGAAAATGTTTCTAGAACTGTGAACATAAGCTACTTAAAATTATTACCAAAAACGTAAGACGTAAGTGAAAATAAACAATTACTGTCTAAACAGAAGTTTAAATGAAAACGAGAAATTTTCTCAATACATAGTTATTAACAACTGTGTGGGATTGATTACACAAGCAGATGGTCACATGTTTTGAGGAAGTGTACGACATTTCACCAAAGCTAATTGTACGTAAATAAATACAATTTGAATCGGTAACATCATCAGTCATGTCCAAAAGCGGTTAAATTTGATTATACTTAAATGGATTTAGTCGTTTTTGAAAATAGGTAACTCATTCATCATTGATGCTACGCACACTCTCCAGTACTAACAGAAACATGTATATCATGTAATATCATAAATGTATATCATGTTACGGCCAGATTTCCAATTACAGTTTTTTGGTATCACCTCGTATTATGATATTAACTTATTATGTTCCGTATTCGGTATTATCACCCTGTATACCAGCCTTCTTTAATATTTCTTTTTCGATAAAGTTCGGATTTGATATTTTAAATAATGTCATTTATGTCAGGTTTTGTTTGTTTGTTTGTTTTTGGGCGATGAATCGGGATGGTGGAGCATCCTTCGTACCTCATGGCACCGATTGCTATGATCATTTGGCCGACCCTACTAGAATTTAACCGAATCTGGGGGAATTCCAGCCCCAGTATCTTTATCGTGCCAAACATCGCATTGACACGGGACCTACGGTTCTACTTCCTATCCGAAAAGAAGGCATGTTTTAAATTTTTCTCCGCTATGAAAAATTACCAGCTCGGTCGGGGATCGAACTTGCGATCTTTGGATTATGAAGCAAACATGCAAACCACTAATCCACCGAGACTGGCTTATGTCAGGTTACGTGACAGAAATATCGATTTCTTTGGAGCTTCCTTATATGAACATAGCGATTTCCTGTCATTCTGATTCGATAAACAGATTCCTAAAATTGATTTACATGAGGCACCTGTAATAACTTAATCCACACGTTCCTTCCAAAAAGAAGTAATTGAGATACGCTCAATCAGTGCGCGTTTGCATAACAAATGCCAACAGTTACTCACTGGTTGGAGCGAGGTTGCCTATCCACCCTCTACTAGCTCTCCAGGCTAGTACCGGAGCTATAAAAGTGCGCACCGTTCAGCATTAGGACTACTCCCACAACGTGGGACTTCACTGCCCGATCGAATCCAACCTCAGTCGTGACGGGTGTTGGTTTTGAATAGTTTTGCCACCCCGATCTACCAGTTATTGCCCGGTGTGCCCATGACAGAGCGTCGTTACGAGTTTACTGAAGTAGAATGCTGGTATGTACCCGTTAGGGTGAAGTTGTCTTGAACGTGCTAGGCTATGTATTCACATGAACGCCCCTTAAGCATAGTTCTAGAATATTTTTGGAAATCAGACGACTAGAACTGCACAGCCAAAGCCTGACTTCATCTACTGTCATCTTTAAGACACTACCTGGTGGCGTACAGTTTCCCATAGGTCAGCGAGATCACTTCCTCTAACCGGGATAAACCTCACTTTAATTCTCCTCCATTCGTCTAGGTCAGACATCGGGATACTTAGCTCTATATAAGACTCTGACGTCAGGTAAGAATCAAACCACCCACACCGGACCCTCTTGTTAGCAGAGCTTCCTCCGCAACGTTTTAGATTCATCGTCGAGAAACCACATATTACATTCTGACTGCGTTATCCGTTGTCCAGACAAGCCTGGGAGACCTCTGTCTTCTGATCTAGTCTTGGATCCTAGTGAGTCCGACACCTCGAACAACTGCTTGTCCGTTCACCCTGGATAAACAGTCAGAGAACCTGTTCCTACAAATAGTGCGGAAAAGCATAGTTGCAACTAGCCAATTAGAAAATAGTCTGGGCTACCACGACCCCAATGACTCCACGCGACAGCATCTTTGCGTTAGAAGCGTCTTTCTTGTACAAGATTTGGTTGACTTAGCATCTCATATTTGGTGGTGCTTTAAATTGTGATTTTTTTTGTAAATTTTTTGTAAACTTTTGATGAAAAATTAGTGTGCCATTAAGTGCATATTTAAACTTTGGAAATATATCCTTGTTTAACCTTGTATATCTTAAAAGCAACAAAAACTCAACTTTCTGTGATAAAAGTTAATGGTACTCAGCGATTTTAATAACCCGTGCAATTTGAGAAGCTATTCTCTTTAGGGTTTTTGTTTCCCCCTTGAGATAGTTTGTAATATCTAGTCGTGAGAAATTCACGTAATTTTTGAAGCTGCACCTAGTGATTTGGGTGATCATTTACTAGGCATTTATTGGAATTGATGCCCACAAAGTCAGGTTCATTTTATTAAATCATTACAGGTGGGTGATTTGTGGAATTTTACTTTTAGTGTAATTTTACTTTTAATGTAAAAAGGTTAATTATTCATATTTTTACTAAAGTTTTAATGGAAAGTAGTTTATTTTTTATGAATAGTAGCATCTTCAATCAATTTTATAATATTGAGAAAATCTATTTTTCATATGGCGAGCATTCTCCGAAAAAGACAACCTCACAGATAAAATTCGATGTTCAATAATGCTTAAAAAGACTTAAGCCAAAACATTTTAGCAGTTGTCAATAAAAATACATCAAAAGAAAATCGTGGATGATGGGTTAATTCTGACCCCAGATTCGTTTTCATCACACTAAAAACATATGGTATGGTACCTCACCTTTAACTACGAAACTTTTTTTTGTAGGCCTGTATAATATACTTGGTGTTATCTATATTTTGTTTTGTTGGTATATTTATATAATATCGGAGCTAAGGAAACTCGGCTTTTGCGCAATTAAAGCTGATTCATTCTACAGAAACGAAACTTCGTTCTTGAGAAGGACTATTATTAATCGCTCATTTGTTCAAATCATAACGTTGGCACATATCTTCGTAGTTCTAAAAACAATCTACCGATGCTTCAATTCACCTACATTAATTTTAATAGAGATAGTGCCCTTGCTCAAGTTGTTCAAGCTAAGCCGAAGCAGGTTTAAGTTACTGTAGAGTAAGTATCAGTTTGTTGATTTGTTTGAGAAATTAGTATTGCTACAATCATAGAGGAAGAAGCGATTTTAGACTCACCGATTTTAATAATATTTGGCAAACATAGAACACTGTACCTCTACCTATGTAAAAATTCTAAATTAAAGTGCCAAAACAATAAGGTGGAGAGTTCGATGGCAAGTAAATTTGTAAGCAGTGATGTACCATGTAATCAACAGCACCCGTAAATAATTAATTCTTTACATAATGTATTCTTTGTCAAAAATATATACAGGGTTAATTTAAATGTGGAATGAAGACCATGTATTTTTTTTAAGTTATATACAGGGTTAATGATAATTACTAAATCAAACGGAAATGGTAGATTCCTCATGCGAATAGAATAGCAAACAGTCTAATTTACTACTATACGAAGTTGCACTCAAAGTCGCCAAAGGGAGAATAGCCCAACAAAGTCTCCGCTAAAATTGAGAAAAACAAATAATATTTTAAACTATTCAGTTTGGAACACAATTTTTTTTAAGAACGTTATAAACTACAATTAATAGGATGTTGAAGTTAATTAGTAATACAAGGGTGTAGTTGTTAAAGTCGTATCTTGGACCAACATAAGAATTTTCGAAGTAAAAGTTCCAGAGTGTACTTAACAAAAAAAAATTGAGGTTAGTATTAAGTAGAAAAGTTTTCTATGTTATTTATATTTTATTTTATGCAGAATTTTATATTGAGACTTTTCTACTCTTTCAATTAGATGTTCATTAAAATTAATGTTTTCTTGAATTAAAACTATTTTTTTTAATTTTACCTGAATCAAATTCAAAATAATCTTCAATATACGCCTTATATCACCTATGTATAATTGTATATGTATACATAGTATTTCTTTAACGCTGACTTTCGAGGACTACATCCCCCAAGAATGAAACTTGGTATAGGGGTAACTTAGACTTTTTAGTATTTCTTTTTGCATGTGATAGTACTCGTCAATAGGAATAAAAAATCCTGATTTAATTTTAGCCATTTTTAATTTTACGCACATCGAAAAAAATTACTAAAAAAGTGCTAGTTTAGGGACTGCTGGAACATGTCACGACCTATTTCGCATACAAGATCAAATATTGTGTTTACTAAACTAAACAGTTTAAAAACAATATTTGAGCAATTATACGTATTATATGACGGTATCACATTTTCTTTTGTTTTTGATTTTAGCCTGATTTAGTCTTATTGATGAATAATGAGATGGCATAAAAAAGAAGTGGCATAATTTATAATTGTTTAATACCTACTACCATTGCATTAGGGACGAGTTTCTTAGGCAACATCACCAAGTGAATGACAACGAATAGAATTAGGGCTAAAAAGGCTTGGGTTTAATTAAGATAAATCCACTTAAGGAAGTTATGGCTGTAGAGAAATATGACGAAAAAAACAAAGAAAGTAGTACAGTTGATAGATTTTAATGCACAAAATTATTTTTTGAAAAATCTTTAACATTTAGGAAGTTTGTTTATGCAAAAATTTTATTTAAAAATAACACGCAATCAAGTTTATTGATTCTTTTATTATAATAACTTCATAAAAAGTGAAGAAAAGAATTTTACACCAAAACATTCCACTTAAATCAAGCAAAACTAGATAAATTCATTTTATTATTGTTAAAAACCTGTTATTAAAATGAAAAAAATTCAAACGCTGGTGTTTAATGACTTAGCTTTATCGAATACATTAGTTATTGTTTTTTAATCATCACGGAATTATATATTGCGATGAACCCCAATACAATAATGAAAAATTAAAAATTACACAGTAAATTTCGTTTACCCTTTTAAGCTGACCCAGGTGTATATTAATAGAGCAAGAGATAAAAATATTTAATTCAACTTTAACAATTCCTGTACCTGGAACGAGACTTACTACCAAAGCATTTGGACTTCTGCAGCTAAACAACAGGAACATAAACTTTGTATGAAGATAAGAACAATGGATACTTGTATGAACATAAAATAAAAAACACAGATTTTTATTTTTATTGTGGTTAAAACGAAAATCAAAATTCAAAATAAACACACAACGCAAGTGTTTAACCAAAAGAAATTCAAAATTAGAAAAATCTTCCTAAAGTTTGCTCAAGTATTTTAGGTCTTAGTTACAACCTGACAATGGGGGTTGAAACTGGTATCCACTTCAACAAACTAACATAAAATAAATTTATCAGTCAATAAAATAATTATTTACAATACAAAATACACTATTACAATTACTATTACAAATACTAAATGAATTTATTAAACTAAATTGAATTATCTTTGATAATAAACAAATTCAAAATTGTTTAATCGTTATATCTTTGTTATTTAAAAACAATACAAAATGATCAAAATAGAATTCTAGATTTAAATATAAATTGTCTTTGTAACTTTATAGTTCTTTCTGTGAACAAAATCGTTCACTTTCGAAATACCTTGTATATAATCGTCCGGATCCTTTTAAAATCTTTTATTAAATTAGTCCAATTGCATTGTTGGTAATACGACTGCATCCAATAGACAGTTGATCGATCTTCTAAATAAATCGATTTTTCAAACCAATAAATAAATCTTCTTTGTATTGTTTATAATAATATTTACAATCCCAAATAATTGTTTTAAATGTGGAAATATTTCTTCTTTATTTTATAAACAGGTAACTATTCCATAAATACTTTGTTTACATTCGACGTATGTTTATCAAAATATATGGTTATAACTTAACCTTACTTTATTTTTTTTTTTTAGAAAATCTTATACGAATCAACGTGGACTTTTCAAATACGTTTTGTCTACTGAATGTGTTAGTTTTTGTTGGTCTTTTTATATAGTTTACCAAAACAATTGACGACTATGACAAAATTCGACAAAGAAAATCTAATTGGTACATTCGTGACGTCGCAGACGGAAAATATGTGTTTAAAATTAGCATTCATCTTAGATCTAGAAAAACAGAAATATAGCTGGCACAAAGACGAACAAATTAATGTAATACACTTATAATCTAAAATAACTCATAACTGAGAAAATCAACAAAAACGATTAACGATGAAAACTTCATTAAAACTCGAATTACCATGGAAACACATTATCTCCAGCCATATCTTTACAAGAAATGAACACATAGCTACACTAGGTAACTCATGCATATAAAATTTACATAGGAAATATTATATATAAGAAAATATTTACAATAAAAGAAAAAACTCAAATGAAATATCTGTTTATACGTTTTAGGAGTTCAACGATGCTATACAAGACCCTACACAAATATCAACATAAATGAAATCAAATTATATTCAAACTTGTCAAGCATGCAGTCCTTCAAGTGCTTGTGTTCAAACAACGGTAAAAAATGTTCTATTAAAATCAAAATTTGAAAAACCTCCAACATATCCAAAACAGCTCATTTTCCTTAATAATTAATACAAATCCTTTAATTACAGGAATTAGTAAGTTAAATGTACTATTATAGACATCATAATAAAGACCTATTTTTTATATTTCCAGTGAAATATAATTCGAAAACTGGTTCAGCTTACTATGATAATGAAAATACTATCTGCGGTTCCATCAACGGCACATAAAATTTAAGAAAAGATAAAAGTCTTCTAAAGAAATAGACAAGCTATCCTGAACATGTAACATGGGTTACATACATCATGTTTTAGTACAGAACAATCAAACTAAATGATATTCCTTTTTATAAGATATCCTTTTTTAATAGAATTAGGTTAAATATTATCGACACCTATCATGGTCTTATTTTTACTATTTTTACTTGGTAAAACTATCTATAATCAAGCATGTAGTCTTTAGCATGAATAAAACTACTGTCCTAGCATGTACTACATCCTTTTATTTGTTGCATGAATAATTATATAAATGCTATTTGTCTAAACCCGATACCTATCGTAGCCTATTGATTATTTTTAATATGTCGTAAACTACTGAGATTTTCAAATAGATGATCCATATTATCGCAATATATATTATTTTGGTTAATAATTCTAAATCGATTAAAACATGATTGCTTCACAATTATACTCGTTCGATATCTTTTATTGAATAAATATTTAAGTAAAATAGAATTTGTGGTTGCAATGAGATTATTGCTGTTTACAATCATCAGTTTTTAATGTTTGCAAATTTAAAAGAAAACTCTTTTGCTAAAGCAAGTTTTTCCAGTTATAGCTATTAGTGTTAGTACTCTTAAAATACCCACAAATAAAACTTTTTAAAACAATATAACGAGACATCCCTATGTCAGAAGTAGCTGGGTTATTATTATTGGAAATTTATTTCTTGGGATAAAATTAAGCAAATATTTTAACTTCCTGGGTAGCTATTAATTATTCCACATGATAGGTACTGTAATATTGCAGACTTTTAAATATTATTAGAAATTTTTATTTTGTTTATTAATCTTCAACTACATAGAAAAATACTGTACAATGCTTATCTCAGGTCGCCAAATGCATTTTGATTATGTGACCAACCTTGAATAATGAATCCTCATTTGGGTTTTTTGAGAATTCACCAAATCATTGATGAAAATCACCACGCAGGAATCTGCCTACTGCTTCTGAACTCTGGAACCGCCCTCACGATTGGATGCTCGGCCGCAGCTGAAACGTTGAGGTAAATTGCACCTAATTAAATAACCTTTCTTTCGCTATCTCTTGAAGAACATTTAAGAATAAACTTTCTTTCTTCTTTTCTCCGGTATCGGTTTCCTCGGGTCTAGCATTTCTAGTTGAATGGAACTTCATCTAACTGCTCTCTTGTCTATTGTTAACTGTTACTTTTCTTCGTTTATATTTTCTTTTCTTATAATTGAAATAAATATACGCCTTTTTACACTTGATAAACTATTAAACTTTTATTATTTTGCCTTTTTAAACATTTCTTTATAGAAATTTTCTTTTAATAATATTTTTCACCGCTTTATTTACATGACTACCCTCTTGGTAACTCAAAATTATTTTTGATTGCAATTAGTTTTCATAGTTTACTGTTGTTTATCCTTTAATTCGAAAATAGCTTGTCTTTGGTTATTATTTTGATATATGATTATTGTCAACCATGTAACTGCATTTCAAGATAGATATTGTTTTTTTAATAACCGTCGTCAAGACTACTTTTGTATTGTTATATTGTTGTCAATGATATAATATGTAATTTTAATAATTTTACTAAACTAATACATTTTGTTTCTTTCAGGTGTAAATGCAAGTGAAAATCCTGACAACCCAAAATCATTTCTCTAACCAAATTTTATCATTATGTACATGTACCAAATTGTTAAAACCAAACTCAAACTTGAATCGTTTTATAGTAAATTCATTTTATAGTATGTTCAATTAGCAATTAATTATTAATGATAAACGCAAATACTTAACATTTAACGTTTCTTTATTGGGTAACAATAAGAATTCATGATTTTCATTTCAACAGCTGAGGCAGTTAATTCTTATTAATATTATGATCGAAAATTATTACAGTACATTACTTTGAACATAAGGAATAATTATTAATTAATCATACATTAATAATCTGTAACATTGTTTGAATAGCCAAACCAAGAATTTAAAACAATACTGTAAAATTTACTTCTTGGAAGATCTAAGTGATGAACACGTTTCAAGTAAACCTAACTGACATTGAGTTTTGGTTTTGATAAATTAAGTAAGACGACACGAAAATAATAGTCAAAACAAACTGTGACAATGACAAACTATCTTCAGCTCTAATTGTGATTTTTATACCAGTGATAACCAAAGCTTGCTTTGATTTTTCTTTCTCGGTTCCTATAAAGCATTTTGTGTTCTATCACTTGTTAAAATGATGCTAATTTAAGGTAAAGCATGCTGTAAAAGTAGATCTTATGTTTTTAAAGTATATAATAAATAAATTGGCAGAACTGGCAATCTTACTAACAAAAATCACTATATTTTATTAGATCAAAAAGTTAGGATAAAAAATGAAAAGATTATATTTAAATTTTGTGAGTAGGCAATTACTTTCCAATATCCGATTTTCCCGACTCTTGTTACTGATCTTTTTTTTTATTAAAGATCTCTAATGGAATATGTAATATTACACCCAAAATTCATAAATTTAAAATCTAAAATTAATATATTTGCAAAAAAATCTACAATCTTGTCACGTTATATAAATATTACGTTACGTATAATCTGATGAGTTGATAGAATTAATTATAACTTTAACAAAATTAGTGTAAAATTCTTGACGACAAAAACAGTTAATTTAATTAAAATAATTTTCCAATATAATATTTTACAAAAGCAGAATCCAGTTTTAAAATAGGTAAACAAATTCGACATTTAACATTTCATCTAATATCACAAATTTTAGAGAGCAGCCCATTCGCTTCTTTTGATACCTGTCATTTGTTATTTATTCCACCCCTGCATTCTTTTCCACAAGATCCTAACAAAATAAATATTATTATGAATAATAATTTGTTTAAAAGGTTAATAAAAGTGTGTGTGTAAGTTGTGATTTTTTATTCCTGAGTTCATTGATTTATTTTAAGGCGAAGTAATCAAATTAGAATTTAAATTTTTATAACATTTAAAGAAAAACCGGAACTTCCAGATCATCCAAAAATGTAAATTAAAGTGATCTTTCAGTGAGTATATAAACTTTTTCGTTTGCACATTTTGGCATAGTTGATTGAACAGCAGTTTCGAAAAACACCAAAATGTTCAAATTGGTAAGTATAAACTAAATAACGTTAGTACGTAACCGTTTATAAAAACTGAAATTGTAAAAGGCTGGAATTTGTTGATATATAATGTTAACTTCTTATTTCAGTGCATCTTAGTTCTTGCTCTCGCCTTCGCAGTAGCCATGGCTGCTCCCGAACCAAAGGCAAAACCAGGATTTGCCTATTACGGAGGATATTATCCTTACAGTGTTGGCTATGCTTACCCATCATACCAATCATACGTTTACCCATCATATGGTTACGGATACGGTCATCATTATTACTACTGAATCAATTGATTTGAAATTAATATATCGACTCCCACGTAAAATAATCTATTTTTAACAATTTTAATGAAATTGCAAGTTCATAATGTGTTATTATTAAATTCTATATTTTTGTACTGATTTAACTGTTTAAGTTTGTTGTTTGTTTTATTACAATTAAAATAATTAAATCTATTTTATAATGTATTATTTATTCGTAATTTCATCTAAAGCTTTTATTTTTACCAAGCATTTCATAATGATGAAGAGATGAAGAGATAAAACCCAAATATACCTTGGAGTGAAATACAGTATGTCTCACTTTAGGATTACACGTTTTCCTATGATTTTTATATAATGTCTTAAGTCATTATTTGCTTACTAAAATAGATAAGAACAGGTGTAACCAAATTAAGTCCGAGAAAGGGACATATCTGGGCAAGTCTGACCGTCGCACGCACCCGTTGGCCGGCGACTCAACTTTTACTTCGCAAAGTTTTTGAAATATTCTGCATTATAACTGTTCGTGTAATCTTTCTACTTGAAATTCCCAAAATATTTGTAATTAATTTACTTGAGTTTCTTGTCAATACGATTTTTCGAAAATAGTGATAAAATCGTATACCGTAATACAAATGTTGAGAGGGTTTTATTGGAAAACATTTTTAGCGAGTTTCTCATTTTACCAACAGAGCTGGTAATATTTGAAAAAATTAATAATTTATTTTAAAACATCTATATATTTAAAACAAGGCTTATTTTTGTTCCGGTTCGTTTGAGAGTTCCATCGGGCCGATTTAAGCGATCCTTTTTTTTATATTAAAGCTTTCGCTGTGTATATACAGTAGTTAACACTACTTAATTTTTATATTATTTTAATGTTTATATTTTTAATTTGAAAAACTCTAAAATGTTTAATTTGAGAAGGACGAATCGGACTTACTTTTCACGGTGGTGAGTTTCCTAACTACTCACGCTTATAAATATAAAAGGGTGATGCAGCCGTCCACTTCTATCATTATTAATGTTTAAAAAATTGTTAGGTTGTGTAGACAAAACCCGCTTAGTCGAAAGTTATGAACAACAGACGAATTATGCAAATATAATAGCTGATGGCAATTGCTTATTCAGAGCAGTTTCATATTGTTTGTATAAAACGCAGGAGATTTGCCAATACTATGTCTATGTCATGTTTTTGAAATATGTACTAATAGACGCTTTCAAGAATGATTTAAACAAGATCAATTTCTGATTTTAATATCATTTCGTAAGGTAGAATTTCCTTATGTATGTATGTATGTAGAATAAACCGTCGGGGAGGGGTAAGACAGAGAAGAAGACATGTCGGAAGAGAGGAGTGTTAGGCATAGAATTTTCAACCGGGGTTATGTTTGGTTGCGTTTATCTAACAATCACTCACGAAAATCCGAAGGATTGTAATCACACATCGAATGTTGTATATAGGGAAATCCTTCAATGTTGTTGACCGTCATGTTTTGAGTAGTATTATTTTATAATAAAATACCAGCTTAAAAAGTGTATTATTTTAAGATGCACCTTCTAGTGAACATCGCCATGTGTATCAGACTACAACCGTTTCAAAATTTCGTAAAAAATTGTGTTAAAAATGCGTAAATAGGACTATTAAATAGTAAGTTCTGATTTTTTTTAAGAAGACAAGTAATGAAATTGCCAAAGTCATCGAAACTACGGTACTTCTATATTAAGTGATATTCTACATTTCTGTAATATTTTAATAGCTTTAAATTGGAAATAAAAGCAACAAAAGTGTTAATTGCATTAGATTCCCAGCTTTAGAAATCTGTTCCTAATATTGCAAGATTTAAACTCTGTGTTTTTCCTCACTCGTACCTGGGCATACTGATTTTAAAACAAGAACGACCTCGTGTTTACATAATCCTAGTCGAACATAAAAAGTGTTTTTACGGAATATTTATTCCTTCGAGTTTTTATTTCATTAATTAAAACAAAACAAATTGAATTAAAATTTATAATGTTATTATATTTTCCACTAGAACTTGAACTTAAACCAGATCATTAAAATACGTAGATTGTGGTTAATTTTTAGCGGGTATATAAGCTTATTCGATTGCACACTTTGGCATAGTTTATCGAACAGCAGTTTCGAAATAACATCAAAATGTTCAGATTGGTAAGTACTTACATACTATTGTATCATCAAACCTTTGCGAAATTAAAGTAATTTAAAAAAGGTTGAAATACACAAATTTAATATTATGGTTTCGTTTCAGACCGTCCTTCTTCTTGCTCTTCTCTTCGTAGTAGCCATGGCTGCTCCTGAACCAGAACCAGAACCAGAAGCAAAACCAATATTTGGTTTTTATGCAGGATTTTATCCCTACGTTTACCCCTCAGTACGCGTCCGTTACCGTTACCGCTCATCCGGTCGTCCAACATACAGTTACACTTACACTGATTATTTCGACTACTAAATAAAGAAATGAATTGAAAATTAATTTATGTGAATGTCATCATTTTTAATGAAAATAAAATTTTCAGTTTTTTCATCTTTTCAGTGCGTCATTTAGTTTAATTTTGTTATTTGTTTTCTTGCAATAAAAATTAAAACTGTTTACTGTGTATTATTTACATGTAAATGTGCTGCTAGAAACAATACGTTAGAACTTAATGGAGAAACAATTTCATAAATTTTAACGCAACGTTGCTCCATTACGCTTCCGTTCAAAGAGATCCAGATAAGTCTATGAACTTTCAAAAAATAAGTTTTTCTATGACAGCCAAAAAAAAGTTTAATTTGGAACAGTAGATTCGGTGATCAAAGTAAAGTTTTTTTTCACTAGTGAGGAATAGCACATTGTATAAGCTTTTTTTCTATATTTTGATCCTGTAAGCGAAAGAAAACAATTTTTTAGAATTTATTACAAAAAAACTGCATTCTTATTAATATCATAAGTCACAATATGCATGCATAAGAACAGCATACCTATGCAGAACATAAACTTACATATTTGTAAATATTAAAATGTACAGGGTGGCCCACGCAAGATGATCCTGTACCTTTCAAAATATAACAGAAAGACTGAATTTGCTCAGAAACTGTGCAGACTTTTGATATATACATTAGGCAAACGTACTTAAAATAAAGTGTAGAATCGAAAACAGTAAAAGTATACAGGGTGTCCATTAAAAATAAAAAAGTTGATAGTAGCCACAGTAATCACTCACCCTGTACAAACAAAACTATTATAAAATTAAAATTCGTTTTACACCAACCAACTTTGATATATAACATTTTTTCGTAACTCTTACAGTTTCCAAGATAAGTACTACTTGTACAGACTACCCTGTACAATACTGTCATTTTCGATAATTTGTTTCTTAAAAACATCATGTAACAATCTTTATAGAATTTTAATTTTTGAAACTTATTTAGAATCAGATGATGCTGTACTATGAAAAATAAACCACGAACGAATACTGTCAATATTATTTAGAATGTGCTATTTATAGTGCTCCTGGGGCTTCTACAACCTTTCCGCTACAGCGTTTATAAACGAGAAAAAATATAAAAATTCTGATATGGCAAAGACAAGAATCAACCCAATACAGGAAAAATAGTTATTTCTGTATTAAGGCACTAAAGTTCAATATTTTATCACGAAAGTGGATATAATTTAACATAATAGTAAAATTGCCACATGAATGAGAAGAGAAGATTATTTTTTACATTACAAAAATTTCATAACTCATGTTTCGCAAATGACGCTGGTAATATTCAGGTTTATAACCATTGAGACACCAAATAGAAAAAAAAATGTTTTTTTTGTCGTAATTGTGAACCTGTGCTTTGAAAAACTGGCGGGTACGCGTCTTGTTTTCTAAACTACAGCTGCGTTTAAGGATTTGTTTGGACAATGAATTTAATCTGAAGATCAGCAAATACGTTTTGAATCTGTAGTGAAGTTTCTGACGTAGGGCTACGTCTAATTCCGCGGATAGTGTGCGGCTACTTGCGGCTGAAAGCCTGTAACAAAAATAATACGTGCGGAACAGTAATAGTGTTAGCATATTTATAAACAGCATCGAGTCCAATTTGCCTACTTTATACTTAATACATGGGCGTGGTAGATTTTGTGTCGCGTTGCCGTGTGACGCAATACGACTGTGAGTGGTATCGTTTTACAGCTCGCGACGTGATCTATTCAAATATACGTAGAACATTTCGCAGTGATTTAAACTAAACATTTTAAAAATTGCTTTCTTGTGTATCGTTAAACACTTTTGACGCGTTTAAGATATACCATATCAAGACAAAAATTAAAGAGATTGTGTCTTTGATTGTTTTTTAAAAATGATTTTTTAGTACAACTGTGTCCTATGTGGAACAAGGTCAAAGTTGGCCGAGTTAGCTGAGTGAGCTTTAGTTAGACTTTATAGTGCAGTCTATTGTTTAGCTGTGTTATATGTGCAGTGTTAGTTTAGTTTAGGCTTCTTAGTTTTGTTACCCACAAAATGGGGACCGCTTATTGGGAAACAGTAACAACCTTTAACCGCAGTTAAATCTGTCGGCTGCCAGCTAACTAGTGTGAGGTCGTGGGTCTCACTAAAGGTCTTCTGTAATGGGCGCCAAGAATCGTCTAAAATAGCTACAGTATTGGCCGACACAATCTGAAAAAACAACACATTTGCGACTACTACCAATGTGGTCGACTTTTCCCAATAATGGATCCTCGATAGCTGAAAATCTAAACCCCAAATACCACGCATATAAATAAGAAATCTTCAAGTAAGAGATATGCAGTGCTTTATTATTAATTAGAACAAATTATCAGGTAGATCAATTAACATAAATCAATCAAGTAAGGTTATATTTTAACCGAGGACAAATAGCTTTAGCAAAAATTAAATGCAAGTGATTGATTTCTATTTACAAATTTGATCTGGGTGAGGATTAATGCGAGCGATTTATTTACTCTAAATTTGACTTGACTTCAAGTCTCAAAAATGTAGCAGGCACGGTAAATTAACGCGAATACCTGTGATGTAGATTGCGCAATCATTAAACGTCAGATTTTTAATTGTTTACCAATTCATTACGGAGCAAAGTCATACGTATTCACTCGCAAATATTCCTAACAAAGTAAGGTGATAAAATATTATATATCAAATAGATACGTAAATATAAGTGCTATACGCACACTGGAGAGAAACCATTTAACACATAAAATTATAATATACAAATATACAGTAGTGCTTTATATACAATAAAGGTTGTCGAAAGTTATTGATGTTGTAAATAGTTGCTACAATATAACTAACTCACGATACACATGTGTGTTCTTCGAACTGAAGAGGAACGTCACCGACCATTTCGAACGTAGCGTGATCCAACGAGACAACAGCAACCAAGTCAGCGTAATGGTCTTTTAACAACCCAAATATACAACGTAGTGTATGTAATTATTGTAAGACAACCAGGAAGTTATAATATGAGTAAAGGTAAACCCAAAAGAAAAAAAGGTCTGTAACAAATAGAATCAAATTACCAGAATGCACAAACAAACACTTTATAAATACCTTTTGTGTAATGTGACCTTAAGAAATAATTATATCGCCTCCATATAACGACGATTATGCATCGAAACGAGAACGTGTGATTCTAACCTCTAAGAAAAACCAGCGGAAAAATCCCTAGACGGCTTCCAATATACAATTGGAAAAACTATCGCTACAAATTAATCACAGATCTGAACCAATGCAATTTCCAATTCACAACATAAGGAAAGATTAATCAATTAAACGGCGATGTCCACTAAAATATTCTTTAAAAAAGTTGACTCATGAACGGATCAAACAAAGTGACAGTAGTATCAGTATCAACAGGAAATTAGTTCCAAACAAAATGGCAACTACAAGGAGAGAGATTGCGAAAATCCCTAATCGCTATACAACTTAACACAAAAGCATAGCTATACAGGGTGCTACGAAATTAGCACGTAGTAGTTTAATATAAGGTTTGGAGACAGAGCTCTTAATTTGGCGTTATTTCCGCCTAAATAATTAGACCACTCTGACGCACTGTGCCTTGATCTGTAATTGCAGTTGGGGTGTGAAACCGTATCATTTTTTTTAGAGATACTTTGACTCTTTTTGTTAGATTTTCAATTTCTTTGTTCTTTTATTTTTTTTTTGACTGGGTAATTAATACGAAAACTATTTAATAGACTCGAGCAGGGCTTTGTCATCGAGACCCGAAGTTCAGCTTTTAGATTTGTAATCTTGGCTTGGAGTCTAAGAGTGTGATGGCATTTTGTTACATTTTTCAGTCTCTACTTTTTGCTTTAGGTCCCTTAGGGATTTTTAAGGTCTAAGCTTATTGTTTTTGGTAGTACTAAAATTCTCCACAATTTTAGGGTGATTGTTGTATATTAATTAGACTCTCTTATCATCTGGAATTCTCTCTTTCTTTCTATGTTAGTTGGATAAGTACTAAATCATACTGGATTTTTCTTCGCCTCGGGTATCCATTTTGTTTAATAGGACCTGAGTTGGAAAATTTTACGATTCAGCAATCCAACAACGCTTTTTAATGCACTTGCAGGATTTAAATAAAGTCAAAGACATAATGTGCAAGAAACCAGTCAACTTTACAAGAATTGCTTAGCAAAATTTACAGGTTTTTGTTTAATAAGTTGAAATTTATTTTAAAGAGTTACATTTTAATTTTTTTGTAGGCGTTCTTTTTTATTAGCTGCTGGCTGTTATGTGCTTAGAAAGGCCGGCGGGGGCTCATTTTAAAGCTAGAAACCTCTACTTTTGAATGTCACATGTCTCCTATATGAAAAAAATTATATTTGATTCCTAAAACAGAGTAAACACGTATCCAGTTCCAAAAGAATTTTAAACTTGAAAAAATTAGAAAAAGAAATATTTTTTAAATTTTTTTAATGGCATCGCATTCTTCGTTAAAGAATACATAAATTTTGTCGATTGCATTTTTTTCGTAGAGTGCTTCAATTTCGAGCAAAATTGAAAACAACAATTTGCCATTTTTTTAAGTTTCTCATTTTTTCATCGAGAATGGCGTCAGATAGAAAAAAGTGATACGAGTAAAAAATGCTTATTTTTACTCGATGAATATATAAATGACATAATTAAACACGATATGTAACAACAAGATCTTGTGGTTATACGTGTTCAGGCGGTGAAAGTTTTTTAAACACTATATTCATTATATTTATATTGCTGAAATAATTGTCTGTTTAGATATTTGTATGTTACCTTCTTACAACAAGAATTCTTATTTTTAATGAAAAAATCGAACAAAATAACACACAACTAGTAATTTTTTATTGTAAGAAGACAATTAACAAACTTAATAAAATTACATTGCTATTATGAATAACATAGTCGGGAGCTGACATCACATCTAGCATTCTCTATGTAATATGTATCTAAATGTATGAATTTAGTAGTAATAGTGATCATGGTAACCATAACGATAGTGTGATGGATAATAGTGGTGTTGGTAGGAATAGTATGAAGGATAGACGTATCCAATGCTGTAGGGAACTGCATAGCCTCCATAGAAGAGACCGGATGGTTTTGCCTTTGGTTCAGGGCCAGCCATGGCTACTGCAAAAACGAGGGCAAGAATCAAGATGCACTGAAACAAAATCATGCATTCATTTTATAATTTCAGTCTTGTGAACTATGCCAGTGTACGCAAAGGTAAAGGTTTATATACTCATTTTAAGAGGGATCACGCACAATTTACATTTTTGGAAGATCCAGCTGTTCCGGTTTTCCACCAGTTGTAGAATATTTTAAAAATTTAAAATTAAAAATTTTAATGTTAGTAAAATGTCACTTTAGACAAGCTAATCAAAAACAACAAATTACATCCCTTTTAAGTAAGAATTTAATATTCATAACAAAATTTTATGAGGTATATTATAATAATAAATGGCGAATAAAATTTTGAGATGTTAAATGTTTAAATTATTTCTAGTATACGAATTTTGGTTTAAAAGATATAGCGTAAAATTATTCAATATGTTAATGTCATGAACTGCTTTGCCATGATTCATGTCATCAAGTCATTTTAATAATTTTATTAGAAAAAATAACAACAATGGTGACATTTTAGATGTCTGAAACAGTATTAACATTTACATACTATTAGCGTTGACTTTATTTCTTTTTTATTCATTTTTTTTTAAATCTGTATTTGTAAAATTTGTTGACAGTTAAAGAAAGCTAGAAGGAAAGAGAAAGTACAAAAACTCATTTCTTGTAATGTTATACATCCTAAATATGTAATTTTACCTTTTGAGGATGCGTTTGCATTCTTAAATCTTACACCGTCTCGTATTATATAAACAAAATAGAATTTTCTGCTGGGATAGAAGCTACATTTAGATGTATCTATGCGTAGGGGAAGTGCGGGTAATCCCGGATCAAGAAGCCGAAGGCTTTATTTGCAGGGAAATATTTGAAGAAGACTGAATCTAGTGCTATAGATGTAAAGGTTGTGCTCACGAAGCTTGCGTTAACATTGATCTATCAAATAATTATTACTATTGTGTCATTTGCAAGGAGAAAAACGCTTTATAAGTAAGTCCGACGCTACCCGCCATCTTTTCATTTGTCAAAAATCAAGGGATAAGATTATCGTAATATTACCACTTAAATACTCTTTTTGATGACAAATTAAAACCATAATTTATTTATTATGATAAGAGGGATCACTTTGTATATATTAAGAGTAATTGTTCATACTAGCAGTTTGAATATAATGGATACATATAACAATCTTAAAAAATAAAAACAACTTACTTAGGTAATAAAGTTTATTAGATAATCCTAAATAGATGCTAATACCTATTTAATCACTAAAGATCTCACTTCACTGTAATGCCTTTTGTATTCACATCAAATCACAATGAACTGTAGACACCAAATACATTAATAATCTTACAGAATGAAGAATTATGAGCACTGGTAACGATGCTCAGGTTAATGCCTGAATTTTAAAACTGAAGCTTCCGGAATTAATAAAAATTAATATTAATAAAAACCTTTGAACTCATATGATCCCACAAAAACAGTACTTATTATTGCAGAATTGTTTCAACGCAATAGTATTATAATTTATTGCGAAATTCTGCACTTCCACCATGTATTTATTATAACTAAAACACCGAAAAAATTCAAAAGCATAGACGGTCAATCTATTATTGAATTTACTACATAAATTGTCAACTGACGACACACTGTAATGGTTATAGTCACAACTTTTAACTATTTGAATTATTATAAAACGGAGCAACTGGCACTATAAAGTCTTTAGATTGATTGTTTAATCTAATACTCGTAGAACCAAACTGTTTTATAAAATCTTTAGCTTATATTTCTATTACTGTAAACGAGACGAAAAAGAACCGCGAAACAAACTCAAATCTCCACTGGTTGCACTTGACGGATTATCAACTGGCTTTTTTTATGCGCCCGACTTAGCGAACTGATTTCAATCCTCGCGTTCTACTTGGCAAATTACTTCAGACTTCTCCGCTGGACTATATCAGACCCGACCCTCTCCTCGACTGAAATTTTGATGCAAAACCATCTTTGCGTTAATATTTTCAAGAAAAGGAAAAATAACCACCCTATCGAAAACTAAACTGACACATATGAAACCAATAGAAAAATTGTTCTAGAACCTTCCACCGGCATTTACAGGGTCAAAAACTTGCTTTGTAGCAATGAAACCAGATATTTACAGGATATTGCAGACTGTTTTTCTGTATGTATATTTTCAAAGAATCTATTCATCAAAAATGTAAATAGGCACGTACCGAATACATCAATTTGAATTAAATGTGTTTTTGGACGTATCATTTTGTTAAGAAGTCAATTTTATCTCGTAATTTGCTTACAAACACAAATTTCATCTGAGTGAGAACGCTATAGATGACCTTTCACATTAACGATAACATTACTTGATTTAAATATAATCTGTAATTTTAAACCAACAAAAATATACTTAAATGTACAGACACGTCCTAAAAGATTATTTACAGTTAATGCATTTAAAATTGCATTAAAATGGAATCTGGAATTTTAACACGTTACAAAATGAACATTGAAATTTGTTATTTTTATGCATGTTTGATTTTATTCAAATGTCCGGGACTACCCGAACTTCACCTATCTATCGATATAGATACAAATCAAAGCTCTTGTATTTTGTTATAACGCGACAATTTAGCGTACGATCGTAAATAGACTAAAATTATCTATAATTTAAACTTGGTTGCACATACCAATGTGGAAATCTTTTCTCCTTTATATAATAGTCAAATTTAACATTAAAATACTGAGCTGAATTGTATTAAAGGACCCCGCAAAATCCTTAGCGAAAATATTTAAAGCTTTTGTCGACACGCGGTACAAAATTTTTAAATTTTTTTTTGCAATTTGGCTTTTGTGTTACTTTTTCTTTTCCTGACGACCAAATTAAACAAAAGTAATAATATTATGTACAAATTTTAATTGTAATTAACACTGTCAAACTGCTGAAGTATGAATATATGCTTGTGCTTGCTATATATAGGACAATGTTATTCTTTGTGTGTTAGTCGGGACCGAATGCTTAACATCTCCATCCATCAACACGGCAAAGTGTACTGAAGCTGTGCATACCGACAACAAAAATTTTTATCAATCTTTAGTTTTGCTATAATACGTTTGAAGAAGTCTGACTTTATTTCAACATCAGTTGATCAAAACTCATGAGGATTGCAACCGTTATTATTTAAATATTATTGTTTTGTCTCACAAATACAAAAACTGATTTAATTAGCTTCAGAAAATAACAGTATCGTTTAAGGCAATTAAAAAAAAAAAGTAATAATGAGTGATTAAAGCCATATGCACCTCAATCGCTCTTCAAATGCTCTTATTAATCTTCTTTAAAATATTAAAGGTTTTAAAAACGGCCAGGTTTTTAACTAGGATAAGAAATAAAAAAACGAGATTATTATTTTAATATTTTTTTATTGACTTAAATTACAAAACCGTTAGTAACAATCATAGCCGGGGAAAAGAACGCACTGCCTGGAGTTAATTTTAATTTTTAGTAGTAATAATGATTGTATAGAGAATGATGGTAGGAGTATGGGTAGGCAGAGTATCCATATGAGTGGCCATAATAGGGGTAGCCTCCAAAAACAACCTGTGGTTTAGGTTCGGGTTCAGGAGCAGCCATGGATACGGCGAAGAGAGCAACAACGAGAATGAGCTGCAAATAACAAAACCAATATTAATACTAAAGTACAATATTTAACAAAATTTTAAAGACTGTTTTATTAATATGAAAATATCAAATAAAAAAATTAAAGCAACTTACTAATTTGAACATTTTGGTAGTTTTCTAATAGTCGTTTGAGATTAACTATATCAATCTTTGCTAACATTGAGGTTTATATACTCCAACAATTGCATGGAGTATGCCAAATTAGAATTTCTGGGCGTTTTCCGGTCCACCTTCCAGCTATAATAAAATTTTAAAGTATAACACACGTGTATTTTTCAAAATTTAGTAAACAATAATTATAATACAAATGAGTACAGGTTTTTTTATTTATTGAATCACAGTCCTGGCATAAAAATTCTATTGTTACACCTAACGGATATAAATTAAAATTTTCTAGTAAATCGTGATCTTTTCAATCATTAATATTTATTTAAAATATGTTTGAAGTACATAAAGGAAACTATGTAGAAATCTACATCCATAAAACTAGAAGTAATGAATATAAAGTGTAGTTCGCAACCCTAAGTAATGGAGCAAGTTCGCATTGTACAAAAAACGTAGTAGATATTGTAATGTAAACATGCTCACATGAAAATAAACAATTGACAAATTGACAGAAACATAACCAATAAAGTAGACATAACTAAATATCTAAACTTTATGGCTTATGTATCTAATTTGACATCTGTCAAAGTTTAACTCAAAATTTATCTATATATTTAAAACACAAGGCTTATTCTTGTTCCAGTTCGTTTGAGAGATCCACCAGGCCGATTTACGCGTTTCTTTTTTTAAATTAAACCTTTTGCTGTAAATTAGTCAACACTACTTAATTTTTAATTTTTTTAATGTTTATATTTTTAATTTGAAAAACTCTAAAATGTTTAATTTGAGACGGGCGAATCGGACATTCACTAGGGGCGCCCTCTCACCTACCACGATGGTGAGTTTCGTAAGTACTCTTCCCTTATAGATATAAAGCGTGATGTAGCCGTCCACTTTCATCATTAATAAGCGTAGATGAAATCCGAATAGTTGGAAATTATGAACAGACGAATTATACAAATAATAGCTGATAGTAATCGCTTATTCAGAGTAGTTTCTTATTGTTTGTATAAAAGGCAGGAAATTTGTCAACACTATGTTTATGTCATGTTTTTGAAATATGTACTAATAGACGTTTTCAAGAATGTTTTTCACACGTCGAATGTTGTATATCGTCGGCTTCATATGAAAAATACACAAGTACCAAAATTGAGATTTTAACGTTATCTGGTTAATTATTACCTTTTCTATAAAATAAAAATGAGAAATTCCGAAAATAATTAGTAGAAGTCGCTTAAATAGCAAAAATAAAATCAGGAGCAAGTGCAAAAGCATTGACAGACAACGTGAAAAATGTTACATTTCTTGTAAACAGGTTTTTCGGACTTATGCACTTTTCATGTTGAAGCCGACGATATAGGGAAATCCTTCAATACTTTTGACCGTCATGTCTTGACGAGGTTTCCCTAATAATAAATTAATACTTTTTATAATTTTGTGTAAACGGAGACACAAAATATTATTGTTCGATACATGTACAATTTTCAAGTCCTCAGCAAGTTTTAAAGCACTCCGCTAACGCATCGGCCTCCAGCCGAGAAATCTACGTAACAGCGTACTTGCAACGAAAATATTTTTTGTGAAAAAATGATTAATTTAGTAATAATGAATAAAAATTAAATTTAAATGCTGTTGTCATCAGATTACACATATAAAACCTACTAATACTTTTTTCCTATAGTCTATTTAAACGCAACTACTTTCAAACAAATTATCCGAAAGATGTAGTAATAAAACTGTTTTTAACTGTTTTTAAGTATTTTGACGTAGTAGTTTTGAGTATTTTGAGTGTTTTTAAGCGATTACCGAATCAAAACTACTCTTATAAGAAATTTGCAGATCCGGAAGTCGATAGGTATGAATTTCATAAATTTATTTTCAATTTATTAATATTGTACTAGATTATTTATAGATAATATTAATGTTCTGTTTTAATTTGGTAAACGAAAAAAATAAATACCTGCAGCCAATAAAAATATAAGTTGGGAGAAGGTAAAATACAGCATAAAACTATAGCACTCTTAACTTGGCACCTATAAGTTTTGTGGAATCAATTTTTATATAAAAATAGTTTCTAATAATTTTTTAATCTACAATTATTTATTAATGCTATATTTTTGTTGGATACCCATTAGGGTGGTCCACAAAGTAATGGTTTAAAATAAAGATTTTAAATTTTATTCTCCCAGCGGCTCATTTTATTCTACCCTATTAAAAACTATCAGAAACAAAATTTTATCCAGTTTGGTCAATATTTAGGGGTAGCTCAGGCATCCAGGTTTCTATCCGAGTTCTGAGTTGGTTGATCCCCCCCCCCCATCTAATATATGGGTATTAGCCGCTCAAGGCGGGGCTATCATGGCACCACTGATTGTTGCCCAGTTGTCAGGGCGGACTTCCTTGAGTCTGGGAACTGATTTATGTGCATGGCAACCACCTGTAGAAGAAACTGGAGTTGGTCCTCATCCTTGGTATGGCCATTGAATTCCTGAATAAGTGCCACCCATCTCTGCATTGCAATTGACTACTGTGAGGTTACCAATGATGCTTTTAGCCTCCAAGAACTTAAGATTTTGCTCCCAAACCTGAGGAATCCTTAACAAAGCTTAGATCAAACTGCAGAGCTTTCAAGAGCTTTTGGGAATTTGTGGCCACCAGGGATTCCAGTAATAAATGCTGGCCTGCTTCAAGATTTTGTCGTTTCTCGCACTTCTCATCGCCTTGCTGCTCTAACATTGCTTCCACCATGGTTCTCTTGGTGTCAAGGGAGACATTTGGGTCAAACAGACTCAGGATCACCAACTCTTCAGAGAGGTACCAAAGATGTGTCTGGAACTTGGCAATTGTAATCATGGAACTGCTGGGGAAGGAGAAGATCATTGAAGGGAGCAGCTGCAGCAACTGGTGCAGTAATCCACGCCTTTAGGTATATTCTGACTGCAAAGATTGGTACTTCTTGCAGGCAATCCTTCTCTCGCTGTCAGATGTTCAACCTGAAAACATGTTCCGAAACATCCACATCTTAAGGGAGTAGAAGACTTTGGACATTCAGCGGACATGATACATGGACGTTCCTAGACGTTTGAAGAGGTAGCCAGACAGGGATCTTCTAAGGAAGACGATAGAAAGTTTTAGGAACTCCTTGTAGTCATCTCTACAGGCTGTAGACTAGAGCTGGTCCTTTGCAAAAGCAAGTACATCTTCCTTTACATCCTGGATCAAGTGGATAACTATGTCTTCAGCCTCAGCTGTAGCAAACTTGCTGGGTCAATGTACTGCCAGATTGCCTGAAAGCGCTCGAAAAGGAGATTGTCTGGTCCAGAAGAAGGTCCATAGAAGGTGTTGAAGATATTTGTAAGGACAACTTCAATAATGTGGTGGTGACAAGCAAAGTGGACGAGTGATCTTCCAATCTTCTGCTCAAGAAGGACGCAAGCTCCCATGAGGTGACCTGTATTGGAAGCTGTTGTGTCAACACATTCCAAAGGCATCAGATTCTACTCATTGAGAAGTTTGAAGACTGCACCTGCTTGTTCTTCCCCAGTTCCCGCTGGCAGCTTTGGAATTCCAAGCAACTGGGGTTCTCCACTGATGGCAGATGAAATGATAATAGATAGACGATTAATGTTCCCAGGGCCTAGGACATCAGGATGGAACTTTCCATCCCAGTGAACAATTGATGGAGTAGCCTTGAAACTGTCTTTCGGCAGCTAAGAAGTCCTATTCCGGTTCTTTTCTCTGTGTCTGTTGATAGAGGAACGACTGATGTTGAGCACATTAGTGTCATGGCCAAGACTGGCTACTGTTTCTGCAATAATGTATGTTGCCTTCCTGTCACTTACACAATTTCTGTCCAGTGCAGCAGCAAGAGCTGAAGTCAAATTGCTCAAATTGGAAGGACCTTCAATTTTTAAAATAATATTAATGTATATTTTGCAGTATTATGTCAAGCATCACACATGATACATTATATTATAAGGTATTAATATGCAATATATAATGCGATTCTATTTACCCACAAATATTGACCTTGAGCCACCCCTAAATATTTATCAATCCAGTTAATATTTGACAAATATATGTATTTTCATATGGAGGTTTAAATGAGCCCCTGGGAGCAAAGTTTTCTCAGACTTTATTTTTCTGGACCATCCTAATACCCATAGTAAATTTTTAAAACACAAAATAGATAAAGTTAAAATTTTTTGACGTGAATAAGAGCACATAATATTAATAGATAATGTGATAGCTCAATTAGAATATTAGCAGTTTACTGATGAAAACAGTCAATAAGTCCGAAACGGTAGAAGGCTATTTGAAAATGTTTTAGTATACAGGGTTTCTTATTTAAAAAATAAAATTTATTTCATCATATTATGTAGCTATGCAAAAATCTGATGTTGTGGCGAAAAATGGCTTCTGGTGAGATTTCTAGAATATGTGTTTTTTGTCTTAATGATATTTTTCCAAAATAACACGCAAATAACAAGTAAATAGGGTAGTATGCATTTTTGCAAATTTATCGTCACGCATTTACGTTAGCTACCATATATTGAAACATCATGCATGTTTCAATATATGTGCAAATTACCACGGTTGACTGAAAAAGCAACAGACAAGTTTTTATAGGAATTTTGTTGGCATGGGAAAATTGAAAGGTTAGCCGATTGAAGCGCCACCTCGTAAATTTTTTTTAACAATTCTTCAATTTCTTGTTAAGTTTTCACCACATCATAACACAGTTATAAGCGATTGGCTCTAAATTAAGATAACACGTAAAATAACTTCATATATTTATTTAACATTAGGGTATGAAGCCGTAGAGCGAGATGGTAGCACAGTCTCAATTCAAGAGGCAAATCCGTCTATAATCGCCTCGCAGACAAACTAAAATCTACCTTAAGAGAAGTGAGAAATGAAACGTTACGTAGATATGTGGAAAACTTAACAAAGATTCGTTCTGGCAATCATCTCTAGCAACTCTTCCAATCACATACAAATAAACTAAACATTCAAATCGAGTTCTTAGATTTACCTTTCCAGTTATCTGCATCCGTTGATAACTTTACAATTACAGAAATCGAGGAAGTAATAAAGCACGTAGACAAGAAGAGAGCTCCCGGTTACGACCAGATTACGGGTAAGGTTTTATCAGAACTACCAGAGGCTGGATTTCTGTTTCTACAATCATTATTTAATTCAATACTGAGATTGACATATTCGCCTACTCACCTTAAATATGCTTGTATCACCAACACACGTGACATCTTAGTGACCTATAAGTCTTTTATCTGTAATATCTAAACTTCTAAAAAAACTAATACTTAAAAGAATAAATGACAACACCGTGCTAGGAGAGCAGCTACCAAATCATCAACTTGGATTTAGGTATTGTCATTCTACTGTCTAACAATGCAATCGTTTCGCAGATATTATATACAAAGTCTTTGAAGAAAAGTAGTACTGTACAGCAGCTTTCTTGGATGTAAAGCAAGTCGTTGATAAAGTATTGGCACAAAGGGCTGCTATATAAAATCAAACAGAATTTCCCACATCATGATTATCAGTTATTTAAATTGTATTTAACATCTAGATTCATTCAAGTCAAACACGGAGAAGAAATGTCAAGAATGTATCCTTTCACCTTTGGGGTGCCGCAAGGGAGTGTATTAGGGCCCATACTCTATCTGATCTATACAGCAGACTTACCTGTAACTTTATGTACTGCTATCGGGATTTGGATTAACAACTTATTTATTCAACTTACTTATCATAATGTTATGGTAACCTTTTTTAAATCTTGAATACCTTCTTGATCATAAGAATATATAGTAATTCGCTACATTACACCCAATTATAGGTAGAAATACCTATGCTAACTTAATCTAGAAAATAAGCATTAACCTATGTAAGTGTTAGTCTTGATTGACACTTATAAAAGCGAGAGTGCCTTTATATAAGTATTTGCGAATAAAAGTTTTATTGTAGCTCGTAGACTTAGGCATAGTCCATAATCCAGAAAGAAATACCAGTTAATTGGTCCTTTTAAGAGTACAGTTAAATCTTTCGATGATCCTTGGCTGGTAGGATGGAATGTAGTGCCTTTGAGGTGTTTAATCCCCAATGCGTATGTGAAGTGATACATGAGAATGAAGATTCTGAGCATGATCAGTGGTAGCATACTTATTTGAAAAGTCTAAGCGTGCTATCCAGGTAGCCATAGGATTGATAAGCTGGAATCTTATCAATGCATCTACCCATCTCGGTATTATTGTCTTTGATTTTGTCAAACAGCACTGGTAAAAATATGAAGATATTCGAGTTGACGAGACTCGCGCGGTAAACACGCGTCACTTTTGGTTTACAGTGGTTTATGATTAGTGTAAATATAAAAATCTTTACACGTCACATAATATCAGAATTCTTTTAGAAAAATTGAATTGCTACAGTTTGCCTGAAAAATATTGTATTTTGTTCAGTAGTAGTGAACCTCCGTGGACAAAGTGTGATGGGTTTGGCAAACTTTTACCATTTTTCTGATTAGCAGGTAATGTGAAATTCGCAATTCGAGTTTTGAATGTTGACGTTGAATTCAGTGAGCATTATATGGTGTCTCGAAAAACACACCAAAAACTCATTTTTCCAAATTTTTGGAAAGCCCACTGTTGATTAATCTGCAAAATGCTTGTTGTCTAGTCCTGTTAAAATGGAGTCTATAAAACGGGACCAAAAACTAGCTGCGCTTTTTAAATCAAAACACATTTGCTTGAATTGAAAGAAGCCCAATGGTGTAGTGATGCCTGTATTTGGGATATACCCTCAGGTTCTACGGGGATGACGAAGTACACCTTTTTCAAATTCACCTTGAAGAATACTGTCGAATATTGGATCTTTTGGGTAAAGACACTTAGAAACAGAATAGGATCGAGAACTGTAACTGTCGTGTTACACTGTCGTTCTATTTCTTGTTTATTCATGAAAATTTCTATCAATAAATAAAGGACTTGCTTTTACTTGAAATATATTAATTAAATATTATGGGAAATATAATGGTGTATCTTCTTGATCAGAAAAATATGTAGTAATTCACTACAGTAGGATTATATCACCGTATTCACAATCTCGGCCTCTCAAGCTGAGTTTAGATGATGTTCCAAAAGCAGACCTACTCGATCGAACCCACAAACTGACAGCGCACTTGCAGTGCGCATTGATTGACTGCATATAGCGGTTTTAAAGAATTTTAGTTTAATCCTGCGGAGAGCAAAATGTTTAGTCTAATGGCAACCACTCAACTCACGTAGCTAATTCCAAATATGCATTCCAAGACAATTTTTCCAAAAATCCTAACTATCCTTCATTTATCTGTCTCTACCGCTTGCTTGAATAATATTTTCTTCTAAAAAACAATTCCATGACTGTTGTATGCATCATTTCCAAGTTTTCTATTTCCAATCTATTTATATGTACACTTGCTTTCAAAACTTTCGCGTACACACTCAAAATCAAGTAACAATAATATTGCAAAATTGTAGCTGTGTGAATGGGTAATTTTAAAATTAGGTTAAAAATGACACAAAGTAACTTTTACAAAACAAATACCTAATTCGGCAGTAATTAGTGTTTGAAGATTACAAATTTATTTAAAACGAATATAACAATAAATACAAATATGTTAAATAAGGTTTTAATATCGCGTCATGGCCCCATTAGCGTCTAGCATTTTGACATGATTTTGACTTTTCAAAAATTTAAACGTCAAAGTTGATTAATCACAACCCTGATTTAATACAGCGAAAAATAGGTGTACGCGAAAGTTTTGAAAGCAAGTGTATGTGTTTAACACTGCGTCTTTTTTGGCACATTCGGTTTTATTTTTATGTTATTGGATTTCTTTCATCTTACCTAGTATTTTCTTTATTTATTTTCTTGTTATTAGTTTTTCTAATTGTTTTTAACTTTTTGTTGCTGCTTTTAAGTTAATCTTTCTTTTCTTACATGCCACCAGCACATCTCGATAGCTTTAAGTGATATTTTTGTAAGCAAAGATTCGCAAACTGCTTCTTGAATAAATTTAGTTTATTATAATTCAATGCAAATATAAATTAATAAATTCTTAAATGTAACCAGTAATAAAAGGCACTTATGGTAATTATAATTCAAGTGCATTTTTACAAACAAAAGTATTCTACGATTATTAAAATAAAGCGGCATAGTGTAGCAGTTTATAAATTAAGTATAACATATTATTGTGCTCAAATGGGTCATTATCTATTTAAAAGTGTAACGTGTTAAAATTTTAGGATCTATTTTATTATTTACTTTGGTAAATATATTTATAGAAATAATCTTAGTACGGCTCTGTATATTAGGAAAATATTTCGTCGAGTCTTGATATTAAATATTTTCCCTTTGCATTTTTAAATAAGCAAATGAAAGTCTCACGGTTAGAAATCATTTTGGGTGTAGTTTTTAGTTGAAAAGGCAGTCTACAGTTTCGTATTTTGGTAATAAAAATCTTTAAGATTTTTAGTTTATCAAGTTCATTAAATTAAAAGCACGTACTAAATAAATAAAAGATAAATTATGAACAGGCTGCAGTTTAATATCGTTATTTTCTTTTGTTACAAATGATATTTGGATCTTATTAGGCATTTTATTCCCAGAATTTGGTATTTTTGCAACTAAATAAAGTAGTTAATGTGGCTAGGCTTCAAATTTATGGCTTACATTTCCGGCGAAATCGTGATAAACATTTCTTAAATATAAAATTATTACGTGAAATTCAATATTTATCTTATTGGTTAAAATTACCGCCAGCTTTCATATTTGTGGCGGTTTCAAAATATCCCTCTCTTAATTTAGTAGGAAAAGATAGTTTTGCATCCCCAAGTTAGTCAGTCTAGTAGAGCCCAAGACTGACAAGGGCACACGTATTACGACTGGTTATGGCTCTAAGAGTAGCAGGCTCTGGCCCGGAGCCTTGCATCGGTTACTACCGTCGCATGCAAGTGATTCTATCGTCACATATTTGCAGTACAGTTTAGAATGAAGCAATTTTAGTGGTATACCGTACCGATTTTGTTGTTAGTGAATTAATCCAGTGAAGAGGATTATTTATAATTTTTGATTTAGTGAATTTTCATTCATGAAACAATGGTTACGGTGCAGCGAACTTGCTAGTAGAGGAACAGTGTTAATTCTCTCTTATTTGAACGTTGTTTTGGCTTAAAAAACGTATTTATAGCTAACCAACAGTAGATTTTTAAATTAACACATTGACTCATCAACCAATAGAAAATTAATAATCGGAGCACGCTATCAGTTGCACCAGAATGTAAACTAAATACCGTCAAGCAACATTCATGATATTTTTAAGTACTGTTCCAGCTTAATGTTACTAATAATGAATTTATTTCGTATTGGAAATTATTGCAAATAAGTGTTTTAGTGTAATATGTTTGGAGCCTTCCGTTTGTGCAAGGAATTTATGAAAATTATGTTGGATTAAAAATAACTGCATCAAGGATTAACGTTGCTCAAATTGTCTATGTAAGTTTTAAGAAAATGTTTAATTCAGATTGTTTTTTTATTAATTTATCAAATTTCCAATTTTAGGTAATTTAGGTAAAATTTTTTTGGGATCCTGAAATTAAGTAACCTATAGGAATGATAATTTTTTATCTAGTATAGCTTTGTTGTGTACTGTATTTCCAATTTTTTTCTATCTTTATTTAATTTAATATACACAAGCTGCTGATGTTTCTGTTAATCAAAAATGATTATTAAAGATTTATATGTTTGATTAATGTGATGTCATTTTTAAATGGGAACTCATTTCCCAAACTGTAGATTTCGCGCATTTTTTTATATAAAGATAAACATCAGTCAGTTTGGTGGCGCCCTCTATTTTTTACTTGTTCCTGACTCTATTATTTAATCTGAACCTTTTGAGGTTAACATCCACACCTGTATTCGAATCTGTAGAATTAGAGATCTCAGCCGGTACATAAGTACAGTAAGTATCGTTTCTTTGGTGTTTAGTAAGCAATTTAGTATTCTCAGCAAAATAATTAAAAAGCAGTTGTTACAATTGACAGTCTAGCGTAGGGTTCGATTTTTTCAATTTTTTCGTTAGTGTAATTTTAGTTCGTTACTAAAGATAAATTACGATAATTGTTATGCTTAATAGCAAACTTGAAATAATTAATTAGAATAGTTTATAATCTACCCTATTTTTTTCTTAAAGTGCAAGCTTATCAGAAGGATAAAGATACCATTAATTAATTATTTAATATAACAGTATGTATTTTAAGAATAAATAAATTGTAATTCATTTCAAGTTTATTTCATATTTATTCTAACTTTAGAGTGTACAAAAAAAAACAAAATGGCAGTAGATTTCAACAAAGGTTCTTCATGTTAAATGCATGTACCAATTATTTTAATTTTTTTAAATTCCAATAACATCATGTAAGTTGGTATATACTTTTGAAAACAATTATGTTTTAAATTTTTAAAAACTTTTATTAAATTCCCTTTTATTTCGAGATATAGAAAAATAAGAATTGTTTTCCTATTAATAACTAACTGAAATTATTTGTTTATTAACAACCAAAAGTAAAAGTTCCGTTTCAAAAGTTTCACTAATAGTTCCGTTTTATATACAGTAAAAAAAATTATTTATAATACATTATATATAATTCTAACAAAAGACATATACTAAATACAACGTTTAATTAACTCGATAAAATTGTATGATTTTACATGAATAATCTATTATTACAATAATCTATTACAATAATCTATTACAATAATCTATTACAATAAGCTATTACAATAATGATATACAGGGTGTTTCATTTAAGATTCGTATCCCCTGGACTGGTGACGGTAGACATAAAATAAATTAGTGGTCACTGTTTAACACAGGAGTTGGAGTTGGATGTACCTAACTGCATTTTCTTATTCTGATGCTAGGTGGTGTCACAGTTTGTTTTGACTATTATTTCCAGCAGTTTCCAAAGGTTGACTTTTTTTCCATGTGCTTAAAATTCAAAATGGCATCAGGATATTTTTGTTCCTATTGACGAGTACTATCACATGTCCAGAGGATACGAATCTTTAGTGAAACGCCCTGTATTTACTATGTAGTATATGGTGATGTACGGTATTTTCACAAAGAATTTTTTATATACCTAGTTCTAAAATACATATACTTTCGAAAAAAGTTTTGAAGAATTTGAAGACCATCCTGAGGTCCCGATGGATGCAGTGGCCTTTTATCTTTTTTATACAGGGTGTCTCAAAAATAACGAACAATAACGCAGAGGGTTAAAAAGCGTCCGAGGTAGAATCTAAAACTAAAGAAAAAAAACTCTACCTTCAAAAAATTTTTTTGTAAATTTGTTAAAAATTGTTTGCAATACTTTTTGCTAATACGGTCCTGTTATATTTTGCATCAATTTGATAATAAATAATAAGTCATCCAGCATTGGGATTGTCAAAACATTGTAAAGCGATATGTGTAGAGTTAAGCAAAAATTCGGAGAAGTCGATTTAAAAACACGTATATTGGTCAAGGTTACGTCTTTATAAACACCATGACATATCACCGTAATAAGCGTTTTTGTTCTAAACTGCATAGTTGCAAAAAAGTCCCAAACGTTTGATGATAGTTCATCAAACTAATAATTCTTATTATCAAGAGTTTATTTGAAGGTGTTTTCCGTTTTAAATAAAATAGATTAATGGTAAAAATTGCTCTTATTTAATAAATTGCGACCCTTGTAGTTTTTTGAGTAAACCACAATCGGGCCGCAAATTCAACCTGGCGGCTCCCTAATTATGAAAATGTTCTTTTTAAAAAGTTAATTTATCTTCTGTTTATTTTCGAATGTTATTACAGAACGTAAAAATATATTTATGTTTTGTATCCTTTGTTTAAATTGCGTTTTGTTTATTTTACATAGATCAAATTTCACTATGTGTATTTTTGCGGAATGTTTAGTCCAAAATTTTATTTACAAGCACAGAATACGAAAGAAAGAATTGCTATAAATAAGGAAAGTCTGCGAAAGGGGATGTTTATAACAAAGAGAGTTTTTGATTATTGACTTACGTTCATTGAGAAATTTCGAGCCCAAGATCATTTTTGTAAAATTTTATTTCAGTTTTAATGAAAAGGTTTACTATTAGTTTTAAATATTAATGCTTCAGATTCTAGTAAAATGTATTAGCATCGCATTTTTTAAATTACGTTCAACGCCGCCACACATAAAGAATTCCCTTATTGAAATATGATATCAGATGCTCTCTTTAAAGTAAGATGTTTTAAGCTGTTATTAGACCTTGAATTTATTTTAAAATAAACAAACCATAACATGGCAAAACGGAACGTGTCTTATTTACGAGTATTTTCAAGATCAACTCATTTGGGTATTTTGCGGCATTGACAAAATTGTGCTGTATTGACAAATGCTGTAAAGTTCAACAAACTACAGTCCTCAGCATTATGCGACATCAGGAGATTGTGGAGCAGAACGTGCAGGACCGGACTCAAAACTTGAACCTTAAATAACTCTGAAAGTAAATATTTTAGAAAAAAAAGTTATGGGAAAAACTTTCTCTACACATCATCAACTATCTCGTATTCACGTATTGTCCGTTATTTTTGAGACATGCTGTAGAAAGCAGTTGAACTATATATAAAAGATTAACTTTTAGGTAAATCATAGAAACGCTGTGGGTAGTATATTCATTTAAAATTATATAATTAAATTGCGATAATTGAATTAAGATGTATAATTAGAAGAAAAAAAAACTAAAAAACAACTATTTTTAAATGACCATGACAAAGACAGTAATACTACTTTAAATTTTTAATTTTCCACTTAATTATTACCTTGTCCATAAAAACCTGAATCACCAGCTGGTTTAAGAAATTGGAATGACATTTAAATTTATACAACGACTTCTATGTGTGTGTGAACTTGATCCGAGAACATTTTTTATGTATTATAAAGGTACGCTGAAGGTAGGTTAGTGTCTGCCAACTGCGTATGAACCATACCGCCACCAACATTTTTTCGCGAAAAGATTTTGCAGAAGGTGGACAGGCACGCCCTAGGAAAAGTGTTTATGTATTTGTTATTCATCGCTTATAGATGGATTATACAGGACAAGCCTCCACGTTTACCTGTTTGGTTTTTGTTATGGGACACACCTCGCTTAAATGTTATTATCTTATGTAGTATTCAATGTCGAGGATTTTTAAATTATTATAAAAATTGAGTTAATCATCTGTTCGTGTTGTTTATATGACGAGATTTATAATAACATTTTTACACAGACTTCCTTATTTTCTGCTAATAGCATTACATTATTAATTACTCGTGTTTTGGTTTCATTGAACTTAATTATCCTTTTTTGTAGTTATAAGTATTTTTAGTGTCATTGTCATTAACTACCACTATATCGCCATATAGTAAATAGCACCTAATGTATTTTAATTTATTGTTGTTGAAATAAGAATTTAAGAAAACATTTTACTACTCATAAAATAGATAAAATCTACCGAAACACCTAATAATTAGTGTCTATAATAGTTCAAGTATTGTCATTAGTTGGTGCTGCCCTCCGGGCGGTAGCGGAAGTTTTGGAAACTACAGTACAAAGAAAGCTATCCAGTACCCTGAGACACTCGGAAAATTACCTGGTGTAATATGATCAAAGATTCTATGGAAGAATTGTTTTCTAGGTGTTGGACTCATAAATACTTTTAATCTCCTTTAATAGCCAACTTCTACCACTTTTTGAGAGAACACCTTTAACGCCTTTAGCTTTGAAAAAATTTTAAAAAACCTGTGAGGAACCTATGGTGGTCGATTGTAAAATGATGTAAGCTTTTGATGACGCTAAGATTTTTAACAGCGGGGGCCAATCATAATTGAGGCGCGGACTACTCCAAATTGAAATAGTCGAGTAAGCTTTTCAAAATAACAGATGAGGGCTGATTTCCATTTATTTAACACAAAAGGTAGTCAAGTGACAACACATTTTGGGGATGTAGCGATGCTAAGTACTTTACTTTGCTAACATTTACAACGGTGATATCGTTTTCGAAACAAATATGTGGGCTATTAAGGCTTTACAACCCTTTTTTTGTAAGCATAGATCAGGCAGCGGAGATTTCTAGAATAACTAGAAGACAATGTTGTCAACATTTGTTACTTGATGCTCACAAGTTTCATTCATAAGTCATAAGTCATAATTCATAATCATAATCAATAATATAAAAGTATAAAGAGCTCCATTATGAGAAGGATCGAACAGGAGCAGTGTGCCTCCTTGCCCCTCTGTGGCACAACCACTGAAGGGGAAAATTTTATCCGGACTTTATAATTATTAAGTTAGATGGAAATTGATCTTTTATTCCACCATTCACATGATTACTGGATCACATAATTAAACCAAGAGTCGCAGATTCGATCCCTGGTCGACCATGTAATTTTTCATAGCGAAAGAAAATGTGATTTTGTTTGGCACTATAAATATCTTTACCGCTACATAACCAGTGGGGTAGGGGACTAGAGTTGACTAACTTATAAATAAAATAAATAACTAAAAAAAATTGTAAAGTTTGTATTTTTTCGACTACATCCAGACTGGAAGCCTTGTATAAAAGAAAGGAACATATTGCAGTGATATACTCATAAAAAGAAAATTCCAAGTTCTGGGCACCAATTATAATTGAGGTGAAATTCAATAAAACAATAGTATAAATATATCACTACAATATTTTTTTAAATTTTTAAATAACATTTTTGCCCTGTCACTAGCTCAGATTTTATCTGAAATAAATCAACCTTACCTTGCCAAATTTTGTATCAATGGGTCCACCTGTAATGATGACACCTGGGCTGGTAAAATTGTGACAAGCTGCTAAACAAATTATTTCCACACAAGAAAAAAAATAAACAACAAACAAAATCCACAATTATAAATATAAACACAATTTTATTTAATCATAAATAAACAAAACATAAAAAAAATAATGGGAGAGAGACTAATTACTCTCCTAACTACCAATTAGCCTTTTTTTTATTGTTGGGGATTTCTACCTACTTTTTATTTTATCTAATCTACAAATCCAAAATCAAATAAAAATTAAATATTTTTTTATAAAAAAAATCTCAATTTAGTAAATTTTCTTTTTCATGAAATTAGGTTAACCTTTCTCAAAAAAAATTTAATTATACAGTTATATTCTTTAATAGTTTCAATGTAAAATAGTTCGATATCTTTTTAATAAAATGTTTGTCCGAAATTATTTTTGACTGGCCAGTATAATGAATTTTAAATCACTTACGATTTTCCGCACACTAGATACATCCTTTAACCGATCCCAGGAACAACAGACTGTATTAATAACCACTGACAACTTCTTCACTGGTGGAAGTGTAAAATTGCTTGATTGCAAAATTTTTTTGTGTAAAATTTTTTTTATCAGATTAAACTTTTGATCTGATATGAAGCCATCCAAATCGATTCTATAATTTATATTCTTCTTGAAATTATGACGATAGCGTAAGTTATATATATTTTTCTTGCAGGAAATTTTATTTTGTTTTATATCCATAACCTCCCTTTATTTTTTTTTAAATTATGAAAATGCATGTTTTTAAAGGTTAATCAACATAGAAACAACACAACCTCCTCTCACTGCATTCTGGAGATTACTGATTGTTTTTCTCATTGTAATTTACATTAAAAACATATAGAAACAAAAACAATATAATACTATCAAGTAATCCATGGATTGAACTGTCATTTAACATTTTTCAATAAAATATAAATTTCTTTAAATTTTTCATTTGATTACATAAAAATAGCCAAGGCATACCGTACGTTATCATACAAGGCATCATGCGTCGTATCAGGGCTGACACCAATCACGATTAAACTTAAAAAGTTATCAAAAATATATAAAATCACTAAAAGTCTAGAAGAGTACGGCGTAACCTACGACACACCTACACCAGTATCAGAATGGATACATCCTGGAGAGATTCCTGAAATAAGAGAAGACCAAGACTTAAATCGAGGACTGGAAGCTTTTACTGACGGAAGTAAACAAGATACAGGCGTGGGGATGGGGGCAATACTATACGTGAATAATCATATTTTATAGACTACTAAAAGGAGATTGAACGAAAAATGCTCAAATAATCAAGCTGAAGGTTTAGCAATCTCCAATGTATTAGAAAAAGTGATTGAACTAGATGAGGATGTAGAAGGAGGATAGAAGTCTTATAATAAATACTGATAGCCTAATAACATTGGACTCGCTGAAAAATCCAAACAATCACACAAGAATCATAGACATGATATACGATGATAGACGAAATCGGATGGGAAGTAGCATTCAGATGGGTCAAGTCACATATGGGCATAATTGGTAATGAAATAGCTGATCAATTAGCAAAAGAGGGAAGTCATCAATCAAGCAACGAACCCAGTGTTTACAACCGAGTCCCAAAAAGTGAGATAGCGAATGGTGCGGTTGAAAGTAGTACTGTGGAGTGGCAGACAAGGTGGGAAGAAACATCAAAAGCTGCTGAAACAAAACTTTAATTCCCAACGGTATACGATAGGTTAGCGACAAGGTTACCAGTGTCGCCTAAACTTACTGTATTTATTACAGGACATGGAATGTTAAAAAGCTACCTGTACAGATTTAAAATCATTGAAAACGCGAATTGCTCTTGTGGTGATGACGATCAAAATGTTGATCATTTATTATACCAATGCTGTAAGTTGAAACGGCAAAGGTTAGCTCTACGCAATAACATTTGAATGGACGGAGGGGACTGGCCTGTGCAAAAAGAGGATCTAATAAAACACTATTTAAACTATTTTATTGCACTTATTAAAAGTATGAACTTCGATCTGTTATAACACAAATTACAAAATTACTTATATCTAAGAATGATAAATTATGTAAATGTTTTATATTTGCCATGTAATATTACTTTATGTAATGGAGCATGGGGTGAAAAAATGATTTATAAATTTAAAGAAAAAGGACAGAGGATAGAAGATAGAGATTGAGGACATAGGACAACGGATAGGGGACAGAGAACAGGGGGCAGAGAAGAGGGACATGAGGCAGGGGACAGAATTCCAGAATTTCTTTTTCTGTCCTCTCTTCCCCAACAAAGGACAAAAAATAGAGGACGAGGACAGAGGACAGATGATAGATGATAGATGATAGATGATAGATGATAGATGATAGATGATAGATGATAGATGATAGATGATAGATGATAGATGATAGATGATAGAAGATAGACGATAGACGATAGACGATAGACGATAGACGATAGACGATAGACGATAGACGATAGACGATAGACGATAGACGATAGACGATAGACGATAGACGATAGACGATAGACGATAGACGATAGACGATAGACGATAGACGATAGACGATAGACGATAGACGATAGACGATAGACGATAGACGATAGACGATAGACGATAGACGATAGACGATAGACGATAGACGATAGACGATAGACGATAGACGATAGACGATAGACGATAGACGATAGACGATAGACGATAGACGATAGACGATAGACGATAGACGATAGACGATAGACGATAGACGATAGACGATAGACGATAGACGATAGACGATAGACGATAGACGATAGACGATAGACGATAGACGATAGACGGTAGACGGTAGACGGTAGACGGTAGACGGTAGACGGTAGACGGTAGACGGTAGACGGTAGACGGTAGACGGTAGACGGTAGACGGTAGACGGTAGACGGTAGACGGTAGACGGTAGACGGTAGACGGTAGACGGTAGACGATAGACGATAGACGATAGACGATAGACGATAGACGATAGACGATAGACGATAGACGATAGACGATAGACGATAGACGATAGACGATAGACGATAGACGATAGACGATAGACGATAGACGATAGACGATAGACGATAGACGATAGACGATAGACGATAGACGATAGACGATAGACGATAGACGATAGACGATAGATGATAGAGGAGAGACGACAGAAGATAGAAGACAGAGAACAGAAAACAGAGGTCATCTGTACAAAAGTGTTTTTAGAAAAAGGCTGATTTATAGTTAGAAACCCAGAAAACATTAATTACATTCAATAACTTTTATTTAATAAATTTTGGGTTTCTAGATTTGAGATACTGCAATAAGATATGCACCACCGAATATGTACAATAGTAGTATATTCTCACTTTCAAGGCTGTTCTTGCTTTCCAGCTATGAAAAACAAACCTTACAGATACTATGTTTAATATATAAGAGTTAAGACAATTCAAGCTCTACTAAATCCTTTTAATAAATGTATTTGTTCTTATATTATTGTTTCGACACAGTTTTCAATTTATTTTATGTTTACAAAAGTTTGTTTACATTTGCAATTAAGCAGGTACTCTAACTGAATGAGCTTTTAATTTATAACAATTCATTAGCGGCGATCTAGTTGAGATTTGACTTATCTTACAATCGCATTAGATTAATTGTAGTGTATTTTAGCGGGCCTATATAAGCTGTTGATTTAGAACATAGAGTATAGTTTGTTTTACAGGAGTAACATAACAGTCAAAATGTTCAAATTATTGGTAAGTGTAAAGTAAAATATCTCTTTCAAAGAAAAGTTATATTATTTTTAATGATTAATATTGTTTGTCCTGACTGTAGATCGATAATATTTTATTACTTTTCCAGTTCTTCGCCGTTCTTGCCGTCTTCGTCGTTGCTGCCATGGCTTCTCCTGAACCCAAACCTTTGCCTAGGCCTCAAATCTGGGGCAATCTCGGATACTATGGAGGAATTCGTACTCCTTACTATGGTGGAATTGCTGCTCCATACTATGGTGGCTACTACAACTACTTTTAGACGATTGATATAATTAACAACTGAGATGTTCAATTGGCTTTGACTCTTGAAATAAAAAGAAAATTTTACCAGTTATTTTATTTCTTGTTGTTGTTTGTTCAAACTTATATTCTGTTACATTAATGCATCAAATCCTGAAGTCGATGTGTTAGAAAGTTTTAAAATGCTACTTTGATTCAGAAAGTATCACTTTGGTTTGTGTGTAACGCAATTTTTTTGCTTAGAAGTGTTAAGACTAAATTTTCTAATTTAATGAGAAAGCGCAAACCGCAAGATTCATGCGACATATAAAGATATGCAGAAGTAATAAGGTCATTAAAAACTTGGAAACAAGTGTTATGGGAAAATTTTGAAGCTTTAGCCACGCCAACAATAGGAAAGTTGCAGAACTACTTTACAGGAATCCGATAAGCAGACTTCAGTCTAGTTAGTGCTATACGAGAAGAACGACTAGTTCTGAAATTTTTTCCTGAAAGTTAATGCGTTGAAAGTACTTCGTGAATAATAATTATTTGTGCATATATATATTTTAAATAGTTTTGGAATAAGTAAAGTCTATAAAAGGCACAAAAGGAATTAACTTTGTCTATTAATTTTAAAATGTTTTAATTGGTGGGTAAATCTTCTAACTGGCGTTTTAAAGCTGCTAGTTCTTTATGCTTCTTATTTTTGATTAGTAACAAGGAATCTTTAAAGTAGATCAATGCGAAAACCCAGGGCAAGTCTAAATCTAATAGCCAAATTATAAGAAAAACGGGAGGCAAGAAACATAAGCAAAAAAATGAAGTTTTAAGGATAACATAATTAGAAATTGTATAGGTAAAACCACCAAAAAGTGATTACGGTGACATTTTAATAATGAAGATTTGGCGTGGAAAATCTTACGTGGAATGTTGTTATTAAAGCAGGTGCTCTGCATCAACAATTCAAAGCGACTACTACTTTAAAACAAAAATAGTTCTAAAACAGTGCATAATATTAAAGTCGAGTTCTTCGTTTTAATTTTAGTGTGTCTGTATACAATTTCAAACTGGCTTTCATCAACAAAACAATTACTATAAGATTGGGAAAAGATAACTAAAAATTAAAAAAAGATAAAAAGCATGTTTATATGATTGCGATGCAGCGTTCGAAGCATGAATTGATAGACAACCAAGAGGTGACACGCATGATCGAAACTGTGAATTAGGAGGTGGAAATCTACGACTGCCAGTCTAAGTTTTACTACTGCATTGTACAGCCAACAATAAACGTATTTCATACTTATAGCTTATTTCATTTTTATATTCTCCAATTCTGTTTACTTATACAACGCAAAAAGTATACTATAGCTGTTTAATAATTTTGGGCAGATATTCTTGATAGTGATATGGACGTGTAAATATTCTTTTAAAGAAGAAATAGAAGAGCTGGACTTTCTTTCTTACAAGAAGCCGAAGAAAAATTATTTTGCATTTAAAGTATTAACAGAATTTTATAGATTCGTTAGTATTTAAAAATGTTTATTGGCAATCTGAATGAAACTTTATTTTTAATGTTCAATGTTGTACAAGAACAGTCCTAGGAGGTAGCATGATGGAATGACAGATTGATTAGATTTTATATACTTCTCTTCAATTTTAATTATTTGATATTTTAGGTTTTTGATCAGAACAAACTTACTGCAATTGCCTAAAAATTGTCTAAACTTCTGACTAAAAAATGTAAACTTTTTTTAAACATATTTATCCAGAAAATATTCAGTTAAAGCTCCTTATCTTGTAAAGCTTTGTATGTTTAGCCATAACTTCCTTGGGAGGATAAACATCAATAAAGCAAATTGTATAGTTTTTGTTTATTTAAGCCAAAAACGTATATCCACATCACATTATAAGGTCAACATCCAATAAAGTGTTGTCAACAGTTTTTAGACATAATAATATCCAGCAGCATATGGGTAGTATCCTCCATAGGCATACGGGATAACAGCTGCACCAGGATAGAAGATTTGTGGTTTAGGTCCAGGTAAAGCCACAGCAACGGCGACGAGGAGAGCAACAAGGAGCATCAACTGCACATTTAAAAAATATTATAAATTAATAAATTATAAATGACAGAATTTAAATTACTTACCAATTTGAACATTTTGAAAAATTGCTTTGTACTAATCTGCAGGTACAAAACTATGATGAGCGCTATAAACAATCTGTTTATATAGTCGAAGATTCAATGTGTATGTCACCGTGGTGTGGGTAATTAATAACAACTATAAACAATTTAATATCCTTGAAAGTTTATAAATTAATCTAAGTAAAAAATAGAACTTCAATAGTTGTTACGTGACAATCAGGAAGACTCTTAATTTGTTTAAGATTTCAGCAGTTTTTGTTAAAGACATGACATTATACTTTTCGAGTGTTCTTGAAAATTAAGCATTTGTACATAAAGCTAAATTTAATCTTTTGCGACCATTAATTATGTTCATTCTTAACCCTTCAATTTGAATTTATGTTGTGATTGGCCCTACACGATTGAATCTTGACTATTTTTATAAAATTAACTGATTGAGCTTTTATAAATGACATATTTTAAAGAGTATATCATAAAGCATACCGACTATAATTTATAAATAATACATTCACAAGATGTCAGATAAAATAAAAATATTTAATACAAACACACATAAATATTCTTTATATTCTAATTAATTAGTTTCCTTTCCACATTTTTTTCAAGGTGATATGGCTGATTTGTATATTTTTATATTTTTCGATTCCAGTCCTATTAATTTTGCTGGAAAAAAGAAACAATTGGAATTTATCCTTTTAAGATAAAAGAGCTATTACCTATTATTAGTAATTACCCTATTAATACACCATTTTCTTCTAATTAAGCTGTGAATAATAAAATTTACGTAAACCACTTAATGGCTAAACTACATCTTTAAGATAAACAATCTTTGGTAAAAAAAAAATAAATGTTAATTTTACCAGTTTTCAAATTAATTTAAAAAGAACGGAAATTAGATTATTTAAGTATTAAATATATAATTATTTTTACTGTTGTAATTTACACACAATAATCTTGATAATAATTTATTGTGAGTCACGGTACATGGAATGTAGTTATTTAACTTTTAACTATTCATTGTATATAAAAAAATATTTGAGTAGAGTACAAATTATAACATGTAGTATGTAACATTATGTTAGACCTTCATTTAATTGCGTAAAACTATAAATTAATTTCTTATATGTTTGACAACCATTTTACATCAAGATTCAAGGAAAGTTCGGTACGATCGGGAACACACAGTAGGTATAATTAATTAATATCTCTCTCATATATATATTTTTTTTATATACTTGCAGTGTTGTATTGGCACTGAGTGTATAAATAAATAAATAAAAAATTAAATTAATACAATAGACAATATACTAGTAATGTTAAACAGGAGCATGCACTGCATACTTATCAAACTAATCAATTCTTCGAAACTTATGCATAAGATTTTCCTTATACTTTTTTATTGCAGTTTAAAATTTAAAAAACTTAAAATATATAAGATATAAATATATATAAATGATACAAACAATTACGATAAGAAATATAATGTTTACATGCTGCTCAAAATCGATTAGAATATTATATAGTACAAACGAGATACCATTAACAACAACATTACACATTGCACCTTTTAACCAATTATGATTAATAAATAATAAAATACTACTAAATATATGTAATGTTTAATCTTATATTTCCTCTAATTTCATAAAAATAATTTTTTTAAATAAGAACATTTTGCAATAAATTGTTAAAATTAGCAATACAATCTACAGTACATACAAAACAAGACTCGATACAAGGAAAACGTTTTTATTGAACCGTAGACATTATTATTGTGTTTTAGCTGACTTTTCTCTTTTTTTAAAGTAGAATAGAATGTTATTTAAATATATTTTAATGCATATACTTTTAATATGACATATTTGACATAATATGAAAATACCCTATAGATAGTGAGTGGTTATTTATCTGAGTGAAATCTGATTGAAAGAAATAAAACAAAAAAAATAATTATTCTTTGGTTTATTGTCAGGAGAAAACCTACAAAATATAAAAAAATAAAATTTTGTTTAACATAAAAAATATGATAATATTATGAGATGTTATTAAAAACTTGGAACATAAAGTCATATCCATGAGGTTGCATAGAACATTCAATAAAAATTAATACAGTCGTTTATGAGCCTTAAATTTAAAACTAAAATTATATTTTCACAATAAACAGTTTAAAAACGTTTTATAAAATGAAAAGAAAGTTTTCAGAGATTTTTGCGTTTCAACACCTGTTTTACGCATTTTAATTGCAATGTTAATGAACTATTTATTATTTATATGATTTATAAGGTATACTGCATTGGAAATGTTTTTTTAAACTGGACGTTAAATATTTATAGAATATGAATATTTAAATGTAAATTGTTTGCTGAAAACGAAACGCTTAGTGAATATTTTTAATCATGCTAAATTTTATGTTAAGTTTAATTTGTATATTAAATGTTTATTAAATGTATATTTTATATATTCATTTTCTAATATATGTTAGATTTTATATATTTATCCAAATATGTACACATTAAATATGTAATTCCAACCATTTACGACTGTTACGCTAAATTAAAGCGTAAAAAGAAAAAGTTAATAAAAACTTGCCATAAGGTTAAAAATTGAAAGATTTTGAAATGCATTTTAACATAAAAAACAGGTAAATTCAATAAAATTAGTGAATTACTTATTTATACAAAAATATAAAAAAAATTCTAATACAGTAATACATATAATCAAAGGTAGAAATAAAATAACATAAAATTGCATCCAAAAAGTTTCGAATATAAAATAGTTAAATACAAATCTAGATTATTTATTTCTTAGATGAAGTTTTGACAACTTTGTTTAAATTAAAACTTCTTAGTGAAATTTGATGGTACAATTTTAAATTCTAATGAAATTCCAAATAGCGTATTGGAGATCTGAAATTTTATAACATTAAATTAAATAGATTTTGAAATTCAAAAACGAAAATTTCGGTTTTTAGATGACATTCCGTAACTTTGAATCAACAATTTGAATTTGATTATTTGAATGTGTTTTTAAATACTAATTTTTAAATAAAAAAAGTAAAAATGACAGATCAAAATTACTAATTTAAAGATTTAAAATCATAAATAGTATCAGCATTAATATAAAAAAATAATAGTCTTAGTTTCTAAAATTTTGATTTTTGTTTTTCTACATATTTTCTAAATGTATATTTTCGAAAATTTAACGAAATTATTCCACAAAAGGTTTACATTTTTATTCAATGGTATTTACCGTTTTAATTTTGGTTTTTAACTCGATTTATAATGAACAAATAATGTGAAATTTTGACATAGATACAAAGAACACGTACGCTCTTACAGACATAAACATCCCGAAAAAGTGAATTATGTCCATCAAATTTTGAAAAAACCCACCCAATGACACCTCAAAACAACATCAAATTCTTACATTTTTGCCACAACAATCACAAATTAGACAATTTAAAAACTTTTGAAATATGTACCTTTAATGAATGTACAAGAAACATTTATTAACAATAAACTGTTTTGGGAAAGGTATTTTCTTAATAAATATAGAAAAATGTGAAATGCATGTCACGTACGCTGTGTTATCGCGTACGCGTACGCGATAACACAAGACGCAGCAAAAAGATATTGTTGTCATCCCCATCTTGCACTTTTATTAAGATAGCCACATTGCTGATCTTTTCACATTTCTGTCTTCAACATTTATGTCTAAAGTCAGTTCCTTACAGACTCTTCGGATGTAAATTTCCACATTACTCTATCGGGCTGTAATACGCAATCGCGTATCAATTAAGTTTCTAGATGTGCGTTTCACAAATTGCTCTGCTAGAAACATACAGATTCAATCGCGTTCAAATGAACGCTATAAGGAATGCGCTAGATGCCGCAACAGTGAAACGTGAGCACGGCCTACTAGATTTATATAAGCTTCGAAGCTTATATGAATCTAGTAGGCCGTGACGTGAGTGTTAAACCAAACCACATCTGTTAACCTTCAAAATTTATTAAGCTTTTTTAATAATAATAAAATTTATATTTTTATTATTGTCATTCGAGAATTTAATTGATGTTTCTGTTTATTATAATTAACAAGCCAGAATTAATAAAAAATAGCGCGTTCTCAAATATACAGGTAAGTATAAATGAACACTTATTTCTAAACTAATTTTTCTGGTTTGTTTTCGATAGCAAAACGCCATTCGTATCATGTGATGAATTTTACCAGTAAATAGTTTGATGTTTAATTGTTCTATTAAAATTGCTCTTTTTAGGGATTCCACCTTTCTGTATGTGGCTAATGGTAATGGAGTGAGGGCTGTTATGTATTTCTCAATCACAATATAAGGTATTTAGAAAATCAGTTGTCAAAATGTAATTTTTAAATTTATCATAAAATAAAATCGCTTTAATCTAAACCTCTTATATTTTCAGGGACATTGCATGGAAGGTCTTGTATGGATTCTCATGGAAGTAACTGAGGTTCTTAAAATAACTTTAAAATTTGGTTACCAGAAAGAATTTTGTTTCCAAAATATGAATATGTCTGTACTACTGGGTCAAACCAATCTTTACGTACATTACATTTATGTTTAGATTTTATTGTAATAGTGATCGATGTCGACTTCACTTTCCTTGCCAGACCACAATTGGTCTGGCATATCATTGATTTCCTTGTTGTCATCATCGATGGCCTTGTTATTTGTTATTTTATAAATGTTTGTAATTAAATTTTTAAAATATAAATATTTCATGGATAGTTTTGCTGTAATTGATCTTGTTTGTTACAGAGTTAGATGCACAATAATATAATTGTTGTCAAGTCAAAAAACTATTGCTTTTCAGTACAAAAGTCTGTGTTCTGCTGTTGTATTTAATATTTTTGTCCCTTTCACATGTGGACCATGTTTATATTGCTATTTAGCTATTCTTGTTACTATAACAATTATGCTGAGATGTGTGCTTTATTGCTATTAATTACCAGTAACAGTTTTACTTAACCTGCTTAATGCATATAATGAAAAACATGTTTAAGCATTAAGTATATATAATTCGACTTATACCTACTTTTTTTAATACTTGAAATCTTTAGAGCATCTAATAGGTTTGAATTTCGCATATAGATTTTTTTATAGTGGCACACAAGGTCTTTACTTGTTAATAAAACTCTTGTTGCATCAATCCATGCTTGCAGTTTATTTGCTTTCCGTAAAATATTACAAAATAATTGATGAATTTGATTACAATTCTCAAAGAAATGTTTGCATAAGGTCAATTTGGATTCTTATTATTTAAGTTAAATGAAAATAAAAAAAGATTTTACCTTAGTTTGCTGTAAAAAATAAAATTTCAATTTAGTTTTATTACCAAAGATGTTTTAAATAAAGAAGAGTCACAATTTAGCATTTTAATAGTGCCAAAGAATCTTGTACCTCTATCATCATGAAAAAGTTTATTTAATTTGTATTACGAAAAATACGCCAAAAGCAAATATTCATTATTACAGGTTATGTTGCTGTAGAATGACAATCATGCTTGCGCACGTCGCGCCATCTATCAGAAATTTAGCTCGCGTTAAAATTGGTTGACGAAATGACGGCGAGTTGACATACCATATGTTATATATATATATATATATATATATATATATATATATATATATATATATATATATATATATATATATATATATATTTACGGCCACTTATCAAAGTGAGGACATATCATGAACCGTAGTTAATGAGGACCACCCTTATAAATGGTCACAGCTTGCAAATTTTTTTTGTCATCACTTGTTTACTTGTTCTAGTTATGTATCTCGCAAATATACACAGATTTCTTTGAATTTAAAAAAGTTTTATTTGCTGTGTATAATAATACCAAGTGAGGCTACACTATACTACTGACGACGTGAGGACCATATTATTAGATACGATTTAATCGGCAAAGTGAGCCCCAATATCAAATTATACACAGGTTTTAAGTATAACGTGAGGACCGGCGCTGTTGCCATCATTTGCTTTCAATATCATCAGCAAAAATGCATGCTATTCTATTATTGGAATTTGTTAGTTGGTCGGTGGTCAGTATAAAACTAATTTGGTGTGGCGGAGACGGGTATGCTTCAGTAGCCATTTTAATAAACCCGTTTTTGAAAATATCTCGAGAACGGTTGGTTCTGCGAAAAAGAATATAACAGACTTTTTTGTAGAAAAATAAATTATCTATCTTTTTTATTAAAACAATTTTTTAATTGCTTGCAAATTAATGTTTTAAGAGTTATTACACAGCAAAGTTTTCACTTTTTAGTTTTGCTAAATAATTGGCAAACGGCTAACATCTCACTGAAACAGGAAAACATTACAGTGTAATAACTCTTAAAATATTAATTTAACAAAAAAATTGTTTAAATAAAATAGATAGATAATTAATTTTTCTATAAAAAATGTCTGTTCTGTTTTCTTCGTAAGACTATTTCTCCAGACTATTTGGACTATTTACTGGCTCCCTAACTTAACTATTTCCTGTTGGCTGTTCCATTGCCTTCTAGAATGTTTAAACGAATGCTTGACCGCTTAGATCAATTAAATTTAGACGAAAAATTAGATTTAACTATCAAGATTCTTGTGTTTCTCATCATTTTAATGGTAATTGTGCTAGTAATATTAACAGCCTGCTATTACTGGGGCAGATTAGTGAATTGGTAGCTAAGTACCACATACTTTACTTTAAAATCTAAATGTATTACTCCTAATAATTAATTATTATTAACAGTTAGATTAGTTTCACTAATAATTATAGAGGTAAATCTGTATAATATGTTAATTATTCTGAAAATGCTAGTAAAATCAGTAAATATTGTCGCCTAATTTAAAATGCTGAGTTTGTTCCATCTCGTTTTTTAATTAAATTTAAAAATTTGTCTGTAATTTCCTTACGGTACGTGTTAAAAAGAATATATGTATTTATCTTCCTACCTAAACCGATCTTGGCTTGTAGCAAAGAAAAGTGGTTATTCTATATTTAGGGTATTTATTAGGCCAAAAAGAATGCATATAAAATCCATATTTAAGTGTAAAAAGATATAAGAAGGAGGATTAATATCGCTCTTGGTATTTTTAATATTTAACTCTAGTTATTTTTTAAATGCACATACAGTTCATTAGAACTGCATGTGAATCTGCGATTTAAATTTAACCAACCAATAATTATTGTGAATGACTTTTCAGCATTAACTGTGCCGTCTATGAACTCAAATCTTACTAATCCTCCAGCTGACATAGAGCTCTAAATCATTACGCCTTGAGGAAACTTAACATTAGGTTTCAAGCAGTATTTATGGAATGCTTCGTGTTTAGCTCTGATTACTCTTTTGCGAGAGTAAAACTAGAACTGCTTAATGTTAAGTTTCCTCAAGACATAATGATTTGAGGCTGTATGTTAGCTAGAGGATTAAGAAGATTTTAGTTCATAAACAGCATAGTTAATGCTGACAAGTATCTGCAAAACGACGAGTAGCATGGGCTAAAACTAAGTTGTCCTGGACAGAAATGCTGGACTAAGGTCATATTCATCAACTAGTTAAAGTGTGGTGTATCCGTCAGTTGCTCTCGCAAAAGATTGATCAGAGCTAAACACGAAGCATTCCATAAAGACTGCTTGAAACGTACCGTTAAGTCTCCTTAAGGCGTAATGATTTAGTACCAAGAACTTATAAATAAAGGAAATTATTATTTCAAAAAAGGCGAAACACCTTGTACGTATTGGGTTGGATTCAAAAATTCAGTAGTGCAGGTACTCTTCTAAAATTAACTTGCCAATACGAATTTTTCAGCCGACTGCTATCAAGAATATCGATAATATCGCCTGATGGATTTTGCCGAAGAGATGCTAAGATAAAGGATGACTGTACCACGATGGCGTTCTCAACGAATTTTTCTTAGCTACTTCATGGCAATAGGGGACCATAAAAAGTTACGCCAGAAAGTTCCTTGAGCAAATTTACTGGTGAAAATTGCTGATCCGTGTATGACATATCTCCTTTCTTCGATAACACAGAAAGAAGGCGAAGTACGAAAAAAAATTCGAACACTTTTGGTAGGGATTTAAATAAGCTTTATCTTACCTAACCTCCTTTATCTCGATAACCCTAATAGTTTCCGAGAAAAACGACAAAACCGGTAGGGGGCGTGGTTTATCCTCATTATTTCTTCGACCTCACCACCTACAGGTGTTGACCTTTAAGGTTTAATAACCCACAAGGAAGCCGTATGCAAAAATCCATGGACTTACCTCAACTTTCCGCTATTTTTTCTAAATTGATTAGACTAATTATAGCAGTCCAACATAAAACTTTGTATGCAACTCGTACCTTAATCTATTATCTGAGAAATCGCCAACACAAAGTTTGAAAAAGTGGCAGTATCGATTGGCTTTATGGTAAGGTCATTTCAACCGAGGATATTTTATTTAACTACAATAGAATTGGTATAGGCACAAGTGAAACATGTAGTTGCTAATAATACAACATATACATACACTTGCTGATCTGAAAGAGCTTCTATCAAGGAATTTCTACCGTCACAAATATCATAAATTTAGGATCGAAAAGTTCCAGCAAAGTATTGATATAAGGGATGCTCTGTTAATAGTTAGTAACAGGCCATGGAAGCTCAATTGGCTAGAAACAATTGCAACAATTGAATGTCGCATTAGTTGACATTTGTTACCCACAATTGTCAAACGTTCCGATTTCCTTGTGAAACGTAGTTAATTTTGTAAGATAAGTAGTTGTGCATTTTTAATTCAGTTAAGATGAGCATTCCGCGAACTGCCCTTAGAGCTATGATTTTCTACGACTATAAAAGACAGTTAGGATACCAGCAAAGCCATGAAAATTTGATAGCAGCTTTTGGCGATGCTGTCCCTCCATTATCCGCTGTTAGTCATTGGTTCCGAGAATTTCGACTAGGGCGAGAACTGCTAGAAGCTGCCTGTTCAGAAAATGTTGATCGTGTGGCAAGCTTGATTCATTCCAATCGAAATATTACTTATAGGGAGATTCAGGAGGAAGTGAAGATTGGATCCTCGGCGGTGAATACCATTTGGCATAAACATCTTGGTGTAAGAAAGCTAGCAAGCCGTTGGATACCGCATTTGCTTTCAGAAAGTCAAAAACAGGCTCGAATAGACTGGTGTAAATTTATGTTGCAAAAATTTGACGGAGGAGCTTCCAGGCAAGTGGCATACATTGTAACTAGTGACGAATCTTGGGTATATAGTTACGACCCTGAAACTAAACAGCAGTCTAGTGTTTGGGTATTCGAAGATGAAGACTTGCCCACAAAAGTAATTTGTGGCAGAAGCTTCAATAAGAAAATGATTGCTGTTTTTTTCCGCTGATGTGGTCCTGTTGCTGTTATTCCACTTGAAGATCGCAGAACTGTTAATTCTGAATGGTACTGCGAAGTGGCTTTACCACAGATGTTTGCAAAATTACAGGCAGGTCGCCAAAGGACCGGTTTGCGTAACATCTTAGTCCATCATGACAACGCATCCTCCCACACTGCTGCCAGAACATTGGATTTTTTGAAAGATACGGAAGTTCAATTGGTAACTCATCCTCCGTATAGCCCAGATCTGGCGCCGTGCGACTTTTTTTGTTTCCAACTGTTAAAAAAATGATGCGAAGTAAAAGATTTCCCAACGCAGATGCAGCAGTTACAGAATTTCAAAGAATTTTTGAGGACCTTTCAGAAAATGAATTTTCCGAATGTTTAAAAAGTGGTTTCAAAGAATGCACAAGTGTATTAGTCTGAATGGAGATTATTTTGAAAAACAATAAAGATTTTTTGTTAAAAAATGCAACGTTCTTTTTATAAATAACAATTTTCAGCGCAACCCTCGTATTGTACCAATATAAAATACTTTTTAATTTTTTGAATGATAGTGTTGCATTATGTCATCAGTCATATTTATAAATTGTTCACCACATAATAATAAAATAATAAAAAAGTACCTACTAAATAAACTATATTTACAAATATATATGTATAAATATATATAAAATTTTGTATTTCTTAATTTTCTCATTGAATTCATAATCAGCAACCCCAAAAACCCCCCCAACATGAATTTCGCTCAAGTTGATGGAAAACTTCCCGAGTTATTAAATTGGGAGTGTAAAATGGGGGTTTCAACCCCCCGAGGGGGCGTGTCCCCATTTTAAACAGATTACATTTTATATTGGTCCAGTACTGAAGGCATTACAAAAGATTTCAAGTCGCTATCTTTAGATAGTAAAAAATAAGAACTTAATGCAAAAATTTACTCTACTACTAGGGCAGAGCGAAAGGGTTACATAATAAGGTAACCAAAATGGTGTATTCCTTTGCAAAATCACATTTTAAACACTTTTTTACTCTTTGAGCTTTTCTCTAAAATCAATAGAAACGGCGTAAATCGCATTCTTAATCTCAAATGCCGTTATTTTAGGACCGCCATTTTGGTGTCCGCCACTTTGAATTTTTCAATTTTCTCATTGGATTCATAATCAGCGACTCCAAGAACCCTCCCAACATAAATTTCACTCAATTTGGTTGCGTTATTAAATTAGGGGTACAAAATGGGGGTTTCAACCCCCCGAGGGGGCGTGCCCCCATTTTAAACATAACATTTTATATTGGTCCAGTACTGAAGGCATTACAAAAGATTTCAAGTCTCTATCTTTAGATAGTAAAAAATAAGAACTTAATGCAAAAATTGACTCTACTATAAAGTTGGGAACGACCTCATCATCCATCATCACATAGTGAATAATAAATATAATTGATATTCTAAATCTGTTCTAATAAATTATTCTTATTGTTAGTTTTATTAAATATTAATTTAAAAAGAGACATTTTGATTGTAATATTTGGTACTTATAGTTATCAATTTTTATAAGCCTGCCTTGAGAAGTAAGAATTAAATTCATTGCGAGCTTTTATAATACAATGAAAGTTGAGAACATTTAGTAGTTGTGTAGGAAAGCCCTCATTTGATCGTCACCCGGTGACCAGTTTGAGGTTACAACTTATAACAGAATTCCACTTGGAAGTAACAAATCAGCAACGGTCCAAGAAAAAAATAGTGTATGCAACTCGAACATCATCATTCATTTGTTGCATAATATACTATTTTGGGTTACCTACCGTTATTTATTTGTTCATAATACAGCCTTGGTAGTGTAATGCCTGGCGTGCCGGACTTTCACCCAAGCGGCCCGGGTTCGACTCCCGGCGCTGGCAGATCTGGTTAAGGTTTTCTGCAGTTTTCCTTAGCTGTAACAAATGTGGGATTTGCGCTGTTCCATCTATAAGTCGGCTGCAGCCGCACATTGGGCCTACATAATAATAATCGCCCCCTCCCTCCCGCACAAGCTTATAGCTTCTGGGGCCTTGATTTAGGTTATGGGTTGTAGTAATTATTATTATTATTATAATGATTACTATTTCAATTTAAAGATTAAATCTGTAATGAAAATTTTTTTCAATGAATTTAATAAATGACTTATTTAATTATTGGGTGTATTAAATGCAGAAAAATAGTCTGCAGAGTATGTTGCGTCTAACTGTTCTTTCTAAAAGCAATAATACAAACAAACTTGCCAGCCTCGGTGGATTAGTGGTTTGCATGTTTGCTTCGTAATACAAGGATCGCAGGTTCGATCCCCGGCTGAGCTGGTAATTTTTAATAGCGGAGAAAAATTAAAAACATGCCTTCTTCTCGGATAGGAAGTAAAACTGTAGGTCCCGTGTCAATGCGATGTTTGGCACGTTAAAAATCCCTACTTGGGGTGGAATTCCCCCATATTCGGCTAAATTCTAGTAGGGTCGGCCAAATTTTCATAGCAATCGGTGCCATAAGGTACGAAGGATGCTCCGCCATCCTGATTCCTCGCCCAAAAACAAAATTTCATTTGTTTATTTGTTCATGACAATTGCTATTTCCATTTAAAGATTTGCATAGAATCTAAAATTTTGGACATTTTTTTGTTTGTTTTCTTCTTTATAAAACAAAATTCAAAAATTTACTTCTCGAAAAACGTCAAAAAGATTTGTGTCATTTCATATAACTTTTTTACTTCCTTAAATTGAATTTTCATCTTTGTGTTGCGTTTATTCGTCTTTATTTAATGAATTATAGTTTTAAGAATGCTCTTTTATTATTTTTTGCACGTACGATATATAAGGCTCTACTTTAGTCTCCCAAAAGAGGGAGTAAAGTAGCACTTTTACTCCCTGAGGGAGTAAAGTGTTTCCTTGACAACAACAACAAGTAAACAACAAAAAAAAAGTAATCGCGGTACATGTTAGGATTTATTATCCGGAAACTATGTGATTTTGGCAATTGTCCGAATGACATGTAACGAAATTTTCGAAATTTTGAATTTTTGCGATTAAGTCCTTTAGGACGTGCAAAAAATACCGGGTGATTTTTTAAATTTCTGATCTAGTAAGCCGTGATTTTTACGCCGTATCGAAGGTCACCGAAACGTAGGGCGTAGCGTTGATCACACTGCTATTCCAAATGTCATTTATGTGACAAATTGACTACTTACTTTTACATTTATTAAACAAATTGATAAATATTTAAACAGTGATCATTTGCGAAACATGCTTTTACCAAAGTGTGCATTTTATTGCGAGTTTAAGTGCAATTTCGATGTGATTATTGACTTGAGAAGTTTAGGTTATGCTTACAACTCGCTTCAATTTTTATTCCTTGGATTTAAGAAATAGCAAGATTTATTCACAATTATAACAATTTACATTGTTAACACAATATTTATTCAAAATTTACAACAACTGTTGGAAATGTTGACCTTCAGCATCTATACACAAATTAACTGTTTATGTCAACATTTTTGAAATCTGACAGTTGTGACAAATCGAACGATTCAAACTACGCCCTACGTTTTCCGCATCTTTTGTTTTAAAATTATGTCATGGCTTTCTAGATCAGAAATTTAAAAAATCACCCGGTAGCGTATATACTACTGGACTAAAGTGTTTTCTAAGTGTTAATTAATAATTTAAAAAAATGTATTTTAGTCCCTGGATATATAATACACATTATGTCCGCTCGGGCAATTATGACATGATTATGTCCTATTTTGCGGACTGTTTCTAGAGCGTAAATCGCTAAATTGGAGCACCCCCTTTTACTACTTTTGTTTACGACGTCTCCATAGTAATAAGAATAATTATAGACCATAGCACCTACCTACTTGAAGTTTAGGACTTTTAAAATTATTTTTATTTTAAATTAAACTTAATTTAAACTTTGACCGCACATTTAACGTACGCATTTCGGGCTTAATTAGTGTTTTTATCGTCTTAGCGCTTTCGGTTTTCGCTTCAGGTGACTGCACGAGCTCTAAGACACTCAATTAAGCCCTTAATATACTATTAAAGACTAGAAAAAGCCTAATCTTGATTAGGCGAAATGTCATTCGAAAAAAAATATTTTATTCTTAATTAATACAAAAACATAAAAAGGCTGCAAGTCCTCGAAGATTTATTAATCTCTTTTACACTGCATTTTAGTTTTATTGCCTAATTACAAATAATCAGACGTTATGAAATTAAATCTAAAAATTTCCCTATCGTTTTAAATTTTGTAACAGCACAATAATACAACTTTTCTAAACCGATTTCCGCTCGTAAGAAATAAAATCGGCTATTTAGGGTATTTCCGTTCTCTTCTGTAATAGAATTAAAATCAATAGTGTATAACTTTCATTTTCACCGTTGCCACTTGTTCGGATCTCACTTTGCGCATCATTCATACAAGCTTCACACAAGAAATTATACGTCTGAAAAATATACATCTGGCGCAGCGACTCCAGGCGTCAACTCCTTGAACTAATCTGTATAATTCTAGCCATTTTGGCAACATCTGAGGTCCAGCCCATTTTTTCAGTATCGCCAACTTATAGCTTCGAAAAGCTCTAGACGAAATATTATCGAATTTCAAAGTGAGGTCCGTATACTTGTCCTCACTTTGTTTGCGGACCTCACTTGAAACGTGAACTTTGTTCATACGGACCTCACTTTATACACTAGCCGTAAATATATATATATATATATATATATATATATATATATATATATATATATATATCTTGTATGTGAGGAAGGAGTTCTCAATAAACCGTAGTTCTATTAAAACGCCATAGATGTCACCACTTGCAGTATTTATAATATTATTAATTATTTGAAATATAAAATGTTATAAATTTTAGATAAAGGTTAATTTATTTTGTTTAATTAATATTTTACATTAAATTACATTTCGAATGGCAATCCATCTAGAAAAAAAACTAAGGTCAGACCCGGAGAATTGAACCCGGATCGCTCGGTTAGTAGCTACAGTGTAACCATTGAGCTACCGAGACGCCTTTCAATGATGTTTTTTTCTCATTATATATAGTTACAATGATTGTTATTCAATTAAAACGTAAAATTAATTAATGTTTTACATTATTATATAATTTTTAATGTAATTTTATTTATTATTATTGCTAAATTACAATAAAAACATTGAAAACATTTATAATTTGGTACATAATGCGAGAATATTTGACATTTTGCGCAGAGGTTAATAATTTTGACAATTGCATTGTGATTTTTGTACATATAAATTATTTTTTGAAAACGAGTACATAATTATTTAGCTGTAAGTACTAAATAGTAGATTGACTGAAATTATACAAATTGTAAACGTATTATTACTATTGTCTTTACAAATTTAATGTTTACTTTTGTCGTTTTTAAAATTCTAGATGTACCATGAGTGAATCCGATGAAGGAAAATTGGGGTATACACTCGTACACCTCCAAACATCGTGGAAGCTGCTCACATTACATCTCTTAATTTATTGCCCAATATTTCACGTAAAAAATATGAATGCGAGTATAAATTCTAGGTTAAAAAACTTTCTTAGCTGTTGGTAATTTATTACCTTTTTTGTTGTCGTAGATAAAGTATAGTGTATAAGGCGTGCAAAAACACCAATTTCTCACTAGTGTGATTGAGGCACTTTTTTGCACTTGTAACACAATATACTATTTCCTACGACCCCAAACGAAAGTAAACAGTAGCAAACGCTACCGACATTAAGAAAGTGAGTCATATAACACGCGTAAGTTAGGAACATAACACATGTTTGTGTGTGTTAGGAAAATATGCCACGCTAAGCAATATCTAGAAATCCATAAATTTTGTTTACAAAAATGATGACATTAATGTTTAATCCAATTTTGAGAAGCGTTTTAACCATTATGTATCTATTCTTTTCTTATAAATATAACTTTAATTAATGTTTAATTAGTTATTTTAGCTATCAAAAAGAAATATCTAATAGATTACACCTAAAGTAACCTAACTATAAGAAATGAAAATTATTGAAGCAAGTTTGCCAAGATTAAAATCAGCGAAGCCAAATGAGAGAAAAATAAAAGTAATATCAAATAATTTAGTTAGGCAACCTCTGTCACACCTGACATTATGCTATTAGTTGAAGTTATATTTGTTAATTATGAAGGTATTATTAAATATAAATAAAAAATAAATTATGTGTCTCTCAAATTATTATATTATAAATTGTAATAGTAATTCATTTAATTAATTTTGCTGCTAAACCCAAGGTTTAATTTTATACTATGTTTAAATAAGTTATGAAGATATTATTTTTTAAAATTGAAATTTATATTTAGTAAAAGAATCTATTAAATAAAATGTTAACAAACACCCATTCACTTTAACAATTATCATAACAATACTTTTACATTTAACTTCTATTCAGCTCCAGAAAAATAAAATTAAGTTATCAAGATAACTTAATTTTATTTTTCTGGAAATGTTTTGATAGAAATTTCGTTATAATTATTCATATTGTAAAACTAAATTGTTTAAAAAATTAAACTTTATATCCTAAAAATAAATGGCTTAAGAAAACTAGCTTTAAGTGTGATTTTTTTGTTAAACCTAACCATAAAAATTTTGCTTTAAAATCTTCAAAAATTATATTCTTGAAAATTTAAAAAATCTAAATTTTTTAAACATTTGAAATTTGTTAGGGTCGTAGGAAAAGTATTGTACATTACACGTTGTAAAGTGACTTTTCTGCATTCGTGTGATTTCAATTCACACTCGTGCGTGCGAAAAGTTTCACTTTCCACACTAGTAATGTAATATACTAATAAGTTTCTAAAGTAGTGAAAAAGTGACAACGTTGCTGTTTGCATTTCGTTTGATGTTTTGATAAAAACCGATTAATCTTAAATAGTTACAATTATAGTAATTACAATAATATATTGCAAATTATCTTTGCAAACCTATGTATATAAAACGATAGCTGAAACGCTTATTTATTCAGATTCATTTAAAACGTAGCAATAAGAAATTTCCGAATTATGTATGTTTTCATTTAATACGACTGACTTTTTTTCAATATGTAAATTACGAGCGGTCAGTGGTACTGCATGTAGTTATGTTATATACAGCATTTAGGTTTCTCGCTCGATTGTCGCAATGCGACGTTGTTACTTTGCGAGCTATATCAAGCGTTCAATCGACAAATTATTCATATTATTTTTTTTTGCAAAACTACCTTTGTAACAAATTTGAAACTTTAACAGCACAATCTTACAGCGTTTTTACGTAAAAAGTTTTGGTGTCTAATTTTTTTCATCATTTTTATGAAGTTATCGTAATAAATGTATCAACAATTTACCATTTTGCATAAGATCGAGTGTTATTTTTAAATGCATTTTATGCAGAAACAAACTTCCTAAACATTAAAAAAAACTTATAAAATAATGTTGTACATAGTAATGTTCTAAATAAGAATATTGTAAATGTTAAGAATCATTTTTTAAATAAATTTAATTATAATATTGAATGTATTAATAACTTCAAAATAAATAATAAAGTTTTTAAAAAGCCTTCGGCCAATCAAGTTAAGAAAACTACCTAACTGAAATTAAAAGTCTAATAAGAAAGATATAAGTTTAAGACCTAATAGTTTTAATACTAAATCGATCAATAAAACGTAACACAATCAATTATAATGAATAAACATGACTACTACAAGACTTCTAGGTTAAGAAAGTAATATCAAGCATAGGTACCGATATGACTGATAGCTTATATCTCTTCTTTTACGTAGTTCTCTATTGGATACAGGAACGCTGATGTAGTAATTAAAAAATAATCTTTGGCAAGCTTTAAAAGTGGAAGGTGAAAATACTGACTATTCATGAAAATATTACTTCAAAAGAGCAGTTGCGTACTTTTTTTTTGAAATATGTAGTAAGACTATATTCAAACAATATAAAGCGAAGTATTGATTTTTAAATTATTTTTAAAATATTATTTATGTCACACCATGCTATAAGTAACAATAATTTGGAAAAGCCTTAGTTTAAATAATAACTAGCCCTCAAATTTGTCTTAGACCTAAAATCTCCGTAAAATTTCCAATCTCTATCAAATTACTGTTATTTATACAATAGTTCGGCATCGAGTCTTATTATTTATTTTAAATAATAATAATAATAATATCGAAAAATTTAAAAAGCAAAATTTGCGTTGTATTGTTTGAAGATAACCTTAATGTGAATAATACGTAATCACTAATCACTTATGATGCAAGGAAAACCCACACAAAAGATATATTCTCATAAGCATAACAGGTATTCAACTATAAAGACTGCCCTCATAAAACACATTCTAAAGCTAGATTCGCATATAGTAGAGAACTGCGCAATTAGTTACTCCTGTTACGTAATTTAAACAACTTAATGACCAGTTTTCTTAATGAGTTCTTAATAATATTAGACGCACATAATTAGGTATTCAGTTCGATTATATCCCTCATTTAGTTTTTTTAACTCTTCTACTTTATTATTTGATGCGATCACTCTTAACTATGAATTTCATACTTTAATCGAACTTAAACATTTACTTAAAATTTAAAAATCAATTTACTCTATGTCGTCTCACTAAACACTATAAGCATAACTTCAGACAGCCGAAATGTTGAATTCATAAGATACTCCATATTATGTAAATCCAGAATGCAATGGTAATCCAAGTCTATTGTAATCCAAAAGGTACATAAGCACACTGATTAACACATTTTACTAAGTAAAACTAGAAAGAATAACACATTAATGGCCAGAACTAGAAGGCATCAACTTTATATACACTTTTTTAGGCTGATGCAATTTATACATTTACTTTCAACATAAGATTTACTAAAATATATAATATTTAGTTAATGTTATTTAAAATACGTGATTCACACAATGCTATTTATATATCAAAACATCACATCTCTCAAAATATGCTTATATCTTGCTCGGTAAATGCTTTACTTTTAAAAATCATTAATACTAATACAATATGCTACACTTCGACGATTTTTAGGATTTTCTAGGTTCGAGTTAGATGCAGGACAAACAAGAAAGCACATTATTATTATTAAATATGAACTGAAACCTATCCTACACAAATCGAGTGGTAAAATTCAGCTGTGTAATAACAAAACAGAAACAATCTTTAGTATTATCATATTTGAAATTTATTTTGCGTTAGATAAAATATATTTAATTCGTATTATATATTTCTCACGTATACCTTGCCTGATATAAAAAATATAAAATTAGGTTGAATTTTTGATTTATTTATGACTCCATTCGACAAATCCGGAATGTATTTTGTCTCAGTTAGTTACCCTTGTGATAAAAATATAATCGCTTTAGAATACTAACTTTTTATGTTAGGAATCGACACGTACGTTTTATTCTAAAAACTAGACAATTAAGAAATACGTCGAGATAACAATATTAAATGCAAGAGGCGACTGTTTATTTATCAAGGGGAGACCGTGACATTAGCAAAACCTTTCAAAATCAGAACTTCTTCGACAGCCAAAATATGTTGTCCTTTACGAAGCAATCAGGAAAAAAATAATTATCTTAATGTTTTAAACCACATAGGTAATAAATTTATAATTTGGATGCCAAGTATACCTTGTGGAGATCTATCCTATCCACAGCTAAAGAAAACTTACTACATGAAGCAGTTGCACAGCTTGAATGTTATTACCAATCACCAGGAAAGGCCACGTATTAGGTCACTGACTTAAGAAAAATCCTTGATTTATTGGACTTATTTATCACTAGAAGTCTCTCTAAACTGCGTGGCAGTTGAAGAGAATTTGGTATAGATTCTGACCGCTACCCAGCAAACCTAGTATTATCCAACTTTAGTGAATAGGAAGGCTGACTTGGAGGGATCCCTAGAAGACTTGTCTGCTAACACGATACAGTTGAATGCTCCACTAAAGACAAGAGAGTGACTAAATCAAAAAGTCGAAAAGTTTGTCACAAGGATACATACAACATGCTGACTGGAAGAATACACCTGAAGTCAAGATATTACCGGTTGATAACAACTGCCCTATTGAAATTGGAAAATTGGTAGCCAAAACAAGGAAACTGAGCAAAAAGTAGAGAGCACTAGACGATAAAACGGAATTAAATAGTGCTAACCAAAAACCGAGAACCGAAATTGTAGCACTAAAGAAAATCTATAAACAAATACCGGCTAGACCTAACAGATGATAAGGAAACAGATTATTCCCTGTGAGAAATCACTCGCAAGCATTTGACGATCTATCAAGTTCACCGACTAAGGGACATTATTGGAACAGCGTACGAACAGAACAAAATTTGTTCAGTCATATCACTAGTACACCAGACTTTCGTTCAAATCTACTACGAAGGACTAATGTTTAAATTAAAGAACATGTTATCAAAACAATATGCTAAATTTTTAAAATATTACATATCTGAACGAATGTTTACGCCCAAGGTACTATTTTGGGATCCAGTCTATACTACAAAACATGTAACGGTACATTTTCTATCGACATTCAGTACGTGAAATTTTACTTTTATACTGATTAAAAATTCGAGGTTCGGTCCTGTAAGACTGCGCTTTATTTGAACTAGAATTTCGTCATGTAAATATTTCCTATAAAAACATTCCAAGGAAGGATTGTTTTATATTTGATACAATTAAAGAACGTAGCGTCATAAAAAATGATGTTTTTTAGTATTTTGTTTACGTATATTTTAGTGTAATATCAATTACTTCGTGAGAGACCTTGATAAAAATTGTGGGAAGTACTTGGTCATCAATTTCACAAAAACACTTTTGCTAATATTCCGAGAATACAGGACTCAAAAACAAATTTTTCTTTGTCTTCTATGTGTGTTTGAAATCTAAAACGAGTTCCCGCGTAGTAATTTTGAAACTAATATTTTTTTGTAAGTCTAGACTACACCTGGGTGTCACTCTGTACCAATCTCAGCGTTATTTTTTCAAGTACTACTTTCTATTGCTTTAGGTCGAAATTCCTGTAGAAGGTCAACCAAAAAGCGTCCTTATGGACCAATAATATGCAGTATCCCGCGGATTAGTAGGGTTGCAGAGGCTGGCATTCTTCGCGCCTCGACAGAGCAGCATAATAAGACACTTGCTTGCTGGCGGTCTGTGCGTTGAGTCAGTGGACTCCCATTTTTGATCTCCGAGCAAAAAAAAGTGTTTGAACTATTTTCCGCTTTTATTATTTAATAAATATGTTTAATTTATGCTAATGATCTAAACGGAACCATATAGTTATGAAAGTTTTGTTCAAATCTTACTTTAAAAATTTTCTAAGCATTTCTAAATTTTTATCCAAAAACCTATTACATTTAATTCATTTTCTGATTAATGAATTTAATATCAAATCAGGCTTAATTAAACATCAATATTAAGCTTCATAATCAGATGGCGCCCTTTTAGTGTTTTTTTATTTGTGTTCTAAACCCTTATCTACTCCTTTTCACAAAATAAGACAACTGCAGAACCAATACCTGCGACCTGAACATTTAAAATTTGTAAGAGAGAGTTTAAATCTCAAGCTGTGGCAATGATTTTGAGCAAATATGATAACGTAAGTATGATAATTTAATAGTTTTTATGTTGTGTTCTCGTGTAGAAAAAACCTTCGTTTCAAACATTGGCACACATTGGCTTCACCTATAAGCAGAATGAACACTCAGGCTGTCGTATCAACATGCTTGAACAGGTCTTTAATAGCACATTAAGGATGCGAAAATATTAGATTTATTTAACCCTCAAGTACTATCGTGTTTTCAAGTAACGTATATATTATCATGGGGTGTTTGAACACCCCACTTTTTATAGTGAATATTTTTTGTGATAATAGATGTTTTTTCATAGTTTTTTGTTTTTAGGTAATAAAACAAGTCTGTAGCTTACTACTGACGTTAAAAAATAAAAGATTCTCTTTGAAATGAAAAATTAAACTCAAGACATATAAAAGTACAATTTTATTTATAAAGATACATGTATACATAAAAAAATATATTTCTAACTAAAAATAAGCTTTTCGTAGATCAATTTTTTGTGGAATAGTGCCCGAAGGTGTTATTTAATTACCTCAGAAAGAAAAATGGCATTATCATCACATAAATTTTTTTTTTAAAAGATCAATATAGTTATTTAGATAAAGAATATGAGTAAATATTTTCATAAGATAGGTTTCATGACACATTTTAAGGACAACTTTCTGTACATATTACATACTACGAATGGGGAGGGTGTGTATAAAAAAATCACACAGACAAAAGATGATGCAGTCAGATACAACACACATACAACTCCTTACCTTGAAAAATTTTTATTCTGCGCCAGCTTTACAAATGTATCGTAGTGAGTAACATATTCCCACTACATTGAGACTTTCTGGTTTGGGTCGCTGATGTAGAATATTTTTATTAGAAAATAAATCAATCCAATACACAAATAAATAAGCAAGAAAATTAATTACAAAGAAATTCTTTATTTTATTAATACAACTGTACACAAAAAAATAAAATAAAAAAGTAGAAATTCAACTTTAACTTTATTCTTTATTCTAAAAGAACCGAGTTTTTAATGAATTAATAATGTTAAAAAAATTTTAGTTGTTTGAAAAAATAATTTGTGTTTGCTTCTAATTATACCAAGCAACAATCTCAAATACTTTATTTATAAACTCACGGTTTTATTATTTAGTTTGGCTAAATTGATATCTCAACTCTAAACTTTAAATATTGGCGCCAAAATTTTGCATCTCTAATCTCTTATCAGCTGCTTGCTTACTTGACAGCAAGATAATATAGCGAAAAATAAATATAATAATCTACTATCGATATCTGCAAGTATTCAAACCTGTACTATAAAGTAAATGTTTGTTATTAACTTCGATCTTCAAATACGAATTGGAAGTACGAAGTTCTAGATTCCAATTTCCATTTATTTTTTTTATTTCCATCCAATAATAAGTAATCCTCACGTTGGAAGTAACTTTTTAACGTTATTAAATTTTTATTAAAACTTTTAACTATTAAGAAAATATATGAATCTTTAACATAAATTAAACATTTTATTTTTAATTTCACTTATACCTACCTAATTTTCTTTTTATAATAAACACTTTTATATTTTCGCCATTTAACATTAAAATTAAAACTGTTTAGGTGACATAACCTAATTTACTATTTTTGGTTTGACATAACCTAACAAATATTTATTCTGACGTACTAGGAACGAACATATTTTTCCTCTAGTGATTTAGAGCTACTTAATTGTTAAAAAATGTATTTCCTTGTATACTATTTTAAAAAACAAATAAACTTTCTAATTAAACAAAAATATTATGACATTTCCATTTTCGCATAACCCAATTATAATTTATAAATTTTCATAAATGCAAAAGTTATCTATACTATCCCATAGAAATTAAAATTCTGAATCTAACTATGTACAATACTTTGGTTAAAAAATCGAATAATACCCTTAATATTAATGTGGACAATAGAACATTTTCCTATTACTGTTAATTAGCTTAAATTCATAAAAACACCTTTTTGCACTTTCCTTTCTCTAAAAATCTAATCATTATATCAGTAATAATTTTATCTGAATGTTTTTAAATGCCAAAAACTTTGATATGCGACCCAAATTACATAATTCAATTGAATGTTACAAAGACGCAGCTTGTCATTTTTACATTTCAACTATGATCTCAACAGGTAAGTTGTTATTCACTTGCATACACCTTCAATACAACATGTTTTGTCTGTTTCAGATGCTTTATAAAATTGAAATTGAACTAAACTGTACTTAGTTGCAAAAATGCATAAACGATCCCCAAATCGTTAAGTTATGAAAATAAATTATATTTTTACTATGAAAATCTGGATTGTCACATATCCTTTATCTACTTAAAGAGTTTTTGTGTGCATGTTAGTCTTAATTAATTAAATTTATTTTCATTAAGAAAATATATATTTTTTAAAGTTAGGTTGTCCAACCATAAAAATGCAAGAAACTGCCTATTAAATATTATAATGGAAGTTATTTCTCCCCAAAATGATTAAATATTATGACAATATGTTGTAAAATTTTCGCACGACTTATGAAAAGTGGCAGTCTCGTAGTCTCTAAATTATGGGCAATATATTACTTTCGTAGGTAGTCGTAGGAAAAGTTACTTTTGTTCAAACAAATCCTTAAACCAATGTGGCCCTTAACTTTGGGAGTGTGCAACCAAAAGCAACATAGATAAAATCTAGATCGTTCAAGATCAAGTGCTCCGAGGTATTGTCAACGCTCCATGGTACTATCGGAATGATTACTACCTACATAGAGCTCTGAATATTCCAACAGTCCGAGAAGAAATCAAAAAGTTTGCAGAAAACCTCGAGCTGCAATTACTGCAAAATTGCACTAATTAATTTAAGTTCTAATTATGCTTAAATCATATAATAATAGCTTATTCTTTTTTAAGATGTTTCATAACGTATCGAACCAGTGCCGTTCTCAACAACAATACACGATCCAAATATGGAAAGCTATAGCTAATCCTGACCGTGAAACCCTTCCTGATCATTTCGTCATTATATAAACCAGTTCAGCTGTTAACACTTTCAAATTACTTTCACAATCATTTTCAAAAAGAAGAAATAGCTTGAAGTTGAAACAAGAATTTCAAATGATCGAATAGTTTATTATAAATATGATTGTGTATAGGTTGCCACTTATCTATGATTTCCTTATTGTTCAAACCTATTGTATTGTTGGCAGTGGAAAAAGATTATGTTCATAAATTCGTCAAAACACCTCCGGTTTGCTTCTATAAGGTGAACTAGAGCGTAAGATAAACCGGTTGATATATTTAGATTAATTCCGTATATAAATTTGATATTTAGTCAATCTAAAAGGAGTATTGCTAATATGTTAAAACTGGTAAGAAAGAAATAAACTAACCCAACTATTATCCACATTATTTTTGTTTTAGCTTGTTTCCTTCCTTGCTACAATGATTTCAGTTTTTGCTGTATCAGAATCTCAATATTATCAATACTTTCCGCATGAAAACCCATACGCAGCCAACTATTATGGACATATTCCTTTTGCGATAGGATTTATGGGAAATATACACGCTCGCAATTCGTTATAAAAATATTTAAGGCAGAATACTGTTTGTAAAAGTTAGAAAATCAAAAATGTGAAAATTTAATAAAGGGAACAACCTGACTAGTAAAAAGTTTGTTGTCGAGTTCAACTAAGGTCAATCTAATTATTGAGCAATTTTCAAATAGCGTCCGAATAATAGCAGGGTAAGGATTTAGTAAATTTAGTAATTAAGTTTAAACTCCGCAAACCCTTTTCAAACATGCCTCACAGTTTGATTACAACTGAGATAATTTAATTAAAGTTGTTAATTAAAGGCTATTTGCAATAGATACATTATTTTTTTTCATACATTTATCTTTTAATTTTATTACATCTTTGCGGTTTGAATTCTACTGTACGAATATTTTATATAAAGGTAAGAACACGATTTTACTTTTCTGTGTAATTTAAGTATTGTTCTATATACAGGTATATTCTGATTTTTTTTCTATCGTAAAATAACTTGTGCCAATAGTTGTAGACAATTTTATTTAATAAAATATACCGGGTGGGGCAATAGTGCGGGAAAGTCCAATAGCTCCTAAACGGTAACAACTAGAAAAATTTTTCTAATACGGATGTAAACAGTGGATAGAGGCGCATCTAGAGAAATTTTTTCGTTGCAGGAAAGTGTGACACGTTTAAGGTAATTTTTTTTTAAATAAAACCCCCCAAGTATTTTTGCATATTTAACACTTCTCTTGGCAGGTTTATTCATATCTAAAATTTTAGTGCCATCTAATGACCGGTTTAGAAGTTATAATTTTTTTTCAAAAAAATTTAGTTTTACATTATCCCAGTTCACAGTTTACCGCTTTCACGGCCGCAACTGTGAAGACGAATTTAAGTAGGGATTTTGTTGCAGGGGCTTGTAGGGTGCTCTTCTTTAAAATAAAATGGTCCCACCATGTACAGAGTGTTCAAAATTAATTTTTAAATTTAGATAACTTCAAAGCTAAAATTCACAACTTTTTCAAATGGAACTCCCTGTATATTTTGTACCTTTGTGATGGAGAATTAAATAACGAACAGTTTTTGTATGTACGTCCCTATAGCTATCTGTAACCACTTTTGATTTATTGAGAAAAAACTGCAGAGTTAAAGAAAACCTTCACAAGCACAGATATAAATCATATAGTAACTATGTTGAAAACCTAGACTCAGGGGATCCTAACATGTGGAGAGCCACCAAAAAAATTCTCCGGCAACCGCAAATCATTCCAACGCTCCGAACGGGCAACATAATATATTCAGAAGATAAAGAAAAAAGCAAAGTGTTTGCCGACTATTTAGAACGAGTATTCACTACCACTCATGAGCAAGACAACGTAGACCATATAGAACAAGTCCAAGAGGAAGTTAAAAATATTGCCCAAAACAATATAACACCTATAGAATCAGTTTCGCCTTCGGAAATTAAACAGTACATTAAATAATTGAAAACAAAAAAAGCTCCAGGAAAAGATATGATACCCAATATCGTACTTAAAAATCTTCCATCAAAATCAATAGTCTTCTTAACCACAATATTTAACGCCTGCTTACGAAAAAACTATTTCCCAAGTGCATGGAAACATGCACATATCTTAATGTTTCCTAAACTCCGAAAGAAACATAGTGACCCAACATCGTACAGACCAATCAGTTTACTATACACACTCTCAAAACTTCTAGAACGAGTCATACACCATCGCCTTACAAATTACCTGGAAAATAACAATCTAATACCACAAATTCAGTTTGGATTTCGAAGTTTCCACTCCACTAATCACCAGATACTAAGAATTACAGAAATTCTAGAGAGAGGTTTTGAAAACAAGAAACATACCCTTATTGCATTTATTGATGTTGCACAAGCCTTGGACCGAGTCTGGAGGGATGGGCTACTGTACAAAATGAAAAAAATAAATGTTCCTTCATACCTGCTCCAAATTACTGAGTCTTTCTTGTCAGATCGAAGTTTTCAAGTAAGAATCGGCTCGTATACATCCACAACACGACAAATCAAATCAGGCGTATCACAAGGTTTGATACTGGGACCAATATTATATAACACATTTATGTCGGATATTCCTACAACGCCCAATGTTGACATTGCGATGTACGCAGATGATACGGCGATGATAACACAAAATAATGATATACATCAAGCAGCACACAATCTCCAACAAGGTGTAGATCAATTAAATAGTTGGTTCAAGCGCTGGTGCATTAAAATAAACGCCAATAAATGTGAATGTAAAATTTTTACTCTTCGAAGACCGCAAGATCCAGCTAATATAATCATTAATAATATCCCAATAACATGGAACCCAAAAGACAGTGCTATTGAATATCTTGGATTATACCTAGCTCGCAGATTGAGCTGGAGATACCATATTAATAAAAAGCTCGCAGAATCATATACAAGACTTGCCATGTTGTACTCAATATTAAATAAAAAATCAACATTAAAAATAAAATGCGGAACTTTAATCTACACTGCAATAATCAGACCTATAATCACCTATGGTTGCAGTGTATGGAGTTCAACATCCAAAACAAATTTGAATAAAATACAGGTTTTACAAAATAAAATACTTCATATTATAACTAATGCGGACTGGTTTGTAAGAAACTTGCAATTACACAGGGAAACGGGAATTCTCACCATAGAAGAATTTATAACCAAAACAGCTAAAAAATTCTATGATAACCTGAATCAATGTAGCGGTGCAAATCATTATCATTTGGGCTCAAGATCAATACCTACAAGATTGAAACGAAAACTACCAATAGACTTACTTACAAGTGACAGTGAATAAAACAACTAACTAATAAAGTGCACAGATTAAATCAACAACAGAGATCATCTAGTGCCTCAATATAATTTAAACCTAAAAATTAGTGAGAGGTGTTCTTAGGAACTCGTTAGTGCTATATCCAGTGACAAATCTATAAGTTAACACTACCATGTATAGCAACTATTGCTGATCTGGTATAAACCATTAAAAAAAAATTTCAATTCATATTGGCACGGCGGGTAAAGGCTTTTACTCATAATAAACAAAAAACTAATCACAAATAAAAAACCTTAAACAAAACTGTTCAAACTAAAATTACTGAAACCTAACACCTTTACTGAACTCTGAACTCTTTACAAAAAAGGAATTGTAACTCGTTATTACTAAAGCGCCTTGAAAAAGGACATTCCAACTTTAATCGGCACTAACCCAGTAAAGACAATTATCAAGAGTTTGGAAAAGACTACAACCTAGGTACTATTTACTTCCTTCGTTAATTTAATTTAATTTTTTTAAGAGAGCAGTGACTTCCACAAAAATAGTCAAGCACTAGACCCACGGTACGATACGGAAATGACAAAACTCTTTTAATCATATATCCAACTGATAAAAGAATCTCGCAGGACTTCGTCTAACAGAACACTAAATGAATTCGGTTTTAACGAGCAAACGCCTTAGATGAGACGAAGCCCGGACACCATTTCGAGTCTATCGGTCCCTTCTTGGCTTTATTAATCACCGAGCGAAAAATTGTACATACCCTACTGAAATTTAAGAAGGGTTGTTATTCCAGCCAACTGCATAATATTCTTGGCGTCAATAACTATCAATGATTAATTTAGACGAATTTCTCTCTTATACTTTATAAAAGGTGCAAAAAACCATTAAACTTTTTATAATTCAACTCCATTACAGAACTATAAAAATGTTTGACAAAACATGAATTATCTTTTTAAAGCAATTTTTTCTCTTGAAACTAACTGCTATATATTTTAGACAACACTAAATTTATTAGAATGCAAAAATTAATTCACTTTTATTTTGTACCTTTATTATAGTATAATTAAGAAACAGAAAATCCTGCAACCTCAATTATGGGTGTGCGCATTTGTGTTGCATTTTACATATGGTATATAACCTTAGATGTTGATTCTCCCATGGTTGAAAAAGTTCAAAATTTGTCTAAACTCAGTTTACAAGCTTTAGGTGGTTAGTATTGCTTGAAAATCAATTGTAACCTTCGAAGTTATTACTGGTCCTTGGTTATAATAATAATAATAATTGCTACAACCCATAGCCTGGAAACCAGGCCCCAGAAGCTATAAGCTTGTGCGTTATGGATATGATGATAGTGATTGGTTTCTGTAAAAGCCACTGACATTAAACACTCTCCTTAATAAGAGCTGCTCCTAATGATGGCAGCTGCTATACATTGAAAAATTGTTATGAGATTTACCATCCTTCAAGAAAAATGACTTCCTCTGAAATAAATTTTTAACTTGGGTTAAAATCACTAAAGGTTCAGAAAAAGAGAATTCAGGCCACCGATAAAGCGACAGCAAGCATTGAGAATTTTGCTCCAATTCGAATAGTTAATATAGAAATCATTAATTACTGCCAAAGACAAAAACATATTTGAATGAGAATAATAAATATTTGCGACGTGATTATTATATAAAAGTTATTCAAGGCCTTTAAAAAGGACAAATGCAGAAATTTCCTTGGCGTGTAATGACATACAAAATTACCGACATTCAACTGAATGAATTCGAGTTTTCCTTTTAAAAAATCTTCATCCAATGCAAAGTACCAAATGGTACTAGCGACAACTAAGAAAATCTTTAGGGTTCTTCGTGTACATATTCCTATAGAAATACAAGAAAAACTTGTCACAACACGAAGACCAACATTTACGAGCGATTAAACTAAAGTTAAGCAAGAACCCAAGATTTTCTTGCGAAAATGGAGAGGCAATGTCCCACCCTTTATTTTGATAAAAAAAACTAATTAGTAATAGGATATTACGATTATTTTATTAGCATGAAGTTTGTTTCTGTAATAACTCCGCTAGTTTCTATTCTGCAAATCGAGTTACAACATATATGTGCGAAGTACAAAAATTAATAGGTAACCTTCCATCATAGATATGAAGATACCAAAAGTCAATATCAGTATCTATCATTACAAAAAAATAAACATTTTAACGATAAGTTAATTGGGAAAGTTCATTGGTCTTCTAAGTTATTTCCCTGGGCTATATTGGTATTTAAAGTATTCTGTTTAGCTAACATTACATACTCTAATTACAAAATAATTGCTTGCAATTATTGGAGCTAAGTACATAGTTGAATGCAGTAATACTTAGGTAATAGCTTCAAAAAATTATAAAAAGTAATGCTAAACATTTCTGTCCATGAAATAGGTGTGAATTATCGTGTACTGTTATTTTGTTAAATAAATAACATTTAACTTTTTGTTTATTGTAATAAATTATTTTTATAATTACCTTTTTATTGTTGTTTACATCATTAGAATTAGCAACTATTAATCATTAACCTAGTCATTTTAATGAAACAAAACTGGAATATATACTAGTTTCATAATATTCAGTCCAAGGTCTTGGTTATAAACTTATAGCGACAGAATATTTTACACAGTGTCTTCAAACCACACATTTTTATTACATACGTATGAAAAAGGTAACATTGTTGACACTTTATAGGCATTTATTGTAACTAAGTAAAGGAGTAGTTGCAGCTATAGCCCTGTAAAATTTTACGGGCTCATAAAGAAAACCGGTAAAGTTCTACAATGCTCATCAACAAAAGCTAATTAAAACGAATTGGTTACTTAATCACAACACTATGGCAACATCTAGCTATAAATTTCCCTATCGCCTTTGATTATAAAATTTCTTTTTATATAATATATACAATAAATTAATAAAAAACGCTGGTAAAGATGGAAATAAAACTGTGTACGCTGCACGATTTGCAATTAATCTATACTGGGCTCACTGGATTATGGAAGCTCGCTCCTTCGTCGCTCGCCACACTAAGTTTCCAACTCGCCCGTAAAGATTCGACTACAAAGCTTGCCACGTTAATAACTATTAAAATACAGTATTGTGAAAGACCATAGACATTACAATCTGTTACTAGTGAACCTATAGCAAACAATATCATTAGGTTTTACAGATTGAAACCATGTCAAAATATAGTAAAACTACTAATATTATGTAAATAATGCCCGTTTGTTGTCAGAAGAGTAGTTTCCAAAAGCATATAAATTCTTTTAAATTCTCAAGGTGATGCTGCTTCCTGTTCATCGTCTGGTACACAGAATAATCTTATTGTTTAAAATTACCAAAGTTACTCATAATATTAAGATGTCTCTATAGCTGATGACGTCATCAACGAGGAAGTAGTAATTTTTGTATTGGATATAAGGTAGTCATTTATTTGTTCTGGCAAATGAGAGTGCAAGATTTATATAAATAAAATATAGATTTGGGTACCTGGTTGTCTTTAAACACGTTTTCTGTCTGTCGAATTTTATTTTCTGGTTGGGATTTGAAAACCTTAAAGCCATATATCCATTAAAGTGCCCGGACAATAATAATAATGGGGTTTATACAAAAATTCTCTTTTATTATCATTTTATCTTTATTATAATTTGACGTAAACTTCAAAGACCAATTGGCTAATTACTCTGAATTGATGAAGTCTCTTATTGAGAAACAAAATTAGACGCTTTGGTAAATCCAGCATCATACAGGCATGTCGAGGTAATATGCTTGCGTAGCGTTAGCTGAACTAATGTACCCCACACGCAGGTCAACGCAAGCTGACTGTTTAAATATTCTCTTTTCATCTTGATATTAGTACTATGGGGTTGTGCCAATTAGGTCCAAGATTAGCTACTGTTCCATTCAGTTTGGAACACCTAGCTCAGTCCGGTTTAGTACAATTACTCAATCTAGCTCAAAATATCTCCAATAGACTTTTTGAATTTCCCGCGCAGTAACTTTAAATGCAACACTGGTCCCGTCAACTGCCATCTATGAATAGACTACTGTAAAATTTTGAGAAGGCTGCGCCATTTAGTTTGTGTTTGACAGCCATTGAAAGCAAACAACCTCGTGAATTTTAACGAAAATGGAAAAAAGTGAATTGCGTGTGCTGATTAAGCATTATTTTTTGCGTAAAAAAAAACATCACCAAAACCAAGGAAAGGCTTGATGAATACTATGGGGACTCTGCACCATCAATTTCAATGGTTAAGAAGTGGTTTACTGAGTTCCGTTGTGGTCGTACCAGGACAAGTGACGCCGAATGTTCAGGTCGAACAAAAGAGGTCGTCACGCCAGAAATCGTTGATAAAATCCATGGAATAATATTGGACGATCGGAGAATGAAGGTGCGTGAGGTGGCTGAGGCTGTAGGCATCTCAACTGAGCGGGTACATCACATTTTACATGAATATTTGGACATGAAAAAGCTATCCGCGCGATGGGTGCCGCGATTGCTCACACTCGACCATAAGCACAACCGTTTGACCACTCCAAAGGAGTGTTTGGCGATGTTCAGCCGTAATCCAAACGAGTTTTTGCGGCGTTTTGTTACCGTAGACGAAACATGGATCCATCAAGCTACACCAGAGACCAAGCAACAATCAAGACAGTGGGTTGCTCCGGGTGAACGTGCACCAAAGAAAACCAAGGCGGATCTGTCGGCCAACAAGGTCATGGCCACAGTTTTTTGGGTTGCACGAGGTGTCATTCACATCGATTACCTTGAAAAGGGTAAAACGATCACCGGCGAATATTTCTGAATAACATAAAGCTCTGGCTTTAGGACAGATTCGATATTGATTTGAAGCAGAAACGGCCGCATTTGGCGAAGAAAAAAGTGCTGTTCCATCAAGACAATGCACGGGTGCACACGTGTGTAGTCACCATGGCAAAAATCTATAAATTGGGCTACGAACTGCTACCCCATCCAGAATATTCTCCAGATTTAGCCCCCTGTGACTATTTCCTGTTTCCAAACCTGAAGAAATGGCTGGGCGGTAAGAGATTTGGGTCGAATAAAGAGGTCATCACTGAAACAAACGCCTATTTTGAGGGCCTTGAGAAAACTTATTATTTGGAAGGAATAGAAAAATTGGAAAAACGCTTGACTAAATGTATCGAGCTAAAAGGAGACCATGTGGAGAAATACATAACATGCTTATTTGCCGAAATAAATATCTTTTATTCAAAAAGTTACTGACTTATCAAACCACCCTCGTATATCCGCTTATTGAGTTGGTCTGAAATTAGGTTTTAATATACTTTTACAAAATAATATTTCTAACCTTTGCTTAACAAGTAGTAGTACAGTGTATTTAAATTTTCTATTGTAATAAAAAAAAATATTACGACAGAAATGGGTTGTTAATTGATAGATAAATCGACGAACAACTAATAACCGCAGTTGTTTCTATCAGCTTTCAGCTAGCTAATCGTGAGGTCAAAGTTCTCCATTGTAATAAAGCTTTGAAATCAATGCCAACGGTTATTAAGCTCAATACATATTTCTGATTACTATAAATATAGTGTTGAGTTTCTTAATCAAACCTACTCATAAACTTATAAAATTTATCAAAAAAATAAATAAATATCAGAAACATAAGAATAACAAGACCACAACGAAGGTACAAAATGATTTATTAAAAATAATAATTAATTGCAAATAAAAAAATCCCAACCAACACATCGCCGGATTTTTAAAATTCGTTTCTTCCTCAGAAGGCAATGGCAAATCAACAGAAATAAATTAGTTAAAAGTTTCACAAGTTTTATTAAATTCTTAACCTGACAATTGCTACTACATACAATACATACAAAAACTAAGTATCTAACACTTCTAATAAAGAAGAATTACTAAGCTTACTAAGAATGACTTTGTTCATTCATTAACTCTTTTGTTGCAAAAATGTAAGAATCTGATGTTGCTTTGAGGTGTCTTTCTGTTCTGTTCTGTTACGTTCTGTCTGTTCTGTTCCAAAATGTGTTTGGCATAATTCGATTTTTCTGGATGTGATAATATGCTTGTGATAATGACATTTAATGTTGAAGTAATTGTCAGGTTAAGATTTTAACTAAACTTGTGAAACTTTTAACTGATCTTTTTATTTATATTATTTCAATATTGATATAAACAATTGTATTCCAAGTAATTATAAGTAAATATGTAAACAACTGTTTGTAATTAAGTAAGCGTAATAAAAGATTCAATTAATTATATTAATAATAATATAAATATTATTTTAGGTTCAAAAAAATATGTATTAATTAGCGTCTGCTACTAATAGTATGAAATCAGTTTCTAGTTAAATTAATTCAAATGCATACTACTGCTATCACTATCTACTGATAGCAGGACGAAACCTAGTTCACGTATCTACGTGAACTAGGTTCCGTTTACACGAAAGGCCTTACGCAAAAACATAAACGTACTCATCCAAATCGAAAACTAAAAGCCGTCTAGTCTATTATTTAATAAAGTATAGCAGGAATAGCTGTACGCTACTGTAAAAGCAAGTTTAATTAATCGTTACCTAAAATGACAGCTGATTCTTATTCAATAATAGACATTAAGTAAAACTTTACTACTTAACGGCATAATTTGACAAACTAATAATGTATATTTAATGTTTTATTTATGTTTATCTTAGAAAGGTACAGTTTTATATTTACATACCATAATACACATGTACGAAGTTATGGTCTTGCATAATCGCTTGCACTAGTGATAAAAAAACAGTACAATGTATATATCTGACCTTCTGCCTACTGAGCCGGGAACTCCGCAGCTATATACAGGCAAGAGGCTGTTGAGTTCATCCAGGACGATTGGCAAGAGTGGTATCAATCTAAACGAAGAATCTAGAAGTTAATGCAATATTCAAAGCAGTAGGGAAGTAAAGCAGAACTCAAACCGTTGATTGAGGATTAATCCAACACTTGTTTACTAGCAGACGATATGATGACGCGTTTGTACTCAACGCAATATTATTTGATGATGATAACTTTAAAGAGCTTTTACAGGAGACTGGTCTGATGTTCTATGATTGCGGTTTCCGCAACAGTTTAGATCTTGTAATATCTCACAATCTAGATGTAAATATGCCAACTTTGAAAGGAAATCGTTTTCAGTTAATTACATTAGAAGGCAATGAGTTTGATGTGAATAATATCACAGTTGAATAAGTAAATCAATCAAAAAATCATCTCAATTTTAAATCGATATTTGAAGCCTTGGTGATATTCCGTTGCAAAAAGCACAGTAATATTGGATATTCTCAGCAAGATGAAAATACAGAATCTGCAGGAAAGAGTGTTTATTTTAGGGAATCAAAGAACATAAGGCTAGAATCATTATTGCAGAATTGTAAGATTTTTCAAAGTTCACCGTCTTAAATGGTACGTATGATGTTTGGTCCTTACTATATGAAGAACGCTCCATCCATGACTTCGTTCATGCGAAATATGCCAAAACAATTAGGAGACAGTATTGCAGCTGCATGATTGAAACCAGAAGGGTAGTCCAGAAAGATTAAGTATAAGAAAGTAAATGTACAGAAAAGTTAGAACCTGCACTTTGCTACTAAAATCATAAAATCTCCGCATGGAAAAATTGAAAATTCCATGAAAAAGCAATACTTTTCACGTTTTCTTACAATTCTGATACTACACATGATTATATTTTGGCAAGTGGGACAGTAAAAGAAGGTTTAGTCGTCGTTCTAAATTGCAGTCTTTCTTATGCTACCAAATAGTAGAAAAATATGTATCAACATTATTATTAAATAATATGAATATTTTACTCAATATTATTTATCCTTTATTACCCCATTGCGCCACTCTTGGGGGTCGGGTATTGTATATTTAAGTTGCACCACTGCCCATTTTCTCTAGAGACGATTAAAGGCGTATTCCGCTTAAACCACAGAATTAAATTAAATATTTTTAAAACGAGCAAATAGTAAATTTGTTTCCACATACTACAGTAAAATATTATATTTCTAACTGCTATATTTTTATTTTTATCGGACGATATGTAATAAAAGATATTCCTTTTTAGGGACAATTTCATTAAGAGTAAACTAAATAATTTTTTTCTTGGAAAGTATTTACATGCCATATATCTATGAAATTTTTGTATACTATGACTTTGTGAGAAAATTGGGTTCAGCCCCAAAAATTGCTTCTGAAAGTGGCGAATTGAGATGTTCTTAGATTGAATGGTAAATAAATAGTAGTGTCATTGTTTAAGATGTTTGAAACTTTAAATTACTTGGGTGCTTATTAATATTATCAATCTAGTATCTCTATGTTTTATACCTCAGATTAGAAGAGAAAATAGGTATTTTATGTTTATCGTTGCCTATTATTTTTCTATTTGCAAAATGCCGTATAATCGTTAAGAAAAAGATTAGTCAAAGAAAAGTGGGTCAAAATGCATTAACAAAATCTCTTTAGCAGTGTAAGAAACGATAAAGTGTTAATCTGGTAATAACTATCATATAATACCAAAAGCTCGTTAGCAACGTAAGGCATCTTTAGCACAGTTTTGCTTGCTTGGTAATAAAGAAAAAAAATTTGTACAAGATTTTAACAAAGCAAAAGAAGAGGATGCTTACTCTTGATCGAGGTAATATGAAACACATAAACTAAATATAAAAGATAAATCAGTATATTGTAACGGACAGAAATTTTCGATCTAGTGTAAAAGCAATTTTATATGCATAAATAATAAAGGAACCCGAGTACGGTCTTGTTCAGTTTAAAATATTTCAGTTGGCTTAAAAATTCAGACAGTATTTCGAATTAAATAAAGTGTTCTCACAGTTGCGAATTGTTTTTTCCTAGTAAAGATTCAGATAATATTGAATTTATCAAAACTCAGCAATAGTATCACCCTTTTAACAAAGGAATAAAATCTCAAAAAACATTTAGTTAAAATTTATTAGTTTCTGTACGTGCTATTTGAATAAATTCTCCCGAGTGCAGACGTATAAAAAAACACATTGAGGCCATGTGTGGATATCGAGTTCTTTTCGGTAAGCAGATTTTAGTTGCGGTGAAATCCCTAAAAAAATTACATAAGATTCTTTGGAAGTATTTTGAATCCTTGTTCCTGATTTGATTAAAAAGTCACGCTATTTCGCTATAGGTTAGTTTAAAAAGTTCCCGCTTAAGTTTAATTTTAACGATATAAAATTCAGATCCCTTAGTTTCAGTTTTAGTTTTTAACAGCCTTGATGTATGCAGAATTAAAGTTCCTTATCGTTCATGAAGAATTTGTTCCGTTGTGGAATTTATTGTAAATAAAATAATTATGTAAAAGTTGGATAAATCTCGTTAAGACAAACTAGTTCAGAACTTAACATAATAATGTGTTCCCGCAACTTCCAGGTCAACAGTTTGTTATTGTGTTTTTTGTGTAAGATCATTATTGTTTTTATAGTGTCTTGTGTTTGAAGTTTTCCATTTGTGCAAAGCATTTTTGAACTTTGTTGGACTAATGAAAATGTTTTAAGGTATTGATTTTTTAATTAAGTTTTTTGGCAAAATTTTATTTGGGATCCAAAAATTAATTAACTTCTAAGAATGATAACTTTTTCTATGTTTTAATATACAGATTTCAAATTTATTTATTGATTGATATAGTTAGGATCAACGAACTGCTGATGTTTTTTGTCAATTAAGATTTTTTATTGTTTGATAAATGTTTGATTAACTTAACGTCAAATTTAAATGAGATGTCATTCCCAAAACCGATGACTTCTCGAGTTCTTTTCTTAACCCTAATAACATCCTCAGTTTTGGTGGCGGCCAACATGTTCTTATTTGTTCCTGACTCCATTAATTAATTAGAAGCTTTTGGGGTTAACACCCATACTTGAATTTAAATTTGCATAATTAGAGATCTCAGCCGGTTCATATAGTACAGTAAGTATTTAGTGATTTGAGTTTTTAATTAAGGTTACAGTGACAGTCCATTGTGGGACATTTAAATTAGTATTTGAGATTTTAGAGTAACAAAAAAGGTCTGTTACAATATTTAAGAATAATAATAAACAAATCAGAACCAATGATAATAAAAGTATCGTTAAAACAAAAGCTAGGTATTCCTGCAGTCTAGCATTTTTAGCTCTCTAGCTATTTTTTGTAATGATTGTATCTATGAAAAAAAATGTTGGTTTTCAAGATAGTCAGGCTCTAATAATAATCTGAATTAAATTAATATTAATATATAAGATATAAAAAAGCTACCAATTTCTTTAAGTTACAAAATGTGTCCTATTTCCTACAATTATATTAATGGTATCTACAAAAGAATATTTCTTCCGTTTGTTGAAGATGGACTTATCGTTAGTGCGTAGGTAAGTGATATTCGACCCCCCAATAATAGGAGAAGATAACTGTGAACCCTGGATCTGGTTTTAATGTCGTCACTCCAGCAGAATATAGATATGAATTTCAAATATGGTCGATGTAAGAAGGAACCAAAAAAAATACCTAAAACTGGAGACTATCGTACAATCTATTTAAGGCTATTTAACTAAATAGCAAACAAGGAGTTTTACCCAACAGAATTTAGTATAATAAAAGGAAGAAAGAAAGAATAATAAATTACCTGCTTTCTTGAGGTCTTTTACACCAATATTCCTTCCAGTAACTAGTGACGTGAATAGTTGTCTTTTCCAAAATAAAAGGCGACTCGATTTTTCCCTAAAAGATTCATAAAAGAATAAAAAACGATAAAGATTTGGCTCAGATATGTTCAACTTACCAAGTTGAAATAAAATCCAGTTTAAAACGGATTCTCAACTCAAAATATATCTCATGGATAATAGAACAATTCCAAATTAACAAATCGAGATAAAAATGCAATTATTGAAAAAGATCCCCCAAATAATGTGTGTAAATAAATCTCCAACTCAATAATTGTGCAAACAAACAACGAAGGCAAGTCCAATTTTGAAAAAGCTCTAGGAATGCCGAGCAGAATAGAACAAAGCCAGCCATATCAATGATATCAAGTTACACTTTGATAGCGCCTTTAACAAACAGGCGAGCGCTGGGTCAATTTTAGGGCCCGGGAAAATATTCCCTTAAAGGGCCCACCACCCCACTTTGGTTAATTTTTTAAAGATAATTTATTTATTTAGATTAATTATTAGTCATTTTAAATAAGCAAGGGTTTTAATAAAGCTTGGTAGGTACTAAATATTAGGTGGCGCAAAAGTCATCACCCTATCGAAATATGCTCTCATTTTTGCAAATAACGTCTTATGTCATTGCTACTTTGACATTTGTAAAGTAAAGAGAAGCAGAATACACGTAGACAAACCATGAATCGCTATACTCGTCAAAAACCCGGAATAATTGGGTCAATGTTTTTGATAAATAATAATAGGTCGGTGGTTTTGGCTCAACGTATATGTCGTCGTCGATTCCCTGATTATGTGGCACCAAGACGCTCGCCTCCAGGAGACTGGCTCAACACAGAACCGTAGCAGAGGTGGCCGGCCTCGGAGCAGCCGTTCGGCTGAGAATATCGCTACTGTGGCTACAGATGTCCAAGAGGACCCTCAAGCATCAACCAGACGACGGGCTACGCAATTGGGCATCAATAGATGGTCTTAACAGCTAATCTTGGTAAAAGACTTGAAGATGTTCCCGTGAAAAATGCAAACAGTGCATCAGCTATTGCCTGCAGATCGCCAATCGTGTGTAAATTGTAGCCAAGCCCTCCTAAACTCGTCATGAGCGTCGAGGCGCATTATCACCTATGCGGATACGTAAATAAGCAAAATTTTCGCTTCTGGGGCACTGAAGATCCGCGTGTAATGCATTAAGAGCCATTACATCCTCTGAAAGTAATGTTTGGTGCGACGTTTACGGAGGAAAGGTGATCGGCCCATATTTCTTCAAGGACGGCGACGGCAACACTGTTACTGTGACTGGTGAGCGCAACAGAACCATGATCAACGACTTCTAGTTGACGCAGATTGACGAACTGAGTTTGAAGAACATGTGGTTCCAGCAGGACGGTGCAACCGCACACACAGCGCGAGTCACAGTGGACATTCTGCAGCAAGCGTTTCCCAGTCGCTCAGTTTTTTGTTTTAACGATTTGCACGGGCCCACAAGATCGCCCGATTTGACCGTTCCAGGCATTTTTTTTAGGGATTTTAAAGCCACAGGTCTAGACGAACAAGCCACAGACCTTGGTGGCCCTAAAAGAGAACATCCGACAAGAAGTGGAGAATTTATTGAGAAGTTTTGGAAAATGCAGTGGAACGAGCACGAATGTGCATCACCTCTGGCGGATATTATCTTCACGACTTAATGTAAAAAATTTAAACGTCTAAGTAAACATAATGAACAATCAGAACCAATTCTTTTTATTTACAAACAAAGTTAGTGCCTTAGGAAACTGGGTGAGGACTTTTGCGCCACCTAGTACATACATAGTCAACATTATCTGATTATTCAACCAAACATTTGAACAAACGTGAAATATAAATAAATATTTAACAAATATACGAATATAAAAATATTGTTTCTACTTTATAGATATAACATAATTGTTGGTAATTTAAATTCAGCCGTGTAGGGCCCTTCGAGGTAACTTTATAAAGGCCCACCGGGAAACTCTCGGTATTCCGGTGGGCCAGCACGCGCCTGTGTAACAGTAATAGAATTTACTAGATTTGTAAAAATTTGAAAAGGAAAACTAATTCCTTAATGATATACCGGGTGTCCTTGAAGAAGGAAAGTTTTTTTGTATGTGCTATAAGCACTAAGCAAACAAATAAAACAAAAGATATTTAAGATAGAATTTCTATAGCGTAAGTAAGTAGAACAAAAAATCGTAACACATATCAATATTATTTGCCATATTTTTAAAAGTATTAAAAAAATCCTAATAACATCTTCTGTATTCGCCTTGGCATTAACCTTTTCCATTCCAATTTATTAAAAAAATCACTCTATCCCAGAAGCGCATTTTATTCAAATCAAAATCCACTTAGTGCCTGGTACCGATTATTTGGTGTTACTTACATCTACAATAATTCCAGCATCTGGTTTAATGCAGTTTGACAACTTTTTTAAATAAAATTAATAAACTGTTCTAAAATGTTCACTTCTTTTAAATCGATCCTCTTTTTTAATAAAAAGTGTAAAACTGACCTTCACATTAAGATGTTTACCTTTCTGAAAAATTTCAGTTTTACTGTTCATATGACAAACGCTAACTGAATAAATTAACAGTTAAAATAATTTTAATAAAATTAATACAAATCATAACTAATAAATAATATGTATGTGAATATCAGTTAAATTGTTACTACTTAATGTGAAATAATCAAAAAATAATTTTCATATCTATTTAAACGAATTCTTTCATACTATTACGGTTTTTATTATACTTAAACAATGACAATGATAATGAAAAGGTATCCATAAGAAACAAACAAGTAAGGATAATTGGTCTCTTCTGGCTATATAAATAACATTTTTTATGAACTTTATAATTTTTATTTCAAAATGAAGGTAGACAAGAACTCGTCCAATATCAAGTTCATTGTAAAAATGTATTTCAGGAAAGTGTATATAAACTGATTGCTGCACTTCTGCAAGTATAGTCTGTTGCACAAGCGTAATACTAACAATCTTCAAAATGTTCAAATTGGTAAGATAAAATATAATTCAAAAATTAAAAGTAAAATAAAATAATTAGTAATAAATGTTTTTTTTACAGTTCGTTCTCGTTCTTGCCATCTTCGCTGTTGCCATGGCTCTTCCTGAACCAGCACCAGAACCTAAACCCCAAATCTTATCTTATTACGGAGGCTATCCCTACTATTCAGGTTATCAACAGTATGGTTATGGCTATCCTTACACTGGATATTATGGAAATTATTATGGAAGATACATCTAATAAGAAAATAATGTTCCTAAAGATTTTTGGCTGATGTGTATAAGTATGAAAAAAGGGGCTGGCGAATGTAATGTTTGAAAATGCAATTCTGTTTTTCTACAAATAAAATTGAAATACTAAACTTTTTTTATGTTTTTTTTAAATAGAAACCGTGCCGTATAAAATCCCTAATCTTGGTATTATGTTAACACGTTTTTAAGACTGCGTGGATGTACATGTTAAAGATGTACAATTTCACATGACACAAAGATCTAAAGTTCTGAACTTTAATTTGAATCTAAGGGCGACACCATTACTGGTGCACAATAATAATAGTACTTAAGAACTTTCAAAAAGTGAATTGATAAATGTGTAGATATATAAACAACTGATTTGGCATATATTTAAGATCATTTCAAAGTGTTTCTCCGGTTTATTAAATTCCAATCCGAAAATTATATACAGGAAGTAAAAATAAAAAAGGCTATTTATTATTCGAAGACATTTCTCCAGTAATCTCCTAACAGTTTATTGTAGGCTTATCCATATCTTTATAAAAACGAAGCTAACAAACTTAAAAAATGGAGTTTACTGTCTCCAGCTTTACTTTGTGTAACTCCATAATCATGAAATATAATAAAAATAAAAAGATTAATAAAAAGTTTCACAAGATTTATCTCCAAATTACAATCAAAAAAAGATGTTAAATGAATAAGCTTTAAAAGATATTAAAAATGAATAAGCTTTAAAAGATATTAAATTCACTAATCAGCAAATGAATTAAATAATTAAGATTAAAAACAAAAATTTTGTTTATGTTTAAAAATTTTTAAATATAAAATAAAACGTTCATAATTATATGGTTCCGTTTAGATCCTCAATATAAACTGAAAACATTTATTAAATAATAAGAAAATGAGATAAAATGAAATAACAAAGCAAATAAATTATAAAAACACAGACAACATAAGTTTATTACACATGAAATCAACCTTCGTAAATAGTTATCAAACCACCTTGAAATAATTAAACCAGTATAATTCAAAAAGTTAGTATAAAATAATTTATAGATCATAAACGACTTCCAAAAATTTCACTTCACAATGAAGATGAACTAAACGGTACGGAACTGTATTTAGAAATTGCATCATTTCCAAACACTCACTAACAAACGGTAAATCGATAATATCGACCCAAGTCGACTGGTTTTTCATAAAGTTCTAACGGAAGAGTTTTTAAACATTAATTGATTGATTCACATAACGAAATTTATAAAGGCTGTACCCTGCCGAGGTCAGGGCACACAATTGCACAAAAACTTTAGCCGAACTGTCTTTTTAATTATTTAAACTAAAACAAAAATTCAATAATATCGACCTTCATTACTGGAAGATCAAACGGAAAAGTGGTGTGACTCGAAGCTCAAGCGGGAATCAAGTGACGCTACCCTGTCGCCGCGCGAAAGATTTTAACACTTGCGACCCTAATCTTCACGAGTAGAAATACAATTTTTTATGCCGTAAGGAAGTTTTTAGCTAGCATTCTGCGGGAATTTCGACCTAATGGATTAAAAAATAGTAATCAGAAATGACGTAGAAAATGGTGCAAGAAAGCACTCGTTTTTCGTTTAGACTTACAAAAACATATCATATCCAGAATTACTACGCGGGGACCAAACCAGATCTTAACCACGTGTAAAAGTCACCTTTTTGAACAAAGAAGATCGGATCTCATATCCATACATTCTCAGAATATTAACCAAAATGTTTTTAAAAAATGAGATGACCAAATACTTCCCAAAGTTTTTATCAAGGTGTTTCATTAGCTCTCTCACAATGTAATCAATATTAACGCATAAATATAAACAAGCAAAATACGAGAAACATTATTTTATGACTCGACGTCCTTTAAGTTTATACAAATTTAAAACAATCTTTCTTAAAATATTCATTATAGAAAATATTTACATGGCAAAATTCTATTTCAAATAAAACACGGTCTTACAGGACCGAACTTTAGATTTTTAATAAGTATAAATGTAAAATTTTACATATTTGAGCCCGGTAAAAAATATACCGTTACACTTTAAAGGTTTTTAAATAATTAAATTCTTATGAATAAAACAAATTAAATTTCTTTATTAAAATTTAATTATCATAAATTAAATTTATTTAAACATTTGTAAATATTTTCATTTGAGTACATTGATTGATTTTAGTTTGCTCAAGTGGAGAACTGTTATAGCCCTATGTCAGGTTATTAACGACTAATTATCACATTTGAGCAAGCTTAGGAAAGAATTTCCTATTTTACTTTATTGTTCTGTTTTTTTTTGAATAATTTTCTTTTATTTCTCTTTGAATTTGATTTTCATTTATTTTCATTAATAAAAATAAAGACTGTGTTTTTAATTTATCTATGTGTTTGTGTGATGTGCATACAAGCATCCATTTCTTTTTCTGCTTTTTCTTTTAGCTTGCAGTTGTCCAGTTGCGGAAGCCCAAGTGTCTCCATTGTAAGTTTTTCTTTTCTTCCAGGTATAAGAATCAATAAGATTTTATTATTTTAACTATTTCATGCTCTATCGAATTAAACCTGAGTTAGCCGATTGGGAAAAGGAAAAATACTCAGGTGTATTTTATTTTATTTTATTAGATTTCACCGTACTGGTAACTGTTGTCTGTGTGTCTTCGTGTTAAGAACATAACGGAAGCTCAGAAGAATCAATTTGGTAGGACTTTGCAAGTAATCCATATTACCTTATAAACAATTAGAAAAGTATTGCTTGTTGCTTACTAAAGCCACATACATCTGTTATTGTAATATGAAGTCGAAAGTGTAGATTTTACAATACAGATAGGGTTAACATCTGACAACAGCAATTTGGATTTACTATTTTTTTAAATATACTGATTAAAATTATTTGTTTGAACATTTTTTTGCAAGTAAAGTTAAATGTAATTTTTCTCAACAGTAGAATTTTTATTATACAATCACTGCTGGCACGATTTTTTCTCGACCAACGAAATTTTTTACATATATATACTTACTTAGAAGTGAAACCTAGAGAATAAGAATAAAAACCAGCTTATTTAAATAATGGTACCTATTTCTGGTACCACGTATGCTTATTGTATAAGAAATAACATAAATGCTTGTGATATTAGTTACGCCCCATTTGAAGCATAATCTTTTCTATTTTTGTACACTAGAGATTCTTAAAGTAATTCCGACAAACCATCTTTAAAGCACTATTTCAAAATACATGTTTTCATTAATAAAACAAATTAGTTTGCTATAAACAACTTTATTTTACAAAATCACTAAATTTATATTTTTAAACTTTACAACCACCAAACCAAACCAAACATCATAATCTTAAATATCGGCCAAAATGTCTTTAGGAACCTTTTTCAACTTTTAGTACAAGTATCTTCCGTAATAATTTCCATAATATCCAATATGAGGATAATCATGACCATAATATCCAGAGTAGTAGGGATATCCTCCGTAATAGGATAGAATTTGTGGTTTTGGTTCTGGTGCTGGTTCAGGAACAGCCATGGCAACAGCGAAGATGGCAAGAACGAGAACGAACTGTAAAAGAGACATTTATTACCAATTATTCCAATTTAATTTTTTGAATTAAAGCTTTCTTACCAATTTTAACATTTTGAATGGTTGTTGATATTACAGTTTATAAAACAAACTATGCCTGTAAAAGTACAACATTTGGCTTATATACACCTCCCTAAAATGCATTTTTGCAATGCACTTGATATTGAACGAGTTGTCCACCTTTACTCAACATTATAGAAATTAAAAATAAAACTTGAATAAGTACGGAAACATATTTAGTAATATCTGAGGTTTATTTTTTCTTTCCAACAGCTGATTTACAGTCCTTTCTTGCAAAGTTTAATAATGTAAAAATATTACTTATAAGAAATTCTTTAAACAAAGAAATGGAATATGCGTCACTTAAGTTGTAAACCAGTAACTTTTAACATATTTTTATGTTTTTTAGTTATTTACTTATGTAGGTACATGTAAAAAGAAGGTGGACCAGAATACGCTCACTATTTTCAGTAAATTGCATTGTAAAGTTAAGTTTAAAAATACGTATATAAGTAGAGCTTCACACGTTTCAAAACATAGTTTGTTGCACGTACACTAACATTTAACAACTACAAAAATGTTCAAATTGGTAATTATAAATAAAATATTCTTAGTAAGATAATTAAAAATTAAAAAAAAATTGTGAACAAAATGATAAATAATCAGGTTTTTTTAATTTTGCTATTTGTATTTATTAGTTCGTCCTCGTTCTTGCCATCTTCGCTGTTGCCATGGCAGCACCTGAACCCAAACCTCAATTTCTCTATACTGGATACCCTTATGCTTATACGGGATATTATGGTTACTCTCCATATACTCTTGGTTATTATGGAAACCACTATGCTCGCTACATATTATAAATTCCTGTGTTGCTAAAGATGATTGTCCAGATCTTATTGACTCAATTTGTTTTTGTAATAGACTGAAATTGTATTTTGTGGTAATAAAATGTAAAAAATAATTATTAAGTTGTTTTTATTGCATTGCTAGTTTTCCTATTGCTTTTAGATTTTTTCAGTAGCATACACGTACACGGTGGTTCACTTAAGAAAACCATGTACCTTATTTTGAAAAGTATAACATTTTCGAATTTATGTCGAAGTTGGTTGGTATAAAGCAAATTTCAGTTTTATAATGTTTTTCTATATATTTTGGCAGTTTTATCGTTAAATATAATGATTTAGTTAAATTTTAATCCATCCTGGTGTTATTATTTGTAGGATTATTAGCAATTAAAAGAATTTTCTTTTATATATGCAATACTGGCCCAGACTAAAGTTGCATATTAAGATAAGGGTAAATTTTAGCATGAAAGAACTCTTTATATATTGCAGTCAAACTTAAACTTTCTAGAAACTTAAAGATTTCTTTAAAAAAAATTCTATTTTTATACGTTTTACAGATAGTGTTAATATTCATCATAATATCATTATCAGCATCTTTTTCAAGTAAACATAAATCAGGAGTTCGCGCTTGACTATTGAAGCGTAAAGAACGACAGTGATACAAGTTGAAATTGTTACCATTGACCGCAAGGTCTTTGATACGGAAGGAAAGTTATCTTACACTTATTTATTATTTCCACTTATTCTATACAAACTTAAAATCGAATTTAAGTTAAATTAACATAAATTTCCAAATAATGAAGTATGGCTTTTTCGCAGCCTATCTTTTACCCTTATCCAAACCAAACTGAATTACAGCAACAATCTCAACAACAGTTTTATAATGCATCCCAACAATAATATTTCCTTACACAACCACAACCTACACAGTACCCACAACATCCTTATCACGCGCAGATGACAAACATGTACTCGATATATAAATAACAATCTGCTACGGGCCTTCTAGCTTGCAACGAGTCAGGAAATGAATGGCATACAGTTAACTACAAAAAGAGAATCGGAAGCACTGAAAAAGCTCCAAATAACCAAGACCAGGAGTGGAAAAGCCCAATACTGGCTAGACGACCCAGTGCAAACCACTAATAGGTATGATCCACTAGATATCGAAATTGACGATCAGACAAGCACCGCTCAAGATGTAACTGTTCCAAAAGACCTCAAACCACCACCTATATATGTATCTGAGGTGAAAATCATCAATCCTCTAATAACGCTACTAAACGAAATTGCTAAGACAACTACACACTAAAAGCACTCGGCAACGATCAAATTAAAATCCAAAGTAAACCAAAAACACTAAATTTCACACATACCAACCAAAGCAAGAGAGATCGTTCAGGGTTATAATCAAAAACATTCAACAGATACAACAGAAATCAAACAGAAGACAGTTCGAGACACTTGGTCACCAAGTAATTAATATATGGAATATAAAACAACGGTCACCCAAAATCCCACTTTCCATGTTTAGAGTGGAAATCAAAAGGATAACAACAAAGAAATCTATAAAATCAACTTATTCATGAACACAAGCATATTTGTGGAACCCCCCCCCCCCCCCATGCTGAAAGAACAATCCCACAATGTGCTAAATGCCAAAGATTTGGACATACCAAAAACTACTGTCAGCAAATGGTTAGATGTGTTAAATGTATAGAATCACACTCCACTAAAGAATGCCCAAGGAAAACTAAAGATGATCAGGTTAAATGTGTAAATTGCGGCGGAAACCATCTCGCCAACTATAGAGGATGTATAATACACAAGCAACTCCAAGAAAAACTTTCTCCACGACTAAGACGCGAAGTTACTACATCCACACGAACACTTACCCAAACACACAGGGTCGATGGGACTACATACGCAGAACAAACAAGACAAAACTTGCAACCTTTACAGAACTTAATTACTCAAGCAAATGTACAGCCACAAGTTACATCTCAAAATCAACAGTCAAATCACATGGTGGAATTGAAAACCATGGTGAAAAATGTAATCACGCAAATGGGGACCATCATGAATCTTCTAACCATATTGATTAGTAAAATGGCTTAATGGCGCAACTTTTAAAAATAGTTGTTTGGAACGCCAATGGGCTTAGCCAGCACGCTATGGAAATCAAACTGTTGCTTGAAAATAATCAAATCGATATACTTCTTATATCTGAAACTCATTTTACCACCAAAAGTTACATCAAATTTCCAAACTGCTGTAAATATAACACGAATCATCCTGATGAAATTGCCCATGGTGGAACAGCAGTTATAATAAAATCTAACATAAAACACCACGAATTAGACAAGTACGAAAAAACCATTTACAAGCTACCACTATCCTGGTTGCAGACAAGACAGCAACTCTAAAAATTTCCGCCGTTTATAGACCTCCCAAACATTCAACAAGAAAAGATTATTTTCATTTCTTCAAAAGTCTAGGTAATAATCGAATCGTATAATCGAAGAAGCCACAATTGCGTTAACCAACGTAATCCAGCAAGCGACATGGGAAGCTACACCAGCCATGGAAAATCCCATCATCAGCAGCTGTCCTATAATCATAAAAGACAAAATAATCGAGAAAAGACGCCCGATCAAAACCAGACAAACGAACATTGAACCGACCCACAAAGCAACTGAAGAAACTTCTACTACAATATAAAAATCAAGGCATCCAACATTACCTAGCCAATCTTACATCAACTGATATCTCAGACTATTCGTTATGGAAAGCGGTTAAAAAAATTAAAAGACCTGTAGTACACATACCCGCTATTACCAAACCAGATAACCGATAGGCGCATAGCAGCAAAGAGAAAGCAGAAGTTTTTAGTGACCACCTTGCCAAAGTGTTCAAACCTCTTCCCAGTCAGTGTCCAGAAGAAGATGCTAAAATAAACTAGTTTCTTGAATCCCCTCATCAAATGAGCCTACCGATCAACCCATTCAGACTTTCGGAAGTACAAGAAGTAATCAGTAAAGAAATGTAACCCTAAAAAAGCCCCAGGTTTCGACCTTATTACTGGGAAAATACTCCAACAGCTACCAGATGCTGCAATACGGGCGATCACCCAAATATACAATGCTATCCTTACTATTAGGTACTTTCCTAGCACCTGGAAAGTGGCACAGATAACAATGGTACAGAAACCTGGAAAAATACCTACTGATCCAACATCATATAGACCCATTAGCCTCCTTCCAGTCCTTTCCAATGTTTTTAAAAAATTACTTTTAAAACGACTCCAGCCAGTACTACAAGAACAAAGATTAATTCCTAACCACCAATTCGGATTTCGACACTTTCACGCAACAGTCGAACAAATCCATAGACTAGTTGATCAAATTCACAACGACCTTGACAAATATAGATTTTTGATAATGTTTTGCACTTGGGTCTATTCTATAAACTAAAAACGTATCTGTTATACCAAATTTATGAAATATTAAAATCATACCTATCGGATAGGCACTTCTTTGTGAACTACTAAGGCGAGTCCACGAGTCTTCAACTTGCCACACCTGGAGTACCCCAAGGCAGTGTACTGGGACCCGTTCTTTATTTTCTATTCACAGCTGACTTGCCAACTACAAACTTAACCACAACCGCCACTTTCGCCGATGACACGGCTATCCCGTCCTCACATATTAATCCTGCCACTGCTTCGAACAACCTGCAAGACTCTCTTAATAAAGTCCAACAATGGCTCAAAGTATGGAGAATTAAGGTCAATGAAAACAAATACCAACATGTCACTTTCACCATGAATCGTGATAACTGTCCGACTGTTACACTCAATGGGCAACAACTAAAACATGCCGATTCCGCGAAATATCTGGGGCTCCATCTGGATCGACGCCTGACTTGGAAAACTTACATTTTCAACAAACGTAAACATCTTGGACTCCAATTCAGAAAACTATACTGGATGATCGGACGGAGGTCTGCACTATCATTAGAAAACAAATTATTGCTCTACAAGGTCACAATAAAACTTATCTGGATATATGGTCTCTCTCTGTGGGAAACTGCTAGCATCTCCAACCTGGCAATCATCGAGAGATTCCAAACTAAGTGCTACGTACTTTAATCAGTGCTCCGTGCTATGTGCCAAACAAAGTGATCTTGAGTGATTTGTGTATTCCCACCGTGCAAAAAGAAATACAACGAACTGCTCAAAAATATAAACAGACTATCAGTACACCCAAACCAACTAGTGAATACTTTAATGGATTATTCTGATGAACCAAAACGCCTAATGCGATTTAAACCCAATGAACTTTCAATGCGTTTTTAATCTTAGTATTAACCATAATGTTAATGACATAGGTCAATACAAATGTGTAGTTTGAAGACAATCTGTTTTAGTGATAATTTTAACTGTATGAGAATGCTTTGCGGAGACAGGTGATGATCCTTTTATACAATATTTTAGGTAGTCGACTATTACGACGAGATAGTGGGATGGGAGTAGTAAAGTTTTTAATTAGTTTGTTATTTGAATAATTGATTGTAGAACATTAAACGGGACATCATGTATAATTTCAACAATATCTTAATTTATTAATACGAGGTTGGGTTGATTAATTCGCGGCCTAACACAAAAAACAATAATTTAGAAGAATAAATTTGTTTTTAGTTTTCAACATAATCTCCTTCTAGTTGAATGCACTTGGTCCATCGATATTCCAAACCCTTTATCCCATTCCTGTAGGCAGATTCTGGCAACTCTTCAAAATAACTGTTTGTCGCTTCAATCACTTCCAAGTTTGAATCATATTTCTTTCTTGCATGAAATTTCTTCAAGTTGGGGAATAGGCTGAAGTCCGACGGGGCCAAGTCAGGGGAGTAGGGTGCGTGAGGTACCAGTTCAAAGCCCAGGTCATTAATTTTAGTCATCGCGATAACCGGCTTGTGGCATGGTGCATTGTCCTGATGAAACAAGATTTTCTTTTTGGCCAACGAGGGTCTTTTAAAATTTTTTTGTAGAGCTGTTCTAGTAGATTAGCGTAGTATTCGCTGTTTATTGTTTTTCCTTTTTCAAGGTAGTCAACCAAAAGAATTCGTTTTGCGTCCCAGAAAACCGTCGCCATCACCTTTCCAGCTGAAAGAACTGTTTTGGCCTTTTTCGGAGCAGGTTCACCCTTTGCTGTCCATTGTTTGGATTGCTGTTTGGTCTCTGGTGTATAATGGTGTATCCAAGTTTTATCCACTGTGTTAAATCGGCGCACAAAATCTGTTGGATTGCGCTGAAACATCTCCAAACATTGCTCAGATGTGATTTTTCAGATGAGCTTTTGTTCAGGAGTAAAGAGTTGCGGCACCCATCTCGCCGATAATTTTCTCATGCCCACAACTTCATGAGGGATATAATATACCCGCTCTTTTAAAATCCCCACCATCTCTGCCTTCTCATCCAACTTGAATCTGCGATCTTGCAGTACTGTTCTGTGGACTTTGTCGACCATTTCAGCAGAAGTCGCGGTTTTCGGCTATCCTGGACCTGGTGCATCTTTAATGCTTGTACGCCCACGTTTAAACTCCGTAGTTCACTTTTTAACCATGCTGAACGATGGAGAAGATTCACCTAACTTAGAATCTATTTCATTTTTAATCTCTGTAGGTGTTAAACCTTTAATATAACAAAATTTTATCACGGCTCGAATCTCAGTTTTCTCCATTTTTCCAAACACCGACAACTTACAAAATTTACAATTTACAGACTGTGACAGGATGTTACTAGATGCAAACATAAAAATTAAAAAGAAAAACCATGGCCTACTATGGTAGGCCGCGAATTAATCAACTCATCCTCGTAGTTTTCCAAAGCTTGGTAACAATCTTAAGCGACTGTTTCTAAATTAAAACGAGAACATTTTTAAATAAAAAGTAAAAAGAATTTAATAAAATATTATTTCTCAAAAAACAAATAATATCAAAGTTATTTTATTAATTAGCAAGTTATTATAATCTGAATAAAATTACACTTAAGATTTACCTTGCCGCCAAATACATTGAACTTGAATTTTATTAAAGTAGTAATGGGTCAATCCGTATGAAGTGGTCCAGCACTGGTCGCTCGACCATTTCAGAAAACGATAATTTTTTGCATGTTGTCACCCCTAAGTAGTGGCAGTTCAAAACCATTGTTATTTTATTTTAATTCCTTTTGATTAAAATATGGTAGCCAAATTTGTTTCGTGGTGAACCATGTTTTTTGCGTTTTTTGATGTAAACGTAAAACTTGATATCTCAAGAACGGTTAAACCTACAGAATTACGGTAAAAACCATTGTACTGTTTAGATGTCGGACTACATTTTCTATTTTTGGTCAACTTTGGCCCTAAATATCTCCGATGGCACGGATGGATTTTTTTATATTACTTGAGAATGAAGTACTATATGATGGCCAACTGTGGTAAAAATCTCAACATTGATATTAGCCTGAGAACAGAGGATATTATGCTCATTTGAAAACTGTAAATAACCATAAAACTCAAGTTACTGTCATTATTAAACCATGTATTTTTAATACATTACCATCTCCATTAGTATCGATGAGTAAATTTATTTTATTCTAGTGCTAACATTGTTTTGACTGATAATTATTAGATTATTACTCTAATATAATCATATACCATTTGTAAAAATTCTTGCAGTTATACCTAAAGCAATTAATAGAATACATATTTATATGTACTTTTTCCTTCTATTTTCTTCCCTTGTCGATTTTCCTATGTAAATTATATGGCAGTTTACATATACTAATTCACGAAATCTGAAAGGCCCAACTCATTATCAGCCCGGCTATTAGCCCCACTGTCAGCAGAGTTGATGTGCGTTTTTACATTTGCTGGAATTACAGTAAATAAAAAATCGTTACATTGTGTTGATTATCTAACGAAATAAATATTATTACTTATTAGCATTATAATGTTTACAGAAATACTAATTAAAAAAAATTAGAAGTATTTTAAAACACCAAAAACATACTCCTGGAATTAAGAAGAATTAAAATACTATAAAGATTTGCGTTTTTAAATAAAACTGTTTAAAACCTTTTATTATTAGAATTGCGGTAACTTTATTGCTTGTTTTGGAGCTTTTCGAGAAAAATTTCCAAATAACCATAAAGATGAAGGGAATGCAATAACACTATATCTTAACGAAGAGAAAGCAAAAATGGTGCATACGTCTGGAATAATAACTAAATTTATTTTTATGATTTTTAGTACACCCATCTTTTACTTTATGTAATAAATTACGCACATGTAAACCGTGTATCATTACAGTTCGTCCTACGGAGGCTTTCAGTTTAATCTGTCAAGATATTGGCGACAGTTGGAAGAGGTGATCTTTAAATCTTTATGGTATTATAATACTTCTAATTAAACAACTATACTTATATGAACAATATGATGCTAGTTGAAGACTAGTAAGCGTTACAAATGAAGAAAATTCTTTGAATGTCATGTTAGATGTGGTGGAAAATTCAATAAATTCGACACAACAGAGGGCTTTAAATCATAACATGACTCGATATTCCATTCAAAAAATTTGCAAACTGGAAAAATTCCGTCCATATAAAGTGCATTTGTTACAAGAATTAAGTGAAGACGATTTTGATCGTAGAAAAGAGTTCTGCGAAGTTATTATGGATAAATTAAATCAAAATGCCAACTTTGTCACCCACATATTATTTTCTGGCGAAAGTACATTATGTCTAAACGGGCACGTAAACCGACACAACTGTAGGTATTGGTCAAACCAAAATCCACATTGGATGGAGGAAGTTCACACCCAACGATCACAAAAAGTAAATGTTTGGTGTGGCATTATTGGCGGACACGTCATAGGATCCTATTTTATAAACGAAAATCTAACCGCTGAACGATATTTATTACTTTTGCGAGATATGCATATTATTCCAGAGCTTAGACGATTATTCCCGAACAATAACAATCCCAATTTACCGGCAGAACAAATATGGTTTCAACCAGATGGGGTTCCTCTGCATTTTGGACTTGCGGTACCTGCATATCTGAATGACATTTTTCTTGAAAAATTTATTGGACGTAGGGGGGGGGCACTTGAATGGCCTGCTAGGTCTCCCGATATGACCCCGTTTGACTTTTCTCTGCGGGGTCAAATAAAAAATCTAGTCTACAAAAATAAGCCGCAAAATATCGAAGAGTTGGAAGAAAGGATAAGGCAAGAAATTTCCAATATTCCTTCCAATGCCCTTTTAAAATCACTACAAAATTTTGTTCAGCGAATTCATTACTGCCAGGAAGTAAATGGTGATTGAGCACCTTATAAAATAAAATTCCAAAGAAAATATTTGTTGTCTCTTTTTTTCTGGCTTTACTACTATTTTCATAAAATGTAAAATATCCAGGACATTAATTAAAAAATACAGTTTTTCGTTTCATGCATTTTTATGGTGATATGGATATGAATCCATATCACCATATCCCCCACCTTGTGTAATTTTCATAATAAATATCCATCATTTCGGGCTTTTTCTTTAATAAATTTGAAGGTAGTAAAAAATGATTTTCAAAGTACGATATCTCGAAAATGGTTAAGTTTAGGTATATTGATGTGCTATACAATTTTGTTTAGAATCTCGAGATAATTTGAAATGTGGAATAATATAAAGGGTGTTCCATTAAAAAAAAGCAACTTTGTTTCGTCATGACTTTTTGACTAATCCTGTATACTATTTGTCTTTATTGTAATAGATCTTAAAAAACCCTTAAGCTTTTGTGTTTAACATTTTTCGCTAGCTATCTTACTTTAGAAGATAATCGACCGTTTCCATACATCTCAGCGACCCTGTATATTGAAAATACATGGTTTAATAATGAGAGAGTTTTATGGTTATTTACCAAATTTATTTACAGTTTTCAAATGAGCATAACTCTGTTCTCAGGCTAATATCAATGTTTACCACAGTTTGCCATCATATAGTACTTCATTCTCACGTAATATAAGAAAAATGCATCCGTGCGCATCAGAGATATTTAGTGCCAAAGTTGACCAAAGATAGAAAAAACGAGAACTTCAAAAGCCCATAAATACCAAAATAGTAAAGTTTTAGTTTTGCAATATTTTATACATAAACTACCCCTAACTGTGTACCATTAACAGAGAAATCAGCCCTAGGACTTCACCTTTATCTGGAGATATGGTCCCCTAAAAAGTGGAAATTTTGCAAAAACGTTATAAAACTTCAGGGTTAAATTACACCAACAAATAAGCATCCTACGAAAATTATGCGTCATCTAAAAAATGTAGTCCGACATGTAAGCAGTACAATGGTTTTTATCACAGGCCTTTAGGACCAACTATTCTTGAGATATCAAGATTTACGTTTACATCAAAAAACGCAAAAAACCTCGTGCACCACGGAACAAATATGGCTGCCATATTTTAATCAAAAGGAATAAAAATAAAATAACAATGGTTTCAAACTACCAATACTTAGGGGTGATAACACAAAAAATATTACCAGTTTTTGAAATAGTCGAGCGGCCAATTTATTATTTTCTGGACCACTTCAGATGGATTGACCCTAATTTCTCTTTCTTGTAAACTTTAATTCTTTAATTGTTGCAAACTAAATATGTTAAACTTCCTTCCACAATAAGAGATTACAACTTCAAATTCAATTTCTGGAATTATTGTTTAGATTCATCTAATTTAAAAAAAAACTAAATTAAATTAGTTAAAAGATAATCCAACGACGTCTTACTCTAAAGATAATTTCGAAACATGTTCGGTGGCAGAGGAAGCCTTTACAGCTTATTAACGAAACTATTATACAAAAATTATTATATTAAAAATAATTGCTAATCACCGTGATGGATTAAGATTTAATTAAATCGTTAGATCTGACGGTTAAACTACCATAAAAAACATTTACAATAATATGTATATAAAAATATAGAATTCAAATTTAACTTTTATATATCTTTTCTTCATAAATCTTATAGTTTCCAAAATGAGGTACATGACCTACTAAACGAACTAATAATAATAGGAAAATTAGCAATGGAATGAAAACAACTTAATAACTATTATTTACATTTTATTATTAGAAAATACAATTTCAGACTTTATGCGAAAAAATTGAGACACTAGAATTTGGACAATCGATCTTCAGCAACACAGGAATTTATAATATGTAGCGGGAATAGTGGTTTCCATAATAACCAAGAGTATATGGAGAGTAACCATAATATCCCGTATAAGCATAAGGATATCCAGTATAGAGAAACTGAGGTTTGGGTTCAGGTGCTGCCATGGCAACAGCGAAGATAGCAAGAACCAGAATGAACTGAAAAATACAAATGAGAATATTAAAAATATGAAATTTAAACTTTAACTTTAATAAATGTGTTATATGCATACCAATTTGAACATTTTTGTAAGTACTGTTGATTGTTACTGCCCGTGCAACAAACTATGCTTCTAAAGTATGAAGCTCTACTTATATACCCGTTTTTTTACTACGCCTTACAGTGCAATCTCCTGGCCCACCTTTTTTACAGGTACATAATTAAAAAACATAAAAATGTTTTAAAAGTTGCTAGTTAACAAGTAAAGTGACGCACATTTAAATTCAATTTCTTTGTTCAACTAAATTTCTCGAACGACTATATACAGGATCAGTAGTTGGAACCAAAAAATAAAATCTGTATCAGTATGTAATTTATAATATGTATTTAAATTTTATATTGTTGAATGAAGGTGGACAAGAACTCGTTAAATTCCAGATTCATTGCAAAAATGTGTATATAAGCTGATTGTTGCACTTCTACATGCATAGTTTGTTTTACAAGCTGTAATATCAACAAAATATTCAAAATGTTCAAATTGGTAGGAAAATTTTAGTTCAACATATTAATATAAATAGAATTGATAATATTTGTTTTTTACAGTTCGTTCTTGTACTTGCCGTCTTCGCCGTTGCCATGGCTGCTCCTGAACCCGCACCAGTACCCAAACCTCAAATCTTATCCTATTACGGAGGTTATCCTTACTACAGCGGATATTATGGCTACGGGTATCCCTATGGCGATTATTACGGAAATTATTACGGAAGATACATCTTGTAAAAGCTGATAAATTTCCAAAAGACTTTTTGGGTAATATTCAAAATTATAAAGATTGGTTTGGTGAATGTAAAGTTTAAAAGTATACATTTAATGATTTTGTAAAATAAAGTTATTTATAGCATACTTTTCTTATTCTAAGTACAGTAAATTTCTTTTTTAATGATACTACAGTATGAAAATTATTCATAAAGTTTTAACATGTTTAGTGTTTCAAAAATACCTAGTCAGGCTTTATTAAGTGTGTTTACTACTTTTTCCTACGACCCCATACGAAAGTGAACAATAGCAAACGCTACCGACATTAAGAAAGTGAGTCATATAACACGCGTATGTTAGGAACATAACACACGTGTGTGTTATGAAAATACGTCACACTAAGCAATACCTAGAGATCCATGAATTTTGTTTACATTAAAATGATGACATTAATGTTTAATCCAATTTTGAGAAGCATTTTAACCATTATGTATCTATTCTTTTCTTATAAATATAACTTTAATTATTGTTTAATTAGTTATTTTAGCTATCAAAAAGAAATATCTAATAGATTACACCTAACATAACCTCACTATAATACACGAAAATTATTGAAGCAAGTTTGCCAAGATTAAAATCAGCGATGCCAAATGGGAGAAAAATAAAAGTAATAATTTAGTTAGGCAACCTCTTTCACACATGGCATTATGTTATTAAAATAGTTGAAGTTATATTTGTTAATTATGAAGATATTATTAAATATAAAGAAAAAATTAATTATGTGCCTCTCAAATTATATTATAAATTGTAATAGTAATTAATTTAATTAACTTTGCTGCTAAACCCAAGGTTTAATTTTATACTATGTTTAAATGTTATGAAAATATGATTTTTTAAAATTGAAATTTATATTTAGTAAAAGAATCTATTAAATAAAATGTTAACAAACACTCAGCTCCAGAAAAATAAAATTAAGTTGTCAAGATAACTTAATTTTATTTTTCTGGAAATGTTTTGATAGAAATCTCGTTATAATTATTCATATTGTAAAACTAAGTTGTTTAAAAAATTCAACTTTATATCCTAAAAATAAATGGCTTAAGAAAATTAGCTTTAAGTGTGATTTTTTTTGTTAAACCTAACCATAAAAATTTTGCTTTAAAATCTTCAAAAATTATATTCTTGAAAATTTAAAAAATCTACATTTTTTAAACATTTGAAATTTGAAGGGATTGTAGGAAAAATATTGTACATTACACGTTGAAAAGTGACTTTTCTGTACTCGTGTGATTTCCGCACTCGGCTTACGCTTCGTGCGTCAATTCACACTCGTGCGTGCGAAAAGTTTCACTTTCCACACTAGTAATGTAATATACTATACTAGTAAGGCTTTTGCTTAAAATTGATCTATACATCGAGCTACCACAGCAATAGTTTTCTCATTTTTGTGACTGACCTTATATTGTATATTCATACTCATACTCAATTCTCCACAACTCCAGCCAACAAATTGTGTAGAGTTTCAAGCAAAGTTTCGTTGTTAAACGATTAACTTTGAGAAAATCCGAATTATCGCAGATACAGGAACTATTCTGACTACTTTCAAAATTCTTGTATATGTGCTTAATATCTTAAAATAAAGTTAGACAACAATATATTTCTTATAAAATCTTTCTTTTCACTGTGTTTTTGAAGCTATAATGGCGTGCAGACAACGTACAGTTTGTTATGCGTGTGAAAGGGTCGCTTAAGTATACCTAGGAATTTTTTATTATGCACAGAAGGAACCTGGTAAGACCTGATAAACCAATTGCAGAAATGATTGGTTATGTAAGACAAAACGATACAGATAATGCCTGTAGATTTAAAGTTTTCTTTGGGTCTCGATGATATGAAAGCGTTATTCGTACGGAGACCATATCATTGCAAGAATAGGTTAAGATCAAAAATATAGGTTTACGTTGAGAATCAAATTTATATACTACATGAAGCAAGGAGTTGTCCTAAACAGCTTGATGTCAATGGCTAAATATTGCCAGATATAGTAAATCAATTAAGATTGGGCGGTAGGTCAAACTAAATAGTCAACAAGCCATAGAGTGGTCTAAAGCTTTACTCATCATGATTATACATTAGAATGTTGAAAATATAAAAAACCGATTCCATGACGAGGAAAACTTTACTAAAGAGATGGACGTAGCAACATTTATTAATATAGAACAAGTTTCCAACTTATACACATTTTTGACACCATGGTTGTGAATAATTTACGCTACCGCATTAGTAAGAGGCATCTTATTGCGGTTCTAATAAAAATGTGCCAGGTCCTATCAGATGACTTTATCAAAATTATTTTGAATTACCGCCAGACAAGATTCCAAGAGTGTTTTACGTGGAGCACCTGTCCTTAGACTTAATCTCCACGTCCCTTTCAAATGGAAGTAATTGAGGTACGCTCAATCAGCGCGTATATACTAGCATATCGTCGGTCTAATTCTAATACCTCGTAACCCACTTTCTTGCGATTTTGGGGTTATGAGCTATTCCCATGGTAAAAAGTGCGCTGAGTCGATTAGTAAACTCCTCGTAAACCACAGGGCTTCCAGTTTTATTCTATAGCGATTTAAAAAATACCTCGTATCCCAACCTGGTATAGTTTTTGGGATATGGGTAACCCACTTTTTAATAATGTATGCATGCTTAATCGCGCGATAAATTAATACATCTGTCTGTTTAAATTTAATTAACAAAATTTCAGGAATTCAAACTATTTAAAAAAGTTTTGTTTTACATTTGATGACATTTTCTTGTTCTCCTGAAAAATTGAGATTTGGGGGTTACGAGGTATTAGAATTAGATCGACGATATGCTCCCAGTAACTCACTGGTCGGAGCGAGGTTGCCTATCCACCCTCTACTGGCTCTCCAGGTCAGTACAGAAGCGATAAACGTTCTCACCCGTCGGAACCCGCTCGTCCTATTTCAAACGAGCCGGGTTCTTCGTCCAGCATTAAGACTATTCTCTAACCTAGATTAGGTACATCCGAACCCTCCAGTCCTTTTTCCTGCCTTCACAAGTTCGTTCAGTTCACCCAGCTTTAGTTGGGGCCACTGCCCGATCGAATCCAACCTCAGATGTGGCGGGACTTGGTTTTTAAGCGGTTTTGCCACCCCGATCTTCCAGATATAGGCTTGGTATGCCCTTGACTGAGCTTCGTTTCAAGGCTGCTTCATACGGCCGATCGAAGCTGCATCCCGGTGTGTACCCGTTATGGTGAAGTTGTCTTGAACGCGAGAGACTATGCATCTCCGCGTCAACGTCCCTTAAGTGTAGGTCTCTAGATGATTTCTTTATCCGACGACTTTACCATCAGACAGTAAGCATAGTTATAGCTGTAGTCCGCACTAGTCATACATAATCGTAGGTTTTCAGAAGGAAATCTTTGTACGTAATGACCCATAACCCACGTTGATTATATTTGCTAATCAACTTACAATTCTAATTCTGAAAGACCAGTGCTTATTTGGTCACAACTTATATTTACATACTAAAACCTACAAACTTTCGATAGTCCTACTCTATATGTTACATAAAAACCACCAAAACTCTTAAAAATGGAAATTATTGTGTCAGCAAATGGATACATATTGCAGTTAAGTGAACCATTCTTTACAAATAGTAAAAAAAAACAATCAGACAGTTGCCACGAATTAATTAGAAGAAGTCCGTTTTCAAGACGCGTTGAAGATTAGAAATTGGTTGGAAAAGAATGACATAATCATAGCAGATAGAGATTACAAAGACACTCTACAGTCTAATACATTACAGTGGGCAATCTTGGAAATGAGTTTCCTTTTCTTGGCCGTAGCAAACGACAGCGTGATAACAAAGATGCAAATACCTCATGGTTAACTACAGAAACAAGATGAATTTTTCAAGCACGAAATACCGGTACAAACTTTTCAGATACTTTGTACCAACGCAACATGTAATTAATAGTAGTGACGTTTTTATAATCGTATGGGCTATGTTTAATAAATAATTCCCACTAGTAGATTATGCAGGATGCTGATATAGATCTAGCAAACCAAATGCTTGAAATCGCCCGGCAGCCACACCTACTTCAGCAAATAAATAGTTGAGGTCCAAGGCTTCTTCTGCAAAATAGTATCTCTGATGATATATGGATAAATATAAATAAAGCTCATGTTCCACTTTTCTTGACCAGCATACAGTATCTAAGGAACAAAACCTTTGGAATCTATCAAGTTGTCTGTCGTACTGGGGTATGCGCATCATATAATTAAATAATTGAATATTAGGATCCCTAGTTATTGTAACCTCTTAATAAATAATTGATTCACACGAGCAATCAGCAATCATTGTGACCTTCTCTTTTTGTTTTGTAACGGCTTCAGATAAAATCTTAAACTATAGGTTTTTTTCAGTCGGCTGCAGCCGCACGTTAAGCCTGCGTAATAATTATATCACCCCCTCCCTCCTGCAGAAGCTTCATAGCTTCTGGGGGCTAGTTCACAACTGATAGGTTGTAGAGATTATTATTATTGTATAAGGTTGATATTGGACTGATTTCCGTCGCATGAGAACCCAATTCTAAATGGTACACGCAATTTTTCGTATAACTCATCCAATTGGCTATCGCAGACTTTTATTAATTAGTTACTAATCGCAGTCGTTATCCAGATTTCGATGATGATCTGCTGAATCAATGAATGTGGCTCTGACTTCAACCGTGATTTGATTTGAGGATAGATAACCCCCTTAATTACGATAAACTCGCCATGAATACCATTATAGGAATAAGTAAGTTTGTAGGTTATAGTGCTAAGGTGATACTGGGTTTGTTCCATAGGCTAGGACTAACTGAATTTTTGCAATTTCAGGGCTTATACAAGCTAGAGTGAGAATTTTAGTATACGCATCTAAAGTGACTGATATTAAGTAGAACTTGGAGAATCCAGGAGAAGCTACACAGGGAAATAGTGCAAGGTAGTGTACCATTGAAGGTCGTGTAATCTCCACTTACACTTGCATGGTTACTGAGATATACAAGTTTCGGTTTTGAATCAAAACATTGTGACATTATATGTTATCTACATCTATATGGAGTTATAAAAAGATAGTGGTGTTATTGAAGCACTAGTAGAAGCTAAAGTATTTGGTTCAAAAGTGGTTGGCAGTGTACTAGAAGGTTATTATTATTTCAATAGAGTTCGAGGTATGAATATAAAAATAAAATAAAATAAAAAGTCCCAGCCAATCTTCAATCAGATTAAAATGCTTATATTATCTTGTGCCGAAAAAACGATCTTAATGCATTAACACACGTGTCATTTGAAGATGAAGGAGGCGAAAAAGCCCTCACACTTGATTTTCTCTTTCGCACAAGTGAAAATGAGAAACCCTGGGATGAGCTTTCAGAAAATGGTATGGTGTTAAGAAAGCAGTGACGGAAATTGAATCATCTGGCGAACCGATTTTGGAAAAAGTGGCATAGAAAATACTTGCCAACCCTCGGACTAAGGCATCGTTGAAAACATCAAACACAGCCAATTCACCAACCAGCACCATTCACCAACACAACGAAATTGGGGATTTTAGTTTACATTGTGGAACCAGGTACTCCGAAAGGAACATGGAAGGATTACCCATACCTATCCAGGGGAAGATGGAGTTGTTCTAGTAGTCGATACTAAGACTGCATCTTGAATTTTTAAATAGCTGGTATCAAAATGTGCCATTACTGATATTGAAAAGAGTGATCAAGAATCAAGTTCTTGATGGAGGGAAGATTATGTAGATTTTGAAATACTTTTGTCAAGTGCACTGTGAATGCCATGGTTACGTGATAATGAATTATCATAAAAAATAAACAATTCCAGTAAGTGAATTTGTGGAATCCTTGTTTTTATAGCTAATGATTCTCAAGTATTGGAGATACATCAGAATCCATTTAATAATACAGTTCATTGACTACAGAGGACTTCTATGACTTTAAAGTTTAAACTAATCAGTTGATTAAATCAATTTGTCCGGTAAACTTAATTTAAAAAAAAGATACTTTTAATAAGATTAAAATTATGAAGTTGTCCTTCTTCTTCTTCAAACCTAAACAGTAATCTCATGAGTTATTTCAAACTATTATTGAAAAAAAAGTTAAAAATAGTGAATTTTACACTAAATGAATTATGAAAAATAGTTTTACAAGATTGAACAACTTTTCTTATTTTATTCTACGCAAATCTAACTGTAAATTATCCCATTTTTAATTAATTGAGAAGTATATTAAGTGTGAATACAAATTATTACATTAATTAAAGGAATCAATAAGTTTAATTATTTGTCTTTAATAACGGCAGCTTTTTTATATATAATTATTTGTTTTCATTGTAATTGTATAATAATTACTTAAATATGTTTATTTAATATTGCATTGCTAATTCATTTTATATACAGGTACAGGACCTTTATAGATATTTTTACAGGCAGGATAACATCTTCGGAAGGCATTGTAACTATATTGAGAACTATCCACTCCATTAGTTCTTTCACGGTATTGCTTTTCACCAAGAATAACATTGATATAATTATTAATTTATACGTTTCTTATCACAACAATATAGACAAAGAAAATATTTCCAATAATAATAAGATTTTAATTACTCTATACAATATTATTTTATTGTTCTAGAAATCTATCTTTAAATAGCCAGTAAACCTTTATACATGTAAGAAAGGTAATTCTTCTCAAACTTTAAGCTCTTTGTTTCAAGTTCAACAAAAAAATAAATCGTCTGGGATTAAAACCTGCGTCAGCAAAAAAATACTACAAGTAATCACAATTCTTTAAAAAATTGCATTTTTGTTGTCGGTAAAAGGTAGACGGCTATACAAAAACCTGCCCAATGCATCAGAATAATGGCAAATTGCAATTCAGGTTAAGTATATAAACCGACCATCGCGAACTTGAAAACATAGTTGTTGCACAAGCAGTAACATTCTTAACAATCATCAACATGCTTAAATTGGTAAGAATAAATTGTGTAATACTTTTAAAATTTTATTTTCTATAGAAGATTTTAATGTCTTTTATTTAACTTTCGTTTATTAGTTTTTACGTAATTAAAAATATTACTGTTTTGCTTTCTTTTAGTTCGTTCTTGTCCTTGCTCTATTCGCCGTTGCCATGGCAGCACCAGCTCCAGAACCCGCACCCGGCCCTAAACCACAATTTATCTACCCTGGGTACACTGGTAACTATTACGGATATTATGGAGACAGCCCATACGCTCTTAATTATGGATACGGACAGTACTATCCTGGATACATTTATTAATCATGAAGCAGTGTCGTTTACATGGCTGTAATTGACTACGAAAATTGTCATTTTGGTTTTTTAATGTCAAATTTAACATTCTCTAAAAATAAAACTGATAAACACACCAAGTTTGTATTATTTAGCGCAAGCAGTATATACTTAATAATGACGTAAGTAATGGCAGTGGTGTAGTTTGTTTTTTGAACTAAATATTTACAAAAAATCTAGATATTATTTAACATAAACGATATAAAACTACTCCAAATAGTAAACTTTCCTTAAGTTTATTTAGTGCAATTTTAAACATAATCAAATTTAATTTAAGTAAGCAAAACTATATACAATGTTAGTATAGGGTAAATAGTAGGTACACTATTTTCTAGGTAAGCTACTTTAAAATGTGATCATGGTAAGGAGGAAGGGCCATAATCAAAAATCAATTGCAATTCTAAACTGATTAAATAATTTTTACTATTAATAGCGCCAGTAATGTTTGAATAAGCACCTACGTTTTCGACCATTAAAGAATGAAAAGAAATTGGTACGTATACTTCTATATATGAAAAATTGTCGATCTAAATGGAATTAAATGGAAAGTAACGGCTCTTCTCACAACAACACAATATCAATTGTAAATTCAAAATACAAGAACGTTTAACTTTCCAAAAAGTATTATAATAATACACGATGTTAATTAAGTAGGCATATTATTATATGAAGCCTAAATGTACCATCACCAATATTGATAAAATACTGTTTGTTGCTGTTTATAAATAATTACTAGATTGCAACTGTTTTTATAATCTTGTTTCTTCAAAAAATTTGTTTGTAAACACACACCAGTAACATCATTTTTTATCATTTTATGTGAAACGAAATGAAAAATATCCTAAAAGCAGATCTAAAATATGATCAATATTTGTTTTGATTTATAATAGTATGGCTGTGCAAGTGTGAATTAACGTCTTTAAAATTAACTTACATCCTATTTACTTAACTGTCAAGTTTTATTATTAGATACTATTTTAACCTTTAACCGCTAACGTGGCGAAATTTGACGTATCCGCTAACGTGCGGTCTGGTAGACCGCGATTTTAGTATTTTTTTTTAATAAAAAAATTATTTAAAAAAAATATATATAATAAATGTTTATTCAGACAGGTTTACAGAATTGAGAAATTAACAAAACACACTTAGATTCTAATAAAATCAACGAAAATTCAGCAAAAAATAAATTGACCCTTTTTGCGACTAAAATTAGTTGACTTTTTCTGCAACACGTTCTACGCATATTTTTGTTGCACATTAGAGGCAAATCGGTTTTTGGCAGCATACACAAATATATTGGGGTTTTCTTTTCAACTTCGGAGGACATCGATAATAAGTTCCTCTTTTTTCAAGGCGCTCTGGAGGAGCGTCATTTTCAGCAACAATTTCGTCTGTGATTCCACACAATCTCGAGGTTGTCATGCGTAGTTCTCACGGAAGTTTTGAATTTTCTATTCTTCTTTTCCACTGAGGCAAAGTAAGACTTCTAGCCAACTGTTTCAAAAAATCTGCCCTTTCTATTGTTGGAGTATCTTTGTAACTACCATACAAAACATAGGCATTTACCGTACTCACATCTAGTAACGCAAAAAATAGCCATCGGCCATCTCTTTGTTCTTCGGCTGGGGCTATAATTGGCAACTTTTTTATCTAACGTATCTACCCCACCTTTTGTTGAATTGTAGAATTCGATTATTTCTGGTTTTCCAGAAGTGATATCAGTTGATTTCGTATGGTGCATGGACGAAATCAAAATTACGGATTTTGATGGCTTTGGTACATAGGAAACTAAGGTCGTATTGCTACTAAATCCATATAAGCTGCTTTTTTCTTCTCGTTTTTTATTTGCTTGAAAGCTCAATGGAATTTCTGCTTGATTCTTTCTAAGAGTCCCTACATATGTTAGACCTCTGCTTTGTAATTCTTGCACAACTTGAATAGAGCTGAACCAGTTATCAGCAGTTACGTTTCGATTAGTCTTCTGAAATGGTTTAGACAGTCTTATGACAGCTTTAGTGGGAATTTTCAGCTTCTTTTCACTGTTCGATAATGAAATAGAATCTGAGCCTTTTCCGGAGTAAATATAAGCATTGAAAAGATAATTGTTTCAGGCATCAGTGAGACACATTATTTTGATGTCATATCGAGCGGGTTTCTTTGGCATATATATTTTGAACTTACAACGACCTCTAAAACCAACAAGAATTTCATCAATAGTTACATTTGTTCCGAGAGAGAAGGCTTTTTGCGAATTTTCAATAAATTTGTTGAATATCTTCGATATGTGGGGTACAGGATCTCCTTGGTCTTGTTTTTCCTTTCGTATATTCTGAGAACTACAAGTAAAAATTCGAAACGTCGTTTTGGCATAGTACATCGGAACACATCGCGTCCAGTGCCATCAGTAGCAAACAAAGAATCGATACTTTCGTTTCCAGATTTAAAAACGGAAGTATAAACCAAAAGTCCCAAAAAAGCTTTCATTTCTATTTCGTCGATTGTGGACAAAATGGGGCTGTTTATGTTTTTATACTTTTGTCTGGCTTCAATTATCTTTACATTTGTCCACTGAATTATTTCATCAATTATATCTTTCGAAAAAAGAAGTTCCCAAACATCTTCAATTTTTGGATTAGTACCCAATTTTTTTGCATATATACGTAAGCCAGGTAAAGTAATTACAATATTGTGCTTTCGAGTTCTTACATTTGTAGGAGGTTCCCTTTTACACCTACAACAATAAAATTGAAAACATCAATTCTCTACAACTATTTTTTTACCATTTAAATTTATTTTTTCCGAAGTAAAAGTTGGATTCGTCTTCTACCAAATCTTGTGATTCACTTTGCAAATCTTCGTTTTCAGAATTTCTATTTATCAAGTAATCTGAATCGGAAACTTCTTCAATTACTTCCTCAATATCATCGATATCCTCAAACTCATCATCACTTTCTACAAATTTTACATTCTCATCTTCTTCATCAAGGAGATTTTGGGCCCATTCCTCAAATTTTGGATCATCAGGACGCATATTGGTCAAAACGTGATTTTTATCCATGTCAAAAAACCAAAATTTGAAAAAAACTTGGAAGTGAGTTATGGCACGTAATCGCTAACGTGAGGTCTCGTAGACCGATGACGCACTAAACTGCACATAAAAAATAAACAAAGCGTCACATCAAGCCAACCTCTAGCATACGACTAAATCAGGGGGTGTCTGAAAGGTACATGAGGTACACCTCACCACATACAAGCGTCGGAGTTAAAAATTATACTTAAAAGAATAGTGGAAGGGATCTCACAGACCGCACGTTAGCAGTTAAAGGTTAATTTATATTATATTGAAATAAACGGTTTTTTCTGTAAGAGTAATGTAAATGCTAGGTTGCTATAGAAATTAACAACTAAGAATTAACAGCTAACAATTAAGAAGTAACAACTAAGAAGAAAACCCTGACGGACTAATTATATAACAATTTCAAATAGTAATTTAGCATGCGCGGTTACAATCATATGTTCACAATACCGCCTTAAAGAAATAGAATAGTCAATAGAACACATCAAGATTACCTATCAACCGTTTAATAATTGTTTAGCTACAAAAGAGATTTAAAATTTCCTGGCAAAATATATTCCAATACTTGCAAATTACTATTACATTTCCTATGGTGCATTGGCCCATTCAACATCCGGTACATATACAATTGCTAAAGTCCAAACATGTTGAAATGAGATTTTTGAGGCTTCGTGAGCGTGAAGATTATTCTTCTAACCTGTAGGATATTTTAAGACTCAATTGATATTGGGTGTCATTAAAACTAAAAAGTTGCCTACCAATAATATTTAGATTAATTTATGCGTCTGTGCAAAGCTCAAATCTTGTTTCCGGTGAAATTACAGACAACAACTAAAAGACGCTCATCGCCCTTAGTAGTAGGAACCTGTGCTGTACAAACAACAAATGAACTAACGGGAGTGCCCAAACACACAACCTTGCATGTTAGCAGAATACATCCCAATACTAGCACACAATGTCTTACATACAATGTCTTTTCATCTTATGTGAAGCAAAATTTCCCTGAAACAATATGTGAAAAAGCTATGTCAAAACATCCAGAAAATTACTCTTCTTTTAAAGTGTCAATCTACGCCCATAACCTCGATAAGGCACTGAATTCAGAGATCTGGCCTGCAAATGCTCTTGTAAATAAGTTTTTTCAGTCAAGGAAAAGGCATCTACAGCCAAATTAACATTTCAAAAGACTCATCAACTTCGTATCTTAAATTTAAATATAAGAAGTGTACGCAATAAAATCGCTAGGTGTAACGCGTTTGTTCAAAAAATGAACTATCCACATGAAATATGTCTGACTGTTTGGTTATCTGAATGTGAAATTGAAACATTTAATGTGGATAACTATAACGTTGCAAATGGTTTTGTAGAAATACTAACAAGAGATGGGAGGGCGTGTACTAATACTAGTCAGAAGAGATCTTAATTTTAAGAAAGTCTCACTTGCTGTTGTCTCTGTAATTGATAAATTATTCGAAATTGCCAGTGTTGATGTTTATGTAGACAATATGATATTTATAGTTGTTTATATCACACTCCAAGTGAGGTGTTATTGTCGACCAGTACTTTATTAACAACTTGGAAATGTTGCTATAAGCACTTGATAAAACATCCGATATAAAGTTTGTATAGGCTGACTTTAATAATGATTTTGGGACAAATACAAGTAGAGTTCAAGAAATAATGAATCTAGTCCTACAATTTACAAATGTTTTTCAGTTAATACTCACGGTTGCAAGGTAACTCAAAAACACTAATTGATAATATATTTTCTAATTATTAATAAACTAATTGCAGTAGATCTTAATGTTAATATTCTCAAGGGTTGAACTAAACCAACTTTAAGATGAATAGTAATGCAAATAGACACACACCATTTTAAATGTTTCTTATCAAATGAATTTTGAGCAGAGTTATATTCTGCTATGTCAGCCCAGTAGTGTTTTGATAACTTCTTTAGAGATTTTATGTCTCTGTTTAATATGAAATTTCCTAAAAAACTTATGAAACCTAAACTGTGTAAAACCAAGAAATGGGTAACCCAAGAAATTATCCATGCAGGTAATTGCTTGAGAGAGTTATACCAAAAGGTCAAAAGTTCTTCTGACCCTGCTTTTTAAAGCAGGGTCAAAAATTTTTAGCTTTTTAAGTTTTACGTATTCTAATTTTAATTGGTATACGTAAAACTTAAAAAGGAATATGAACACAACATAAAGCATGCAAAGCAAAATTGTCTAAACCGTGAGATTTCTGAGAGATAAAACATGTGCTGTGTGTTATTAAAAGCAATATAAATTCTAGTACCAAGAATAAACTACCCTGCAACATTACTGAAAATGACAGCACTGTAGAGGGTGCGACACAGTTAGCTAACACTTTTAACAAATATTGCCGGTGGATTGCTTAACAGCTAAATGTTAAGTCAATATTCCAAAATCATTAGATAAAATTGAACATTGTTCAAGTAACATCTTTCTGACTCCTTTATCAGTTACAGAAACTTACGGTATCTTAAACTCGCTTACCACAAAAAAGAGTTATGGGCCTGATGAAATACCATACCATATTATCAAAGATGTACTTAATGAAATTGTTGAATCTGTTACAATTTTAATTAATTGGTCTTTTTAAGATGGTTATTTTCCAAGCAATTTAAATTCTGCTGTGTGTAACGGGTACATTTTCCACCAGCATTTAGTATATAGAATTTTGTATTAATTCTGGATAAAAATCTTAAGTTCGGTCCTGTAGATATCGCTTTATTTAAATATGCAGTTCATCAGGCAAACATTTCCTACAGAAAGCATTTATAGGAAGGGAATGTTTAATATTTGCTATAATGAAATAATGTAGCGTCATATTGATGTCGTTTTTCGTATCTTGCGACCTGGTATTTTAAAAATAATATCAATTTCTTCAAAAAGAAACCTTAAAAAGAAACCATGAGAAACGCTTAGTCAACTCATTGAAATATTCCGGTAAACATTTTGAGTGTATACGATTCGTAAATACACTTTCCTTTGTCTGTTATTTGCGTTTTAAAAATTTTAAGTCAATGCGGCGTAGAAATTCGTCTCGACAGTAGCAGCATTCCACAATTTTAGCGGGAAAGATTGGGTACTATTTTTTACACGTAAGGTCTAAAATCCTATAGTAAGGCAAGTAACAAGCACCCTTGCCGTCTAAAAACAGATGTTGAGACGCGGAGTAGCCTGAATCGAAGTTTATAAAAAGGCTTCGCTCGGTTTTGACCAGACACAAACAGACAGATTTTTGAGACGGGGAGTTTTGTGAACAGCACCCTGCAAGCGAACGGTCGATATTATGATTCGACCTGGGTGCGCGGTTATATTATCGATCAATAATGATTGATTGCTTTTAAATTAGTGCCAATGGATTACAGTTCTTTAATCCTATAGAATTGCGAGAAATTCTATTTACCGTTCCGTATAGTTTTACCGATCTTTTGTGACTTGTGAAAGTTTTAAAGTTAAATACGTTTCACGTTATAGGAAGAATTATTTAAAGAAATCCTAAATGTAGTGACCGATTCCTGTGCTTTTGTAACATTAAAATTCCTCTTAAAGAATTTGAGTGTAGTTAATGCAATCAGTGAATTAAAAATAACTGGAAGCTTCAGAACAGTTCCATTAGTTTTTTTGGGTGAAAATTAATGACGTTATTAAATAAGCACCAATTAAAAATCTTGGTTATTTTTCGTGCTTGACTTTATTGGTTTATGGAAACATATGAGCTGTTATTATCAATTAAATTTGGATCACGTTTTGGTATGCAGAATCTATCTTTCGACGCACACCGAGATTTATCACAATTTCCTCAAATGAAAAGCGAATTTCCAATTTCTACTGGACTTGATGTATGGTATTCTATGAGTTTAATTAAGGAAAATGCAAGGTACTGTAATATTAAGTGGTATTTGTTGTAATTTAAGTATTAAGAATGTCATGGTTATGAATTTTCTTTAGGGAGAGCTCTCCTTGATAGTTAAAAATCTTTAAGCTTTAACTTAATTGCAATTCATTTGTTCTGATACTGTTGAACTGATATAATTGGCCTAATCTCCTTCAGAGATTCGTTTATAAATTTTGTCCAGGAAAAGCTCAGTAAATAAAAAGGTTAATATTTAAATTAATGTGTTTTGAACAATTTTTTTTGGGTGATCTAATCGATTCATTTGAAATATTTTGCGATCATGATCAGTCAAGGTAAATTTCTAATATTTCTAACTGATGGATCTACAAAACGGAACCATATTGGTTATGAAAGCTTAGTTTCATTTCTTCAACAATTGTAAATAAACAAAAATTTTTTTGTTTCAACTAAATATTTTATTCATTTTCTGGTTAATGGATTTAGTAAATTTTAATGCTTATTCAAAATAACATCTTTGATTGGTTAATTTATAATTAACTTAAAGCATCAGAACCAGATGGCGCCCTTTTTGAGATTTTAATTGTGTTTAAAACCCTTATCTATTCCTTTTCACAATTTATACAGCTGTGGAACCAATACCTACGACTTGAATAATTAATTTGTAAGAAAGAGTTTAAATCTCAAGCTGTGGCAGTTATTTTTTGAGTTTTTAGTTACAGTAAGTATGATGTATTTTTATAGCTTTTATAGTTATATTTTTGTGGTTTTATCTCGGCTGAAAAACCTTTGTTTCACTGGCGCCCAATCGCGGGGCCTAGTTTTGTTGGTGAGTAATTTAGTTAGTTTATTGTCATTTAGCCTGACAGAAAAAATATTTGTTTCATGTGATCGTACCAATTCATAAGAAAGCTGACCAGTTAAATATAGAGAACTGCAGACATGTGGCGTTGTTATCAATCTTTTCGAAAATCTTGGAAAATGCTTTCTATGTAAGAGTAGCGAGTTTTTTTAGACAGTAATAAACTACTAACAAAGCACCAGTATGGTTTATGTAAGGGAAAGTCCAAACAGGACGCAGTGTTAGTCTCTCACAACAAAATACTTGACAGCCTTGACTAAAAGCAAAAATGTGTAGGGATTTTCTTCGATTACTCACGTGCATTCGATGTTATTGATCAAAAATTACTTCTAAGTAAATTGTATCGATACGGTTTCCGAGGACAAGCCTATTTTTGGTTAAAATTTTTTCTAAAAAATAGAACTCAAAAGGTTAACGTTAACCAACAGAACGTGGTAGGATTTTCTGATAGTTTAAATCGAACGACAGGTGTCCCACAGGGCAGTATATTAGCTCCTTTTTTATTTACACTTTTCGACAGTCACCTTACCAAGCTTACTGATGACTACTCTTTTGTATAGTATGCTGATGACATTTCTGTCGTTATCGCTGCTCTCGATATATAGACAGTTGAGTCTCAAAGCGTATTCTTGTGTAAAACATGTAATAAAATGGTGTCAAAGAAACGGATTAATTCTTAACTTAAACCGAATCTCTACATCTATTGCTTAATAAAGTATTTGTTATGCAGAAAAGGATTATCACAGCCATGTTTAATCTTAACCTGACAACATCTTGTAAGATATATTTTAACCATAATGGTATTCTTACAATTTATTGCGTATACATTCTTCAAGCAGCTTCTCATATTAGGAAAAACCTTGCTGAATTCACACATCGCCGAGAAGTAAGCAAGTATACTACCAGACAACAAAATAATATTGTTGTACTCCGTTAGCACAAATGGAGAATGGGCCTTATATCACTTTCATTAAGAATATATAACCATTTACCAGAGACAATCAAAAATTCTTCGTTTTTGTTATTTGCAAAAATTAACATCATTCTAGTTTCGTTTTGATGGATTTTGTAGTTAGCCTTCTTAAAAACTGTAATATGTTACTAAAGCTTGCACCCTAAGCAGTCTGCCTGTCTTCCAGGGAGAAGTTTTTGTTAAATAATGTGGCTTTAGGCAGAAGAAATCTGACGAATCAGAGTGCCACACTCACAATTAAACCATTAATTACGTTAAATGACGTTAAGCAAGGAGGAATGCCAAGTTAAAATCCAGAACGGAAAAATAAATATTTTATAGAATGTTAATGTTACTGGCTGTAAATCAAAGATCAAAACATATAAGGCCAATTTTATGGTGTACTTCTATCAAAAGTGTGAGCCTTAACAAAAACAAAATTATAACCAACTCCCTCCTAAAAAGAAAAATTCTATAAAAAAATTCAAACCAATACGTGAAAATAATGTCACTCGTGTCTCGATTAGCATACAACCACAAGCAATACCGAATGTATAAATATCCAGATATAAGCAAAATAGAAAAGTTGAAAATGCTTAGATATACAGAAGTCGGGATGCTACATGTTGAACTCTAACAATTCAGGGAGAAGACTCAATTATCATTCAGTGAGAGAAAGTTGTCTACTTACTACAGGTTGACAATTAAGTTTGATCGATAGAATACTCTGTACTATTCTAACACCTTTGCTTTTTATGTCTGATACTTATTGTGAAATGTATCCAGTTCAAAAAGTAATTTCCAATTCAAATTCGTAAACTTGAGTGACCGTGTAAGAAGCAGACGACTCATAACTGCTGTTACGCGTCTATGAGAAAGATGCCATGGAACTTGGAATAAGCAGAAAGAGCATAAAAGACTATTCTTAGGAATAACTTTAGACTGAAATCTTACAAAAGACAGGAAGTCCATTTACTGCAAGCAAATACAGCCACTAACAGGATAAGAATAAGCAGGTGATTGCTTCGGCGCGCTATTGGAAATTGGCACAGGTCGGTCTATTACTTACCAATGAGAAAGTTTTTACTATAGATAAAATTTTTGAACAATTTTTCGAAATATAGAAGTTATTAGTGATAAGAGATCGACATGCTTTTAAATCAGTTCTTCCTACGGCAGTAATGGTCTGGCCAGGAATTACTGTAAATTGAAAAACACTTTTGAGTTTTTCGACCAGGGGATTAGGACGACCACAGAAGTGCGTGTAATTGGAACCCGTAGTAGAACCATGAGCACGTCAACATAGAAACGGTTGGTGGACTTTTCAGAAAGACCCTCCGAGGTCTCATGCAATGCCTGAGATGGTATTCTTGAAGAAGTGTTGAGAGTTTACTTTAGTTTTTAAAACTTTAGCATAACAATAAAGTAATAAAAAAGTAATACTGCGTGAGTAATAAATAGAGTCCTCCAAAGCAGGGCAGTGGCAATTCTAGATTGATCACACACCTCTTCAGTCTATTCGAATTAAATTGGTTGGAGTGTAGTTCGCGCTGTTCACGCTGCATCCCGAACCGTCCTTTCGACATCTGCAATGGTCGATGTTGATGTAATGAAAAAAAGTGGCGGCGGCAGTAAAGCAACCGAGGAGTGTTAGGTGGTGACTGTTGTTGATGTCCTCCATTGGAGTTAGTATTGGCGGCATGGGCAGTCGTATTTGTTGTGGTTGCGATGTTGTGCATTCTCTTTCTTTCCTGTAATTGTTTATATGTTGGCTTTTAATATACGTGTGTATGACGCATCTAAGGGCTGTGCAACCCCGTGTGTGACAATCCAGCATTCTACCACGAATTAAAGATAGAATGTTTCACCGTTAATGTACTGGTTAAGTTCGAGCCTCCATCAGAGATGGGTTTAGAAAATTATTTCATGATAGGTGAATTTAGATGCTGGTGGGAGGAACGAAATCGTACAATCACTGAAGTATGCTGGGAATGACTAATCGGCTTTAAGATGGGGATTACACGTGAGAAATCTTTTGCCAATTTGGCACTTAATCATGTTTGTAATAGAGTATAAGTAAACACAGTTTGCGGTTTCGTAGAAAACATTTGAACACAATCGTCCTTCTGCTGTATTACCTTATTTATTACAATGTTACCCTATATTTATGAACAAATAGGTCTAACTATATTATGTTCTCAAAATTAAACTTTGCCCTCTATAGACTAAATTATAGGTTCCCAACGGGAGCGGAACCGCCCCTTAGTGGGCGCTGGAGCTTTTCGTGGGGGCGGTAGCGGGTCCAAAGGCAAATGGGGGGCGTTATGACAGTCAAGTTTGTCATTTGTCAGTCATTTGCAGGGCAAGTGCACCGGGGCACCGCAAACAAACAAAGGCATACAAGTTGTTGCGTTCTCGAAATCAAATCCGAAACCGATACAAAGAGAGAATCCATATTTAATACCACGCACGCTATTTTCAAGAGAAAGAAATTCCTATTCGAAATATTTTGTCAGTTGTTACAGATGGTGCTCCAGCAATGACGGGGCGTCATAAAGGTTTCATTGCGCATTTAAAACAAGCAGTATCAAATGTACTTGCTGTACATTGTGTTATTCATCGTCAGCACTTGGTTGCAAAAAATCTTAATGAACGCCTGCATACGTCGCGTCGCTGCATTACGTTATTAGAGCAGTCAACAAGATAAGAAGCAATTCAGTAAATGACAGATTATTTGGGAAACTTTGTAGTGAAAATGATGAAGACTATAATCGCTTGCTGCTGGACACAGAAGTACGATGGCTCTCGAAAGGTGTTTGTCTGAATCGCTTTTTCAATCTATTTGACTCAGTACGGAACTTCCTTGAAAACAGAGACGATGAACTGCGCGGAAACTTGATTGCGTCCAAAAATGACATCGCTTATTTGACAGACCTTTTTAAAATATTTAATGACGTTAATTTACAATTGCAAGGCGATGAGTTAAATTTAATAAAAACAAAAAACGTCATAGCCACTTTCCGACATTATCAGCATTATCGGTAAAACAGGAAGATTTACTTACTTACTGTCAACATCTGGACGCCCTTTATGCTGATTTTACAAAGCGATTCCAGGATATTTTAAATATGAATATACCAAGCTGGGTTTTAGACCCTTTTGCAAATACAGATACAGCAGAATCATCAAATTTATAAGAAGAGTAAAAGTAAAATTCAGAAATGGATACCAAGAGTTCTGGATCCAAAACTCCACCCTGGATTGTGGGAAATAGTACAGAAATTTTTAATTGCGTTTCCTTCATCATATTTGGCTGAGCGTGGGTTTAGTGCAGTAGCTAATTTGCTGTCTAAGAAAAGGAATAGACTGCAGATCACTAGCGTGGTGATTTGCGACTGATGTTAACTAAATTGAAACCCGACATTAACAAATTGTTAAAACTCCACCAGCCTCAACCGTCTCATTGATATTTATGTTTTCTTATTGAATTTTGTTTTTTTATTATATTTTGCCTTTGCCTTTGTGCAGTGCGCCAGTGCGGGGTGCTCCAGCTTTGTGTATTGTCTTGCATTTGTTGGTTAAGTTATAATTTTGTTAATAACACTTTGTATGGTCTTTGTCTGAATTAAATGTTTTTATTAGAACATGTTTTTGTATTTTTAAATAATTAATAATCACGACCCTCAGCCACGACCACGAGTAGCACGATTACAGAAAGAGAGAGAATTAAGATGTTTTTAAATTTAAGATTATTAATAGATAATAGACAGACATATAAAATTGGTATAATTAACTATTATGTAAAGGGGGGCGTTGGAATCTTTTTTCTTGTAAAGGGGGTGGTAGTCCATAAAAGGTTGGGAACCTATGCACTAAATCATGTCAGAAAAAACATTTCCGAAAGGTTTCGCTGCCAAATATACTAAACATCTTCCGTAATTTGATTGATCTCGCCTGAATCAATTTGAAACAGACATAGGCGCCGACTACGTGGTTTCTCGAAGGCTGTGGCCCTCATTAAGATAGTGTAGTAAGGGAAAGAAAAATCATTTAAATTAGTATAACCTATTTTTAAAATAAGTGTGACGTGCTGGAGCGCCGGCATGATACAATAACTTGGAGCGGGGTGATAATAACTCTAAGTCACTGGTTCGCCATACGTTCGATTCCAAGTGGAAATTTTCTTAAAATTTATTTTTTTACAAAACGCGATTTTAAATGCAATTTTTCTTTTCGAAAATATTAAAATGTTTTTCTGCATAGTTTTAATAAATTGTATAGTTTTGCTTTTAGTTTATTTCTCATGTGAGTGATAGTTTTACTAAACGCTTTGTTTTACTACTTATTAATCTTTGCATTATCATTTCTACTTAACCTGTTTTTAGACGTGTGTAATATTGTCAACCAGAATTACAATTTATTAACATTATGTGGAAAAGAAGTTATCTGCCAGCTGGAATTGAAACTGAGACGACAGCGACTTGGGGTTAACATCACCCAGCTCCGGCTAACTAAAGTATGGAACCATGTCGGCTCTTGACCATGCATACATATGGCTAACATGCATTAACTTCAATGTTTTTCTTAAAAAAAAAGAGACTAAATGTATTATTTTTCATTTTCGGGATATGAGTAGCGTTTAAACTGATAAACAAAATAAGAAATAGAAATAATAATTTCATTTACTTAGAGAGATCTTACAAACGATTGTTTAAAAGCACGAGATAATCTCTAAATTCGATTTTTTACGTTGCATTGTTATTGTATATAACAGTTTAATTAATAATTCCTTTAGAAATACTTACATTTTTACGTATTTAGCACGGTTGGTAAAACTCTATACTAACCAGCTCTCATTAAAATTTTGAAAAATCGGTGCCTATGGAAGCTGATTATATTTGAAACAGATAAACTTAATATCGTATATCACAGCAGTAAGCTTTTACCTTTGCTTGGATCTGCGTAAGGGAGCAATTTCTTTAGTCTGGTTTTAGAACGATGATATCGTTGCAGCCTACTTACTGAGTGTATTATAAAACCCTAGCAAAACGTAAAAGGTTATCCCTTTGAATTTTCCGCAAAGAGTTCGTATGGATCTTCAAATCCTTTTCAGCGATTGCAGACTCTACCGCTAAGTTTGAATCTTGCAACTGGTATTGAACGTTAGTCAGAAATCTCGTAATTTTGGATTAAACACTAGTACGCAAAATAGTTTACAAAGGCACCCCCCCCCCGCAAGTCATAGGCACCAGCATATTTTCCATGTAATAAAGTCATTGGTGATTACTTGCTTCTGAAGATTTTGACAATATCTTTTCAAATAATTAGTTCTTGCATTCGAAATTCTCATCGAAGCGCTCATTAGCAGTAATATCAATTCAAGTCAATTATAAAGCAATTTAGAAGATCCAGCATATAAAAGGCATCATTTTATAATACAGAGTATAGTTAGTTAAAGAAAACCAACAAAACAACTAGAAAAATGTTCAAATTATTGGCAAGTTGTTACATATCTTACATAATTGAATAAATTATTCTGAATACCTAACAAAATCCTACTAAATTTTATTGTTAGCTGAATCAATCTTTTCATAGCAGTACGACTTTATGGCAGACCGACATGTTAGTTAATTTTATATTTACTTTTCAGTTCTTCATCGTTCTTGTAATCTTCGCAATTGCTGCCATGGCTTCTCCTAATCCCGATCCCAGACCACAATATCTTTGGGGAGGCGCATATGGTTATGCTTCACCATATTATGGAGGATACTATGGCGGATATTATTATTAAACTTTAACTTAATAGCTGTATAAGTTGAGCTATACTGAACTTTGCATGAATGAAATTTGACTTTGATTTCCCAAATAAAAGATCAATTTAATTTTTTGTTTTATTTTTTAAATCTATGTACTAACAATTTTTGTCAATACTTTTTCAGTAGCTATGCCTTAAATATATTAATAGAAATCGATGAATTCTAAAAATTTTATATATTGATGACATACCTGTGTTTAGTAAACACAATTGGACATGATTGAAAACTCGAGAAATGTAAAAATTGCTACAACTCCCCATAGCCTCGACACCAGGCCCCAGAAGCTATAAGCTTGTGCGGGAGGGAGGGGGCGATTATTATTATTACGTAGGCCCAAAGGTAAGTGCGGCTGCAGCCGACTTACAGATGGAACAGCGCAAATCCCACATTTGTGTTACAGCTAAGGAAAACTGCAGAAAACCTTAACCAGATCTGCCGACGCCGACCCCGGACCGCTTGGGTGAATGTCCGGCACGCTAGACATTACACTACCAAGGCTGTTGGCACTGTTATACTAAAAAGGCATATAATAAGCCGAAAAAGTGTTAAACTTGATAATAACATAATAAAAACCATAATGGAAATGCCTTATTCTAAAAATAAAAGAAAATTGGAAATATTTTATCTAGTAAAATTTGTTTCGAGTATGTCTGGACTGACAACAGAACGTAGGGAGTTAATTAAAAAGAATAATGCATTTATTTGGGAGAAGAATTATACAGGAGCTGTAAACAAAATTAAAGGCGCGTTGTTTTCAACACGAGTACCATGACAACAGAAAATTGGTGGTTGTATACATAAATGAAAGGAAAAATGGTTGAAAGCTCTTCTGTTACAAAATAATTTCGTACGCCACGTAATCGACCGAGCAAGAGTATGCCCAAATTGAGAAAGAAATGCTAGCCGTAGTTCTTGGATGTACGCGCTTGCAACAATTCATATAGTGAAAACGACTACAAACCACTAGTGATCATTTATAAAAAACCTTTAGTTAATTGTCTATTAAGATTACACAAAATGCTCATTAAATTACCACAGTATTATATTAGGTGTATTCTTTTTACCACAGATCGTCTTAGTACTAAGATGTACTAAGCTAAGATAAAGTGAGATTAACTAAGGCCATTGAAAAGTAAAAAGAACATAGAAACATGTTTATGTAAACAAGCAGAAACACACAACATAACCACAAATTTGTAATCGATTGTGTTTTTCACAAGGATGATCAAAAATATTATTTTATATTCTTTCCTGCAATATACTATGATAACTGCTGTAGCTTAAATTCATTTTTAATAAACTACGTAATTATATATACTTTCTATGATCAAACATTTATTTACATATGACATAATAACCTCAAAAAAACTCTGTGTCACTTCATACTTTGAAGTAAGCTAAATAATAAGTACAGGCTCAGTTGGGGCAAGGGGAAGACAAGTTATCTCAGTACCAACTCACTTGTGACAAGTAAATAGAACACAACAATTTACTAAGATAATGAGAATAAGTAAGAATCTCACTTAAAAATGGTAAAAAGAATACAACTATTGAAATTCATTATAAGCATGTAAAATAAGTAATTTTTGGGGAATATTTTTTACTATGTAGCCAATTGCAATAATGCAAGATTCTTCTGTGATAAAGACAGGTATTAATTCAGATATTACCAATAACTGATAAGAAATTTAAAAAAATCAGTTTAAAACAAAACATGAGGTTTTATTTAATGATGGCCAGAAGAAATTAGTTGAAATATATCGGAATTACAGAAATGAGATCGCAAGAATAAACAAAAAGACGCAAAGTCACAATTCCAATATCAATTAGACAAGAAATGCTAGAACCAATTCATTTATAATCAATATCAATTACGAGCAAGAGATCGCTTGTACTAGCCAAATATAAATAAAGAATAAATGTGATAGTGGTTTAAATTTTTTCATTTCAAATACTAAAGAAACATTATTACAAATAAAGATTCCGAGAGAATCATGTAAAGTGATAGGTATATAAATGTTTATCTATTCAAGAAGAAATTATCTGATATTAATTAATTATCTTTCCAACTTTATTGACACAGCTCCAGTAGGAGGCGATAGTGAAACAAAGGTTATTTTTCCAGACTAAATATATACATTTAAAATATTCAAAATATTATACTTGCGTTACGGTAATGCTCAAAATTGCCCCAACTTCAGATCTTATCTTTACAAATTTAATTTCAGGATGTAGGTATTGTTTCCAATAGCTTCAAATTGTAAAAGAATGGATAAAGGTTTTTAAGTCACAATAAAATGCATATAATTGGGCGCCATCTGATTATGAAAGTTTTGATAATGATGGTAATTAGAACAATGACCTGAGCCCATTAACCAGAAACTGAAGAGAGATCTAATAAATTTAATTCAACGTGTGAGTCATCTTCAGTAATGTCAAAGTTAGGTTGGATAAAATATAAATAAAGACTTTCATAATTATATGGGTCAATATTATTCGTACTAGTTAAGTTTAAAAAAATTGTGTTTATTCATAAACCAAAAAGTTAAAAAAAATAACAACTAGTCATAAAAATCATCAAGCTAAATCACCATACCCTGTATAAGAGCTCTTATCAAATGGTAACATTTTCATACAACAAAATGATACAAATAAACAATACATAAACAGTATGCAACTTACGCAATGTCCACAAAATTCAAAGAGTCAACAATTCGCAATATCTCGTTCAAATTGTTAAATTCACAGAACTGGATCAAAACAAACTTACACAATATTGCCCTTTATCAACACAAGTATAAACAATTGTCACTGGTCTGTAGAAACTAGAAAAAACTTCATAAAATTCCGCAATCACTAATTACCCAAGACTACGATAATTAAAATTTCAATACTGTATGTTTGAATAATTTTGTAGGAAGAAAAGACTGTCATTATTAACAATCACGTCCGCTAAAACATGCTTTAAATTCTACTTAGTTTTAACTTTATCCGATTTCAGATTATATCCGGACAAGATTTGATAGGACTTAATTCAATAAGAATTCAACTAGGCGCCGATATTGCAAAACTAAATTGCAACTACAAAAACACTGATTACACTCTATTATTTTTATCGGGAAACTGTAGGATATTAAACTTTAGATTTCGATAAAACTTGATTTTCCACCATCACTGTAATTACTTACATTAACATTAACTAAAACGCCTCAAAAATATTCTAAAATTGCTCTCGGCAATTAACTTTAAAAATACTAGTTTGTGGCACGGGATCTGAAGCCCGGCCTAACACGTAAAGGCGTCTCGCCCTGTGTATATGTTTACTTGCTTTATTCAGCACTGACTGTTAACTAACTGCAAAAACTAAAAATTTCTTTATCAAAATGTGATCATTTCATTGGAGTAGTTAAAGCTCGGTGTACTATGAAAAAAATTCAAAGACGTGATATAGACTATAAAGTAGACGAGAGGATTCTGAAAATGTATAATATTGCACTTTTACCCTGAGGATTTAGGTATTTTCCAGTGATCAAAAAACCACATTTCCCACGATATTATGACACAAACTAAAAACAACATGCCTTTGTATCACTTGGTGTAGCTCTCGTCGAGACGCTTCAAATGACATAACAGTGCATAGTTTGGAGTGATTTTGTTGAGATAGACACGACAAAAGATTTTGTTGAACTTTTGTACCGGCATCTTGGTCTAGATCTCCCAGGCGACCCGGACTCAATGCATGAATGTAAGTGTATCTGGAGCAAAATTTATCTTAAATTCTAAAGATATGCAGTTTATGGTGGCAAACCTTCTGAATTCCTGACAAAATGGTTAAAACTACCAAGATGTACATTTTTCAGTAGTTTTTTTGGCATAACTTTGTGTACAGTAGGAATTTCTAAATGCACAAAGACAAAGGTTGTTCTACTCGCCGAGCCCGTCAAAATGAGCTATAATATGTGAGTATACGATGCTTCTACGCAAAGTTAGCATTTTGACCTTTACCGCCCTGCTACGCTCAGTTTATCAATATAAGTAATGCCTTCTTCGGCCAGTACGGCCTTTATGTGTTAATGAATCATACCTGAAAGATTGATGCAAATTGAAGAACATAAAATTTTTGTGCAGTTTCTCGGAGACAGCCTCTTAAAACTCGCCACGCTCTATGGGCCGTCCATAAACCTGGGGCCTGGCCCCCCCTAGAGAAATTCTCTAGTTACGCCCATGTACAATACATATATCTTATCTTTTTATAACATTTAATAAACGTTTTAGAACAATTAAAAAATTATTGACTTATTCGTAGAAATAGAAATTATTGAAATATTTATATGTAAAACTGTGAAACCAAATGACAGAATTATTAAGCCTGTGGGTTCAATATGAAAATAAATCTACAATGCTGATAACAGTCTAATGCAACAACAAAGTCGTCTCAAAAAAATATCAAGACTTTATAGTGTCTTTAATGCCACAGAATCCCCCCCCCCCTGTTCCCAAAAGTATTACACTAAAGATAAGTGGTTCTTCCTGTTTTGGTATGTACCGCCGGCTAAATTTGAAGAACGATACTATACCTGACTAAAAGTGAAGATTAGTCGGAATCTATGGCAGCTAGGAAAAATATATTCTTATAAGTATTGTTGGCCTCTATCGTTATGCATTAACACATTGGTTTATTTTTGTGCAACCGTTTATAGCTAAGATATCGGAGACAAACCCTTTGCATATGTAGGACACGAAATATTCAAGCTAACGATGAATAAATGTTTAATAAATGTTGTAATGATAAATAAATAGTCCTTAAATAAGTTTCTAAATATATAGCATTTAAGTTCGTTAACAGTTTATAATTATAGTGTTAAATAATTAGTTAAGATTAAATTAGTGTATGTAATAATATTTCTCTTGTTAATAGACGATTAAACAGCATTTTTGTTGTTATTTTAAAAAGAACGTTACAGTATCATAATATTGAACACGTTTCTCTTAATTAATGCGAAGATAATGATCTGAATCGATTCAAGACCGTCTTCATTCTTATCTTCGATCCCCTCTGCAGCGCGTACACATAATAGGTGGCCTGCGCGTCTGCACCGACACCTTCCACTACAGTTGAGATTGTAACCGGACGAAATTAGATGGAATAAGTAGTTCGAGTGCTTAGGGTTTATCAGTGAGAACTGATATCATCACATCCAATTTTTGTCAATTCAATTGATTGCACTAAGAAAATTGCTCAACCCTTCCTAAACCTAGAAATATAAAAGAATGCTTACATTGTGTGCTTATACACAGTCATACGTACGTACTTACTATATATACACAAGTATATTTTCAGTGAGACATTTTGCTCAAGGAGAACAAATCCTTCTTGAACATTCGACGAGTATTTACAGCTGGATTGGAATCTGATATTTAATAGAATATTGCAGACTTTCTTTGTATGTATATTTTCAAAGAATCTATTCTACAGAAACGAAAATAAATTTAGCTTAAATGCATTTATTATACATGACATTTTATCTAAAAAATAATTCTTATCTTAGTATTTTCATTGCCAAACAAATTTATATGCGTCAGAACGCCTAGACAGCCTTTTCTGACAACTAAAAAACATTATTAGGTTCGGAATCAAGTCTGCAATTTTAAACTAACAATATATATTATATACTGGGTCGTACTAAGATTATTTACAATAAATGCATTTTACAATGAACTAAAATGAATCTCAAATTGAAGCATTTGGAGATTGTTTAATTAGATATAGAACTAAATAAAGTATATTTCATAGACTTGAATATAGTTAACATAAATAGTTAAATTGACAATTTGCACCACAGAGCAAAGTCAAATCAAGATCAGAACTCCCTGACTACTTACTCCAAAGTTATTTCAAAGCCTAGTAAAACTTAATACTAATATATTTCCATGCAACACAAATTTATATAATCCACTTTAGAAATCACTAGACACTTTGTAACTAGCTAATTTGTTCAGCAATAAATTCACACATGCATCAATTTGTAACATTAGAAATTCCAATAAACAAATAAAGTATAAAAATGTTGTGCTTACGCAAAATACAGCTTCTAACAGAGATTTCTTACTTATTCGAATTATTTTCAGCGATTGTAGGTGTTAGTCACAAAGGCTTACTAAATTCAGATAAGACACAATAATAATTAATCTATATAGAGGGCGCCACCCAAATTATTTTTTGTTATTATTTCCAAGCAAAAATGGAAATTTACAATTTGGAAAAATACTTTCATTTGAGTTACGCTGATCTTTATCTCTTATTGTTATTATTTTATTTTCGTTTAATATACCACGAACAATTTACCGTGTCAAGTTATTAACAGTTGCTTATTAATTTTTAGATTCGTTTATTAATTTGGATTCTTGTCAATCGGTTAGCAAAATACGAAATACACAATTTACGTATGTTAAACACATAATTTAATTTATTACAGCATGATACACAGGGGCATTTCGAGGCAATACATATTAACTTATTTAGAGATCCCATTCTAACTTTAATAACACTAAAACCTTAATAAGGATTAATCTCACTAGGGGACACCATTTATTTCTTTATTTGGTGTTAAATTAATCCAAATATCAAATAACGAAACGACACCGTAACCAGAATTTCCTAAAAACTAAACCGAGGATTTTAAGGTATTATCTGCTCGTACCAGAGCTTACTTGTTGATGCTGCTCGGTACGTGGGTGTATTGGCACTCTTCTCCAAGCATACCCCCTAGAAGCAAAATATTCAAAAGGGATAATTTTATTTCAGAATTTTCAGCCTAATAACCGTTAGACATAAAATCACGGATACCAATAATAAATTAAGACAAAAATCTCTTTCTTGTTTTATTAGCAAATGAAAGCCTTAAAATTTTATGACTGAACATGTTCTCGGAATTTAAAGCATTTTGTTTCTTTGTGAACATTATTATATTGAAGAAAGTGGACTCAAAATAACGATCCATTAGCACAGAAAGGGATAATGAAATGCTAGATATTTTTGTTAAAACGAATTTATTGTGCTTTAAAAGTTACTTTTATTGAGTTCGTCTTTTTACAATACAATTGGCAGAAATGTTTTATATGCTACCTAAAAAAGAATACCATCTGGTGAGAAGACAGTTTTGTCTACACAAATAGCAACCTTGTTTAAATAAATACTAAAAATTAAACATTGGATCGAACTATCTAAAGTTGTAACTCGTCTCTGCTTTAAAGAAGATAACGAAGCGAATTAAAGATTCAACTTGATGAGACCGTTGTAACTTTTAATAATTATTTCACATTTAGTTTCAGGCATTCATCAAATTGTCTGCGGTAAGCTTGACTTACCGTGTTTCTTTTGCTGCTCATTCTTGCCCTCATATGTATGTAGGGCGTTTTACTATAAGAAATTGCAACTTTTCTCATTGTTAATGAGGATGCAGTGTACTCTACTGTTTGTTTTTGCTACTATGAGCAACATTAAAGGCCACATTTGTGTTATTTATTACTGAATAAATAAGATGAAGATAAACATCTTTGTCTATTGAAATTATTTACGTTGTTTATTGAAAAACTTTTCTGGTATTTTTTAGTATTTTTTAGTAAACTAAAACGAAAGTTGTTATTTCAATAACATAATAGTTATTTACATTGCAAGACCGTTACTTAGAACTTTACGCGCCAGCACGGTACCTACAAGCGGGCGAATAGCGAGCTTGTTATCCAACTTGTTATAAGCACGTAGGGTTCGTGTAACGGTCAAGCATTGTACAACGATTTATGGTATACTCGTAAATTTCTAATAAATAGGTTTTTCATTTACTGAAGCAGTACAACACAGTACATAAGATATATATATATATATATATATATAAATGTTGTAAATAAATACGTTCGTTGCTATGGTATTGATGATAAAGAGCCCGTAATAATTTTTATTTCCACTTTCTATGTAAATGACACTTTATAAGCATTTATGGTAACTAAGTAAATGGGTAGTTACAACTACAGCACTGTAAAACTTTACGGGCTCCTAAAACAGACCTGTAAAATTTACAATGCTCATCAACAAAAACCTATGGATACTACTTTGTTGCTTAACCACAACATCATGACAACATCTAGCTAAAATTGTGCTACCGCCTTAGATTACAAAATGTTTTTTATAAAAAATATATAATTTATAAAAAGCGGTGGTGAAGGTGGAAATAAAACTTTGTACGCGACACGCTTTGCAATTAATCTTTACTGAGCTCACTGGATTATGGAGGCTCGCTCCTTTGTCGCTCGCCCCACAAACTTTCCAGACCACCCGTAGAGATTAATTCACAAAGCTTGGCACGTAAATAACTATTACGGGCTTCATAACGGGCTAGCTCGTAAAAAGAATCTTTACACATAGAGACAGAGCTCAATAAGCAGATGTTTACGAGTCAGTATACCATAAAAGGGTTTATTTATAAAACAAGACTTTTTTAATCATTATTACAGATATATCTATATCTGTGGACCTAAAACTCCTGAAAAGTTTTTGTATAGGTACCGCTAGATTGATTAACTAAGAAATACTAATGTTTTATTTTTAATGAAAGACAGTAAGGTTTCCTGTAACGTAAGTATTTTAAAATGGATTAAAAATGATCATTCTGTCTTAGATTATACTTATAAACCTATTCGTATACACCAAATGCAATATTTATAAATAATATCAGCCTAAAAACTTTAACACAAGTTTTCGATAATAATAAATAATCTAAATAATTAATAATAAAACCCCAAAATTAAATACTTGAACGAAATTAAATCGTATATAACTCGTATGATAAAAAAATGGATTATGAAGCATCAACTGCAAATAGCTCGATCGTTTAATCTAAGTATACAACTCATTAACACAGGCAATTACGTATTTTTGAAAAATTAAACTATTTATTCGATTATGAGGATTGAATCTACCTAACCCATTAACACACAGATTATGCATTCTTTAAAATCACATTAGTTTAATTGACACACAATTTAGAAGTCCTATAAAAGCCATCTCTAGAAACCATGTGGTATAGTTGGCTAAAAACTGCAACCTAACAACTAACAAAATGTTCAAGTTATTGGTAAGAATAAATTAACAATCAAAATTTTCTATAAGATATTTTAATATAATTTTGATATTTAGTATGTACTATTAAAAAAGTTAGTAATTAAATTTTAATAACCTTTCAGTTCTTCATCGTTCTTGCTCTTTTCGTTGTTGCTACCATGGCTACTCCTAGAGCAAGGCCTCAATATTGGGGAGGTATGGGAATGGGATATGGCATGGGTATGCCATATTACGGAGGCTATTATGGAGGATATCTGTTTTAGAGAGAGGATTTGACCATTACTTTTGACTGAATGTACTGCTGCATGAAAAATTGTGATTACTTTTTGCTTTTAAAATAAAAATTAGGTTTCTTTATGGCAATTATATTTTGTACGCACACTTACAACATAAAAAAGTTAATAAATATATAATATCATTTTTTTGAAATCAGTGTTTTTAATTTACGTGTAATATAAAATAAAGAAGAAAGCACTTATTAGGTGGTAAACGAGACAAAGAACAATGTCGTTCAGTTTTAACGCTCGATTTCTACAGAAATCTACCGAAGTTAATATATCGATAAGAATAAATATGCAAATATGTGCACATACTTGGTAATTTCAAAAAGTAACTTAAACAAGTTGAACAGTTGCTTCCAATTTCAAAGAACGGCATAATCCATAGAGAATACGAAATAGGTAGGTAGTAAAAGCCAAGTGCGTAACTTACAAGCTCGAGCATGAGTTGAGCAGTGATGAACATGAGCAGCCAGTGTGTAAAATAAAATGTAAATGCTTATAAACAACAACCTTTACAGTTTCCTGCAAAAAATATTTTCTGTAATGTAAGAAGATTTTTGTTTTAGTTTTACATTATTCTCACATATTTGGTAACTACTAATAGAACTTTTATTAAGTCAATACCTCAAACAACTATTTAGTCTGTGTGTGATATATTTACTCAGTATCAAGCTGCATAACCTACAGGAAGTTGACTTACAGGCTATGAAAGTTATTGTTTTGAGATTTTTAGAAAGTTATTGTATTGTCAATAAAAGAGGCAATAACAAAAAATGTTTGTAATTTCACCTGTATTAATATAGGCAGTTATACTCCTTACACGCTGTATACCTTTCTTTCATTTTTCTTGTCACATTTCTTGTCGTTTTTTCTGTACTTATACTTTGATCGTTTTTAAAATATTATGTAAGAGTGGACTATTCTAACACCTATGAAGAGCCAAAAATGAGTAAATACTATCTTATACTACCAGCAAAACGGAAGAAGTAGAAAGAGTTAACTAAACAAACCTTATGGCATATTCTAGCTAACGACCTCCTAGACTCCTTTATTATCTTTAGACCGAATTGTTTATCGGCACTAGTTTTATTTTTTCCTATGTATGCTTAAAATTTTAGACACTGACTCTAGTAGAAGTGCCAACGCATACTTTGAATTTTACCATAAATTCATCGATAAATTGATATTCATAAAGATCATAATATTTCCAACGTTTTTTATAAAAAGGGTCTAATTTTAAATAACTTACTTAAATACCCTGGATCGTCTCTCGTCTGTTGCAAGGTGTCGTTGAAACGGATGTTGCCAAGTATCCAAATATAGTTTCGTAACATTAGTCCAGATACAAATTCATCTCTAATTTGAAGATTAGACGACCAATAACTTTTCAGGGAAAGGAGTCTTTTTATTCCCATAAAAATATTTATCTTCAGAAAAACATGACTCAGTTAACAAAGTAAAAGGTAGAAGCAATATTTTGACCAAGTCTTTGGGAACGAGAAAGTGGTATATCGCCATCGCTACTGAATTTGTCATCTTATTGAAGATTTAGACATTATCGAAATCTTTCTCAGATGATCCTTTGATTTGTAAAAACCATTGAGTAAAACTGCCTTATTTTAACAACGACCTTTCAACCATTGCCTAAGGTGCGGTACATTACAAACAAAGACGGTAGATGACATCTGCCAAGAGTATGGGATGTTGGTTAACTTAGTTAAGTTGTAATTGTCATGGATATCTTATATCTGGTTAAAAAAATAACTTTGAGCGCCATAACAGGTGTTTAAATTGTGCTCTATTCTGCTGCAAGCACATGCTTCTGAGTAAGGTCTTTTATTCTTACTCAAAGGAAAAATTCTAAAGAGATGCTCGATTTCCTAGCCAGTTGTTGTCAATCCTTTTTAATTAAGTAATTGTTTACTCTTAGGGCATTACGGAGTGGTGTCCCAACTTGTTGAAAATTGCTTCCTGCATATCAGCTTGTGAAAAACTATCCAAAAAATTCTCAAGGTACTGTTTGGGAAAATTAGGAGATATGCTTGGTATGTCCGGATGCCAACTTTATATTAGGTTCAATGGATTTTCCATCAAACCTTTACATTGAAACAGTAATAACGTCCTGGTACAATATGTTACTACTGTAACGTGTGGATTTTCGAGAGACCATTCGATTAGTCGCAGAGCTGGGTGGTTTCTCCAATCTTAAGAGGGTTGGAGTATCCAAGCACAGAAAACTAATACGGCTGAGCCTAGTAAGGCTATCTTAGAGGATTGCATTAAGAGATATTGATGCAAACATATAGTTTTGCTCATTGAAGATAACTCTATCTCCACGCGGTGTATGCCTACTTTGGGTAGGCAATTCGAAAGGGGCACTGTCGAAGACTCACTAAGCCTTTCTTTGATATGTCGAGGTAGGCAAATCCTAGGTAGATTCTAGGCATATTTTACTTGGGATATGCCTAGTACCCACACGCGCGCTCCCACACACTATTTTATTGGACATGTTTTATGTCCCAGGTAGCAAAATTAAGAATTGTCAATTTCTCAGTGAAGTCCTTTTTAACCAAATTTCTAGTTACAAGATATCAATATGCAAAAAGTTTTGGAAACTCCACAGTTATAATCATAACTGCCATTGCAGCATTTTTCAATCTTGTTGATCAATCTTTGCATAAATTACATCTATAGAAAAATTATTTACAACTTGAATATTGGTAAGTTTTTATTACTTTCAATTATTATAAACACATACAGGATATTTTTTCAACATTTCAACTCTTTCACACATAAGTAAGCACCAAATGGAAACTACTGTTAAATAAACTTTCTAAAAGAAAAGTCCACTGTAGCCTCCATAATATGGCATACCCATACCATATCCCATTCCTATATCTCCCCAACCCAAATATTGAAGTCTGGGATTGGGAGCAGCCATGGTAGCAATTACCAAGAGAGCAAGGACGAGGAAGAACTAAAAAAATGATTAAAACTACTAATTTACTAATGCTTCGAAAAATTAAAATTTTAGTTATTTTTAAGTTATCAAAGCATATTTTGTTTTGTGCTAACCAATAATTTGAATTTTGTTAGTTGTCATACTCTATATTTAATGAACGATGGGTTGTATATAGAAATTCTAAATAACATATTGATTAAACAAATGTGATTTTAAAGAAGACTCCTAATAATAATAATAATCCTATCTCTTAATGGGTTATGGAAATTTTAATGTTCAGGTTAATTTTAGTTAGTGTTGATAGTTTATTTAATCAATATTATCTAGTATGTTTCAAAGATAGATAATAAAACGTTTTTAATACAAAATTAATGATTTAATTCTATATTTTCCATATTTATTTAAAGTTGATGATTGATTGATTGTTTTAATAATTATTATTGCTTTTTTTCATCTAATTTTCTATGTACTTCCAGATCAAGCAAACTAAAAAATCATTTTTATGCTAGTGTTAGATGCTTTGGCTAAGAATGTTATACAGATTACGGGAAAACATATAAGTGAAAAGACTGTAGGTACAGAAAGTTCTTCATTTAGGTGCTACGTTTCAGAATGTAGCGCATGTAGCTTGTACTAACATAAATATTTCAAAGGGACAGTACTTTGAAATTTGTGTAGAACTTAAGTAGAAATTAAATATGGTGCAATTTTGAAGATCAGAATTATTAAAATATAAGAATACGGTATTGGGCATACGAAATCCTAAAATTTGTCTTGCTTTTTGAGTTATTAAAACTGTATACAGATGATCTGTCAGATATAACATTAGGTAAAGTCGATAAGATAGAGGTGAATTATTTTCGTGAAACTTACGTGTTACGAATCTGCATCTAAAACTGGTGCATCCCAGAACAGCTGCTTAGTCGAACATTGTTCATACAATTAGTGCTCAAGCAAGCCACTCTATTTACTATAACTATCTAATCTATTTAATGTTGGTTTGTTTCGTTCTAATGTACCTAAGTCAGCGGTTCTCAACCTTTTAGTATTTGGGACCCAACTTATCATATCAGTTTTAAGCGAGCCCCTCTTTCAATGATTTTTTAGATTCCTAATATTTCTTCTATAAATATCTACTTTTCTTTTGCTGCTGATGCGTGAAAACAAAGCAAACCCTTAAGGGGGCGCGGCCCACAAGTTTGGAATCACTGACTTAAGTAAATCAGTCACCCCGTCGTTTTTCATCTTATCTTATTAGGAATTTAACCTCTGCAAATGCAATCAGTTCTCCAATATTTTGTTGTCAGCATACAATCTTCCGATCAATATATTAAAGTAGGAATGTCCATCACTTTATAAAATTAATTCGACGTTTTCGCTGCTTGTCTTCAAGCATATTTTAAGAGTGTCACACATGTATCTAGATTTAAGTGTTTACCATTGAGAAAAAATCAGTATGACGAAACATCTGTCGTACTTCATAACACCGAGTAATATGGCCATTTAATCGAATTGCACCACCTGTAGATATTGTTATGATGCCAAACATTGCATTGATACAAGATTTAGGTGCTTAATCCGTTATCCAAAAGAAAGGCATTTTTAAAATATTTCTCTGTTATGCAAAATTACCACTTCGGTCAAGGATCGAACCTGTGACCCTTAGATTATGCGATCAAATATGCTAACCACTAATTCACCGAAGCTAGTTCCAAATTGATTTAATTTATTATAGACATCTTTTTAGGTGTATGTTAAGGTAAACCCAGGTAAAGCAAGAGGCTAACTAGTCTCGATGATGTTTCTACAGTAACTAAACTTAATTTGTGTATTGCGTATTATAATATGTCTAGTGTATTTGCTAAAGTCGTCGACGTCAGTCAATTTTTTGGATTTCTATTTTCCAACAGCAACTCTCTGTAAAAGAGTCTCCATTGAGATAATCATTGTAGTAGTAGACAATAGAACTTTGGAAATTTGATTTAGCTCGCTACACCAAATTGGAAAATAATGAGTTTATTATGTCGGAGGACACTCTTAGTGATTTTAGTTGATCTGTCATAATATTCTACATTTCTTTTAGTTCTTAGTTGTTCTCGGTGTACTGATGATGTAACAAAAAGATCGAGACACACTGGCAATTGAAAAATTAATTTTGCGCTACCCAGGAAGAACAGTTACATATCTTTTTCCCGCAACAGTATCTTTTTTTGCGATTGCAGCGCCATCTTCGATGATTAGAAAAACTGTTACAAGTAAGAGTTGCGTATTCTTTATTGCAGAATCCAAAACTGCAATAAAAATGGGGGGTTCCATTTGAAATTTTAATGTTGCTTCCCGCCCTACCCACAAAAGTGGCGGGGGCGGCTTGCTTTTAGCTTAATTGTTGTTAAGAATTTACTTGCTCTTTTCTATGAATTAAAACTTTTTATTTATTTTTTTGTGAAAATGCTGGACATTAATGCAGTGTTTAAACGAATTGAGAAAACCTCAAAAATCAGTGCCATTTCAACGACTTGCATGACTAAGAAATCTTCGAAATCGTTAATATACATACTAAACAAAAGGGGCCCTAAAATACTCCCTTGCGGTACTTCATAATCTATGTTCCTGTTTGATGATACATTTTGGTTACATTTTACATGCTGTTTCCTATTATCTAAATAACTTTCAAACCAATTTAATACAGTCCTCCAACCACGTAATTTTTTTATTTTATTAGTAATTTCTCCCGGTCAATAGTTTCGAAAGCCCGTTTTAAATCAAAGAACACTATTATAATTACTTCATTGTTATCATAGCTTTCTTTCCATTTATTTATCAAATACTGTATTGCTGTTTCACAGCTAAAATTTTTCCTAAACCCTGACTGATATTTACTTATTAAAATTTTAATATTTGATAGTAACATGTTTAGTCTAAAGTTTTCGGCATTATCATTATTACTGGTTTTTCTTATTAGGATTATTGTAGATACCTTTAAATTATTAGGTACTTCCCCTTTCTCCAATGAATAATTAATTAAATTTATAAGCGGACCTGAAATTTTATCATAAGCAATTTTATAAATTTCTACTGTAATATTATCGGGACTGCTTTTATTATGTAATGAATATATTATATTTCTTAAATCTTCATAACTAATATTTTTAAAATTATTAACATAATTCTTTATGCTAATATTTAAGTTTAAACTATTTGTATTTAAATTTGAATAGTATTAACAATCTCTATGACACTGTTTATAAAATATTGATTAAAGTTGTCAACTATTTCAGGTAAGTATACATAACTTTGAAACATAGCTTTTTCTCCGGCCTAAATAACTTACAAAAACGATAAAAAAATCAATAAACAACAATAGACATAATACTTACTTTAAATGATGCTCAAGAATACCACGGCTTGAGATTTAGCACTATCTTACAAATTTTTAGATTCAGGTCGTATGTATTGGTTCTGCAGTTGTCTAATTTATAAAGTAATGGATAAAGGTTTCAAAAAACACAAAAACATACACAAGAAGGGCGCCATCTGATTATGAAGCTTAATTAATGATAATTAAGTAGATCGAATAGATTAAATGAATCTAATAAATCTGTCTGAAGTCACTAATCAGAAAATGAAATCAGACCGATAAAAAATTTAGTGCAAAATATTGATTAATTTAAACAAAGTCAAAAATTTGGATTAATGAAAATATGAATAAAAACTTTCATAATTATATGGTTCTGTCTTACTGGTTTTAATTAACTTTAAAATCATATTTATTTAAGAAAACACCAAAAAAGAATATAAAAATATAAAAGATTACAAATTTTACATTCAGAAATTTAAATAGTAAGTCCCTACCTAAGAGCTCTTTTACTACTAAAAGTTTAATGAATAAAAAAGAATTGTATTGAAATATATTTAAATGAAAAACAAACTGTAAAAATTATTACCAGATTCAAACGAATTTACATAAATGTTCAACACTAAAAAATACATAAGTCACAATACCTTTAGTTGTCTGTAAATCAAAAAACAAAATCAACGGTAAACTGCATAAATTTGACTACAGCAAACATCAAGCAATCGCCGCAAATGGAAACTGGAAGGTCAGTAGATTTTTCTTTTCATAAATTAAAGATGTAAGGGAATAACCCTCGTAGTATCGGTATATGGTGAAACATTATTTACGAATTCACCCCCAAAATACACTAACTGAATGCAACTATTAAAGTTCCATAAGATTTGGTTGTTAATCTAATTTTGATAACTATCAAAAAGGTTCGTTGTTTTCATTAAAACAGCCCACATAATAATTAAATCCGAACTTGATTTAGAAGGCACATAACAAAAATTTATTCATTAATCGAGATTTCGATTACAGAAGAGAAAGTCTGTAAATGTTACTGTATTTCGGTACGGTAGTTATTTAAACGAGAATGCGGTACTGTAGGCTGTAATAACATTATTACACTGTAATAGGGAAAGCTAGATTTCCCATTCTTCCAAAGCACAAGCGTCTGGAAAAGTGTTTAACGAAATAACTGTAATTTTTATTAACCACGAATTATTGATTAATATCCGGACACTTAATTAAACGATATAATTATTAATTGTAGATTTTATTTAACTGTACCGGCATCCGAGAATTAAATTTAGAATTTTCTTTTAATTCTATTTGACTAAAGTGAAACGGTATTTCTGTAGTGTCGACCGGAGTAGACCGTCTTCTGTAGAAGCTGGATCAAGAGTGAAGAAGTGTTTTTTTAACACTTTTTGGACCCCTACTGCCAGCGCGGAAGAAGTATGCATTTTCCCTCGCTCAAGATGCAAATTGGACCAACCAATTAAAAGCCTGTATTTTTTGGTAAGAGCAAATCAAAGCTAACACACGATTAGTCCACGTGGACTCCTTAAAGTCGATATTATTCGATTTTAGGCAGGATTCTCGCCCTAATAGACTGAGCTAAAGATTTTATACAGGCGCGAAGACAGAAAACCAAACATGCCACATCTGCTGACTAGACATTGCAGATCATGTGATTTTTTTTAAATTAATACGCAGAAACCAAGTTAAATTTGTGGACACGTGTCAAATGTCACCTTCCAGACAAAGGAAAAGTTTACTTTTTACCAATGCTTTCCCAGAATATAGACAGGAATATTTTTATAAGGTGAGATGACTTACATACAACATTGGATCTTATCAAGGTCCTCTGATCTTTTAGCAACGCAACCGTTCCTATGGGTGAACAAACAATGCTCTAAAAATATTATTTATTACCTCCACGTCCATTAAATTTATAGAAGTTCGAAAACAATCTTTTAAAATATTCGTTATAAATGTGTTTATACGACAAAATTTTAGCTGCAAATAAAATACAATTTTACAGGACCGAACTTTAAGTTTGTTTCAATAAAAATACATGCAAAATTCACATATTGGAAACTGATAGAAAGTATACCGTTACACTTCATTATTAAAAATAATCGAATTATAATTTTCATTTTTTTTGCCTATAATAATCTGTTTTAGTGTTTTCCACATACCCTTAGCGTTAGATTAATTTTTATCGACACAATTTTCATAATACAGTTTCTTAGCTTCCCTACACTTAGAGACCACTAAATTTCTATATTGTTTATATGAATTCCAAAATTGAGTATTTTGAGTAAACCAAAACTTTCTATATTTATTATTACGTATACCTATTAAAGTTTTAATTTCATTATTAAACCAAAAGTTACTATTTTTAACAGTCTCTACTTTAATAAATGGCATTTCCTCATTAATGATCTTTATCACAGCATTATAATAATTTTCATATTTACTATTAATATCAGATAGTCTATAATTATAGTTATTGCTAATCTGCAACATTTTAGATTTAAAACTTTGTATATTTGTTAATGGTTTCCTTTTTATAATAACCTGATTTTCATTTTTTATCATTCTTGCCTTAACGTCTACACAAATAAGAGCGTGATTGTTAAATACATAATCATTTACAATCTTACATACAATGTCCTCATACATACCTATAACAAGATCTATTAATGATTTGTTATCATTTATTGAAATATGTGTACCCTCCCGAACGTATTGTTTAAGACCATTTAAATTAAAAAACTATTTAATCTATTTGCATATGTTGTTGTTTTAAGTATATCTATATTAAAATCTCCTACCAACATAAACATCTCATTAACATTTATATCTAAGGTTTCATACCAATTTTATAAAAAATCTAAAAAACTTGAAGTTGAACTATTTGGTGAACGGTATAAACAAGCTAATAAAATTTTCTTATTTCCTAGTACTACTCTAATTAATAACAGCCAATAATTCATATGTAATTCGTAGTTATTAACAAACGACCATTTAATATCATCTCTAATATAGAACATTACTCCTCCTGTTGCTCTACTTTCTGAATCTACTCTAATAATATTATAATTATTTATATTAATTTCGCAATTTTCTGTTTCACTAGTTAAGTGTGTTTCTGTAAGACAAAAAATAGCAATATTATTATTTCCTAAAAAATAATTAATTTCATCTATATGTGCTATTACACTTTGAGAATTTAAAAGCAAAATTACTTCTTTCTCTGTTACCTGTTTTGATTGCTACAATTTGACTTGATACTGAATTCTATTTTTCTTAAAAATACTGAACACTTCTTATCAAATACAGAGTGATTTACATCTATATTTAAATTAAATTTCTCATTTCCAATAATACAATTAATACATTTTAAAAAATCTTTATCACATTCTTTTGTTTTATGTTTGACATCCGCACACTTACCACAAGCTGGTTTATTTTTACAATTTATTGCTTTGTGAAAATAACCATTACAACTGTAACATCTCAAAATATTAATATATTCATAAACTTTACAAATTTGCCATCCAATTTTTAATGATCCTTGATTCATTACTTTATTAAATGTTTTTGTATCCACTTCTACAATTGAAATTTGACCATTGTTACTTTTACCTAACACTTTGATTTCCATAATACTATCTTTTTCTAAAATGCCTGGATTTTGTTGATTAATTATTCGTTTTAGGTCACTCTTTAATATTTCATCTAAAATACCGACTATTTTAATGTGTGGATTTTGAAAAATTTAAATTGTTATTTGCAACTATTTCAAATTCTTTTAATTTATAACTTATGTAATTTGCATAAATACATGCATTCAATTTAATGTAATAAACATTAAGTTTTAATGTTAATTAAACATTTCTGTAGTAACAGTTGGATAGCGGCGATAATTATTATAAGCTAACATAAACAAATACTTAAACATATTTTAATATCAATAGCCCATTAACAGATGAGATTATGCCTTCTTTAAAATCGCATTAGGTTACTTAGCATGTAATTTAGAAGTCCTATATAAGCCTTCATTCGAGAACACAGAGTATAGTCAGTTAAGATTGCAACAAACAAACAACAAACATGTTCAAATTACTGGTAAGAATATATATTCAAACATTTAATAAACGTAATAACGCCATTAAAAAGATTTTTTTAACAAATATTTTAGAACAGTATTTTATTTATTTTTTCGGTGTACCATAATAATAAGACATAATAAATTTTAAATATATTTTAGTTCTTCGTCGTTCTTGCACTCCTCGTAGTTGCTAGCATGGCTGCTCCTAAAGCTAGACCTCAATACTGGGGAGATATGGGAATGGGATATGGCATAGGCATGCCATATTACGGAAGCTATTATGGTGGATATGGAATGTGGTATTAGAGACTGGATTTGACGTTTTGATTGGAGTTTTGTTTGGTGTCAAAGACATATGCAAATTTTTGGTTTCTAAGATTTAGTATGCATATTTTATTAAAAAAAACTGTTTACAACGCTTTATAAAACTAAAGAATAATAAATTTTATAACAATTAAATATGTGAATGCATTTTAAATATACTAATATTTTTGTAGCATGATTTTCATAAACTAATTTCGTAACAATAGCCATAATGCATTGTGGGTAAACTAAAATGCCCATAATATTCTGCGTATTTCTGTAGGGTCAACCGGGGTAAATATGAAACGAAAAATAAAACTTTTAATTTTAAACTACCTTAAAATAAAAAAAGTCTTCGTTTTTATACATCAATAGATTCCTTTTAGCCTTACCTATAAGACCATATAAAAGCAATTTATATAAAATTATGTTTGTAGTCATGAAGAGGTAAACACTGCGTTTCAATTTTAACCTGGATATGGGGTAAATATGAAACGCAAACGGGAAAAAGGAAACATTACCTTAAGTATTTTTTTAATGAGGTATCAAGTACGTCAAGGGCATACCGGGTGTCCACTCTTAAAGTCGATCATAGGCAATTAACATTATATATTTTATTTTTATGTAATTTGCTGTACTATACTAAACCAATACATATTAAAGTAATGAACATTTTAAATAGTCGTTATTCAATTGCGAGAATTATCTTTCTTGCTGTTGAATTTGGCGCGCAGGAATCACCAAAAACATTCAATACAATGGCCACATTCAGCAAACTTACCGGTGATAAACCGGTGCGGCTCACCGGTAGATTTTAACTTAATTTATGAAAAATTAGTTACCGGTTAATATATTTAAATTTACTTGTCAAATATAGAATGGCATAACCTAATTCAATATTTCTACTAATAATAATGGAGCAACTAATAGTAGATGAAGATAATAAAGCTAAATTGTAAATATCAACAGTTTTTTCGGTAGAGATTGTAAAAACATTTATTAAGCACAACAAAACAAACGTCAAGGGGTGGTGTTGTAACCTCACTTCAATTGTGCCGGTACGGTATGTAAACAAACCGTATTCAAAATGTGATGAGCAAAACAACTTCCGGTGACCCAGGCCAGTGTGACAGGTAGGTCTGCTGAATGAGCCCAATGTTGGAGTAGGTTTCGCGGTTTTCTTCCCGCTTTAACTTTTTCACTTAAATACTTAGTACCTTCTTTTAGTAAGTAACACAAAATGTTAAGAAGAAATGGGAAGTAAATCCCATAACATCTCTACCTCTAACTCATGTTGACTCTAGCAAATAGTGTTGCATTTTTTCCCATGCCGTGTTTCACTTTTTCCCAATTTTGTGTTGCATTTTTTTCCTGAACTTTGTAACTGAATAAAACAAAATCAAGATGTTATGAAAGAAATTTATTATATTTGCTGTGTTTAGTAATCTATTCCTTATTTAAAAAATAGAAAATTAATAGAGTAGCTGGTGTAGAATCTTAATTACCGGAAAAGTTGTATATATGCTTTTCAAATTTGTTTTGATGGTGTTTAGCAGATTTTATATTGAATAAAATAAATTGTGTATAAAGGGCAGTCCAACATGTTATAATTATACATCATGTAATATAAACCTGAAGTAATTATATTAAGATTTTAGAATTTACCAAAAATTAAAGATAGAGTGGTTATCAACATTTTTCACATTTACCCCAAATTTTTGGTGTTTCATATTTACCCCGGTTGACCCTAGATTTAGGGTTGCTAGTGGTCGAAGTAACACTTGATTGGCGGCTGTTGTTATATATTTTGCCCTGTACCCGAATTAGGATGCTCACTCCGTTGGGAAGGTAAAAATAAAAATTTCAAATACTGGACAAATAAAAATAGGATTTAATCCAAATTATGAAAAAACAACCTTTGACTTTTTGTGTGTTTCTTTCTTAATTGTAATGAAGATGCTTTGCAAACAATATTATTGAAATTGTGTCAATGCGATGTTTGGCACGTTATAAATCCCTACTGGGGGTGGAATTTCCCCAGATTCTAAATTCTGGTAGGGTCGGCCAAATGATCATAGCAATCGGTACCATGAGGTACGAAGGTAGCTCAGCCATCCTGATTCCTTGCCCAAAAATAAATAAATAAATTGTCTTAAAAGTGGAATTCAATATAAAATTAATGAATTTTCAATAAAAGATTAAATCAGAAATTTTTATAAAGTATTTAGATAACTTTTATAGATAATATAATTTTAAAAAATATATGGTTAAAAAAATAAAATCTAATATGATGAACAAACAAAATATGAATGTAAAAAGCTGACAAAAAGCACACAACTTGCTTACCTTATAAATGATTTAGGTATATGGTGCGGTTAAATCGTTAAATAATTGTATTATGGTGCATAACACAATCCTACTATGTTGCGACTCTCTCAGGCTTGAGTCGCTGATGTAGAATATTCTTATATTTAAATTCAAGCTGGTTATTAACAAATAAGATTACACAAATAACAAAATTCAAAATAAAGAACACAAGTTTTTATTTATTTTTAACAACATAATTAACCACATAAAAGAAAAGTAACATAAAGAACTAAATTAACACTAATATAATATTTTGAATAGAAATTAGAATTAAATAAATAATTATAAATTATTTAAATTTAAAAATATTATCTATGCTACAAAACGAATTTCTATTATAACCAAAATTGTAGGTATTCAAGTTAAATAATTTTTTATTTAAAAACTCACTACTCGTTTTTATATTTGCGCACATGAAGTTTCGAGGTTCTTTACTTCCTCATTTCTATTCAAAACCATACTGTCACCGAAGGTTTGGAAAGTGTATTTAAAAATGAGATCATGAGAGTATCTTATACATTGAATAATTCTTTAAAACACTTGTTAGGCAATCCAAAAGATAAAACTAACAGAAAATTGAAATCAGCAATATACCAAATAGAATACAATGATTGTCATAAGCGTTACGTTGGAAAGACAAAAAGATCAAATTTGACTAGATTCAAAGAACATATGTTTTACGAATAGGACGAATGATTTTGAAACAATTTTTAAGCTGCTTTGGGTCAAGCTACCCTCGGCTTTGCACATATGTTGGTAATAAAAATACTTAAGTCAAGCTTTCTTTTTTGATTTTGTTTCTTTCATGTGTAAAAAGATGTATTTGTCCTTAATTACAGGTTTCTGTTAAAATTGGTTTAGCATGGGTTTGATTGGCCCTTAAAAAATGCACCCAGGAGAGGGTTATTACAACTTTTCGAATTCAGATGGTTTTATGCCGAGAAAAAGATAACATCGTTACCGAAATACGTATTGGCAATTAGTCAAATACAATGTGTGGTTAAGAGACTCGGTTAAGTATAGTATTGTGATAAACTACAATCCATTATTAGTCATCCTTTTTAATAGTTAATTGCAATTGTTGAACTGATCCTTTCGATTTAAATTTGAGAAACTTAGAAAAACCACTTCCCCATTTAAATATTCATATAAGCAATAAATTCTATATCCTTATAATTCTTCGATTAATTATGTCACTCAGTGAGTGCCAATAAACCTGCTTTTAGTTAAGAATTATAAGAAGAATTAATACTTATTACACTTTTTTTATTTGCATACTTAGTTTTAGCGGTGAAAGCCCATACTTAAATTACTTGGTAGAGTAAACAAAACCAATTAAAGGAAACTTCAAACCTTGAATGATCTTTCTCATTTTATTCAGTTTTACGCTATAGGTTTTTAGTTTTTGAGTCTGTGCGATTAACAAAACAAAATAAAAAGACAAGAATAAAATACATATTTTTTATTTCATTTCAATAGCTTAATGTTGCACATGTACATTTCATCTTCAAAGTCAACCTCCACTGCTGTAGGTGTTTTAATATCTTGAAGGAAGGAATCCAGGTTGTGGATCTGGTTCAGGAGCTGGAACAGCCAAGGTAGCTACTACTACAATGACCATAACAACGAAAGTCTAGAATGCATGATTTTGAGACATTACACAAAAAAGTAAAGTAAATACTAATTAAATATCTAATAACTACTTAATATAAACGATATTACAAAAATTAATTTTGTACTTACCAACAATAATTTGTACATATTGTTAGCTGTTAGTATTGTTTAAGAAGTTAACAAAAATAAAATAAAGCAACAAGTAGTTCTGCTTTTTGCTTCTACGTACATATGCAACAGCAGCTTATATAGGACGTGTAAGCATTTTAATAACACTATAATTATCTGAAATTCCCTAAACTCAGGCAAGTCCAAGACGTTTACTTTCTAAAACCTTATACCGACGGAATACTAATTAATAGGAAATCCACTAAAGATAAGACGAAGACCATCTTTATATCAGTGGTAATCATGTATCTTTTGCACTTGTTCTAACCACGTTTGTTTGGGTCTTTTTTATTTATTTTATGATTCTGCTTTCTATTATTCACGTATACATAAACTTTTAATACTACTGTAGTTAAGCATATCGCTCTATAGTGTCACAATCTGGTTCTTCTCCATTTTTGTAAATACGGATCATTTACTCCTATAGTCGGTAGAGGACAGTGGCAAAATGTAAAGGGGTAAAATGGAAAAAGGTAAGACATGGTCATAGATGTATGACTAATCGGGAAGTGATATCATCAAAAATTATAGCACTAAGCATAATTTTAGAGAAAACGGTAGGTACATTTTATACAAATCTATGCTATTGCCCAGAAGACGATATAGTAAAAAAATTTATAATAAATAGCAAGAGATGGTAGATATTTAGAAAACGAGAAGAACAAGAAAAAATTTGAGAAAACGTTGAACTAGGATGCAGCTAACCATGTAGGGAAGAAACAATAAATGAGAATAGAATTTATCGACTTCTGTTACTCATAAGAAAGTTTGCTTTCTGAAACAATAGATAGAGGAAGGGTTTGTAGTATACACACAAGAGTTACGAAACTCAATGCGAGAAATAAGAACAGAAACAGCAGCGAAACTGGGACCAAAACATAGATTAGTAATGGTAATAATCAAACGCAATAAAATCACTACAGAAGAAAAAGAAGAATATTAATTAAAATAATAACAATATACAAGTAAAAGAAAAATACTAGAGAACGAAGTAGACAAGAATGATCCGTTTGAAGATTTTATTGAAGAAAATAAAACACTAAAATAACAAATAGTTGTAACATAAAGGTAAAGACCGTAATTTAAAAACAAGAAACAAGCATGGAGGAGGTATAGAATATCAAAAAAAGAACAACATAGAGTGAAATACACAAATATCATAAATTAAGTAAAAAGAGTAGTAAGAGAGGAAAAACGGAAATCTTGGGAAAAATTTGGAATTAAATCAAGGGTATATGACTTGAAGGAGTAGCATAACATTGCACATTCTGACAATGCAAAAAAATCTTAATAGGGAAAATAGCAAGGAAAACAAAATGGCATCACATTAGAAGCGAGGACATCAGGAGAATGATAAAACAAGAACCGATCATAAAAAAAACAGAAAAGGATAATAAAGATTAAATAAACGATGAAATTAACTGGTTAGGAGGTAATGGAAGCCGAAAGAGGTACGGAATGAAAAGTCCAAGAAAGAGATGGATTCATAGAATGACAGAACTTGTCAGAAAGAAGAAAGAAAATGAAACTTGGAACAAATGAGAATATTAGCCAGGAATCGCACCGAGTGAAAGAACAAATGCCGCATAAACAAATCCGACAATCTACAGAGACATAAGGATAAGGACAGAAGTTCTTTGAAAAATAATCTTATCTCCCTTTTCCAAATCATTTTATCTCAAGGTATATGTCATCGTCTCCTCCATTTGTTTTTCCTGTTTTAATTCTTAGTAGCCCATCTTCTACTACATTCAAAGTTATTTCCATCATTTTCTTTCTTCTTTATTTTTCTTTTTCTTCGCACCCTCTTGCTTAATTTCAAATACTTGTGTATCCTACTTGTGTGCTGTTCTTTTCACCCCTAGATTTGTCGGTGTAGTAATAGTAATTCTTTCATATCTCCTGTAACTTTCTTATCTTTAATTGGCTGTTTTTTCTTTTATTTACTTTGTGTTTTTGTTACTACATCATTCCAATGTTTTAATTTTATTCTAAAGATTTGCTGTGTTGTTCTAGTCCAGACTTGCTTTATATCCTTTTTCTACCCTTACCATTTTCATGTGCTTGATTAGTTGTGCTTTATTTTAGTTTCTCTGTCTTTTTTTAAATGTCTGTGTTCTACGCTCTCAATTGAATTACGATCGTTCTAATTTTATTATTATTTTTGTGTCTATGTTTTTAGTTCCATTACATCTTCTTCTACTGTAAGTTGATCGATCCGTTAAAACTTCTTCTTTTATCTTACAGTCTTCTTTTGTTCAGTTTGTTTTTCATCGTAACGTTTGGGTTCTCTATTTTCTTTTCTAATTTTCTAATTTGCTCCATCTTGTTATTTCCTACTACGCGTTCTCCTAATTCTCTTACAGAAACATACTCTAATTACTGCAGCAGTTAGAAGTGTACCCGTACGAAGCAGTACCCAAGTAGCACAAAGTATTGGGCGATCGTTGTGCCAATATATCGTGTACATGTAATATTGGCAGCGGTTTTACAATTTTGACAGTAACTATTGTATAACTCACCAACATTGGGAATCTAGTATATTCGTTTATGTGTGGGAAGTGTATTGGATAAATGTCTACATCAAGATATTGCTAAATAATGTTAGTAAAGGTTGACAACCAATGCATGATCAACATATCGAAGCGTTAACACTTGAAGTCCAATATATATGTGCTACTAGGATATCAACAAAAACCGCTGCAGACACTGAAGAAAGATAGAAATGCTTGCTCATGCGCTTGGTTACTACCTATACGAGGACATCAAAGAATATCAAATTTGCTTTGTCTACAGAATCTGGTTGATCCTTTAGTGAAAAACTACTACTAAGTCAATAACAAATTTAATAGTGCATAATTGTAATAAATTGATGTTTTGTTTTTGGTCATGACATTTAAAATGTCAAATATATTAATATCGAAAATACCATTGGTTAATAAAGCAATAGACCTGAGCATATATGTATGCTGGCACATATACTGGCGCATATATGCACTGACGAATTTACTCATGCCATACATGTCATATTCTATTGAAAATTTCTCTCAGTGGATTTTAGTGGCTGAAAGTGAGTTTCTAGAGTGAGTGAGTGAATGTGAAGATGTGAGATGTCTAAATCTAAATCATACAGTGTGTCCTAAAAAGTTTTATACAAATGGAGAAAAGGTTTATCTTACATTTCACAAAAAGAATATTATTGATAAAAAGCTCTGCATGACTTGTAGATCCATAATCAAGTACAAAATCTTTAAACCATTGTCTGGAATACAGAGAAAATCAAAATCAGGATTTGGAGTGAGAGTAAAATACGTTAAAACTGTAGTGCAGAGCAAAATGTTCATTGAAATTGTTATTAAGTAGCAAAAAATTATGCACTATACCAAAGCACTCTATCAAGAACGTGTTTAAAAAGGTGAGTTGAGTAACACAAAATCAGGCGCTTATTATGAACGGGATCTTACGATGTTTCGTACTGCGCTTTAATCTAACAATTGCTGACGTGTTTATTAAAATTATCTTTTAATTTTTTCTACCAGTGTACGTAATTTTTTGCTATTTAATAACAATTTCAATAAACATTTTGCTCTCCATTACAGTTTGAACGTAGTTTACTCTCACTCCAAATTATGATTTTGATTTTCCCTGTATTCCAGCCAATGTTTTAAAAAAATTTGTACTTGATTATGGATCTACAAGTCATGCAGAGCTTTTTATCAAGTATATTTTTTTGTGAAATGTAAGATAAACCTTTTCTTCATTTATATAAAACTTTTTGGGACACACTGATATACACATTTACATCTTTTGATGTACTTTGTTTAGTTGGATTGGTTGTCCTTATAAATCATGCTTAATCCACTAAATTATTGATTAATTAATTCATTGCACTTATTGAGAATTTACTACTTTAATAGGTGGAATATACAGCGGCAATTAAAATAAGTCAATAATACAGCATCAAGTTGTTCAATAACTGCACCATTAACATATAATACATGCAAACGAGCAAACACATTAGTAGCGACAAAGACTAAAATGTAGTAAGATCTACAGACCCATCGGGCGGAATCGGAAAACGGTACTTGAGTAGTTCCAAAAGTTAACATGTTGCCTTCTAATCATAAATATAATCATATCAGAAATAATCATACAACTCAGATTGAACTCGGAAATGAATACAATGATTCATGATGATATTCATGTTTTAATTTCACTTTATCAATCTTTATTTAGTATTTGCTAAACAGGTTTTATTTATAATTTTAATTAATGATTTATTAATTACATGTAATTTATTAAACAAATTACAACTGGAAATGACCATGGTGTAGCAGATAATCTTCTTTTATTGCCCTTTTGGCATATTCTTGAGTATTTTAGGTTGAATGTTTTATTATAGAGTGCTTTTACGCTGATAAAATTTCATATAATAGTTACTTAACTTTTTTAGTTGCATATAAATTCGCTCCTGGATTATATGCGCAGTTCATTGAAATTATTGTAATTTTTCATTTACTCAATATCTCAATGAGAGGTCGAGTGGCTTAACTACAAAGTGTTGATTTTTTATTTTCTATGTGAGGCATTAACGATTTTATGGTTCTGTGATTGGGCATAGAGTCATAACTAAAACGCGCGGCAGGATATAGTTAAAATAATCCTATCAGAGAAAAGCTTAGGTAGTCATGTGACTTCCGCCCTGCTCAAAGCCACGCTGGCTCTGGATTAACACGCTGTTCTTGCTTTAATCTTTGTAAAAGTAGCATCCCACGTGTGTGGTGACTTAATCTGTTGGTTTTCTTGTTTGAATTCATCCCTTAAACATAGGAAGTTATTACATGAACTTGAACTTGAGTTTTAAAATCATACGGTGGCCTTCCGTTACCACTATTTGACTAATGATAATAATTTATTTTTTGTTGTGTTAATAAATGAATAAACAATATATGTATATCAAACAATAGTATATCAAATCAAAAGAAAGCTACATTCCAAGGCCCTTATTAGGACACTTATTACATCTATGCTGTGAAATATACAAAACGGAGATACATTTATACTATTAGACTTATGCATATTTGAACTGCTTAGCATGTTATCCACATAATCTAAACAGTGCAGTTTGAGCCCTATCAAAAAAATATTTTTATAATTGAAAAATTAAAACTCGTCTTAGTCTCGAATAATAGGCATACTCGGTATCATGGGGTTTTGATTCTTCGCAGAAAACAACTGTTTCAATTTTTATTATTTTATTTAGTTAAGTAAATTCTATACATTTGTTTAATACCCTAAATTAAGTTTTTAGAATAAAAGTCCTGTTCTGCCTCTTAAAACGTCCCCATAGTATGGAGCAGCACCAGAATATCCATATGACCATGGTACATTATAGGCTGTGAGATATACAGGTTTTGGTTCAGGAGCAGTCATTGCAGCAATAACGAAAAATGCTAGAACGATAAAAACCTGAAAAAAAAGTTTTAGATATTATTATTCAAACTCTATCGAAAATAATGAGGTTCTTTATGTTAAAAATACGAGTATGCAACAAATGAACTAAAAAAGTGTAACGGTATATTTTCTATCGGCCTCAAATATGTGTAATTTTGCATGTATATTTACTAAAAAATTTAATGTTCGGTCCTGCAAACCTATATTTTATTGGTAGCTAAGGTTTTGTTGTATAAATACATTTACAAAGAATATTTTAAAAGATTATTTTCGAATTTCTATAAACTAGAGGATGTTGAAGTAATAAATAATGTCTTTAGTGTCTTGCTTGTTTACCCGTAGAAACGGTTGCGTTGTTAAAGATTAGAGGTCCTTGATAAAATCCGATGACGTATTTAAGTCATCTTGCTTTATATAAATATTCCAGTCTGCATTCTGCGAAAACATTGGTAAAAAGTAAACTTTTCCTTTGTCTGGAAGGTGACATTTAGACGTGTTCACAAATTCAACTTGGCCTCTGCGTCTTAACTTAAAAAATCGTATGATCCGCAAGTCTAGTCGGAAGATGTTGACGTGTTGGTTCTCCGTTTTCGCGCCCGCATGAAATCTTTAGCTCGGTATATTAGGGCAAGAATCTCGCCTAAAAACGTGTGTTAGTTTTGATTCGCTCTTACAAAATGATACAGGCTTTTTATTGGTTGGTCTGATCTACAGCGAAAGAAAAAACATAGTTCCTCCGCGTCAAAAATAGGGGCCAAAATGTTAAAAACACTTTCGATCCAGCTTCCAGAGAAGATAGTCGACTTTCGTCGATATTATAGAATTACCGTTCACTTTCATTACTTAGAATTAATGCAAATTCTAAATATAGTTCCCGTACAGTTTAATTGATATTTGTTGTAAAGTGAGCTTTTGGATACTGTTTAGTTTTGATTAATCCTGTTTGAGATATTTGGATATACCGCTAATAAACATTTGTGGTTTGTTTTATCGTGATGGGCCATTAAAAACAATTACTTCCTTCAGTTCGCGCTTTAATATCAGTGCAGTTTTGTTATTAAAAAATCTCGCACACTGATTTATAATTTAAATAATAAATTCCCGTTCTATCTGCAGACAAAGACAAATAATTATTCATTTTATGGGAGGAATTTAAAATAGCAAGTGCTATCTGTGGTTAAATTTGTTTAAGCTTTTAAAAGACATTATCGTTATTCTTCGTGCGTAAATTATAAACAAAAACAATAACAGAAACAGGATTGTTTAAACTGTGTCTAATAAATATTGGCGAAATCATATGGGTGATTGATTGTATTTGAAATAAAAAGTATTTCTTTGGACCTGCTACTTTCAAATAACAATTCAAAACCATTTAGAATCAACCACGGTTTTTCCAAGGTAGGCTTTTCCAACTTCTAGCGGACCAGTAGTTTTTGCAAGGCAAATAAACAAAGATTTAATTGGATAAGATTTAAGGTACTGTACTTTAAGAGCTATTTATTATTGTAAAGTTTTTGTTTATGGATTATTTGAACAAGTGAATTTTATAATTTTCTACAAGAAGAGAGCTCTCTAATAGTATTTAATTTTAGTCTGTTACTGCTAGTGAAATTCAAATTTACTAACTTTAGTAATATTTAAGTAGATTCAATTCCGTAATATTTTACAGAAATTTGTTTGTTAAATTTCTTGAAGGATTTTATGTTAATAAATTCTAATCTTGCTAAATTTTTGAACAATTTATGTTCAACAAATCTAAATAATTTCTTGATCTTAATAAGTTTTTGGATAATTTATGTTCATTAAAATCTAAATATTTTTTCATTCTGAATAAATCTTAACTACATTTTTGAATTGTTCTGTGTTCAATAATTCCGGGGTAATTTTGATAATTATTTACTAAATGACTAATCTAAGTTTAATAAATTTATATTGTCTATGTTTTTATTATATATGTGTTTGACTATTTTTTTATTTTCTTACCATCCAATAAATATGTTTTTCAGTTTATATCAAGGATCTAAACGGAACCATATAATTATGAATGTTTTATTCATTGGTTATTTTAAAATTGTCTAAACATAACCAAAATTTTTGTTCAAAACCTAGTATATCTAATTCATTTTCTGATTAGTGAATTTAATATCTTTTCTGGTTTAATTAAACATCATTATTAAGCTTCATAATCAGATGGCGCCCTTTCAGAGTTTTTATTTGAGTTCTGAAACTTTTATCTACTCCTTTTCATAAATAAGATAACTGCAGAACCAATACCTGCGACCTGAATACAAAAATTTGTAAGATAGAGCTAAATCTCAAGCTGTGGTAATCTTGAGCATCTTTGCTAATGTAAGTATGATAATTTTAGAATTATGATTTCGTTTGTGAATTTTTTGTTGTTGTTGTTTTGTTAAGTAATTATAAATTGTTTAATATTTACCATTGACTTGAACATCTTGTTTGTGATACTACAGATTGTTTAATAAACTGTACTTTATGTATTAAATTGAAAACTTATATATAGGCCGTCTAAATTGAATTATAAATAATGCATATGTAATTTTAAAAGATCAATTTTAGCACCAGATCAAAATCTGGCATAACGGTTAAATATCTTTTATTATCAGATACTAAATTTTATTAACTTTGATTAGTTTTAATTTATAAGTGTTCTTATCGAAAAGCTAAAAAATAAGGAATTTTTGAAATCATTATTAGAAGAGAAAAAATTTGAATTTATATAAAAATTGAAAACCTGTACACTATAGATAGTAAGTAAATCAATCAAATGAATCGAAGGTACATTGATCAAGCAGGAGAGTAGCGTATAAAATAACTTAGTTTCCATTTTAAATATAACATGTACTAAAGATTACAAATTAACAAATATTAACTATGAAATATTATAAATAATAAAATTAAAAGATTAATTAAAAGTTTCACAAGTTTTATTAAATTCTTAACCTGACAATTATTTCAACATTAACTGTCTGAATTACATTAAATTAAATATTTTAACATTGAATACCCAGTAAGGAAGGATACACTAAAATGTTAACTGATTGATTATCTTAATAATTCTTCTTCAGTTAGACAGTCCGTGTTTAACCTCATCATATCAGTTCATTTGGAATTTTTATTTATTACGGTAATGATGAAATCAATTTATATATTTTTAATATTTATTCAATTTTTTTCATAACCTGTTTATATTTTTTTATAAACATGTAATATTTGTTGACGTATAGTTATGAATATAAATCTAGTAAAGTGCTAAAATAATATATGTAATAGAGTAGTAAGATACTGAAGATGGATTTTTGAGACGGGATGTTAAGACGAAACAATTTGATTATATCCACAAGACGAAGAGTATAAAATAAAAACAAATGAAAGCATTAAAATAAAATTTTAAAACTTTCACTACTACTAATAAAAGATAACAGATATTAGTTATAATTAATAAGAATGAGATAGATGTATAGTAAAAACTTTTATTTCATACTGTGTCACATTTGTCAGTTTTACGTCAAACTTTTCAGTCCAGAACATGCGATTTAACAGTCTAGTATGACTGTAAAAAATTTTACAGTCTAGTATGACTGTAATAGTTATTTACGTGCCAAGTTTTGTAAATTAATCTTTACGGGCGAGCTGGAAAGTTTGTGGGGCGAGCGACGAAGGAGCGAGCCTCCATAATCCAGCGAGCCCAGTAACGATTAATTGCAAAGCGTGTCGCGTACAAACTTTTATTTCCACCTTCACCAGTATTTTTTTATGAATTGTATATTTTTTATAAAAAGACATTTTGGAATAAAGACGATAGCACAATTGATAGCTAGGCGTTGTCATGGTGTTGTGGTTAAGCAACACATTAGTTGCCATAGCTTTTTGTTGATGAGCATTGTAAAGTTTTACAAGTCTCTTTTAGGAGTCCGTAAAGTTTTACAGAGCTGTGGCTGTAATTACCCATTTACTTAGTTACATCAAGGCCTGTAAAGTGACATTTACATAGAAGGGGGAAATAAAAAATTTTACCGGACGCAAATACAATCAATCAACTGGACAATCTGTTAGTACGTAATCAGTTACTGTAGAAACTCGATCTTCATAGATGTCCATATTATGCATTCGGAAATTTATTTGATATAATTTTTTTTAAATTAAACCAATATTCCAATAATTGCAGTATGAAATAAAACGCATTACGTCATATGTCCTGAAAATAGTCTTACAGTCTCGTTTCGATGTTCCGGACTCGGCTCCTTCGTCGCCTTGTCCGTAACATCTTATTCGACTGTAAAATTCCATTTCCAGGACTTATAACGTAAATTACTATTACTACATTTTATTCACATGATCCAATATCTTAATATCTTGGGCTAAATCGCGACAATTTTTTTTAAAATTTTATGTTAATATACATAACAGGTTGATTGTAAAATCTTTAATGACCGTTCTAGAGTGTGTAAACCTCATTAAATATTAAATTAGGTAAGCTGTCCTAACTTCTGTTGTAGGCATATAAGTGATTATAATTCGTTCCTTTCTAGAGTTTTACAAAAAAAACCCAAGATTTATTTTAATTCTGGGAAATCTGGAAATTCAGACAATTTTTTTAAATTGTTATTAAATTTGTTTAGTAAGTACACTATATAATTTGATGGCATTTTAAAAACTAGCCAGTAGTGCGTTATACAACAATCGAAGAAAATGTATAAATTATTGGTAAAAATATAATGAAAATTGATTACATTCTCTTATTTATTACTATCAATACTATTTTTGTTTCTTTTAGTAATAATAAAACTATATTTTAATAATATAATACTAATGTAACACTGTCTGTAATACTATAAGCTGTAAAGTAAATAAATAAGAGTTTTGTCGATAGTCACTATCAAACCATTTATTTGCTACAAATGAATAAAATTCTGAACTAGATACTCACAAGCTAATCTAAGCTCCACAAAGGTGACCCCACTACCGGTAATGTGTTGTTTGCAAATATAGTTGTTTGATCAGCATCTATCTGCTGCGGCAAATCGTTAACAAAGAGTAAAAATAACAACGAACCCAACACAGACTCCTGAGGTACGCCCAGATTAACTGCATAGTTAATATTTGACAAATAGTGGTAGGTATTTTGGACAAACAAACACGTTTAATAAATCTGATAGGAAAAATTGCAGAAGATTTTCTTCTACAGACATTTTGCTTACAACAACCACAACGGCCTGATGTAAGTTGATAATACATAAAAATGTTACGAGGATATATAGTGTATGTTAAAAGTATTGATACTATATTGTCTTGTTCAAAATGAAATTTGAAAATACGATGTTGATGTTTTCATGTTAACAAATTCTGTGTTAAAACGTGATGAACAGTAAATCGCATCAAATCTAATTCAATATTGATCATTCTCTACGTCAATCAACAGTCTGCCATCACAAGAGTAATCAGTTTTTTCACATTGTTGTCCGTTTTTGAGGTTCTTCCTTTTCTTCTCGATTGTAGAAAGGTTGTGTGCCATCTGAACACTTATATCCAGGATAAATAATGTTTTACGTAAGGCATATGTTTCTTTATATTTATATATGCAACTTTCCATAAGTCACAGTAGCGAATTCGCCAAGCTTTGCACAAAATTTTAATACAACGTTGCTCAAACTTTTGCCAATCTAATTTCGTAGCGCACCTCACAAACACAACTTTTCTTCAGCGCTCTCAACAATCGCATGGCAATTGTACCAAGTTCAAACTTATACTGAGTCTACAGCAGGGGTTATTTTAACAACCGCGTCAAGGGTGAGACAGCAGCGTTGTTTGGTTCAAGCACAGTGTTGTCAGTTTCATTATTTTTCTGCGAAATTAGTATCAAACATATAATAATAATAGCCAGTTCCAAAGTCCAATGTCCACCGAAAGATATCTCGAAAACTAGAAGACTTAGTAAGCTAAGATTTTACAGACATATTTTTAATCCTGAAAAACCAAGAGGTTCGTAGTGGGAGACATTTCTTAGAAAATCATTATGGCTATATATGTAACTCTTGAAGTTACAAGCTTCAATTTTTCACAGATTATACTTGAAGTAATTATAAAGGTAAAGAAATACAAAAATTACTGGCGTTTGATTCAGAGACGGAGTAAGACAACATTCCAAGGGAAGAAAAATTTCCAAAAAAATACGTTTTCGCAGTGTAAGGCATTTTGTGTTTTTGTTGTCAAGTTTTCTGATTATTTCTTTTACATTTTGCCCATTATACAACTCTCGAAAGACCGTTTGAACAATCTTTATGTAAAAAAACATTCTCCAAGAAACAAGCTATCGAATGGTGAAACCGTCATTAAAATCTATTCATTGATTCTCAAAATTTACCAGCTTCTACAGAGACATAAGTAAATTGCAATTATTTACGTGTACGAGTACGGGTGCACCTACGAATGATGCGGGGTGGTATGGTGATATGCATGCAGATTGTCGGCGGCGTTACCAGCTCAACTTTTGTAAATAGATCTCTTTTCTTACCTTAGTATGAGTGTATTAGTATGTTCTTTGTGTATAATTTAATTTGATTTCGCTTTTATCCCATACTTTATTATATATAGATATGCAGATAATTTTATTTAAAATAAAAAAGTTGATATGATCTATTAAAAGACTGTTCACTGTTCACGACGACAGCCTAGGACATGTCGAGTGTGAAAAAGGTGTGTGGTGAAAGTGAAGTACAGTTTTAATGTTTTTACGGCATAGTTTTGAGATTTTTCTTCTGTATCATTTTACTCCTTAAATAAATCGTAATACTTTAAAAGACAGACGTTATAAGTAGATATTGTTTTTTCGATTGCTGCTTTTCTTATTTTTTCAAATGATCTTTTAAGTAAGAAAAACGAATAAATAATAATAATAAATAAATAATAAGGGCGCCACCAAAATCTTTATATGCTATGAAATTAAAAAACTAGATTAAATTAAATTAAACAAATCTTTTTTGTATTAGTAAAATTGAGCTTATGAATAAAACACTAGAAATATGTTATAACTTACAAACACTTAATAATTCCAAAACAGCGGGAATACAAGCAATCATCATCCATACACATATAAACTATCAAACTCTTCAAATTGAACTTTGAACTGCTTTTATTTATTTTAAAAGATAAATCTATTGAAAAGGGTAACCATTTCACCATAATATCTGTTAATAAACTAAAGCTTTGAATACATACTTCTTGACTCGTAATTTTAATGCCAGAAGAGACTACTTTCTATTCTTACAAACTTAGATTAAAGAAACAATTGGGATTAATGATCGTCGAAGAACCCTAGCTTTAACAAGTGTATGGTTAATTATAGTTAAACAGTTGTAACTCGTAAATTCAAATTTCATTTTACTGAAACCTCGTTGAACTATTAATTCTCTATTTAACTTTTTATGATCTTTACTAACTCCGATAAAACTGATTTCCACCAGTAACATAAATACGAAATTCCATTCTACAGGATTTTTGTATTAAACAACTAGAGACGATTTATGTACTTCTATATTCTTTCTCTTTTGCAAGTTTAAAAATTGGGAACGAATGCCATTCTGTTCGCTTTACGGGTACGGGCTGTATCGAGACACTCTAGGTGCGCTGTCAGAACTTCAGGATGACTTCAACTAAACCGCCTTCCCTTTTGGTGAATATAGGCTTTTTAATTTTAATAAGGGGCAGCTGATATTTAACCAACCCAGCATGTCATTACTAAATATACCACCAATGATAAAATTGGATGAATTTACCTGCAATTTGTTTATCTTATTAAACAGATAATCTATCAATATTAGGGCGATATTGGGCATTGGTATGAGTCAAATACAAATCATTTTACATCAACAGTTAGATGTGAGAAAACTTTGTTGTCGATGGATTCCACATAAACTGACACACGATCAAAAAGAACAAGGCATTGAATGGTGCAGAAAAACTCTGGAAAAATTCCAAGACGGCACTTCAAATTTGGCTTGGAATATTGCCACTGGTGACGAACCTTGGATTTATTGTTATGATCCTCAAAAGAAAAATCAATCGGCTCAATGGGTCTTTCGAACCAAACCTAAGCCTACAAAAGTTCGAAGAATTCGCGGTGCTGGTAAGAAGATGATAGATAGTTTTTTTTTTCTAAAACAGGTCATATTGCTACTATAGCATTAGAAGATATACGTGACGTACTGCCGATTGGTACACAAATGTCTGTTTACCACAAATCTTTGAAAAAGTTCGTGAAAAACGACCCAAAGGAAAAATAATCTTACATCATGACCACGCATAAAGCAAAAGTAACAACTGAGTGTCTGGCTGCCCTAAAAGACAGCACCATGGACCCTCCACCGTACAGCCCTCACCAAGCACCTTGCAATTTCTTTTTGTTTTTTAAAATTAAAGATAAAATGCGTCTAATCACTTTTTCATCATCAGAAGACGCAGTGGAACATTACAAAAACTTGGTTTCTAAAATGTCTCAGGAAAAGTGGCATCCTTGCTTTAAGTACTGGTTTGATCGAATGCAAAAATGTATTGATGTTAAAGGGGAATATTTTGAAAAACAATAAAATTATTTAAATTTTTTTAAAACTAATCCTTGCATGATTTTCTAAGAATTTTCAACCGTTTCAACCATTAGAAAATGTTTTATTTTTTACAGAAATTTATATTAGGCGAGACTGTCTGCATTCTTGAATTTTTTAAAATTCATCTGCCTTTCATATTCAACGAGTATTCTTATACAGGAGGTTAAAAATTTAAAAGACATAAACTAAATAACCACAAATTTTAACTCGTTACATACTAAAAATATTATCAAGGTTTTCTTACTTTAGTTTTATTTGTTCTATCAAGCAGAGTCTTTTGGCTATGGTCTTTCAGCAGGAAAACTAAGCAACCAAATAAAGATTAAAGTAATTTTATAAAATATGAAAATATACGATGGTGCAAGGCATTCCCTTTTCCTTCTTTGCTACTATTTAGTTTTAAACAATTGTGTATTGTAGATTTTATTATCAGATTACATCTGAATATTGTTTTTTATTATCTTATAAAGTCATTTTTGTAAAGTTACAGAATCCTTACAAGTAATAACTGCTTTAACAAAAGTACTAGTAGGCACCGACATTTACTAAATGGCATCATATAAAATACAATAATTGACGAAAGATGTTTATTTATTTTAAGTATATACATCTTTTAAGTATATAAATAAGCTATTCTTGATTTCCTAATACAAAAGTCCTGCTCTACCTCTCAGGACATCTCCGTAGTATGGTGCAGCACCATAATATCCATAACTCCAAGGAGCATTATAGGCAGAGATATATAGAGGTTTAGGTTCAGGAGTAGCCATAGCAGCAACGAAGAAGATTGCAAGAACGACAAAGATCTGTAAAAATATTCAAATATGAGTACATAATTCAACTTTAAATACGTAAACAAAGAAAAATACGTCTAGAACTTATAGACAATCTATAAAAATATATTTTATACTTACAATTGACTTTAACATTTTGCTGGTTGTGTTAGGGACTGTTAAACAAACTGTAACTTATGATTTATTAGACAAACTTATATAGAACTTCTAAATTGCCCTAGGTGTAATGAAATTAATACGATTTTAAGGATAGCATGATTTTATCTAATGTGACGCATAAAGATTATTCTATAGATTGCGTATGGTTATTTCTGGTAGATTTTTATTTGAGATTCGCAGCCACTAATTATGTACCGCTTGTCTGAGAAACCGTAAAATTAATAAACCTGTCATTTATATTTAGCAACATTATTTGTAGTATATCTTTATCTAAATATGTTCATAAAATTGTAATCTTGATTTTGTGGTTCTTCAAGCACGAAAACACTGAAAATAATGAGAAATTAATTGCTTTGTGTATTTTCCACCAAAACAAAAACTTGTGCATGTGTTAGAAATATAAAACTAATCTTTATTAATAATCTATAGTAGATGTGATACTAGATAAGATTATACTCACTATTCTTAAATAATATAAGTTACATTATCCCTTAATTTGGCATTACTATATAAACTGTGGTTTTTTTAATGTGGAGTATAGTTTGTTAAACAATCTGTAACGCAGCTAACAAGATGTTCAAATTGATGGTAAGCATAAAGCAACATTGGTATACACAACAACCTTTTTAATTTTCCTCTGTAAGTTTAATTCTTGTTAATAACTTAATAACATGTTTTTATAGATTTTCTTTGTTCTTACAATATTCATTATTGCTGCTATGGGTGCTCCAGAACCTAGACCATTATATCTGACTGCATATAATGCCCCTTGGACGCATGGATACGGTGCTGCACCATACTATGGAGATGTCTTGAGAGGTAGAGCTGGACTTTTGTTCTAGGAGATAATGAAGAATTTATTTATATACTTGTAAAGAACGTATAAACCTATGGAATAAAGAATTTTTGCCCTTTATTCTATTTCATTTATTAAATCATATTGCCTGCTAGTACATGTACGTCAGCAGCTGACCTGTACGGTAACGTAACCTCAATCACGTCTGGATTATATAAAATAAGCATGAAAATAAGGAATCCAAAAAAATATACTACAATATATAGGTACCTAATTTACTTACTCAATATCGAAAGTACAAAATTAAATTTGAATGCATTTCTGGTTACAATTTAGCACTTACTCTAGTCGTATACTAAACTTATATTAATCAGGAAAGTAAGTATATATCACAGTGAAACTATGAATGATGAATTCGTGATACTCAATTACCAAACGAATTACCGTATATATGCACATCGCAAACAGTTTAATAAGTACCTTCGTTGTAGTGTGGCCTTGAAAAATTGTTAAACCGCTACAGAATCCAGCATCAAAAGGTTCACCGATTAACAAACAAATCTTACATAAAAATAATGTAAATAAGAAATAAACGTAGTAGAATATATTCATTTCACAAACCATCAGAAAATTTTTCTTAACATTAAAATAATTATAGTGTCAAAATTTCTAACGGCTTCAAGAAATAAATAAAAATTCACGACCTAGAACCACATTAAATCCACAAAATTGCGTTTTCAGTTAATACATCTGAAGGAAAACGTAATTCACTAAGGCAATGCCAGATCATTCTTACAAAGCAATCCAAACAACTTTGCATAAGGAAGTCTTAACAAAACACGAAAAACGCTCGACCAATTCAAAAGACTCACTAAAAGTAGGGAGAATGCGAAAATTCCCAAAGAAGCTATTCAAAATGCAGCAACTAAGATCGGAACTCTGATAAAGTAGTTGTTACGAAACTACAATTGAAGGGCTTTGTGCAAAAAGTCCCTAAGTGCCTTTTCACAGTTTTGAGTTATTCACATTTGAATATTTCGAATTGTTATTGAAATCAGGTTTGATATGTTATTTAAGTAATTTGCTATTCTACAGATAGAGCCCAATGAAGGATAACGTATAGCAAAAAAAATTTGAAAAGATTTTGTGTTTTCGATTTTTGGAGAAAATGTTTGTTTTTGTATTTAGGGACTTTTTAGTAAAAAATAAGAAAAGTTTTGCTGTTATAAACTTATATTTTATTACACATAACGAAAAAAGCATTAAAATTAAATAAACATGTTGAACATTAACGTTAACATATAAAAAATAAAATTTCTACTCATATTCTTCAGCATTTGATTCTAGGGCGTCATCACCTTTGGGTTTCTCAGTGGACTGATCACGCAAGATTTTGTAAAATTCTCGGTCAGATTCTTCTTCTATATGAGTAACAAGAAATTCTATATTTTCTCGCTTTTTATCCTTAATTTTTATAAATTCCTTGTATGCCAGGTCTGGTATAAGTCCTGCAGTAAGCCGTTGGTTACCAATCTTGTATAAAGGAAACTCACTGTGCAAACCCCCCATGCTTTCCCTCATCTTGGGTTTTGATGTTGCAAAAAATATTACTGATCGACATTTTGATATGCCAGGAATACTGGATTTAATTTTTGTTCCATACATTTTTTTAAAGTCATGTACTCTAAGAACTGGGATTTCTTCAACAATGGCCTTTCCAGGTGTGAATAGAGTATGCTCCAAAAATACTATATCAAAGGGTTGTTTTATTCTTGCGGAAGCGATTAATTTCACATAATATTCTGGCGTGTTTACTTTTTCGTGCTTCAGCCTGGTTTTCTCAATAAGAGCAAAACACCGATCGATGGGCATCATAGAATGTCCTGGAATAGGGACATTACCTCTATTTCTTTAAAAATCGAAGCAGCACATAACGAATCTAAATATGTGAATAGAAATCTGTTCTTGTTTTGTGAAAAACAGTTGTCGCAGAATATGGTCATTTTCGTTTGTCTGGGCGTCTTATATTTTTTTAGATAATAATCCAGTGCTGTAATTACCTCGTTTGGACCTTTTGTAGCGAAATTTTCAGTAAACAGCAACATTTCGGCTTGATTGGTAACTATATTATTTATTCCAAAGTTATGTAACCATAACTGTCTAAGATAATATTCATCTTTGATATTCGTCACTGGTAAAGGTAAGTTTTTTTCAAAATCAAAACAGATAACCAGTTCTGTTTCGTCAGAATTCTGTTTTTTTTTTATTTTAATGCATCAAAGAACTTTTGAGCTTTCTTAAGATGCAATTCCTTTTGAAAGTTAAGCTTTTTGACTTCAGAATCATCCTTTTTAAGTGTGGCCGAATTTATATCAGCCGCTAGTTTGGCACAGGTCGTGCATATATCTTTACGGGGATATGAAAACGAAAAGTTATAGTCTTCGTTAAATATTTTATGAAAAATCCCGTATGAAACTGTATGATCGGGATATTTCTGTTGATAGTCCCTATGTAACATTGCAATAGTCAAATGCGGAGAAAGATATTTTCTATACCTATTTTGAGACCGACTATAATGGGATTCATTTGCTGGTAAGTTATCCAAAAAGGTGTGAACTTGTGCAATATTTTCATGTTTAATACGGTTAGGTCTATTGGAATGCTTTCCGCGATAATCTCTTACATCATCGACCTTATCAAAATTTAAAATCTTTTTTCTTAATCGATCTCTTTTTATGTCATGAATTGCTAAAAACATATTCTGGCATAATTTAACTGACTCACCTTTGACTCTAACAATATATTCAAAAACTTTTTTCGGGATTTTATTTCTATTTTTTCGCCTTAGAGCCGGTTTTACACGTACACAACCACGTAGATATATATTCTGTTCATTGTGGTTATTTAAATTGGTAAAATATTTAAATATCTTTTTAAACTTTTCCTTAGAAGTTTTCTGGTAACATTTGCAGCGACATGCAGGCATATTCATAATTTTTCCTTCTTTTGCGTTTTTTTCCACATTGCAGGGTCAGATTTTCTTTTTTTTTGCTTGTTTTTCTTCTTTCTCAGATTCAACCTCCTCGTTATCATGACCAGTTAAATTATTGCTGTCCGGAACCCATTCATCTTCAGAGGGAGTGAACGGCTCTAAATGAAATGAAATGTTAATGTTTTGAAGAACAACAGGGGTACCTACCCTCTACACTTTTGTCAGACTCACTCATTGTCCTTTTTAAGAGTAGGCAAGCAAAATATATCACTTAAATCTCACAACAATAGGTACTAAACTAACTAACACGTGAAACAACATTAATTAATTATTTTTAGGTTATAAGCACAGAATAAAACCTCAACCAACCTTTTACACCTACTACTTTTTAAACACATAGGGACTTCTTGCACAAAAATCACAAACAGTTTGAAAAAAGTACAAACCCGTAAATGTACCTTAGGGACTTCTTAGCACAAATCTGAAAGTACCAATCGAAAGTTCATACTTTTCTACGTAAGATGTCACCAAAATCTCGAAAACGTAAAAATGTCACTTAGGGACTTTTTGCACAAAGCCCTTCAATTAAACTTATGACTTAATAGATTTAATTACTTCAGTTTGGAATATTTTAATAATAATGTAGTCGTTTCTGATATTTATTGGAACTATGTAGTTCATTACTTGTAAGTATCTTTTAAAGTATGTGGAACGGTATTGTCACTTCAGTTATTGCAACTTCAAAGTGGTATTATGATTCTAGCAGTTGCTTGCCCTAAACCACATTAAAGTCTTTGAAACTTTAAAGTAGTACTCAACGTTCCTTCCACCTGTCTTAAACCATTGCTTAACCTTTAAAGTACCGGAACCTTACAGTAGTATTAAAAGTACAACTTGCGTTTTTTGCTACTCACGAGAATTACTTTAAAGTGATTTTTACTACATGTTTTGCATCAGAATTACTACAAAGTTCCAGTTACTATTAATAATTAGAATGAAGTGACAGTAACGTCTATTAGCCAATCCAAACCAATATAGTTGGTATAGGCAAACATTAGCGTCGGCGCCATAAAACCACCATTTGACAGACTATTGAATTACCTAATAATTTAGACTAATCGATCTAATGATGGCTGCTGTGGGCAATCATTTCCGTTGGTGTTGCGAAAACATCATTTGATTGGTAGTTAGATTGCCTAATAGAGACTTATCTGCTGTAGCTGGGGCCAATATTGGGCCAGAAAATTATTTTGCACCCATTTATAGGGAATAAGGGTGAAGTATATTCTCCTTTTTTTCTTTGCTTGCCCGAACTTTAAAATATGCCATATCTAATTATTATGTAGCAGTATAAAAAATATAATCTTCATGTTCGTGGTTAAATGCCATGTTAAACTTAAACGTTTTTAAAGTAACCGTGGGAACATTGCAGTTACATTAGGAACTGGAAAGTGGTTACGAAAACGTTAACGTCGTTTAATTAAGTGACGCAAACTTTAGACAGGCATTTTATAGTGAATACTACTTTAAAATGAGATTTTATAATATTTTTATAAACTACTCTACTTTATTGTACCTGCTAAAGACTGTGTTACTATATCCTTCAATACAAATAACAAATCGATGCCAAATTGTGCCTTATATGAACCTTATATAGGTATAAGATAAAAATAGTTTTTATCATGTGTATGAACTTATAAGTATTTTTGTCATATTTTCTTAAAGATATTTTTTATTAAAAAATATACTACATTTAACAGAAAAGTTGCGATGGTTTAAAATTTCGTTATACCGGAATGACAAAATAATCAAACACTTCATCTCTGCATTATTCAGTACGCATTGCAAGTAAAATAGCCATCCAGTCTGTGACACGAACTTAGCATTAATATAGAAAATGATAGTAGAATATTTTTTAAGTTACAAAAGAAAGAAAGAACGATAACGCGACACGAAATGTCAAACAGAAGAAGGTTCCATGAAAGTAGCAATTACTACGCTGCGTTCCCACTACATAGTCTAAACGTAAGCGAAACGAAGCTGGACAAGTTCCAGAGAGGTCACTGTAACGGATCTGCCACCCAAAGATTGTTCCCCGTTTTGATTACAGACACATAATAAAACCGTAGCAATTACGTGATTGTGACTAGTAGCAAAAACTTGATAGTTCCAGCGGTACACAGCAATGACTAAACATGCTGACTGGGGATATCCTTTGCTTGTATAATATTGTAACTTAAACAAAAATCTATAAAATTATATATCTTTGTACTTACTTGATTGATCGAACTGTATGTCTTCCAGTGGTATTACCCAATATAAACATCTAGTGTGAATGGCTGTTTTACTCCTGAACTCTTATAGGTAGTTGAATGTATCTAAATGGCTGAAGATGAGGAACTAGAAACAAAGACTTTAAAAACCTTCCTATTCATAAAACATCTTCCTAAACAAAAACCCTTGCAAAAAATATTCAATGTTAGGAGTTTTAAATTACCACTTCCTGTTCAAATAAAAATCTTTCTTAGCTATGAAAGGCTTTGAATTCCTTTTTTTCGAAAGACAACGATCGATACTATATCGTTTTATCGATAATAAATGATTTTACGTGTTACTTTAACGAAATAGAAAAACAGTACATTACCGCAAATTTATTTCACAATAAGGCGATCGGAATTTACCCCAACTCATTAACCTAATATACCAACCCGGTTAGTTCCATTAGACAAATCGTGATTGAAATCCGCCAAGACGTTTTAAGCAAACTTGCTAAAGATAATCGCAATTTCAACTGTGTAGTGACTATTTTGACAACTCTTGCCAATCTCAAGTCATTGCTTTAGTGCTCCGCGCACGATACCATCGTTGCCAAAGTTTTCAATAGGAAGGGATTCAAGAAGTGAATCTTAAACGAATACAATTAACGTTTTTATGTTATAGTACTTGCCTGAACATAAAGGATTTAATAAGATCTAGAGAAATTATTTCTTAATTCTAAAAACGCGCTTTTAATTTTCCTTATCCTAAAGACATCAACACTAGTTGGGTTTGAACCCACAACTATTGGGTTTCTTTTACGTACTAAAGTTATTAAAGAATATAATTGAGTACCACGAATTCAGTAAACTACGATATACTTATACTTACTTTCCAGATTAATGAAAGTTTAGTATAAGACTAGAGTAATTGCAAAGTTGTAGCAGAATATAAAAAATTGAATAAGCAAATGAATCTAAGTTAAATTTTCTACTTTTGACTTTGACTAAGTAAATTAAGTATATTTTATTAAGAGCAAACATTATTTATTTATCAGGTTTATACATTTTTTACAAGTATATAAATAAGTTCATCTCCTAGTACAAAAGTCCAGCTCTACCTCTCAAGACATCTCCATAATATGGTGCAGCACCGTATCCATGTGTCCAAGGTAAATTATATGCAGTCAGATATAATGGTCTAGGTTCAGGAACACCCATAGCAGCAATAATGAAGATTGCAAGAACAACGAAAATCTATAAAAACATGTTATTAGGTTATTAACAAGAATTAAACTTAAAGAAGAAAATTAAAAAGGCTGTTGTTTATACAAATGTTGCTTTATGCTTACCATTAATTTGAACATATTGTTAGCTGCGCTATAGATTGTTTAATACTTCACATTCAATAACAACAGTTTATATATTAATGCCAAATTAAGTGATAATGTAATTTATATCATTTTAAGGATAATAGGTATAAGAGATAATCTCATCTGATATCATTTTTACCAAAGAATATTAATAAAGATTAGTTATTTTTATTTCTAACACAACAGTCTTTACATTTGTTTTGAAAGGAAATACACAAAGCAATTAACTTTCCATTATTTTTATGTAGTATTTTCGTATTTGAAGAACCACAAAATCAAGATTAAAGTTCTATGAAGATATTTAGATAATAATATACCTATTACAAATGTTACTAAATATAAATGACAGGTTTATAAATTTTACGATTTCTGGGTCAAGAGAAGCACTGTGACTGTGAATCACAATAATAAATATTAATATGCAATCCAGTGGCGTGCGGTCCATGGAATCAAGGGAAGCAATGCTTCCCTTGAGAATTTATTAAAAATAAAAACCAATGCTAACAAAAATATTTTTATAAAATTATGGTAATCGTTTATTTAAATTTGTAATATTTAATCAACTTAAAGCTCAATATCAATTCCGTACAGCAAATTATTAAGAGTACTATTTTAAGTTAGGTTCATTAAACTTGCACGGAAAGGTAATACCGATTCAAACTGAGAGAGACTGTATTTTGTCGCATTTTATTATTTCAATTTATAAGTTGGATTTTTTAAAGACAAATAATTCTATTTAGTTTGCCTGTATGCAAATTTATAATTGCATTATCGTCACGACTGCAAATTCAGCTGCTTCGGTGAAAGGTTCGAGTACCTTCGATATATCCGAATCGGGACGATTTTTTGTTCAGTTTGTAAATTATTAATAAAGAATTTTTCGCATACAGTTTTGAAGAGAAATTACAAATTATTAAGAAAGGCAGATCAAAACTAGAACTTTCAAATTTAACAACAAAGATTAAAACCTGTACCGGTATTTTGCTAAGACCGGAAAATTGATACATAGTAGTAGTTTTTCTAAAATAAAGAATGATAGTCAACAAATTCCATAAGTAGAAAGTGTAAAAGTGCTTCTTTGAAGAACTTTTAAGCTTAATAATTATAACACTGTTTTTTATTAATTAAGAATTTTTAAACGACGTAATTATTTATATAATCCTGCTTTGGGAAACTTTTGTAGTCGTTATGTTAAAATAAAAAACACACACAATTAAATCATCTGTTATATTAAAAATTTTTTATGATCATTTCGAAAGTATAACTTTCTTCTTCAGAAATACAATATTACCTGCAATTACAAAATAAAAAGTAGTGGTGAGAGAATTAAAAAAATTTTCTTTACAACTTACATGATGAGAATTCTTCTAAAATATAAAAAAGGTGGAATTTACACACCGTTTGGTTATTAATTACATTTTTGATCTATTATTAGTTAGTGTTTTTAGAAATTTTTAATATTTTTATTTGATATCTCGCAAAGAAGTTTGGATAAAATGTCAAAGATTAAATATTTTATTTAAAAAGCGTAAAAAAGTATAATTTATTTAAATTATTAAAACTCATTGTTCTTCCACTCATTCCTAAATTATCTCAAACTATTGCTAAACAATTAAAAAAATATAATATTAACACTACATATAAAAACATATAAATTTATCGAAATGAAACACAATTCTTAGTAAAATAAAAAATATGGTACCGAAGGCGGTATATTCTTTTGTAAAAATTTGATACCTAAAAAGTTTGGTTTACTTTGATCACACTATTTGCCTAAAAGGATGCCATAAATTGTTGTATATTTCTAATACGAAAAGTTTATTATTGTACCACAAGAGGATGATCTTTGTATAAAATAATTTTGTTGACTATTACAATAATAGCTATTTATGTAACAAGTACATAATGTAGGACTTTATAGGCTCGCCCTTTTTATAGGCCGAGCGAGCGAAGCGACCTCGGCCTATAAAAAGGGCGAGTCTATAAGGTCCGATTATGTAAGAGTTGCATACAAAGCTTTATGTTCGATTCCTAAATTTGGGTAATTATCAAAAAAAAATCAGTTTATTTGAGATCTATTCTTTACAGAAGAAAATTTGTCATGTAATATATAGTTGTCATACTTTATTTTACTACTGTATACTTTATTTTACTACTACCACTTTATTTTACGAATACAATAAGAAGCCAGTTCACTGCCGCAAAACAATACAATAAACAGTATTTTATAATGCAATCGGAGATTTATTTAGGTAACCAGGAGAGTAACTTGATACTCGTGCGAAAAGAATTGGCGTTATGTTACGTCTTGATTTTGTGACACCCTGTCCGTATCGCTTGATTGTAGTGTCATCCTGTAGAGTTTATTTGGTGATTTTTGCATTCTTCCTACTTTTAGTGGATTTTTTGAATTGGTCGAATGTTTTTCCTTTTTTGTTAACACTTCTTTCTGATTTTGTTATACAACGTTGATTGGTTAGTTTTGTAAAAATTTTCTAGTGGCATCGCCTTAGTGAATTACGTTTTCCTTCAGATGTATTAATTGAAATCGGAATTTTGAGGAATTAATATGATTCTAGGTGGTGATTTTTCATTTATTTTTTTGACGCCATTAGGGAATTTGACACTATAATTTCATTAAGATTAGGGAAACATTTTCTGAAGGTTCGTAAAGAGACTGTATTTCACAACGTTTTTTTCTTATTTATATTGTTTTATTGATAATTTGTTTGTTAATCGCTGGACTTCTCGACGCTCTATTCTGTAGCGGTTTAACAATTATTCAAGGCCGCCCTGCAACGAAGGTACTTGTTCGACAGTTTGCGATTAATGTAACCAACTAATTTAGATAATACATTATTTTTTGTTTTATATTTTTCTTAGTGCGTTACACATTGGAAATTGTATATATCAACTTAGTGAGAAATTATTCCTGTACATATAAACTCTGTTAGAATTTCTTACTGCGAGTATGCCCGTATAACTTGATTTGTAAAGAGTATTAACTAGTTACCATCTACTTGGAGCATGTCCGATTGTACAAGACGGTAGTCGCGTTAACGTTCCGTGATTTTTTGTGCCCCTGATTTAATAGCGAACTTTAGCGAAGTTTAGAGCAATTGTTTCGTTCAAGTTTATTCAAACACTTTGATTATTATTGTAATAAAGCATTTTATATTTTATTTGGTGACACATGATTTATGTGCATTATTTGCGGATTTGTTTCTTGGAAAGAAAGCTTTCAGCTTTTTAGGTGCGTTTAATTGGGAAGAGTCTACAATGGAAGCTGTCACAAATGTGCAGTTCTTTTCAAATATTCTCGGCAGACTCTAATTCAGACTGTTGGCACCCGTTGCAGAAGACATCTTGTGAAACATACGATCTCACACTAGTTAGCTGGCAGCCGACAGGATTAACATGGTTAAAAGTTGTTACCGATTCCCAATTAGCGACATTTGGCAACATTTGAAACAAAATGATCTACACTATTTAAATTTTGCTGCACGTATCAATGAGTAAATGTTTTCTGTTTTATACAATAACTAAATTGAACCTTAAAATAAAGAGAAGTAATAAAAAACTGTGATACTGCAAAGACTCGGCGCTTATACCGTTTGCTATCATGTGATATTAAAGTATTGTTTATTGTAAGATTAACTTCGTATTCTATAGTTTCGTGTTGTAGTGTACTCGATGTCTAGATGCTTTTATTGTCAGGTTGTCTTTCAATATTGCTTATCATGATCCTATATAGACTCACTTGTAAGATTATGGTACTAGTCGTAGTTGCTTCAACAATAAAAGCAGTAGGATAATGGTTTAAAATTATTTATTTATTAGGTTTGTACATTTTTAGTATCTACATAAATAAGGCCTTCTGCATCTTCTAGTACACAAGTCCTGCTCTACCTCTCAAGACATCTCCATAGTATGGTGCAGCACCGTAATATCCATAACTCCAAGGAGCATTATATGCACTGAGATATAAAGGCTTAGGTTCAGGAGTAGCCATAGCAAGAACGAAGAAGATTGCAAGAACGACAAAGATCTGTAATAATATTCAAATATAAGTGTTTAATCTTTATATAACATAAAAAATGAGTCTACATTTTAATAATTTATAGTCTATAAGGTTTTTGTATTTTGTACTTACAATTGACTTGAACATTTTGTTAGTTGTGTTTTCCACTGTTACACAAAGTATACGTTACGGTTTAGCTTGATACCATATATATATAGGACTCTTAAATTGCCTTAATTAATAAAATCAATGTGATTTTAAAGCTAGCATAATTTTATTCCAAAGATTATTTCTAAAGATTCTTATCTATATCTATTTCTGGTTGTTCCTGTGATTTGTGAGTCACAGTCAGTAGTTATGCATCAATGGTTTGTTTGAGCAATCGTAATTAATTAACTTGCCATTTATACTTAATAGTCTGTAAAATATCATTATCCAAATATCCATAAAACTTAAATTTGATTCGATGGTTCTTCAAGCGCTAAGAAATTATAAAAATAATGGAAAGTTAATTGCTTTGCACCTTTTCTCCAAACAAAAAGAAAAACTGTTGTTATGTATTAGAAATAATAAGAAACTAATTTGTATTAATAATAATAATCTTTAGTGGAAGCGATATCAGATTATACTTAAAATGATATTAGTAACCTTATCACTACTTTGGCAGTACTATATAAACTGTCGTGATTTAATTTTGGATATAGTTTGTTAAACAATCTGTAACATAACTAACAAGATGTTCAAATTAATGGTAAGCATTTAAGGCAACATTTTTATGCCACAGTTTTTCTTTAATCGTTTTGTTTAATTGCTAATAACTAAGTTAAATATTTTACAGATTTTTGTAGTTCTTGCAATCTTCATCATTGTTGCTATGGGTACTCCTGAACCCAGACCACTATATTTGACTGCATATAATGCCCCTTGGACGCATGGTTACGGTGCTGCACCATACTATGGAGATGTTTTAAGAGGTAGAGCAGGACTTTTGTTTTAGGAGTTCCAGAGGAGCTTATTTATTTACATGTAAAAACTGTACCTAATAAATAATTTTGCACCTTATTCTATTTCTATTGTAATCTCACAAATGTAACTTTATAAAATAATCTTGAAAAAAACTAAGTGAATACTTTCTTAGTTTTTTTCACAATTGTTAGTTTTAGTAAAAGACTACTATTGATCGTAGTTTTTTTTAAAACTTGGTTTATTAACCACAGTTATTAAAACAATTTATTATTGAGTTATTTGCAGTCGATAAAACGTTTAATATTATTATTATGTTTATTAAAAGAAATCTCTTTACGTTTACAACGTATTTAATAAAATATTATTTTAAATGAATTTAAAGCATTACAGCTTTAGCAGAGTAATTGGTAAAACTCACATCTAAATAGTTCACAAAAAACTTAATTAATGCGCGATTGAGTATTACAGCTTCCAGTAGAGTAATTTGATAACTCACACCTAAAGAGTCTGCTCTGCTGGAACTTAATTGATACGTGATTGAGTATTACAGTCCTTGATAGAGCAAAATGGAAACTCACACTTGAAGAATCTGTAAGGAACTCACCTTTGAATTAATAATGTTGAAGGCATCTGAAAACGCATGCAAGATAAATCAGCACTGTGTCTATCTTATTAAAAGTGCAAGCTAGAGATGATAACATTATCTCTCAGCTGCATTCTATGTTATCTCATACGTGACTTGTTCTATTAGTTGCCTCATTAAGCATAAACAATTATGTTTCACGTTATCCTGCATGCAAAACAAACCTTTAAGCTTATTCTTTTGAAAATATATCAGTATCGATTTTCTTTGATCAAAGAGTGGACTAAGACGAGCATACCCTAACATGCTGGATAGAGTCAAATCGCAGCTATGTAGCAAAGAGGTTCCACCTCCTTTTGTAACATGTGTAATAAACCAAAAATCCCCTTTGGTAATTGAGAATAAGTTGTTACCGTTATCGGCAATTTCGTAACAAGTCTGCTTTTATAAAGATGATGTTAAACTACTCGTTGAAACTGTAAGTGTTTGCTATTTTCTTGAAACACAATGCAGTGTAATTACTGCATTTAAACAGACCATTCGTTCTTATTAGTTATATTTGTTAGCAAAAAACTATTGCACGCTAATCTTAATATAAAGCAATCAAACAAGGTATGAAAAAATACAATAAATTGTAAAAATACAAAGACGTTTACATAGAGTTCTGCAGATTGCGCAACAAGTAGAAACAATTGTACCACTAGTTTTATGACACTTAAGGCGTTTTCAGATCCAAAACTTTAAAAGCTAGGTTCATCTTTTTATTTATTTTCTTTTAATTACAGTAACTACCTTTTTCTCAGCTTATGAGCTTCCCGATAATATATAATAAGCAAATGACGTATGCATATAGTAGGTATACAATTTACATTTTTAGATCACACGACAGGTTTATTGATATAGGAACATATACTTGTTCTAAAAGACGAATCCTCCCATTGTAAGCATAGGGTTGGGTATAGTACCAATTAGTCCATAGTCCATAGCCCATGGAGAAACCATTAATTGAGGTCTAGCTCTGGGTGCAGCCATGGCAGCGATGGTGCAGAGTACAAGAACGAAGAAGAACTAAAAGAATGTATTTTAATTTAAATCAAGTTTTTCATTTTTTAAGTAAGGTATTGCTTTGTACTTACCAATAATTTCTGCATTTTGTTAGTTGGTGTGCTGAGATGTGTTTAAGAAACTATATTTTTTGTAGTGAGATGCCAGTTTATATACAAGATTTTTTCTGTTTTGTTGTATATCAAGAATCTGATGCAATTTTATATATTTTTTACAAATGTATTTCATTCTTTTTTCCAAGAACTAATATCTAAATGCATGTAATCTTGGTTTTTAAGGTGTTTGTTGTGATAGTTTTCTTTGTTTATAATTTTAAAATACTATATAATCTGTGATAAAATGAGAAATGATAGTGTTTGGTATTTGTGAAGTTTGTCTAATAATTGTTGTTGGTCCTTCAAGATTATGAAACATAATTTTAATAATGAATGGCAATAAACAATTTACTAAACAGATAATAGGATAAATGTTAACTTATCGGTAATTTTCAGAATCTTTATTAATGATTATTTTACAAAACGTTAAAATCAAATTATGTACACTCTAATCAGAGAAAATATATAAAGAGACAGAGAAACTTTTTAAATTATTCCAGTTTAACCAAATAAACACACATTCAACATGTTCAAAATAAGATTTATAAATATTGTTTTTTTTTGATAATCATTAATTGGATGAATTTAATAATTATTAGAATAAATTACTAATTCTCCGTATTTTTTTGTAAGCTTAGAACTTTCACTGTACCTAGGAAATACGTGATTTTAAATAATCAATTATTTATTTACTTACTGAGATTATTTTTAGTCGTAAGACACTGAGCACGATAAATTGAGATTACTATACCTTATTAAAGAAAATTATTCATTGTGTTTGCTTATTGATTTAATGTTTAATTTATGCAGTTACCCATTTATTTATCCATTTGTATTGTACTAATTTTTACGATTTGAACTCTTCACTTTATGGTATCATAAATCTGTACTGTATTTTAAATTGGAATATTTAAATTTATTTTGTAACAAATTGGATGCCAAATTATTTTTTAATTGGAAAAACTATACGTATAGAAGCAATTATATTATTTTGTGTTCTATGAAAATTAAGTTAGTATTTGATAAAAATTAATATAATCTACTCTAGCTTATTTAAATTTTTTTTGTTAATGAGACTCGAAGGGTTATAAGTTAAAGACATTTTAACTATTAATTTTTACTAAATTGTAAATGATCTTTATGAAATAGAAAAACTATGTAGGGTTGTAAATGAGGGTTCTTTCTCTACAATCCCGTGTATTTGAATTTTAAAACTTTTAAGAAATGATAACTAAAATTATTTCTGTTTCCATTCAATGCAAATTTATTTCAGTTTCCCGGAGACAGCGTCGTTTTTTATTAGGGAAACGATATTCCCACCGCAAAAACGTGCAGTCATAAAAATTATTTTTTTATTTTATCTATACAGATTTTATTATAGGAGTTACATCGCCATGCAATTAGCACTTAATAAAAACAATACCTATTAGCGTAGGTGATTTTCCCACTGTAAAACATGCAGTAATAAAACTTATTTTTTATTCATTATTTCATTATAATAAATAAATATTTAAAGTTTACTAAAGTTTCTTTTACTAAAACCAAAATTTAATGACTATGACTTTACTTCTAATCAGAACTGTAATTAATAATATATTTAACATGAATTTGCACATATCCTATCGAATTGAAAAGACGCTGCACAAAACGCATGCGTTAAGTTCAGGATTAGATTAGTGATAACTCCGGCGCTAGACGCTTGTGTTTTCATTCATTCATTCATGTGTCTCGGTACATTTTTTCTGTGAAGACAGCCAGCGCTACCTAACGCTGGATGACCCAAACCCTATTGAACTACGCGATGTAAGAGAGATCCGAGCTTGAATTCTTTTTTCGTATTTCAACAAAAGCAACAAGTGGCGTGCAATCACCAATCTTTCCTTATTCCACTTTGACCTTTGGAGGAAAGAAACTCACAGTAAGGAGTTTCTTTCAACAATTTACAAGAAATACGTAAGAACAGCAGTGTTTTAAGAGTGCGTTAGTTACTAAAGCTTACCCATTAGGGTAAGCAGTTGGCACCTAGTCGTATTTAACTTCACTGAACTTCATTATTTCGCGGTGACATTCTTAAATTGTATAATTTATCAACACAATTAACGATGAACGTATCAACACAAATCTGGTAATAATAACTTTTGAATATTTCCAACCGTTAAGCATACACTCATACTCGTGTCTAAAGAACTGAACGTCGGTCGCCATTTCCCTAAATGATGGCTGTAGCATACATCAGTCAATATATACTTTTAGGTATGTGTGAAAAGCTGTTTATCAAAACTAGATCTTACATACTAATATTCGATCTTTAGTAATTGAAAAAACATCTTGTCCCAAGTTTTCGGGATAATTTCATGACTTTTATTTTATTACAAAATATTTTCAACATTTTGTTAAAAATCCAATCTATTTGGCATTAGCATTCTGTTATATGTAAAGGAACCCAAGTATATTTTTAAAGCTGCGTAATTACTTTATTTAAAATTAGTACGGACTTAGTAAGGCGTCATATTCTTAAAAAAAATTATTTATTAGGTTATTTTTGCTTTTAATGTTTCTGCTGCAGCCAGCATGGGAACTAATTAGCATAAACGCCCAATATACAAAAAGCTGAATCTTGACCAAGACGCCGAAACTAATCTGTAGACAAATCGCCGAAAATGGGCAAAATGCCGAAAGGAATATCTGGACAAACCGCCGAATGCGGTCAGAACGTCGAAACTCTTCAGCGAACAACTCGCCGAAAGTGGCCAAAACACCGAAACGTATCTGTAGACAAATGGCCGAACGTGGACTAGTATTAAATGCTAGGGAAAATAGAGATGTTTACCAAAACTATATCTTACACACCAATATTGGATCTTTAATTGAAAAAACATTTTGCCCCGAGTTTTCGGTATAATTTCATGACTTTTTGTTTTATTACAAAATATTAACGAATAATATATCATAATATATAAAGAAAAGCTATAGAGAAAATGTAATATTGCGAAAAACGTTTATACTATTCACACATCCTAAACTTACATTTGTAAACCAACATCAGTCCCTCTAAGTAAACAACTACAACAATATTTTATTTAATATAGTAGTAAAATTTGTCACTAAACTTTTTAAAAATAAGTTATTTGCAGTTGGGATACCAGAAACCCACGCGACAGAGAAAAACCGAAAATTTAGGAAAAACTAGTCAAGCAAAGCACAAATTCCTAATGCGTTACCTTTATAATTATAATTAAAGATTCTGGATTCCAATCTACTCTATTAAAAAAATAGCGATATATGTACTAACATAAAGAGGAAACTTTAGTCTACAATTTATGTCAAATAATTTTTTTGAACATTTAATAACAAACATGTGACAGAGCGATAATAGTTATTTATAGTACAAGTGAGTTAAGAAAGATATTATCCACGAACCAAAAATCCATTACTTAATTTTTCTGAGTGAATAATATCCTTAACTCACTTGTCATACAACGTTTTATCTAACACCTCAATATTAAATTAGCAATATATAGTTTAGTCTGCAGTTTTTGACGGTAGTATTATGCAACGTGCGCTGGTAACTGGTTGCTATTCACAGTAAGAGCCAATCACCATTCTACAGTGGGTAAAAAGTTTTTTCTACTCACAAGTGAGTAAACTTCAACTTTAATTGCTTCAAAACATCAAGATAGATTTAGAGGTGTTGGATAAAAGCAATTATTTTATTCACACTCAGCAACATCTTCTTTTAAAGGTAATGTACCAATCTTTTTAATTAAAACTAGAGTTTCGTGTGAATTGTGCAAATACAGAGAAATGTTTACGATAGCAAACGACTACAACTAATTAACACACAAGAAGACTAATTACTAAACAAACTTGTTTATTTAATATTACGAGATTATTTATTTTAAACGCACAATTATATATTATTTATTTCCATTGAAGTCTATTTATTTTTATTTATAGCAGAATGCCCCAAGCGGACATGAGCAAATATTTGGATACATATTTATCATATTTATAAATATTTTGGATAAGTATAAATCCTCACATTGATGAGGATTATGAACGTTAATGTGAAACTGGTGACTTAGAGCACACTTTTGGTGCAATGTGTACGAGTATTCCTAGTCGCCAAACCTGACATTGATAACACATTAGGCATACAGTCTGGCTCGCGATGGTCTTCAACTTTGAACTTCAAGAGTGATTATTGGCAAATCGGACTGAAACCCGAAAACCGAGAGCACACCGTCTTCACATTGATTGATTATGGATTTTGGCGTATGTAACGCTGCTACTTCGAGCGTATGATGGAGACCATCTTGATAGGACTGCCCTGGAAAACTACTTGGTGTATCTAGACGACGCTTACGTGATTGTAGTCAGAAAATCATTTGGTGAATACTTTAAAAATCTAAAAGTGTTCCGAAGACTATGTGGAGCCAATTTGAAATAAGTCCAATAGGAATAGCAGTCGATCCTGATAAAATCCGAGCAGTTCAAGAGTGGACGATACTGAGAGACCTGTTCCTTGTTTTATATTCTTACTATAGGCGTGTCCTTCATGGGTCTGTCAATATAGCTCAGCCGCTGACACAAAATTAACAGAAAATGGACCAGAGTATATTTTGAGCGGGGAGTTACAGAGTGCTCTGACTACACCACTGTTATTAAGCTACTCACGGACGAATAGGAAGTTCATACTTGACACGAATGCAAGCAATCTGGTAATTGGGAGTATACTTTTTCAATACAAGACGGACAGAAAAAACATCGGCTACTTCAGCAAGGTCCTGCAGAAAGGAACCATTGTTATGCTCTTTCAAGAAGACATTGCTCGACCGACTGTGATCGCTAGTCTCATCTGCAAGTGTCGGGTATTAAAGACCATCATTATCAACGACCATTGTAGTGAAGTCAATGACCAAGTATAGAGAAGGAAAACTACCCTTGAAGTTCATCAACTCTTCCTACAGAACCTTGAAAGTATATTGAGCTCAGTGGGAGTCCTTGAAGGTAGAAAACGGTTATCCCCGAAGCGACGGAAAGCAAAGATCGTTAAGCTTTTATTCCTAATTACAAGAAGCGTGTCAACAGTACTACGACACCTCCAGGATGGCACCTTGGGACAGTTCGCTATGACGAAGACCATGTAGAAGGTTAGGGACAGCTTTTATTCGGTCAATTGTGAAGAAGGCGTAAAAAAGTGGTACCGTAAGTGTAAAGTGTGTTTCGCTTAAGAAAACGAAGAGGGTAGTCCTTTAGAAAGAGTAGCTGTAGATATTGCTGGACCATTTCTCGAGACCGACGCTGAGAATAAGTACTTTGAAATAAGTAGGCTAATACATAGATAGATGGGTTTAGGACTGATTTAAAGACCGGGAGGCTTTAACACTTACAAACACGAAAAGACATTAGTTATCCTCTTAGTAGTAATGTATTTGCTTTCCAAACAGAAACATGTAATATTACAATATGTTTGAACAAATAATAGATAAAGAAATTACGGGTGGCGTCCGAAATCTAGAAATCCTTTGGTAAACTAGTAACCCTGACAAAACAAAATAACGTAAAGCTTAATTGGGTGCGTGGGTGCGGAAACATTCAACAGTAAATTGTTGTAGCATATTTTATGTTGTTATTGCCTTTTTAGAGCCACAAGCAGCTTTCAAAGCGGTAGTTTTCTACATCTACTTTAAGAGATTGCCCATAACCTCCAAAGTACATACATGCACATAGATGAGCTTTACAGTTTAATTTGCAAACATTTTCATTAAATGTTTGGCATAAGGAAACATTAACAAACATAAAATCTTGGTACACTGTTCTAAAGTATTTAATGCGTATGCTGAAAATGAATCGATGAATGATTGAGTAATTTAATAAAATTCATAACCAACAATCATATATCATTATATTTATTATGTTTCAAATTCCAATGTTTTCATTGATAGTTATTAGATGATTCTACCATAATATCCGCCGTAGACTGCAGGGGCATAACCTAACGAATAGGCAGATGGATAAACTCCAAAATTAAGCAGTTGAGGTTTCGGTTCTGGAGCAGCCATGGCAATTACGAAGTTTGAACAGACATCACTTGGTTTTTATATACCATCTAAAATTGCTTTATAATGAACACAGTTTGTTTATTATGAACTAGGAAAACAACAACAAGCTTATCTAAGGATCTAAGGTGGCATTTCTAATGTAAATCTAATATCTACCAATTATTATATTGTAATCTAATATTTTTTTGCTACTTTAGACGAATCTTGGAAAAGAATTATATATTATGCGGTTTTAACAACCTTCATTTACAGCAGGATTTTGCTTTTCTTCCATGTTTATTCTCAGGTTGCAATCTTCATAATTCAATGTATAATACAGAGTTTCTATGTTCAGTATCTGGAGACAACAAACGAGGCTACATTTGGTAACCCTTTTTTATACTTTAATATTTAACCCTTGTAGCTATATCTTGGATTGCCTATTCATGATCCAATAGAACGACACCATAGAGTGTGTTAGTATTACCCAATTCAAAACCGCCTTAAAATTAAAAACTGCATTTTGATAAATTAAAAAATAGTTAATTAAAGTTCTCGAGATATGTGTCATACAAATCGTTGAAACAATTTTTTACTGGCAAGCAATCAGAATATGAAGAGGAGATATGATAGATAGATGAGGTGATTAACACATTTTTAGATAATATTTGATTAACTGATTTGTTAATCGAAATCGTGATCATTATAAATCCATTTAGAAATATGTATAAAAACCAGAGATGTTCATTCGAAAGCACAGTTTGTCGAATAAACTAAGCTACCAATAATCCACCAAGATGTTCAAATTGGTAAGCAATATTCATAATAATAATTCTTTATCATAAAGAGTTTATGATAAGTTTATATAATCTACAAAATCCTGTAAGTAAAATTAACATATACATAATTTTTCAGCTTGTACTTGTTCTTGCTTTCTTCGCTATTGCCATGGCTGCTCCTGAACCCAAACCACAATGGCTTGGCTATGGAGCCTATCCATATGCCTATTCATCATTGGGTTACGCTCCTGCCGTCTATGGAGGTTATTATGGCGGATTTATATAAAGCAATAGCCACCATTTTTTAAGAAGGTACACTAGGAAAGGAAACCTATTAAAAGCTGTGTAGCTTAAAGTACAATAAAAAAAATTAAAAATTTAGCATGTGTGTTTATTCAATCCCATACTTATCCTCAAAGGTGTCTGTGTAGAAAGATTTTTATGTTGATATACGAAATATCGAATATAGAACATATTCCACCAACTCCAATTTTATGAATGGTATATACTTGCTTACCTCTTTCATATGAAAGTTGCACACTTAAGTTGCAGATTTCTCCAAGCAGAAGATCTAGAACAAAGTAGAAAAGAAGGCATGAAAAATGTAAGAATAATTGCTCTTAAGTATGATCTTTCAATTTTAAATGACTCAACTAAACGATAAAGTTAATACCCAATATTAAATTAAAATATAATAAAAACTATACTTGCATCCAAAATTCATGCATTGACTTTATAGTTTATTTTTTCCTGCTGTATGGTTGCGCGCGCATTACAAAAGCCTCATGTGCACTGCCGCATTTTCAGAAAGAATGTGAAATGTGACATTACAGAGTACAGACCAATTACAGACAGCCATTTGACACTGGCGCACGCGCACGCGCCAGCAGGATACCTGCTGCCGTTGCCATCGTGTACGCGGTGTACGCCCTGGTGTACGCTGGACTTCCAGTCCCCCCAATGAAATCACTGCATTTTAAATTTTGATTCAAAATTTAAAATATGTTGCGCGCGCAACCATACAGCAGGAAAAAATGAACTATAGTACCTAATAGAAACCTCATATATTTTTTCTAAACTTTGACTCATGATCTAATACTCAAAATAAAAAAAAATTATGCCCAAACAGATATTTAGTTCAGTCATATTAGAAAAAAATAAGGGAAGTCTTTATTCAATGTTATTATCAATTTATTCTATTTTTATTATTTTTTTGTAACTCGGTTTATATTGGACAAACACTTAAAAATTTCGACATAAGATACAAAGAACACATACGCTGTTATCAAAAAAACACCCAGAGGAATCTAATTAAGCTTGTAATAGTTAAGTTACGACACGAGAGAGACAAATATTTACAAGAGATTGTAAACTTAATTTTTTGATTTAATTGGCTAATAATAAATACCACAGCCATTTATTGATATATGCCTTTTATTTCCACGTTTAATAGATTTAATCATTTATTAGAATTAAAGGCGAATGTAAACATTGTAATCCTGTATAAAGTAAAGCTGTTACTGATGCACTTAAATTAATTTTTTGGTTAATCTGCGATCGATTAAAGTGAAAGAAAAATATCCCCGGCGATATGTATCGCACAGGAGTAATTACAATTTACATATCGCCGGGAATATGTATCGTACTCAAAAACTAAGTATGTACAGTGCGGTAGGGAACGCGTTTTCAATTAGCATGTTCCATATCCGTTTATTTGGGACGTGTATTCACGATCACGCTACTTGTAGATCTTCTCATCTCGGCAGGATCTTGCCGCAACTGTTTGCTAAATTTTTCTTAACCTCCTTCGTATATTCATACTGTACGATATACGAAAAAATGAGATTGAACAGGGAATATCCTGGTTTAGTCTTTTAATGCGTATAAAATATTTATTAGTGTAAAGGATTTACGGATTGTACAAAGAAGACGTAATTTAAATAATAGTACTGAGAAACACTGTGAGTAGCACAAAATTACTACCTGGATAATTTAAATCTGTATAATACTATTTTATTTGCTGGAATAATTAACAGCATTTATTTCTGCATTATTATATTCTCTTTCAGCTACCCTTGTAGTGACTGTAGAATATAGATTTTCGTATATTTATTCTCTTTCAGCTACCCTTGTTGTGGAATTGTTGAATAATATTTATAAACGACGTGTTTAATACAGTTACGTTTGTTCATTTTATTCTGAAGGTATAATAGTTATTACCGCGTTCAATTAGCATCAGTCGTATGACAGAAGCTAAAAAGTTGGCCGATCAGATAAAAACTGAAGTTTCTTTAACCTCAGTCTTTCGTGCTCGTGCTGAAGATATTGATGTGGTGTATCAAGATTTTCAATCTCTTCATAATCAGATTATAAGCTTAATACCTGATGAAAGCCAATTTATCTTGCAGGATAAAGTTCGTGAAGAAGCTGACTTATATTATTATTCTGTAAAGGCTGCCAAAGCCGAATTGATTGAGTGGACTTTAACTGACAGAGAAGAGGCGGTTCCCCAAAAATTGATGCCACAATTCCCTAAGATTACTGTCCCCACTTTCGATGGTAATTTTAAAGATTGGACTTCGTATCATGACTTATATAATACGCTGATTCATAACAATGCGAGTCTCTCAAACGTAGAGAAGTTTCAGTACTTGCTGACGTCGTTGACAAAAAACCCTTTGTCTCTTGTCAGTTCTATACAGCTTTCAGAAAAAAATTATGGGACGGCATATGAAGCATTGTGCCAGAGATATCACAATAAGCGACATTTGGCCACAGGTTATTATCAGGAGCTGGTAAATTTTCCAGCTGCTCACAAGGGTACTCCAAAGGAACTTCATCGTGTGGTAGACACTTTTAATCAAAATGTGTTAGCCTTGAACGTTTTGGAGTTTCTAACAGAGTGGAGTTTTTTTTGGTCCTTTCTAAGTTAGATAACAAAACCAGGTTGGAGTTCGAGATTCAGTTTAATAAAGTCAAAATGCCTTCCTTCAGCAAATTTTAGAGTTTGTTGATGGGCGTTGTCGAGCGTTAGATTCTGTTTCAGTTTCATCTACCCCTTCAATGGGTACTGGTGTAAGACTATAGCCAGAAAAGGGCTCTTCAGCTAGGAAACCGACTTATAGCTTTATAGCGTCAACGGATTCGTTTCCAGCTATAGGGTCTTCAGCAAATTGTGTACTTTGCTCTCAAAAACATCCTTTGTATAGATGTTCCGCTTTTCTGTTCAAATCGGCTCAAGAGCGGTCAGAGGTGGTAAAACAACATCATCTTTGCTACAATTGTTTTAAAACTTCCCATGGAGTTCGCAATTGTCCTTCCAAAACCACATGTAAAGAGTGCCGTGCTTCGCATCATACTCTGTTGCATTTCCCCCCTAAAAATGCTTCAGCACCCATTACAGGGTCTTCTTCAAGTGCAGTTGCAGATACTGAGATCCCTGACGAAGCGGCTCTAAACGTGCTAACCAGCTCTACACCCCGATGTACTTCTACAGTGTTATTGTTTACAGCTGAGGTAGAAATAGAAGATAGTCGAGGTCAATTCCAGAAAGTTAGAGTTTTGCTAGATGGAGAAAGCATGGCTAACTTTATATCTGAACCATGTGTCAATCGTCTCGGACTTAGACGTGCTAAGTCTTACGTACCTCTTGAAGGTCACAACAATATGAGTACTTCTTGTACTTCAGGTGTAACCGATTGTTTAATTCGCCCTTGCGGAATACAAAAACCTAGCGTCGCCATCGAAGCTCTTATTTTACCCAAAGTGTGCGCCATGCAACCTAAGATGTGGCTAGATTTATCCGTGTGCGATTATCTAGATAATCTTCAATTGGCTGATGGTAAATGTGACATTCCAGGTCCATTGACCTTCTTATCGGTGCTGAGCTGCTACCCTATGTCACTCGCACTAATCGTATTGTTAATAAACCCAATCTACCAGTTGCCATTGACACAATCTTTGGTTGGGTTCTTCAGGGCAAGGTTTCACCTACTGAAGCTGGTTCCAGAAAGTTGCCATATCTCTCAAGAGCTGTCTGTGAAATTGCAGTTGCAGAAGTTTTGGGAAATTGATAAAATATCCAAGCCGATTAAATTATCTCCTAAAGATGAAGCTTGCGAAACGTCTTTTCAGCAAACTATGTCTCGAGACATGACCAGACGCTTTTGTGTCGCTCTCTCTTTCAAACCGAACCTCCCAGAGTTGGGCGATTCGTATAATCAAACTCTCCGACGATTTATAGAGTTGGAGAATCGTTTAGCCAAAATTCCAGATCTTAAGTTGTCATATTCAGAGTTTTTGAATGATTACCTCCTTTCAGGTCACATGTCTCCAGTACCTAGAGAGAAGAGGAATATTGTTTAACTTTTGCCTATTACATTCAGCAAAATTACGGGTGGTGTTTGATGCGTCGGCGAAGACTACTAATGGTTTTTCCCTCAACGATACTCTATTAACAGCGCCCAAGTTGCAGACTAATATTTTTGATATCCCGCAAGCATTTCGATTTTTTGCAGTTGCGTTTATTTGTGACATTCGTCAGATGTCCCATATAATAGATGAGCTACTTTCGATGTTTTCGTCTTTCAAGAAGTGTCTGAGAATACATCATAGTTTCATCAATAATTCCCAGTTACCTTCCTTATCAGGTGTTTTAAGCTCAGAAGAACTTGAAAACGTTTTTTTGTCGTTATTAAACATGTTCAAACTCAATGCTTTACAGGTGTGTTCAAAGCGTTGAAAAATGGAATGTTACCTGACACACCAATTCGTAAATTATCTCCTTTTACAGACGAACTTGGTCTTCTCAGGGCGGGCGGCAGACTCAAACACTCAACTCTTGCATTTGATGTAGAACATCTCTTGCTTCTTTCAGGTTTTCATCGCTTAACAGAATTAATTATAGAGCGAGAGCAGTAGGAGCACTTGCATCCAGGGTTTCGTACACTACATAACATTCTTTTACAGAAATTTTGGATCCTGTCGCCCCGTAGAGCGATATATAAATGTATTTCACGATGTTAAATGTTTCAGGGTGATCCAAAGGTATTTTACCCTCCTATGGCTGATCTTCCTAATAATAATAATAATAATAATTGCTACAACCCATAGCCTGGAAACCAGGCCCCAGAAGCTATAAGCTTGTGCGGGAGGGAGGGGGCGATTATTATTATTACGTATGTCCTTAATGCGGCTGCAGCCGACTTACAGATGGAACAGCGCAAATCCCACATTTGTGTCACAGCTAAGGAAAACTGCAGAAAACCTTAAAAAGATCTGCCGGCACCGGGAATCGACCGCGGGCCGCTTGGGTGAAAGTCCAGCACTCTAGACAGTACACTACCAAGGCTGTTAAAGTAAGTGTAGAGTGGAGCGAGAGGCGCGAAATCATCTAAATTATTCAATTGCTATTCATTTGGAGTTAGTGTCAGATCTTTCTTCCGCGGCTTTTCTTGCAGCTTTCCGTAGGTTTTCAGCCAGAAGAGGACGCTGTTCTGATATACACAGTGACCAAAGCACGAACTTTGTGGAAGCTGCACGCCATTTACGTTTTTTAGTAAAGGAAGCAGGAGAAAAACTCAAGATTAACTGGCATTTTAACCCCCCGTCGGCCCCACATTTTAATGGTATTGCCGAAGCAGGAGTTAAATCCGTTAAAATCCATCCTTCGAAGGTATTGCGAGAGCAAATCTTAACTTACGAGGAGTTTTACGCGCTTCTTACCCAGATAGAAGCTGTTTTAAATAGTCGTCCTTTGACAGCTATTAGTTCTGACCCTAATGATTTACAGGCTCTGACCCCTGGTCATTTTTTAATGTTTGAAGCTTCTTCCACATCAGTGGTGGAACCTATTCCTTCAAATATACAGATGAATCGTTTGTCTCGCTGGCAGTTTGTTCAAAGAATGCAGGCCTATTTCTGGAAAAGGTGGCATCATGAATACCTGCATATTTTGGAATAGCAGCGAGCAAAGTGGTTTGATTCAAATTGTAAAGTTCAGCTTAATTCTTTAGTATTGATTAAAAATGAATTGAAAACACCCGGTCAGTGGGTTTTAGCAAGAGTGATTAAGGTTCATCCAGGAATCGATGGGATTGTAAGAGTGTCTACAGTCCGTACGATGTCAGGTACTATTCAACGTCCAGTTGTTAAAGTTTGCCCGTTACCAATTAGTTAGCAATTTGAGTCTCTTGACTTTTAGTTTTAGGTTAGGTTTAGTAGCACAAAACCTCAATTTTTTAGTTTATATTTAAGTGTCGGTTATTTGTCGGTTTCCATTGTTATTATTTGAGAAAACGGGTGTTTTCGGTAGGCGGAAAATGTTCATGCAGCGTTTCCGCTCAATTCAAGTCGTCTGTTAATTTTAATAAAAAACAATTTCAGCGTATGTGTCTGTGTAAAAAATATACATACAACTTTCACCCTCGTGAAAACCACCGTTAAGTGCGGTAAAGATTAATAACGAAATCCACCTTTTAATGTGCACAAGAAAGTGTTCAAGGAAATATTGAAGAGAAATGGAGGGCCCTCCCACCATCAACGCCAGCGGCCAGCCCAAGACTGGATAGTTGGGGTAGGTAATCCTGACAATTATTATTGCTTACATTCGCACACTGATCTATCGAAGAACCCAAAGTTGCTTTATGAACCCCGCGTTTAACGCGAGCGCTTCATATTATGTGTTAATTTTTTTGCTGATTTTCGTTGACGTTTTTTTATTTATTAAATAATTATATTTTAGTTTAATTAATTTTTAATTAATTTCTTTCAGTTATTAAATTTTATTTTATTGTAATTGGACACTTGTATCTTTCTTAAATAGTGATTATTTTTTGTAAAAAAAATATATTTTTTAATCTTCCAATTGTCTGCATGCAGCATTTTTACTCAAAAAAAAATAAAAAAAACAAATTTATAACCATTATCCATATTAAAAAGTATTGATAACGACATTTTACGACAGAAACCTATTTAGCTTTATATGTATATACTGGGTGATCATTTAAATTTCAGATCTAGTAAGCCATGGAAATTTTAGTCATGTCTTTTATTAACCACAAAATACCAAATGATTGTTTACATTTATGAACTGTCAAATTGTAAAGTGTCAGTATTAATATTTTATGTCAGTTCCTTTTGTGAGTATTTTAATACAAAATGGTTAATACAAAAGCGCAGACCTACGTTTAATTTTCAACGCCTACTCTAATCTGAAATTTAAATGATCACTCGATATACTCCTTTGAAGCGATTTTGTGAAAACAGCTTTGTTTGGAGTTTTTAATTAGTTCCATTAAAAAGATTTACCCTGTATACGTATACAAAAATGAGAAAAAATGATGGTACTCAATAATAATGGTATACTATAGTATATAAAGATAGGATGTATTTTAACATTACAGGCATCGTAAAAAGCCATATTTTTGAAAAGATGTACCTTGGAAGAGACTCTATGGTAATTAATTACAATACAGACATGATAATTTAATAAAGACACTAAATACGTATTTTATAATATTTTTTATTGCACTTCTAATTACAAAGGTTTAAAATTTTGATCCGTAGTGGACATTCCCAAAGTTAAGTTGGTATCCTTTTATATGAATCCACCATAATAGCCTCCATAAGATGCATAACCCAAGGAAGGATAGGCATATGGATAGGCTCCATAGCCAAGCCATTGCGGTTTGGCTTCAGGAGCAGCCATGGCAATAGCGAAAAGTGCAAGAACAAGTACAAGCTGCAAAATATAATAAATTATTTTATTTACATGAATTTATAATTATTCTATATTATATATACGAATTAACTGGTTCTATGTTATAATAAATTATACTTACGAATTTGAACATATTGATGGTTTGTTGGTACTGTTGGTAGTTTAGTTTCTTTGGCAAACTATGCTTTAGAAGGGAGATTACTCGGATTTTATACATCACCTTAAATTGCTTTATAACGATGGCCATTTGCTTACAATAAAGCGTTATCTAGATTAATGATGAATATTATTTAATGATCTGTTAATCATATTATGTCTATTAAATTTATCTTACAACTGATAAGAAATAGTTATAGTTGCTCTTGTTTTGTTCTTTATAAAAAAAAGTAGTATTTTTGAAACTGTATGTAATAAAATGCAATGTCTTTAGTTTAAACCACTTTTGAATGTGATAATGACTAAGAAATATATAGTGGTAACTGTGTACCATTAACAAAAAAATCAGTTCTAAGACTTCACCTTTATCTGAAAATATGGCCTACTAAAAAGTAAAAGTTTTGAAAAACGTTACTAAAGTTAGGGGTTAAATTACACGCATAAGTAGATATCCTACGAAAATTATGTTTAGATTAATAGTATATTGTGTCTCAAGGGCAGAAAATTAGCATTTGTAGCCCGTAGTTGTTTGATGCCCGAGCGAAGCGTAGCGTAGCGAGGGCAGCGGACAACTTAGGGCTACAAATGCTTTTCGGTCCGAGTGACATACAAAAGTTTTTCGCCTACCTGTTTGAAAGTTTAAAAAAGAATTCCAAAAGTTAAACAGTAACGTAACTTATTAGTAAATTAAATAGGCATATGTTAGAGGGAATGAATGAAAATGAAAATAACGCCAGACGTTTTTAGTAATTTATTAACTAAATTAACCTAATAATCATTACACTACATACAACACGGCCGTATAGTAAATGTTTTCATTATTATTGGTAAATGAAAGGAACAGGATATGACTTTTAATTAGGTTGAGTAATTAATCTATCATTGTATAATTTATTGAAATTACAATTTTCTTTTTATTAATTAATTGTCACAACCTCCATTTATACATACAATGACACTGTGAAAAGAAAAAAACAAACGACAAATTTATCGACGAAGACATGAAAATCAAAGTTATGATCTAAGAAGCCTAGAAAAATTTGACGTATGTTTTTTATATTTTTAAAGGTTATGTAAAAATATGTTTGAAATTACATTTTCCGTCATATTCTGTTGCTAAAAGTTTTACGAATGAGTTATATTTTTAATGTTAAAAACTAATGATTTTATTTTTTGATTAAAATCTTTTTAGGATAATGCACAGGAGTGGTCAAAGTATGACAATTTAAAAAACAATTACAATTTTTACAGTATCTCCAACTTAATATAAATAAATCGTGGTTTCATCTAGTAGTAGTGTAGAGGTTATGTATTTGACATAAGAGGGCAGTAAAAAGTTTGACATAAGAGGCCCGCAAAGAAGCCTTAACTGCCCTCAAAACAGGACATTTAAAAAGCACTTTCTGATCAGGTAGGCGAAAAAAAATATAGTGTACTGTACAATGTGTACAGTACTGTATAGTGTAATGACCATTTATAGGGGTCTTGGTACACTATCTTATAAGTTATATCCTTGTAGTATCTGCACAAGTAATAATAGACTGCAGTAATAATGATACTGCATGAATAGAAGATCATTACATAACACTCCCGGCAGGGAGGCATCAATTGCTGATGGCAAGAACATGTGTTGCTGATGGCGAGGTATTGCTGTAAAACTTAACTTATTTAAAAGATACTTGATGGTGCATGAATCACTTGTGAGACGTTCTGTAATTCTTACTAGAACGAAATAAATACAAACTAGGAAAGTGAACAAAAGCAAGGAGCAACATAATAAGTGCTTCGTGAACAAGTGATGCTTGCGTTACGATTTATTTGTAGTAACTTTCAAAATTAAAAATAACTATGCTACTAATTTAATTTAAAAGCGTTAACCTAACTAGTAAGTTTGTGGTTGATAATTGATGGTTGGAATTGATAAACGTAGTTGTATTCATTTTGTCCGTAGGGATGGAAGAAGTTTTTCTTGTATCTCGTAAGCGAAGGAAGAAGTGCAGGAAGAAGTACTTAGTAATTGCCCGTTGAAGAGTACAGTTGAATATTCTTGAGTCCTATGATTATCGAGGAGAATGAATACTTGAAGCTTGATCCATGTAGCACACGTATTTGGTAGGTCCAAATGCTATTCAGGATTGATTAGCTGAATGTTATCAATGTATGATTACTTGTAATGTCGAGTTGACAAGACTCGCATGGAAAAATATGTGTAACTACTGTTACTATTGCACTTGTGCTTATGGTGTATAACTAGAAGGTTAGTACACTGCACATAATGTTAAGGTTTGTAAGCGAAATGGAATTGCTAACTGCCGCGTGATAAGATAATCAGAGTTTGGTCAATAGCAATTGCAGGGTTTTAAGTTTCTCGTTTAGCAAGATTTCGAATGTTCGCATTGTTCTAATTACGAAATGATGAGACCATTTAATCGCGTGACCTTTGTATAAAAATTCACGTCTAGACGCAACAAAATTTGGTTGCTTAATGTTGATGCTTATCCGAGAAAATAAACTAAGAAAAATTTGATCTTGTCATATCCAAGCACGCTTTCTTTTTATGGAATCGTTGAGATGTCGGCATCGTTGTGTCCGAGAAATGCTGAGGATACTTTTCAGAAACTGTTACTACGGGCGTCATACCGTCTGATTCTTGAAGAAGGTTATTGATGGGGCTTTTATCAGGAACTGGAGTTGTTGCAGCTTGTATTTTCCAGGAATTTTCTATTGGATCCAAGCGAGTCTTCGTCGACAAACATTGGTTAGGATTCAATTCCAGCGGTACTCTAACTGATTGTATCTATATTGTTTGTGATCTGATTGTTTATCTATTTCTACTTACATACCAGTGGCGTATTTAAAGGGAGGGAGCTGACAGGCTGGAGTCTCCTCCCCCAAAAAAGTTTTGATAGTCCAGGTCATTTATGTCAAAATTTATGTTATGTGAAAATCTACAAGTATTTTGATTCGGAATTTTTAGAGTAGCCCCTTCCCCGAAAATAATTCCCTAAATATGCAATTGTTACAAATAATTAAATGCATGTACAGTGTGGTTTACGGAAGATCATCAAGATACCTTATCTTGGAAACTGTGAGAGTTACGAAAAAGTTAAATACTAAGTTGCGTGGTATAAAACAATTTTAATTTTATAATAGGTTTGTGTATACAGGGGGGCGAGTTGTTTTGCTATGGCTACTAGCGACTCTCTTATTTTAAATAAAACACCCTGTATATTTTTTCGATTTTGTTGGTTCTACACTACATTCTAAGTTCACAAATTCAAACGTTTGCACTTTTAGTATAATGGATTGAGCACCCTGTATATGATGTTGCATTTTTAAAACAAAGTTATTGAACTTAAATTTATTCAAGAACTATACCACCGGTATATATTTTAACCAAAAATACTTACAATAAGGTCTCAAATCGAAAATCGTTAAAACATACGGGGTGTTATGTTTAGAATGAGAAAGTCGAAAATAGCCATAGGAAAACAACTTAAGCTATATAAACAAATATAATATAGAATTAAAACTTGTTTTATACCAACCAGATTTGGTATTTGAGTTGTTTTCGTAACTCTTACAGTGTTCATGATAAGGTACAGGGTCATCTTGCTAGAACCAACCTGTATGTATGTGTGTTTGTTCAAAGATCCTACCAACTTCTAGACGACATACAAATTTTAAATTTGGCACTGTTATAGGTTTTAGGATCCTAATAAAAAGAAAAATACAAAAATTCTTAAAATGTCACCACCAACTCTTGGCCAATTAGAGATGACGTAAAAATTTTAAATTTAGCACAGTTATATCTATCAAAGCCTTAATAACAAGAAAGATAAAAAGTCCCCCCAAACCCCTTTGAGAGACAATTAAAGACCCTACGATTTTAATGAAATCACCTCTTACGATAAGGAAATTTCTACCTTAACACGAATATATTATTGAGTTTTAAAAACTCTGAATATAGCATTTATATATACAGGGTGTCTGTATAATACTTAAAAAACTGAGATATAATCTCTAAAAACGATCCCAATTTTGTTATCTGAAGTCGCTTCTCTAATAAGGAACAGCAAACTACTAATAGTTGTTGAGCAGAAATAGAAAATGTCTTAGGACATAATGACAATCTCTTATACATTCTGTTATCTTAACCCTCAAGTACTATCGTGTTTTCAAGTAACGTATATACTATCATGGGGTGTAACACCCCACTTTTTATAGTGATTTTTTTTGTAATAATAGGGTTTTTTCATAGTTTCTTGTTTTTAGGTATTAAAACACATCTTTAGCTTACTACTGACATTAAAAAAGAAAAGACTCTATTTGAAATGAAAAATAAAACTCAAGACACATAAAAGTACAATTTTCTTTATAAAAATGCATGTATACTTAAAAAAATATATTTGAAACTAATAATAAGCTTTTCATGGATCAATTTTTTGTGGGATTAGTGCCCGAAGGTGTTACTTAATTACCTCAGAAAGAAAAATGGCATTATCATCACATATAAAAATTTTCTGTTGACATTTTTGGGTGTTTCAGCGCCCTAAACCTATTGTTTTTAAAAAACTGTAAAAAGCAGCAGATCATGATTTGTAACATGTTAAAGGCTTTGTTCTTGTAAAAGTATACCTAGAAGCTGAAGAACCCAAGTATAATAATTTAGAATATATTAAGCAAAAGGTTGTGCCTGGGGTGCCGAAATACTCCACGATAGTACTTGAGGGTTAAGTGTGAAGGTTAATATGCTTAAGCTTTTCAAAGCCTTTTTCGACCTTATAAAGGTATTATCACTTAGACTTTTTTATATTTGTTTTCAATAAAGATAATAACAGTTTAAATACTCCTCTAACTTTTCTCAAAACCGGGTACATGCACTACAAAGATTAAACAGTTATAAAATGCTTGTTTTGAACACTGACACTTTGACACTTTGACGTGACTGTTTAATTTCAACAACAACTTTTAGGACTTAACATCCTACAGCTACAATTTTAGATATCAAAATTTGGGGGTAATCGCAACAAAAATTATATTGTTTAGGAATTTATATCTCAGTTTTTTTGTATTAAACGGACATCCGGATAAAAAAATGCGAAATACCACTCACATGGAAGTTGAAAGTGCCTGACATGGGGTTGTTGTGCTAAATTTAAATTGTTCAGTGTAATCAATCAAAGGAGTGTTTAGTGGAGTCAAAATGAATATAAAGCAGTTAAATGCCGCAGCAAAGCACGGGTATCATGCTAGTATTTCATAAACGTTACCGCTTTTGCGTTTTATGATGCAGTAAACTTTCTGCGCTGAAAACTTTTTTAGTTACTAATTTCCAAATTTCTGAAAATGTTTCTTTTTAATCATTTTCTTTACTATTAGGGAATTTTTTTCAACTTTTGCGTAATCAGTACCTATTAATTAATCATTATGACACCATTATGTAGATGACAATTCAGTAGATCTTTAGATAATGCTTGCTATTGCTATAGTATCTGCTTATGAATGTTTCAACAAATTATAATCATTACAAATCAATTTAGAAAAATATATAAAAACCTGGTGCTGTTTATTCAAAAGCATAGTTTAGCAATACAAAGCAGAATACCATCAATATGTTCAAACTAGTAAGTTGAAATTAACCCTAATTTGAAATGGTTTTTAAAATTAATTGTAAAGTTTAGTATCAGGTCAATTAGTGTATTGTTTTACAGTTTCTTCTTGTTGCTGCCATCTTCGTAGTGGCAATGGCTGCTCCAGAACCCACGCCTCAGTTACTTGCTTCTCCATTCGCCTTTAACACGTTTGGTTATGCTCCAGCAGTCTATGGTGGTTATTACGGCGGAATTATATAATTAATGAGCTTTATTCTTAAAAATGTAAAACAAGTTTTTTGTTTGTAAATTGAAACATAATAAATGAAATCAAAAATATACTTATCTCGTCATATCTTTGTCTTTTTCTTCTAAACTAAAGTAGTTAAGTTATAATAAGTGGTATGAGTGATGGAATTTCAAGTAACCTTTAACTATTGAGAAAATTTGCTTAACCTTGAAACTAATATTTTGACGTGTTGTCCATAACCACACATATGAATTTCAACAATTTTATAAAATTAGGTAAGTTTGATCAGTATTTTAGTTCTAAATAAATTAATTAAATTCTTTATTATTTTTAGGTTATGTGCATCATCTGCTTGAAACTCTTTACAATAATAATGGTACGTTGATTTAACCTTTAAATTATAAAATTGCACTTTAACCTTCTGGTAGGACACTAATGCTCTGCTTTTTAATAACACTTTCACAAACCTTTTTAGTTGTTTAATTGATAATGCTTCTCCCTTCTTGTAGCACGTTCTCAGGAACCTGTACGGCGCCTGCGCTCTTGAACTGCCCTTGATTTATGAATCTGGTGTAACTCAGGATACGAAGAATTGCCAGACAGCTAAAAATATCGTAGGTCAAGAGTACCTGTTTGTCTTTACCTTTATTATTAAAGTAACTATTCTCTTCTTCTAGGATCAAATGAAACTTTGAAGATCCGAAGATTGTATCAGATTCGAACCTCTTTTTGGTAGTGAGTATGTTTCCATATTTTAACTTCTTCTTCTGTAAACTCTTTATTTTATTTGTTGGTTGAAATAAATAACACCTATTACTGTATTTTAAACTGCTTTTTTCTTTATTTCCACAATTTAAAAGAATTATTACATCAGTCATCCATTTTTTTCTCTAACAACCTCCCTAGCAACCCCCATTCTTATCACCTTCATATTTTTCTTTCTTTTTTGTTTTATGATTTACAATACAAAATTAACTTTTTTTAAATGATTAATTATTGTTTCTAATTATTAGATATCTCTATTATAACCATACATTATTATTGATGGATGGTTGTTATGGATAAATTTTGATTGATATTTCAAACGGATTGTTATGTTTTGACTATTGTTAATCATGCTAAAAACTATTTTACAACTTTTCCTTAAATCTAATAACAAATTTCTTTTCAGGTTTGAGCTTCAGACCCTATTAACCCAAATACTTCTTTTATGTAACAACAATAAACTAAATATATAAATCAAACTTGAACTCTGTTTTCATGAATTATTTTATATGAACGTCAGCTATATGTTATGAACGTCCAGCATCACATCTACCTCTTCTCTGTTCATCAAGCAATTTTAAAACAATAATGAACTTTTATTAACTTGAACAACATCTACTTGAGTAAATAATTAAACTCGATCGAAATATCATTACAGTACATAGAAAACAGTTATAAATTTCCACGACATTTTGATTTTAAGGCAAACAGATATTCTCAAAATAAAATTTTGTGCAAGATTAACTTACAAAGTTCACTAATCATTTGCCATCATTTTTTCAGTATGATTGATCTTCATGTGGTACTGGCGAATTTATTTATAAAGATATATAATAAAATGCATATAACAATATATAAAAATTAAAATCCATACAGTAAAACCTTGGATTGCGAGTAACTTGATATGCGGGTGTTTTGCAAGACGAGCACATGTCCGGAACGAATTATGCTCGCAAACCAAGGTAGCATTGTACACGCATTGAAAAGCGCTAATTACAACATGATATCATTCATCTACGTTTCTTCTGTAATTCATCAAGAATTTAGCATTAACAGGAACGCCCTAATGGATATACAATAAAGCCAATCCATTTAATCTTTCTTCTTTCGCAGAGTTCCTTAAATATGATTTGATATATTTAAAAGATGATAATGAGATCGATCTAGAGTGCAAGATGTTTCAGGCAATGCTGCTAAAATCCGAAGAAGAGTGTTGATGTTTTTGTAGAGGGTAGGATCAGGATATTGATAAAGGATCAATGACTGTTGTAGGTTTCGTTTCTAAATCTTGATATTTTTTTACCCCTAGCTTATATTCTGATTTAAGAATTTTCTCATTAAAATCAATATTTGTTGTATAAAACTCTGACAGGTGCAGAAATGTTTAAAGTTTAGAATTATAATTATTGTGCTCTATATTAGAAGGAATAAGGCATGTACAATCTTCAGCATGCACTTAGCGTTTTGTCTTTTACATAAATCCACTTTAAGCGGCACTACCACCGACCACACAATAACATTAGATAACAAGAAAACTTCTCACTATGTCTATTGTTTTATGACCTGCTACTTTTTACAGTACACTATTATCACTACCACATTTTATGAATGAAGTAAAGTGAACTCAACTTTACTCTCTCAAACTTGAAATTTTCAAATTTAAAATTCTTAGAAGATTCCTAGGGCAACATTAGAAATAACTGGAAAACTGGCAAAGAGACAGTACAGGTATTCATGCAAAACCAATAATTTACAACTTGTCTATAAATATTATACGGAGTTTAGGTTAACTGAGCACATAAGGCATTGTATAAGGGGATTACATACCTACCTGGTATTTCTTAAGTAAAGCACTATTCAATTATATTTAAAAAGGGATCACCGACATCTGGAGTTTCTCACCATTTTTATAGGTAAAACTGTAAAAATTAGTTAAAGGTGTAAGAAAAACTTAAAAATACTAATATAAAGTCTTGGGGGGTGCTTTTGCCCCAAATGCACCCCCCTAAATACGCCCTTGAGTGGTATTAATAAATTAAAAAAAAAGTAAAGTAACTCTGTATAACGCTGTTTTCTAGAATAAAGTGTAAATTATATGAGATGATAAAGAAATAGCATTACGAGCGAATTGGTAGAGTCCATCCTATCTATATATTTAAAACACAAGGTTTATTTTTGTTCCAGTTCGTTTGAGAGTTCCGCTGGGCCGATTTACGCGATAACTTTTTATAATGAAGCTTTCACTGTGTAAATCAATCAACACTATTTAATTTATAGATTTTTTTATTGTTTATATTTTCAATTTAAATAAATCTAAAATTTTTAATTTAAGATGCACAAAATCAGACGACCACTTGGGGCGCCATCTCACTTTCTACGGTGGTAAGTTTTAGAACAATTTTTACGGTTATAAAAGTTTACTGCAACCACCACTTGCGGTTAACAGTTTGTTTGTTATTAGGCTGCGTAAACAAATGACAACTGCTTATTTATATAGTTGTTTCATATTGTTTGGACAAAACAAATCATCGCGAGATACGTTTGCAAATTATTAAACAAGTTATAAATGCCTGTTGCGATTTTTAATAATTATAGGTCAAATATTATTTACTAATCTATATATTTAAAACACGGCTTATACTTGTTCCACTTTGTCTACGAGATCTACAAGACCGATTTGCTTTATTCTTTTTTATATTAAAGTTTTAACTCTGTAGATTGATCAACACTACTTATTTTTTATGTATATAATATTTAAAACAAAAGGCTTATTTGAGAGTTCCACTGGGCCGATTTACGTGATTCTTTTTTATATTGACGCTTTTGTTCTTTATAGTAATTAGGCCGTTATTGTAGGAAAGTTTAAAGCTTTGTAAGTGGTATCCTTTTGTTATATTACAGGCAACACCACCTATATAACAAAGGCCTTACAACATATTGTAAACGTCATAGTGACGTCACATACAAAAGGAAAACAAAAACAAACAAAAGACAGTATGTACTAGTAAACTATAATAGTATTATGCCAATTGTGTAATTGTGTTGGTTGGTGTATTGTAATTTTTATATGTGTAGCATATTATTAGCTTGTATACCTAATATAATGTAGTTCTAATAAAGTTTTTCGAAATGGTAAGCAAGTAGTGTTGTGTTATTGTGTACCGGTACAACGGTAATTACAATGAAGAACAAAAAATGCACGTGTTCAAGTTCCCGAAAGTCGACGAATTACAAAGAAAGTGGATTCATAAAATTCACCGAGAAAATTGTATGCATCGAATTATTCTGTAGTGAGCTTTTATTTGATTTGCTTCTTACCTGTTTCGTAAGATGTTAACTAGTTTTATTAAAGAGTATCGATATAATACAACTAATTGTGCTTTGACGTCTTAACAGTAGAAATTATACTTACCAAGGAGGTTTAGTGAATTTAAAACTCCCAGGATCCTCGCGACCAAGGCGTTTTCTTCAGAAAAGCTTCGCAAAAACATAACACATATTATAAAATCTTTCTATCAAGTATGTTACCTAACAATCTAACCTCAAAATAGCAACTTTAGCGTTAATTTTCTGATTATTTGCGCGTTGTCACTGCCATTTGGTTTAAGATTCTTCTTTTCTTTTATTTATTAGTTATTTTGCACATCCCATTATCATCGTCTAACTACTACAAATATTTTATTTTAAAAATAATTAATTGCAAATATATAATAAACACAAGTTGGTATTTTATATTTATGGTAGGATTTTTATACGAAAATAGGTTCCTGCCGAATAAAAACCCATTATTAATTAATACTCTGAGAAATCTTTTATTTTTATTTCTATTAGCTAAAATTTGAATGTAAAATGAGAAATAAAAGTTTCGGAGATTGCCTCTTTATTGTAATGTCACTATGTGGTTGGTAGGCCTTTTTATGTAGGTGGTGTTGTTACAGGACTTAAAACTGGTCCCGCGGAACCCCGAAATATTTCCACAAAACACTAGGGTTCCACGGAAACACGGAACACACTTTGGAAATCAACTTTTTTCTGACATTTGCCATTTCAATAAGTTTCGGGAAATATTTCCATGGCAAGTTACCAAAAAATTAATTTTCGGAAAGCCAACATTATTTTTATATCATGTTTTAGAAATATGTACTATCCACGTTTTCAAGAATTGTTTAAACAAGATCCATTTTTGATTTTATTCTAATCATTTCGTAAGGTAAAATTGCCGTATGTATGTACGTAGAATAAACCGGAGGAGAAGGGTAAGCCAGAGAGGAAGATATGCCGGAAGAGAGGAGGATAAGCTAGGAGAGAGGAGTGCCAGGCTTAGAATCTTCAACTGGTTATGTTTGGTTGCACTTATTTAAATAATCACTCGCGAAAATCCAAAGGATTGTAATCACACAACGAATGTTGTATATAGCAAAATTCTTAATGTTGTTGACCGTCATGTCTTGACGAGGTTTTCCTAGTCTCTTATAAGTTCATAACGCAATAGTAATCCTTTGAAACCACACAGGAAACTAAGCTTCTGACCCAAACAGTGAATCAATCGTGCCAACTGCAGGACTATGTTGGGGTCTGCAAAAGGTACATTGCATTTTTAAAAATTTAAAATTCGATTTACAACACTTAATTTTATATTGAAAATAAAAATGAAAAAAGGGGTTGTACTAGCTGTATAACATGTAGATGGCTAGCATAACTGTAAACAATCGTCAAAATGTGGTTTTATTTCGATTTATTTAAGATCAGAAGAAGAAGTGTTGTCCTCGCAAAAAGCAGTGTCAGGTGACTCAAAATACCTGTTTCTAAAATTCTCGAACAATAATGTATAGTAAGTTGCTTATGAGGGATGAGAAAACAAATCAAGTGCGGTTCAAATGAGATAATGAATATTCCTATAAAATACTACTGCAGCCGAAGAATATTTGTGCTAGAATAATCAAGATCTGTAGAATTTTATTTTGTTCTACGAAGTAACTGTTTCTTGTTGCTAAAGTGAAGTATTGCTCTTGCACCTACTCCATGATAAGTTTCATGAAATAATGAGAGAATCTCTTACAGCGCCTCTTCACGCCTGCAGATTGACAAGGGTACTGTAATGATCACGGGTGCCTTAGACAATTTGGAGTATCCAAGGCAACGAAATGTAAACAGAGTCAGAAAATAATTCAAAAACCAAACAGTTCAAGCAATTCTCATTCTAAAAACACAAGAATAAAGCTTTTATTAACCATAAACAGCTTTTCATTCAACTAAAACGAAGAAGATATTACAGGTGGTGACTCAGACCCCGACGAAAGAAAATATTACAGTACCCAAATGGACTATTCCAGAAGTAAACAGAGAGTGAGACCTCCAAATCTCTTGAACCATATCCGTCAACCTACCAAGAGAAAATAGTATCAATAAATTTATTCGCTACAGCTTGAATAGCTGCTCGTAATATGATGGACAACAATCCTACCTCAGTCAAAGTCAGAGTCAACGTCAAGTCTAAGATCAAGTCTAAGTCAGAGATCATCTTGAATGTTAAATACCTGTATTGAATACCTTTCTCAAGTAAAACATAAATCTTCTTATCATCCTTTTTTTTGAGATGCTTGTAATCAATGACGAGTCAATTAAAATTCTTGTCCATCAAGTAAATGTGGTACAGATCTAATCCTCAATACCAACGCCAAAGATTGCAGCACACTCCTCTTCTTATACCTATTTGCCTATTAAAGACATAAATGTTTATGGATTATTTGGAGTTAAATTTAAGTATTACATATCAGCACGGATGTTCAAAGATAATTCCATTCACCATCGACCCTTAACATTTTTTTAAATATATTTATTAACTATTTACAAATCTGTTTACACAATAAGCAAATCTATATACCTACAAGCAGACTTATTCTAATAGTGGCAGTTGACCATTCAGGAGCAAAACTACCTGCTCGATGATTGACAGGTTAAAGAAATTGAGGATTTTGAAAAACAAAATGGACTTTTACAGAACCATGAACGGTACGACTCTTTTCGATCGCCAACAATCTCAAGAATTGCCAGAAATCACTTCTGATATGGCAGTATCTTTCAGTATAATTTATCCAAAGTTTCCTTAGTCAACTGGGCTGTGTGCGGCGAACATTGTGGAGGAGAACCACGTTCCTAAGCGAACGCTTCCGTCTTTTCGCCAAATATGCAGGCTTAACTTTTTCGGCAAGCAGTTAAGCGTAATTGGAGCGTTAATTGTACGCCTATCTCTAAAAAAATCTGCAAACAAAACCCCTTCTGCGTTCCCAAACACACTGGTCATTATCTTTCCAGCTATAGAGAGATAATTTTTTATTTCTACGCTTCGATGAAGCTTTGTATCTCAATTTAATGCTTGATTTTTAGAATTTTAGGACAAAATGGTGTACTCAAGTTTCGTCATAGGTCAGTATTAAGTTTTAAGAAGCTTTCCCTTTTCGTTTGTATCTATGAATGAATTCAGTTGAGATTTCAATCTTTCTTTGTTTCTGTTCAACATAAAGCAGCATTGGAAACCGCCTTGCACAGATTTTTCAAATTTTGAAATGTTCACGGATTATTTCTTTAACACTACCTTTACTTAGCTGAAGTCCATTTGATAAATAACGAACAAAAATTCATGGATTACTTCGAATCAGCCTATCAATTAATTGAATGTTCATCTCAGTAAGTGAGATCGCCTAGGTTTGGCCTTCTCTGAATTTCTGGCACCAGTGAAACACTTCAGGCACTTCTTCACACAACAACGTCAGCAGGTTTTATGTTTTCAATAATAAGAAATTTAATAATTCGTTTTACAACAGAATTATGAACTGTGTAGTTGTTCTGTCATGGCTGTAGAAACTAAACAAAACCTTTGTGCAAACCTTTGTTGTAAGAATTTTGTCCAAATACATACCAAGGTATTTCACTACTGATGATTGAGGCAGTGGTACATTTTCTCTACACTTATTTACAACTCACTCTTTTAAATTTATTAATACTACTTATAGCTCAACTATGTACTTTAGTTTAGAAAGACAAAGGTATGATGAGATGAGTATATTTTTAATTTCATTTATTAAGTTTTAATTTATAAACAAAGCAATTGTTTTACATTTTTTTAAATAAAATCATCAATTATATAATTCTGCCATAATAATCACCATAGATGGCAGGAGCATAACTAAACGTGTTAAAGGCGAATGGAGAAGCAAGTAGTTGAGGCTTTGGTTCTGGAGCAGCCATTGCAACTATGAAGATAGCAGCAACAAGAAGAAGCTATAAAAAATACACTAATGTAAAACTGATAACAAACTTTATAATTGCTGTTACAAATTATATTAAAATCAATTTTAAATACTATTTCAAATTAGGGTTATTTCTACTTACTAGTTTGAACATGTTGATCCTTTGATTGATGCTTTGTATTTGTAAACTACGCGTTTGTATGAATTTTATTAGGATTTTATATATTTTTCTAAATCGATTTGTAATGAATATAATTTGTCGAAACATTCATTAGCAGCTCCTATAGCAATAACAAACATTATCTAAAGATCTACTGAATTATCATATAACCGATAGAGTAGTAATGATTAATTAATAGGTATTGATTATGCAGAAGTTGAAACATTTTCTAATGGTAAAAAAGGTTAAAAAGAAATATTTTCAGGAATTTGGAAAAATTGCTATTCTTCTCTCCAACAACTAAGGATGTTCTAGGAGGTAAATGTTTCTGAATCTAGTGTTGGTTTCTATCTCGACTATCCCAGAGGCACAAAAAGCAAGGAAATTTTGTATATCCTCTTTGAAAACCAAGTAAAAAGTTTACCATTTTGAGATCCACACAGATGACCCAGTTATGGTCTGTAATTTTAGTAAATCTATCACCTTATCAATGTCGTCATATGTTTCATATGTTTAATTGAACGGAATATCCAATAGGAATTGAACCGAAAACATTCCCGTTGTGTAGTAGGACACACTTGAGGCTTCTGCTGGAACTGTCGATAAACAAACGCCACTCACTTGGGTCATATTGTACAACGCCCATTTGAGTTAGCAAATCTGGCACATTGTAACAATAAACAAATTCACACTCTTGTTTAAAATATTGCACAAGATCACTTTCCCTTTTACGATAAAAAGTTATCTTCGTACCTTGCTTGAGTAAGTTATTTTCATTTAATCTTGAAGCTAGCAGTTCCGGTGATTCCTTTGATAGGCCCAAATTCCTTACTACATCATTTAATTCTGCTTGAGTAAAGCGTTGTGGTCCATAATTAGAAACTATATCTTCATTGACAGATCTACATCTGAATCATCTTGCTCTTCAATAACATCTGACATGTATTCAGCATCCGAGTGCTCAAGTGAAAGAAGCTCTTTATAAACTGGCACAGGTATTTCATCGGAATGAGGTACTGGTCGAATCGCGGAGTCAATATTCGGATATACAATTTTATTCTTATTCTTGGTATTATAACCGGAGGTCTGAGTTAAACAAAAGTAACAATCATCTAAGTGGTTTTTCGGTTCAGGCCATATCATTGGAACGCAGAAAGCTAATTTCTGACGTTTTCCTTTGCTCCACTTCCGCAAATTTTCCACACATGATTTACACACTTTATGTGGAGCCCATGACTTGTCTTGATCAGCAAGTTTTACATCAAAATAAGCCAAATACATTTTCTTAACGAAAACACTAATATTTGTCCTTTGACTGGGAACCGCGAAGCTGCCACAAATGTAGCAGAAAGAATCGGCACTATTTACACATCTTCGAATAGTAGACATGATGTAGTTTCTTCACTAACGACTAACATGTAACTAGCATTTTCTTATCACCCTTGCTTACTTTTAAATAGTTCTAAGTGATCAATACTTTCTAATAAAATCTCAGTAAACCCTAATATGTTGACGATGAGGACTAGCTTAGTAGACTTGATTACTTTACAATTGTTTATTACTTAATTATCTAATTAAGTACTTAAATATTATGAGGTAAAAGTGTATATTATGCTAATGACTAAATGTATTTGGAATGTCTAACAATTCCGTAAACAATTAAGAATTTGCTGCATTTAGTTAACGATTTTCAAGAATTTTGGATTCGGCAAACAAGAAACGCCGTAGAAAGAAAACCTGACGTGATAGGGACAAACGGGATTTATATTTGGCATTAGCGTACCTATTTTAGTTAAAATCAAGCGTCAGATCAAAGTCAGCAGAAAAAAAAATTTTTTGTTGGCTAGTGTTATCATAGTGTTGATTGTTTATTATATTTAGTTAGATAAGTGTTTATTTCATAGGGAGGGATAATCCAAGGAATATTATTTGTGTGTTTAGAAAAATTGTGAATTTTTGGTAAATCAGCGCCCAGTTCTTGCAGTAGATTATTAAATCGAATATGAAACGGTTTATTGATCCTCGGTTGATTGAAGTAAGCATGTTGGACTCTTCCAGGTAGAATATTATTATAAAATGGATGGTTGGGAGATGCCAGTATTTTTAAAGCATAGTTGACGGTCAGTAAACTTCTTCGAGTGTTAAGAGCCGGTATTCCTGTTTTAACTTGTATACTTTCTATGGGCGATGTTCGCATTGCTCCTATAGCCATTCTAAGGGCAGAATTTTGAATTATATTCAGTTTTTAGTCGACCTTTTATTATGAACTAAATAATGATTTCTTTCATTTCGATACATACCTTTTAAAGAAATGCGATACTTTAATTTATTAATTAATAAAAATAATTAATTTTATTATACAAACCATCTCGAAACCTAACTTGTTTATGCAATAAATTACAGCAATTCTAAACGTTGCGGCATTATCCGGACCACGTCTCCTACGTCGTCGACGACGTGGTCGCGGACGACCGTGTGCGGTGCCTATTAGTATACTGTTGGTTCATTGCCTACTTACTAATATATGTTGATGATTTGTTGATATTTTGATTTGTCTAGTAAACTGTACCCTTGAGGGAACAGCGATTTGGTTTTACGTACGTCTTCTAAATTAATTTTTAATGAATACGATTTGTCTAACAACCAAATCTAAATGGTTTTTCCTTGCTGTGCAAGTTGTTGTATAAGATGTTGGATATTCTGAAGGATGATATACTTGAAATATTTTTATCAACTTTCAACAGCTTACATAAAGGCGTTTAGAAAAGCAATTGGAATTAAACATTTAAAAAAATGTTTTCGTTTCCAGGATGAGCCGCGTGGAGGCTACTCGTTCAATTTTTATCCCTTTTTTAAATTTTTTATATTTTATTGTATTTAAATTTTTTTGTGTATTTTATAACAGCAAAACAGGCGATACCCGCAAGCATACAACAGACATAATGGAGAGATTTAAAAACTGGATATTTCAAACTATAATAAACCTATGAAAGACAAATGCCAATTAACAAAAATAAGAGCATGAAATGAAAACTAATTAATGAACCATTGCTTAAAAGGACACCATTTCAGGTTACATATACAAACAATTGGTAAACGTTAAATGGCATTCTAATATTTTTATAATACATTATCATTAAAGATTAAAATTTTATTATGGAAAATAGCACTTTCATTAACTGCGAAACAATTTTACCGCAAGTGATACCCCACTTCTAAACATATTATAGGAGAGAGAAAAATGTGACTGGAAAATTTCAAGAACATTTATTATTATTATTACACTTTATCTCTTTATTAAATAAATGTAAAAAAATAAATTGTTTCTTTAAATTTTCACTTTATTTAATTAAATTTTTTATTAGTACATAACAATTGTTTCGCCATACACTAGCTTCTTCAGATGCTAATTTTTAAAGATTTTAGTAAATTTAATTTTGCTCGTTCATTTTTTATATGTAGTATTATCTGAAACCTGATTATCATTTAAAATAATTAACAAAAGATGAGTCGGTTTTCTTATTAAAAAATAAGTGCGTTTTCTCTAACATTTTTTTCAAGGGTTTTCCTGTTTGTCCTACATATCCTGTTGGGCATGTACTACAATTCAACTTATAGACTCCTGATTTTTTACTATTTGATGTTTTGTTTCAGTTATGTATTTTAATGTTAATGTTTATGTGTTTTAATGTTATTAATTACTCTATATTTACAGTTATTAAATTTTAATTTTGAAAAACAATTTATTGACTGTCCAAACTGTTTTTACGCTCCACCGATGCGAATTGGGTTTTTTTGGTCCAGTCCTCCACTACTATTACTACGATTTCTCTCATTTTACTTTACATTATAATAACTCCAAAATAAAACATTGTAATAAGATATTTTTAAATCAACAAAGTTCCTGCAAGTTTTATGTGCTTGAAAGCTCCAAAAAGTTTAGAACTGGCAAAAATGCGTTTAAGACCAACCTACAAAATTAGATATTGTTATTCTAAAATACAATACACTAATGTCTCCCAGAGGACCTTTGCCTTTCAGCCTAATGCATTTGGCATTCAAAACCCAGTTTTGCTTTGCTCTTCCAGATTTCTCAAAACATGTTAGCCTTAGGCACATTATTATGCACCCTCCAAACAATCTGGAGTGGTAAGGTATCCCTAGGTCGAGTTCCACCCTACTTAACATCATTCTACCCTCCTGACATGTTTTACATTAATGTTGTTTGTCTTAGTAACTTACTAACGCGTCTCGCGTCGTAAAAAAACTGATGTTATAATAAAAGACATATTAAATTGTTACTAGTGTTTTATTGTTTACATCTTTAACATAATTAAAAAAGAAATTTTCGTCAATTATATGATTGCGCCATAATAGCCTCCATAGACGGCAGGAGCATATCCAAACGTGTTGTAGGCGAATGGAGAAGCAAGTAATTGAGGTTTGGGTTCTGGAGCGGCCATGGCAACCACGAAGATAGCGGCAACAAGAAGAAGCTAGAAAATACAGTCATTTAGTTCTTTTTAAGTTAATATATTAAAAATATAAATAGGTTCAACAAAATAAAAAAACACATAATTGTAAACCTTTACTTACTAGTTTGAACATTTTGATGTTTTGATTTGTTTACTAAACTGTGATCCTGTATGGGCAATGTTTAGTTTTTATACATTTCTCTAAATTGATTTGTAATGATTGTACTTCTTTCTATCTATTTCGTAGTAATAGCAAAGATTATCTGAAAGTCAATCATTCCTACTAATTATCTAATAGCTTCGATAATTATTACTATAATCATTAACGAATGCAAACGGTGTAAATAAAATTTTATTATTTTTTATTAATTTTATTTTAATGTTTTATTTATTTAAATTTTTCGTACTGAACAAAACGGTAAGTAGAAAAAAGTTATAGTTTTCTCCTGGTTTTCTTTCTATTTACGTTAAAAGTCTGCTACAAAATAACAGCCTATATTTGAACTCAGCTTAAAGAACCAGAACAAAATTTATTCAGTAATAAATAATAATCCAGTAAAAAGATAAGTTAATAATAGTATTATGATAGATCATACAAAAATCAGAATTCAAATATTTCACAAATATTTCCTTTACTAATTAATAAATCAATATAAATAGTAATTACTCGGTTATTATGTATCTAAAATAAATTATTTAAATGATGTAGTCGATTCAATTGAAGACAAATAAATCAGTATTTTATAACAATAATTAAACAGTTCTTAAATCGCTAAACAGCAAATAGTCCAAAACGTAGTAATTACTCATACGATTTCTGCAGAAAACTGTAAATTAAATCTTACAACAATGTAACGTTAATTACATCGAAATAAAATGTTATAGCAAGTTTGAATATTTAATAAATAACCTAAAATTTAAAAAGAAGATTTTCTAGTTAAATATCAACAGGATTAACAGTAGTTTGTAGCTAAAAAGTGTAGTCTGTCCTTTGATGTTAGTATTTTGGACTTGTTACTCTAATGGCTTTTAGAGCGGCAAAACCTAAAGTTCCATAGTAAGACTTAAAGCGAGGGTAACGAAAAAGCGTAAACGAAAATTCTGCAATTAATTAAAAAGTTATCACCATAAACTAAAGCATATCGAAATAGATAGTATTGGCTTTAAAAATTAATGCCTGTTCACCTACGTGAAACCAAACTCTAACTAAATTGGCAGGTAATATTTTCCCTTTCAACCACTTAAAAACCTCAAAGAGGGAAATTATACTCAAAACTTCACAAGTGAATGGAATGTTCTAAGAGAAATCACAGCTAAACTGGTAAAAAAGAGAATTACTTTTCAACAAAACTTTTCAAAAAATCGTTGATAAGCCGATCATTAATCTAAAACCCTACACATAAGCACTACCAAATATGTAATAGCCAATAAAAATGTCTTGTAAAAAACATAAGCAAATTACGAGGGACAAGTTTAGATAATAAAACAGTAGGAATAAGCTTTTCAAGAAAAACATTTTAGGTTGAACACTAAGGTAAAACCTAACTGGCGAAAAGCTAAAAAAATTGCAATAGCCACTGGCAAAGACACGTTATTTGTTAAATCTACTTTGTGTTTTTTTTATAAATCGCCAGCAATAAATCATGTAGCAGAAAGCTGTAGTGAAAATCTGCATCAAGTTGGTGAATAGGGTTTACGACTTTTAAAGGACGTCCCGCATTTTTTTGATATACACACTAGCTTTCCTTACGCCGCCCCTTCAACTCTGATCAATCAGCAGACGCAAAAAGGTGGTAAGAAGGATTTCTGCTTTAGTAAAATTGTATAAAACGTGACATAGAGCAGGTGCAAAAGCAATACCTTATTCTAACAATAAGAAACAGCCACCTTAAAGATCAAAGAAAATTTTTGGAAAAAAAGTGTGTGATGTACTTTGTTTTAAAATATAAAATATAAATACACAACGAAATATAACAATAAAACAACATAACTTATAATATAGGAGATCAGTACTTTACTTTAGCAACAAGAAATAGCTACTTCGAATAACCAAAAAAATCCAGGGTTAAAATTGCGGGGAGCCCTTTAACAAAAATAGTGTGCCAACTTCAGTGAGATAGGGCTCGTACATACGTACATAATCCATTACCACATTTTGTAATGTCGGTGTTTCACGCAAACTCTTGTGGTGCAACGGAGGTAATGGAGCTATTGTAGTATGTAGATTACGTTACATATTTTATCATTTACACAACTTTTATACCTTATCCGTATGAGCTCAAAAACGACTATACTAAATTTTTAAAATTCAGTCGCAACCGAGGTTTGAACCTTTGTCCCTCTGGACGAGAAGTAGAATCTCTACCACTCAACCGCGGACGACCACTAGAACTTAAGTAAAAATAATTAATCTAAAAAATTAATTTTATATCAAGTACATAAGGATATTATAAAATAGAATGGATAGTGGAATATCCATATTAATTAGTTGTCTTTGCGTCAAGCCGATCGTAGAACTAAGCGGCTGCCCAAAGATAGTCACTTAATAACAAAAATAAAAGTGTGCCAACTTCAGTGAGACAGGACTCGTGTAGTTAAAGTTCTTTTAAAACAATATGAATTAAAAGTGACATTTTATAACGCATTTTTTGTTAAAATTTAGAAATACAATTTACATAATTTCAGATTCGTACCAAATATGTCATTGTGTGACCATGGTTCAGTAATGGTTCACACTGCTTCTGCTACTGCTTCTCACAATCAACTTTTATTAATTATTAAAGCAATTAGGTAAACATTGTCACTAACAGATTTTTAGATAAGTTACAGCCACTACATCATGTGCATAATCATATTATAACCATTATAAATCAATTTTAGAAAATGTATAAAAACCGAATGTTATTCATTGTGAAGCATAGTTTACTAAAACACCAACAAAACATCAAGATGTTCAAATTAGTAAGTAGATATTAAGAATCAGTAACAAGATAATAATTAAATTATTATTATTATCAGCTTTACATATTTATTTTGTTTATTTAAAGAAACCAGATTTTTTATAATGTTAATATTAAATATTATGTTTTCAGCTTCTTCTTGTCGTTGCCATCTTCGCAATTGCTATGGCTGCTCCAGAACCCAAGCCTCAATTAATTGCCTCTCCATTTGCCTATAACACGTTTGGTTATGCCCCTGCCGTCTATGGTGGTTATTATGGCGGATTCATATAATTGACGAAGGGTTTATAAAAAAATGTTTTTAATTTGAATAAAAATATAAATGTCACTAGAGAGTTTCATTATATTTCTTATATTTCAGTATAAGCAACAAATTGCAAAACAAAATAATATTTAATTAAAAAATCTATAAACAATTAGGTTTAAACAATGCTAAGAATAGAGGAGATAAAATTATTTATCTGAAACAATAATTTAAAATAACTGATCTTAAAGCTATACATTATTCCAAATAAATTAAACAAAAACCTATACGGTGATGTTCTAGAACCTTCGATAAGTCTTTTTTTCTTCGTTAAATCTATGACCTTTTAAAGTATTTTTAAAATTTAAATAGTGATTAAATTTAAACAACTTCAGTTAAGGGCAGATTTTCGAGAATTTCTCACAGTATCAATAAACCTATTAATTCAATTTAGTTGTATTTGTGGAATTTGAAGTTGAGGAAAATTTATTAAATTTAATCAATTCAATTTAAGTGCAAAATCTCATAAATTTACTTGCGGAGCATATTTTAGGTGAGCGAACAAAGTTTTACATATCAGCTGAGTTTTAAACTAAAACTGACGTTGTTCAATTAAATTTTCTATTTTGTTGCGTGTTCAAAACGTAATTTTATTATTGAACGTTTACTGAGCGAGTTTCATAAAAATTACCTATGTGCCTAAGTTTAACAATATATCTGTAAATGTATGTTAAGTACGTCAGACCTAATGTCAACGATGCTTACTTTTGTTCAAATAGCTAGTACATGCAGTCGTTAGTATCTTATTGATTTCAATGCACTAAAATTAAATTTCTTATTCATTCCTATAATTTTCAATTTTCTATTAATTAATTAAAACTATTCTATTGCAACGAACTAATATTGTTTACAAATCTTTATTACTAATTATTTATTAATTTTTGCATTGTGTGAACCAGAACTAAAGTTTAATAAAGTGTCTATAATAATAACGATGAGGCATTTGGTAACATCAGATTTCTTGCCGCACAATTCTTGAGACGCTTCTAGAATTTAAAAATTGATCGATATCAACTCTTTCCAAATTGTGGTCGGATAACAACTACATATCATTTTAGCCTCGATCGTTTACATACTAAGCAGTTAAATTTGTCGGCTGCCAGCTAACTAGTGTGAGGTCGTGGGTCTTACTAAGGTCTTCTGTAATGGGCGCCAAGAATTGTCTAAAATAGCTACGGTATTGGCCGACAAAGCCTGAAAAGAACAACATATTTGCGACTACTACCAATGTGGTCGACTTCTCCCAATATTGGCTCCTCGATAGCTGAAAATATAAACCCCAAATACCAAACATATAAATAATAAGACGTCAAGTAAGAGATACAATGCGTTATTAACAAATGAATAAATCAGCAGGTAAAATATTAACACAAGTTAACCAGTGTGGTGATCAATGCTGATAGCCTTGGCAAAAATAATTATTTATGTATATATAAAAAAGATTAATTTTTAATAATTAATAATCTTAATAGACTGTTTCATAAATCAGAATTCATGCGAGTGACTAGTTACTTTAAATCTGACTAATCTTCAAGTCACAGAAGGTAATAAACAAAAGGGCACGGTAAGTTATCGCGACTACAGGTACCAATCAGATTGCGAAATCTTCAACTCCAGTAGTGAGCTGTTCAACTATTACGGAGCAAATCTTATTTGTTTATACATTTACAAAATATTCCTAACAATGTAATAAAATAAGTAACATATGATAAAATTATATAAATATATGAAACAGATACCTAGATATAAGTGCTACACGCACACTGGGGAAAAACCATTTCACACATAAAATTATAATTTACAAATATACAGAAATGTTTTATATACAATAAGGGTTGTCGGACGTTATTGTTGTTGTAAATAGTTGCTACAATATAACTGACTCACGATGAAGAAGAACGTCACCAACTAGGTCGAACGTAGCGTGATCCAACGAGACAACAGCAACCAAGTCAGCGTAAGGGTCTTTTAACAACCCAAATATACAACGTAGTGTATATAATTACTGTAAGACAACCAGGAAAGTATAAAATGCGTAAAAGTAAACCCAAAAGAAAAAGGTCTGTAACAAATAGAATCAAATTGCCAGAATGCACCTAACAAACACTTTATAAATACCTTCGGTGTAATGTGACCTTAAGAGATAATTATATCGTCTCCATATACGGCAAACGAGGATTATATATCGAAACCTAACAAAAGAATTAAGTATAAGAGACTGAATGATAGAAAAGTTAACTTATAAACTTAAGAGAACGTGTGCTTCTAACCTCCAAAAAGAACAAGTGGAAACATCCCCAAAAGGTTCCAAAAAAACTTGGAAATCATCACCAAAAATTAAATATCGATCTGCACAAATGCAATTTCCATAACACAACATAAAGGAAAAACTAATTTAACGGTGATGCTACTAAATACTCTTTAAAGAATGTTCTTCACACGATCGATCAAAACGAAGTGACAAAATCTCTTATCAAGGACAGGAAATTAGTTCCAAACAAAATGGCAACTACAAGGAGAGAGAATGCGAAAATCCCTAAACGCTATACAAACTAACGCAAACGCATAGCTATACAGGGTGCTACGAAATTAGCACGTAACAACTGTTTTACAGAGAGTCAGCTTTTACTAGTTACTATATGATCAGGTGGGACGTTGTCCTGATAAAGCAGCTTTCTGCACGTCTGACAGTCTATTTATCGATACGTATCATTTTTTCGATTGATTCTGATATTAAGTCGTCGATAATTTTGAATGGTTTCTGCAACGTTTTAAACATTTTTATCTGTTAATAAATTTATTTTTATTTATTTTAATTTATCAGGATTACAGTCTTTAATAAAATATTTATAAATTAATTTTTAACATTTCGCTCCTCAAAATTAATTTATAAATGTTTTATTAAAGGCTGACAGTCCTGATAAATTAAAATAAATTTATTAGCAATATAACAGCCTACAAAGAAATAAATTAATAATGATTTATTTCAAAACAATATTTCAAATTTTTATCTGTATTTGACGCACATGGAGGTCCAAAGCGTTTATTTGTCTCCGACATCCTCTTTACATTCATAAAATCATTTATGCCTCTCGTACACACGTATATGTAACATACATATTGCAATGAATGGGAAAACCGATATACACGGGCGGCGAATTTGCGAGAAATTTTGGTCGCCTTCTACTAACAGTAGTCGGAAGCTCACGTGGGTAATACATGCCGTCTCGATGGTCGCTTTATTTAGTACATTCTCGATACTTCCGTATGGATATATAAGGGTCGCCGCGAAGATAGATGGATTATTATTGTTCAGCCTGTGAATTGAATATGTGCTTTGTGTAATTAGTAGTCACATATCAGTGAATAAATAAATGGTGTATTAAAAATAAATAGTCCTTAAATAACCTACTTTAAGTCTGTAAATATCTAGCATTTAAGTTCGTTAACAGTTTATAATTATAGTGTTTGTAATTAGTGTGTATAAATAATATTTCTCTTGCTAATAGACGATTAAACAGCATTTTTGCTATTATTTAAAAAGAACGTTACAATATGTTCTAGTAAACCTTTGTTAGCACTCAAAAAGATTCTGTAGCCGTTTCGTTTAGTTTCACCAAAAATTCTCAATTGATGCCTTGCTCGATTTTCAAACTGATCACGGAAGTGTGATCGTGTGACGTACAAGAAAAACATGTTCAACAAACAATTCCTGACAGTGAAATAATCTGCTCGTGATTTAGAACACAGTCATTTTCTTACTTACATCCGAACTGTTTGATTTGGATCGTCCCGGAGAATGCCAGCATCGTTATTTAATTCCCACATCTCGTATATCTCACTAACTTATCATTTCAACCTATCCTCATTTACTCCTATTCGCTCAAGCTTTCCAATTTTTATTGTAAGAGTAACTAAAACGAAATACATTATCTATTTGTCAAATGGGGTCATAGGTAAATCTAGAAATCATCTTAACGTTAGGTTTATTATAAACGGCAGAGAATAAATTCGAAAAGTTTCTATTAAGTTTATTATAAAGCACGAGAAATAATTATGAGATCTTATAATGCAATATCGTATTAGGCGTATTTTAGCTAGTGGGAAATGAATTCAAAAAATGATAATCCGAGGTTCATTTAATAAATTAGGAATATTTGAAATATGTCAACCAAGTAAAACCGTCACACGACTGAGAGTCCGATAAAATATGATAAATTCCCAAACATTGACTGTTGAGTGAATAATAATAGTTATAAATAAGAACATAATAATTCCAAAAGAGTACAACTATAAAAAGTGAGAGTCTATAACCATAACCATAAAAAGCGATAAGCTTGTAGTATATTGACGTTGCAAAACGAGACCTACGCAGTATACTATAATCAGTTTGTCACCGTTCATTTTCATCCCTCCTGCCAGTTATACTAGGCATTCTTTGGAGATATTTTAATGTGATTATTTTTAAGTAATTTTAGGTAAATAGTCGGTAATAGTGTATTGTCCAAACTAACAAACGCTTTATCAACACAACACCTTGCACTACCCTATGGTCTGTATTGACGTAGATTACTTTATTTCCGAATTACAAGTCCAAATTTTAGATCTAAAAATATTTTTTCTACAAGGGGAGATGAATAGTGGAAATATGCAGTATAAACATTATTGTAAATCTCGTAGCAATAACAACTCGTGTTATAAAAAATCATATTCTAAAACATAGCATCTAGAATATGTATAAACAATAAATAATCGAATGCATACAAACGTCTCATTTCTTCCATGAACTGTAGTAAATCAAACTTCTTGATAGGGGAAACGCATTTTTCATGTTGTTTTAAACGAACCATAAAATTTCCTTTCCTCTCAAATGAAAAACAGCAAAGATTTATTAATGGTTTGTTTTTGGGTCCAGTATTTCTACGGTTCGACAAGATTACGTGGGCCACACCCTCTGCTACTATAGGTTACTCTGTTAATCGAACCCTTCAGTGAACGTTATTAAATTGGCTACTATATCTGAGTCATCCGGGGTTATTGAACTCTATGCGCTTTCACTGCACAATGTAAGGACGTTTCCATTAATTAAAGGATAAAAAAGTTTAAAAGCACGATAAATCTGAAAAGCTTTTGTTTGCTAAAAATAACGGTGCAGTATCCTTTATCGTTCTTTTACTTTTTTTTAATGGGCTGATCCTTTATTTGTGATTTATAGGAACTAACAATTGGTCTGCAGTAAAATCGAATTTTCACCCTCAATAGAAATTAATAATTCGTCATAGTGTAAAAAATACTACTAAAATTACAAGCACTTCTCAAAATTTTAATGTATATTGTAATAATATTTTCACCGAGTGATTTTATTCATGCATTGCTGCCATGAAATACAAAGGATACATTTGAGTTATGTGTTAATTTAATTACATTATGTTCATTTATAAGAAGGGAATTATCAAAATAATTTAATTGTTTTGAAGTACCTGTAAATGTTTTGAACGTGTGAAGTTTTTTGACATTAAGTCGAATATTTTAAAATGTAGGGTTAGAAGTAATTTTAGTTTGTCAAGAAGATTTGATCTCATGTAGTTTTTTACAATAGTGAAAACCTTTTCAGGTGAAAAATCTATCACGACGATTTATGAATTTTAAAGTGTCGTAAACAAGTAGAGAACAGAAAACTACTGTAAACTGAGAATAAAATTATTAAATATAAGTATCTACCTTAAAAGGTGTATGGAATTATTTATGGTGGTAGAAGTGTGGTAACACAGATATGAAATAATTTTCTTCCTCAGTGTTTGCAGATACCATATGGGTAAAATTTTAGGGTTTATTTATGCTTGATATAATTCCTCGTAAGAGAGGTATCTTCAGCTGTTTGTTCAGAGAAAGAAAGAATGGAAGTTTATCCAACATTACACTATTGGAAAGTCGGTGATGTTTTAGTGCTATAAGAAAGCGGTATTTGATTTAGTTGTAACATACCTGTTAGTTATTTTTAGAGTTAATGAATATCAGATCAACTGTAAAGTAAGTTACAAACTTGAATAATGATTAAAGTTATTACCATACACTAAAATTAAAATTCATTTAATCAATAACAAAATCAATAACAAATTTCAGCATTTACCTGATAAAGAGAGGTTATATTCTTTTGTTGGCAGCTTGACAATTTTTTATGAATAATTTATAAAATTATAATTATTTTTAATTGAAAGAAGTGAATTTTTAAAAAGGGAACAGAACCTCGTAAATTTTGTTGTCCAAATGTTACTCATTTGTTTGTCATGGCGTACTTAATACATCTTATGACTTTTAATTCACTTACCGTCATATTTGCTACAAAGAAAAGGTAATTGTGTAAAAACGTAGATGATTTTGAAGATGTAATACATCATTAGTTTCGTTTTTAATAGTTACGTTTAATTGTTTTATGAAAGTATGGCATTATCATTTGAAGTTTTTTAGCAATTGCCAAAAAAGTAATTTAGTAAGCGAAACTGGTGCTTGAAGTACCGTTTTTTGTGTGTGTGCAAAACTGTGTTGCGATTGAGAGCTATGATTTGAAACGTTATTAGTATAGAATTAATCATTTATGATGATTTAGCTACACAAGTTGGTTTTTTTCTTGAAACAACAGCAATGGATAAATGGTTAAAAAGTCGAATTGGATTGTTATTTTCTGAAGAACTATCGCCATACACTTCCAGGACTGCTACACTTGCACCGGATTGCAAGGTAGGTAACACAAGATTAATTTAAATCTGTATATATAAAATAAAAACCATCATCCACCCCAGAATGATTAAGATTAAGGTGAATTGAATTAGTTGTACACTATATTTTTTATACTCGCCGCCCAACACTGTAAATGTAGATGAACAAAAAGAACTGATCGGTTTCGAAATTCGAGAACTATGATGTTAATGAATTTTGGGCAAAAAGCTCATTTCTAACGAAAAGCACTTGGAAATTCTTACTTTCTTTTTGGTATAGCGTTAACATGATAAAGCGAAAATATTTAAAAGCTGGTCAACTACGAAATGTATAGAAACAATATTTCGATCTGAAGAAAAGACCAACGTGCTTTAAATCTTTATTACTGAAGATGGTCAATAGAGTCCAAACTATCGTAGATACCATGTCAAAGTCGGATACTTTTTCTACTGAAGCTAATAGAAATAAATCAAAAATTGCATAAACACGCTGAAGAAAAGAATCATAATATCGGTAAACAGGCTGAAATGATATAGCAAATAAAATGAACGAATCAAAGGCTCGATAAACGAACGGAAAAAATAAAAAAATAATTACGTAACATTCAGATCTCATTTAGATTTTTATGTAAAAACTGTGATTCCATAAATAAGTAACCTGTTCTAATTTATATTCTAATGATTGTTTACTAGTTAGAAAAACTAATACGGCAATAAATGTGATATACCATGAAATTTTATTATAGCTTTAGGGCAGACCGGAAAACGCCCAAATATTTTAATTCGCAAAAGCTCGTGCATTTCTTGGGTATATAAACCTGGATATTTGCAAAAATTGGTATAGTTGATCTCAAACGATTACAGGAAACCACCAAAATGTTCAAATTAGTAAGTGTCTCTTGTTTCTTTTTTTATTTTTTTGGTGAATAGTAGAACAAGATTTGAATTATTGTACAATTTAATTTAATCTTTTTCAGCTCATCCTCGTTGTTGCTCTTTTCGCCCTAACCATGGCTGTCCCCGAACCCGAACCTAAACCACAGGTTGTTGTTGGAAGCTACCCCTATTATGGCCACGCATATGGATACTCTGCCTACCCATACTCCTACCATCACTCTCTATACAATCATTATTACTACTAGAATTTAAAATAAACTTCAGGCAGTGCGTTTATTCTATCTACTCGGCTATGAATATAACTAACAAATTTGTCAATTATTTTAAAATAAATAAAAAACAAATAAAACTTAACGTTTTACTCATTTATTTAAACTTACATATTTTCTATTCTACCTATTCTCTTACTCTTGTACAAATAATGTCGAAGAAGTATTAAAAGAAACGTATAAATAAGAATGTACCATAAATGACACATTGTTTTAATTTAAAAGTTTCAACAAATAATATATGTATTGGTATCCAATAACCCATTAAACCACCCAAAAGCTAAAAAATGATCAATGATGTAAACTGAAATAAATACTGTAACAAGAGAGAAAAAGAAAGAACTTCTTCTCGAACAACAAATGGAAAATTCTACAGCAATCGAGAGCATTACTTATCGCACGAAGCCTGTGAAATAGACGCGGTTATACTAGCAATATACCGGTATGTTCGAGCGATTTCTAGAAGATTTGTATGGTGGTATAAAAGCGACTTTGCGGATAAAAAGGAGCAGTCAACAGAGAGTCATTAACTGTATATCACGAAATAAATAGTAAATGTGAAGATAAATGTTGTATTAGAAATTCATAGACTGTGAATAATAGTTTTAATGGTTTATAATCATAGCGTTAATTGATAGTGTATTCATTAGTGTTTGTAAATAAATATTTCTTATTAATAGACGATTTAAACGGCACTTTTGTTATTATTATTTTTAAAAAGAACGTTACAATACATATTGCGATAATAATCCCGGATTTAGGGTGGGGCAAACGATATTGATAAATGTTAAATCGATTTAAATTGAGAGTACAAACAAATCCTATAGCAACAGACTTCAGTAAAAGCACAGTGATGACTAGGTATAGGATTTGTGTGCACTTAAAAATGCTGAAATATGCATGCACTTATGCACTATAAAAATTTGAAAATGCACTTAAATATGCACTTAAAAATCATGAAATATGCGTTTATTAGAAATTTTTAATAAATATATGCACTTTCATTATTAAAAAAACACCTGTTTAGCGTTATTTACATTTTATTTACAGAAATTATTTTAATTAGACATCCTATGCAATAATTTAATTAATTGTAATTTCTAAACATAGAGCGTTACAGTTCACAATGACGTACATTTTTAAATTTTCGAAAGTAAACATATGCCTATTATACCTAAATATTGTTTTATATTTTGAGAAACTCCGTTCCACATCGCAAGACGTAATTGGGGCATACTTAAAATTGTTTAATTCTACAAGCGAATAATGTTTTAGCTCGTCTAAAATGTCTTGGCCAGATAATGCATCGTTTATGCTTTTAATTAAGTGAAAACCAGGATTTTTGTCTATAACGGATTTAAATTTTTGTTTTATAGTCAAACCCTTTGGCCCTTTTACTTTATTCAAAGAAACACCTAACAATTTTACATGCTCAAGAGATTCATCTAATGAATTTCCCTGACTTTCTAATTTCTGAACTACTTTAGCTAAACGCACAAAATTTGTCAAAAAAAATAAGTTGCATAGTATTCTTCTGCAGAAAGCCAAGTACCCCACCTTGTTATTACAGGCTCAGGTGAGAGATGCACTTCTTGAGCAGTTTCCCTAAATATTTGTATGCGATATGGAGCTTTACAAACAATTTTTTTACATCTGAAATTATCGAGTTTACGTTAGGATATATTTCCCCACTTTTTCTGCAACTCTATACATTGTATGGGCAAGACAAGTTAAGTGGATCATTTTTTCGTACAGAACTTGTAAGCCTGCTCCAGCCTTGATCATGTACGGTGCCGCGTCGGTGACGAACAGGAGTACTTTGTTGTACTGTATGCCGTTCGGCCACAAAATAGCCATCGAATCATTAAACAATTTTGCCACAGAACAATGATTGGTGCTCTTGAAAACGTCTATTGCTAATAGATAGGATTTGGGATTGTTCTCCGAATTTAAAACGCCAATTATAACGTTAGCCACGTATCTGAAAACAAAAATTTGATTTTTATTTTATCGAACTACATAATTAGTCGGTTACAAACAATTAGCATGCAAAACAGTTATTTAAAAAAAATTATAATTTAATCAAGCAAAAATATTGTTGTGATTAAATATGTAACTAACAAAATAGAAAATAAAACATCCGTAAATTGCTCTGCTGTCTGGAATTAGTTAAATTTTACTAACAAAACGAAGGAAATGAAGTTTCTACGCATCTTCCAGTAGTGTCAGTAGATTCGTCAATGGAAACCCATATGTAATTATTCGCTACATGTTTTCTAATTGATTTTATGGTCTCTTCGTATAAACGAGGTAAATAATTTTTCCTGAGTGTAGACTCGTCGGGTATTGGCATTTTTGAAATTTCTTCCAGAAAATTACGAAATGCTGAGTGATTAATTTTACTTAACGGGATATCTGCAGCCACTAATGCACTACATAGTTTTTTATTAAATTAGATCGATTTGCTGGACTCACCGCGCGAATTATTAAGGTACCCCTGTAACAATTTTTTGATTGTTTTTTTGTTTTCAGGGCAACACACTTTCGATTTCGAACCGTGTTCAGATGTTGTGTAACTTGAAAGCGTTTCGTTGCAGTCACTTTATCGTCGCACACTGTACAATACAACATCTTATCGTCAGTTGTAAGAACACTGAATTCCTTAACATAACTTAGAAGTGTAACAGACACAGACCGTTTTTCTTTACCCATATTTACACTCTAAAATTTCAAACTGAAATGCAGTTTGCAATTTCTGAACTGTCTTAATTGAAAGATTACAAGATTAGTAAACAAAACTACAGGCAAATTTTTCTATGAATAGGAAGTTGTCAAAGGGTCTTTGGAATTTCCTAATACCTATTTATCACAATACTGCAGGATGTAAGTATTTAAATTTTAGTTGAAACTTTTTCTTTCTTAGAAAATATTAACAAGTACACAGATGGTTAAGGCAGTAAAATATTTTAAAGCCTAGTATTTAACAATAAGCTTAAATTATGGGTTTCCCCTAGAGTCAACTAAGCCGCCCTTGGTTGGTTGTCTAAAATGCTAAAATTATTTAAAAAATATTAGAAGTTTCATAATTAAAGCATGTAAAACGCTCAAAAAGTGGTAAAATATGCACACTCGTTCAAAAATGCTAAAATATGCATGCATTTATAAAAAACACCTAAATATGCATTTATATGCACTTTCAAATTGACATATGTGATTCATATGTGGCTTAAACATGTAGAAATATAACTCTGCATATGTTTCCTATAAGCAGAAAAAACATGCAAATGCATAGAAATCCTATACCTAGTGATGATATAAACAAAATATAAATACTATAAAAATATTGTGAAGCTTTAACCTTTTCACAAAACTAAGACTCACAGGCTAAGACTCGCTTCAATAGTGCACTAAATAAATATAGATCTAGGAAAGATAATTGAAGTACACAAAAATATATAAACCAAAATTTTCTATAAATTGACATGACAAATAAAATAACAACAAAAATAAATATTAAAAAGAAATAAATATTAAATATAACAAGGAAAAATCACATAATATTAATTACTAAATTATAACTAAATAAGTACCTTAAAATTTTTTAAATTAAATCAAAATTTGGCGCCAAACGTTTACCAATTGATATAGTAACAACACGGTAATCCTCTTTTCCATATGGTTTATAATTAAAATGCCTGAAAGACAAATATCCACCTCTATTTCAAATAGTGTCCAAATAAATTGTTTTTAACAATTCCTTTTTTGCATTCAAATTGTAACAAAGGTTGAAAATTTCATTTACCATAAAAAACTCTTTTCGTAAATAAAAAAATATTTTTAGATAAGAAAACCATAAAATAATAGCTAGACTACATTAGTTCAGCTTGCTATAGGAAAACGCAGAAATTTGGATTTTATTTCTATGATATCTTCTACAAAAAACAAACCCAACATTTACATTCAAATATTTTAGAATTGCGTCCAAGGAACTGCTTAACAACTCAATGAAACAAATTAACTACAATCTGCGTAATCCAAGTAAAAAAGAAGATTTTAACAATTTGCATAAGTCATCACAACCATGTAGCTTGTCTGTTTTAGGTCAAAACTTGCCTTAATTTGGCCTCTATTTTATTTTAATTTGCATAAATAAGTAACGATACCAAATCGTTAGCTGATCAATTAAAATTTACCAAGATTGTAAGAAAAACCAACTTTGAAATTTATCATTTTTCTGTCTAGTGTGTTCTAAAGTGTATATTTATTAAATTAAAACATTTTCTTTGGCTTTATTAAAAAAGATTTACCTAAATATTTTCCCCCTTGAGGTTATGCAACCCATCTGACATCTTTTTGAATGGGGATGCATACTTCCCAATCGCATGTCAACTATCATGACAATATGTAGGTAAGAATGTGTAATTTTATGGAAAATTTACCTTTTTCATTCTAATCTACCCATCGCATGTTAAAGAAAGCTGCAACGATTGACTTAACGCTAAAATTATTGATTTACTCTAAAATTATTTGTATTGAGATATTTAGATATCCATATGATTATAATGTGATATTGCAACTAATCTTAATAAAAATCGATTGATTCAAAGATGTACAAGATTTTCTAAAATAGTTTTAGTATTGGTGTACGGGATGAAAGAGATAACTCCAAATTTATGTAGTTCTCTTCGGGTCCCGAAGCGAAATTTTTAGATCGTAAATATATTGATAGTTAATTAGTTCTTAGTGCTATTTGGGCGAACGTGTACGGGAAAATGCTTATATGCTTAAAACAGGAGACTCATAGCTTTTGAACAAATTACTTTCAGGTCGTTTCAAATCTTACTGAATTCAGATTTAAAAACGCATAACAATTATTTCAAGAAATAGGGAATCCTAAGTAATCTGCCCTTAACTTAACTTTAACACATTAATTGTTTAAATTTAACCACTATTTAAACTTCAAAAATATTTTAAAAAAATTACAGCTGCACTAAATTAATAAACTTCAGGCAGTACAATATTTTAAACAATAGCCGCAGAGACTTAAATATTTTAAAACGCACCACTCTGTGCATGTCCGAACGGTACGGTAAATCGTTCTGAACTTTCGCGTGTCGCCTATACTACCAATCACTTCATCATCATCTCCTCACGTTCGGAATTTCACAAGAGAAGGGAAACACCCATTATCATGGATTTGAGATGGAAATAATAATTGAAGGTTCTGGAACATTATGCTATCACAATCCACCAATTATGAATAAACAGTCTAGCCTTCGATATTTTTATCAAGACTTAAATGGATTCTTAGAATAGAACGTGTACATACTCAACATAGAAAGGTTTTTTTCTTAGGCTAATCGATTGTTATTACAAGGATAAATAAAACGCAGTACATTGCATATTTGTCAAATAGGGTCATAAATAAATTCGTAAATCAGGTTAATTGAATGTTTATTATAACAGGCAAAGTATAAAATCGAAATATTAGAACACGAGGTTTGTATTGAGTTTATTGTAAATAGTGAAAGATAAATCCGAGATATTATAATACAAGGTCGCATTTAATGTGTTTCATCTACCGGAAAATTATTATCTTAATATTTTTAATTTATTTCCCAAACAATCTAAATTCGTCAACCAAATGATGATAGTTTTGTTGCTGTATGTAGAGTAGCCTTGCACTTTAATTAAATTTTCCACATAGAATATCTTTCTCATTATAATAACTAATGACATGATTTGAACTAATTGTTAACAATTCGAAATCCTTAAGGTGGCCCAGAGCTGATGAATTGACATTCTACAATTTTATTTTCTGACACTATTAATATTTATTATCAATTTAAAAATATACAGATAGAAAAGTAAATAAAAAGAAACCTTCCTAGAAAAGATTTTGCTATTATGATTTTCCGTTTTACGTAGCCTTCGTTTATTAATTGACTAATTATATTGACCTAATGACATTAGGTTTACATTTATTCTAGCTAATAGATTTTTAAAATACCTAAATACTTTAAATCTTTATATGTCTTCAGATATTATTGTAGTTTTTGTATATAAACAAATAAGTTCATTATAAATCAATTAAGAAATACGTATAAAAACTAAACATTAATGATTCAGACGTATAGTTATCCGAAGAAAGCTAAACATTATCAAACCATCATGTTGTTTAAACTAGTAAGTATAAATTAGTTTAATTTATAAATAATTTGAAATTGGATTTATCAGGTATTTGCTTTTAATTTTGTTCGTTTAATTATTTAATTTCTATGATTACTAAACGATATCAAATTGCATTTCAGCTTTTACTTCTTGCTGTCATCTTCGGGGTTGCCATGACTGCACCTACATTTAAACCGCAATTAGAATTTAAACAAAATTCAATGTCCGAATGTTTAATTCCTTGTAATCCCTACACTTCAAGATAAGCCGACAAATACTTAATAAATCATTCACCTAGAATGACACTGTTAAGACCTTTATTGTAGTTTTCCTTGTAGCAAAAACTTTCCAGTTTAAAAGTTTTTTGGAAGGTACAAAATTTGTAAGAGCCATTTGAAATGTATGCATTACAGCCTTCTTTAAAGCCCTAATGTATGGAAGTTATTATACCTTATAACAACGGATGTCTTTATTTTAAAATATATCAAGATAGTGTAGAAAATGTTTATTAAAAAATATAATAAAATAAAGTTATATTGGTATTCTTATTTTATTAATTTCATTATTTTTTTAACTTTGCTACCAAGTTTATACACCTAAAGATACATCTTGCATCAACACATCAGTAATTTAAATTGTAACCGTTAAAACTCTCAAAAAACAAATAAAACCATAAAAAACTTACTATACTTATACTTACTACGCAATAAAGCTTCCGTCTGAGACTACTTACTTAATCAGATTATTCTGATGTGTCGTGGGTGTTAAACACAAAGACTTACTAATTTCAGATTAAACACAGCAATAAAGAAACAGTCTCATAAAGGGCGCCATCCAAATTCTTTACAATTCTTATTAAATAAATAACGACAGGAATTTGCAAATTGGAAAAAGAATTCCGCCTGGTTCATGCCTCATTATTTTTTAAATAATTGACAATTTTTAATTTTTATTAATCAAATTAAGATCATGAATGTCAATTAGTTGAAAATAAAGTGTACACTCTAGCGTATGACAAATATGTGCATTTGCTTATTGTTTGCAACACACAAAAAACAACTCTTAATGGCCTTCATTTAAACAACACAAGAAGACTTTCACACATAGAGATTGTTGATGAAAGACACAAGATAGCTATGGTTCAAATTTGAATTTTCTACATTAAATAAATCTTCGAACTTCACAATCATTTCCGCTCTCTAAGTTATTAACGTTTTTACATTTTTACAAAGTCAAAATATTTTATACACTTTTTATCTGATAAAATTTATTTTAGTGTCTCAGACTGCATTTTATTATCCAAGAAACCTACACACACGATGTAGATAATTCTCAATAAATTATATCTTACATAAATAAATATTCTTTGCGCATTATTTAGAAATAATAACATCTGTTCGAAATTAAATCGTCAATAATAAATTAAAGTATTCACAATATGGGCAGTATATGGCTAGTCAGATATTCTATTTATAACGTGTGATGAGTATAACATGTAAACTCTTCTTTAGTTTTCTGAACACATCTAGGAAAATTAATGCGAATTTGAACCATTTCTCCGATAAAGAAGTTCGTTGTCATCACGTACTGAACAAACAGCATTATCTTCCTAAATTACTTATAAAATATTTTTAAGCTTTGTGCCCTGCATGAGAGTTCCAACAGCTTCAAAGTAATTTATGAAAATCCGAAAGCTTACTAAAAGTAAAACAATTGATTTCAACTGGCGCCTGGTGATGGATCGGTGATTATTTCAAAGTGTTGGTCAAATGTAACTACTAATTCAAGGTAGATGAAAAAGACATTCTAATTCTAAGATAATACGAAATACATATTTATAATTGGCAGAACAAAACATCTACTTGGAAGTTTGTTTCCCTAGTAAATTATGTGCATCATGCTCATGTCAATATCAACTTTTTTGTCACACTCTGGAAGATGGAGTAGCTTTGCGAACTTAATGTTGGTAACTGTTTTTGGTTGACCTGTGACCAATTATCAGCACCTTTGACAGTTTAATAGAGTTTAGCTTTGCAGTTATGGTACGAGAGCGAGTTCGTCAATTTTGCGAGAATGGTTAAACTATGAAGTTTAGAAATTTGTCAGGTTTAAACCAATTCGAATTAAGTGAGCATGCCGCTGAGATTTACCGTACGGTACGGATATATATGGACGAGTATATGCTTCAAATATGCATTCTGTCATCGAATATTATACTGTCAATAATATTTTATGGGTGAATGAAGAATCCATTTCGTTAAATTACAATGTGTACAATTTTCAATTTCATTCATCCGTTGAACCAGATGAATGTCTCCTAGATCAAGAAAAGAAGAAAACGGTGGTGTCAGCAGTGAATACAGTCTTGAATTCAGAAATCGTTGAAAGAATTTGCCGGCACTCTGATTATTACAAAATAATTCGTACTGTGGCTTACATTAATCGGTATCTACATAATTTATCAGTCGGAGTAAAATTTATAAAATATAGAGCTAGAGTAGTGAAGAAGACTAAAGAACTAGATTTTGAAGAGGTGAAGAACGCAGAAAAAACTGTCCTGAAGCACATTCAAAATTCTAGTTCCCAGGGAATAAAGGATGAGAAGTTAAAGAGGTTGCGACTTTTTATGAACAAAGACGGTATCATACGAATAAGAGCAAGACTTTCCCAGTCAGATGAGGATGAAAACTTCACGTGTCATTTCAATTGTGCTTCCATCCAAGAACGAGACTGTGTAGAAATTGATAAGAGAGCAACGTGAGCTGAATTTGCATGCCGGAGTTCATGCGTTGTTATCCTTGCTGAGGAATGAATAATGGATTGTGAACAGCCGGAGAACCATCCGGCATGCCTTGCTCAATTGTGTAAAGAGCCGAAGATTCAGATCACAAGCAATTTAAGTAGAAGAGCCCTCATTGCCAGCAAACAGGATCCGAGTTGGGCCAGCATTCAATGTCACTGGAGTGGATATGGCAGGTCCTCTGTACCTCAAAACCCAAAAAAAGTATGGATAACATTATTTACTTGTGCAACATATCGTGCTATTCATTTTAAACTGTGCAATAGTATATCCACAGAAGGATTCCTAAAGTCATTAAGGCGATTCGTTGCAAGAGGAGGAAGACCAAGCACAGTCTACTCGAATAATGGTTTAAATTTTGTGGGCTGTGAGAATCTGTTCAGGGCAGTAGACTGGAGTAAAGTTCAAAATTTTGCCAACATCTCCAAGATGCAATGGAAGTTTAATCCGTCTACCGCAGTGCAGACACTTCTTTTAGATGTGGAGGCTGTAGTTAACAAACGTCCACTCACATATATGTAAATGAAGATGCGGAGGAGCTCAATTCTCTCATTCCAAACCACTTCATACGGAATTAAGGAACATATGTTCTACCTGAAGCGAGAGAGTGTGAAGATAGAGATGTTAGTAACACACTACAAGAATATGCGAAGTGTTCGTGATAATCTTAGAAGACGTTTATGAAAGGAGTACCTAGTCCTACTAGTTCATCACGGGAAACAAAAGAAGATACGACTGGTAAACGTCGGTAAAGTCGTGGTGGTGGGTAACGACTTGAAAAAACGTATTAACTGGCCAATGGGTATCCTTGGCGATATCATCACCGAGAGAAATGGATATGTTCGTGTAGCTCGTGTGAGGACAAAGAGAGAGTATCTACGGCCAGTTCAACTCCTCTACTCGTTGGAGAGAAGTGAAGTCCTTTTCTGGAATCTCAAAGTCTGAAGGTGGGAGAATTTCGGAGAAACGAGATGTGTGTGTTGCTGTTTGTGCTCGGTTGTCAGTTTTGTCGGTCTATGCGTGTTGTTTTGAGTATTAAATTCAAGGTCGGTTGACCCTTGGATTTGGACTGTCCGTTGTTATAAAATATATTATGTTAAATGTGAACTTGTCAAGAAATAAAACTTGCTACTTTAGAAATGAGGTGTGACGGGTAGTTACATCCCTAACAATAGGAATTTCTGATCTGCACCCAGTTTGTTCAAAATATCCCCATACATTACAAGCACAATGTTTTCAATTTGTTCAATTGTTGACATGTTCATGAAATATAATATAAATACAAAGTTTAGTTAAAGTTTCACAAGTTTTATTAATATCTTAACCTGACAATATTGTTTCGACAAATGACAAAAAACAAATGTCTAAACAATATTGTCAGGTTAAGATATTAATAAAACTTGTGAAACTTGAACTAATCTTTGTATTTATATTATATTTCATGATTATGGAGTTCCACAAAGTAAGGCTGGAGACAGTAAACGCTATAATTTTCCATGTGTCCAACTGCTTGCAATTAGGATCTCCACCTCGCCCGAAAGATTCTACACCCAAGATGATAAAATAAATGCCGAAGTTAATCTGTATGCATACAATTTATTGAAGTAGTCTTCCAAGTTATTTCCCCAGTAGTCTTGCGTCTCTCTTGGTGCAAGTATTTACAATGGTTCCATCGTAACCAACAATATCTAGGTTTTTGGCATCTACCGCATTTTTGTCTAGAAATTTTACGATACTTTAATGCTCTTGGATGTATCAGAGGCCGGTTCTAGTGCCATAACGTCGATTTACCTTTTTTTTACTTAAATTATGTTTTTGTGTCTATGCACTTCAAACTGCAGGTTGTGCAAGTTTGGCTAAAAGCTCTTGCAGCTGAAGATTAGAATGGTTTTTTGGCTTTAATGGACTTCTATCAATTTTTTAGAAATACTTTTTGCTGTTATTTACTTATCTAAAAACCGAAAAACTGGGGTTACGCCCACTCCGAACACAAGATAGAACATCATGGGTTTGGAACCATATTTTGCCTAATTTTATAATTGGATGGAGCTGGTATTTTTTTAACAATTAATAAACTACGAGGCTTCGAAAATAAATGTCACAAGTTGAGCCAAATATGAACTGCCAGAACAAGTATAATTAGTTCCAACATAATTGAAAATTAAATACTATAATAGTAAATTATATTTTAAACTATTTTTACTTTTATTCTTTTGTAAAATCTAGTTGCTCAAGTAATCATAATTGTACCATCAACCTATATTGTTGATAGTAAGTAAGCATTTAAATAAAATGTATAATTAAAGTATGAAAATTATTGTACGTCGCTTTTTTTGCTAATAGATTTAGTTTGTATTCAAAGCTTCTTTCAATCGAATCCAACTGCTAGTTGTTGCGTTCCCATTTTGGAGAAATTTAAGAATACTTACGATTTTATAAAATGTTTTTGTAAATGAATCAATTTTATGAAAAAAAAAAAAAAGAATTGAACCTACTTCAAGAAAACAACAATGCCATTAGAATTCTGTAGCTATGTATTTTGTGGACGTTGTGGTATTTACAGTTTTTTTTTACATTGTATTGTACACGAAAGAAATTTATCAATTCCTTTCATACACATTTTTAATAATTTATTTAAATATCAATGAATTGAAAATTCAAATAAGTTTTTTCTTTAGTTATTTGTTTATAGACATTCGGTTTTATAAATCATTTTCGTTGTATGAAACTGCTTCCTGTATTATTAGCTCTTTTAAAAATCTTTTTTACTTACTCTAAGTTTGTTTTCAAGGATCCTGCTCCTACTTTAATTATTCATAACCCACACCATACAATGTAAATCATAACGATTGTTGGCCTATATAAACCCATGAATCCCAATACTAATCATAGTTTGTACCAGTAAACAGTACAAAGCAATTACAATCAAGATGTTCAAATTGGTAAGTTGCTAAGGTGCCATTGTAACTTGATGTTTATGTTAATTTATTTAATTTGTTTTGCAGTTACTTCTCGTAGTCGCTGTACTCTTCGCCGTAGCCCTGGCTGCCCCTGAACCAAAACCTCAAATCCTCTATGGAGCTGGTGCTTACCCCTACGCCTATGCTGGCTACCCATATGCTGGATATTATGGTGGAGTTGTAACTTATGTTTAATTAGTAAAATCAAGACCTCTGCATTTGTGATTAGGATATGAAATTGATTTGCACATGGCTAGTATGAATATTATTCACTGGTCTAGAAAATAAAAAAAATATTTAAATGCAGTTTAAGTTTTATTTTTATTATTATTACAAACGTTTGAGCAAATTTTGAAATTTGTTCCAACTTCTGTGTTAATGTAAAAGTTTTGTTACATCCGAAATATGAAGAAAAAAAGGGCAAAAGTTGCATATTAAAAAAACAAGAAATATCAGCTCTTTGGGCGATAAGTATACCTAACTCGACTTCATCTACTTTATTTTACTAGGGTATGAGAAACCACAAATACCTCTCGCATGTCTAGCTGTGTCCAGTGTCGCTCAATACTTTCTTGATAATGGTTACTGGATAATGCCATTAACATAATTAATCCCATCAGATAATACCAGCTGTCCACCTGTAAATTCTGAAAGAATTCCCACAAAACAACTATAATGATAATAATAGGTCCCAGAAGTGACGCAGCTTGTGCGAGAGGGAGAGGTTAATATCATTATTAAGCAAGCCTGTCGTGCAGCTGCAGCCGACTTACAAATGGTATGCTCAGGTATAGCACTTATCCCACATTTGTGTTACAGCTGAGGAAAGCTGCAGAAAACCCTAACCAGATCTGCCGGTACTGGGAGTCGATCCGGTCCGCTTGGGTGAGAGACTAACACGCTAGCCGCTACACTACCAAGGCTATTAACTTAAATAATATAATAGTCGACAACTATTGATAAATATGTTGGAGACCCAACGATTTCCAATAATAATTAACCAAATATCATAAAATATTAGCTTGATTACATAGCTTTATAACCGATAACACATTTAAATGGTTTTAAAATCTTTCAATCTATTCTTCTTGAGTCTTCAATTCAGTTTATTGCTAAATGCTGAATATAGTATGTTAAATTCCATTGCTTACTTGAATATTTTAAAATAAATAAAAAATATCTTTAATTGAATTTAAATATTGATTAAATAACAGGATGAAGCATCTCCCAAAGCACATCCATCAGTTACAGTGAAAACTTTAATACACGTCAGATGGGTAACTTCATATAGGAAACCCTTTTAAGCGATAGACTGAAGTACAGGTAAATACCAACACAATGTCCTCGAGCAGGTCTAGTAACGAAATCCATAGCTCAAATTAATTCATCCAATTAATCAGAAGATGAAAACAGAATTTTAAATAAGCATTTTGCTATATTAAAACCAATTATACCAATAAAGCACCACAATGAAATAAATCTATAATAGTTTATTGACCTTAAAAGCGTAAAAATAATTTTAGAAATTTCACACATTAAATAAAAGGTGCTTTCAAACATATTATTTATAGTAAATATAGCACACAGATTTCTCATAAGAGCTTTACTTGATAGTATACTATGAAGACATAAACACTGCAAAAACACTAAAATGATAACCTAATCTTACTTTTGAAACTAGATAGCACGTGAAGTGTGTTTGATACGTTGATGCTAACTGTTCAAATTAGATTGAAAAAAGACGGTCCCCCGCCTTAAGACAATGAAACGAAACCTAAGCGGCAACAATGAATTAACCAACCATTGAACAGTTGCAGTCATATTTTTTCAACAATTAAAATGTAAGTCAAATCTGTTAAAGAACGATATCGTTAATATATATCGATAACGCTCATATCGTTAAAACGTACATCCATTAAAACGTCAGATATTAACTCAGCGACCTGAAATATGCTTAGTGTGGATAAATTAAATCGTTTTCAGCAATATAAAGGAAAAAAATAGGGGAAAAGCTGAAAATTGGTATATAGGCTTAAAATATGGTACTGTAAAACATACTAAAACTCACCATGTGTGGGTGATGAGCCGGCTGCGCCATCTTGGAGAACTGGCGGGCAAAATTGCTTTTTTGCTAATATTTTAGAAAGTATTAAGTTTACGAGCTTCAACGTTCAGAATAAAAAGGTAGCTTATAAAAATTATAAATTTATAACAATTATCCGCAATTTTCTTTTTTATTAAATCTCATACATTTCTAAAATAGAATTTTTTCAGCAACTGTAATTTTTCGTTTCTTTGCGCGAGACTTTTCGAAATATCTTAAAGCCTGCCAGATAGAATATAGCTCAGTGTAGTAATAAACGTGTAGCAATGGGGAGTAGCGACCAAGAGTAAGGATTAACCCGCCCATAAATGGCAGATCCTACTCCCTGTTTTTGCTAGTCTGTGTAGATGATCAGGCTTTTACGGTATTTACTACATATAGAACCGTTGTTATATAGAATAGAACATTAGATACATAGTCTCTGTTATAGAGAAAGGAAACCTGATTTACAGCAAAGTGACATAGAAGAACTAGTAGCTAATATTAGCCCCATGTTTTAAATGTACTCCAATAACCGTAGAATCGACTTCCGTGCAGATGCGTACACAAAACATGCGTAATCCAACTTTGAAAGCACTGTCGCACGATATAGGTTAAGCAAGTTATTCATCCCTGTTACTTCCCCAATTTATGTTTGATAAGCGCTTTATGATATTGAGAGATTGCTGGCACCTACCACATAAATTAACGTGTTCCTTCCAGTTCAGCTTAGAATCGAATGTGAGCCCCAAGTACCGGGTGGATTCCACAAACCCAATAGAAGATTTGTACAAATGAAGAACGGGATTATACTGATACGATCGCAATCGGCAAAAGTCCATGGGTGCTGATTTTTGGTTGAGAACTTAAACTGAATGTTGACAGCAACGGAAAGTAGATCTATTGTTGCTTGCATATCTCAGAGGGTCCTGATAATATTGCGACACCAAGTTATATCATGGGGCTTTTCTATGTCGAAGAAAGTATGGTATTCTGGTATGGTATTATACCGCAGCGATGGTATTTTGGCGCAAAACAAAACTATTTTGTATGGCGTTATCTAAGCAAACAAAGGTTATCTGTTGCGCGTGTTGGTATGGAAACAATAAATTTAGTCTCTCGATATGCCACACCAACCGGTTATTGACCTTTTTTTAATATTTTGCCGATGCAACACGTGAGAGAGATGGGCCAAAATAAACGCTTTGGTGAAATCTAGGCGTACTACTGTATCAGCTATTGAAACTGGCGCGTAATTAGCAGAGCTGCTAGCACTTTTAAAATGCTCTTCCATCAGTTCTACCATAACCATTGGATCCGACGTCGTTTTATCCAGCCGTGACAAGTCGTGACGGAAGGTTATTCGTTTGCTTGCTAGAGATCTTCTTAATTTTTTTCACATTTTACCAGACGATGCGGCAGGAATGGGAGAAGACACCTATTCTTGCTAACTCCTACATTTACAAGTCAGTATTAGGCTAGGGTAACGGCCCTACAATTTCGGGATAGTGGATGCAGCTGCCTTTAGAATAACAGAATTTACATTATCTACACATTCCGAAATATTGTGGGGGAAAGACATCTGAGGTATGGCTTCTGTATACTTTACCCAATTAGCTTTTTCTACATATTATCTAGCGCGGTGGTAATGGCAATATTCCGGTCTGTTGAGAAAATGTCATACAAATCGGAGTGTGATCCGCAAAAAATTTCCTTCCATGGTGATTCATTCAACACGTGTTGCGATGGTTGGAGAACATATTGATAGGTCAAGACAAGCGAGGGTGCTATATCTGGAGTTAAAGTTGTAACGGTACATTTTCTATCAGCCTTAAGTACGTAAATTTTGCACGTATATTTATAAGAAAAACCTAAAGTTCGGTCCTGTAAAACTGCATTTTATTTTCTAGTTAAAATTTTGTCGTAAGAATATATTCACAACGAACATTTTAAACGATTGCTTTTAAAATTTTACAAACTTAATGGGTGCAGAGGCAATAAATAATATTTTTAGAATTTTGTTTGGTCCCCTGTAATAATGGTTGCGTTGCTAAAAGAACTTAAAAGACCTTGATAAAACATAAAACGTATTCAAGCCATCTCGCTTTATAAAAACATTTTCGTCTGTATTCTGAGAATGTGTTAGCAAGGGATGAATTTCTCTTTGTCTTAAAGATGACATTTGCACGTGTTCGAAATTTAACTTGGCTTTTGCGTATTTATCTAGAAAATTGCACTCCTTGCAAGTCTAGACGACATATGGTAGGGTTGTTTGCGCGCTATTTCTTCAATTACTATTTTTCAGTCTATTCCGAAATTCCCGCAGAATGTTAGCTAAAAACTCCCTTACGGCATATGAAAATGTATTACTCCGCGGATGATTAGGGTCGCATGTGGAAAAAAAACTTTCTGCGCGCTGCGACAGGGTAGCGTCACTTACTTGTTTCCCGCTTGAGCCTCGAGTCACACCACTTCCGTCTGATCTTCCAGTAATGGAGGGTCGATATTATTGAATTCTCGTTCTAGATTAAATAATTAAAAAGACAGTTCAGTTAAAGTTTTTGTGAATTTTGTGCCCTGACCTCGGCAGGGTGCAGCTTTTTAATGAATTTTGTTGTATGAGTTAAGCTTCAAAAAGAAAATGTGTTTGAAAACTCTTCCGTTAACACTTATGAAAAACCAGTCGACTTGGGTCAATGTTATTGATTTTCCGTTTGTTAGTGCGTGTTTAGAATTAATGGAAATTCTATATACAGTTCCCTACCGTTCAGTTCACCTTCGTAATGAGTGAAATTTTTGGAAGCAATTTATGTTTGATAAATCTCGTTTGAAAGGTTTGTCATTACCGTTTCGTTAATAAACAACTGGGGTTGTTTAATCGTGCTGAACTATTAAAGACAATTACCTCTCTCTGTTTGCGCTCCGAGTTAGTGCAGTTTTGGTTAATGAAGATTTTATAGATAGATCTATAATTTTAAAGACAGTTTCCGGTTTTTCAGTATTTAAAAGTTAATAATTAGTGTTTTACGGGAAGAATCTAATAATAGCAAGCGCTATTTGTGATTAAAATCATTTTATGTTTTTGAAAGACTTCATCTTTATGCTACGATTGTTTAATCTGTGCATTAATGAAGATGGTTTGTGGAGTTATTTGGGCAACTGGTCGTATTTGAAATGAATCTCATCCTTGGGACCTGCTACTGTTATGTAATAATTTGAATGCAGTTAGAGGCAATTATGGTTTTCAAGAATAAAGGCAACTTTCCAATTTCTAATGGTCTAGATCCAGTATGTTTTTCGTCAGGTTAATGCGGATAGAAAATTTAGGTATTGTACTTTATAGAAAATAGATTTTTATTGCAATTTAGTTTATGAATCCTTCATGCAAAGAATTTTGTGATTTTTTCTTCAGGAAGAGAGCTCTCATTAGCATTTAAAATTTAATTTATTATTATTGCTAGTGAATTTCAGAATAATTAATTTTGAAATATTTAGACTAATCGAATTTGCGTAATATCCTTCAGATATTTGTTTATTGAATTTGCAATTTAGTTAGGTTAATATAATTTCAACAATCAATTAAATTTTTTGATGAATAATTTTGGTTTGTCAATATCAAGCAAATTTGTTCTTTTTGGTTAATTAACGTCTTATGTAAATCTTTTTGAGTTGTCTTAGTTTAAATCATTTTAGAGCAGTTAAATCATTATTTAATGAATATTGATTTTATGTGTAATAAATCTACGTTGTGTGTGTTTTATTATTTTGGTGTATTGTTACTCTGTTTTATTTTCTTATTGTTTAATAAATGTTGTCAGTTTATATTGAGGATCTAGAAACGGAACCATGTAATTATGAACATTTTATTTCATTCTTATTCCAAAATTTTTAAACTTAAACAAAATTTTTTTGTTTCCATACTAATATTTAATTTATTTTCTGGTTAGTGAATTTAATATCTTTTAATAGCTTATTCAATTAACATCTTTGATCGTTTATTTTTAATAAACAGTTTTAAGCTTCATAATCAGATGGCGCCCTTTTTGAGTTATTACTTGTGTTCTGAAACCCTTATCTATTCCTTTTTATAATTTATACAACTGTGGAACCAATACCTACGACCTGAATACTACATTTGTAAGATAGAGCTAAATCTCAAGCTGTGGCAACTATTTTGAGCATATATGATAACGTAAGTATGATAAATTTTATTGTTATTTTACCGTGGCTAAAAAGTATTGTTTCAAAGTATTTGGGCTGTCGAGTGTTTCAGAGAAACAGCTCATTGTCGGAGATAACATTTTCTATAATCCGTGCTTTCTAATCTCCACATCCGATTATGGGCGTTAAAATCATCAACAAGGAGATATTGTGTGATCAATTAATTGATTATATTGTCCACGTCCTCACGGTTTCTCTGACCCCTAGGCAAGTCATTGCAGACAGACATCCTAAACGGATGGGATAAGGTTACTGCTACGACTTGAATGGCAGAATTGAAGACATTCTTTTCAGCAGCAATGTCTGTTTGAACAAAGGCAGCCACGCCACCATTTGCTATGTGACCAGCTATTCCAACACTTCGGAAGTATTTATATCCTCGGAGATTAAAATTTTTATTAGCTTTTAATCTTATCTCCTAAAGATATAAACAGAAAGGTTTTTGTCTAAAGTGATGTTTTTAATTTCTGGGTAGTGGAAGATAGGACGACTGTTATTCTGTCGGGTAGACTAGTACCAATTAACTTAAGGAGATATAACACTGTGTTTTGTACTTCACCTTGTGACCTAACGGTCAGACGCTTTACCTCAATGTCTTTCTGAGATTTCAGTTTTGTTTTGATTTTATCAATCGAACATTTATTCAAATCCTTGCATTGCAGGTAATTATTCCCTTCTGTATGTGTAAATTTTGATCTTAAATTTATCGAATACTATAACCTTAAATAGACGTTTTGTTGGTTGTTTGTTCGCTAAGTCTACTAAAAGGTCTTCCTTGATTTTTCTAACATTCTTTACATTTCCAACCAAATTTTTTAAAGCTCTGCTAATAAGAAACGGCCTCACACTAGAAGATTTTTCACCGTCTTTGCGTTTTACTACTAAATAATGAATCTTAGAGTGGTTTACCTCTTCTGTTAATGACACCACAATCTCTATTTCAGATAAAGATTCGCCAAATTCTTTTCTTTTATGGAAACGTGTACCAGTATTACCTGATTCAGAATTCGCAGGGATTTGAGAAGTGGAAGGGTTGGGAGAGGTTAAAGGGATAGCTAAATGAGTGGTTACAGGGGTGAAGCCAGGAAGCTCCGTTATTGTCGATAGGGGCACGTTTGTGTTGTATGTGTATGTATAGGATGCTTGTTTTGAATTCCTTTTTGTGCTTGACAGTTTGCGGAACCAGCAATAGCCAAAAGATTACAAAGAACCCGACTCTGGTGGCTTCGACGGAGCCCCCCTCCCGCATTATACCGCAATGTTGCAGGTACAGGTGCCTTGTGGCATTAGGGCAGCCTAGACCGAACCGGACCCCTGTAGTACCTTGCAGCCTGGGAGTGCAATCCGGAACCCAGTTTTATCTGCTGTACCCTCCAGCAGGCGTACCGAAGGATCTCAGACTGCTACTAGTTTCCCACGTTGTCAAAATAGGAATGAGTGTGCGTGTTGGTGACCTGCCCGTATGCAGTGTATGTGTGTTTGGATTGAATTAGCAAACTGTGTGTATAAGGTTGCGTTTACAGAGAGGTATGTACGATACTCTCCAATCGCTGCCCGCTTTCAGCAACCCTGAGGGTTATATTTATTATTATAAGTATAGATGGAGGATATAAACATACAATATTTTTCTATTTTTGGTTTATAAATCAAGATTTTAAATCTTCTTTAAGTTTAATAGTATATTACATGTTGAGTTGGTAAAGGATATCTTTACAAGCCAAGCGATAATTGTTTGACCGAGACGGTACGTCGAGGTCAAACAATATCGCGAGGCGTGGAAACTTTACCAACGAAACATGTATACTATTTTATTCACAATAATTAAACTTAAGATAATCAAAATAAAAAGTAATTTTAAATTTTAAAATAAATGTTTTATAAACTGTCATAATTTCAATCAGAGCCATCTATCGACCAAAAGAAATTTTAAGTAAAGTTTTATTCTTCGCCGGTAGATGGCGATGTACGCGCTCAGTATTTTAAAATTAGAAATTAATTAATTCCATTGTAATTATTAAATATAAAATACGGAAAAATAAAAATAAAACTAATATTAAATAAAAAATATGTTTTTAGCGTTAAATATATTTATAAAAACTTAAACTTAAATCGGATAAAACGTCCTGTTTTAAATTATTCAGAAAAAAAAGTTGGCCGTAACTTTACATGTCAGTTTTACAGACATGTAAAGGAAACTGTTAACCACTTTGGTGTTGCTATAGCAATAGCTTATTTTCCAAGGTTTTTACAATATATGAAATGTACATATTGCAATATGATTGTGAATAAAAATTATTTTGTTTTTAGTCATTTCTTACCTTGCTGTACACATTTTAGTTATAGTAGAAAAAACTTAAATTGGCTTTTCAATAAAACTTTACTGTTAGTGGCTATTAATAGAAATACTGTTTTATTTTCCTTCCAATTTTAGAGCAATAATAAATTCGAGCACTTTACAAATTTCTAGTGTAGGTTTTAAAAGGACTTTTATTCTACTATATAAATACTTTTGTGTAGCACTTACACTGATCTTGAAGCCTGACTTTTGTAGCTTGCTTCCTTTAAATCAGTTCTACAGTTGATAAGTCTAAGCAAGAAGTTACAGACTTTTTTTCAACGAACAATAGCAAATCAGTTTTTAGAGAACTACCTCATCGGCATGCACTGGATTTCTTGTTAATAAGAAAATAAAATCGTAGACCATCTGCCAACACTATCTTAGCATGCCAAAATTTTCTACCAAGAGTGAAATTCTTATGCATTTGTTTAAATTTTAGTAAGCTAAGTATACGATTATCGCGTATGTTACATGACCCATGCAAAAGAAAATAAAAACCGATTTTTAAATATTTTCTTTCGCACGGTTGTGGAAAAAATAATTATTTAATTGGAAAGCTGTTTTATATGTCTTTTGATGTGATCCAAAATGAGAATTTTAAACAATAAAACACAACTAGTGATTGCAGGAAATGTTAAAATGTGATGAGTAACGATAAATAAATTTCTCGTTTATATAGATATTTCCATTGTGATCTCCATTTATGATATGTACTGTACCATCTTGAAAATGCTCAAAATTAACGACATTATTTAAAACGGTCTTCTATATAAATATTGACTAACGTAGTATTTTGTTTGTTTATATTAAAACTGTTAAATTAAAATCATTGGACTCTAATTTCTCAGAGTTCAAGTCTTCGTTTATTAGACTATAACCCTGATCTTGATAATGTTAAAAAATAACATTGCACCTTTAAAGACATCTTGGAGGTGCTGATATTTACGTATACGACACTGACATTCTAAATATTATAAAACAGCTGTATTTCAGGTTTGTACTAGTTCACTTAAATTGATTAATTAATCATTCACTAAAACAACCACACCTCTAAAAAATGCATGATATCCCACTATCGAAACTACAGCAATGCATTGTTTCGCTACTAGGTATATAAACTCGATTTCTGCTAAATATTATTATAGTTTGTATTAACAGACAATCTTTAAACAACACTCAAAATGTTCAAATTGGTAAGTAGAAGTAGAACATAGTTTAGTACAACACTTAAATAATTATTATCATTATTATTGCAGTTGGTTCTTGTTTTCACTGTTCTCTTCGCCGTCGCCATGGCTGCTCCTGAACCTAAACCCCAATTCTACTATGGAGCTTACCCATACAGCTATGGAGCTTACCCATACTCTTATGGACACTATGCTGGATACCTTGGATATTATTAAAACATCTGTTTGTTGCTACAAATGTATACCTCCTGGCTTCATGGTTACGAAATTACAATAGAAATAAATTACTAGTAGAAAATATTTAACTTTTTTGATTTTACCTCAATTTCGTAACTTGTCTTCGGATATTAAGATAAGGTAAATTTATCGATACGATTGAACAACTACTTTGAAATTAAAAGAAAAAGCACCTTCCATGACGTTTTCACCATTTTCTGCATACACTTTTAATTTTTTTGGGATTTACTAAATAAATCCCGTATTATACAAAGTGTTCCGTATCGTTATGTCCAAACTTCGGGAGTGTAAACTAGGTTCAGTATAAAAAAACACAAAAGTGGTAGGTTCAATGAGACAGAAGTGCAAACTTTTCATCATAACTGCTAGACCGTTTGTAGCAAACACTTGAAACAATACTGAATAATGTGTCTTTCGGTGCTAAAGCCATATATATGGTTGAAAAGGACTTAATGTGTACCACAAATTTGTAAAGAAATCAAAACTGTGTATCGAATTAGCCCCGAATGGTGGGGCTAATTCGATACGCTTGTGGGGCTAAAGTGATACAGCCTTGTACCTCAATGGATTTAGTCCATTGAGACCCAAGGAGGCTCTGGTGATACACCCCAGAGTCTAGTGTCTCATCAGAATTTTTTTCAATTTTTTGTCTCTTCCCATGCCAGAGTTATAATGGTTTGTTTACGATCGAGCTGGTATCTTCGATACTCAAATAATAAATTATTGTGTATTTAGTGTGTGAAATGCTACTTTGGTGGTCAAGAATGAAAATCTAATTCGAGACCACCAAAGTCATTTCGAGCACGAATTGCACACAATGCTTTTTCTACAGCGTTATTGAAGTAAACCAAAAAGTAAAAAATCATAAAAAAAGTGGACAGTTTCGTTGTTGCTACGGAAACGCCATTGCTCAAATATGCATAAATCGCATAAATGCACGAAATCGTGCACATTCTCAAGTAAACTAAACCAATGTGGCATTTTGCATACGGATATTATTGAAAAAATGTCATCATTTTTTGACAGCTGTAGAAAAAATATCAAAAAACATTGAATAGGTCACCTATGCGCTTATAGCTTATGCGCTATGCGCACAGTAGAAATATAAAACACGTGTTTTAAAACAATAGAAAACTATAAAGTTATTACATTTTTGTAAGTTGTGTGTCAATTTTTTGCATATCAAAATAGCCCCGTCTTCTGTATCATATTAGCCCCTTCAGCCGTATCATATTAGCCCCACATACTTGAGCTTGTAGATGTCATGGCACAGTTGATATTTTTGAAATCTTTCGACATAGAAAGATAGATAAGTTGTTCATGCATAATAACCTCTTTTCAAAAAGTTCCTTTGAAAAATAACGAAATTACATCAAAAGTTAGAAATCATGGCGGAAAAGTTTTTGACTAAAAAAAAGGTCTGTTCGATTTTTAATTTTTTGTTTCCAATTAGTGTATCATTTTGAGTACTTGTTATATGGTCAACAACAATAGAATATATTTCCTAAACTTTTATGATCCTTTCGTAAATTTTGACCATACCTAAGTAGCAGTGTTTTAAATGTATCGGATTAGCCTCATTTTTTTACTGTATCATATTAACCCCGATTGACCCTACTGCGTCACTTTTTATTTGTTTTAGAGATACAGGGCTATTAACCTTTGAATATTCAGTAGACCGTCAAAGAAAAGCGCGGAATAAGACGCGTCACTGCAGCATCTGTCGGCATGCGGCACAAGTCTGCAGACAGGCTGGGGGAGAAGGGTATTTTGAAAAAATTAATTAGGCATTAGATTTGAGTTAGTAACTCATTCATTCATTTTCTTTGTGGCTTTTCAAAAAACAAATTGTTAGTTTGCAAAATAATTTTGTAAGCCTGTATCTCCGAAACAAATAAACATCGACCTACCACTTTTGTTTTTTTAACTCTCAAAATTGAGAGTTAGTCCCAAAGCGTGAAAATAGCGGAACACCCTGTATATAATATTTCGAATAATTCTATAGTTTGTTAAAATAAAACTTAGTAGAACCCTGTATTATATCTCAAAATATTCTACGTTAGTTAAAATAAGCTAAATACTGTATTGTAACATTTTCTTGCCGTTTATAACAAATTGGCGTTAAGATAATGCTTATAATTATTTATTTACTTAGAAAAAAAGCATGTCGTCGCACTTGTCATTGCTATAAAAATTAAACAACCTGAGTATGAAACATTTTAGATGAAAGCATATTTAGGTTGGGGACAAAATCTATCAAATTACAGAAGCAAATATATTTTTTTATTTAAATATTAGTTGAATTTAAACAGCTTCAAGTGAGGGACGACTCCTTAAACTTTTCCTACCGTATCTATTTAACTTTTATAATTCAATTTAGTGATTGTTGTTGAATTAAATGCAAAACCTGTTAAAGTGAAATCAATTCAAATTATTTGCAGAATCGGATTGATTTACACTCTATAATTTTCAAGTGTTATAAGAGTTTTAAGTTAATTCAGTTCTGGTTTTTATACAACCAGTTTAATAATGCCAATGACTTTATTAATGAAAGAAACTGTGTAAAATGCGTTGTATCCATCATATGCCATGTTTTATATGACAGTGAGCCAAAATTTCGGCTTTTCCCGTGTGGTCCCGTTGTGGTTGGGCGGATAGGGAGCCCACTCATTTATGGTGAGTGGGTTGAGCCGGTTGCAGTCCACCTGATCGGCCTAAAACCCGCAACATGGGGACGAAGCCGGCTCTCGCGGACCAACCTCCCCAAAGACCCAGCTGTCCTGTCGTGGCTAAGTGCCTGCACTGGGGTATAAAACGGCGCCGGTTTCTCTCTTATGGGAGACCGAAAAACCATGCTTCGTCTGTTGACTGTGGTCATGTCTCGCGGACAGACGAAGTGGGGGGTCTTGGCTTAACCGCCTGGGCCAAGAGGAGTACACCTCATTAAAAACCTAAATCCAAGCCGGTTTGGAGCCAGGGCGAAGGATGCGTGGCTGGATAGAGGACCAGTCTTCTGACTCCAACCTCGGGGCACCGGGCAGCACCCCGTTGAATTTATGCCTTACCGCGGTGAACGCAGGGCTCTGCTGTCAGTGGACCAACCCAGTCCCTAGCTACTCGTGGGAACAACTATGAGCAACATTCTTAAAACAAACCCCGATGAGGAGGCTTCAATCCTCAATCCTCAGCCTGCTGAGGAAGCAATGGAGATTGGGGTCGATCCCACTCCTAACACCTCCCCTACCCCTCATGAGCAAGGACTGATAAAGCCCTTAGCGACTGAAGGGGAAAAGGAGGAGGTAAGTAAAGATGATGCTGAGGTGGCCGCACAAATCGGCATCCTCACGCTGAAAAAGAAGAGGCTAGGCGGGGCCGCTAGGAAACGCCTTAGCAAAATGCTCAAGAGCGGAGTTGATTATGAAACCACCTTGAAGTCCGTTCTAGAGCAGCGGAAAGAGACAAGCCAGCAGAAAGAAAGCGGGACGTCCGCTTCAGAATGCGCTGGCATCAGCAAGCGCCAGAGATCAGACGGTAGTACGCCTGATCAGATGGTCAAGAAGCCTCGCAACGAAGATACTGCTGAGGAAAAGATACGACCGAGGTCGTACAAGACAGTAGCTGAGAGAATCAGAGTGGACATTATCCACACTGAATACCCCAGCCAGGTACTGTCTAACCAACAACTTTTAGACCTACAGAGCGCTATCATAGACTCTGTGGACAAAATCCCAGATGAGGGGGTACAGGTTCGCTTCCAGAGCTGCACTATTAGGCCTGGCTGGCTCCTAGTAACCTGTAAGGAGCGACGCTCAAGGCCGTTCAAGGGGCTGAGTTGCCCAAACCTCGTCTGCGTGGCCTACATTCCGGACGATAAGTCGGGTAGACTATCTCCAGAGGTTGTGCTCACCAGGCTGAGGAAGATGAACCAGGACCTGAACACACGGGAGTGGGTAGTACTACACCGTGAGGAGTCAGGCCCCGGACAAACCTGGACGTTTGCGGTCGACGAGGCGTCCATGAAAGCTCTGGAGGGCTTGTCGATGAGGCCATACTTCGGCTTCGGGCAGGTCACCTTCAGACTGCGAGATCGAGGCAGTGGCAGCAACCAGCCAAAGCCATCCACTTCTGGGACAGTGGTGAGTGAGGAATCGTCGAATCCCACGAAGGATGGGGTTACACCCTCCATCAAGGGCAAGGCACCTTCCCTCACGAAACCCAAAGGCCCAGTTTCACAGAGCAGAGGCGGAAAACCCAAGGGAGCTGCTCCCAAGGGGAAACTACCTGCTACTGGTAAGCATCCTCCCAGGAAGGGCGGTAAATCGCCCTTGAAGAGGGAAAGTGGGGAGGAAGCCGGTAGTGCACCATAATGGCTAATTATATTAAATGCTTGCAGGCTAACCTGCAACATGCCAGGGCAGCTTCCTATGTTCTGGGCAAGAAATTCTTGGAGGATTGCGTGGATTTCGCCTTCATCCAGGAACCCTGGTTGGACCGAACGGGCCGAGTGAGCGGCCTGGGCGTCTCATCAGGTAAGATTGTCATTGACCCCTCGGGGAACAGACACAGGGCATGTATCATTGTCAGGAAAGACATTGAATACTTTACTTTGTCAGGTTTTTGTATACAGGACGTGGTCGCCATCCAAGCAACCCTCCCGGTGGGGAAGGGCAGGCTCGAAGTGATTGTCTGCTCGGCATACTTCCCGGGAGACAGCCAGGAACCACTTCCCCCCGCTGCAGTGAGAGAACTAGTCTCCTACAGCAGGAGGAACAACCTCCATCTGGTGATTGGATGTGATGCTAATTCCCACCATACGGCCTGGGGCAGCACAAACACCAATCAGAGAGGTGAGTCACTTTTTAATTTTATAGTAGAGGAAGAACTGGTTGTTAACAATACTGGTTCGGAACCAACCTTCATAACAAGAAATCGTAGGGAGGTACTAGATATTACAATCAGCTCCTACTTTATGAGCAATAGGATAACCGAATGGAGGTTATCCACTGAGCCGTCGTGCTCAGACCACAGACATATTCAGTTTAAAATCGAAATAGGCTTTAGGCACATAGCTGAATATCGAGACCCTAGGTGCACAAATTGGGAAAACTACAAGCACGATCTAGAAGAACTGCTAGGGAATGCCATTACCACATCAGGAATCATGATGAGATTGAGATAGCCGCGGAACAGGTCCGCCATGCAATTGTCTCATCATACCATGATAACTGCCCACTCAAGAGGAAGAAAGATAACAGAGGAACCCCTTGGTGGAATCACAATTTAGATAAAATGAGAAAAGAAGTTAGACGATTATTCAATTGAGCTAAAGTATCAGGCAATTGGGATAATTACAGAAGTGGCCTAACTAACTATAACAAGGAAATCTGGAGAGCCAAAAGGGACTCTTGGAGAAGGTTCTGCGAGAGTGTGAACGATACACTGAAACAAAGCTTTTTCAGCCGAGATAAAACCACCAAAAAATATAACTTTAAAAGCTATAAAAATACATGAAAATACATCATACTTACTGTATCTGAAAACTCAAAAAATATCTGCCACAGCTTGAGATTTAAACTCTCTCTTTACAAATTAATTATTCAAGTCGTAGGTATTGGTTCCACAGCTGTATAAATTGTGAAAAGGAATAGATAAGGGTTTTAAACACAATTAAAAACTCAAAAAGGGCGCCATCTGGTTCTGATGCTTTAAATTAATTATAAATTAACTAATCAAAGATGTTATTTTGAATAAGCATTAAAATTTACTAAATCCATTAACCAGAAAATGAATAAAATATTTAGTTGAAACAAAAAAATTTTGTTTATTACAATTGTTGAAGAAATGAAACTAAGCTTTCATAACCAATATGGTTCCGTTTTATAGATCCAGCAGTTTTACAATAATAACATTTATTAACAAAAGGAGGGGTAAAATACACATACAAAGATAAATAAATAAAACACACCTTGTATATTTATTACTAATCCAATCTAATTTTATTGGATTATAATTCTGTTCAACAGTTGATCAATAAAAAAATTCACCAAGAACGTTTCGTTTAATAAAGAAAACAAACAGGAAAACTTATTGGATTGACCACCAAATTGTTCAAAACAATTTAATTTAAACATTAACCTTTTTGTTTACTGAACTTTTCCTGAACAAAATTTATAAACAAATCTCTGAAGGAAATTAGGAAAATTATATAAGTTCAACAGTATCAGAACAAATGAATTGCAATTAAGTTAAAGCTGAAAGATTTTTAACTATCAAGGAGAGCTCTCCCTAAAGAAAATTCATAACCATGACATTCTTAATACTTGAATTACAAACAAATACCTATATAGTATTACAGTACCTTGCATTTTCCTTAATTAAACTCATAGAATACCATACGTCAAGTCCAGTAGAAATTGGAAATTCGCTTTTCATTTGAGGAAATTGTGATAAATCTCGGCGTTGCATCAAAGTCTAAGTTCTGCATACCAAAACGTGATCCAATCTTGATTGATAATAACAGCTCATATAGTTTCATAAACCAGTAAAATCAAGCACGAAAAATAACCAAGAATTTTAATTGGTGCTTATTTAATAAAATCTTTAATTTTCACTCAGAAAAACTAATGGAACTGTTCTGAAGCTCTCAGTTATTTTAATTCACTGATTGCATTAACTGCACTCAAATTCTTTAAGAGGAATGTTAATTCTACAAAAGCACAGGAATCGATCACTACGTTTAGGATTTCTTTAAATAATTCTTCCGATAACGTGAAACGTATTTAACTTTAAAACTTTCACAAGTCACAAAAGGTCGGTAAAACTATACGGAACGGTAACTAGAATTTCTCGCGATTCTATAGGATTAAAAAACTGTAATCCATTGGCACTGATTTAAAAGCAATCAATCATTATTGATCGATAATATAACCGCGCACCCAGGTCGAATCATAATATCGACCGTTCACTTGCAGGGTGCTGTTCACCAAACTCCCCGTCTCAAAATCTGTCTGCTTGTTAGTGTCCGATCAGAACCGAGCGAAGCCTTTTTATAAGCTCCCCTTTCGCATTACTCCGCGTCTCAACATCTGTTATTAGGCGGCAAGGGCGCTTGTTACATGGCCTACTATAGGATTTTAGACCTTACGTGTAAAAAGCAACACCAGAATTCTACCCGCCAAAACACATGTGTGAACTAAAACGCTGGCTGTAGACAATATTCTTACGCCACCTTGACTTAAAATTTTTAAAACGCAAATAACAGACAAAGGAAAGTGTATTTACGAAACGTATACACTCAAATTGTTTATCGAAATATTTTAATGAGATGACGAAGCGCTTCTCATGGTTTCTTTTCAAGGTTTCTTTTTGAAGAAATTGATATTATTTTTTAAAATGCCAGGTTGCAAGATACAAAAAACAACATCAATATGACGTTACATTATTTCATTATAGCAAATATTAAACATTCCCTTCCTAAAAGGTGCTTTTTATTTAAGATGTTTATCCGATGACAGGTTAGTTTAAATTAAGCGACGTCCACAGGACCGAACTTAGGATTTTTTAACAAGAATTACTACCAAATTCTATATACTAAATGCCGGTGGAAAATGTACCCGTTGCAACACCTAGCAGCGCCAGGATTCACAAGGTCCTGGCCAGAGAGTCGACTCAGGTACTTGGGTCGATCAAGCGACCCGATGGCACCTACACGACCTCCGGCAAGGCCACTCTAGAGATCCTAGCTCAATACCACTTCCCCGATTGTCAGATACTCAATGACGCTGACGAGGAACCTGCCATCACGTCCCTCATATGCGAGTATAAACGGCCTAAGAGGGAAGATTGGTTGGCGATTAACAAGGTCGTCACATTTGAAAAAATAAGCTGGGAAGTTCAATCCTTCCAGCCTTATAAATCACCAGCAGGGGATGGTATCCTTCCCGTGCTACTGCAACAGGGATTGGACACCCTCCTACCCCACCTTATTAGACTGTTCAGGACCAGTTTAGCGTGGAATTACATACCATCTAGCTGGTCCATGGCAAAGGTGGTGTATATACCTAAGGTGGGTCGCAAAGACACCCAACCCAATTCTTTCAGGCCAATTATCCTGACGTCTTTTCTGCTGAAAACCCTTGAGAAGTTGTTGGATGGGTACATCAGGCGGGAAGTCCTTCCGACGAACCCCCTCAGTGCTCACCAATATGCCTACCAAGGGGGTAAATCAACAGAACTGGCTTTAAATAACCTTGTGGGAAAAATCACCCAAACTCTGGATCGAAAAGAGATTGCGGTGGCAGCTTTCCTAGACATCCAAGGAGCTTTCAATAATGCACTAACCGACTCCCTTTGTAATGCGGTTGCAGCTCGGAGAGTGGCACCCGCCATGGTGGGATGGATACGAGCAATGCTCAAGGGCAGAACGATAACGACATCACTGTGCGGAGATACTTTAGGGAGAGAGACTTAGGCGGAGAGAGGTTTAGGGCATCCAGGGGATGTCCGCAGGGAGGGGTTTTATCCCCCTTGCTTTGGACACTCCTGGTTGATGACCTACTGGCGATCATCGAGGCACATGAAGCCGAGGTTCAGGCCTACGCTGACGATATAGTCATTCTGGTCTTAGGCAGAGATGAAGAGGTCATCTCTGAAATTCTGCAGGAATCTTTGGATGCAACGATAGGTTTGTGTCAGGGGGAGCTACTCAGTGTTAACCCCCAAAAGACGATTATCCTACCGTTCACCAGGAAACGAAAGACTGATAACCTCAGATCACCAAGTATCTTAGGTGAAACAATCCCATTTGTGGAAGAAGCCAAATATCTGGGGATTACACTAGATAAGAAGCTTAACTGGAACTCCCATTTGGATAACACCATCCGCAAGGCCAGGCAGACTCTCTGGACCTGTCGTAGAATCTGCGGAAAATCCTGGGGATTAAAACCCAAACAAATGCACTGGCTATATGTGACGGTCATCCGACCTATAGTCACATATGGATGTGTTGTTTGGTAGCCTAAGTCCTCACAAAGGACAGCCAAAGATAAACTCTCTAGCTTACAGAGAACAGCCAACCTGGCGGTGACAGGAGCTTTAAGCACTACACCGTCGGCAGCTATGGAAATGCTACTGGATCTACCACCCCTACACATTGTGTTAGAGGGAGAAGCCAGACTGCCTACATATGGATTCTATCAAGCGGCAAGACAGAAGCCGGAGACAGTGATCTTCATACCAAACCGACTATTACCTGTAATAGAATCGGATAATCTCCTAGGTATGATGACCGACACAATGTCTACCAGATATAACTTCAGCAAACCGAATAAAGTCATATTTCCTAATAGAGACGAATGGGAGCAATCAAAGAATGCCCTGCAGAAAGCTGACATCGACTGTTACACTGATGGCTCCATAACCTCGGATGGGGTAGGAGCTGGAGTGTACTGCAACAATCCAAGAACTGAATTGTACTACAGTCTTGGAACGCATACAACTATTTTTCAGGCAGAGGTTTATGCCATCGAGATGTGTGCAAGGACGTTAATCGAACTGCGTTACGCACTCAAATCGATAAAGATCTTCTCTGACAGTCAGGCTGCTCTCCAAGCCCTGACAAACTGTGGCTGTACATCAGCAACAGTATGGAGCTGTCAGGAAGCACTCTCCAAATTGGGGAAAGCCAACAAAGTCACCCTAATTTGGGTTCCCGGTCACTCTGGCATTGAAGGGAATGAGCTAGCTGACCTCCTCGCTAGGAGAGGTGCCAGCTCGAAGTTTATTGGCCCAGAGCCGGTCCTTGGCATTTCAAGGGCCGAGGCCAAAAGTGCTGTAACAAGCTGGATGAGGCACTGTACACAGGAGCTGTGGCATAGCCGCCCAGGGATGGCTTATTCCAAGGCAGCAATAAAGGGCCCATCCAAACCCAGACATACCTCACTGTTAGAGTTGAACAGACTAGGACTGCGCAGCGTAACTGCCCTTCTCACTGGGCACTGCCGTCTTAGATACCATATGCATAAGCTAGGCTTAGCAAACGAGACCGTCTGCCGTCTATGCTTAGAGGCAGAGGAAACAGCAGAGCACGTCATATGTACCTGTCCCGCAGGGGACCGCACCAGATTCTCACTGTTTGGCTCAGTGCAACTGAAGCTGGAGGATCTGACCAACCTATCACCCACCAGACTACTCACATTCCTTAAAAGAATGGGACTGGAGGGTGAACTCTAACCTAGGTGTGAGCCACAATAGACCCAGGAGGTCGCAGTGGAGGGGCGGACAGGACGCCACACTCACCTTTAACCTAACCTAACCTAACTAGCCAAAATTTCTGCGACAATAGTTTTATACGAAGAAAATTTAATTAGCCATATTGATTTAATAAAAATCGATTGATATCTACTCTTTTTAATTTGGTGTCGCCGATTACATTTTTTATAGGAATTACTATCCAATTACTGTTCTGATTTACTACTTTTAATTAATATCTACGTCCTGAAAGTTATTTGTTTAAAAGCAATAAAATCTCTAATGTTTTTAAAGCATAAGCAAGCTGCTTCGGGTAATACACTTCATGTAATAACATTACATTAATTTTTATACACCACCATTTTGTAATGAATTTAATACATTTCAAGCAAATTATGATTTCAAGGTAAAATATTATTTATTATATTTTTATCATCTTTTCAACTGTTTATAACACTATTGCAGTTAAAGTTTTAATGATTGATTTCTTCTAACATGATTAGAGATTTATTAAAAGGATCCGAATACACATTATTTTGTTCCTGGTTTCTTGTTCCGGGCTTGTTTCCTCTTTCCATAAAGTTGTAATTGTAAACCTCCTTTTTTATTTTATTTTTTTTATCTTATTCAAATCAGATACTTTTAAGCTTCTCTAACAAGTGATTTGTTATTGTAAGCTTAGTAAGCATTATCTGAACTCTACTTATTACTAATAGACCAAGAGCCAGCAACGTATTTCGAGTTGTCATTTCAACAGTCGTGAAAATTTGGGTACTAAATCTTATACACCTGCTGAACACTAAAAGTCAATTCTGGCAGCCCTCTGCGGCCGGGTTATACTATCCCAAAATTACTAAGAGGGTGAGAAATAAGATTCTCTCTCTAACCCGCAGGCCGCTATATAACTGTCTCGCTCGCACTAACATGCACCTACATATGCCTACTTTATTTATTGTGTCAAAATTTCAAGACTTTTAAAATTACAAAAATGTCACTTTTTTAAATCAACATTTACAGCGTTCGGCAAAGGAAATGTTCTGGGAATATTTTTTATAAATAAAGAATACTATCGAAAGTAACCTCCTGAAATTTCATGGCTGTTACTTTAAATAAATTGAATCTTATTTCTCACCCTCTTAGTAATTTTGGGGTAGTATAACCCGGCCGCAGGGGGCTGCCAGAATCGACTTTTAGTGTTCAGGAGGTATATAAGATTTAGTACCCAAATTTTCACGACTGTTGAAATGACAACTCGAAATACGTTGCTGGCTCTCCGTCTATAAACATATTTTAGAAATAATTAGTTAGTTGCAGCTTCTTCTTTTTTGCGTGCCGTTCTCTGTTGCAGACCGTTGGCATTTCCCTCCTATACTTGTGTTGTGCGTATTCAGTGATCACAAGTATAGAGGACCCACAGGTGGACTCCGAACCACACCAAGTACATAGTACTTGGGTTTTTTATTAATTTCAGGGAAATTTCCTGGGCAAAGTATACCTCGGTGGTTTGCCATTGCCTTCTGAGGGAGAAGCGATTTTTTAAAATCCGATGATATATCGGCCGGGGTTCGAACCCGGGTTCCTTGGTCGGTAGTCCCGCACGCAACTAACTGAGCCACAATCGCTCCTTGGAGCTTAAGGAGATGTAAATAACTATGTTGCTATAGCTGTAATTATCACCTAGAAGCTGTTATTCTTATTTTTATTCTTATTTTTTTATTAATGTATTTTTTAATCTGGGGAGAAACTAATTTTGATTTATACGTCTGGCATTTATTCAGGTTTGATAACAGAACTTCGGTTACAACGTTTTTGCTAATACGATCTACAGCTGATAACAATTATTGTAAATAAAATGCACCAATTTTAGAGCATCCACTAATCTTATAATAATAACGTTCACTACAGTGTTTAGGTCATATTTATAAAACGTTTCTTCTCACCACTTAAGATTAGTAACCGATTAAGGTTATTTAATTGTGTAGGACCTGAACTTTAATACAGTTACACTATTTTGTTACTTTTTGACTGAGTTAATTGATTTGAATTTGCTGATACATAGGTTAGGAGCTATACTTTGACATTTTTCTGCACGATTATTAACATTATCCTTTTTTTTTTGTCAACCTATATAGTATGTATATAATTTACAATTTTTTTGTATGTCTTTGGTTTCAGACTAAGATATAGGTTCATACTGGGTGGGTATTAGAAGACTGAGAACTCGTGGCAACCAAAAAGTAAGCATCTTATCGAACCACTAAAGTTGTTAGTTCACTTTTAACTGCATTGCTAATTACTTTGAAGTCAGTTGTGATAATTTTTTGTTTATTGGCAAATAATTTTAAACAAAAAGATTTATTTCACTTACCCAATGTTGTTAACCTTTAGTTTTGCGTTGCCAGAAAGAGATCATCTCTATATTATAACAGGTCGTAGAAATACTTTCTCTTCATCAATTATAAATACAGAACTATAAAACTGAATTAAGCACATCCCTTAAACTTCACTTTAACTTGTACCTTAAAATATCTAAACAGACAAAAACTTAAAAACAATACACTCTTAACTTTAGTGTGTTCTGTTTTTCACCGTCTTGCAGGAATATCTTTACATGGCTCGGTATTTTATTTGCCTGCCAATTCACACGTGTTTGTACTGGTTACCGTTGCGTACCGTTAAACAACTCCTGGTCGTGAATTAGACAGAGAGAGGGGTGTCTGTAGAAAATTCTATAAAATAATGCAAGCGTATATTTTTAATATGGAGAGATAGGCAGAGCAGAATGCGTAATACTACTATGGAGATGTTTTTAGTGCACTGTAGTGATCAAAATTTAAACATTTTCTTTCTTAATTCTAAATTGTAGTTGGCGTGATATAAGGTTTTTAAATACCTTCTTCATTGATGAATTGTATGATTAACTATACTAATGGCGTAACAAAAAACATTCCAATAGTTACAATTAATTTAGCATTTATTTTTTTTCATATTAATGACAGAATAATTTTTAATTTTTTATCGCATTTTATTTACAGGAGATATAATCAAAGTTGTTAGGTTTTAAGCTGATGTATCTATTGCAGAGTTATTTTCGAATTATTAAAATAACATTACCAAACAATGTTCTATGATATTATTTTAATTTGGGCACTGTATTTTGTTAAAATCTACCATTGAGCTTGTGCCTGTTATGGAACTGTTTGATAGTGGCTGTAGTACTTATGGGAATCGAATTTGTTGTAGTTTTTGTGGGAATTGGAGAAATCGTTGTGGTGATATCCTGTTCAACACATATGCAACTTAACCATAGGAAGCCACCACAGTAACCACCCTTTTTGCCTTTACTTTTGCATCTAGCATCACATTTACGGCTACTAATAGGACAATCTAATATTCTCTCTGATTCTAAAACAAGATACATAAGTACCCACTGATCCAGTAATATTAGATAATTACACATTATATATTCTATTTTCCAATGGTTGTTATTAGATAGGTCTTAGGACTGACTTAGTTCTAAAGTTACCTACCTGAAAACACACAATCGCAAATTTCCATTTCAGCACAATCACACGGTTCACTTACTCCATATGTATCAGTACCTTGAGCATTACATATATTTTCATCATTGGGGCAACCATTCGCTGGTATAAGTACTTGTGATCTTGCATCTATAATAAAAATAAAGTTTTGTAAAAGGGTTTTATATCTTAAGTATTAAATAAAAATATACCAGTAAAACTAAAAATTATTATACAAACTAGCGCCGAATGGAATAACATTTTGAGTAATTTTGAAACTATAGATTATTAAAAATGTGTAATAGGTAGGTATACTAAATATGTTTGCCAAAACTTATGAATTTTAATTTTACTAGTTAACATAACTGTGACAAATTTATATACATTTATGAAGACCCGCAATATCTATTTTTAAATTTTATTGCTTATGAAATCCACGACACCCAAATGATAAGGGTTTCTATAGCATTTTTATGTGATGTCTATCAATCACGCAAATTCAAGAAAGTTACATCATTTGTAAATTCGTAATTCGTGCGACTAGAAATACAATTCAAAATTTTACATACAATAGGAATGCTTTAGACACACACATGCATTTTCTTGGAGAACTTTGTGTTTGCAAGTCTGCAAATATTATTGCCCTACAACCATGTGCGGTATTGAACTGAGATTCTCTAAATTTCTAAAGCTTTCAAAATCATAGAGTTTCAGTGTTTAAAACCCGATGGCATTCGGATACCAAAAGTTTGGTTTTAAGGTTTGTGTCAGGGCCGGATTAACGGATGTGCGGAAGGGGAGTTCGCCCAGGGCCTCCACATAAAAGATTTTTTTTACATTATTTTTCTTAAGTTCTAGTTAATTTTCACTTGTAATATATCAAGTGCATTGATTATTGCCGGAAATTTTTTGAGTGACATTTCTGCAACGTCATAATTGCACGACACGAAGTGGAGTGCAATTACGTTGCAGAAATGCACGAAATCAAAATTTCCAAGCAGAATCAATGCACGAGGCTGTATTCGGTAAGAGAATCGCACGACCCACAGAAAAAATGCATTATGATTAATTGGTTTTATGTAGCTATATATGTTACAAGTATAATTTCCAAAAAATTTCCAAAAAATTACTCCTTGGTAGCATATATATATAAATTTTCGGGAAAATTGTGTGATTCTCATGGATACAATTCAAATTTGAATTTTTCTATTGGTTCTCGGCATCGTCGTGCGATTCTCATAAAAATATTTTAACGAGAATCGCATCGAAAGTTCCTTCAATAGTTGCTTCGTTTTTGAATCTGGCGAACGCAGAAGCTTATACCGGCCATTGCATGAGACGCACTTCAACAACTTTACTGGCCAATCGAGGTGCTAATCTTACAACAATTAAACGACATGGTGGGTGGAGGAGCTCCGCCATAGCAGAAACTTATATCGAAGATTCTGTATCTAATAAGCTTGATATCTCAAGAAAAATCCAAGGTTCTCCTGGTACTAGTCGTTCCTTACTAGAGGAGACGTCCATTGTTCCTACAACTACTATTCGTTCTGGAACCGATAACAACTACAAGCTTCTTATTAATGGAAACGAAGTGAAATATGATAAAACAAAAAACGAAATGTCTATTAATGTAAATGTTAATGTCAATATTAATAATAAATAGAATGCGATTGATTTAAGATTGAATTTTTTCATTATTCCACTAGTGGAATAAAGTAATTTCATTATTCCACTAGTGGATAAAGTGTTACTTTATACGGTTCGTAAGTGTGGATAAAACTTCAATTATAAGGTAATTGTGGATAAATATGATTTAATACAAACTTATTTTTCTATAAATATAACATATAAAGCAAAATTATCCTACTTATAGAGAATTAATACAAATGTAAACATTTATTTCATTTTTTAAACAATTTTCGTTAATAAATAATGTTCTTAAACGTCAACAAAATTCTTTTTTCTCTGTCTTAACTTTTTTGATGGTAATTAACACATTTACAATTTTGTGGCAAAATATTTTTTTATGAAGGGCGTCCACATTAGTCTTCCGCCCAGGGCCCCCACTACGGTTAATCCGGCCCTGGTTTGTGTTGTAAGTAGGTAATGGGGCACCTGAGACTATTTATAACACCTTTATCAACCTCTTTTTGTTTTCTAACTGTCCCTGGGATATGTTTATTGTCCAACTAGTGTTTATTATTTCTTACGTGAGATCATATCTCCATGCATACCAAAATTCTTATAACCTTACAATTCACATTGTTTAGCTCTATGTCAAAACATGCTTTTATGCATTACATACATCCTTGGTTGAAACTTTCTAAATTGTTCAATTCAGAAAAAACATTTCTCTAAAAAGATGAGGGATTACATTAAATAAAATATGATATGCAATTTAGTTTTAAAGTTAAAGCAAAAAAATAGTCAAAATTTTATCACTAGATAATTTTTGAATTGCGACTTTGAACAAGAAATTTAATTAAGTATATAACCACTATTTACTCTTACAGTATTACTTGTTCACGAAGGCATACAGTAATTTATTAATTCTAATATTTTGCAAAACAACAAATTAAATAGTATATTGATCATTTAATTGTTTACCAACCATTTCTTGTTTAACCGACAATTAAATAGTGTAATGTCATTTTGTTGTATTTTCTAAGCATACTTTATTTGCTGTATCTACAGCTGTACTAATTTTTTAAGGACTGAAATAACTCAAATTGGAAGTTTATTGATATACAAACAATTCTTACAACAATCATAATTAATAGTAATATAATTTCAGTAAGAGCTATTCAGTGATTAATAAATTTTGCAAATACCAGACGTCGCCTATAATAAAATATGAACCTGTATAATTATAATAGCTTATACTTATGAAATGTTGGTTTAGCACAGCAGGACGCAAAAGAAAGCAGACTTAGTTTTACTGCGAGAAGTAGAGTGGGATGCATAGTGCAAACGTACACCGGTGATCAAATCAATTTATTCGTGTAATGTCTAGAGTGCTGGACTTTCACCCAAGCGGCCCGCGGTCGATTCCCGGTGCCGGCAGATCTGGTTAAGGTTTTCTGCAGTTTTCCTTAGCTGTGACACAAATGTGGGATTTGCGCTGTTCCATCTGTAAGTCGGCTGCAGCCGCACTTAGGGCCTACTTAATAATAATAATCGCCCCCTCCCTCCCGCACAAGCTTATAGCTTCTGGGGCCTGGTTTCCAGGCTATGGGTTGTAGCAATTATTATTATTATTAAGTGGATAGCAGAACGATGTTATGTTTATGTAAACAGAACTGCTGATTATTCTACAAAAACAATCGTTTTTTATTAACTATATTAGTTAATTGAACTAATATTGGTTTAGAATTCGATAATGGTTAAAAGGTTAAAGTGTACCATTTCTAGTTTTATTTGAAAAAATTCAATAAATTAGTGATGCTTTGATAATAGCATTATTATTTCCTCCCGTTCTTGTCGTTTTAAACTTTATTTAATGATATTTTTCTTCCGTCAATTGTTTATTTTTTTTATTTCTAAATCGGAAGATCAGATAACTTTTTGTATGGTTTTTAAATGCCTGCCTTTTTTATTTTTCTTTTAATAACTTTCAGTTGCCTATGTCCAGCGACTGTCCTAGATCTTAGTGTTATCAGTTCTTCAACTTGATAACAGTATAAATTCAATTTTTAGCATAATCTAAGTTTAACTCAGCTTTCTGTTTATTGACATACGCAGTAATCAATTAACACATTTAAAATTTCATTAAGCATACGTTTAGACACTCAAAATTTCTATCGCACCTTTACTTGCGGTCAAACAGTCGACATTTATGGTTTTTACGGTCTAAGCTGATATAACTTTAAGCACTTATTTGTTTAGATTTTCTTTATTAAACTACGAAAATGCTATTATTATCAACAACAGTAATAAGACATTGTAGATGTTGTCTTTTTTTTCAATCTATGTATAATTGTTATTGTATGTACCAGTTCATTCTTTATAAATGAGATGTCTTGTAGTGGAATTAATATACATTTTATTGCAATATTTCGAATTTTGTTCGTGTTTGGTAAAATAAATTTAAATCTATTTAGCAAATAATGAAGGCATCTTATTTCGAATATTTTAACTGTAAAAATTTATCAGTTTGAGAACTAAATATATATTTTTTAGAAATGCTTTTACTAAAAGGCAAACTTCGCTTTTTTGTCATTGATTAATATTGACATAAATCAAATGTTCCAAAAATTTCTGATAATTTTTCTTCATTTAATCCGTATTATTTTTCCTCTAACCTCACTTTAATTTTTGAACATATAATCTTTGTATGTAAAAATCAGATTCATTTGTTTTTCTGATAATTTAGAATAAAGCTGACACAGGTGAATACCGAAAGTTATTTGATTCAAATAAAATTTTGAAATTTATGAAAAAATGGACCTTGGATTACAAGTACCACTAATTAAAATCATATCTAGACAATAATAAGTTGATTAGAATATTTAATATGTCGTTCGTGCATTTATACGTAATAAAACGAAGAACATGTAAAATGAATAAAAGTTTATCAATTTTCGTGTTTCCCTGTAACCATAAAATATAAAAAATTAATGTTTCCATTGTTGTATATATAGTCGTACGGCTTGCAGAGATTGGCAAAATTACATTTACACATTTTGGCAAACAACCTACTTTCAGTAAAATCTTTTTTTTTTTAATTTCACAATGTTAATTCGTTCGGCAATACTATGGATATTGATTATTTACATTACGGGTAAGAACATTTTTAATAAAGACTCAAAACAAGTGTCTGAATAAATTTTTACCATAGAAATAGCACCGCAAGTAATTGTTCCCACAATATTGTCTAACTCGGAAAAGTTTTCCAAATGTCCCTCGGAGGAAGAAGGTTGCAAGGAACTATGCATTAATGCTGGTTATGTTAGTGGAGCATGTGGTGGCCCTTATAGTCCAGTTTGTACATGCGATGCAGAACAACCAGGTGAGTATACCATAGTTTACACCAGTGATTCTTAACCTTTTTGAAGTCAGGGAGCACTTTTGATCATAAGAAATATTCGCGGAGCGCCAAAATCAAAGAGTCAAAAAACATACAGACATAACTTTTATTAAAAATTAAGGTGTCTAGTTTTGCGCTAAAATAAAAATTTCCTTGTGTTATTTTTTATGATTTTTTTTTCTATTTTTGGATATTTCAATAACGCTGTAGAAAAACGTGTGCAATTCTTACTAAAAATGACTTTTGTGGTCTCGAATGAGATTTTGACTCGGCTACTCATTCTTGACCACCAAAGTAGCATTTCACGCATTAAATACACAAATAACTATGTTATAAGCAGCACATAGGTACATAACACGATCCAAATAAAAACATAAATAAAAGATTACTAAATCAGAGCGTCTGTCTATTAGCGATATAAACGCAAAGGGAATCGCCTGCGAGTACTTGAGCACACGACTTCACTTTGCAAAGGTGATGCCATCTAGCCATTATTTGTGCAACTCAAATCACATACAGTAGATGAGCCAACATTAAATTTCGGCTTTCATAATTTCATGGAGCACTTGCAACAAGCTCGTGGAGCACCAGTGTTCCGCGGATCACCAGTTAAGAACCACTAGTTTACACTATGAGTTACTGTACTTTTTATGCTCTGTAAAGTAACCCATGTTTTGAAAGTATGCTATGACAGCTATGATTACTTTAAGGAAAAATCACATTTTTTAATCTAGAGCCTCACAATTGGAAATTTTGCATATATGCTTTTTTTCTATAGTAACTTCTATCTATAAAAAAAAACCATAAACATTATAAATATAATTAATTAAACTTCATAACGTAGGTAAATTAGTTATTAACAAAACTATTTTAATTCAATGTGCGCTAGAAATACCTAATAATGAATTAAATAGAAAAAAGTTTACATTTTTTTTCTTTGCAGGAGCCGATTCGCAGAGGGGCTTTGGATGTCCTTTCGATAAATATCAGTGCGATTCCCATTGTAAGGGACTAGGCAGAAAAGGAGGATTTTGTAGTGGACTTTTATGGCACACTTGCACTTGCGTTCAAAACTAAATTGAATACCTAAAATAAATGAATTCCTAGATGTGACTGTTTTATTTTTACCTATTTTATTAAACATACCTAACAGAAAGAAGACGACCAATACATAAATCAAGAAGAATAAAACACAAAAGTAATTGATTTATTTTAGAATTCAATTAAGTGTATGTAACAAGATTAGCAAATTTATATTATGGTTTCCAGAAGAATTCTAATGGGGCACTGCAGATGCTTCCCTGGCAATTACTAGAAATAAATATTACACGTATGATCGTTTAGGCAATCTGCTAGTCAACAGATGATTGAAAGATTTACTAAAAGCACGCGACCTCAATATATTGCGGTGATCTATGAATGAAATAAAATATAGTATCCACCGTTCCAAATATCTAAAAATAAATTACATATACGGTGAACTAAATTATGCGATGAACACCACAGATATTTTTTATTTCTCTCAGTTAGCTCAGGTGTGCTCAGTAAAGCATAAATTATTTGAATTGCGAGACTCTTATTCACTTTTATGCCTGGAAAGAAGGAAAAACATATATCGTAAGCTCTATCTATCTGCAAGCTGGACAACTGCTACTCAACTCTGAATTTGAAAGACAAGAATGCTGGATATTTGTATCAACATCAATTTAACACATGTATGTAATTTACAATACAATAGCTTTATTAAACACACAAAATAAAATCAAAAGGAACTTCAAAAATAAAAATAAAATGTTTTTCAAAAAAAATACAAATATTAAAATGAGAAGTTCCTTCTCAGGTTTGCTCAAACGTAATAAAAAGTAGTAGAGATCTGACATAGGATAACTACGGTCATTCGTTTGAACAAACCAACATAATTAAACTTTGTTTATAAATAAAAATTTTATTAAAATAAAAATAAATTTTTATAAAAAGAAATTTAATTGTTTTCTTTACTTGAAATAAAGTAAACTCTTAAAGGAACTTAATAAATTAAATCAAATAGACTTTTATTATTTATCAGGATGAACTTTGTACATTAAATTTATTTATAAACTCAATAAAGATCATTTATTTTATTAACCAACCTGGTATAATGTGATATATTTTCCCCTCTTAAATTAATCCTTTTTGTGGTAACACTGCTATGAAACCAAACAGCTGACTTCTTTGTTTATAAAATATTATCGATACATAGATCGATGAAAAATAGCTTCACTTGAATTTATTAAAACGAAAAACGCTTTTACTTTTATATAATCGTAGCACAATAATTAAATCTTCATTAAATTCCTGATATTTATCCAGGTAACACTTTTATATTTGTTTTCAATAACTTTGTTTATTATATCACACTTGTCAAAACCATGTGATTATAAATCTAACCTCAAATTTACAGATATTTTATCTGGAGTCGAGCATGGGTTTTGCGTTGAACGTTTTATCGACTAAATTTGTTCCAAAATGCACCAGCGTATATAGGAACTGCCATAACAATTGAAATCTATGACATTTTTATAAAATAAAAGATCAAACGACGCTCGTGACGTCACTAATCCAGAACAGCTGTTTCTGATCTTCACTAATCCCAAATCTGTTATGATGAAGTTGTAGATCTTAAAACGCTGATCAAAAAACTATTATTCATGTATAGTCCCAAAATGAATGGTAGAGAAGATATTCACAAAAAACCATTAGACAACGTACAAACTCATTACGATCTAATTATATGTACAAATTAACAAAACAAGGTTCATCCTTTTCAAAATGGCTATAGAAATACATGATATTGGTAACATTAACAATTTATCTATAAAAATACCTTTACAACTTACTATAAACATGATTTTTACAGTGTACGAACTACTATAAATACGAATTGATACTCATACAAATACCAGCTTAATATTTGAGTCAATGATCAAATTATGCATAAACTGTCCAGCATACACTGCTCTAGATGCTTACATAAAAACATTGGTGAGAACAGCAGGATAAAAGCCAATAAAAGTCTGTTAGCACGAAACGACAGGATTCAAATACCTTCTTTAATGTAATGGTCAGAAATCTAGTGAACAATTTCAAAGATTAATTGTATAGTGCTAGTCATAATAAGATTGACCTAAATAACAGTGGCGTGCGGTGAGAATTTAGGCTAGGGAAGCAACCACGATTTTAATTATAATACACCTAGGTACAGGTGCGGATTAACGGAGAGAGAATAATTCCCCCCTCCCCAATTTAGAAATAAGTATACATAGAATAGAAACAAATAATGTTTGTTTAATTATTATTTATTAAAATAATTATTTTTCCAAAAATTTTCCCTTCAAAATATTTCTCTGGACCTGCCCCTGCTAGGTACAATAAAAAAACAGTGTTATAATTATTAAACTTAAAAGTTTTTTAAAGAACAACTTTTACACTTTATACTTATGGAATTTGTAGAATAATATTCTTTATTTAAAAAAAACTACTACTATGTATTTATACTGCAACTCGATTTTCCGGTCTTAGCAAAATACCAGTGCAGATTTTAATCTTTGTTGTTAAATTTGAAATTTCTGGTTTTGATCTGCCTTTCTTAATAATTTGTAATTTATCCCCAAAACTGTATGCGGAAAATTCCTTATTAATAATTTACAAACTGAACAAAAAAAAATCGACCCGATTCGGATGTATCGAATGTACACTAACCTTCCATCGAAGCAGCTAAATTTGCAGTCGTGACAATAATGAAATTTTAAATTTGCATACAGGCAAACTAAATAGAATTATATGTCTTTAAAAAATCCAACTTATATAAATTGAAATAATAAAATGCGATAAAATACAGTCTCATTCACAGATTTACATTACTTAAGTAACATTAAACTTAACCAACACTAAATCCAACAAAGAACAAAATTATAATAAATAAACATTTGGGCATGAAGCACATTAACAATAACGGCCAAGCAATGCTAAGCGCATCGTCTACTATATGACCACGCCAGCTGATACACGCCAAGGCTATTTAAGAGAAGAGCAGTTATAATAAGCAGTGCTTATATGCAGTGTATGTAAAACACATTTGAATCGGTATTACCTTTCCGTGCAAGGTTAATGAGCCTAATTTAAAAGAGTACTCTAAATAATTATACTTTTTGCTGTACGGAATTGATATTAATATTAATTGATATTAAATATTACAAATTTAAATAAACGATAACCATTATTTTATAAAAATATTTTTGTTAGCATTGGTTATTATTTTTAATAAATTCTCAAGGGAAGCATTGCTTCCATTGCTTCCATGGACCGCACGCCACTGCTAAATAATCTAATTTTAGCAAATCAACACTGTACGAAAACTGAGCTGGTGTCGAGGAATATAGAAAAAATCTGTCTAACGCAGAACATCGTAACGTCTAAATTCAAAAATGGAAATAACTTCTTCCTAACAAGTGGAAAACCGTTCCAAAGTAATATGGGTTGCCTAAACATGATTCTAATTAAGCAATCTAACTAGATTATATCCTTTTGCTGAAATTGAAACATAATTTTATTTATTGTGCATGAAAAAGCTAGGTTAACTTTGCATGAAATCTTTATTTTTAAGTTTTTGATTTAAATATTAATGAACCTAATTGTGGTTCTAATTATTCTTATTAATCATATTTATGACATGCCATGTCCCTCTTTTAAATTATGACTAATACAAAATATTCGTTTTAACGTTCACGAACATTGTTTGATAAAATTATCAAAACGGTGATATTATATCACCTCAATATATATATATATATATATATATATATATATATATATATATATATATATATATATATATCCAAAATCCATATGGGCACCAGGCATTTAGACGCTTTCTAGATAATTAGTAGTAAAGAACTAATAAGACAAAGAAAACAGAAGTTACTTTAACATTAATTGATAAAATGGTCGGTAATTTTTTAATTTACAGAGAATGAGAAATTCGGTATACTTATACAGTTTATTTGATTTAAAGCGCCGCACCGCTATGTAATCCTATTATACTATTAAATAGCATAAAATTCTCTATGTTCTGGTTCAGAAAATTTTGTATTTACTAAATCGGCGTGTCATGCTTGTGTTTGCTCAGAAATACGGCGAGCAAATTTATCCGAGCAACAAAATCCCCAGTGCGTAACACCAATAATTTCCTATTGCGGCTCTCTAGCTATTAGTAGAATTCTAAAATAAGTTTTTAATTTATTTTATCGATTATTTATTTTTGTACTGTTTTGTTCTAAATTTTACCCAATTGAATATTAAAAACCATCAGAATGACTCAGTGGCATATTTTTTGGGGGAGGCTAACGGGATGGGACCACCCCCCAATTCTTTTTAATAGTCTAGGGTCTAGGTCATTTATGTCAAAATATATGTTATGTGAAAATCTAAGTATTTTCATTCGGAATCTTTATAGAGCATTACCCCTCCTCGAGAAAAAATTTGTAAATACCCAACAGGTACAACTAAAGTTTCGTTATTTACCTAAGATTGCTAGATAATTCTGTTTTATTATTTGGAAAACCAAAAGTCAAAGCCTACTAGTCGTAAATTACGTTTCACGTTTTTTTGAAAATTTTCTTATGTAAGAGTATGAATATTTATTATGGTTGAAAAGAGAACAGAATATTCTATCGATTTCAGAAAAAAAGTACCTACCATGTAATTTAAAAAAGTTCGGTGAGGTCATCATGCTCACGTCGATTTAGTAAATACAAAATTTTCTGAACCAGAACATAGAGAATTTTATGTCATTCAATAATATATTGGTTTATACCATTTCTGACTGAAACTAAAGTTGCTGCAAAGCGGGGTGCTTTAAATCAGACAGACTGTATATTGTCATAATACTTAATTGTTCTAGACTTCTAGAGAGATATGATACGTACAATTACATTTAATAAGATACACATAAAACAAATTAAATGGCACTGTAGCTATCAGATTTTCTTTAATAAAGATAGATTGTATCATTATCTTAACAAGAAACATTTACGGTGATGTATTTTCCAATATAGAAAGAAACTGTCTTGTATTGCCACAGAATTTTTCTAGAATATAAAAAAGCAAGGTTTTATTAAGGTGAAGCCATAAACAAATTGACTTATCTGAAGAAATTGTGTTGTTTTTTAGGATTTAATTATAACGACCTCAATGAAGATGGGTTTGTAGTATTTTTTTGTTAATTGGATAACTTTATAATTGATTGTATTGCTGGAATTTTATGTAATGCTACCTTGATACCATAATTTGTATAGATTTTCGTGAGAAGTATGAGTTTCTTTGATGTAGTTGATGAAAGAATTTTTTAAGAGCTGTGTCTTGGCATCGTAATAAAGTTCAATGTAAAATGGGTTGCAGATTTTGTTTAGATGCAACTAATAAATGTTTAAATGTTGTGATTAAGCTATAACGAAGGTATTTTAATTTTAAGCGCAGTTTGCAAAGGTGTTTTAAAAAACTTATCAATAAAAATCGTTTGAAATTATAAAATAAATTATAAAATTTAGAAAAAATGTAATGGTTTTAAAAGCCATTTATTTTTACTTAAAGTATAAACAAGACTGATTTGAACAACACTTATTCCTTTGCCTGTTTCAAAATTTGAATTTGAGGTCAGATTCATAACATTTATGTGAGGTTAGATTGAAACAGATTAGAATAAAAGTATTAAATTAAAGTGATTTAATTATTAAAAATTTAATTAGTCTAAAATAATATTATGAAAAGAGAAAATTTATGGAACATCGTTTTTAAACAAACATTATTTGGAGAGCTAAATAAAAATTGATAATTTAATAATACGTACCTGTTATTGAAGAGAAGATTCTTATACAATAAACCTGATATCTTTGGATTTTTATTGGACGAAGGAAATATTTAGTTTTGATAGATATGATTATGCTGGAGCATTGTTATGAAGCTGTCAAAAATATCGACCAGCTCATTCAATTTGTCAAGCAATTCAACGTCACCGAGTACAATTTTGAGCGTGAATATTAAAACTCGAGTCTTTAAAAACAACGATTTATTGATTAAGTTATGAATACCATTTATTAGTAGTAACTAAAATTTGATTTGTGACCAACTTTTATTAATTAGTTTTAATGCTTATAAATTTCAAACAAAAAAAATAATAACAAGATTTTTAACTTTTATTTTTTTTGTAATTTAATTATCTTGTTTAGATTAATTAAACTGACCTTTCTTATCATATAAATTCTTTATCATATAAGAATTTTAAGAAATAAGAAATATCGATCATACATCGATAATTTAAATCCAATTTAAAAATATAAAACAGTCTTTCTTTTCTCTTGCAAAAAAATTAAAATATTTAGTTTAAAAGTTTATAAAAAAAATAATTTTTTTACAATAATCTTATAAAGGCGAAACAACAACTTTAAAGGTAAGAAAGTTTATTTACATCGTTGTAATTCTTTTTTAATATTTACCAGAATAAAAAGCGAGTACATTTTATCATTTTATATAGCGCTTTGTTAAGATTTTAATTTCGTGTATTAAACGTAAACGATTTTATTTCTGAGTGCGAAAGGCAGCTATATTTGATCAAATGTTTAAGAATGCAGGCAGCCCCATTTAATGTAATTTTCGTGGTATCCAATTAAAGCCAAGTCAAAAGTTGTATGAATGAAATCCAATTTCCACGGATTGAAATCGTGCTTTAACCACGTAGTCTTACAAATTCCCTTAATATTATTTAAAACTTAAACAGAATGTTGGTTTGCAAGCAATAAAATTTAGTACAAACAAAACCTAAGTTATTTTAATATTTTATTTTGTATAAATAATCTTTAATACTGCATCACTTTTCGTGTAATTCTGAACGAATTAAGTGCTCTAAATTCATTATTCTTATTTGGTTTGGCAGTTTTTATTGCTGTGAATGTTGCGTTTATTAGTTCTATGCATCTTTTGATAACATAAAAGAGAAAAATTCGTATAAGTTTATCATTAGCTATGCATGTGGTCATATTAAAACCTAAATGGTTAAATTTATATAGTCCCTTTTAAAACTTTAGTTAGTTAGTTTACTCTTTATGGGGAAAATTTGAGTATAGTCTGGCTTTGTCGATAGGCGGTGGCTCTAAGCCAAATAAAGAAAGGAAGTCTAAGGAATATCGAATGCAGCAGTATTCTTTGTCTAATTTAAGTTTATTCGTGTGCATGTTAAACTTTTTTTGTCTAAACATAACTGTTTTTGCACATGTATCAAATCTCTCTTTTGGTCACGTACTTAAACCATTTTTGTTTATCGTATTGCAACAAGACTAGCCAAATAAAAGTAAATAGTTATTTGAAGCATGCTAGTAAATCTCTGTTACAGCATTTTATAGTGTCCTTTTTAGGCAAATTGTTTGCCTTGATAAGATAAGACGAGATAATTTATTTGGTGGTTCTATACAATAGTAGTAGGCTTGAGTCAAATATTTTCGATATTAAACGTTCATAAAAGAATATATTGCTTTCAGAATAATATTTTACATTTTATGGGCCATGATTACACTACGCATTGGATTACATTCTGACAAACTTCGTTTCTGGCCACGTAGTATTGCAGCTGTTTGCCCCTTTTGATACGATATAAGAGGAAATTTGGTTTAAATTGTGTTACTGGCAATAATGATGTCAAGCTCAACTCGTAGTTGGTTGGAACTCTGATATAGAATTGCTTCTTTTTACATACTAAAAAGGAATGTGAAACAAACATTATTTTTCCGGAACAAAACAACCCCGCGATTGGGCGACAGTGAAACAAAGCTTTTTTCTTACTCTAAATTATTCTAAATACTTACGATAAAACTCATAATTTTCTTTAAATATTTTGAACACAAAATACTTAATACTTACTGTACAACTCAAGATTGCCTCGGCTTCAGATATCTACACAACAAATTTGAATTCAGGTCGCAGGTATTGCTTTCATAGCTCACTAATTATAAAAGAAATGGGTTATAGGTTTAAAGACATAAGAAAATGTATATTGTTGAGCGCCATCTGTTTAGGAAAATCCGAGAATTTTATACAAATAATGACCTGATGCTCGCAAACAGAAATTGACATCAGATCTATCAAATTTAATTCAATATTATCAGTTATGTCAAAGTTAGGTTGGATAAAAAATATTTAAAGACTTTTATAAATATATGGTTCAATATTATTCAGTCTAATTAGGTTCAAAAATAGATTTATTTATAAACAAGAAATAAAAATGAGAAGTTTTCATTTAGGACATCGTTATAAACTTAAATATAAAAAATGATACCCAACGTAAGAATTCTTAGCGGCGGGAAATAATGCACATGCAAATAGTGATCAAAGATATTCGATACAAAAATAATGGTTCAACTTACATTAACATTAACAAAATAAAATCCATCAAGTCACAATACCTTATTCAAACAATTCAATCCAACTTCACTTTACAAAGCAATTGATATAATATTGCCTTTTCAATCAGAAACAAACACCAAACTCAACCGCTTGATGAAACCGAAGAAATCTAGAAATCACCTCAATTACTGACACCGTTACTGAATTTGAACCAAGGAATTAAAGTTAACAATAACTGTCTTCTTTAGAACTAGTGCTTAATAAAGTTTCCCTTTTTGTTTTAATAACCGGGACAACCATATAAAATGAATTAATGGTTGTTTCTGGTTAATAATAATGTTCGTAAAAAAGGTTTTTCTTTATTAAAGGTTAACGTATCGTTTAAGAATTATTTAGTTTTAAAACTTCCGATTTTAAATTACATTAAAACGGAATCCTGTAAAAACTTGGTTTACGATAAGTTAAAATCGGTAAATATGATTGTTCGTTATAATAACTGTAGTACTATCAATCAACAAACAGAATGTGCCCACAAAATACTGACTGCACTTTGATTATAAATTGATAATTCGTAGGGAATTAATTATTAGATTTCGGTAAGATCGATTCTAGATTAATCACTTAAATTACTGCATCTTTCACAACTTTTCAAGAACGGGAAGCTGTATGGTTTGGTTAATTTATTAACCCTGAAAAGTCGACGATAAATTGCAGCAAGTGAACTTCCGATACGATAACGGAACTAAACACACAAAACGGTAATAGTGCAACCTAATTATATCCTTTAAAACGGTAACTTTGTTCTATTTTGGAAACTGTAATGTTAATAACAAGAATGAACATAAACTTCACCGGGGGCTTCTCTAAAGAAAGAGCCCCAGGACAAGGCGAGTTTACTTTCCGCTCAGCTCGTCTATTCTCTTGTTCACTGTCTGAGATTCTATTGTAAACTATCTTAAACTAAAAATATTTTGGCGGTAGAATAACTTTTGAGAAGGGTAAAATTTTAAATCATCCAATAAAAATATGGCGAGATTGTTTTTGGCCAATGAGGTATATTTACGTCATTTTATTCCAGAACAATTTTAATGGAACTTTCGAGGATTCCCCTTTAAGATTCGCCTACTAAAAACATGATGTTATTTACAGATGGCCGTCTAGACGAATTTATTCTAGAGTATTTCTTTTGTCGGCATTTTACAAGGAATATTTCAACCCAGTATATTTTAAAGCTATAAATTCAAGGTTCAATGCATTTTAACCATAAGAAAATTTTTGTTAAGGCTAATATTATATTTTAGCCCGTATAAGCTCGGAATTAAAAACAATTTTTGTTCTGGAACATTCTATTTCTCAGAAAAGAAGCATTTGGCATAAATAACGATATAATTCAGGCTAGTAAAAACCTAAAAAGTTTATAGTGGTTGGCAAAAAATGTAGGTAGCTCTGATCTATTGACGTTATACAAAAATGAAAAAAAGACCAAAAACACCAAACAGAACTATTAAGGAAATTTAATTGAATCCGGCAATAATAAGAATAACAAAATATGGGAGATTATTAATAATAAATTTGGATGACACAGAATTCAAGAGAAACTTGAATTAAATTTAAATAATGAAGTCTTAACAAAATCTGAAGATGTTGGGGAAGGTTTTGTTAATTATTTCTCTAACGCCATAAGATATCAATTAGATCAGCATTACGGGGTTAATTTATCTACAAAGTGTACTCTAAATACCAGTATATCGAATAGTTTTACTTATTTTGATGTTGCTGCTGACGAAGTTAAAACAACTATAAAAATCTTAAAAAATAAAAAGAGTACTGGTCTAGACCAAATCTCTGTAAAAATCTTAAAAGAAGTATCTGAATACATAATCGATCTTTTGGTATTTCTAATTAACTTGTCCTTTAAACTGGGCCAATTTCCTGACTTATTAAAAATTGCAGCAGTCATTCTAGTACATAAAAAGAATGACCCCCATAATATAAAAAATTACAGGCCTATTGCTTTATTGAGTATCCTATCAAAGGTAATTAAGAAAGTAATTTACAAGGGAATGATTACGTTTTTAAATAAATATTACATACTTAACGATGCTCAGCACGGTTTCCGGGAGAGAAGATCAACAGAGACTGCTACCTACAGCATTGTTAGTTATATCTATGAAAATATTGATAATGGGAATCATGTGGCAGCAGTCTATTTTTATCTGACTTCTGCCTTCGACTGACTAAATATTAATTTTGTGACTGGAAATCTATTTGCTCTGGTGTTTAGAGGGAATATACGCTTGTGGTTAAAATCCTACTTGGAAGCAAGAAAGATACGTGTCAAAATAGAAGATTACATTTCTCCTGAACATAATATTGATAATGGTGTTCCCCAGGGGTCGGTGCTGGCACCGTTAATGCTATTGTTATATACAAACGATTTACCAAAACATATAAACTATGGGAAAATCATAATGTTTGCAGATGATACTACCTTGGCGGTGTCAGCTTCAACCCTTGGGGAATTGATTGGAGAATTTCAGATATGGTTGAGTCATCCAAGCGTCGTGGGTTCGAGTTCCACTTAGCGGGATCTTTCTAACTGGAAAATTCCACCCCATCAGCTGTGGGTATTTGTGTGATTGTGTTGCATGGTAGATGGGAGTAACGTACGTAGAATCGCACTATAGATAAGATCATGTTACATGAGAATTGCTTAAGATAATAAAACTCACGATATCAAATAACAGTTTTTCTGATAAGTCGACGTTATCTCTATGTGAACTTCTGTAGCATTAATTCTCTCATGACCATGAGAAATGTGTAGGCAGATAAGGTATAAATACCTCTGTTTTAATATTAAGTCTTTAGTCTTTATAAATCTTTATCCAACTCACAGGTCTTTATTAAGTATTGAACAAGTGTTTATCCTGTGTGAGTATTAAACTAGGTGTGGATTTTAAAATTGTCCTGCTAGTAAAACATAAAGGCTCATTCGAGTTTTAATTAATTATTTTGCTTAATGTCATTTAAATGTGAATTTTAAAATTGTTCTGTTAAGTGTGTTAATTCAAATTTAATTATTTAAGCTCGTCTTAAACTTCGTTAAATAATTACAGTCAAAGTAATATTAATACATTTGTATCGTTAATGTTAACAAGAGAGTTTTCTCCTAAATAAAATTAATAAAATATATTCTACGACTGCAAACGAAATATATAAATGTGTTTTATTATATTCAATAAATAAAGTTTTAAAAAAAGCTTCGGCCACAGAATATAATCAAAATTTGGGGAACTTATGAATTTAGTTGTTGTATAAGCTTAACAATGTATCTCGAAAAGTAAGCATTTTATTAGCACGAACAATGCAGTGGTTATGGAGAAAACCGAAAAATAGTGTGTACTAGTAGAGTTAGCAGTTGCGTTCATAAAGACTTGAGCCTCATTGGGGACACCGAAAGCCGCGTTTCCTGCGCCTAGGATTTATAAAAATCTGAAATTATAAAAACTGAGACAACAAATGCATTTAGCTATCAGTAATTTTATTATATCTAGACAATAAAAGTTTAATAGCAATAAATAATATAATAAAGATATTACTATAATTATTATTCCTGTATACATACAAGCACGTTCTGTATACAGAGGGGCCTACCAAAAACGAAACGATCTAGTTTAGAGGCACTAATACACAATTTTTCGACCTATCTACCAACGGCGTCCATACAGTAATAAAGATTCTGCTCCAAATGTCGCCGCACGTTTTGGAACATTTGCAGAGTGATTAGACGGCATTCAGTAATCATAGGTTGTCGTAAATCTTCTAAAAAGCCCGGTACCGTTATGTAAATTTTATTCAAAGGCACCCCTTCTTGTAATCCATTGACCCGGAAACCTTCGATCCAAATACTGTCGATCATCCAGTGCATAATGCGGGGGAGCTCCGTCCTGTTGCAAATGCAAATGATCTGCGCGGTAATAATCAGTATTTTCTATATCAGTTAATATTGGATCAATGTTGTCTTCTAACAATTCCAGGTACATCCCTGTATTCAAATTACCAGGTAAGAAATAAGAACCAACCAGTCTATCATCAAAAATGCTAATTTTAGACATTTAGTTTTACGGGTTATCCCGGACAAAATATCCTCGGAGCATTATGACGATTGACTGTACTATCATTTACGAAAAAAATAACTGCATTCGTTGAAAAAACAGATGTTAAAAAGTAAATTTGGATTATTTATTGCTCGTTCACCTATAGCTGCAAACGGCGATCAAAGTAGTGTTCATTGAGTTTTTGTGGCAAATGAATCTTGTAGGGACGAAACTTGTGGTGTTTTAAAATTCGTTAAATACTGGTTTATTACCCGATACAATAGCTATTTGCCTTGTACTCAACGTAGGATCAACAACAACGTGGCCCAGAACCGCCACTTCCACCACTTCATTTCTTACTGAATTTTCATCATTTGGCCTTTTATTTGCCAGACCCGGTCGCCCGAAATTTTCTTACTAACTCCAGGACATTCACGACATTTCCAGACATTTCCAGGGCGATTCACATGTTTATCTGGATGTCGCTGGTTGAACAACTGCCGCAAATGCCCCAAAAGTGATTATTAAATTTGAATTTGTACTGTTAATTGCATTTTCACGGGAACTAATACTCAGAATCCAAAAAATAAAAAATGCGACTGTAAAGCAAATTTATTGAGCTTTCAAACGGTATGGATACTCTTTTGGCACCACAAGTCGTTTAAAACTTTTAGGGCCACCCGCACACCTATTTTAGGGTGGACGGAAATAGCTATATGACATATGTCCCCCTTCCTAATAAATTTGACGTATCCAGCCGTATTTCGAAAATTTGGAGTTTGTGCGTTAAAACGAGCTCGGTCTGTTTTCGGTGGGCCACTCTGTACAATAAAACGAAAAACATTTAAAATCAATAAAATTTTATCAATTTTCGTGTTTTCATTTACCATAAAATATTTAAAAATAACGTTTCCATCGTTGTATATATAGTGGTAACGCTTGCAGAGATTGGCAAAATTATAGTTACACATTTTGGCAAAGAACCTACCTTCAGCGAAATTAATTCCTTTCTTCAAAACTTTACAATGGTAATTTTTTCGGCAGCACTTTTGTTAATGATTCTTTACGATACGGGTAAGAGAATTTTATTAAATATTCAAAACAAGAGCTTAAACTAATTTTACTATAGAAATGGCACCGCAAGCATCTCTTCCTACAATATCTGACTCTGAAGAGTTTTCCAAATGTCCTTTGTATGAAAAGGGTTGCAAGAAACTATGCATTAATGCTGGTGGAGCATGTGGTGGCCCTTATAGTCCAGTTTGTACATGCAATTCCGAAGAACCGGGTGAGTATGCTATGGTTTTCGTGTTGAGTTACTGTGCCCTTTATTTACTCTATAAGCAACCCATTTCTTGAAACTAACAACTTCTATGATTACTTCAAGGAAAAAGCAAAATATCTATTTTCTTTTAATCTAGAGTTTTACTATTGGAAATATTCCTGTCCTTTTTTTATAATTGTTCCTAGCTATAAAATCCATAAAAAATACACATATAGAATAAAAAAATAATAAGGTTGTCAAATTTGTTATTTAAAAACGATTCATTTAAAAACGAACTGAATAGTAAAAAAAAGTTACAATTTTTTGTTACAGGGGCAGATTCACAGAGGGGCATTGGATGTCCTGCGATTAAGCATAAATGCAATTCCTATTGTAAGAGTATAGGCAAAAAAGGAGGATATTGTGGTGGATTTTTATGGCACACTTGTATTTGCTATAAAAAATAAATTCTCTTGCAATGTTGAATTCTTAATCGGTGATCTTAAATTAAAATGCAATATACTCCATATTGCATTTTAAAAGAATCGTCCCAAACCATTGCATTTGCTGTATGTTTTGCAAACAACAATACATAAAAGCTCAGAATGCGCTAGTCGTTTAACCTCTTTCATTTCACTTGGGGATAATTTAACATTAATTAAGTGTATATTATTCTAAAATAAGATGCAAAGGTATATTTTTTATAACAAACCACGTCTGTTCGTGGCAAAATACGTTTTATATTTGGTTAAAAATTCCTAATTCCTCACTGGAAACACGATTAGATTTCAATGGCTTAGGGCTAACTAAAGCTTATGGCCCTAGGTCTAAAAAGTAAGAAAAAGCGCAACACGCAATTTCTACGCGATAAACATTCTTGTATGTACTTGACAGTGTTTATTATTTCTGTAAAAATTAACACTAAGATAAATAGTCACGATGCCAGAGTTGTACAGAATAAAGTGTTACAGTTCAAATTTTCACTTGGACAATTATAAATACGAGGCGTATTTTTAAAGTAAGTACCGATTGGCGATTAAAAGAAACCAAAAAAGTATTTTGAAAAAGTAAAATGTTTATTAGCTTTTTCATACTTTAAACTATTTTTCTACATAGCTTCCACCATTACTGAGGCATTTTTCGTATCGTGGCACCAGTTTTTGAATTCCCTATTCAAAGAAGTTAGCCGCCTGTGTAGATAGCCACGTTTGCACTGCTTCTATGACAGAGATTATCTGAATGCTTTAAGTGGGTTTCCCGTGCTAACATACCCCCACGTTCCTTCCAAAGGAGGAAGTAATTGAGATACGCTCAATCAGCTCGCGAATTGCATAGCAACTGCTCCCAGTTACTCGATGGTCGGAGCGAGGTTGCCTATCCACCCTCTACTAGCTATCTAAGCTAGTACCGAAGCGATTGACTTAACACGTGCTCACCCGCCGGCACCCTCCCCTCTTCTTTCATACGTGGCAAAGTACCTAGTCCAGCAATAAGACTATTCCCCCAACATAACTCAGTTGATAGAGGGAGCCCTCCAGTCCTATTTCATACCTCCACAAGTTCCTCCCCGAGACAGGGGTTAGGGCCACTGCCCGATCGAATCCAACCTCAAATGTGGCGGTACTTGGTTTTTAAATGGGTTCTCCCAATCTCCCAGTTATAGGCCTGGTGCGCCCTGGACAGAGCTTCGTTTCGAGGCTACTTTAAGGGCCCATCAAAGTAGCATCCCGGTGGGTACCCGTTAAGGTGAAGTTGTCTTGAACGTTAGAGGTTATGTATCTTCGCTTCAACGCCCTTTAAGTGTAGGTCTCTATACGATTTCTGGGAATCCGACGCTGGAACTGACAGCATGGGCCGGACCCCCGTACTGTCACCTCCGAAACGCTACCTGGTGGCATGCAGTTTCTCATGGGTTAGCGAGCGAACTCCCTAACCGAGATAGACCTCACTCGAATCTCCTCCATTCTTCTAGGCCAGACAGCGGGATACTTAGCTCCATAAAAGGCCCTACGTCAGGTAAGATCCAATCCACCCACACCGGACTCCCTTGTTAGCAGAGCTCCCTCCGCAACGTTTTAGGGTCATCGTCGAGAAACACTCCGGTGAAACGCAAACGCAACACCTTGGCATAACTCTACCACACATTTAATTCTGACCGTGTCATCTGTTGCCCAGACAAGCCTGGGATGGGGTAAACAACGACCAGTTCTAAGGGTGAACGCCGTGTGGTCTGCCCGTGTGCTTCTGTCAGTAGCATCTTCGTCGAAACGTTGTCCGGCAAAAAATGTTGCAATAAAAGGTTTCACAGTTTAGAAATAAGGGCATTATAAACAACCCTTGACAAACTATAAATTCCGGACTGAGTCAATTCAGTTACACATACATACTTTTATATCCAAAATAAAACAAAAAAAGAAATCGTCGTCGAGAAACACTCGGGTGAAACGTAAACGCAACACCTTGGCATAACTCTACCACACATTTAATTCTGACCGTGTCATCTGTTGCCCAGACAAGCCTGGGATGGGGTAGACAACGACCAGTTCTAAAGGTGAACGCCGTGTGGTCACCCCGTGTGCTTCTATGTCAGTAGCATCTTCGTCGAAACGTTGTCCGACAAAAAATGTTGCAATAAAAGGTTTCACAGTTTAGTAATAAGGGGATTATAAACAACCCTTGGCAAACTATAAATTCCGGACTGAGTCAATTCAGTTACATATACATACCTTTATATCCAAAATAAAACAAAAAAAAGAAATAGAAAAGGTTATTGCATAAACTTTTATTAAGCAAACTATGTAGATTAACTTTGTATATTTTAATTAATTAATTAATTGCTGGTTCTATAGCAATCTAATACAGCTATTTCTACTTATTATTTGAAATATAATGTTAAACAATTGTGTTAGAAAGACTAATAACTAAATAACAGTAACAAATAATAATGCGCCTGTAAATGGCAAGAAAGTAAGCCCCCTGCCAATATATACTTGGTCAATACTCGGCTACTATTGTAACGTCACAACCGAACTTGTAAGTTTTAAATGTCTCTAGCCTGATCAATCGCTTGCGACCAATTAAAATTCTATTCAACTCTAACAAAATTTATATAGTGTCACGTGGAGTTTTCGCGACTGCGGGTCGTAGTCAGAGGTAAATATAGAAAGTAAACCCTGGTCACAAATTAATTATATACTAAACAAGAAGTCACAATACAATAGGTTACAAACATAAGTATGAGGATGGTTTGGTCCTCCTAAAGCTAACATAAACATGAGGATGGTCGAAACCACCGTGCACTAGCACTAAGTCCTACAACTGAGCGTTAGGAAGCCAGGTAAGCGGTATCCCTGGGTACTAGCTTCTAGGCTCCTAAAATACTACAATTAAGCACATTAGGGATCAGTCCCATTTAATGTAAATTTTGTGGTATTCAATTGAAGTTGTCAAAACTTGTATGAATGAAATCCATTTCCCACAGATTAAAATATTTCTTTAAGCACGTAGTCTTAAACATTTCCTTAATATTATTTAAAAATTAAAAATAATATTGGTTTGCAAACAATAAAACTGAGTGCAAACAAAACCTAAGCTATTATATGATTTTATTTTCATAAATAATCTTGTCACAAACGGAATTATTTTAAATTAAATCTTTTTTTGTAACATTTCAACTTGCATTCATTTAGTATCAAGAGTAGTGCGATACTCACCCACACGCCGCCACGCGCGGTACACAATCTGCGAAGCCTTGAGAATAAAATATACAGTTTGAATCTCATTAGAATAAAATATACAGTTTGAATCTCATTAGAATAATTTATACAGTTTCATTAGAATAATTTATACAGTTTGCATCTTATTATATATTCATGTGTTCTTCGTATCCCACTTAATGTATTCAATTATTCACTAACGTTTCCGCCTTCAGCAGTATATAAACCCGCTTGTTTTGGCTTCAAATAACTCTGTGCCAGGACTCACCAGAAGCCTCATCAAGAACAAGAGGGTAAGTGTCTTTTGATTAATTATGGCTTAGTTTGCTTAGTTGAGTGGGCGGCGCCTAATCGCCCACTCTCTGCGAAATTATGGGAAGTTGTGACCAGGCTACCCGGCTTAGTTATAATTACTAGGAGTCTAGCTCCTACGCTTAGTTAGTAGATTTAGTGCTAGAACAGAGTTGGTTCCGACCTCCCCTTGATTGTAGTTGTTTTGGAGGACATATACGTCCTCACAATATGTACTCAACATGTATGTTAACCTTTTGTACTCTCTTTATTGTCTTTAGTATATAGTTGTTTTTTACAACTTGTGTTGGATTTATCTCTACCTCTGACTACGTCCTCCAGTCACGAAAACTCCACGTGACAATCTTAATATTGCATCAATTTTGAATGACCTAAGTGCTTTCCACTCATTGTTCTAATTTGATTTGGCAGTTTATATTGCTGCGAATGTTGGGTTTATTAGTTCAATTTATCTTTTGATAAAATAAAGACAGAAGTTTATTATTAGTTATGCATGTGATCATATTTAAACCTGAGTGGTTAGATTTATATAGCCCCTTTTAAAACTTTAAGGAAAGAATAGTTTACTCTTTATGAGAAAAATTTTAGAATAGTCTGGCTTTGCCGATAGAATACCTGCAGTATTATTAGTCTAATTTAAGTGTATTCGTGTGCATATTAATTATTGTCTAAACATTACTGTATTTGCACATGCATCAAATCCCACTTTTGGTCAGGTACTTAAACCATTTTTGTTTATCGTTTTACAACAGGACTAGCTACTCAAAAGTAAAAAGTTATCTGAAGCATGCTACTAAATCTGTGTGACAGCATTTTATAATCCCTTTTTTATGCAAACATATTGCTTATCTTTATAAGATAAGCCAAGAAAATTTATTTGGTGTTTCTATACAATAGTAGCAGCCTTGAGTCAAATATTTTCGATATTAAACGTTTATAAAAGAATATATTGCTTTCGGAACAATATTTTACATTTTATGAGCCACGATTACACTACGCATTGGATTACATTCTGACAAACGTCGTTTCTGGCCACGAAGTATTGCAGCTGTTTGCCCCTTTTAATAAAATATAAGAGGCAATTTGGTTTAAATTTTGTTACTGGCAATAATGATGCCAAGCTCAACTCGTAGTTGGTTGGAACTCTGATATAAGATTGCTTCTTTTCAATAACTAAAAAGGAATGACAGTGGATACACACACGCTCTGTGGCGGGCGTTGTGGTTTTCGCGCGAACGAATCTATCTCGTTACCAAGTTAGTGAAATTTCAAATTTTCGATTTTGTTTTATGTTCCAGATATTTCATAACAATATCGTATTGTGCTTATGGTTTAAGCTTTTAGGTAAAAATTAAGTGTTCCTGTATTTAGTTTAACAGTTTCCGGTTTGTTATTTTGATTAATTTAATGCCAGTATTATAAATAAACAACAAACGGAAACGGATACGTACTATAATATGCGGATCTTACTTACAAATCGCACTCCCTATTTAAATAAGGAACAAGCATTTAAATTTATAAAACATTTAATATTAAGGATGGAAATCCTTAAAATCTTCTATAGCATAACACTGGCAGTACATCCATAAAAATCCTACACACTCTCCACCCGTGCGGTTAGAAGCTCTACAAAATCCGAAACAAGACCATGTATCATAAGGACATCCAAGATTTGCGTCTGCAAAAAAATATATATATACATTGCTGTGGATTTTAGTGTCAAAATTTTGGAAAATTTTGAAAATTTTGTGAAAATCTAAAATCTTTGTTAAATACTAACACTTTTGAAATACTTTTATCAACTTTTCTAGTTAAAGATATTTTTAAGTTATTTATTGGTGTGTCATTGATTATACAATCAATGTGTATACTTTTTAATAAGGTTAAATAGTACATGTTTCTTTATTTATTATCAAACAGTTTACTCACCAAATACTTAAGTATACGTAACATCCGGTTGTGCAATTTATTGTTATTATGTAATTCATTTATGTTTAATTTTCAAATGAGTGATATCGACGGGTTATGTGATTCTCATAAGGTTTTTGTTTATGTAAATAGTTCATTATTATTGCAAATGTTATGTAATAAACTGTAACAGTTGAGTCAACTATTATAATTATGTTTTAATCTGCTATTATGTTTGTAAATAGTGTAGTCATTGTATTAGATGGTAAGGTGACGTCAAATTGTGTAATATAATTATGTAAATAGTAAATAGTATATAAGCTTAGAAAATCATATTTTAAGACACTTCCTGACATAAAGCGACGCAGTAAAGTCGTGTTAACGTATGTAAAGTTGAGTTCACTAAATAAAGCGACAGTGTAAAGTCGTAAATAATAATATAGTACAAATGTAAATAGATAGTTAAGTTGATTGGTGAATTGAATACGGCGAAAGTGTATAGTTATAAAGTGTAAGAGTGTTTATAAGGTTTAAAGGAATCGCCTGCAATTTTCAATTTAAAAGTTCTAGCTAAAGTTATGGCTGGTCGATAAATCTACGTCGAAACCATAAATCGGTGTTTTATTTATTTAAACACATAAACAAAGATTCTTCGAACAAGGGAAATAGTACCCGCAATAAATTAAGACAAAAGTGTATTACCAAAAGTGTGTAATCAATAATCAAGTGTGTGGATGGCGTTATGTGGGAAATCCATGCAAAAGGAAGGAAGTCAATCGGAATTGGAAACCAGCACTGGGACAACATAAAGTGACCTACTCTGCTAATAGGAATTGGGAAAGGATATGGTGGAAAGGAAGAAGCATCGCTATATAAAAGGTAGGAAGTTATTTCCTTCTGTATTGGTATCTTGTGAAAGAAAAGACAACTTGTGTAGTGAAATTAAGTGAATTGAACAATTTTAATAATAGTTAAACTTAATTAAGATTTCAATTTTAAAAGTGATTTCAATTTCAATTTGTATATTTTTAAAACCACAGGAATCCACATTCGCCCTAAGATGAGTTTTTCTTATTAATTTTAATTCAGTTATTTTAAGTTATTTAATTGGCGCCCAACTTATTATTACGTAAACTTGATTTAGTCAAGAACTCACGTAACTTTGTTATGTAACTAGTGCATTATTTAAAACTATTAAAAAGTATCTTTGAATCATATAAGAATTTATAAAAGAGGGAAGTTGAAAAGCATTTCCAAAGTACACAGTCTTTTTAAAAAATCAATTTATTTATAAATCAATTATATACAATCTAACAGTAATTATTCGTTATTTGAAAGTATTTTGAATATAAAAACAATATTTTATTTTTAATTAGCCAAAATTCATCGCATATATTTTTATTTTGCTAGCCGATGTGGGAAAAGATCAAATTTTTCTTTTATGCGAATTCACCGCATATAAATTTGGTTTGCCCCAACGTGGGGCGAAAGTAATCAAAAAATTTTCTTCATTCACGGAATATATATATATATATATATATATATATATATATATATACATATAAGATGGTAGCAACAGGTCAGTGACCATCGCTTAGTGGTTTTGTATAAATGTAGGTACAATGAATACATCTTATTCACAATATCCACTTCGAATTTGGTGCAATTATATTACATAATATTTTTGGCCTCATTTGTGTTCTAATCTATCGCATCATCGTGGTGCATAGTAGATAAAGCAACCATTTTTTTATATTTTTTAGGGCAAATGAAACAATCATTAAATTCTTTCGGTAACCAAGCATGATGTCATCCACACGTTGAGCTTTAGTATTAAATTCTGTTGGAAGTTAAAATTTGTTTGATTTTATAGTCTCTATCATAGTCAATTCTATGTCTCTCAAAAACTTAATAGCTAATGGAATGCTTGTGGAATGTGACCTACAACTCTCTTTCTACAAATTCTCACATCAAATGCTCAATTACTGATTTTATAGTGATAATAGGTTGTACTCCATGTTAATAGTATTAATCGTTTTTGGATCGACTAATGCAAATTTATCTTTAAACCATATCTTGCAGGTAAGGTTTGATGGACGTAATTGCTTGAAAGAACATTTATTGGTGAATCTAATTGCTCGTCTCTGGTCAAGAATAAACTGGAGGATAAAGAAACTTTTGCAGATACGTACAAAATTGTTCTTAAACTTGTCTTGTAGCAACTATCTTATCTAATTTAGGTCTATTGTCTACCCTACGATTGTTAAACCTGATAGAACGACATACAGTGCCCTAGAATAACGCGGCATAGTTTATGTTATACAGTGGAAAGTCAATGAGGATTAGCAGACGCCACATCCTTCAAGGATATGCACCCTCTAATAAAGCGTGGGGTCGAGACAGGGCCGTAGCCAGAAATTTATTTCTGGGGGGGGGGGTTCTGTATTAAATTTATGAAATCTATTATTTATGGAGATAGTTACTATAGGGCTCGACAGATGGTGCCACAATACAAAAGCTGTCAAAAACAAAAATTTATCCAACGTGACCGGCTGTATAAAAGATTTTTGCCTCTGAAATCGAGACGATGCATCCAAGTCCATCTTATTGCTTTACTTTTGTTATTTCATTAAATGTTAATAATTCTAATTTGTTGTCAATTATTAGTATTAAATTAGTTTCGAGAGGGGTTCAGACCCCCTTGAATACGGCCTTGGGTTTAGATAATCCCGCGTGAGTAGCGGAGTATTTATGGACCACTTCTGGTGACCAAAAGTTTCCTGATCTACTTCAACAAACAACTCTGGTTCCAATTCTACTTGCATCTAAAAGACATTTTCTTTAAATAAATATGAATACCTGATTGACTAATAAAAATAAGCCACAACTGGCTGGACGAAAAACGTATGAAGGTATGGTATGAAGGATTGGAGGGTTCTGATGTACCTAACCTGGGTTGGGACAATAGTCCTATTGATGGACGAGGAGCTTGGCTCATATGAAAGAGGACGGGAGGGTTCGGGTGGGTGAAACCTGATGAGCTAGTAGAGGATGGATAGGCAGCTTCGCTACGACCAATGAGCAACTGGTAGCAATTACTATGCAACTGCGCAGTGATTGAGTGTACCTCAATTAGCTTCTCTTGGAAGGAGCATGGGGATAAAGTTATTACAGGTGTCCCAAGTAAAACATACATGCATAATCGTGACTAATATAAAACTCTCTAGCTACAATAAATGGAAAAAATAATAAACTATAAATAACTTTATAGGTTAGTTAGTATGTTCGAAAACTGTAACCGCGTTGAAAACACCTTGTTATATTTAAAGCTACCTTAAACATTTAATATTTGCTACAAGGCGTTATTAATGTAAAGTCATGACTTCATCGCTGAAATGAATGTATTTTAAAATGCAAGAATATGTTACAGTACGTTGCAGCATCAAAAAAGAACACCTACATTTAAAAATCCTATTAGAATCTCAAATTGATTCGGATTTTAAAGTTTAAAAATTTTGACATTGACGTTTTTATGAAACTACAAAATTAGTATGATATCAAAAAAGTTTTGCAATTTCATGCTTTGAAATCAATTCTTGTAGGTTCAGACAGTAAGAGGAGCTTAAATAAATGTGGCTTACCTGCAAAGTGTACACTTATCATCCAAACTACTGTTAAAAACATCAAAGTTATTGTGGAACGGCCTAACATGGTGATGGTGTAGAAACACGGCACCTACTTATTTAAGTAATTCATAGACTACTCTGTGATTATCGTACCTAATCATAATCATTATACACTAACTCGCAAAAGTATGAAACCAGCAAGTTTATGACAAACTTGTACTAATAATATTATTGGTTTATTAACCAAAAGGCAATCAACATTTATTTCATAATGATCCAGGACAGCAAGGCTAATATGATATTTTTGTCAGTTAAATGCATAAGATAAAATATAAAATAGCATCATATTAGTCTTGTTATCCTAGAACAGGGATTGCCAAACCGTCGATCGCGAACTACTAGTAGCACGCGAGGACATTTTCGGTAGATCGCGTTAACGCTCGGTTGGCTAACATTGATACATCCACTGAGCTGTTGATGGCAAAAAAGACTTAAATTCTTCTCAAAGTTAATCAGCCTGTTAAAAAATCTATTATTACATTTGTTATTTATTACTAACTACACTTCAATTTCTTTCTTATGTACAATTCAATTTCAGTTTCTTTTTGTTATATACAGTTTAATTAAAAATGATTTTATATTTACTAGAAATGTAAGTTTATAGGCAATAAACAAATGTAAGATGGTTTAAAAAAAGTTGGTAGTTCTTTTGGTTGGTAGCTCACAGTAGGATTTAAAAACGGTACGGTAGTTCAGAAGCTTCATAAGTTTGGTGACCACCGTCCTAGAACATTATGAAACCAATAGTACTTCACTTGTTACAGCTTGGCACGACGAATAGTGATCCATTTAACATAAAAAAACACAATAACTTAACATAATTTTCTCGAATCGTACATTCCCATCATTGATTTTCAATAATAACAACAGACATTTTAAGTGGTGCCCTCTATACTGTTTATTTATTCCTGTACTTATTTAACGTGAATAAATAACAAGTCTCTGCCGGGAGCTATTTTTTTTTGTAAATCGTCTACGCTTAAACATAAGATTCTTACGCTTTATTTGTTTATTTGTTAATATAGAGAAATTTGAGAGGTTACAAAATGGCGTTCATCACGGGGGCATTTATTTATTTGTTTATTTGAAGAATTTCGCTAGTTATACATTCACCATGTAAAGATGTTTCCAAAGCATAGATATTATATTGGACTGGTAAAAGCACCCCGCACAAAACTTGTGAAAAAGTGGTCCCAATCGAATTTGTTAAAATTTTGATAAGTTGTAGTTCTCGACTTCCTCAACATAAGTTATCCTTGGTCCAACAATATCTTTCAAGTCGTTTTTACTTTACGGACTTACAGAAGTCTTCTAGAACTATTATTCATGTTTTACGAGACTTCATTAGAGCTAAGTGCACTTTGATAATCTGGTTTCGGGTCTCAGAGTTTTGGTCTAGTCTCTAGCAATAAATTTGTTTGACCTTTGACTAATAGAATGCAAGCATATTACCTTAAAATCTTCGGTTTTAAGAAAGTTCTGGCTACGATATAGTTTATTTGAGTTTATTGTTTAAACCTTTATGCGGAAGTAAAAGTTAGTTATGATAATTTGCTGACGTTTCTTGGTCTGACAATTTGGGTTAATTTAACGCTAAGGAAACAAATGACGTAATCTAGTTTTTTGCGAAAAATTGTTTTTACTAAATCGCTGTTAAAGTTTGATTGTTCGTTGTGAGAATTTTCGCTATTAATAAATAATATTAAATTTTAAAGGTCTTATGTTCTAGTAATGAGTTAACTTCCATAATTTTCTTTATTAATAAATGTGCATTTACTTTTTTTAATATCAGTTCCGATCATCGTATAGTAGTGACTATATCATTAAAACAAATAATAATTGAGCCAACAGTCTAAAAGCGAAAATAATTGCATCGTCTGAATATTCAGTTATATACAAAAGGTTCAGAGTTCAACTACAACTGCTAACGTTCCAGCATCTTTAGATGTGACAGAGTTTGCTTTTTTGCGATATTGTTATTATTAGCCTTTACATATTATCACGATTGAAACTGCGGTGAAAATTGCAGACATAAATAAACGATACACAAAAAACACAATGTTTCTTGCTCTAGTTTTATTTTTATTATTATTACTTTATTATGCCACAAAATTGAGACTCTTAGGTCGAGTAACTTTGGAGGTCTCTAATTCCTTATTTATAATTACAATACCAACACTTAAACCAAATTTTTATATAATTATAACAAAATTTTTCTTATTTTTAAATTAAACACAAATAAAGCAAAATTGTGATACCAAACTTAACTCTTCTCTTGGAATCAAGAAGATTGATTTTTAATCAAATTAATAACGTTCCAAAAACTTAAATTGAATGAAAAAAAATATCATCTGTCTTTTTGTTTCTAATTAAATACAAATCACAACTTCGTAATTGTTTGATTAGGATAAAAAGTAAACAATTTAACAATAATATAGCATAAAAAATTTATTTATAATTATAACTTGTTTATAATTTAAATGGTATCTTTTACATTCTTAATAAAATTTTTGTTTAAATATTCACGGTTTTAATTTATTTATTATTTCAAATGGCTAAAATGAACCTTCATCTCTATTCTTAAATATTGATGCCAAAATATAATCACCATCCTCATATTAGTTGCTTGCTTTACTTGATAGCAAAATAAAATGTCAAACATAGGATCTACAATCTATCTCTAGAATAATCCAATTCTATACAATAAAATAATTAATTATTATTAAATTCCATTACCGTATACTCTTTATTAGTAGTATAATTCCTATTTATTTCTTTAATTCTCATTCAATAATAATATTTGCTTTCTTTGGATAATTAACTTTCGATGTCATCATAAATCTTTGTTTACACTTTAGAAAACTTAACTTTCACACTTTGTTTTAAATTAGTTCAATAGTTTATTTTTAATTATTTAATTTTCTTATCAGAATAACAGTACAAAATTATAATATGAAGAGGTACAAGGTACATGTTCCCCTTTCGATGTTTTAGAGCTACTTAATTATTAGAAAATGACTTTATTTTTTATACCTTTTAATGAAGCAATTAAATTTTTACATAAAACAAAAGAAAATAACTTTCCTAAATATTTTATAACCTTATTTAATTTTATAAATTTTTATTTAAAGAAAAACTATTTATACCATCTTGCAGACCACAACATTACGAATCTACAATATATAACACTTGGCATAAAGATTAAATTAGTGATCTAAATTTTGTTGTCAATTAAACAACATTGTATACAACTAAAATAATTACATAAATTTACAACACAATTTTCCTATGTATTTTCTTTGCTTATAAATGCTTTACACCTTTTATCATCTCAATTATCTATTTTTCTGTAATTAATCGTGCATCTTCCTCTTGTTGTATTCACATTTCCTATTTTGTAATTTCATAATAATCATAGACATATTACAAAAAAAGAAACCAATACAAGCTTAACTAATCTGAATTTCACGCTTAGAGTACTACCCCGCACCGACAGTCTACTACAGATGTCCTTTGTTGATGCTGGGTAACATTCTTTCGTTGTTTCTAAAACATTCATTAGTAAAGTGGGGTGCGTGAATGCAGCAGCCGTACCGATCTTATTAATTTTTAGTTTGAATAACATTATTTAAGTGTTTAAAATTGAAGTTTTAAGTGTTGGATATAAAATATTGTAAGTACCGCACGCTAATGTTTTATTTATAACATAATGGCATGTTTTCCTTTAATTACTTTCACGGGAGTATTCATCTTTGAAGAGAAATACTATTTGTTGATGTCCGTGAGGGAAGCGCCTCTCTTACATTTAGTTGATCGCTAAATGCTGGAACCTAGGAGGACCCCGTTGTTTTTGTGGCAGCATAACTAGTAGACTGAGTGCGCTACTGGTTCTCATTAAACTGCGTGTTTTAGCGACTGCCTATTTTGTTGTTTGTGTATGCCAAAGTGCACTTTGGTTATACGGGCTACTACCCTGGCTCCCTTGGACAAGCTAACTTTTGATGAATATTTGATTATTGTAGACTCTCATTTTCTTTGTTTGGAATATGTTGCCATAGGGGCAATTGATGAATATTCTCGATCACAATTTACATGACGCGTCGTAGAACTATACATCTTCTCAGATTTAAAATATCACTTGATCTCCTAATTACATAATATATATTATTTTATTTTTTTAATTTTTATGTAAGTTTATAATATTATCATTTACAGTTTGTTTGTGTTACTTTGCATTTGTTTTCATTATCACTTTTTCCAATATAGATATTAGTATGTTTACATTTATTCAATGAACTGTTTTTATTTTGTTTTTAAATCCCCTTGTAAATAATTAACACGCGATCTTGTAACAATTTTTCAGAAGTGGGATTACCAACTCCCGGTGAGGCTCTCTGGACACATATAGTAACATCTATTTCCGAAACAACTTTCCTGTACTAAAATGAACCGCAGAGGTCGAAGGCCTGCTCCAATTGCAAACAGTACTGTTACCGAGCCAATTCCAGACACAAGCAGCCTCGACACTACAGATAATTTGCTTCAAGCGTCGCAGTTACTCCTTAATCTTACAGAAACCGTTTCGCGTCTACAAACGGGTGCTAGTCAAAGAGGACACACTACAATGAATGTGCCACCGTTTGATCCAGCTGACCATATGTCCAATGTTGACAAATATATTAATAATATCGAACAAATTGGAACTTTGTGCGGTTGGGACGAAGTGGCCACGATTAATGCTGCCACATCGAATCTGAAAGGCCTTGCTTCAACTTGGTATGCAAGTCTCAAAAATCTAAATTTGTCATGGGAAGAATGAAAGGGGTTGTTGAAAACCAACGTCCCGGAAGAGCAAGACTTTGAAGCTCAATTGAGGAAAATGTTAGATCGAACGAAGCAGCCAAACGAGCCAATGCTGCAATACTACTACGAGAAACTGGCACTTATAAATGCTTGCGAGATGACGGGCGCAAAGGCTGTAAATTTGATCATTGGAGGATTGAAAGACCCTCATGTCCAACCCGCTGCAAAAGCTGGACGTCACCAGACATCAGATAGTCTGCTGCTTTTTCTGAAATCACTGCCAGACACCAGTCCCATTGCCACTAGAGCAATGAAAACAAAACCCACCGCCATAAGAGTACCATATATGAAGCCCCAAACATCTCTCGATGTTAGATGCTTTAAGTGCAACCGATTAGGCCATAGGGCCAACTACGGTCGCTATCCACCCGCAGCAGCTCAAGGTCAGTCAAGAGCGAAGGACAACAGTATCAACAAGGTGACTAATTCTATATACTTAATGCATGTTAGATTAAATTTAAATATATATATTGATACATATATTGATTTTGGATCAACTGTAAATACTATAAATAAGATAACCGCAGATAAGCTGAACATAAAGCATGATACAATTGTACAGCAAATAATGGGATACGGTGGTAGTGTTGTCAAGACTATGGGATTATCAGAAAGTGTATATTGTAAGATACAAAGTTGCAAAGCAAACTTAAAATTTCATGTAGTCCCCACACATGTCCAAGAAGTTCCAATAATCATAGGGCATCCCTTTACCGAATTACCTAACATCATAGTTATAAAAGACAGTAGGCAGATTTTATTTAAAGACAAAAATGAACTCCCTCAAAACGAAATATCCCAATTTAAACGTGTTTTGCGTGCCGCTGAAGACGTAGTCATTCCACCCAATTATGTCGGCTATGTTAAATGTACGTCAAGTGACTCTGGCGAGGTATATGTCGAAGAGAGTTTAAGATTAAAAGAAGGTCAAGAATGCTGTGTTCCTAGATGTATCCTACGTATTGAACATGGAGAATGTAGGGTACCAGTTACAAAATTGAGTAAAACTGATCTAGTTATACAAAAATCCAGTGTAGTAGCGAGAGAAGAAGAGTGTCAGCCATTGAATGACGTATGCGAAGTCACGAATGACGAACCACTCTTGCCTTTAAAAGAAGAACACCTTCACATTGATGAAAGTTTAACTGCAGAACAAACACATGCCGTTGTTGAACTAATCAACAAGCACAGAAAGTGTTTTGCCACTTTCTTGAAAGAGGTAGGTTGTACAAAGAACACATCGATGGCCATAGATTTGACTTCAAACAAGATAGTAAGATATAGACCCTACCGAATGTCCTTTGTTGAAAGAGAGAAAGTCAAGGAAATGATTAAAGAAATGATTGAAGCGGGTATCATTCAGGAATCCGATTCTGAATTCGCCTCGCCGATTTTATTAGTGGCTAAGCCTAACGAAGATAAACGTCTTTGCATCGACTATCGCAAGTTGAATGCTATAACAAGAAAAGATAGACATCCTTTGCCACTAATAGACGACCAAATTGATCAGCTCAGGGGTTATAATTTCTTTTCTATTCTTGACATGTTTTCTGGATATTATCAAGTTCCCATACGCGAAGCATCAAGGTCAAAGACAGCTTTTGTTAGTCGAAAGGGCATTCTCTTAAATTCATATTGCCCATCACTTGTTACAAAAAAAACTTTTTTTGCTCTTTTCTCCACAATCCTTCAAGAGCTCTAACGTACTTTCAAAATGAAATTGAATGCTTCTTATCTCGGCTGGGAATTGTAGTTAAATATTGAAGGAAATTGAAGATTTTCTTAAACTTTTATTAAATATTACATAAAAAGTTATTTCGAAAAATTAGTGATATCAAACACAAAAGAATGAATTTAAATTTCAATACACTTACAGAACAAAAATTCCAATTAAATATCAAGATCAGTAAATAACATATAGTTTAGATTTGTTTAGTAGTGCAAATGCAGGCTCTTCCGAAGGAACCTCCACAGTATCCACCTGTCTTACCATTAGCCTTGCAAAAATTATCACATTTCTTTGGAAAGAAAGGGCAGCCAAAGCGTGGTTCAGCTACATCTAAAAGAAAATAGAAATGGAGATCTACGTTAGTTTTTTTTAAATTGTATTTTTTAAAACTGTTTAAATACTATACCTGTTACTGCATTTGCAGTTTGCTTAGTAACGCAGATGCAAGTTTTCCAAGCAAAACCTCCACAGTAACCACCTTTCCTGCCAAGACCCTTGCAGTGAGCATCACATTCGTATTCGTTGAATGGGCATCCAAAACCACGTGGACGAGCAATTGCTAAAATGAGGTAAATTATTAAATATGGTATCATTTGAATAGTTGCTGACTATACTATCGGGTGTTTCTTGCATACTTCGGAGCTAGCCGAAAGATTTACTTAATAAAGATGGCATACCTGTAGTTTCACTATCGGCTTGTTTAGTTACGCAAATGCAAGTCTTCCAGGCAAATCCACCGCAATAACCACCTTTCCTTCCTAAACCCTTGCAGTGGCTATCGCACTTGTATTCGTTAAGAGGACATCCAAAACCGCGAGTTTTATCATCATCTAAAAACAGTTTGTTAGTAAGATGTGACATTCTCATCCAATTTTTATTAATTTTTTGCTTTTACAGGCTCATCGCTATTAGAGGTGTATATCTTGAACATACCTTTAGTTGTAGTTTCTTTGACTGCATCTTCAACTGGATGTTCAACTTCTTTAGTTACACATATGCAGGTTTTCCAGGCAAATCCACCGCAGTAACCACCTTTTCTACCAAGACCCTTGCAGTGAGCATCACATTCATATTCGTTGAAAGGACATCCAAAACCTCTAGGTTCCACTTTGGATGGTGCAGAAACTTCTTCTGACCTTATTTCTATATCAATTGTAATTAATTTTATTTTATAATAATTTATTATAATTATTGTATTGGTCATTAAACGGATACGTACCAGTAAAGTAAAGGACAAGGAACAAAAGTGCTGCTGAACGCAGAAACATTCTGGAAGTATTGTAATGAAATGTCTGCTATACTAAAATGGAAAGTCTACCAAAGCTTCTCAATTGGAATGTTGGCAGTAATAGCAGTTGTGGTAAATATATACTGTACAAAATGATGACGAAACCCTCTGATAAGTTAAATAAGTCTGTTACCAACATGCAGAATTGAGATATTCGTCATCAAGTACATATTAAGAATCTGTAATAAGTACCTCTACAGATAGTCTTACTATAATGGCTTTAATTTAAATTACTTTTTATTTCGGAATAGTTTATCCAAAAGTGCTGATATAATCTTTTAAAAAATTAATTTTATTTCTAATCGATTTAAGTGTTTTATAAGATCTAATAAGATGTCTAATAGATCTCGAGTACTACTGTAAAAAACGAGCAGGAGTGATGTACGTAACAATAATTACGAGCGCATGTATTTCATTTGTCTAAATTGAAAACTAGTGACCTGAAATACGAAAGTTTATTTTTAGAGTCTCTAAGTTAAGAAATTTTTTTTACTAAGGCAACTAAAGAGTATTTTATTGTAATGTTAAAATATCTATTTTTAAAAGCCTTTTATTTTTACCATGTGTACATAGATATCATTGGGTATATCAAGAGTTTATGTTGACATAACTTACAGTAACCATCTAATCTGTAATATATGGAACGTGGACATGTTAACACATGAATCATTTGGGATATTAACGAAGAGCCCATTTAAAAAACAATTTAAAGACCTAATGAGAGCTTGCTTATATTGGCATGTCTATCTGTCGTTTATGTCTATACGTTGTAACAGGTAATGTTACTCAAAACTACATACTTACTCTACTATAGATTAATCGTTAGAACTATAAAGATGGGCGCCAGCGTAACTGGTTTAAACAAATGAGCGATTAATAATCAGTATCCTCAAAAACGAAGTTTTTATTTCTTTAGAATGAATCAGCTTCAATTACACAAAAGCCGAATTTCTTTAGCTCCGATTCATATAAATATACCACACAGAAAACAAAATATAGAAAATAAATAACACCATGATATACTTATATCATTTATTCATTTATTAACACAAATGAGATAAAAACCTATCATGGAACCGAGAAGCCTGCGTACGATTTGAAATTCATATAAAAATTTCATATAAGTAATATCAATTAAAATAATAAAGGTGACCATAAAATGCATATGATAAACAATTAATGATTCTATAGGATAACTTAAATTAGATCACAAAGATACTTTGATCATAGATAGATCATACCTTGATTGTTACTGACTTTAATTTTGCAAAGATTAAACTTGGATGAATGGACAGAAAGCAAAGTTCACCATTAAATCACCAATTGTCGGTATCTCGGCGAGTTGATAATAGGAGTCTCGTAACGGAAGGCTCGGGAAATCCAGCAAAACAGAACGCCGGAATAAAAAAACGATCGCAGTGCGAGAACAAGAAAACGTTGACGGTACCGAAACATTCGGGTATTCCAGGAAAGAAACAAAAAAAAACAAAGAGAATAATATTTATGTATTACTAAAGGAACTATCTAAAGTTAATGATCAAGTCATTAGTGAAAAGGGAAATTATTTTAATAAACGAACATACCTTCTCAAATTGCACGGAGCTCAAGATAGTGGATTATAGTAGTCAATTTACACAACAAAAGAACGTTAAATTTTTGTTGATGTTTAAGAGTGTAAGAAAAACAGATTTTGTTAAAATTAAACTAAATCCTTGGGGTAATTATAATCCATAAAATATAAAATATAGTACCGAAGGCAATATATTCTTTTGTAAACATTTAATATTAAAAAGAGTTGGCTCAAGATAATCAAGCTATTTGCTTATATGTTTTTGGTACTAAAGATTTATTAGCGTGGTTCAAAAGACTGATTTTTGTTTAAGATACTTCTCTTGACTGTACAATAAACAAAGTGGTCTGAATACGTGACTAAAAGAAAAACTGGGTACATGTGTTTTTGTTTTAAAAGCTAACTCCGACTTTTTACTATGTTCAAGTGTTCACCCAGACTTGCTTGTTATTATTTTTGTAAATAAAAAAATATATACACGCTAGAACGAATAATGTAATGAACATGTTGTATTTTCTGCAAACAATGTGACGGTGTTATCTAGGTAACAAATTTAAATCGTTTGGATATTTATTAAATAAACCTCGTATTATATATATTTAAAATTTATTTTTCCTTTATTAAAATACAAGTTAATACGGTCGTGTATCACAATCTTCTCGAATTAATTTGCAGTTAGTTATAATAAACTAAATACAAATATTGTTTTGTATTTAAACTATTCCTTGCTAGTTAAAACAAATTTAAGATTTAAGTTGACTTTTAGTTTGATTTAAGACCCCGTTTAACAAATAAAAAATGTATTTCGTCTAAAGAATGATTCTTTCTCCTTTGTGGTTGCTCGGTCAGCGAAAAAAATTGAATTGGATAGAACAACGTGAGAAGTCCAGTAGAATCTTTCGTTGAGTACAAGTATACCCCAAATTAACAGGCTCGTTTTAAATTTCGTAATTTCAGTTTGTTGTTTAACAAGTTTAGCAAATTCTTCATGTACTATTTGAGCTTTAGTGCAACTCAAGCAAATTGGTTATTTAAAATACGTTTGGATTATAAATGTTGGTAAAAACATATTTCAATCCAGTGAGGATTCCGGTTAGATTTACCGTACCGTTCTGATCTATCTGATTATAGCCTAAGATTATTGTTAAATGTTGAAAAGTGAGAAGTTCCATATACCGCCTGAGGGTTATTAATCCCATTTAGTGTGACTCTAAAAGTATTTTTAATGTTTAAATAGTGGTTAAGTTTAAACAAACAGCAAGTGAACGCAGAAGTATTTAGTTAAAAATAGGGGGTTTGAGTAGTAAATCGGTGGTTTGTTCCACTGTGGTAGTCTCTGTCTGAATTTCCTGGTAAAATAAACAGCCATTGATATTTACTATGCAAATTTTTTCACATTTAGTTTATTAGCGCAAATTAAGAAAGATAATTAATTCTAAAGTAATATGGTACACATGTATAAGTGTCAATCACTTATCAAATAATAAACAGCAGATAGCTTCTATAAACTTTTTTGGCTTGAAGTACTGATAAACATAGTTAGAATTTGTTATATAAAGTACCTCTCAATAAATCCACTAAAATAGATATCATTGTTATGATTATTCTAAATACTTGACAATAAAATTAAATTAAACTGCAACAATAACTACAAATTCCTGCCACTACTAGATAATAGTTTCTATCTACTATAGGATGAGTTAAAGGTTATATATTTTAATTTAATCACACACTGTATTGTGTTTTAAGTATTAATTAAAAATCAGATAACCTATATCTCAGCAACAGAAACTTTGAAAGTTATCCAAACTATAATTCAATAACCTTCATATTAATGTTAAAATAAAGTTTCTTAGATAAACCCTATACTAAAGAACGTTATACGAACCTTACCTACACTAACTACACTACTAATGGCTTGAAATTAGAACACGGGCTTCTATTGACAACTAATATATTAGGTATGGAATAACTACTATAGCACATTTACCTAGAAAACTTGTTAAGGCCTTAGAATACAGCAAGCAATAAACATTTTTGAATTAAAGCAAAAGAAGATGTTGCCAAATACTGAACGTATCTTAGAAAAATCAAACTTTTACCAATGTTTTTGAAGGTCTTAGAATTATAAGACGATAAGGTAATATTTACGTAGAGACTACAAATTATCTCAAGCAATACAAAAGGTGACCTTTCTAGCATCTTAGAACAATAATTTCGAACTTAGACATACGAAACTCAGGTACTTGTAACTATGTACACCACATCTGCTCATTTTCTTTACACTAGTACCTAAGGGTTAATATTAATAAATGACACTTGAATAGCTTAGAAATAAAACTTAATTTATTTAGCTGATTATATCAGCACTTCTAGAATAACCACAATGAATAAAAAGGTAATTTAAAGGGCCTTTTTAGAATCTCTAGTGGTACTCGGTGCAGATATGGTACTTATCTGATGACGAATATCTCAATTTTGAATTTTAGTCACAGAAGTTTAACTTACCTCAGTGAGATAATTCTGTGTTACGTCATTATTTTGTACAGTATATATTAACTAGAAATGCTACTACTAGCAACATTCAACCAAGAAGTCTTGGCTTGACAGGCTTATCATTCCCATTAGCCGTTTGCTCACTGCCATACGATGTTCTTGCGCGCAGCAGCACTTTTGTTTCTGGTACTTTTCTTCACTGGTATGTAATTAATTATGTTGAAAATAATCTAGTAGTTACTAAGTTTTGTTTTAGAAATAAGTTCAGAAGAAGTTTCTGGGCCATCCAACGAAGTTGAACCTAAAGGTTTTGGATGTCCTTTCAACGAATATGAATGTGATGCTCACTGCAAGGGTCTTGACAGAAAAGGTGGCTATTGCGGTGGATTTGCCTGGAAAACTTGCATTTGTGTAACTAAACAATCTGAGACTTCAGTAAGGAATGTAGAAGAACAAACTGCAGTTGAAGGTATGTTTACAATTTAAATATCCCATTTTGATTAACTTGGAGGTTGAACACCAGAAAAAAACAGACTAAAAGATCAGAAAGGCATGTCAATAATAAATTTTATTTTAGGTGCAGATGAAACCCGTGGTTTTGGATGTCCTTTCAATGAATACAAGTGTGATAGTCACTGCAAAGGTCTAGGTAGAAAAGGTGGCTATTGTGGTGGATTTGCCTGGAAGACTTGCATTTGTGTAACTAAACAGTCTGATACTTCAGTAAGGAATGTACCAGAAGAAACAGCAGTTGAAGGTATGTGTACAAATTAAAAATCTCACGTTGATTAGCTTTGAAGTTAAAGACCAGGAAAACAGGTTCAAATGTTCCAGAAAAACATGACAATAATAAATTCTATTTCAGGTGCAGATGAAACCCGCGGCTTTGGATGCCCTCTCAATGAATACAAGTGTGATAGTCACTGCAAAGGTCTAGGTAGAAAAGGTGGTTATTGCGGCGGATTTGCCTGGAAAACTTGCATTTGTGTAACTAAACAATCTGAGACTTCAGTAAGGAATGTAGCAGAAGAAGCAGCACTTGAAGGTATGTGTACAATTCAAATATCCTACTTTGATTAGCTTTGAGGTTAAAGAACAGCAGAAAAAGAGATTAAAAAAATTTCAGAAAAGCGTGCTAATAATAAATTGTATTTCAGGTGCAGATCAAACCCGTGGTTTTGGATGCCCTCTCAATGAATACAAGTGTGATAGTCACTGCAAAGGTCTAGGTAGAAAAGGTGGTTATTGCGGTGGATTTGCCTGGAAGACTTGCATTTGTGTAACTAAACAATCCGAGACTTTAGCAAGGAATGTAGCAGAAGAAGCAGCAGTTGAAGGTATGTGTATAATTAAAATATCCCACTTTGATTAACTTTGAGGTTAAAGACCAGAAAAAAACACAAATTAACAAATCCCAGAAAAGTTTGCCAATAATAAATTTTATTTCAGGTGCAGATGAAACCCGCGGTTTTGGTTGCCCTCTAAATGAATACAAGTGCGACAGTCACTGCAAGGGTTTGGGCAGAAAAGGTGGTTATTGCGGCGGATTTGCCTGGAAAACCTGCATTTGCGTGACTAAACAAATTAAGACTGAAACTACAGGTATGTCAACCTGAATATGAAATTACCTTTAGCTAGCTACGAAATATGCAAGATACAGTTTAATATGCTGCTAGCAAATATCAAGTTCAAGGGTTAGAGTTTAACAGCGTATCAAATTTTAGGTGTTGCTCTCCCACGTGGCTTTGGATGCCCATTCAACGAATATGAGTGTGATGCCCACTGCAAGGGTCTTGGCAGGAAAGGTGGTTATTGCGGAGGTTTTGCATGGAAAACCTGCATCTGTGTTACTAAGCAAACTGAAAATGCAGTAACAGGTACACCATTAATATTAACATTGTTATAGCAAGCAATTTTTAAAAACCTCAAGATAAAAAAAGATAAAACCAAGATAATAGTGTTACGCTCTGACAAAGATAATGTTTAGAGGTGCAGATTTTTATTTCAATCTTCTTTTAGATGTAGCTGATCCACGTGGTTTTGGTTGCCCTTTCAACGAATACGAATGTGATGCTCATTGCAAGGGTCTTGGCAGAAAAGGAGGTTACTGTGGAGGTTTTGCATGGAAAACCTGCATTTGCGTCACTAAACAAAATTAAAATCTGCTTTAGTTCTTAGATATATTGATCTGGATATTGTACCGCTAGTATTGCTTTATATGTTGTATTTTCTGTTTGACCTGTAACTCTGGCTGATCAAATTTTTACTTGATATTTAATAAATGCTTAAGCAAATTACTTGCTTGTATTTCATTGTTTTATTACCATAGTTCCTAAACGAAAAGCAAATTCTATTCAAGGAACGATCAGAGTCGTTTCTAGAGTACGCATGTGTAAAATAAATCTGGTTTGGTTACATGAAGACATTGCCGAAACAAACAAAGAAAAAGCATTTTAACTTTGAATTTTATTTACTTTGGAAATAGCGCTATCCGTTTCCTAAATATATGTCGATAAAGTAGTGAAAATGAAAAATAACCCTTAAGTGTAGTTCCATCTCAAACTTGTGCAACCAATACGGAACATCATTGTATATTACATAGCTTTAAATGCAGTCCACCCTTCAAAATTAAAGAAGCAAAGCACAGTAAATGATTGCTAGTATTGAATACGATCTTGGTGCTTATTTTTACTACGCTGTAAAGGTTACAATGGACGACAACTTAGGTCTGATGGTCCAGTGGTTAACGGTTCACAGACGTTACCTTTAAACCGGCCACATTATTAACAATAACGACGTTGAATTTTAATTTTTATATCCAAAATGTATATTTATTAATAAGATTTTATTCAGAAACATCATTAACAAATTTTTGGGCTATTGTTTAAAAAAACATAATTACTGCTAGTATACGGTTAAAAAGTAACATCATTAAATAGCTATTGAAATTCCATCAGTGATAAAATGCGTCTTATAACAAACCGAGAAATAGTTGGAAAAATGAATTCTAAATTTTTTAATTTTTCAGATTTGTTGTAGACACTTAATGCTGATTATCGTACATTTTTTGTGCTGACAACACTGTTTGAAAATAAAAATGTAAATAACATAAATATCATGACATTACATTTTCACTTTATGATTATCGTAATTTTAAAATACTTTTTGTTTTTCATTGGACCTCAAAATTTCATAAAAACTTTTAATAGAATTCCCATTTCGCCAATACAACCATAAAATAGATATAAGAACTGTTAAATACTGAGGTTATACAACAAAAAATTTATAAATAAACAATAGTATTGTATTTGCAAGAATTTCTTTACTACTAATTAAATTAGATTTCAGAAAAATTTTAGCAAAGCGTAACCCCTTGCAAGCAAAATTGCTAACTTGAGTAATTTATCGTAAATTCAATGATTTAACTTGGTTTGAAAGTCATTTTCAAAAAGTTAAGTAAAACTCTTTACCTTTTAAAAACGGCTGCTTCTTAATATGACAATATTTTGATAGTTTTTCATCATGGAGGTCTTTTCAAAAACCGTATCGTTAAACAACCATGTGCGTTTATGTTTGTTTAGAGTGAGTTTTCACTACACTGTTGAATTTGTTTCATTTGACAAAAATTACTGATGCCTTCAAAAATTAGGTTAGGTTATCAGTATTATTATTTAAATACAGTTAAACATCTTCCAGATGCATACAAAATAAGATTAAAGAAAACGTAAAAGCATTAGAATTGAGAAGCTGATAAATACGTCGCGAAATATTTATGACCACCTAAGAAAGCAAAAATAATAAAAGTTGTAGGTGCAATACCAGATACTTTTTCTGATTCATTTTCTCACGGGTTTAAATTATTTGGATGTAAGATTTCTTAAAATTATTTTTAATAAGAAATGTTCCAGTCTCTTATTTTTGCTTAATATTATAAAACTAAAAGCAACTTTATTTATTAGTCTGTAATATTTTTTTAGCGTCATACTTAAGCTACAAATGGAAATGTTTGTTTCAGAAAACGTCTATTTCAAGAATTTTAGCAGTCTGAAACTCAATATATTTTGTCTATGTGCGCCTAGTTTTATTGCTTGCCATTACCGTAGGGGTAGATAGGCACTTCTTAATTGTGCATGTTTAGATAGAGATCCTGCATTTTCCGTATTGAGTGTAATTATTGTCAGCCTTGATATCAGTGGTGACTTTAAGAACTCTCCCACTCTTTCCAACAAAAAGACACCACATATTCTTGAATCTAGGGGCAGTTCCATGATGGTATCCTAAGCGGCTAACTATTCTACGGCTGTTTCTGGAGATGTTTCTGTAGCAAGTGGGTCAGTTATTTAACCCATGGCTGTGGTTAGTAAATTTGTAACTACAGAAAGGAGTCGCTAAAGATAAATAATTTGTGGTGCGAGCGAAAGCTCTCTTTAGGTGTCGAATCTGACCTGTGTTTACGTACGTTTAAAGTTCCGCATAAAGAAAATTTGAATTGCGGCATAATTCCGTTAAGTGAATATTTCACTTTAAAGCTAAAAGGCTTTCACTAAACTTTAGCTTATTATTAACACTTGTTAATAATTGGTTGTTCCAAGGTTGTTTCTGTAGCTAAAGATTTTTCAGAGTGCAACGGTGTATTACAAGGGCTCTTAAGCGCAAACAGTGAGCAATTACAGGATTATGTGTCGTTTAAGTGCAGCAAAGGATCATGATTGCCGTCATAAGGACTTGTAAGGTAATTTTTATATGTATGTTAAGCTTGAACTTTGTGATGTATGATTCTCTAGTAACTGTAATGTATTTGATCTAATCTCTTTTAATAAAAGGAATCCCTTACTATGACAATATTCTTGAAGCGATATGGATGTCAACGATGTTTTTATTTATTCATTAAATACATTTAAACGTAAATCTTTTATGCAGTATTGCCACAAGCAATTGCTTAAGTTCTAATCATTGCATAAAATGTATTCTTGGTAATTCATGTCCAAATTCATATTTGGGGGACTTGTAGTCCTCTAAGAACTAAGCAAGTGAGTGGCGTCCATATATTCATAATTATTTATTACCATCAAACACTTCCTGTTCCTCTATTTCAATCTAGAAGCTTCAGAAACCAGCACCTACGATCCTGAATTCAAGTTGCAGAAAATTTCATACACTCAATTTGATGATAGTTATATGTAATAGATTTGATGATACACAGTCAGATAACTGATGGCCTTGCAGAGACCTTCCGGCATTGCTATGCTGAGCCGGCCAAAGACGTTCACGTGTACTGCTGCCTGCACCAGGTTGTGGTAGATTAACCTAAAACAGACGATTGATCTCTTACAAATACAAAAGTTAAAGAAAAGAAAACAAATGAATTAACCACATCAAAACTCTAAACACAAGAAACATATACTTAACTAACAAAGCTCAAGGCTCCGCATGCTACTAGTTACTTATTTAAATTACTTTCATGTGTAATAGATGTAATTATACGGGTTCACTAATCTCAAATTAAATCAGAGAATAAGTGAACAAAATTACAGAGCACGCTACCCAATTTTTTTGTTATTTTTGTTAAAAAAATTTTCTACAATTTGGGAAAAGTTACTTGTTTTATCTGCAGTTTTGAATGATTGACTGCAAACAATTTGCTGTGTCAATATGTTGCAAGCGATTTGTTATTAAAAACTTCTTATTTATTAAATCAGTTTTTTGATTGATCTCAAGTAATTGAAAAATATTTACCTTTAACATTACTTTTTTGATAAATGCATACAATTGCAGAATACGTGGAAAAAAATGAATTTATCAAAATAAAATCAAATTCTTATTGTGATAGTTTCGAAGGTAACATATTCTTTAGTGAACATTTAATATCTATCTACAGTTTGAACTTTGAGTATGAGCACTACGGTGGTCCAAAAATGAAAAGTATTGATTTACATTTGTCCACAAGGCTAAATTTGTTCCATGTGATGTAATAAAGTAACATAAAAAATTTTAAGCAAATCCACTAATATTTAGTGGTCGCTATGAATTGTCATTTTTTCAAAAACGGTCAAAGTCAACTAAAAATCCGTTGCTTTGGAACATCCACTTTCAGCATCTTGACTCTCTGACACAAACTCTGATAGGATGCTTCGGCTTCCCATGCTTCTTGATCCTTTGACAAGAAGCTTCTGGGTTCTTCTAGCCACGTTGTGTTTAACAATTCTAAGAGACAATTGGTTCTCTCTGTCACGAGTATCTGTAAATTGTTGAAGTCAGCATCACTGGCATCCATCTTATGCTGATCACGAAGATGGAGGTTGGCTGCCATGGCTTTCTTCACACGTGACTACTAGAGGATCGAAAAATGACAGACCTACAAGGTGTTCTGAGAAGAACCACATAAGATGTGAGAGGGCAGTAAAAGCGGTATCAGAAATGATTCGGTTTGGATGTGCTTAAAGAAGTCGTAATCTGTCCATCATTCAAAGGAGCGCGAGAGGTCAGTGGAGCCTCGTTCCAAAAGCGTTCATAAATAAGTGCAACGAAGAGATCAAGCTTAGTCAGTTCTTTGCGCTCTCTGGCAATCAAAAGTCAAATTCATCATCTACCACATCTTCCATGTTCAGAGAGTATGGCTTTTGCCATCCATCTTGCAGGTGCACGAAAAGTTATATCCATTCCGGCTGAGCCTCCGCCAAAGGTATACCAGACACAGTCAAAGGAGTTCAAGGTAATCCTCTCTTTGCTGCTGACAAGTAATGGCATTCGTGTAGAATGATATAATTTCCTTCCTTAGGATTTTAGTACCACTGTGAAAAGAGTTCATCTTCAGCTGGCGTGTAATCTGTTTGTTTGATATATAGCCATTTCTTCTGGAACGTCTTGAACAGGCTTACTTCAGGTCCTCCTTTATCGCCAAACAAAGCCGTGAAGTGGCTGCAAACTCCCATGTGAATGCCAGTGTTGGACGGTGTAGTATCAAAAGCCAGACCATGCACTGCATCGCGTATTTCCTACTCATCTAGAACTGCTAGGCAAGCAGCAGCTTGTTCACTACCAGTTCCTTTTCCGGTTTTAGGAACAGCCAACAGCTTCTCAATTCCATTATCGCTCACGATCACAGCAATTCGGTCCACAGTTTCTTGAGCACCAGCAATGTCAGCAAGCAGCTTGCCATCCCAATGTAGAAGGAGAGAAGAAACTCAACAGAAAACTGTCTGCCTCAACCACCTCTCTGCGGACGGCCGTTCTAGATCTCCTTATCGTGCTCCTAGACAGCACCAGATAGTCAAGAGGATATCCCAAAGCATTGGCTAGTGATACTACCACAAGCATAGCTCCACAAGGTAAGTTGACCCTGTCCAAAGCATCAGCAATTTCTGTCTATATACATAATATAAATCAATTATATCACAAAAATAGATTAATCATAGCGACCTCTAAACCTGCTTTGAATGGTCTATTTTTTTACATGGTAGTAACCATTCCACTGGGTATGGAGAGTACTCCATACCCAGTGGAACATAGTTAGGCTTGTGGAGAGAATTTAGCCACGCTTTGAAATTTTTCCATACAGCAGTGGACCACCCTAATGGCACCCTCTAGTTAAGTGTGGTTTCGGTTAAACAGTTCCGTAAACTCCGTTTACTCTATAATTTTCTGACAAATGTTACATTTCTTACTCCGTTTTGACATTGAACATATAAAATGACCTCGCATGTTAAAACCTTTGTATCTTAAATACTAAGTAACATGCCTGTAGCCAATAACAGTAATAAACACAGAATATTCTAAAATATTTTGTAGTAGAGTATTTGCTAGTATACAATAGCATGTTGTAAGAAAGACGCATGGTAGTAACTGACACTCATGTGCCAAATACGTGACTTCTTCTTCGTAATAGTAGATTTCTTTAATTTTGGCTTTACCAATTCGTATATTTTTGACCTTGCTTACGAATATTAGCTTTAGTTCAAAAATTTCTATCTACATATACAAACTACAATTTAATCGTCTCAAACTTTACCTTAAATCAAAGTTTGTCAGATGAACCCTATGCGAAACTTAGCGATAAGTAACTGCTAACTATTAATAACCTTACTTCAGAACATAACATTATATTCAATTCTATGGACAGTTCCCGTAGTAGCTATATAGATCGACTATTATGGTACTTCTACGTAGAAGGCATGACAAGCTGTTCGCTAAAAGCAGTACTAAATGCAGGAGTTATGAACATTAGCTTTTGAAATTGAAAAAAACAAGCTACCAAAAGTTGAATGTACAGATATTGAAAAAGCCAGCTTTTAAGAATCTTAACATTACAATCGAATGCGCTATAGTTGCCTAGAGGAAGATAATTTTTAAACTAAAAATTATCTAAAGTGGTCTAAAAGGCGACCTTTCGAGTATTCCATAAAACAAATTCCTAATTTACACATATAAAACTCAAGTACTTGTAACTATTGCGATGTAAACGACATGTGCTCATTTTCTTTATAGTACTTAATAGTTATTACAATGACACTTACATGGCTTAGAAATAAAATTTAGCTTGTTTAACATATTATATCAGCACATCTAGATTATCTACAAAGAATGAAAAGGTAAGTTAAATTATAGCCCTTCTTTAATGACTATCTGTAGTGGTCCTTATTAGAAAATTTTAATAGAGTACTGGATAACCCATATCTAAATTTTGGATTTTGGTCACAGACATTTAACTTATCAAAGCAAAATATTCCTGCGTTTCGTCATCACGCAGCCGGGTCTACCACGAACCAATATAGCAAAGCCTTTTTTAAATGGTAAACTCAAGTTTCTTTTAATTTATTTTATTTCGCCACTGGAAGTTTTACAATTACAGAAGAGAAACTATTCCCTTCGATATATCAACTCAAATTTACAAAATACCTGTAATTAAAGCCCATCTGAAAAATTTGCATTAACAAAGGTAATGCAGATGGTTTGATTAGTATTAATCTTCTTTATCACAGTTCCAGATTTCTATCAGCAAATTCTAAGTTAATAAAAATCTCGATAAGCTTTGATTTCTTTTTCGCTTCTTGCAACTCCGACCAAAAGGTTATTTGTAATAAATAATATAAATTCGGGACCATACATATCCAGCACTGACATTAATTACTGTCTCTTTTTACTCGTTCTAACAAAACTTCAAATTTTAGCATGACATTACCGATCACACACTTAAATTAAAATGCTCTTTGGTCCTTATATCCGAACTAACTAGAAGGATGCATATTTTACAGTGTTTTATATTTTAGAGAAGGGTAATTTCACATGATCCTATCAAACACATCGTGACATTATTTTGCCCAAATGATAAAAATTCTGAAGATATCTTTTACTGTTTTTTTTTTGGAAATGTTCCCAAGTCGTAAATTACACTTGAAATACTCGAATTGTTTAGACTAGACTACAAAAGATTCTAAACGAACAAAAGAATATTTTCATTGTCCCAGACCCATAAATTAGCCAGAATCGCTTTTATACGTGCTTTAGAACTTAAAATAAACCTCGATTTTTTTAATTGACGATAACTCCATTAATTTTCTTCTAGAAAATGAATCTCAACCGTAAGAAACGATATGGATACTATATTAATTTGCTATTAAAGCTATTAACTACTAAAAATAAGGTTTATACAACCAGACCAGCTAATATTAAAAAACTATGTACAAGAGTAATTCGAACTTTTCAAGACATAAGACAAGAAAGACTGAGAAAAGTTGTCATGACCAAAGGAAGACGAATAGAAGAATGCATCATACTTGTTGATGGTAATTTAGTTGAAAATACTGTTATTTAACAATAAAATATTGTTTTTCCTTTTTATTTTAATTATATTACCTAAAAAAAAATTCATGGCCATCTTCTAATAACATTGTTTTTAAGTTTACTGGGCTTTATAGAGAAATCTTTTTTTAGTTTTTTAAATAAAATTTTCGATTTAGGCTTTTGTGAAATTCTGAACGACATTTGTTAATAAAATTTTCCGATACAAAATATATAATTTTTTAAATTTTTTTAATTTAATTTGCTATTTGAGGTGTCTTTGCATTTAAAGGGGCGAATGGTTTTTTACTCAGAAGTAGACCATAAATGTGTTCTATCTTTAAGGAATATGTTTAAATTGGAAAAGAAGTAAAAATATATAAGGATGGTGCCACCTAATTTGCGATACTCGGTACTGTTGTGAATGGCTCACAACTTGCATTCATTGCGTAGATACGGAATGGTACTAGGCAACAAGAATAATAAACAAGTCAAATAAATATCTTATAAAAGTATTACTTGTGTTTTATTAAATTTGAACACTTTTCTGTTTTTTCTTTCTGTTTACAGGTTTCAAGAGTTGCCGTAGCAAGTTCCGTATTGTTAGTTAACTTAAGTTTTTTATTGTATACTACCTAGTGGAGTTTTTGTAGCTGGAGCATTTTACAACTTTTTTCAAGTTCCTTTAAAATACTCCATTTTTTCTCCAAAATACCATTCCGCATTTTTCTTTTTCATGTATTACCCTCGTTTCAGACCGGGCGGGGTAAATGTTGTGAATGGCTCACAACTTGCATTCATTGCGTAGATACGGACTGGTACTAGGCAACAAGAATAATAAACAAGTTGAATAAATATCTCATAAAAGTATTACTTGTGTTTTATTACCTCCTACAAGAGAGACAAATAAGTAGCCCTAACACTACTTTAGTGTTACACCCTCGCTACAGTACCTAAATTGAAAGTACTTTTTTGAAAATGTTAATATTTATAAAAATGAATATAAAAAAGAAGATAAAAACTAGTTTTCTTTATTTAAAAAGGGATATGAGCAAATTATGTAGTTTTATAATAAAACATGCTTTAGGTAACACAAGTTACAAGTTTAGGATAGTATTTCCACTTTTCTTGGATGTTTTATCTTCATGCAAGATTTGAGCATTGTCGTTAGGTAACGTAGATGAGATTTTTTTATTTCCCATAAAGCTAAGACAGTTTCGGGTAGATATTTTACTGATAGTAGTTAAACTAAGTCATTATCTTGAAGTCCATTATGCCACAATTAACTTACTGATCTCCATATCTGCTTATAGTCATGTTTTAGTATGAAGAAATTGATAGAATCGTTAGTTCATGTTTCAAAATTATTGATTTGTATTTCATGTTTGTCACCATTGTTTGGATCCAGTCACCTGAAGTACTGTATCTTGGACGAGAATGATTGTAGTCTTGACCAATTTATGTTTTTATTAATCCAGGACTTGCAATAGCATCATTGTGTTGTAGACCGTGATAGTTAGATTTTTAATTTGAGTTATTCTTTAGTATTTAGTTGTTATATTTGTAAACTTCATATGAACTAGTTACCTTGAGTAACAATGTAAATATTCCATATACTGGGATAGCTGGAAAATGTGTATTTCAAATGTAACTAAGTTTTAATGAGATTTGTGACAGCTAATATTTTTGGTTAATTTTCTTTGTAAATAGTGATTTTTAACCATAAGTGTCTAACATTGTTTTCATATAGCTATCTTTTCAGCTATTTACAGTTAAGATTCTCGTTAATTAAGAAATCATACGTTTATTTTTGTGCCGTCATGAGAAAAGTGATGTTCAGAAATTTTCTTGTTTTTTCAAATGTTTTGGACAAGCATATAAAAGGGCCTTCAAAAAATGGGTTTGAATCGATAAAAGTTAAAAGTAGAATTCACGTCGGGTCTAGATCTGAAATCTGAAAAATAAAGTATGGTTATTGTACCCATATGGTGACAAACGTCAATAATAATCAAGAATGATATTTACTTTTATATTATATGGTACAAACAAGAATGGTCTTCACTTTTAAAGAACAATCACAGGAATTTGCGACCTGAATTCTTTTATTTAAATTAAAAAAGATATTTATTTTTGATGTCATCGATCTTTTCGTATGGAATATGGACAATAGCTGAGTGAAATTTTGTGCTAGTGCGCTGTTACCAATTGTGTATAGCGGAAATTTTTAAACCAGCGTAGCGACATACATATATTGGATTATTTAACAATATAAAAGTAAGTTGCTTTAATAATTGTTTTCTGATCAGAAACTCGAGTAAACAATTTTTATAGAAATTTAGTTTTCAATTATAAGAAATCCATTTAAGAACATAGTTCTTTTTTTATTTAAGTTACTTTTAAATAAATTTGTTTCATATTGGTCTGTTCTAATGGAACTTCTTATAACCCTCATATCAGGTTATTAACAAAATAATAATTAATTTAAACAAACTGCAGATATCTTTTCTAAATATAATTGATGTGTTTGAGTTCATTTTATTTTCTTTATTCTTCATTTTTAAATAAATAAAATCTGTGTTTGCAATTTCAATATTTGTTTATTATTGATGTGGTATGCAAGTATTCATACATTTCTAATACAGAGTTTAAATTTTATTCTTGTCCAGAAGCACAATTCCAAGATTGGTAAAGTTAATTATGGTATCTATGTTAGTCTCATGCTCAACTAAACTAAAACTGAATTAACCTATTGGGTAAAGCAAAAACTATTGGGACGTTGTATTTTTATTGTTTATTATAAAGCTAGCCGAATCAGATTAATTTTATTAGTTTAAATATCATTTCATAGTTTATTGGTCCCGAGCGTGGGCATTTCTAATATAGGTGATTTATCAACTTGTTTCATTATTTATTTAAATAACATCTCACTACCTTCCATGTATTTGTTCAAATATGTGTAAAATATAAAAATTCAAATATAACTTATTTAATGTAAAATAAAAATTTAATAAATACTGTTATATTAAAAAATCATTTAATATTTAAAATACATTTCACGAATATATATTAAACATGCTACTGTGGGTAGTTAAACAAATACTAAGAAGCACAAACAAATAAATTTTGATTTGAAACTTGAAAGCTCTTAAAGGGGTTGGATGTTATAGTTACCACTGATAAATTTTGGATGTTAAATTATTCTAATAATTCAGATATTAGAAAATGTAAAACTAATTTTTGAAAACGTTGTTTTTAGCGTAATTAAATAATTCCCTTTCTATCGACTCATAATATCTTCCTTCCTTATGAATTCGCGTTTGGGATTCGTATTTGTATCAACATTCCGTATAATAGTCTAGATTGCCCTTGTGGGCATTTGCTAACTTATTTCCGAACACCATCCATGTTTCCTGTTTACTCTCCTTTGTCGTTTCTTTGATGCTCTGTTTATTGTTCTCAGTTCGTAGTTGAAAATTCAATGGTAATTACATTGTAGATATATCTATTTTAGTAAGTTAGAAAATCTACTATCAATGAAGGCTATCAAATTAGTATAATTATTCAAAACTAAACAGAAAATCTGATGTTAGTATACCTTGATCTGAGAGACTGGCACTGCAATCTCTGATTTCTAAAAAGAAGGACACTTTAAAATATTTTTTAAAATGCTTTCTAATATGGCTAAAAATGTTAGGAATAGATAATAGGAATTACCAGTAATAAACAAACAAGGGGTATATATTGAAACATTCAATTTATTTTAAATTTTGCATTTTTTAATTATTCACTGCCAAATGTATCATCAGATAAGTAATCCAAATTTATGTTTATTTCAACATTAAACGTATCCAACATAGCCACTGTAGACACCACCATAGGGATAGGTACCGTAGCTAGCATATCCATAATATCCGTATGCTCCGTAGAATTGGGGTTTGGGAGCTGGGCCAGGTGCAGCCATGGCAACAGCGAAGAGAACAGCGAATACGAAAACTAACTGTACATAAAAACAAGCAAAGATATTAATTGCCAATGTAGTAAATTGATAACATGAATAATTAGATACTTACCAATTTGAACATTTTGATTGAAGTTGCTTGTACTGTTTGTACTGATACAAACTATAAATTCATTGACAATCGGCGGGTTTATATAGGAAGAAATTCTTCTGGAGATAGTAAACCACATGATTTAAATTAAGTCATTAGCAATATTACAATAAAAAGATAAAGTATTATGATTCATGACATTAAATTTATGTAAATTTACAATTACTTCAACCAAAGTATTTCTTGAATTAATTCTAATTCTTATTTAATGATTTCTTTTGCATATGCTCAAATAATATTCTTTTGTCTTTTACCATAGTTTTTATATTTTTTTTATTTGTTGTATCTTAGTTCTTAGCACCTCTTCGTAGTACGTTCTTCTTTTTGATCTTATTCCAAACATAGATGCATGCAGTAACGATTATGTTTTAGGATATAATGGATTGAACAATAAATAAAAAAAATAAATGTTCTTGCTGATACCGTATATATGTTAGCTATAGTGTATACTGCCCTGCTAAACGAAAAAGTCTTATCATTTCTGAGTTGATGTTTTGCAATCAACTCAGAAATATACCATATCTTTTCTTAGCTCACATTAACATTCTATATAGTACATTTCTATATTGCCAGTTTGCAGATAGGTTGTTTTCGCTTAGCAGGGCAGTATAACATATGTGTTTATATTGTAATTAAAAAAAGAAAAATTAAATAATATATATTTGTTATCATAATCAATGTTTTTGTAAATTTATAATTTAACACCTTCCTTTTTTGTATTGTTATTATCTGAATTATGTTAAATTGAGGTAATTTATAAACTATGCCGAAATAATTATCTCAGGTGATGAATTATTCTAACCTTGACCAACTTTATCAAATATTATTAAATCACAAAATGACATTATGTAAACAATTCAAATTTAATCAAGAAAACTTTGTTAGACTCAAAGAAGGTGAGCATTTTTATATTAATTTATATAGAATTTACATGTATTTTATCCAGTTATTGTTGTACTTTTTGTGTGATCTAAACTGGATCACGAGGTACAAACAGAGAAAGGTTGAATTGCTATATAAAGCCATCAACTCTTCTGATTGGCTATAGTTTGTATCAGTAAACACTACAAGCAATTATCAAGATGTTCAAATTGGTAGGTTATTTTTGTTTACTATTTAATTATTATTTAAAACATTTCCGTTTGATTTTTATCTCCAGTTGATCCTCGTATTCGCCGTTCTCTTCGCTGTAGCCATGGCTGCTCCTGGCCCAGCTCCCAAACCACAGTATTACGATTATGGATATGCTGCCTATGGTGGCTACCCCTATGCTGGTGGTGTCTACAGCGGTAATGTTGGCTATGTGTAACGTGAATACCAACAGAGTTCTGGTTTACTTCTATGATGATGATATTGGCAAGTGAACTGTTGTAAGAACTTCACATAATTTAAAAAAATGCAATTAATATAAATGTATTTTTATTTACTTTACCTTCTCCTTGAACGTGTACACTTATACGGTACAGTAAAACTATTGTAAGCGTATTAGTTTGGTTATGGTGTTTGGCTCTGTAAAGAGTAAAGTTAATTTGCATTATATTTAATTTAACTCCTAGAGTTTTTTAGCGTACAGACAGTCCTGTTGAGGGATCTATATTATAAATTTAAGATTTATACCATAAATTTAATTGAAGGTTAATTTATTGTATTAATTACCTTTTTAACTGGTTAAATTTCTTATTTGTAAAAGTTTATTTTTTTCAATATTTAAATTTTTTTATTTTATTGAATTGTTGAGAATTCTTTTATGATAAGCCGCCGATTGTTTCGCTAAGTAGATATTCTTTGATAACAATGTTTAAACAAGTTTTACCTATATTTTAGTTGTTGGGGAAATACTACTGCATTTGTCTGGCGGTTGGTCAATTTATTGCTTCCGCTTTGCCCTGTTTAATTTTTGTATAAATAAAGAAAGTAGGATACATCTTCAACTGATCAAATTTAAGTAATAAGCATCAAGGTTTTAATTAACACTTTAGATGTGGACCTATCTTACTGCTATTATAGTTTATATTTGATTAACACCTTTATTTAAAGGGTAAGATTACTAAATACCTTCTAATACTGTTAAGGTTCGGGAACTATTGTGTATTTTTTATGTTAGTGCTTTTTGGTCTAGTGGGTTACTGCAGAGATATTATTTAAACTTCTCACTTTATGATAATTTTGAATATATACATGGTTTTATATATACTGAAATGTCTAGAATTCATCTCATTGAAAATGTATTGGACGATATGATCGTAAACGTAAAAATAATTATTTCATGCAATAAAATAAAATGAAGGATAGACATGCTAGGATGTTAGGCCTAATTAATCTAAAGGCTACATGTTAGGTCACAGATAGATTTGACAATTTCTAAAACAGAAATCAAAGAAGGATAAAATTTTTGAAGACGTAACCACAATCTTTATATATAAAAAGTCTGATTTATAAAAAGGATATCAATCATTTACATTGTTTCATGATAATACATGTTTTATGCAACCCAAGTCACATATTAGGATGGTTTTTCCATTTGTCTGGAAGATTTAATTTTCCTGATTAAATTTAAGTTCAACGATCGATAACGTAGGAAGATTTTTTCTGTTTTCCATAAGACTGACTCAGTTTCGGGCTAATATTGAACTAAAAATATGTAAATTAGGTCAATGTTGTAATGACTACTCTAGCACAATAAACTTACAATATCTTGTATATTAATAAAGAGCATTTATTATAATGAAGGTTTCGGCTTTGCTGATATGCTTCGATTTTTCCAAATATTGAGTCTTATATAACAGTTTTCACCATTGTTTTAACTTAAACACTTGGAGTACTGTATGCTGGACAAGTTGACTATCATTTAACTTCATTTAAGTTGATGTTTGATGATGGATTCTGTATAAGCATCCTTGGGTCTATCAAACCGTAGAGAGGAATTTTTATGTTTTTCTTCTATTGTAAAGATGTCCTTGTGTAAATTTTATATGTATCAGTTACATAGTGTAATTATGCATTCAATTTGTAAAGAATAAAGCTGGATTTAATGAGTTGTGTGTATAATTAGGCTCTAATGAGATTTGTTATCGTCAATCGTTTTTGTTAATTATCTCAGTTATGGTAAACTGTAGAATACAAGTGTATGATGTTGTTTTAATCGTTATTTTGCCAGCTACAATCCTATTTTTGTAGAATTAAAATTAGTGTTAATTACTATCACCCGTGTCAGTCTTGTGACGCCATGAAAAACATTCGAGAGGCGGATGTCACTACAGGGTTTAAAAAAATAGTTGCAGTATTTCCATTATTCAAAAGATTAAAACAGGTTTTTAGTTTATCGATGCTTAATCTGGTCTTGTTTTTAAATTGTTGCTGCATCTGATTATTTTTATCTACTGCTTCGTCTTTATTGTGGGTCGCCAATCTAAAGCACATGAGCTTGTAAGTAAAATATTAAATCGGTTAGCAGTTTACCATAAATACAGCTGCAGCCTCGTCTTGGTGTTTAACGAAGTGACTGCGAATGATACTGATTTTGCCGCTTCACTTCTGTATTTCATTATAAGAACTTATGTGGTGGTAGCATGTGCTACTTCACAGATCAGTATTTATATTTTAAATTTAAACAATTTAAATAATTGATACGTACCACAAATAAATAATAATTTACCACTAGATCATCTATTATTTGCAATTTCGATAAATCGGGAAAACATTTTTTCTTCTTCGATTCATAAGTATATATAGTCCCTATGTTTTCTATTTCAGTATGCCAAAGCAAATGCATATTCAACCAAGATACATATTGTCATGATCTTTGACACATGAAAAAAGGAATTCACCCACTCAATAATTCTAAATAATTTTATCTATGAACTTTCAAAGCGATACGTTAGATTGGTTGCATAACCTCAATTTTAAAATTATAATTTTGAGAAATTTGTCTTTTATGAAGCTAGATATGATTAATTATAATTAACATGTACACTAGCACACAATAGTTAAATAAAGGATATCTGTAAAACTGATTTTTCCATAGAATTTAGTTAATTTTTCTTGTTCATTAACGATCTGAGAGGTGATTATCTAATGTTGCATTTCAATTAAGTTTAGACCAAAGTTAATTTAAGATTTAACCTAAAACAGACAAGGTGTGTAGTAATAGGGAGGTATACAAGTATTTACAAGCTTACCTGAGCAATTAATCGAAAAAAGTGTGTTTTCATGTTAACGAGATATCACTGTTGTAATAGGTTTCTTCTATTTCAGACATTTACAGCTCTTGAGTAAATAGTTTTGGTGGAAGATTGTAAAGCTGCTTTATTATCACATAATTGTAACTATCTTAAATGTAGGGGCTGTTTTTTATTAATGATATCAGTTAAACAACATATAATTATGTTGCGTTTGTAGATCCTGCATTAAAATACTGTAATTGGTTTGAATTTCTATAGGGTTAATGTCTGAAATTATGCAAATAATATTTGTTAGCATTTAATGTATAAATTGTAAAGATAGAAAGATGTGAAAAGGTATTTTTATGTAAATAAGTTAATAAATAGTTGTGTGAGAATTAGATTGCATTGACATTCAATGGAGGCCTTGTTGTGTATTGAAAACATAAATGTTTTATACCATTAGATTAAAAATTTCTTAATCTATAAGTTTATGCAATTAGTTTTTGTGTTAATTATAATTTATAAAGAATAATTTGGTTATGTTAAATTGATTCTTTAAACTGCTTTTGTTTTATGCAAAACTTGCAGAACTTGCAATTGTTTTGACAAAAAGGGATATAAACCCGGCCATTTTTGTAACAAACTCTCTTCCAATTTTATCTTTAAAGAAGTTCATATCTGTTGTAGATATGCACTTCTGTTCATATGTTGTTGTAGTCTTTTTACTAGAGCATAATACCTTTATTTGAAGTAGCCACTTCTTTTCCATCTGCAGTTGCAAATACACTTACTAACTATTATTCTCTTTGCTTAATCAAATACTAGAATTTATTTTCTTTGTTTTCTCTCTATTACAGGTGATATCCATGACGCATTAAGAAGTGAAAATTAATTCGAGGATGACACCGATCCCAGGATAAATCGTTCGACTTCAACATCAACGATGGGTTCCACAACGGATATCGAGGGTCCCATCAGCAGACCGTCTTCCACAGCAAACAACTGCCAGTCACATCGTGGGGTGTGACTTGCAAAGAGCAGTTTTCTATTTATTTTTCCTATTATTTTGCTCTTAATATTTTTTATAACATCCACTACCTAATACTAACCTTTCACTTCTGACTACATACAATTTAATTACTGTCATTTCAGACGTACATAGTTTTACGTTATTTATTCCTTCCTACTGTAAAGGTTGTATATAATAAAAAAATACAGACACACAAAGCAAGATTGCAAAAAGGTGAAATGTAAAATACAACTTCCTTACCTTAAAATAAAATAACGCTCCGGCTAAATGTGCAATAGTGAAAAACTTTACTTTTCACAGAATTAGCACCCTCTCAGGCGTGTAGCTTTAAAGGTTTTCTAAATTATGGACATAATAATAAGAAAAACAAATGAACAAATAAATCTTCAAGATTTTGACACATTTTGATATTTTTATTGTTTTTCTTTTATGTGAATTAAAAAGACTGAAATTTCTCTTATGTATGAACTTTTTAATTTAATTTGTAAAGGAAAAATCTTAATACAAAATTCAATCTTTTTAATTCTCTAGTTAAATTTAATTATTACATCAAAAAGTGTATCAATTCTGTGGTTATAATGTTTAAAAATTTACACAAACACAAGTTAGAAACGATCAAAAACTAAGAATTCCACAAGATAAGTTGCTAAACATTTTCATACATCGCTAATACAATACATTTTATTTTTTATTATTTTATTTTGTCTGTTCCAGATGAATTATTTCCGAAATTGAATCGGACTTAAGTAAGTTGAAATCAATGTCAAAACGACAACTAAATCGTCAAGTTATAAGAAATATTATCTAAATACTATGAATAACTAGATTTTCTAATATCCTTTATCTGCTAAAAGAGTTCTAGTGTGCATGTTAAAGTTAATTAACTAGATTTTTATTTCATAAAAGCAAATCTTATAAAAATATGTATTTTGAAAGTTAGGTTATGCAACCATTCAATCAGATAAATGTGAAATTGCATAAATTTCTTATTTATTAAATATTTTGGTGTGGATGAATTCTTTCTTATGCATGATTAAATATCCTGCAATATGTATTTTAGTATTCTTTATTTTTGATAAACAATATGGATTACTGCATACCTGACCATAGTTAACGCAACCTATTCTAACATTTTAAACTTGTCAACGAGCGCACCGTTATTTCTTACTTATGAGCAAACAACACAAAAATTTTTGAAAGTTTTGCTTCAAAATGCTTAAAGTTATAAGTACCAAAATACCAAAAACGTGATCGAACTTTTATGTGTCAATTTGTAAATATTGAATCGAAAGTGTAGTGCTTGAAAAGCTTTTAGTTACCAATATGCTATTTTCATTCAAAACCATTTATGATTTATTTATTAATTAACGTGTCATATAGTAGGAAACTTAAAAATACATACCGACAAGCAGCTTTTGATTGTAATCTTGGTAATGTCGGTTTTTCTTGTACTTAAGACATAAATAAACAACACCTTACTGGTATGTCTAAAGTCAAATACTCAATTTTTATTATGTGTTGTGATTTTTTTATCGTTTTTTATCTGTACAGTTTTTCACAATTTGAAAGAAGCAAGCGTGATTAATTCGAGATAATAACATATCTACAACCAATTTTGAAATATTAACCAATACACACTTGAAATATTAAGTGCAATGTGACAGAAACAATCATTCTCTGAAACTTATCTATGAAAATTATACTATATTTGGCGATTTAACTCCGTAACATTTGCAATCAATTAAACTTTATTTAAGTTTAACTTTTTTAATTGTAACTTCCGTTCCTTTTATTAACTTTAAATAGTTTAAATAGTATCGTTTTGTTCTTTTATGTTTTTATTTCATATTGTTCGATGGCCTTACATAATGCCTAAGCTGCATTCTAACGTGAGTTCTAATCGTAACGTTTTATTGGTTCTTAAAGCGTGTATTAACACTGTATGTGAATTACACGTAAACTCTTCTATTATTTTAATATAGCCGCATCGCTTATCTGCTGTTTCAAATACTTTTACACTACACTACGTAGTTTGGTGAAATAACAGAGAGTGATTCATTCGTAGTGCTACGGGGTTATGAAGAGCAGGGGAATGGAATTAAATTCACGTGCAATACTTTTGCAGTTTACGCCAATAGCTGTAGTAAGTCACACCGAAGACTTACTCGGAGTGTCTCCTCATCTATATATTTAAAACACAAGGTTTATTTTTGTTGCAGTTCGTTTGAGAGATCCACCCGGCCGATTTACGCGTTTCTTTTTTTAAATTAAAGCTTCCGCTGTGTAGATTAGTCAACACTACTTAATTTTTATATTTTTTCAATGTTTATATTTTTAATTTAAAAAAACTCTAAACTGTTTAATTTGAGACGGGTGAATCGGACATTCACTAGGGGCGCCCTCTCACCTTCCACGGTGGCGAGTTTCGTAAGTACTCTTCGCTTATAAATATAAAGGGTGATGCAGCAATGCAGCCGTCCACTTCCATCATTAATTAGCGTAGACAAAATCTGCAAAGTTGAAAATTATGAACAGACGAATTACACAAATAATAGCTGATGGCAATTGCTTATTCAGAGTAGTTTCATATTGTTTGTATAAAAGGCAGGAAATTTACCAACACTATGTTTATGTCATGTTTGTAAAATAGTTTGTAGAATGTTTTAAACAAGATCGATTTTTGATTTTATTCATATTATTTCGTAAGGTAGAATTTCCGTATGTATGTATTTATGTAGAATAAACCGGCAGGGAGGGGTAAACCAGTGAGGAATATATGTCGGAAGAGAGGAGGGTAAGCTAGGAGAGAGGAGTGCTAGACTTAGAATTTTCAACTGGTTATGTTTGGTTGCGTTTATTTAAATAATCACCAATAATATCCAAAAGATTGTAATCACACATCGAATGTTGTATATAGAAAAATCCTTCAATTCTTTTGACCGTCATGTCTTGACGAGGTTTCCCTAGTTATAATTAATGGTCATACTACGCATAGACAAACAAATAGAAGCAAAGATAATTTTGTTGTCAAAGGTTGATATCATAAATCGTAAATATCTGTAGTCAGCTAGCTCATTATTCAAAAACAATTTAAGTAACCTACCTCAATTTTGTTGTCCTTGAGATACTCGATGGTGGTATGATTAAAAATAAGTAGAGGTACTTATAATTCATGCCCCAGTCATACAAATGTTGCATACATATAATGTATAAACATTTCAAATGCACTAACTTTTATGTTATGTATATTGATAAGTACATATAAGGTTAATAATGGCATTTCAGTCCTGTGTTATTACATTTTATTTTGCAGTAGCTGCTTTTTTTAACAAAAAAAGTAAACGGTAACAGAAAGTTAAAAACTGAAGAAACTGAACGGAGATTCTGTTAAGAAGTTAAGAAAAATAAATATCCTATTCCACCACTGACTGCATTCATTGGTGCGAATTTAAATAATAGCTGTTTTTAGTCACTGAAGACAATTAAATAAAGTCCATCAAATTCCGCTACTGTAATATAAAATATATTGTACAAAGAAGCTGGCGAAAGATTATCTAACTGCTATTCTGAACTAGACGAAACCTTATAGTCTTTCACTTGTGATTTACAAACAGAGCATAAGTGATTTCAATCGAGATCTAAAAGGTCTGTTAACTAAATTTCTCACACAACGCTCAAATTGATGCAACACTTCTTATCGATAACCCATAATTTTTCAAAATTAACATCTTGTTTACCGTAATAAAGATCAAAGTATATCGCATACTTTATTGTATTATTATATTGCATGTACAGGTTAATTCTAGTAACGATAGGTTATTTGGACAACGTATACAATATGGTAGACACAAGATGTCGGAATTGTCGTTTAAGTGACAGATAATAGTTTAAAATGCTTTCGCATCTACCGATCTATTAACAAATCTATTAGCTGTGTATGTAGACTGAATATTCAATAAATACACATACTAATGTACATTTGCAGCTTATGTTCAACGGCCTTCAGGATTTATTAAAAATCATAAAATTGTAGGAATATTCAAAAACGTTGTCCCACCACTTATATATTTCCGTAGGTGGCAAAAGATAAATTTAATTAAAACGAAATACTTTATGTGAGTATTAAACACACTTCTTTCTCCAATTCGCTATACTTTTACTAATAGCAATAAAAATAGCCATTGCATTTAAATTTTATATTTATTTAATACACATCAAAACAAATATTAACATATAAAAAATAATAAACCTTACAAAATTATAGCACTATAAATACAAAAAGGTTATACATAATATCCTACAGTATTTTAGATTTATATAATGTTTAATATGTTATAATTACCACAAATTACTCTGTTTTAGTTACGCAAATGCATGTCATGTGGCCAAATCCACCACAATAACCACCTTTTCGGCCCATACCCTTACAGTGACTATCGCATTTGTATTTATTCAATGGGCATCCAAAACCACGTATTTTATCTACATCTGGAACAAAAAAATGACAACTGTAGTACAACAAAAAGAATTATAAATGTTTTGAAAACGTATTTATTGAATGGGCATCCGAAAGCTCGCGTATGGTCTGCATCTAAAATTACCATTTCCAAAACATTAAAGTTATGTATTTATGTTTGGGCAAGGCTTTCAAATGCAGAAAATGGAAATTTAATTTTTAACGTACCCTCAATAATTGCTACTTTGTTAGCTACACTTTCAGCAAGAATGTCAGATTGTTTCATTACACAGATGCATGTCATTTTAGCAAATCCACCACAATAACCACCTTTTCTGCCCAAACCTTTGCAGTGAGCATCGCATTCGTATTGTTTAAAGGGACATCCGAAACCTCGCGTGTGGTCTGCATCTAAAATTACCATTACCAAAACATGCAAGTTATGATCAGTTAGTAATTTACTTTTGGGTATGTTTATAAAACTGAGAAAATGGAAAAACTTTATTTTTAACCTACCCTCAATTGCTACTTCGTTAGCTACACTTTCAGCAAGAATTTCAGATTGTTTCATTACACAGATGCATGTCATTTTAGCAAATCCACCACAATAACCACCTTTTCTGCCCAAACCTTTGCAGTGAGCATCGCATTGGTATTGTTTAAAGGGACATCCGAAACCTCGCGTGTGGTCTGCATCTAAAATTACCATTACCAAAACATGCAAGTTATGATCAGTTAGTAATTTATTTTTGGGTATGTTTATAAAACTGAGAAAATGGAAAAACTTTATTTTTAACCTACCCTCAATTGCTACTTCGTTAGCTACACTTTCAGCAAGAATTTCAGATTGTTTCATTACACAGATGCATGTCATTTTAGCAAATCCACCACAATAACCACCTTTTCTGCCCAAACCTTTGCAGTGAGCGTCGCATTGGTATTGTTTAAAGGGACATCCGAAACCTCGCGTGTGGTCTGCATCTAAAATTACCATTACCAAAACATGCAAGTTATGATCAGTTAGTATTTATTTTTGGGTATGCTTATAAAACTGAGAAAATGGAAAAACTTTATTTTTAACCTACCCTCAATTGCTACTTCGTTAGCTACACTTTCAGCAAGAATTTCAGATTGTTTCATTACACAGATGCATGTCATTTTAGCAAATCCACCACAATAACCACCTTTTCTGCCCAAACCTTTGCAGTGAGCATCGCATTCGTATTGTTTAAAGGGACATCCGAAACCTCGCGTGTGGTCTGCATCTAAAATTACCATTACCAAAACATGCAAGTTATGATCAGTTAGTAATTTATTTTTGGGTATGTTTATAAAACTGAGAAAATGGAAAAACTTTATTTTTAACCTACCCTCAATTGCTACTTCGTTAGCTACACTTTCAGCAAGAATTTCAGATTGTTTCATTACACAGATGCATGTCATTTTAGCAAATCCACCACAATAACCACCTTTTCTGCCCAAACCTTTGCAGTGAGCATCGCATTGGTATTGTTTAAAGGGACATCCGAAACCTCGCGTGTGGTCTGCATCTAAAATTACCATTACCAAAACATGCAAGTTATGATCAGTTAGTATTTATTTTTGGGTATGCTTATAAAACTGAGAAAATGGAAAAACTTTATTTTTAACCTACCCTCAATTGCTACTTCGTTAGCTACACTTTCAGCAAGAATTTCAGATTGTTTCATTACACAGATGCATGTCATTTTAGCAAATCCACCACAATAACCACCTTTTCTGCCCAAACCTTTGCAGTGAGCGTCGCATTCGTATTGTTTAAAGGGACATACGAAACCTCGCGTGTGGTCTGCATCTAAAATTACCATTACCAAAACATGCAAGTTATGATCAGTTAGTATTTATTTTTGGGTATGCTTATAAAACTGAGAAAATGGAAAAACTTTATTTTTAACCTACCCTCAATTGCTACTTCGTTAGCTACACTTTCAGCAAGAATTTCAGATTGTTTCATTACACAGATGCATGTCATTTTAGCAAATCCACCACAATAACCACCTTTTCTGCCCAAACCTTTGCAGTGAGCGTCGCATTGGTATTGTTTAAAGGGACATCCGAAACCTCGCGTGTGGTCTGCATCTAAAATTACCATTACCAAAACATGCAAGTTATGATCAGTTAGTAATTTATTTTTGGGTATGCTTATAAAACTGAGAAAATGGAAAAACTTTATTTTTAACCTACCCTCAATTGCTACTTCGTTAGCTACACTTTCAGCAAGAATTTCAGATTGTTTCATTACACAGATGCATGTCATTTTAGCAAATCCACCACAATAACCACCTTTTCTGCCCAAACCTTTGCAGTGAGCATCGCATTGGTATTGTTTAAAGGGACATCCGAAACCTCGCGTGTGGTCTGCATCTAAAATTACCATTACCAAAACATGCAAGTTATGATCAGTTAGTATTTATTTTTGGGTATGCTTATAAAACTGAGAAAATGGAAAAACTTTATTTTTAACCTACCCTCAATTGCTACTTCGTTAGCTACACTTTCAGCAAGAATTTCAGATTGTTTCATTACACAGATGCATGTCATTTTAGCAAATCCACCACAATAACCACCTTTTCTGCCCAAACCTTTGCAGTGAGCGTCGCATTGGTATTGTTTAAAGGGACATCCGAAACCTCGCGTGTGGTCTGCATCTAAAATTACCATTACCAAAACATGCAAGTTATGATCAGTTAGTAATTTATTTTTGGGTATGTTTATAAAACTGAGAAAATGGAAAAACTTTATTTTTAACCTACCCTCAATTGCTACTTCGTTAGCTACACTTTCAGCAAGAATTTCAGATTGTTTCATTACACAGATGCATGTCATTTTAGCAAATCCACCACAATAACCACCTTTTCTGCCCAAACCTTTGCAGTGAGCATCGCATTGGTATTGTTTAAACGGACATCCGAAACCTCGCGTGTGGTCTGCATCTAAAATTACCATTACCAAAACATGCAAGTTATGATCAGTTAGTATTTATTTTTGGGTATGCTTATAAAACTGAGAAAATGGAAAAACTTTATTTTTAACCTACCCTCAATTACTACTTCGTTAGCTACACTTTCAGCAAGAATTTCAGATTGTTTCATTACACAGATGCATGTCATTTTAGCAAATCCACCACAATAACCACCTTTTCTGCCCAAACCTTTGCAGTGAGCGTCGCATTCGTATTGTTTAAAGAGACATCCGAAACCTCGCGTGCGGTCTGCATCTAAAATTACCATTACCAAAACATGAAAGTTATGATCAGTTAGTATTTATTTTTGGGTATGTTTATAAAACTGAGAAAATGGAAAAACTTTATTTTTAACCTACCCTCAATTGCTACTTCGTTAGCTACACTCTCGACAGGAATTTCAGATTCCTTCGTTACACAGATGCATGTCATATGACCAAATCCACCGCAATAGCCGCCTTTTCGGCCCATACCTTTACAGTGACTGTCACATTTGTATTTATTAAGAGGGCATCCAAAACCGCGAACTTCATCAACATCTAAAACAAGAAAACAATTACCTACTGTAATACAACAATGTAAATTGTATTTATTTCTTGAATTTTTTTAAAAATGACCTAACTACCTAGTAGTACACCTAGTATAAGCTGCTATCAACATACCCTCAGTTTCTATCTGTTTAACAGAATTTTCAACGGGGATTTCAGCTTCTTTAGTGAAACATATGCATTCCATGTTAGCAGATCCACCACAATAACCACCTTGTAGGCCATGAGCTCTGCAATGAGTGTCGCATTTATCTTCATCCAATGGGCATCCAAAATCTTTTGGCTCAACTTCATGTTCTGGTACAGAAACCTCTACTGATTTTATTTCTATAAAAAAATATTAGTTATATTTTTTCTAAATATTAATTACTTATTACCTGCACAAAAAACAATGAGGAGTAAAACTCCAGCCGACTGCAGAAACATTCTGACAATGTTCTAATAAAATATTACTACACTAAAATACAATGTCTACCAAAACTGGACAATGGTTACTGATGGCAAACCGAGGTTTCGTAGGAAATATATATGGGTTGAATGGCTGTCGTCATTAGTTTACAAAATATATCAGATTGTGCTGATAAAGTTAACTTAATCGAATCGGAACCAAATCGGCTGATTTTTGTTTACAAATCGTATTGGTAATAAATATAAAGGCTAGATAAAAGAACACTGATTCTAATCAAACTTTTTCAAGTATTTCTTGCAATTTCACGTATATCCTAAAATAATCTTCAGGGTTGCATTGCTTTGCTTGTTGCTATATGAGATATAAAAATGGTAGAATTAAACCTTAACGTTCAGTTAATCTCAAATAAAGCAAATTGAAAAATACTTTTTTAAGTAATTTATTAACCCTAGCTACGTTTGGAATGCAACCAATTTATAATTTCAATTTATTTTCCACATTTTAGTATCATTCAGTTTATCTAGATACCCAAGCTATTAGCTATTTAGAGCTCACAAAATATTTAGTTAAATTTTTGAAACTTAAACTGCTTCAATATTAAGTTGGAACTTGCTGATAATGTAAATCTTGTTGTTGAAAAGTTTAAAAACTTTGTTCGCTTACCTCAAATGTTTTGAAACTGTCTGCATGAAGCAGCAAAAACCAACGTTCTTCCGGCTAATTCAATTTTCCCTGGAATTTGTATAACAACCAAAAAACTAACTTAAAACAAAAATTACATTTTGGAAAATACGAAGATGAGTCAATCAGAGTTTCTACATAATTTAAATTGGTTTAAATGTAAATTTCGCATTTAATAACCGCTAGTTAGTCAGATTAGCAAAGTTTACTGGATACGGCAGAAAAAAGTCAGAAAATCGGTTCTAACTTAAAATTGTTTAAATTCAAACACTATTCAAACTTTAAAAATACTGTAAAGGATACCAACTAAATTAGATTAATAACTGTGAAACAGTACACAAAAATTCGTTTAACTTTTAACAATTATTTTAAGCTTTAAACACATTTTAAACAGTAGCCGTAGCGTAAATTGAAAAATTTTAAAACGCATTACAGTTTATATCATCCAAACGGTACGATAAATATCAGAAAAATCCTAACTTAATTGAAATTAATTGAGAATTTAACAAATCTCTATACTTCAAAGTTTAACAATCATCACAACATTGAAAATATTTTTTAGCAGATATTTATTAGAACTGGTCGAACTGGAACGAATAAATTGCAATGGATAGAGGCAAGAATGTGCGAATACCAAAATTTTTGACGCAAAATAAGGAAGAAAAGTGGTCATGTAATGTTTCCTGAAAGGCTTTGACGATACCATAGTTAGTCAACAAAAATGTGAAATATTTCAACTATTATTATCAATAAGCAAAACAAACGATTTTCTAGTAACTCCATAGTATATCTAGAAAAAAGTATAACAAAATTATTAATTAGCTACATTCCTTTTTGCTTTCACTATTATTAGATTTTGACCGTGAACCCTTCGAGGTATCCAAACTTTTTTTAACCTGTTATCTAGAAAAAGTAGCATCCTAAAAATGGTTTTGTCCAATTTCCTGGTGTAAAACTGGTCTATGTAAATTAAAATAAATCTTGGCAATTGAGCGGTTTAAAGCCTTTGTTTTACATTAGGTGAGGAGGAGGTTTTTAAAGATGAAGATAACTATAAAAATATGTTCAGGTAGAGGTGTGAGAGTTACGAATAACGTTTCATTTGTTTTTTTTTCATGGTATATTTCGGCGTTAATATTAAAGGATAGAAATATAGGGCCAATCTAACCAAAATAAATAATAATAAAATAAAACTGAGCATTTAAAATAAAAAAATTTTATTATTTAAAAAATAAAATATATGTTTTAAATTATAAACAAATTATACTTATAAATATTTTTTATGTTTTATTATTATAAGTTAAGTTATTTATTTGTTTTATCACAAACAAATAATTTTAGAATTTAGGTTTGTTATTTAGTTGGAAGCAAAAAGATAGAGTATTTTTTCAAACAATTTAATATTTTTAAAACGTTATAATGTAACGTTCTTTTTAAATTAATAATCAAAAATGCTGTTTAAATCGTCTATTAATAAAGAAATATTATTTACAATGCAATTAATTAAAAACACTATAACTATAAACTATTTAACAAACTATTAAAAAATTCTAGGTATTTACAAATTTATTTGAGGACTATTTATATAAAAACTATTTATGTGTTCACTAATTATTCAGAGTACATTTCACTTTGCCGGTCAAACATTAACTGCCCCCTTCTACTCGCGATCTCAATTTGTATCTTTCATACGATGACTCATACATCAGAATGTGCGATGACGTGTTGATGAGTCATACTTGCAGATGTTGATACGTCACATCGATGAGGCGTATCGATGAGTCATACTTGCAGGTGTTGATTGATGAGACATACATGCAAGTGTTATTGATGAGTCATACAGTTGATGACTCATACATCTAGAATTTTTGATGACGTCATATGTGGGTTTACTATTCGTTACACTGCCCCCCCTCTTCAAGTCCGTTCTGTCCCAGAACAGGTTTTATTCTCTGGTTTCTGTAGAAAGGGTCGTGACGGTATCGACAGTCTTCACCTCGATTACATGTTCCATCACGGTAGTAATAACAGTTTACACTCTTTGTTGGCCTTGATGCGGGCTAGGGATCAAAGCTACAAACTAAGATCTTCACACCCGTATCTCTAAAAATAACTTACAGCAGGTATCGAACGATTCTCCAATCCAACTGGTCCCACCGACAGCCGAGTTTGGGAACTGCCAATTTGTTAATACCCCTGGTAAGCAACTCTGTCCTCAAATCTCATAATGCCCTCCACAGGTCTGCGTAACTCGGTTTCTGGTAGTAAAACTGCTTGGTTACCAAGTAGTATGTGGAGCGGTCATGATCAGGCAAGTGTAAGGCTTTGCCAACAGAGGGATTCTAATCTCGAAGTTCATCCAGCCGTCCAAATTTATTCCTAAACACTACCGCGATCCCCCTGGACATGCGGAGATCCTCGGAGACACAGTGGGCAATAGAATAATCACCAGGGACCCGGAAGTAGTTCCGGAAAACGCAGCCATAAATTCTCCAAAGGTTGGCTGATCATCTTCAGGCCTTACGATATTAACAGCCACCTCAGCATCATCTTCTCGATCCGGGACTACGTTATTGTTTCCCTCATAGTGCGCCAGACGATAGGAGTCTACCACCTTTGGTTTCCCTCTTGGCAATTTCTGGATGCGATAAATCAAGTCATTTATTCGTTTCTTCACCTGGTATTGGCCCTCCCAATTTCGCTGTAACTTTGGAGAATAGCCACGACGTCTTCGCGAGTTGTATAACCAGACAAGCTCTCCAGGTTGAAACCCTCTTTCTTGGGCTCTCACATTGTACGTAGCCTTTATCCGGTCACTCGCGATTCGACTATGTTTCGGGTTCGGTCGTGAATATCCTCCAACTTCTTCTTTAAGTTGATGACATAATCATTCCCGGCTACCTCCTGCTCTATAGGTGGAGACCCAAATTCCAGATAACATGGTAACCGTAACTCGCGTCCAAACATCACAGACGCTGGTGACTGACCGGTGGACGATGGACTACGTTGTTTCGTGGACCGATGCACGATAAGCCATCAGGAACAGATGCAGGTATTGGTCCCAATCTCGTTGATGATCGGAGACGACCTTCGAAATCTCGTTCTTCCAGCTCGCGTTTTAAATCTACTACCTTCAGATCTTTAACAATTTCATCGCCATTTTAATTATTAGTTGTAACTGTTTTTAACACTAAAAATTCATTCTCATAGCACTTTATTTATTACGCGATTTTATTTATTTTAAATGGCACACCTGTAACACCACTGTAACGTTCTTTTTAAAATAATAATCAAAAATGCTGTTTAAATCGTCTATTAATAAAGAAATATTATTTACAATGCAATTAATTAAAAAACACTATAACTATAAACTATTTAACAAACTATTAAAAAATGCTAGGTATTTACAAATTTATTTGAGGACTATTTATATAAAAACTATTTATGTATTCATTAATTATTCAGAGTACATTTCACTTTGCCGGTCAAACAATAACTGCTCCCTTCTTCTCGCGATCTCAATTTATATCTTTCATACGATGACTCATACATCCAGAATGTTCGATGACGTGTTGATGAGTCATACTTGCAGATGTTGATACGTCACGTCGATGAGGCGTGTCGATGAGTCATACTTGCAGGTGTTGATTGATGACTCATACATCTAAAATGTTTGATGACGTTATATGTGGGTTTACTATTCGTTACAATAAAATAAAGAATTTTGTTATTATTATTTTTCTTGAATATTTATTTGTGTATTGGATTATTTTATTTTTGTTTATTAAAAATAATCTACATCAACTACCCAAACCTGAGTCTAAATTTAGTGGGATTATGTTACTGACTACAATACATTGTAAAGCCGGAGTAGAATAAATGTTTCAAGGTAAAGAAGTGTAATATATCCTTCAGGGTCATCTTTTGTCTGTGTCTGTTTATAAACGTCCCCAATTGTAGTAGTAATATGTATATGAATCTACTAGGGTGGTCCAACAGAAAAGCAAAGTCGGAAATCGTATGCTCTCACCCCCTAGGATTACTGTATATCGAAAAAAAAGTACCCCTATTTTTTTATTTTGAAATCGGTCGATGTTTAGGGGTGCCTCAAAGCCCTTAAAGTTTCCCATGTATTTTATATGGGAAAAAACACGTTTTCGTAGATTTGGTATAGAATCCTAGAAAATCAATATTTCTCAACCGGACTACTCTCTCTTCAGAAATGTTCAGAGAATGACATCCAATAATTTATTTGTTAGATTTTTTATATTAACTATTTTTTACAGACCCGCAAAAAACCCATAAATCAAAGAAACACAAAAAAATCGTTAAAGAATATTTATTACTATTTTTTAATATAAAATATTTTGATAAATAAATTATTGGATGTCATTCTCTGAACATTTCTGAAGAGAAACAGAGTAGTCCCGTTGAAAAATATTGATTTTCTAAAATTCTATACCAAATCTATGAAAAAGTGTTTTTCCCCATATAAAATACATGGGAAACTTTAAGGGCTTTGAGGCACCCCTAAACATTGTCCGATTTCAAAATAAAAAAATAGGGATACTTTTTTTTCGATATACAATAATCCTAGGGGGTGAGAGCATAAGATTTCCGACTTTCCTTTTCTGTTGGACCATCTTAATTCTACATACAATTGATAAAATGAGCAAGAAAGTATGATGTTTATTGTTTCCAGCCTTATTTTCTGAAACTGCATAATCATGAAATAAATAAAGATTAATAAAAACTGTGAAACTTTGTATTAATCTTTATATATTTCAAGAAATTATGTGTATGTAACATTTCCTTACTGCAATTATTATTTGCAATAAATGTAATGTGGCTGTTATTTCTTTTTCCTAGTTTACCTTATTTTTGCTTTTAGGCGTTCTGTATGGCCTACAGGAAAGCTCATAGCCCTCACTGGCATATTTGTACGTCTGGCTGTCCATTGAGATTTTTCACTGAGACACTACCACTAGCTAAAGAAAAAGTGACAACGGGTCTATATGTAATCGACCCTGAAAACCTCCCATCGAGGTCAAATTTGACCACAGGCCACTGCTCCACTCTTTACGAAGGGGTCATGGGTCAAAGGTGACACTTTTGAGCGTGTGTTACATATATCTAAGGTGCTCTGTTTTGTTAATTGACTTCTTTTCAGGCCTCAACGCCTACTCTGAATTAACCAGCCGCCACTGTGATTAAATTCTATAAATTTATATTCAATTGTTGATCTATTATTATTACTAAAGCAGCATAAATAATTCTTATTTATTTATATTAACAAATAGACAATGAAAGTTCATCTTTTTCAATTCTTGTTTATTTGATAATATAATAAAATAATAATTAGGAATATAAATATAAAAAATAGAATGTTGTGTTGCAAGATTTGAGATAAAATGCAGATCCACAAGAAAAAGTAAATAAATATTCTATTTTTAAATGCTTTATTTTTATTTTTACGTAGTGTAAAAATGTTTCCTATAACATTATTAATTATTATCAATAGAGACCTGCGTAATTTTTTGGCCTTCTAGATGTTACTGATCTTACAGTTTGAATAATAGTACTTTTTAATGATACTTATAATTTGAGCAGAACATGATCACTTAATAATAAATATAAACATTACGTTTTGTTATCTAGATTATCTAGATTTTTCTTGCAGAATTACACGGATTTTCCTATTTTAGGTTACTGCTAGTATAACCCGTTGTAAACATAGCCAATGGGCAAAGGTTGCTATTACCTTTAAAACTTTTCTATTCTTTCCTCATAAATACAGATATAATCTAACTATGAAGGGTTATGTTTACATAGTAATTGAAACTAGTTTTTGGATTTGAATAAGATAAGTACTACGTACATTTCAATCACTTCAATATGAAGGTTATCTAAAAGCAATATCCATTTAATTAACAACTTGGTTAACATTGCATACAAGATATAAAAGAATAGTGGATGGATTGCTCTGGATTTAGATCTGGTTCCATCTAAAAGGTAATAAAAATAATAAGTTGATTCTGATTATTATCTTAAATTAAAAGAAGGATAATCTCATTTTGTTAAAGTGGCATATTTTAATAATGCACATAAGAAGTAATAATAATGACGTGGTTTAAAGATAGCAATGGAAGATGTTCAAAAACGAGCAACTACATATATCTATCTAGGACCTATTATTCAATCTGAAAACTAAAATTCAGTTCAAAATAACATGTTTTTTATACCTTATATTCAAAGAATGTACAAAATTAATATGTTCCAAATTATGGCCTACTAACATAGAAATATCTCATTATAATAGGTTATCATAAGCTCATTGAAACTGATTTAGGCTTACAGGTACATCTTAGCTATTTAAGATTGCGACTTAATTTGAAGTAATAATTGCATTATTGTTTTGGTATTCGTTAAAGCTAGAGTTATCAGATAATAAGCATCTACTAGGAAAATGCGCAAACGCCCCAAAGACGTTCTTTGGTACCAATAGAAAAGCTTCTCCAAACATTATTATTTGCAAGAAACGTAACAGTCATATTTTTAGATACACACATTTTTTTTCTAAGATTAATAATTATTTTCCATTGCCTAAAGCTGTTCTCATACATTAAATTTTAAGTTTACTAATATAACCATATAATCTGTTCAAAATAATTTAACAACACAGCTCGAGTGATGCATTTTTTTATAATCTAGAATAAGAAATTATTGGTATCCAAGCTAACTAGCATAAATATCTAGCATAAATAATATTCAGCAGTTTAGTGGTAAGCCCAGTAGGAGCATGGATAGGCTGTTACACACAAAATGGGGATTGCTAATTGGGAAATGGTAACAACTGTCGGCTGTCTGCTAACTAGTGAGAGGTCATAGGTCTCACCACAGGTCTTCTGTAATGAGCACCAAGAGTCGTCTAAAATAGCTCCAGTATTTGCCGGCAAAATTTGTAAAGAACAACACATTTGCGACTACTTCCAATGTGGTCGACTTTTCCCATAATATAGGTATCTCGATAGCTGTATATATAAATCCCAGGTAACACACGTACGAATAATAAGTATTCAGGTATGGTACACAGTGCTTATTATCAATTAAAACAAATTAACAATTAAATCAATTAACGGTATTATTTATAATCAAGGTGAAATAGCCTTGGCAAAAATTATATGCAAGTTACTAATTCTCATATACATTTGAACAGGATGAGAATTAATGCGAGCGAGATTAATTACTCTAATCCTGACTCAAGTCTCAAAAATGTAATTAAAAAGACACGGTAAATTAATGCGACTACCTGTGCTATAGATTGCGCAATCATTAACCTTAGATGTTAATTGTTTAACCTTTCCAGAGCAAAATTATGCATTTACACACTTGCAAACATTCCTAACCAAGTAAACTGATAATATAATATATATGAAATAGATACATAGATCTAAGTGCTGCACGCACACTAGGGAAAAATCGTTTAACACAGAAGATTATAATATACAAATATACAGTAATGTTTTATTTACATTAAAGAATTGCCAAACGTTATTGTTGCTATAAATAGTTGCTACAATGTAATTGACTAACGATACAGGTGTGTGTTCTTTCAATCTGAAAAGGAACGCCACTAACCAGGTTGAATGTAGCGTGACCCAAAGAGACAACCAGCAACCAAGTAACTGTACGTGAGCAAGACGCTTGACGTAGTGGTCTTTTAACAACCCAAATATACAACGAAGGGTGTATGAAGTTAAGATGAAATAAAAACATGTGTAGCAAACAAGATCAATTACCACGATGCACCAAGCAAGTTCGTATAAGTACCTTTGATGGAAGGCAACCTTGTGATAAAGTTATACCGCTTCCAAAGAGGCTTAGCGGTGATTAAATAACGAATCTTGTCTAAAAGAATCGCATTATAAGAGATTGAACATAAATTAAAATTAAAAACTACACACCTCGAGAACGTTCTGGTAACCTCCAAAAGAACTAGTGGTAAATCCCTTACGGCACCAAAATATATTGGAAATCATTGACAAAAATTAAATATGAACCTGCACAAAAGAAAATTTCCATTTCACAACTTAAATGGAAAATTAATTTAACAGTGATGCCACTAAGACATTCTTTTAAAGAAATTGCTTTACACGAACGACGAACGAAGTGTCAGTTCACTTATTAACAGGAAATTACTTTCGAAACAAAATGGCAACTAAACGGAGAGAGAATGCGAAAATCCCTAACGCTGTACAATATAGCATAAATGCATAGCTATACAGTGTGCTACGAAATTAGCACGTAACAAGGCACAGAAACAGAATTCGAATGTGGGCTCTAGTTTCAGAGTTATAGTACCGGCGAAAAACTACAAACTGTTGACAATTATTTTATTCTATTTGACAAATACCATTAACTTTCAGTTAAAACAATTAAATGCCCTTGTGGGCATAATTTAGAAATAAACACTTTTATTTCGTTGCAATAAAACTGTTTAAATTACATTATACATTATTAAGAAATAAAAAGCGAATTTCAAGTAATTGAAATTAATAAAATTCTATTAACTGTATTTAGTAACTGTTTGAACAAAAGTAATCGTCGTGGACACTTAACTTTGTAACTTTGACATAGCTTACATTTACAAAACTATTCTAAATCCTTTTATATTTGACAAATAGTTTCGCAACACAGTTAATTTTTATAAAACTCGCTCAGTAAAAAATCCAACAATAAAATTACATATTCGTGAACACATAACAAAATAAAAATTTAATTAAATGCATTATTCGTTGTCACAAGAATTCTTGTTTGTTGTTACCAAGATGAAAACCGAATCAACCACTTTTCTTCATTTCTTTCTATATCAGATAGATTCTGCACTAAACTTGAATTGTTTAAATTTAACAAATTTTAAACTTTGAATTTAACAACCACAATTAAATTGGATTAATAAACTTCATCGGTGCAGTATGGAAATTTCTGGAAATATTCCATTAACTTGATGTTTAAACTGAACCACTATCTAAACTTTAAAAATACTTTAGAAGACGATTTATATTGTTTATGCTCAACATAAAAAGTTTTTTCTCATGCTGTTAAATTATCGCAGGGTTATCTAAGAAGACATACATTTTTATTATTTGTCAAATGAGATCATAAATTGAACAAAAACTTAGCCTAATTGTATATATGTATTACATGAGCCAAGAAATAAATCCGAAATATTGTTTGTATTAGGGTTATTGTAAATAGTGAGAAATAATTTCCAGATATTATAAGGGTATATTATAAGAAATTGTATTTTAACAAACTGAAAATTAATTCGAAATATTATAATACGAGATTTGTTTAATAAATCCCAAACAATTTAAATTCGTCAACCATGCAACATCGTTGCTCGCTTGCTTCTTTCGAGATCATTACTGACAGCTGCAAGTAACGAGTGTATTGTTGGGTTTTTTATCCGTATAGTGTATAGACCTGCGGTTTGGTGTGCAGTGTTTAGTATTTGGGAAGGGCATTTAGGGGAGAGCTTTTTTCTCTAAACATTTACAAAACCTTAATACTTCTTGCTAATATTGGATTAAAATGACTGTCGGATCCTTTGTAATAGTTAAGATGCATTGTGTAATAGTTTGAATAAAAGTCATGTCCAGGTAGCATATTTGAGGAAATCGACAAAAACCGTAAAAACCCGATTTTTTTACGGTTTTGTTACTTTTAATATAAAGAAAGTGCAAGTTTTGTGATGTGATCTCCAAAAGATTAATGTACTCGCCGAGTGCAGCTTTAATCTATGAGCTTTTAGCGGTGCGAGTTGTTCAAACTATCCCTACCGAGAAGCAAGCATGTTTTTTAATTTTTCTCCGCTGTGAAAAATTACCAGCTCGGCCACGGATCGAACTTGCGACCCTTGAATTACGTTGCAAACATGCAAACCACTAATTCACCAAGACTGGCAATTGTTAAATTGTTTCTACAATTGTATCCATGACAATTAAATGCCAAATAAAGTTACATGAAAGTGAAAAAATCGGGCCTAAGGATGTTAAACAGCAAAAAGCTAAGTCGACTCGTTTAAAAATATTCTAAGTCAAGCAAATGATGTTAGTTAATTTTAGACATTTGAATGTTTTTGTTAATGTTACAGTGTCAGGCCATAGTCAAGCTCAACAGGGTCTTCTGTCCCTACTAATTTTTCCAAGCCCGTTCTCTTAGCAGTGGTTTCGCTAGTTAGTAGGTAGGTGTGTATGTTAAAACTTAAACTAAATAAAACATGTTAAAAAAGAAGATATACGTAGCATGCAAACAAGACGATTCACAAACAGGAAATGGTGTGTTGAAATATGTCTTCGATCTTGTGATCCAGCCTGCCCAAGGCGTTGGTGAGGAGTAGGTATCTGCTTTTGGACAATTCCAACCATGATCGGACAATGGAGTATACAGTTCTAAATAAGGGATTGGCACTACGCTGTGCTTGAGAATACTATTGTTCATTATGGTGGCATCTCCATACCGGTTTGATAAATTCTTGAGTGTATAATAATACTACTCTTTATTATTTCTTTAACTAAGATGCAACCCAGTTGCTTCCTCAAGTCTACCCTATCAAAGAGAAATTTTCCGAGTACCAGGTACCTCTAGCCCCTATTACTATGGAAAATATGTTTATGGGGCAATTCGGATGTCGGCGATAGAGGGCGACGAAGAAAGGAGGTAACGAGCACATATATTTACTGTCCTCCTCCTCCTCCTCCACAGTTAATGGCGTTGTCTATAATAATTACCGAAAGGTCTTTTTCTTAGTAACAAGTAAGCTATTTTTCTTAAACTATCATCTTCCCAGATGTTCTTCAGTTTATAGCCGGTTTATGTATCGATTGAAAATCCTGTGGATACGATATATCTTAAGCATTACTAGCTTTTGACAGGATTTTAGCGGAGTTTTAAACAACTTAGTGCAAATATCTACGAGAAAATTATGATTGGATTTATATAATCTAACACCTCCATAAGTGGAGTCCAGAGAGTCCAATCTGCTTGATCAGAGTACCATTAATTTGGTAATTCGGGGTTTTAGCAAAATACAACTTTTGTTTTTGCGAGGTACTGGCAGATATGGCCATACACTTCGCAGCATTGATGAAAAGCCCTCTTCTTTGAAGAAGTGTAGATATATGTTTAGCAATGCTTGTGTATTTCTCCTATTGTGTTGCCAAAGAGCAGCAGGTCATCCGCATAGGGCAAAGCTGGCAGTTTAACGACTGAACTGTTGCTGATTGTCAATTCAGAGCTAATCCTGCTAAACTCTTTAGGACTTATTTCAATTGGATTGGTGGCCGAACTTTTTGCCTCTGCACATTTAAAGGTTGTGGTGGTATTATCATAGGTATTGATTATGTAATTAATTAATGAGAGGTGAATTTGGAATCTAAAGAAAGCTCTTTTAAATGAGGATTGGTCAACAGAATTGAAAACTTAAATCAATTGATATAATATGGTATGTTTGATAGCATTTCGATGTCTCTTAATTGTTGCTTGTAATATCAAGTTATTAGCTAAACACCCATCGATTTTTTAAAATCCACTTTGAAGTTTGTTCAGTGGTAGTAATTGGAGGCGCCTAGCTAATATCTTGTGAAATGATGACATCTAAAAGATTACCGTTTTTGGAATCAGAATTGTTCGGCACTCCCAGAGGCTCCTCGGTCACTCTCACATATGGTCTTGAGGGAGGTCAAGGATACTCCATCGGGACTTTTGGATTTTGTTTTATAACCTTTTAGAAATTCTTCTATCTTAGCCATAGTGATAGGATGGAAAACACTAGAGCTATTTTCCGTGCAATCTAGTTTTACCACTACCGGATGAGTGTCCTCTGAAAGAGGAGGGTTTAGTAGATTTTTGTAGAACTCTTCGATTTGTGGCAGTGGGGGAGTTACGTCATTATCACTGTCTACGGGGCTAAAGATTTTTTTTCGTTAAACTAGCCCTAATTGTGTCAATTACTAAAACTAAAACTCATTCTGCTGCTGTATTTATATATTTTTTGTTATTCGTTGCTTCGATGTTATTCTAAAAGTCTGTTGTTTCTCTTGGTTTGGTTATTGTACCGGAACTCTATCTGATTTCTTCTTGTCCGTTAATTTGATTATTTCTGGAGCAATTAAGGCGTTTAATAGTCGAATATCGAAATCGATAAGGCCTTCACCCTGTAATAAGTCTCTAAAGAACTTGATAAAGAGAATTCATACGGATGAGGAGAGGGGTTTTAGGTTGAGATGGTTGAGAACAAGGAGTGGCTTGTTGGTTAAGGATACGCGAGAGAGGGTCGATTGAGCAATGAGGGTTTGGAATATTTGTGGCGAAAATCCCAACTGGGTCTATATGGTGTGGGCGGATTCGAATCTCGCCTAGGATAAGGTCACTTATGGTCACCAACGGAACCCGCTGCTTGACCGAGGTCATTTATGGTCTCCAAGGAACCCGCTGATTGACAGCGGTCAATTATGGTCACCAACGAAGCCCGCTGCTTAACCGAGGTCATTTATGGTCACCAAAGGAACCCGCTGTTTGACTGAATCTCAAGTGCGAAAAATCGAAGTGAGGTTTATCCCGCTTTTGGGCATATGGGAAACTGCAAGGTAAATGTGCATAGGAGCTATCCCGACCACCCTATGATCCGGACTGCAGCCGGGTACAGTCAGTGATTGGGAGACGCTCTGAAAGCCATTACACTTAAGGAGAATTGAAGCGAATACTTAGCCTCTCACTATCAAGACAACTTCACCAAATACGGGTACACACCGGGAGTCTATAACGTGTAGACTTAAACGAAGCTCTGTCGAGGGCCCACCAACCCTATAATAGGTAGATCGGGGTGGCAAAACCATTAAAAAACCAAGTCCCGCCACAATTGAGGTTGGATTCGATCGGGCAGTGGTCCCACTTAATAAAAGCGTTAAGCTGGGGAATAGTCCTATTGCTGGACGGGGTACTTCACCCCATATGAAAGAGGACGGGAGGGTGCCGGCGGGTGAGCAACGTGTTAAATCAATTGCTCCGGCACTATGCCTGCGTTAGCTAGTAGAGGGTGGATAGGCAACCTCGCTCCGACCAGTGAGCTGATCTAGTAGCAATTGCTGTACTGCCGGTTATGCAACTTGCGCGCTGATTGGGCGTATCCCAATCACTTCCTTCTGGAAGGGAACGTGGGGGTATGTTCACACGGGTACCCCACGTAAAATAATCTTGACATTCAATGGGTCTATATTTAGGTATGATGAATCTTGAATGGGCCTGATTGGGGGTTTGAGGGAAATTGCCTAATTCTATTCAGCAAAATAATTGTTTTATGTTTTATATTATTAAGTTAAAAGAGAAGATAGAATAGATAGGGAGGAGACAGAGGTGTTGCGGGACAGAATTGAGAATCTTATCCGCGTTTGCAATTGAAAGGGCAACACCCCGTTATGAATTAATTTCATTGTTGCAAAAAAATCTGCCGAGGAATAATAAACATAGCTGTCAAGATGATAATCAAAACCTTTCAGAATTATCGTCGAGTCCTAATAATCCATAAGTAGGTACTTCTAGTCGACATGTTAACAGATCGTTTAGTTAAACAACCTTGTCGTTTTGAACCCAATTATTAATTATAGGTCAGTTAACTTAAAGAGAAGATGATATGTCGAGATTTGGTAAGATAGCTTTGAAAAAAGAACAAATTTTGATATGTTACTATAGGTCTGCCAATTACATAATATATTTATTATGTGTGCGGTTCCCTATATTTTTGCCAAATTTGAGAAAATTGAAAATACTAAGAGGGCAGCCTTTATATTTCAGAATAAATTCCTCTTTAACTTATAATGGTTTATTTTTGGTAAAAAAAACCATAAAAAATACTGTTTTCTATTTTTTTTTAATAAATTAAACATCGATTGTAGTTTTTCATAACTATTTTAGTAGTGTTTGTATTTACAAATTGACGAGTATTTACATGATTTTAAAGTTTAAAACGTTAGACAACAAAATTTTGAAATTTTGCGGAACTCCATAATCATGAAATAAATAAAGATTAGTAAAAGTTTCACAGTTTTATTAAAATATAACCCGACAATATTGTTTCGACATCTATGCGAGCTAGATGAGATTAGATTAAAAGGGAACTCTCATAAGAGTACACTATTTCTAAAAGTTTCAATAACATCCTGTTTAATTAAGATAATAAATTTCAAAGTCTGTTAAATGTAAATATTTTAGGAATACTTAACATATAAAATATGTAAAATTTTGTAACTTCCTGCGATTGAACTGAAAGATAAACATAGTATATTTCTTCAGTTTGTATTTGACTTCCTATTACTCATTTAGATAAGAGAACTTTAATAACAAATCATATGACTAAAATAGTTTCTAGAAAACGGTTTCAAATGTTGAAAAACAAAATTATAGATAACATGGAAACTTTCCAAGCTAGATCCTTCTACTATCCATTTTTTTTTCTAGAGTCCTCTGACTTTGAAAGCGTATTGCTCTGGAACTACTGAACCGAATTAAATATTTTAAAAACGAGCAAATATTAAATTCATTTCTACATACTACCGTAAAATATTATATTTCTAACTGATATACTTTTGTTTTTATCGGACGATACGCAATAAAAGGTACCCATTTTTAGGGACAATTTCATTGAAAGTAAGTTCACTAATTTCTTTCTCAGAAAGTATATGTCATATATCTATGAGATTTTTGTATGGGCTAGAAAGGAACCTTGCGGTTCTTATGCTATTAATTTTTAGACAAAAAAGCGTTTTATTTAAGATTTGAAAAAATAGGAAGCTATGCGTTCTTGTTTATTAATAGATATAGCGTCAAATTTTTTTCGCTAAATCAGCACTTTTCATGTGTAGACATTATTGTTTTCAAAAAAATGTTCCTAATTTTAATAATAAAAATGCGGAAACAAAAAAACGATTTTTGATGACCAGCGGTTTCGACAAAAAATGGTTTTTTTATTGCACTTTTATTGTTAAAATTCGGAACATTTTTTTAAAGAAGATAATGTCTACATATGAAGAGTGTTAATTTAGCGAAAATAATTTGACGCTATCTCCATTAATAAACAAGAACGCATAGTTTGCTATTTTTTCATATATATCTTAAATAAAACACTTTTTTGCCCGAGAATTAATAGGATAACAACCGTAAGACTTCTTTCTAACCCCTACAAAAATCTGATAGATATATGAAATATACTTTCTGAGAAAAAAAAATTTAACTCACTCTCAATGAAAGTGTCCCTAAAAATCGGTACTTTATGTATCGTCTGATAAAAATAAAAGTATACCAGTTAGAAATATGATATTTTACTGTTACATGTAGAAATAAATTTACTATTTGATCGTTTTTAAAATATGTAATTTGGTTCAGTAATTTTCGAGCAATACGGTATCAAAGTCAGAGAACTCTAGAAAAAAAATGGATAGTAGTGGACGAATTCCCAGTCGTACGAACAATTGTTAATCTTTGTAACACAATTTTATTTAAACAAAAACGTTGTTTTGGTATAATTTACTTATTAGATTTTTTACAGAGTAGTGGTTTTATTATCTCATTTGTTAGATTTTTATCTAAAATTTGTGGGATTTAACATCCATAGCTAACAATTTGTTCCAAAACTACCAGTTGGTATAACAACTACTTCTAAATAAATATTCAAAAAATCTCGTTTAATATAGGAAAACCAATAGTGTAAATAAATAATAGAGTATACTTTTAAAACTAGTTTATTTGTTCTGTTGAAATTTAGGCCGAAATGTATATTTGTATCGAAAAATAAATCATTTAATAGTATCCTAAATATCCACCATAATATCCACCAGCAGTGTATGGGTAAGCTCCATAGGTGTATGGATAGGCTCCATAGTAGAATTGGGGTTTGGGTTCAGGAGCAGCCATGGCGACAGCGAAGAGAACAGCGAATACGAGTACCAACTATATAGATAAACATTTTAAAAATAAATACTAATCTATTCATTACTTCGATAAAGTAACTTACCAATTTGAACATTTTGAGGGTTGTTTAGATGCTTGTCTGTAACTACAAAACAATGATAAATTTTGTAAATCGATAGTTTATATACTCTATCAACAAAATGTGGTTTGTTGATGGAGTGGGTTATGTTACAAAATGATATGGAGGTGTGGTTGCTGCACTAAATGATTAAATGAATAATGCAAATAAATTAGTACAAAATTAAATCACGTCTACTTGTTTGCAAAATGTCACAATTTAACAATAAATAGATGCCTTTAAACTGTTAATCCAAGGTTGCTTACAACCGGTCCAACTGTTAACATTTAATAAAGTTTTTTTAAATAAGGAAGTGATTTACATTGTATTTTTTTGTTGCTGCCACCCCAACAAAAACATTTTCTTTTTTTTAATACGACTTTTTCTGTACCTCCTTTTCCGAATTATAAAAAATCACAGTCTTTGAAAGTACCTAAAATCTTTAAAGTTAGGCATTGCTATATACATTTTCTTCTTGTCGAAATGAAAAACAAATAATTTCTGCTTTTAAGCAAACTTCGCAATTTCACTTAACACAAAATCAAGATGGTGAGTCTGACCATTACAAGACATAAAGAACGTAAAATTCTTAGAATACACTTTTTCAAAATCCGTAAGTGCAATGGGAGAAAAAATCGACAGACTCTACGCTCTTACAAGATTTTTTACATCCCAAAGAAGCAAAATTGACAGTTTTATTTAGTAGGTATGAGATAATTTAAAAAGAAGAAATAACGAAAATTGTTTATAGTAGTTAATAAAAGTGCTTCAAAACATTACACATTTATACATTTTTATTATTATAAAAAGTTTATTTTAACTTTGTCCCTTGTTGACACACTTAATAATTGTATCGTAATAATAAATATCAGGAAACATTAATTCGTTGTAATTTGCACATAATTAAAAAAATTAAAAGCTGTTTAACAATTCTTCTTCAAAATAAAAATTTTAATAATGATACTTATGCTTTCCTCACTTTTCTTTAAAATCTTTGTAGTTTTTTGAACACCTTTGAAATCAGTTAGACTCCTAATAATCTTTTACTTATTGTCAACAAGGTTTATACACAAAGCTTATTCTTTAGTGGACACAATCCTTTTATAATTTCTTCGCAATTTAAATTTGTTTGTTCTAATAGGTCGCAGGGACAATATAAAACTAGATTAAACTGCCACTCGTCCGACAATCGCGTGAAAGAAGAACATGACCCTAGGACGTGAATTGGAGAAAGAAAGGAGTGTCGGGGGAAGTTCTAGAAACATGTTGCAGCTGTTTATATTTTTGCAAACAAATTCATAAAGGTATTAACAACCAATATCTGAACAAAATCTGGTTCTATTATTTGATTTTTTATCTCTAATTTAAAACGGTTCTCAGAATAAGAATGTTTTTTCCTGTTTATCGTTAATTATTTATCAAAAGCTATCTTGGCTAGATTACTTATATTTTTAAATAAAGTTAGAAATAAACCAAAATCCGCTTAATATTGAATTAATTGTGGTATATCAAGAAGCATATTCGACACTTTTGGATACGAGATTAATTTAATAAACCGCCAGATAATTTAATTTTGTTAACTAAAATAATATCATATAATCATAATAATAATCAGAGAATAAAGTACGAAAAAAGATCAAAATCAACACTAATTTTTAAAAAAGTTATTGTAGTAAACAATATTTCGCAGTGTTTCTAAACAAATTTTCGCATAGGTATGCAAATGACTGGCAGTTACGCATGACCGATTTTAATGCAGCGTAAAAGAAACTACATGGAAAGTGATGCGACCATCTGTGACCACTCTCTATGTAAATACGCAAAGGAAACCAAAGTGATTGATTATATTTAATGAAAAAGAAAATTAGGAACTTCAGAACAGTTAGAGTACTATATAAAAGATCTTCAACTTTAGTGCAGTAGGTTAAGTACTTAGAACTGACACAGGACATCAGATGAAACTGAAAGTCTTAGGTTAATTAAGTCAAAGTTATGTAGCGACTCAAGCGCAACTGTACCTACCGATATAAAGCTCTCAGAGTTCAACTCTTACTTGTTCACTGTGTAGAGACAAAAGAGTTTGTTGGGCACAACTTAAAATAATTATACAGTTCCCAAAACTTGAAAAAGTTCATCTATTTGCTTACGGAAATAACCCGAGCAATGAGGATTATTTTCTTAGCTGCAGTTGAAATCTTTCTGGAGCTATATAACTCGTTTTTGATAACCTAATTTGAATTAGATAAACTTCGTTAATATCTATGCTAGGATACAACTACAGATCATCAGTTGCAGATACAGTTTATATTATGTATGTATTTCAAAAAAGGAGTAATAGTGGACAAGCTAAGTTACTCTAAGTTAGTCGAATTACCTGTGAGCAAATTTTAAATACATTTTATAAGAACAAATATTGTTGATTGAGAAGCTTTCTGTAAAAGAATATTGTCTTGTTTTCACATAATTTCACACACTTGGGAGACGGGTAGCAAATGTAAATCATAGACTGGGACCAAAACATCGCAAAACAGAACAGTGCAAAAAATATCTCAAGATAAAAATATCTTATAGCACAAAATGAAGTAAAAGGAAAGCCTAGCCTATAATCTAACTTCTAACATTACCTATAGCCTTATCTCTAACGTAAAATCTTTTCACCTAACCTCAAACCTAACCTCTAAGTTAGTATATAAGCTAATATAAAACCTAACCTCTAACATAACCTTTCACCGAACTTCTAACTTAACTTCTAACGTAACCTCTAACCTAACCTGTAACCTAACCTCTAACCTAACCTCTACCCTAACCTCTAACCCTAACCTCTACCCTAACCTCTAACCTAACCTATAACCTAACATCTAACCTAACCTCTAACCTAAGCTCTAACCTAACCTCTAACCTAACCTCTAACCTAACCTCTAACCTAACCTCTAACCTAACCTCTAACCTAACCTCTAACCTAACCTCTAACCTAACCTCTAACCTAACCTCTAACATAACATCTAACCTAACCTCTGACCTAACCTGTAATCTCACCTCTAACCTAACATTTAAGCTAACCTTTACCCTAAATTCAAATCTAAGTTCTAATAATTAGTAGTCTCTGAATATTGATTTAAATCTGTTTGAAATGTTTTTTGCGATGTTTTCTTCTCTAATGAATCTAGGAAACACAATAACGTTAGCAGATTTCACTAATTCCTAGAATGTCAATTTTATAAATTGACTGGATAGTAAATGTTAAAATAAAATACAAATTGCAAGCTACAAATACATTAAAGAACAAATGTGACAAAGGAAAAGGCTATAACTTAAGCTCTACCCTAACTCTAACATTAGCACCTATAGTCTTATCTCTAACCTAACATCTTCTCACCTATCCATCAACTTAACATTTAACCTAACCGTTAATTTTATGTCTCAACATCTAATCTAACTTCTAACTTAACCTCTAGTCTAACCTAACCTCTAACCTAACCCCTAACCTAAGTTCTAATCTTTCCTAATCTTCTAACCGTCACAGGATTCGAATATTGATTTAAATCTATTGGCAATGTTTTTCCTTTTGCGATATCTTTTTCCCTAATGTAACCAGTAAACACAATAGCTACATCAGATTTCACTAATTAATAGGATGTAAATTCTTTTAAATTGAGATTAAGTAAATATTAAATTACAATTAGGATTAATGAACTAACATGAATAACAGTGCGAAAGACATCGTAGGTTACAAATATATTAAACGACAAAATGTTGCAAAAAGAAAACCTAGACTCTAACATTACCTACTCTAACCAAACATCTATTCACCTAACCACAAACTTAACATTTAGCCTAATCTTAAACCTTATCTTTAACTTAACCTCTAACCTTACCTATCTCTTAACTTAACCCTTAACTTATATTCTAATATTTCCTATCTTCTAACTGTTGCAGGATTTGAATATTGATTTAAATCTATTTGCAATGTGTTTTCATTTGCGATATCTTTTTCTTAATATATCCAGGAAACACGATAACTCCATCAGATTTCACTAATTTATAGGATATCTATTTCTAAATTGACTGGATTAACAGAATATTAAATTAAAATATTCTTTCAATAGAATACTACTACTATAAAATAATTAGAACTTTTAACAGAAAAAGGAATTGTTCCGCGAATTATTTCCCCTTTTTTAAATGACCACGAATTGATTTTAATATTCCAGGACAATGAATCAAGTTTTGTAACATGATACAATAAGTATATTAGGTACAGCCGTGCGCAGATGTGCGCGATGTATTTTATACGAATGTGCACAGTTTTATTAAATTATTCTATTATAAAAAGTTTGTGTGGTAAAGTTCATTCCCTTTAGAAATCTTGTAATAATGTTTTTATGCGTATTGATATAATAATGCTGTCTTATCATATATCTTAGTCATATAATAGAAAAACAAAAGGAAAAGAGTGACGTATTACCGGTTTCCTAAAAATAACGAAGTTAAATTAATATGGATTCAAGCTTGTAAAAGTAATCGTATATTTAATGTCAATAATGGTATTTTTAGTTACTTATATTAATAGTACAATATTACTTTACTGAAGTTCTTTTAGCTCGCATTTATTCTAAACATTTCAAAGACGATTGTTATGAGCTAGTGTTATAAATGAAAGAACGTTCTGAAAACGACGATGAGAACGTTTGGGAACGTTTGCGCATAATAAAATCGTATTAAACAAACGTTCTCTCGGGGAGCATAATCAAGCACGTTCGCGAACGTTCTCATAATCATTCTCGATAACTTTCAGAATTATACATAACAAACGAGCATAAACAAGAACATCAAAAATCGAGAATAAAGCAAAACTGAACGATCTTAAACCGAATGCCCACGCAAAACTGTACAAATGCTACGCGCAACTGCTGTCGGCATCGGATGTTCTAAAGACAGGCAGGCTCTATAAGCATAGTTTGCACAATTTATGTCTTTGAAAGCATTGAAGAAATTTGGGTTACCGCCCGGTAGCATCTTTTTTGTTCTAGTTATATATGAATTTTTATTTAAATTTACTATTAACTAATAGTGAGCTATGAATATGTCTCAGCGAGTTTAATATTTTCCAATTTTCTATTATTACATTACTTTTCAACACATTACTTTCCAACAGTCAAATTAACTGCAACCAGCATTATAAATGAGAATATGAACATTGGGGAACATTCGAGCATGTTCGGCATTTTGAGAATATTTCAAGAACTTTTGAAATTATCCTTATTTTAGTTACCTATATATTTGCAAGTTAAAGGTATATTTTTCCAGTCCTGCTCACTTTTAAGGGTTTATTCTCGTTTTTTCTCGTTTGTGCTCCAGGAATATTATTCAAAAATAAATAATAATAATAATGATGATCTTTATTTAGCATAAATTTGCTATTACCTTACATACCTATAATACATTGTCGTTTCATTGCACTTTCTTACAATAAGTGCCAACAGCACAAGTTAATTAATTCCCTTCTTACTTTTTATCATTATTTCTATTGTATTAATGTACAAATTCATGTATTCTATAAATATATAAAAAAGTAGATAACTGAATTACCTTTATAAATATATAATTACAAAATAAATTACTAAATTCCAGGGGAGCAGAACGGTTTACATTCAGTTATACATCATCAGTATTGGGTTGAAACTAAGTAGAAGTAAATAGTTAGTAGTAACTAACTACTTTTTAAGTAACTTATGAGTATCTTAATTGCTTTTGAATTTTCAGTAACTGTAACGATAACTCGTTACTTTATGTCACTAACGTACTAAAGTTACTTTATTTTCCCCTAAATAATTCCTAAATTTTTATTTTTGTAGTAAAATTAGATTCACGCTTCACAAGAAAGTAATAATCTGCTAAAGTGTATATAGATCTTGCAGCTGAATAAAGTTTTTAAAATGCCAAACATACAGCTGCAGTAAAAATTTTCAGGTACACACTCTTATGTTTAAATTGAAAATATGTATTAGAACTATGTATATATAAAGTATAAACACTTATAAATCAATAAATGACAACCAAAACCAGGTAATTTTTGTATATAAGTCAATGAATGACAATGAATGCATATTTACTGCAGAATATGCAGCCGGTACAACGTTTTCAAGTCCCAATTTCCAAGAAAGTTTTTTTAAATCTTCTTTAAGGATTTTCTGAGAAATGATTCAATTAAGATTTCGGTGCAGATAAAAGCATTAGGTATTTGTTTGGACTGTTAAAGGATAAAAAGAATACATAATATTAATGAAATAAAGTAATATTTATGACAAAGTTTCTTTTAGAGCTTTTATACTTGGAGGTTTCCGACAAGTTTAAGGGCGCGTTAAATTCCACTTTCTTAAAAACACTTAAGATTTGTTGTTCTTGCATAAGAAGTTGAATGTGTAAGATGAATTAGAAAATCGGTTTTGATTTGAAGGTCTTCCCCTTTGGGTTCGTACCTGCATACACAAGTACAGGGTTGTGTACAAGATTAAACAAGAATATACCGAAGGGTGAAACGAAAACCTTTAAGCAAGGCTTTAAAACCGTACCGTATCATCCGAGGGTCATCGAATGGTGGGATGTTTGTTTGAAATTGTATGTATATATATATTGTGTCATTTTATCTATGTGTCTATATATTTATAAAACGTTTATATAATTTATTTATTCATGCATGTTAGTTTTAGGAACTAGTTAACACGAGATTTGAAATTGTCATAGGGTAGTTTTTAAGATTTTCAACCAGCTGTGATACAAATCACCATTCTGTTAATTTTACTAGACATTAAAATCCTTGATCAGTATAATAATTACCGTTTACAATTTGCATTAAACAATAAAGCCCTACTTAGAAAGTTTACATTTCACTACGTTTGTGTTTTATTTATTTCTATTTATTTATTGTGCGGTTTTAATATTGCTTTCCAGCTCGTCAATTGTAAGTATATATATGCACCGTACGACCAAAATTGTGAAAGTTGCCTATATCTTAGTAAAAGATCTATTTCTTCGTTTATCTAATAAGTTTGAAGCTTTAGTAGTGAGGATTGTTTTAAAACGAAGTGACGCTTGTTTTTTATCTTTTATTACCCCGCCCCTCTCCGACTTATTGGGGTTAGCCGGCAAAAACTAAAGCAGTGTTATTTAGGTCAAGCTGATACTTCCAGCACAGCTATATTTTGTAGGTTTGGTATTTGTATTTATAAAAGTAGCCTTTGTGATTCTGTTGGCTATAGGAAATTAGCTAAAGAGCCTTATTATTGGCGCTTATTATTAACCGAAGGTAAGAACATAACAATAATTATTTATTGAATACCAATTCATTGGAGTCATTAAATTCATTTATATCTTTTGTTAGAATTTGTAAATTGCAAATAGGTACAAAGAAAACCCGTAACAGCACTCATTTTAAATTCATCACTTGCCCTGGGCGTTTAGTTTTGCTTTGCTTTTCTGTTTATTTTGAATTATTAATCAAAATGAATTAAAGGAAGTTGACCAAAAATGTAACTTTAATTGTACAAATTACTCTATGATAACTAAGTTTTCTGTAACTTGGTAACATATTCAGTTAGTTTTCTGTAAAGTAACGAATAACTTACTTAGTTGCATTTTCTTAGTAACTTACCCAACACTGTACATCATGCGCGCAAGAGGACGAGTTTACGAATCTGCATGGCTATACCTAAAATACTTATACGAGGGTGGTTCAAATATAAACCGGAATTTTTGAATAAACGCGCGAAGAAGTTAGTGTCGTTAAAGTGGCTGTACTGGATGTTAGATTGGTCTGTTACAAAGCGTAGAGAACAGCTGGGACCGCGTAATTTCGCTTGTCAGTGTAGTTGTAGCCATGAGTGAGAAGGACGTACCAGTGTCTGTTGCGCAACGCATTATTATTCGTTTTTTGGTCAAATATAATGTAAAAACCGCGGAAATTTATCGGAAATTACTCGAGCAGTTCGGGAATGAGTGCCTCTCCAAGACTCAAGTGTATGATTGGTGTTCCGCTTTTCTAAAATGGCCGAGAAGTGGTGGCAAACTTGCCACATGCGCGGCGCCCCAAAACAAGCGTTACCGATGAGAACGTCCGCGCTGTAGAAAAACTCATTTTAGGAGACCGACGCATTACTGTACGCGATATGGCTGCACAAGTGGGCATCAGCATAGGCAGTATTGAACAAATAATTCATGAACGGCTCGGTTACCGCAAAATATCAGCCAGATGGGTGCCAAGACTTTTGAATTTTGACCAGAAATTCACACGCTGGGAAGTTTGCACGCGTCTCCTGCAGCGATATGCAGACGAAGGAGACAATTTATTGCAGCGCATATTCACCACAGACGAGACTTGGGTGCACTACTATACTCCGGAGGGTAAACGCGCGTCTATGGAGTGGAGGAAGCAAGAGGAAGGCGCGCCAGTTAAAGCGAAGGTTACACTGTCAGCGGGAAAGGTGTTGTGTACCGTGTTTTGGGACATGAGAGGAGTAATTGCGGTCGATTTTCTCACTGAACAACGAACTGTGAACGCGCAGTATTATAGTAACCTTCTAAAACACACTGTGAAACCTGCCTACAGATCGAAACGACGCGAGATTCCAATCCGAACTGCGATATTGCTGCAAGACAACGCCAGACCGCAATACAGCTCTGCTTACGATGGAAACATTGCACGAATTGGGTTGGGAAACACTGGAACACCCTCCTTATAGTCCCGATTTGTCGCCATGCGACTATTATTTATTCGGTCCATTGAAAGAGGCACTTGGCGGACAGCGATTCAAACGCAATGCGGAGGTAGAATCTTTCGTGCGCGAATGGTTACGTAACAAGCCGAAAGATTTTTACGAAAAAGGCATCCTAAAGCTTCCGGAGAGATGGCAAAAGTGTGTAGGGTGTGACGGAGACTATCTAGAAAAACTGTAAAACATTTCAGCTCTGTAACTTAATAATAAAAATTTTTACAGCAAAATTCCGGTTTATATTTGAACCACCCTCGTATCATGGGTTTGTATATAAAAATGTAGGTATACAAGTTCTTTCAATAGAATACTACCACTATAAAATAGTTAGAAGTTTTAACAGAAAAAGAAATTGCTCCAAAAATTATTTCGCCGTTTTTGAATTTCCACGAATCATTTTAATATTTAAGGACAATGAATGAAGGTTTGTAAATAAAAATGAAAGTATATAAATTCAGTCAATAGAATACTACTACTATAAAATAACTAGAACTTTTAACAAAAACATAAATAGTTTCAAGAAATTTTTCACCCTTTTTTAAATTTCCAGGAATTAATTTTAATATTCAAGGACAGGTATGTAAATACAGATGTAGGTATAAATTCTTTCAAAGAATACTACTACTATAAAATGACTAGAACTTTTAACAAAAAAAGAAATTGTTCCAAGAAGTATTTTACTTTTTTAAATTTCCACGAATTAATTTTAATATTGGAGGACAGGTTTGTAAATAAAGATGTAGGTATAAATTCTATTGTAATTAAACCACAATAAATGGATTTGTATTAAAAAGTTAAAAATTAAATAAAAAGCTTATTATTTAAGTTTTTTTTAATTTTTCTAAACTCCAAGAGCTTCTATTAGACAAACAACATTTTAAAAAATAAAGTAGATCGAGTGAATAGTTTACTAAAAATATCGAAAACTGTATTTAGTGTGTGGAAGAATCCTCTTACTACAGCATGCACCTTGCCATATTGGCCCTAATTTAATATTGAAAAATAAATTGAGAACGAAATTACTTATTGTAACATTTGTATTTATTCGTATTACTAGCAGTTAAATCAACTCGAGATTTATTTTAAGTAAATGCCAGGCTTAAGACGATAGCCAATCGATGGTCAAAAAGTACTTTTTTCTACCTTCCTTTTTAAATGTTTTATGACTATTTAATAAAATATGCTGCACAATCTTTTTAATTTTACCTACATGAAAGAAAATGTGCAAGGACTATTTTAATTGCTGTATTGGGAAAGAGAAATTTCTTAACTTGTTGAAAACCGATGAAATCGCCTTAATTCTAATCCTATATTAGTTTGGAATAAAAACAATCTTGGAATATACAATAAATAAAACATTGAAAAATAAATAAATGTATTCAATTAACAAATTAAACATTAAAATCAGTAAGTTTTACATCATAATGATATCGAGAAAATCTTGTTTATTGTTTCGAGCCCTACTTTGTGGAACTCCATAATCATGAAATAAATAAAGATTATTAAAAGTTTCACAGTTTTATTAAAATATAACCTGACTATATTTTACAATGGTTATATTTTAATAAAACTGTGAAACTTTTAATAATCTTTATTTATTTCATGATTATGGAGTTCCACAAAGTAAGGCTCGAAACAATAAACAAGATTATTTCGTCTTCGTTAGAAGAACAAGCCAAGTTATACAAGAAACTTATGATCAAACACGGAATCGCAAGTCAGAATGTTTGGTTTAACCAAAAATGTCTGAAACGTCAGGTTATTCCTAACTACATAAACATCACTACCAGAACCAAGAATTCGATTACCGAAAAAGTGATTAGGAATGCCAAAAGAAGATGGCTCAAAGAAGAATCGAAGAAATGGTTTAGTATAAGAGACAATATGCACGTTTATATAAAGGTACTCCATACAGAACTTACTCATAAATTACACAATATCCAATTTGACATTTTAGATTTTGACATTAGAGAAACCGTCAGTCACATTAAATTCAAAAAATACACCACAAAGAAAAATAATCTTCATCGACTTGTACAACAAAAACGTACACTACAAAATAACCTTAATTGTCAGAACACTGCAAACTTTTATCCTCGTTTCATAAACGTGTCGAATATAACATTCAATGACAGAGAAACACAATTTCTTAACAAAGGTTTCAAGTTTTGTCCTTTTCCAAAATTTACCAACAAAATTAAAGAAATTTTGGCAGTTGAATGCGAAACTATACTCAAGAAAGATCATAATTAGTATGCAAAATTCCAAATTTCGAATTTGTTAAAAGAGATGTCTTTGAAACAGGACAAAATGTACAACACATCTAACATATCACTTCTTCAATCTATAAAACAGAAAATCACAGAGAACAATCTAATTTCTGTTAAAGCAGATAAGGGTAACACTTTGGTAATTCTTTCAAAAGATATTTACATACAAAAAGTTAATGAATTTATTAATAAAGAAAATTTAGAAACTTTAAACAAAAACCCAACCACAAAATTCCAAAAAGAAATAAAACAAGGTTTAGAAAACTGCAATATCTGCTTTTCAGAATTAGAAAAGCAACAAATCATTAATAAAAACCAACAAATACCTAAACTATATGGACTAGTCAAAACACATAAACAGAATATGCCAATAAGACCAGTTGTATAATACATTAATGCTCCTAATCACATTTTATCCAAAAAACTGAACCAGATTATTAACACGATAGGTTACAAATCGAAATACTCTGTTAGAAATTCATTAGAATTAGTAGATAAGCTGCAAAGCATACATCTTCCACCACATTCAAAACTTGTTAGTTTTGCTATTTGCAACATGTTCTCCAGAATACCCCCACAAGAATGTATTCCTTTATTAGATAGTTTCTTGATCAATAGTAATATAGAATTAGTTAAAAGTTAGAGTTAATTCAATTATTTGACCTTTGTATAAGTCAAAATTATTTCACTTTTAATAACATAATTTATTTACAAAAGGATGGTTTACCTATGGGTAATTCTCTAAGTCCTCTATTAGCTAACATATTTATGGACAAGTTTGAAGATCGAATATTTGAATTAAACCTCTCTAAACACATTATCTTCTGGTTTCGTTATGTTGATGACATTTTAGCTTGTTTTGACAGTTCTTTTGAGGTTATCAATGAGTTTTTAATTCTTATAAGCAGTATCCACCCTAATATAAAATTTACACTAGAAACAGAACAAAACAGGGCTATAAACTTTCTAGACTTAAATATCAAGATTAACACAGACAATCTATTTCAATTTTCCATATACAGAAAACCAACACAAACAGACATAACAATACCAAATGAATCTTGTCGCCATAATACACATAAAATAGCAGCCTACAGATCATTAGTACACAAAGCTTTAACTATTCCACTAACAAAATCAGATTTTAGCAAAGATATATCAACCATTAAACAACTAGCACATGCAAATCATTACAATCCGAACATGATTGACACTTTAATTAAACAAAAAGAATATAGGTTAGCTATCAAAAGAATATATCCCATTGACAATCAAACAGAAGACACAAATTACATATCTATACCATATTTTGGCAAAATATCAGAAAAAATTGCACATATACTAAGAAAAATCAACAATCATAAAATAACATTTAAAACCAACACTAACAATTTTTCATTTTTATTTAATGCTAAAGACAGAACACATGATATCATGAAACCGGGCATTTACCGTTTAAATTGTTCTTTTTGTAGTTCGGTCTATATTGGACAAACACTTCGAAATTTTGACATAAGATATAAAGAACACGTACGTCATTATAAAAATAAACATCATGAAAAATCGAATTATGCCAAACACCTTTTAGAACAAAATCACACAATGACTCCTCAAAATAATATTAAATTCCTACATTTTTGTAATAACAAACGCAAATTAGACATTTTAGAAGCCTTTGAGATATACAAACACAAACTCAGGGTACCTTTAATGAATGAACAACTTGAGCTCAGTAATTCTCCGTTACTGGAAGTATTAGATATTTAATTCTGATTATTATTTTATCTAGTTACCTATTTTTGTATCTACCTTAGCGACGTGTTTGTTTATAATTATATTACCTTTGATAATGACAGCATAGCTGTCGAAACAATATTGTCAGGTTATATTTTAATAAAACTGTGAAACTTTTAATAATCTTTATTTATTTCATGATTATGGAGTTCCACAAAGTAAGGCTGGAAACAATATATCGAGAAAAGTTTAATAAGTTGCTCTTTGGTATCTTCTGGGTAATTCACTTTATGCCCAATTAATTACTCGTGAATCGTTTTATATTTCATGGTCATTACCACCTGGATCTGTTTTTTCACCGAAATATGAATTTCTTCATAACCCTCATTCTGAAAAAGTCTTAAGCAATATGTTTTATCTTAAGCAACTGGAAAAACATCGAAACTGATCTGATCTCCTATCTATACAGTGTGTCTCAAAAATAATAAACAATACCGCAGAGGGTTAAAGAGCGTCCGAGGTAGAACCTAAAACTGAAGCTGTTAATATACCTTGAATTTATTTTAAAATAAACAAACTGCAACATGTGCAAAAAGGACACGCGTCTTATTTACGAATCTCTTCAAGATCAACTATCCCATTCGGGTATTTTACGGCATAGACAAAATTTTGCTGTATTGACAAAGTTCAACAAACTACAGTCCTCAGCATTATTATGCGACATTAGGAGAATATGGAGCAGAACGTGCAGGACCTCTCAAAACTTGAACTTTAAATAACTCGGAAAGTAAATATTTTAGAAAAAAAGTTATAGGAAAAACTTTCTTTGCACATCATCAACTATCTCGTATTCACGTATTGTTCGTTATTTTTGGGACATTTTGTATGTTAAACCAATATTAAGAAATTCCTTCTTAAGCGCCTCTATTATTATTTTGCGTATATTATGAACATAATCATATTTCTTCAAAATCACCTCTTTCTTGTTGGGAACGGAGATTTGACTTACATTTATCATCTCTGATCGAAATTTTATAAATGTTCCACGCTCTACAGGCAAAGTGATTATGATTAATGAAATAACATGAACATCGCAAAAACTATCACAAGATACAAATATATTAAAAGACAAAATGTTACACAAAGGAAACCTAATCTCTAACTTAACCTCTAGCTTTACTTCTAACGTAACCTCTAACCTAATCTAACCCTTAACTTAAGTTCTAATCTTTGCTAATCTTCTAACCGTCGCAGGATTCGAATATTAATTTAAATCTATTTGGAATGTTTCTTTACTTTCCGATATCTCTGTCCCTAATATATCTAGGAAACACGATATATACGTATATCCATAACTCCATCAGATTTCACTAATTCATAGGATAACAATTTTTTACTCTAACCTAACATCTTTTTACCTAACCACAAACTTAACATTAAACGAGTTCTAATCTTTCCTAATCTTATAACCGCCGCATGACTCTAATATTGATTTAAATTTATTTGCAATGTTTTTTTACAATATCTTTTTCCTTGATGTAACCAGGAAACACGATAACGCTATCAGATTTCGCTAATTCATAGAATAATAATTAACGCAGTTACTGAATTATATTAACTATTTTGATATAAGAAGGAAAAGGTTTATGGACTATTGCAATCAGCCGCCGTTCGGATAAACGACCGACGAGAGCACCCGTCCCTTCCCTAACCTATATTTGGCGTGCTCCGTTCCTCCGTTTCACTCCTACCATTTCCCACATGCCTTTGAAAAAAAGCTCGGACACGTCAATTTTATTGTTTTCTGCGGATTTTATGGCCGTCAATTTTAATTTTTTAGTTTACTACTCTATGGCCTATGACGTCAGCGACTTTTTTAAAATGGAACCCCCTTATTTTTTGCTAGAAATGAAAAGTATATATTTTTCTGAGATCAGCAATACTCCATATGTGGTATTTAAAATTAGTATTTTTTGAAATATTGTAACGGTACATTTTCTGTCGGTCTTAAGTATGTGAATTTTGCACGTATATTTAAATATTAAGAAAAACCTAAAGTTCGGTCCTGTAAGACTGTGCTTTATTCAAAATAAAATTCTGTCATGTAAATATTTCCTACAAAAATATTTCTAGAAATAATCGTTTTAAAGGTGTATACATTTAATGAACGTAGCATCATAAATTGATGTTCTTTAGTATTTTGTTTGCTCACATTGTCGCGTTAATATCAATTACACCGTGGGATAGCTAATGTAAAACCTTGATAAATAATAAAACGCATTTGAGTCTTCTCGCTTTACAAACATATTTCGATTAATATTCCTAGAATGCTTGGATTTGAGATCAATTTCTTTTATGTCCTCTGGGATGACATTGCACGTGTTTAAAATTTAACCGGCTTTTTGCGCATTAGCCTCGAAAAACTGCACCAGCAGCGAATTCTGTAGACATGTGGTGCCAGACTCCCGCGTTTTTAGTTTGGGTGCTACTTTTGTTCTTTGGGTCGAAATTGTCGCGTGAACGCTAGTAAAAATCTCCTTATTGCCCAACGAAATATAGTTACTCCGCGCCAAGAGTAGAATCGCACATGTTATCATCTTTCGCGCTGCGACAGGGGTAGCGGACCTGTTCTCTCCCCGCGGAATCGTCGAGTGGAGACTTCCATTTTGATCTTCGAGCAAAGAAGGTCGATATTAAGAAACTTGCGGCCCATTTTGGAGAATAGTCAGTTGACTTTGGGATCGGGTTTATTGTATTATAATTCAGTGTTAATTATTAAGAATTAATGTAATCTTTTGAGTACAGTTCTCGTATAGCATGATTTAGGTTTTTTGCAGTAATGATGATTCTGAGATACCATACGTTCAAATTTTCAAGAAGTATCTTTCATTGCGCCCAGATCAGGTGCCCACGGATAGAGTGTTCTTAAAATACAGCAAAGGCAGGTGTATCAGGCAGGTTGTCGGAGTGAATACTTTTGGTCAAGGTCCGTTTCTTGTTGCGACCTATCTAAAGCTTCCAGATGCTAAAAAATAAACAGGCCACGCGTTTCGACGGACTTCTGCAACAATCATGGCAAATACTGGAATGAGTGTGGATGAACTTAAGCGACAAGTTGGGAAGTCTACTGCGAATAAACTTAGTGTGTCAAAGCGCATTATTCGGGCAGTAAATGGAAGTAATACTATTACATCTGTGGCTCCAGAAAGAGCAATGGATCAGGAGTCTTCTGCTAGTTTAAATAATAGTAATGTAATTAAACGTTCCGGTTTACTATTTTCAAACAATAACAATTGTACGATTAATCTGTATTTAGATAAATAAATTCGTACGTGTTATCATTATCCAAATTTCTAACTACATTTATTGTTACCAAGGCAACTTTAAAGCACTAGGGCTTTAAAGGCCCGTTTATGCACGCTTTTGCGTGTTTTAATCAGCGATTACGATGCAGGTATAATAAAAAATAAGATACAGAATTCTGCGGTTTTGCCATAGCAATCTAAAGTTAAATCATGGTAAAACCGACTGAAAATATACACAACTATATATCACTTACCTTTATCATAAAAAAAATTCTCCGGCTATAATTGATAAACTGGAAAACAAGTTCTATAAATGCATGCGACGAAATCAGGTGGGTCGCTAATTAATTAGGGAACTATTTAAATTAAATCTGTAAACTATTGATAATGAACACCAGACACAAATGAATACACTAATAAATTTCTTTCTAAACATTTAAATAGATACATTTTATTTATGAACACCCAAAAGAAATAAAAATTTAAAATTCATTGGAGAGAAACGAAAACAATCATTAACATCTTAAATTTAAATCAATTATACAAATGTGAAACAAATCAATTCAATCTTGGCGTCAAATAGATTTAACAAAATAAGAATTAAGAGACATTCTAATTCTGTTTGTCCTTTTCAATTCTTATCTGATCAATCCAACAATCGTAAATTACTATTAAAAAGATTAAAATTTGAAAATTATTTTAAATTTTAAAATGATTTGGCGCTACACAAAAATAATTAGTCACGCTAACTTGAAGATTTGCAGATTCCTGTTATAGTTGGTAAAATTACCTGCTTGTTTGTTGATAAGATGAGCACATTTTAGATCACACTTCAAATTTATCTTAACTGTGATTTATGAAGATAATTATAATTATTGAAGGTGCAACATGTATCTTCCATGACGTGAGTACATAAAATGTTTCGGTTATTTGCAACAAGATTCCACTACCTTCCTTTAATTCGTTCTATTTAAAATAAAATTTCAAAAAGTTCCTTCAATTTATGAAATCAGTCTGTACACCAAATCAACACTTTACTTTTTTTTCATTTCACTTTTAGTTCACCTTGATTGTTCATTATAATTATTATTAATTAAATTATTAAGAATTTATTATAAAAAATTAAAAAGCAAGATGACATTTGTTATAACCTCACTTTGTTGACAGTTAAAGTGAAGTAAAATTCACCGACATAACTACAAATTTTAACAAAATAACATACAAACTGACATGATTTCTGCTCTGTATGGAAATTCAAGAGAAAGTTTCCAAATTTTCGTGTTGTTTTTATAAGAATTGGAAAACAATTGAGAATCGCTAGTGATTTTCCTAGTTCGGAACTAGATTAATTTAGTAAGCTACTAGAAACAAAAGAGTGTCTTTTACACTAAAATGTTCATAACCACAATGTTAATAATAAGTTAAACTAATTGTCTAAACAAATGTTATAAAATGAAAGATAAGAATTTTTCCTTTATTTTGATACCTAACATGGCTATCAAAATGCAAATTTAGATTTAGGATTAATTGACAACCATCTTGAATTTTCTCTCAATCATTACTTTACAAAAATTCAAATAAAAACATTTTAACATCTTGCTACATCCTTTCCTTAACATAAAATTAATTCTAAGATCCTATCAAACAAACATTACATAAATGTTGACACCAAATTTATAAATATAAACTAAATTTTAACATTCTAGCAGACCATGCTGAAACGTTACATATTTGGGATTTCAAAGGCCTAAACCTTCTCTTAAAAAAGTTGCACACTTTAACATTCTAATGTCAAATGCACCCTAGAACTTGGTTAACAATATTGTAGTAAAATATTTTACTTAGAAATTCAAATAACATTGAAAAATATCCATCTACTATGAAAAACTATGAATCGTCAAAGAAATAGAACATTTTCTTGAAATTCTATAATAAAAACTTTAAGTAAAGTAATAAATGCTTGTGTGTACCTTCTCAATTATGCCTTTAATAATTTTCAGGTAAAAATATGCCATAAAATGGCTTCAAAATATCTAAATGTCGAAATATCAACCAACGGCAGAAAATTGTTCATCTTAAAATTGAGTTTGTGAGATTCAAGTGAAGAATCTGTTGATAATGTATCCCTTATCACCTCACAGTGTTGTAGTGTGTATCCTCAACATATTTAATGCAAAATTTTATTGTTTTAAAATAAAAAATTGTGAAATCCTTCTTTCGCCTGGAAGATCGTGCTTGCATGTAATTCGGGATGCCTATATTATAACAGCATGTATCTTATCTTTATATGTGCTCCTTTATAGTGCGCACTGTCTGGTAGGGAAATAGTTTAGCATAAACAGCTTTGTCTTACAGTTATAACTAGGTTTTTGACCAACGTGGTCATGATTAACAACTATCACTCATTAGTTCTCAGCCTAACTCAAGTTAGCTCTTAGCCTGTAGGATTAATGCAACGGCATATTATTACAGTCATGGTCACCCACTGCTCTCATGCATTAAAACGTACAACCGAATATTGTAAATCAATGAGTTTTAAATGAGTAAATGAGATTTAAAAAAAGGTGTAAAGTTTTAATCTCTCTAAGAACTTAAATGTTAGTTGCAATGAATAATCAGCTTTTATCTCTTGAAGAAGTTACACAATTATCTATCGATTTTCTGACACGATATCGTGGAAATGTTATAGCTCGAAACTTCCATCAACTTCCTAAATATCTACAACAAGTACTGTCCAGTACTGCACTGTCCACTGGTCTGAATAGTCCGTCAGAATCTTCGATGTGATCAAGGTCGTCCATATCACATATCCTTTGTTATTACATTAATGGATCTATAATTGTTGCAAGTTGTCAATGGCATATATTTATACCTTCTTTTAACAAATAACTAAATATTTTGTCGACATGGGGAGATTTTTTAATAATTTTAATGTGACCACTGATATATTTATCAGTTTTGATTATAGAATTAAACAACATATAGGTAGCTGAAGTATAAAACGACGAAAATAATGTCAATTGACAATCACAGTCAGGGGGCGAGAAAATGGCGTCTAATGAGACGATCTATCTTTCTAAGCTTGCTTTTCATTCACGGACCTTGCGATGTGATACGGTCATGCACTCAAGGGTGCGTTTTAAATTTTTAAGGCATTTCAGTTGTGGTTGTGAAAAAAACTGTTGAAGCTTAAATATTTCTTAAATTTAAGCAAATTCAAGTTAATTGTAGACTCCAAAGATCCTCTTACCGGACCGTTAAAAATTCATTAATTCAATTCAGTTGTGGTTGTTAAAATGTATTGGAAGTTAATATAACTGTTAAGGTGTAACTGTAACTGTAATTGTTGTGAAGCTTGGCTCTTACCATAGCTGAGACTCTACAGGCGGGTCACTTTAATAGGGCAATACATAAAAATGGGTCTATGAAACATAATTAAATACACACACAAATAAAATAATAAAAAAAATGTTACTTTAAAATTTAAATAACAAAATTTATTCAACACAACACAAAAACAAACAAAACAATGAAATAATAATATATAATAAAGAAAACTTGAAATTTGGATATCCTGGATAAAAAAAACTAATTCTAAGATGAGCAGAACAGAACAGGAGTAATGTTTCTGTCATTCGTATTATCTTAAAAACTAAATTTAAATTTAAATAAATACCTTAAAGTATTTACACATAATCAAATTTTTGGCGCCTTTTAAATTACCGACTGATCTTAGTAACAAACTGCAAATCTTCATTCTCCCATATAATCTTATAACTGGAATGGTCGAAATACAAATATTCACCTCTCTTTATATAAATGTACAAATTAAATAAAAAAATAAAATTATTATCAAATTATAAATTTTCTTTACGAAAAAGAAAATTATTTCACTATTAAAATTCACAGCACTGTATATTAATTTAATTAAAATTATTTATTATTAAACCACTATCTAAATTCAAATAAATTTGACAATAAATAAAGACTTTCGCGTTTCATCAAAATATAACCTAAAATTTTGACGTTTGGGTTATGGTTACATTTTTGAAGTCACTTAAAATTTTGCTCTGGGCACATATGCACTGCTTGAAACAACTAAATCTACAGAGAGTTTATTCCCAAAGTTTTTGCTGTATTTATATATTTTCAAAAACAAATGACAAATCTAGTAATTTTTTTAGTTACAAACAAATGGCAATTTGGAACTAAATTTACATAACCACATAATTGTTTGAAATTATTAATAATTGTTGAAACAAATTCCAAAGTTAGATAAAAAACAATTTCTCTTTTCAAAGATATATAATAGTTCTACTAAAACAAAATATTAAAATGGCTATAACTTGTCAACCAAATCAATGTCTAGTAAGTCAAATGTATACAAATATAATTAAAAATTAAATTAATTATTTAAAACCGTTTAGTTACATCCTTCTCTTCTTACAAAATCCATTCTTACAACCTATTGAACAATATTCACACAATTTTAGTTATCCAAATTATAAAATGACAACTAAATAAATTACATGGTTTCAGATTGCCATGGTTGAACACAGAAATATGCATTTAAAACCAATACATCTTCTAATAATAATAAATAATTCCCACATTTACATTTATGTCTCAGTTGTGCCCAAGGAACTGCTTGACAACAACCCAATGAAATATTTCAGCCTACAAGCTTTTTAATCTTTGTACACAACAAAATTATAATGAAACTACCAAATCGTTAATTTGTAATAAAAAATCTTATCAATTAATCCTGCAGGTAAGGTAATAAATATTTGCATACATCATACCAACTATGCATCTTGTCTGTTTTAGGTTAAAACAAGCCTTGAAATGGTTTCAAATTCATATTTGCATACAAAATTATGTAAAGATAGCATATCGTTATCTAAACAATGAGATTTTATCATGATAGAAAAAAATCAACTTTAAAATTTATCTTTTTTCTATCTGGTGTGTTCTAGAGTGTTTCTTCATCAAATTGAAACATTTTTCTTTGGTTTCATTTAAAGAAATTATATTCATTTAAAAAGAATTTTCCTGCTAAAGGTTATGCAACCCAACTAGAATGTTTGTCAATAGAGGTGCATCCTCTTCACAAGTATATCATATATCGTGACAACACGCAATTTAAGTTTGAAATCAATTCATAAGTTTGATGGTGAAGATAAGATAAACATTTGTAAAAAACCTGTCACTCAAAACTACCTTACATATTCTTAGTTAGTTAGCTTGAGTTAGGGGTTTTATTAAATAAAATAGTCACATAATTATTGAAATAGATTTTTTATTTACGGAACTTTTGTAATAATAAAGCCAAATCATATATTTGTAGTAAGCAATTAATTAATAATAATTTAATAATATCCTAGGTATCCACCGTAGTATCCATGAGTGTATGGATAAGCTCCGTAGCTGTATGGGTAAGCTCCATAGTAGAATTGGGGCTTGGGTTCAGGAGCAGCCATGGCGACGGCGAAAAGAACAGCGAATACGAGTACCAACTGCAAAAATAAATTTAAACTATTAAATAATTAATGAAGTAAGTAACTTACCAATTTGAACATTTTGAGGGTTGTTTGATGCTTGTCTGTATAACAAAACTATACCAAATCCAGAAATAATCAGGCTTATATACTATCTGCAAAAATCAGCTGTGATGTTATAGATGAGGAGTGGGTTATGATCATAAAGTTTTTTGGGGGTGTGGTCGATATTATTAACTAATTCCAATAAAATGCTGCTACTTGTTTTAACTATTAAAATTAATTCTACGGTTTAACAGTTCGGATTCTTTTAAAATGTTAATTATTGTGATCAAGGTTGTGTTGACGCGATATGCATATTATGCAGAAACTGGTTGGAGGCACTTATCGTTGAATGCATTTATGGTAATGTAAGTCATCCAGGATGAACATATTATTGTTTACCAAGAAATTCTAAAGGTGTAAAATAGACCAAGTTTTCGTTTCATGGAGATAATTAACAAAGTTTATTTACGTTTTCTATGCAACGCATACATGAAGGTCAAAGTTTTTATTGTGGTAGCTCTAATATAATTTTTGTATTGTTATATTATAGTCAAGGATTATACTTTTTGATTACTCCTTTATATAATCGTTAATAAATATGACCAAAAATTATTCTCATCAGAGATGGTTAAAGAATTTGAAAGGCACGTCTTTAGTTTTCGCTTAATTTTTTGTAAACTTTTAAAAGTAAGGTCTAGTTTTAGATTATATTAAATATTGCTTTTACATATTGTACTGAATAGCTTATAAAAATTATAAAATTATAAATATAATGAAACAGACGTTTTTTAGCCTAACTAAATTATCAATAAAAAACAAAACTTATACTTCAAACGAAGAATACAAATTACGATACTTACTGTATATCAAAATGCTCAAAAATTGCCACAGCTTGAGATTTAGCTCTTTCTTACAAATTTAAATTCAGGTCGCAGGTGTTAACCCTAAAAGCTTCTGATTGAATAATGGATTCAGGAATAAATAATAATATGTTGGGCGCCACCAAAGCAGAGGATGTTTTTTATAAAACATGATTAAGATTTAGAAAAAGCGAAGGTTATCAGCTAAGGAACTAACCTCCTTATTAATTTTAAAGTTATTTAATTAAAACAATTATCAAACTATAAAAGAAATTGATTAGCCAAAGAAAACAAAAAACATCAGCAGTCCGTTTAGCCAAACTATGTCAAGTAGTCAATTAAATTTGAAATCTGTATATTAAAAACAAAACAAAAAATGGTACATACAATACAAGTCAAAATAGTTACACATTAAAAAATATAGCGAGTTCAAAATACAAAACACATCAAGATATAGATATACATTAATGAAAATTTGTAAATTCAAAATATAAAACCATCAATTTAAAATAATTATTGTTCCAAAAAAAATAAAATTTCGGGATCCCAAATGATTAAATTTTATCTAACGATACAATATTAACAAAATTAAATACCTTAACCACTTTTTAGCGTCCACAGTAGTGTTCAAACCAAGATTCCTTTCACAAGTTGAAGGATTCGAACTCTTGACAATCGAAACACCTTAAAAGCCTTAACAAAGCTACAATAACAAACTGCTGGGCGTAACGTTGCGGGAAGAAGTCTCCTGGATTCTGAACTAAATATTATTAACGAGATTCATCAAACATTAACTTAATTGCTTGCAATAACTGCCTTCGATAATAAATTCTTAATTATTCTTCTGACTGGAACGGTACTCGTAATTACTTGAATGTTGCTCAGAGTAATTGTTGAAATTATTATGATTCGGTAAGAACAATATAACGGTATGAAATCCCCTTTCCTTAAACATGGGAATTAACGCTGAGTTCTACTAACAAATGTCCGGCAACTAAGCCATTCTTCAATAAATGAAGAATCACAAAATAACTGTAATTAAGCGGTACTGTAAAACTGTATTTTTATTCGAACAACTCGAAAAACTAAACGGCACTTTAAATAGTTAATTTGTTATTTTATAATAAACAAATTGAACGGTACTAACACATACTCAAACGGAAAATTGTTAAATTCACTTAACGGAATGTACATTTATAATTGTACCCCGCCGAGGTCGGGGCACGCCGAACAAAAATTTTAGCTAGTCTATATGCAACGGTATTCTATAAAGATCGAAACTGACTGTCTTCTCTGAAATCTCGATCGGAAGTCCACTTTAAAAACTCAAGGTTCTTTTTTTTTCGCGTAGAAATACATTACCAGATGCAAATCTAAATTAGCCAATAGCGAAGTCCCACTTCAAGAACAAGTATTGATTTTTCTTAGTACCCAATCAACGAATCAACGAAGGTTTTGACTTAACCAATCAGAGCACAGCAACTCAACAGCAAGTATTGATTTTTCCTCTAAAACTGCAAGCGCTTATATGAGTAACCAAAGAAATTTTTTATAATTTTAAGATTTGAAACCAACCTTTTTTTAAATAATTTTATAAGGATGTTTATATCGAATGCTAACGCAAGTTTACATTATGGAAAGAATTCAAATTTTCAGAACAGGACTTAAGATGTTTGTAAATATGTGGACGAAACCACTATTATTCAGAGCTTGTAAAAATATACCGTTACAATAAGTACTAAAACCAATCTGGACGGATGGAATTCCGATTTGGGGAAGTGCAAGCAACTCAAACCTAGAAATCTTGCAAAGATTTCAAAATAAGGTCCTCAGGATGATAGCAGATGTCTCTAGATATGTTCCAAACTGGGTTATCCACCAAGATATTCCTCTACCTACAATCAAGCATGAGATCGCGAGTGCAAGTGCAAAATATCAAGCCAGACTTGCTGTGCATACCAATACCCTAGCCGTGGCGTTGTTAGACAGACAATACATCAAAAGACTACAACGACATGACCCGTTAGATTTAGTTAATCGATTTAATTAAGATTTAGTTTGGATCATATATTTCGATAACATTATTTAAAGTTATGCTAGACCTTTGTCTCATCAATACATAGAACTACCTAAAAGTAGAGTCCCGACCTATACCAACTAAGAGGTGATGTGCTTTAGGTGTGAGAGGCTAATGGTCGTATTCGTTCTGTATCTGCATCAACGCTCCTTATAATGTGATCCTCCGGAGTAGCTTTCCTGGAATCGGCCCTACCCTTAGATCTTAAATCACCGAAGTGACTCAATCAATCCACAGTCTCGAAGTACCTCAAGACTACCCCAAATAAAACACCTAGCGAAACGGCTCCCACTTAAACAGTGATCAAGGGGCCACTGCCGCGATAAACGTTGATAGTATCACTCGCGTACTGGAGTCTAGGCTTCTTCTGGGACCGCCCCCAAACGAAGTGACGCAGACCTAAGACCAGTCCAGTCATAGGAAAGCGATACCTGACGCCGACCAGAATACCGACCGAGATACCGTCAGCTAGCTGGATTCCTACAAGTAAACTGCGATTTCAGGTTCATCACTAGCCTAGAGATGGTAGGCAATATATTTTCTCCTATGTACCCTTAATTTTGACCAGGAAATTTGAACTAGAGTATTCTTTAGCTATATTCCTTCTAGATTAATCTTATTTTTGTCCTTTGAATTTGTTTTATCTAATTACAATCATTTGAATAAACGTTCACCTTTTTATACAACCTTCGTCTTTTCTACTAAATAATAGGGATCATTTTTAATTATAGATTAAGACATTATTATTTTTTAAATAATGATGAACTTTATAGAATCATTAGTTAATTCTACTGTCAACTTTACTTTTTCTTAGAATTTGGTATTATTGAGCTATTGGTTTCTTAGGGAGATAAACAACGGCCAACTAGCAAAACTTGGTGTTATTCAGGCACTAGTTGACTATGTAAACTCTTCTTATTGGATTTTACATTTGATTGTAAGCCCAATTAACTAAATGTAGCATTATAAATAGTTTGTAGTTGGTTCGCGGTTTTTTGTTGTATTGGTCTTGTTGTATCCCTCTCGAGAACCAAATGTAAGATACTCCAAGGTAACAGCTTGAAGGACCAAATGTAAAGTTGTAAATGGTTTATAGTTTGCTGATTCAAGATCGTCTGGTATGTTGGTTTTGTCACCAACGGCTCAAAGAATTAAATTAAAAGTTGTAATGTGGTTCGTGGGTCAAACGTAAAGTTTAAATTTATTTCAATTCAGAACAATAGATTTCTGTAAAACTTCTTAGGAAAATACGTTTCGGAACCGCTAGTAGTTTTGCTATTTTAACCCATATGGTTTTTGGACGGAAAAAGTTAATACCATATCCAGGAACCTGTGTGAAATAGACTGTATAGAAAATGATAAAGCTTAGAAGCTTATCTGTAGAGGACATTATGTCAGTTTTTCTAATTAAAGAATTGTTATAAGTTGCATTCTTTATAAAATGCAGAATTTAAATAAATTATTTCAGTAATAAAGAATCTATCTTTATCAAATTAGTATAATTTTATTAGCATTACCCATACACGTGCTTAGCTCTGAGTGGTGCCTCAAAGATTTCTATCTTAAGGCCTTTCCAATCCGGCCCTGAACACTATATATATATGTCCTCTTGATGAAAAAAGTAATGACAGCAGGGAGCCTTTAAAAGTCAAAAGTCATAGTCATTGGGGTGACATCATAAATATCAATAAACGATTTCTTCGTGAAACTAATAATGACGTGGAAACACATGGTTCAGACCAGGAAGCAGATTTGTAGTTTGTAGTCACCTTTCTTGCTATTTTTACCAGACAAATTATGTACACTTGTTTAAGTAAACAAGTTTTCTGGCTTATATTTTACTGGCTTATATTTTTCTCTAACATTTTTTTCAGATTACAATAACAACAACAACTCTTACTTTTTCAAGAGGATGCAGAAGTATTAAGGAAATTTGAAATAAGAGTATCATGTAATTGGTAAAATTGGTTTATTTCATTTATGGGACTTTTGTAATCATAAGACCAAAACATATATTTGTAGTAAACAATAAATAATTTAATAATATCCTAAGTAACCGCCATAATATCCAGCATTGTATGGGTAGGCTCCATATGAATATGGGTAGGCACCGTAGTAGAATTGTGGTTTGGGTTCAGGGGCGGCCATGGCGACGGCGAAGAGGACGGCGAATACGAGTACTAACTGTGGAAGTTCAATTTCAAAATAATAATAAATTATTTATTATTGTATTTAAACAAAATATTTACCAATTTAAACATGTTGAAGGTTGTTTGATGCTTGCTGTATAACAAACTGTAATAAATTTTGCATGGAACGGGTTTATATAGGACAAAAATTAACTGAAATTTTAATAATGGAGTGGGTCTAAATCATAATGTATTAGTTTGGAGGTGTGGTTGTTTTATTTAAATAAATAATTTTCATAAATTAGTGCAAACTTGAGATATCGATACTCACTTTTTGTTTTTAAATGGTATTACGTTTTAACAATTCTAACGGATATTAAGTGTTTTTTAAAGCTTAACTTACACTGTATTAAAAAAACATTACACCTACTTCTGATTACGAATATTTTGTAAAGAACTTAAAGCTAGCAATTCTATCTAGTAGAAGTATTTTAATATAGGTTTTTATAAACTCACAATTTACTCAGAGCCTGCGGCTTTACTTCATACCCTAATAATTTCTTTACAAGAAGATATACTTTTATTTTTTACCGATACAAAAAATTACCTTCATTTTATAAGACAAACATTCAGACCTCTACTTCAGCTAGGATGGCTTTTTATTGGAATGACACGTATTATCATGATCATTATTTCCTATGTAACTGTGGGTAAGTTTGAGAGTTTTAAATCTATTCTGCAGCAATTGTTTAAAACTTACTAAAGCCTAAAATAATCGTAAAGATTAACCAAACTCTTGCCATACTGTCAGAGGGTTATTAATCTAAATCTACTTGTGATATATTCAAGTATTTTTGAAGTTTAAAAAGTTGGTGGGTTGAACAACTTCAAGTGAGGGCCGATTTCTTAAAGTTTTTTTAACGGATCAAGTTAGAACTTCTTTAATCCTATTAAAGTAAAATCGATAAATTGGAAAATTAAATTTTGTTAAATTCATTCATGATTCTCTCCCACTTCCCACTTAGAAGGGTATTAATTATTATACCCAATTCACATTTTATTCTTCCTATATTCTAGACCCGCTCACCAAGACTCCTTTTTGCGTCGCTAACTTTAGGATACTATGGTTAAAAAGCTGTGATAAATTGAAAATAAAGAAGAAGACTTCGAGTCCCCAGTGGTCTAGAATTCCTGGAAGGAAAGTATCAAGAGTCCCTGGGCAAGATCAGGCTTGCTAACTGTACATAGCGACTTATAACAGTTATAACGACAATAGCAAGTGAATTATGATTAGAAAACCCAACAAAATAATTAGAGTAAATGAGAAACTAGTTGAGGCTATGAAAACATTAGCTGCAAATATTGTCGAGAAAAAGCGACAAATTAAAAAAAACGAGTTTTCGGAAGTAACTAAGAAGTATCTAGTAAGACTACGACAATTAATATAACAAAACAAAAGAAATGACGTTGAATATGCGAAAATAAAAAACATGACATAAACGAACACAGCTGAAAACAGTACAAAATTTATTATAGTATAATATAGGACTGAAAGTGTTTAGACTGTCGTGTCTTAAAAGAGATATCATAAAACAATCTACATATAAGATAGAAAGGGATAAATAATTTACAACAGGAAAGAAATCATAACATGTACCGAAAATTTTTCCAAAGACCTGTACGAAAACAAGACTGCTGGAAAATATGAGACTCAGATTTTAAGAGAAATACTAAAAGATCATAACATGAGAAAATTGATCTGAGGAAATGCCTGAAATTGATAAAATAAAACTACACCAAATTTTAGCAAAATCCCAGCAAAAAGAGGTATAATATAAAGAGGTATACGGCCTCTGTCTTATGACAGAGGGACCGTTTTCTCACCAATGTTATTTACGTTAGTTCTAGAAAATATATTTAAACACTTAGGTTAAAACTACGTAGGAATAAATATATATCAAGAAACAATTTTTTGCTGATGATATAGTCATAATAACAGACGCTGAGGAATAACTGGCGCAAAAGATCAAAAACTCCACTTTGAAGCAGGAAAAGTTGACCTAGAAATAAACCTTTTAAATAGGCAATTCATGAAGGCTTGGATGAACTGCCTACAGTAAATTAACATCTGTAATGACCAGGAACTTTCCTATGGCAATGAAAACCTTAATTTATAAACAGTGTCTTTATCTCCCAACCACCACATATGCAAACGCATAGCAACGTCAAAAAGAATCTGGGTTGGGCATGTAACCAGATCAACTAACATATGGAGTGAAAAACAGAGTGCTAGACGGCTACTACCAAGATAGGGTGATGATCTGAAGAGAATTGGAAGCTTTTTTAGTAAAATGCAGTACAAGACAGGAAACAATAGAGAAACATGAGAGAGGTCTATATCCGCACATGGATAAAAAATGGCTGAAACAAAAAACAAAAAATGTTTAAAAAGAACCGTTGTCAAATTTGAAACACTTTGTTGGCGTTCTAGTCTTATTTGGAGCTGGGAACGGACAGCATTAATTAGTTTAGTTAAAAAAAAATATATCCATTGATTTTGTGTGCTGAACATCCTTTAACAAAATTTCTGATGTGTTAGAATTTTACTACATGCGGGACCTCATATGGTCTTACGTTCATTACGAGAGATATTGGCCAGTTCTTGTATGAGATTTGTGTGGAAATGTGTAGTGTGTGTGATAAGGTTTCACCAGTGCCTGCTCCAATCTAGATGGATGACTTACCAAATTGAAGGCTAACCCCATAAACACATTTTAATACAACAAGGATGGATTGTACCGGATTTTCTTTACGCCGGAAAAGAGGTAAACGAAAGACTGCGTATTCTGATAATAGTAGGACTTTCATGAGGTGTAATCAAAATTGAAAAAATACTTTCTTTGAGAATTATAAGCTGAATGATAACTAAATCATTTGAAAGTTATTTAACATGTAACGGATAGAAATTCTCGATTTATTAAAGATATAATTTTGTATGCATAAATGATAAAAAACCTTAGTGCGGTCCTGCACATTTTAGTATATTTTAGTCGAGTTAAAAGTACGACGACATTAAGATTTAACTGATGTTCTTTTAAATACTAGGGGTCACCTTTTCATGTTTTTGTACAGATAACATTTCTTCTAGAAAGATCTCGTAGACATCATTTTAATGTATTTGCAGTCCTTGTAAAATATCAAAGGTCAATTTTGAAGTGTTCCCATAGTTCTAAAAGTTATTTCGCGGGAAAGAACCTTGATAAAAGTTAATTTATAAATATTTTAAAGAAATCCCGCCTTTCGTACAAAGGATTTCAGTTCTTAAAATGCATTTAGCTTTTATTTATGGCTTCTTGTGCATGTCTACGGTGAATTTTCTATAAACAAACTTCCAATCCCAGATGTATAAAGTGCAGCTTGCGGCCATGTGTGATTTGTGGTGGCTTACGCGGCAAATTTTTGTTCTAGAATCATTTCGAAGCTTTCTTATGCTTGTTCCTCATGGGGTTAAAATTTTTCCTCTTTTCATTATTTAAAAAGTAGTACAGATTTGCATCTAAAAAGTTCAGTTGGGCAGTGGGTCTCGTTCCCTAAAGTAGCGTCCAGGCGGACGGTGGATATTATTATGTGTAAGCGATTTTACAGTTAAATAATTATAGCCCAGTTTAGAACAACACTACTTTAAGTGTTATACAGTACCGATTTTGTTGTTAGAAAATTAATCCGGTGGAGGATTATTCCGCAACTTTAGTTTGAGTGCAATGTTAATTCCCGTTTATTAGACCTTTGATTGCCTTATTAGAATTTGTTTAATGCTAATCAACAGTGAATTTTTAATTAAACACATTAACTTGTATAATTAACAAAAGATTAATAATAGGAATAAGAACACGTTTCATTTGTGTATTGTATTTTCAAATTTTTTATTTTATTCAATATATAGATTTCAAATTATATTATCTTGTGATATAGTTTGGCTCAACAAATTGCTGATGTTTTTGTCAATTAAAATTCAGTAGTATCGTTTGATAAGTGTTTGATTAAATTAACATCAATTTTAAATGAGGAATCTTTCTAAATTGAGATTCTTAGATTCCGTTAACATCAATTTGGTGGCGCTCAACATATTTTTTATTTGTTCCTGATTCCATTAATTAATTAGATGCTTTTGGGGTTAACAGCCATTCCTCTATTTAAATTTGCATAATAGTGATCTTAACAGTCGGAGCATTTAGTTAAGTAAGTACTAAATATTTTGTGTTAAGAAAGTAATGTTATAAATAACGCCTGATCGTGGGGCATTTTTTGTGTTAAAATAAGTATGTTTCAATGGTGCGCATCGCGGGGCTTTGTTTTTAGAGGAATTTAGAGTGTTTGAAAAAAATTATTATAAGGTTTCAATCTCATATTGTCGTCTTATCGATGGGTTTTAAAAGGTAGGAAATTAAAATGTTTGTAAACTTTAATGTTAAATCTTAATAATAACTAAGAATGTTAATTTTATTACAATTATCTGATTTATTCGCATACTTTCCTTCGGGTTCGTTTCGGCAACCATCTTTTTCTGTCTTAAAAACTTTTATCCAAATATTGAGACTGTTTGATACGGTAAAATAACTTAACATGCGTACTCTATAATTCAAATGTTTCTGCAGTTCTTTGCTGCACAATTAACCGCATTTAATATTTAAAGTAAATCTTCAAAAAATTTAATTGTTATTTGGAATCAAAATGGTTAACGTTCATATTAACTATCTTTCAGAACAATGTAATTAATCAACGGACCTTTAATCTGAACAATGTACCGTTAAGCAATGTAATAATAAACTTATATGGCATATTTAATGAAAAATATTAATAATTATCCTAGATTTCTTTTGAATACGATGGTACATGCATAAGTAGTCCAAAACCCTTTTTCAATGCCATAGTAATATAATCGATCATAGCTGTAACTACACAAAAATAATCAATTTCAAAAAAATTACTAGTTTAAATATTATTTGATTAATCAGTCATTCGCTTAAGTGCCTTCTTAACTAGTAAAACACCCACTTACTAAGTATTATAGTGTATACGCCTTATAAATGACATGTACGTAAATTAATTTTCATAAATAAATCAATTTTACAGTAGCAACATTTTTATAGAAAAAACTGCCAGTTATGCGAAATTTCTTATTAAAAGGTAAACACTAATTAGTAAACCTTGATCAGGATAATTTACGATTGAAACGCATTCGTCAACTGTAAAAACATAAACGTTACAATTTAAACAAACAACTGTACTTCAAGTTTGTACTAATTGATGGAAATTATTTAAATAAAACTTACACACCTCCAAAACAACTTTACGATCTGAATCCACTCCTCCAAGAAAACCACAGCTGATTTTTGGCCTATATAAACCCGAACTTTTCAAAATTTGTTATAGTTTGTTATACAAGCAGGCATCAAGCAACCCTCAAAATGTTCAAATTGGTGAGTTAGTTACCTTATTTAAGTAAAATTATCATTAACATAAAATTAATTTTTCAATTTTTTTTATTTACAGTTGGTACTCGTATTCGCTGTCCTCTTCGCCGTCGCCATGGCTGCCCCTGAACCCAAACCCCAATTCTACTATGGAGCCTACCCATACACTTATGGAGCTTACCCATACAGTGCTGGATATTATGGACATGCTGGATATTTGGGATATTATTAAATAACTTGTTTACTTGAAATATGCGTTTTGGCCTTATGATTATAAAACTTCCGTATAATAAATAAACCCATTTTAGTTACAGCTTGGTTCTTTTATTTAGTAAAATCTCAAAATTTTTCAAGGTCTTTGGAAGAAATACTTACTGTTATTACAATCTGATTAACGTTAAGTTTCAAAAATGTTAGTAAAATTATATAAAATAGATAACTTGCCCAGTTTAAACCAGAATTTTGAGATTATCAATTTAGAATTACTTCGATATTAATTAAATATGTTTTGGACTGCATGATGAATGCACTCAAAATATAAAATTCTATTCTATTAATCTTAATTTTATGGCTTTTATTTATTTGATTTAAGAGGTTCTAAATACTAACACGGTATTTTAAATAGACCAAATATACAATTTGGAGAGTTTTGAAAACATTTTTTCTACTGATTTTTGCTCAATGGGCTCTATCTTAATGTTTCTTCTTGATACGAAAGTGGCACATTACGATAGAGACGGGTAAGTGCGTGTGTATTTGATATCGCTCAATGTAAATATGTAATGTGTTTTGTTTTTTTTTCAGAAAATCCCAATTTAATAGATCAACATTTAGTGAATTTTGCATACAAGTTTTTATAATTGTACCTACCATGTTTTGTATCAAATTAATAATCATGCAAAAACTTTATTCATTGAAATTCATTGTAAAACAAGTCAATCACTTAGGCTCGAAGGCAACAATTTTATTTACTGTCTTAAATGTAAAATGAAATTTACTAATCATATTTACATTTCCAAACAAGGAAAACGATAAAGCTCTTGAGAAGTTACCAAGCATTGACATAAATTTCTGTCATATAAAAATTCACTAAACTAAATTAAATTTAAAAGGCAAAAAATATTATCATAAGAAATTCCAGAATTGTGTGAAGAAAATCCCCCATTATATGTACATACTGTTACGATATAAAAAAGGTGGTGTGTGTGTGTTCGTTTAATCATTTTAGATTATATAAAAAATTAATTAATTAATTAATAAGCATCGCATTTGTGCGACAATAAAATCTTATCGTGATAAGCGCTGTACTAGCATACACTTTACAACATTTGATCATAGATTTATTTAAATTAAAGACCACTATCACTTATGTTTAATGGTAGCAAGGCAAACTGAAAAGTTATACAAAAACAAACACCACTTACCTTTGTGATAAATAGAAAATTTGCACCGACTATAATTTTAAAATCCTAAGACAAGCTCAGGAAAATTGCATGAGAAAATTTCAGGCGGGTCGCTCTTTGACAAAATAATAAAATATTGTTCAGTCTATACCTGTAAAATTCTATTAATGGACACAAAACAAAAAAATACACAAATAAATTTCTTTTTGACCATTTAAAAATTATTATTATTATTTTATTAATAAACACATAAAAAGAATGAAAACTGAAAGTTTATGAAAGAGAAACAAAAACAAAAAAATTCTTACTATCTAAATTGAATTCAATTAACAAACTTGGAATAATTTAAATTAATTATTTGTGTCAATTGGATTTACCAAAATAAGAATTAAGAGACAGTCTAATTCTCTTTGTCCTGATTAATCTTTATTTGATCAATCCCACGATCTTAAATTATAATTAATAGAAAGAAACAAAACAAAAATAAAGATTAAAGTTTGAAAATAAATTTCAATTCAAAAATTGTGCGCCACTCGAAAATTCTGAAACACACTATATTATTTGGCAGTTTTTTGTAATAGTCGGTAAATTTACCTGCTTATTTGTTGTGATGGTGAACACTCATTTTTAAAGTGATCTTTCCAGTAAAGATTGTATTGTAAATAATTATCATTATTAAATATTGGACATGTTTTCTCCAAGACCGGAGTACATCAAATCAGTTAGTGATTTCCAACAAGTCTCCATTATATCCTGTTTTAAAATTCTTTCCATCCAGAAATAAAGTTTCAATACGTTTTACAGAAATTTTCTTCTTATAAATAAATAGTCCAAAAACCAAATTAACACTTCACTTTCCTTTTTTTTATAATTTGCATTAATTGTTCTTTATTATTATCATTATTTAAGATTATTTAACACTTTTTAAAAAAATTAAATTTGAATGACATTTGTCGTAACCTCACTTTTTTGACGTTTTATTGACGTTAAGTTTGACACACATAACCTCAAAATTTTATTAAATTATTGCGTAATCTGACATGGATTCTGCTTTGTATGAAAATCAAGAAGAAGGTAACCAGATTATCGACCTGCTTTTATATTTTTTCAAAAACAAACGCCAAACGTCATTTTTCCACTAACAAAATCTGGTTAGTTACTAAAAAAGTTGAACATCTAACCTAACAAGATTTACATAACCAAATTATTGTTAAAGAATTAAAATGAATGTTTAAACAAATTACATAATCGGAAAGAGGATAATTTTTCCTATATTTTGGTATATTACATTTCTAAGAAAAAGCAAATTTAACTCCAGGATTCAATGGCAACCATCTTGAATTTCCTGACAAACATGGCTTTACAAAATTACAGATAATAACATTTTCACACCTTATTACCTCTTTTTCTTATTATTAAATTAATTCTAACAGCCTATTCCAAAATATTTACATCAATTTTGGCATCAAAACCTTAAATATTAACTAGATTGTACTATTTTAACAGATCAGTTCAAAGGATACAAATTTTAAGCTTTAAAAGGACAAATCTTCTCTATTTATAGCTGCCCACTTTATTGCTGAAGGTGCTCTAGAACCTAATTAACAATATTGCCGCAAAACATTTTGACTGCAAATGCATAGATTAACGAAAATTATACATTTATCATAAATTTTATAAATCGTTAAACCAGCATGGGATTTACTTGAAATTCAACAACAAAAACTGTGAGAATTGTGGTGATTGCTTGCATACACCTTTCCATCTATACCTTTTATAATTTCCAGGTGAAACTACACCTTACAATGGCTTCAATTCTGAAGAACCAAGTCCAACGACCTAACGATATGAAATCGTAACTTGTCAAAATAATTTTTCAGTTTTAAGTGGAAAATCCGTTTAAGATCTACTTCTTATTACTATCAAGTGATGTAGAGTGTATCCTCTACTTATTAAGTAACAAATTAATTTATTTAATTAAGATTTGTTTAAGTTGAATCCAAACCCCTACATATAAAGGTAACCCAAATGACTTATATTCAACTATAAGTGCTGGAATCACAGCAATACGTAAGTATTTTTCTTTTTACAAAATTCAAACACCATGTGAGCCAGAAAGACGGTGGTCCGTTTGAATTTCTGTTTGCTGATTGCTAAATTGCTAACGCAGTGTTCACACATATATCAACTCCCATTTCAATCATGTTTAGGTTGAAGTTTGTTAATGAAATCGAAAAAGTACTCCGTTTGTCCGACGTACCGGTGTTTTGAAATTTTAAAATTTTGATATTAGATTCGGGTAAAACGCAAAAAATAGAGAGAACTTCCAATCTCTTAACACTCTTAAAATGACGGCCAAAGTTTAAAATGAGAAAAATTACGCTACTATCGAAAAAGAATGTTTCGCTACGATACTCATCGAAAAGTGCCTACAATAAATTGTTCAAACTCGATCCTCTGGATCTCTCATAAGCCACATATTGATCTCTTATCATAATTTACCATATTAATGTGGCACTTTCAAAATTTACAAATTTTAGTTGCAAAATAAATAAAAAGCAAATAATTAAGTAATAATAGAATTTAGAGTGTGGTTGGGGTAGATTCAGTACAGGATATATTTAATTAGGGTCGTTATCTGTTTAATACTATTTTACTAACGTAAAATAGTAAATTAATAGTAAGTAGTAAAATTAAAATCTTAAACCTGACTGAAACAGATACGCAGTGTGCTGCGTTTATTTTCCCCAAGAATAATTGAAAAGTCCCATATATTTTGTTTAAATAAAAGTCATGTTGTAACTAAGATTGGTTTATTTATTTTACGGAATTTTTGTAATAATAAGGCCAAAACGCATATTTCAAGTTATTCAGTATTAATAATTTAATAATATCCTAAGTATCCAGCATGTCCATAATATCCAGCACTGTATGGGTAAGCTCCATAAGTGTATGGGTAGGCTCCATAGTAGAATTGGGGTTTGGGTTCAGGGGCGGCCATGGCGACGGCGAAGAGAATGGCGAATACGAGTACCAACTGTTAATAAAAAATTGAAAAATTAATTTTATGTTAATGATAATTTTACTTAAATAGAGCTACTTACCAATTTGAACATTTTGAGGGTTGTTTGATGAATGCTTGTATGACAAACTATAACAAATTTTTAAAAGTTCGGGTTTATATAGGCCAAAAATCAGCTGTAACTTTCTTGATGGAGTGGGTTCAGATCATAAAGTTGTTTTGGAGGTGTGTTAGTTTTATTTAAATTGTTTCCATAAATTAATACAAACTGTTGTTTTTGTTAAATAACGTTTACGTTTTAACAGTTGACGGATGCTTTTCAGTCGTAAATTATCCTGATCAAGGTTTACTAATTAGTGACTGCTTTAATAGGAAGCTTTTAATCTCATTGTATTGTGCTCTTGTACTTTTCACTAATTAGGGAGCATAGTAAGCCTATGATTAATGAAACAAATATATCTAAACTAGATATTTTAAAATTATTTATTTACATACTACATATACATACATAATCCATTCTCCCTTTACCGCATCTGCAGTGTTGGGGTTCCATTTCTTATGAGAGTGCAATGGAGGTAATGGAACATCTTATCTATAATAGTAACTAACTATGCATTACGCCCCGTCATGCTTTCTCTATAGGAAGAAGAAGATAATTTTTGAAAAATTCGCTGGAAAATCGTTTTGAAAAAAAAAGTAGAAAACCAAATTTCAGTAGAGACCATCTGACTTTGAGAATGTATCGAATTGGTTTGCATAAAATGGTCCCTGGATTTTACATAAATTCATTAGGGACAATATGGTTGTGGCAGGCAAATCGATATAAAAAATAGCAAACTAAAGAAAAACCACAAAATATTCATTCATTTAACTTTTTAAATTTAAAGAAAAGTTTCCAATAGACACGTCTCATAAAGAAATAAAATCATACGTTCATATAATACGACATTTGGTAGCCTTGTCTTAAAAGAATCTCTACAGGTTCAGTTAAATAAATCTACTTGAATCTTCCACATGGTCAGTCCGAACGGGTACTAAAAATGTTCCATCGCTCGATATCAAATTGAAACAATTAACTGATCATTGGTCATAGATAATTTTTAACCAAGACTATCTAAAACATAAACAGATTATTTTCTTCTGAGGTTTTAATGTATTTCACGTTGTTAGTGTAGCACTATTGAAATGTGTTGCGTCAAATTACACTGGCAACTCGTCACTTTCTCGTTTACATCGTTGTGCTTTGCCACGTTGTTCTGAGTTTTCATTGAATTTTTGCTTTACTTCGCTTGTTTCTTTATTTTACAAAACAGTTCTTTTCAGAACTACGGTTTGTTAGATAATCTTATTATCAAGTAAGCTTGTTATTTAAAATTAATGAAGTTTATAAACTATATTATTTTTCAGACGCCACTGTAAAAAAAGGATAAGAATATCCGAAACGTATTCATGTTTCCAACGTAACAATAATTTAACATGGCGGTAAATTCAAATAGTCCTCAGTCATTTTGGATCACCCTGTATAGAGACTGGAGTACTGTTGTGAACGACTCACAACTCATATATTTTTGCAAAGATACGAAATGGTGCTATGGCAACCAAGAGTTGCCGTCGCAAGTTCCGTAGTGTTAGTTAGCTTAAGTTTTTTTATTGTACCTACCTATACTACCTAGTGGAGTTTTTGTAGCTGGAGAATTTTACAACTTTGTTCAAGTTACTTTAAAATACTCCATTTTTTCTCCAAAATACCATTCCGTATCTTTTTCTTTTTCGTGTATGTAATACCCACGTTTCAGACCGGGCGGGGTAATGTTGTGAACGACTCACAACTCATATATTTTTGCATAGATACGAAATGGTACTAGGCAACGCGAATCAATAAACTAGTCGAGTCAAATAAATAATTCATAGAAGTAAACTTGCGTTTTATTTCCTTCTACAAGAATTAATAAATGTAGCCCTAACACACCACCCCAGTGTAACACCGCTACAGTACCATCTATGTTGCTAATTAAATCATTAAAAGTAAATAAATTGCAATGGTTTTTACTCCTAACGCAACACTACAGAACAATGATAATAGCTGCCTTTCCTACGTGCTTTTCCTAAATGGTAAAAAATATTGCACATAAATTATTACGGATTCGTGCAAACAATTTTTACGATGTAGAATTTTTATATTGACAACTAAAATAAAATCTTATTTGTTATAGATGAATGAATGTTAAAGCAGACGCTAATTAGTAAATCTTGAGCATAATGATTAACGATCGAAAAACATCCGTCAACAAAACAAGTGTAGTTCAAGTTTACACTAATTTATGCAAGTTACTTACATAAAACCACCACACCTCCAAAACAACTTTACGTCTGAACCCACTCTATCGAGAAAATTACAGCTGACTTTTGGCCTATATAAACTGGATCGTTTCAGAATTGGTTATATTTGTTATACAAGCAAGCATTAAACAACTCTCAAAATGTTCAAATTGGTAAGTAGATTTTTCGTAATACAAAATTTCATGTTAATTATTTATTTTTTAATTTTTCATTAACAGTTGGTACTCGTATTCGCCGTTCTCTTCGCCGTCGCCATGGCCGCTCCTGAACCCAAACCCCAATTCTACTATGGAGCATACCCATACACTTATGGAGCTTACCCATACAGTGCTGGATATTATGGACATGCTGGATACTTAGGATATTATTAAATTATTGATTGTTTACTGCAACTATATGTTTTGGCATTATGATAACTAAAATTCCATAGAATAAATAAACCAATTTAGTAATTACATGATTTGTTTATTTAGAAAATTTTCGCTTTTTCCATTCCTATGAGGGATATTGTGTGGACCTTGATTGAAGCTTTGACTATAATCCCTTTGACTTTAAGGTAGATGACTCAACTTGACTTAAACGTTCATAGGATACAGACTTACTTGGACCTCTCTAAATACTGTTCTAGACTTATGCTTAAACATTGTTGATGGTATATACTTGAACCCGTAACCTATCATACCGAAATTAACAATGATATACAGAGTGAGATAATTATCAGCATAAATTAAAATAAATTCCTTCTTATTAAAGACAAAGAAAAATGTTGTATAAAAATATTTTATAGTAAGCCAAAATCTACAATCTTCTGCCGATAGCCTTTTTGTGGGAGGCCACGCCCTTTTAAATTTTTCTTTACCACTATAATAAATTTTTTAACTTTATTTTATAGATGTTATTTTTCTATTTCTTATAGTGTAAAAATACTACTACATTAGATAATAAAAAATTTGAGAAAAACACGCAAAATATTTGGCATGATGGCAGTCCATGAATATAACGAGAACATGGGTTCTCGTATGGACATCAATGAGTTCTTTTAGGCTTATTAAATTATTTAGTGCAATGAAGACAACACATGGAAACGCTGATTTATATACCGAGTGTCTTATTCCGTCTATAAACAGTCTTACTATGAATTTTGACCAATATCTTGACATAGCTTTATTAGACTCAGTCAGTCATGCAATTCGATTTGAACTAACAATGTATTTAACTCCTTAGAAGTAAGAATTTGTTTACTCATTACGCGTGCCAGATGAGTTTTTGAAGAGTCACCAAAATTAGAAGAAACATGAGGATTAAAGTTCAACGAATGTATTCAAATTCTTCCCATAATTACATTAAATCGTTAAGATCTCGCGAAGCATCAATAAAATCGAATCGCAATCGCTGTATAGGTCCAAGCAGCGTCCTCACCGAGTAAGGCAGCAACAAAAATTTCCGTAGATAGATGCGAAGCCAGTTCCAAGTGAGGCGCTTTTGTGGCCGTGCAAACAAACAGGCACCAGTAAGCTTGAAGGGTCTTTGAACAACGAATTCGTGCAAGAGAGGTATTCTGCTCGACTTGTCTAAAAGTTAACTTGGGAAATCCCGACAAAATATAAAACTCCCATAAGGACTCGAACACAACCGTTTACCTTACAACATTGAATGCATGGATGAAATACCTTTTCGATGGTACGTTTGGGAGATTGTATCCGTCGATTTAACAAATACTGTAGAATTCGTCTGTATCAGAAAATTTGGTCTTGTTACCATATGTGAAAGGGAAGCGACAACCAAAAAGGCCCTTCCCACCATAAGGGATTGGAGAGAAGATCCTGAGGCAATAAGAAGCAGAGAGAAGAAACATGTTTCCAGCAACTAGGAGGAACATTTTCCTAAATTTTGTTAGCACGATTCAATACAAATGTAACCGATTTATAAAAGAACTAACATAGAATTTGTAAGTTCGTTTTGTATCAAAGTGCATCTCAGGATTACTTTTTGATAATTTACTTTAAATTGGGACGACCACAATAACTTCGTGTGGATTATTTGATTCAGAAGGCAATTAGATTTGTTTACATTTCCCAATTTTAACCTAAAAAACGTTTGTTATTTAAGAATTGTGTTGATGTTAATCCAGTTGGCCTGCGCTTTTAGAGTAGTTCGATTAACCAATGAGAGGACCATTTTGAAAGTACAAGTGAACATTAGTAGACAGACTTTGTTACTCTAACACTTGGTTAGATATAGAATAGTAAATATTACAAAGCAAAATTAATTGGTTAATAAATATGCAATGAACATCGAATCCAGCACGAAGGACCAAAAACTTTGTGCCATAGATACAGGGTATGTATCCACCGACTGCTACTAGATGTTCATAACAATTCTGATGTTATAACTCTTCATAAGCAATTTGTTTAAGACAGCACTTGTATTCACTTTCAGATTGTTTTATTTAACGATGATCCTTTTTGTCTAAAAAGCTATAAATAGCTATGATTCTTAGACAGCGCCTTAATAAGACAAGTTTAGTCATATTTGAGTACTAGGTATGTATGTATATATATATATATATATATATATATATATATATATATATATATATATATATATATATATATCTTACTGTTAGACGATCATCAAAACTACAAAAAGCTTTTTCTGTTTATTTCGCAATAACTCGCCCACCCCACTCAAAAAAATCAGCAAAATTGAATAGGTCGTCTAAGACTTATTGACATGTTGATTTAGGACTTTAGTGGAATGTTTTATGGTCATTAGTTGTATGTAGTTTTCTTAAGACAATTGCATTGCTTCCGATTATTAGAAGTCGTCATATCTAAAAATGGTTCAAGTTACAATGATTTATTGGACAGGCATTACCCATGATCTTTAAATGTGAACCGTATTGTATTTTTCGTCAGGTTTGTAATTAATTTACTGAACAGGTTATAGCGACAAATTAATCTTAAATAGTTATATTCAGATTTCTATCTTTTACAGAAAATGTAAGGATAAGAAAATGAATAGCCCGTTTATTCTAAATGGTTTATTTATTTTGCAAAACTTTCATAATCATAAGGCCAGAACGTATACTTCAAGTAAACAACAAATAAAATTTAATAATATCCTAAGTATCCTCCACCATAATATCCAGCACTGTATGGGTACGCTCCATAGGTGTATGGGTAGGCTCCATAGTAGAATTGGGGTTTGGGTTCAGGAGCGGCCATGGCTACGGCGAAGAGAACAGCGAATACGAGTACCAACTGTTGATAAACAATAATTTATAAACAACTAATTAAAGTCATATTTTTATATATTGATTTAACCAAATAACTTACCAATTTGAACATTTTGAGGGTTGTTTGATGATTGCCTGTATAACCAACTATAACAAATTGTAGAAGTGTCGGGTTTATATAGGACAACAATCAGCTGAGATTTCGTTGATAGTGTGGGTATAAACTATGAAAATTTTTGGAGGTGTGGTTCGGTGGTTTTACGGAATGATTAATTAATAACGTCGTTGAAATGTCACACTTTCAGTTCATACGAATGCTTTGAATTGTTAATTGTCTTAATCAAGGCCGCATCGATTTCAGTTTCTTTTAATAATAAGCAGTTGCAGTTACTCTTCTTACACAACAGACAACAAAGAAATCTTCCTGGAATTAACTGGTAAGTTTATTGCAAAAAGTCTTAATGTATACATGTGTAATAAAAAAATACGTATCTAAAAATCAATTTTCCAGTGCATGTAAAAATGTTCATAGCATACATGTATTGTATACATTGTATACATATTAAAATTAAACTGTTACATATTGGTGTGTTATCTGCAGTCAAAAATATTTGAATAGGTAATTTGGGTTGCCTATCTTACAGGCGTTCATAAATTTTTTTTAAATGTGAGAAAAGTGAGTAATTTTGTTATTTAATAGGTAAAGGATACACTTTACATCACTTGATAATAATAAGAAGTAGATCTTAAAAGGATTTTCCACTTAAAATGAAAAAAATTATTTTGACAAGTTACGATTTGCATATCGTTAGATCGGTTGACTTGGTTTTTAATATTTGAAGCCATCGTAAGGTGTATTTTCACCTGGAAATTATAAAAGGCATAATTGGAAAGGTGTATGCAAGTAATCACCATAATACATACAGTTTTTATTCTTAAATTTCAAGTAAACCCCATGTTGGTTTAACGATGCAATAAATTTCAGCATAATTGCATAATTTTCATTAATCTTTGAACTTGCAGCCAAAACGTTTTTCTGCAATATTCTTAATTAGATTCTAAAGCACCTTTAGCAATAGCCAATTTTCAAGTGGGCAGCTCTATATAGAGAAGGTTTAGCCTGTTGAAGTTTATAATTTGTACCGTTTCAACCTTACCTGGTAATATGATAAAACTGTTAATATTTAAAATGTTGGTGCCAAAATGGTTGTAAATATTGTGTGATGGAATATGGGGATTCAGTTAATTATTAAAAAAGGAGGGAATAAGGTGTGAAAATGTAATTATCTATAATTTTATAAAACCATGTATTGTCAGGAAATTCAAGATGGTTGTCAATGAATCCTGGAGTAAAATTTGTTTTTTGTTAGACATGCAATATACCAAAATGTAGGGAAAATTATCCTCTTTCCGATTATGGAATTTGTTTAAACATTTAATTTAATTTTTTAACAACATTTTGGTTATGTAGTTCTTATTAGGTTAGATGTTCAATTGTTTCTAGTTACTTACCAAATTTTTGTTGGTTTCACAAGAAAACATAAAAGCAGATCGAAAATCTGGTTACTTGCTTGTTGATTTTTATATAAAGCAGAAGCCATGTTGGTTTGTTAAAATTTTGAGATTATGTGTGGCAGATTTTACGTCAATGAGATGTCAAAAAAGTGAGGTTATGACAAATGTCATACAAATTGAAAATAACATTGAATAATTAAAGTGACTTAAATAAAAAGGTAAAGTGAAGTGTTAATTTGGTGTTTGGACTATTTATTTATCAGAAGAAATTTTTTTTTGAAAACGTTTTATAAATTTATTTCTGGATGGAAGCAAATTTTATAACTGGATGTAATAAGAATTTTTGAAAAATAGACAATTGATGTGTGTACTCACGTATTGGAGGTAAATTGTTCTATATTAAATAGTTGTAATAAATTACAAAAGAAGACCTACAAGAACAATTATGAAAATGCGTGTTTACCAATGCTACAAATAACCAGGTAAATTTACAGAGAACTGCCAAATAATAATAGTGTGTGCAATAATCCAAGAATAGAGCAAAATCTTTGAATTTAACAATTTATTTTCAAAATTTAACTTTGTTTTTAGTTCGTTTCCTTTTTTTGTTTTATTTTATTATAATTGAAGATTGTGGGATTGATCAAATAAAAATCAAGCAAGACAAAGAACATTAACACTGTCTTTTGATTCTTATTTTGTTAAATCAAATTGGCACCATCAATTAAATGAATCTATTTTAGATAATAAGGATTTTTTTTGTTTTCGTTTATCTTTTCATTTTTTTCATTTGTTTATTAATAAAATATTTAAATGTTTAAAAGCAGATTCATTTCTGTATTTTTCTTGTTTTGTGACCATTAATAGAATTTCGCAGGTAAAAGTTCAACAATACTTTATTTTTTTGTCAAAGAGCGACCCGCCTGAAATTTTCTCATGTAATTTTCTTGAGCTTGTCTTTGGATTTTAAAATCATAGCCGGAGCAAGTTTTCTTTTCATCACAAAAGTAAGTGGTGTTTGTTTCTGTACAACTTTTCAGTTTGCCTTGCTACACTAAACATAAGCGAAGTAAATTGTTGGCCAAGTGTTGTAAGGTGTATACTAGTACAGCGCATATCACTATAAAACTTAATGTGATGTTTATTTAAACATTAAAATAAAATATATACCATAGCAATATGTATATATTTAGCTTTTCCTTTGTGTATATAACTTGTTTATTATTGTAGTGGTTAGTATGTTTAATTATAAGCTTTTAAATTATACAACAGAATTTATTATATAGGATGTTAGTTTAAGATTGTTTTTAAATTTTTTTGTTTGAGCTTTGATGAAGTATTGATCAAGTATACTTTAATTTTCGTGAAACAACCACTAACTTAACCTATGCCCCTAACAACAATAATTTCTTGTTTTATTAATATCAAAATAAAGCCTAAGTTCTAAGTTGTAAGATAGATGCAAACTTAGAAATCATTTTAATTGGAATCTGAATTGTATTACAATAATGTTGTCATGAGATCTTCATTTACCCTGCCACCTTCTTAGACATATTTTCAATTATTTCGAGCCTTTGGCCTGTCGTTGCATTGAAGTCTCTCAAAATCTATTGGTTATTATATTTTAGGGCAAGCAAGGCATCTTACATATCTTCGTATTTAAGGTACGTTGTATAGCATGGGTGTTAATCACAAAGGCACCTGACTGAAAATAGAACACAGCAATAAATTACTGGGCGCCACCCAAACTGTAGAGATGTTATATAATTAAACAATATCGGGAAATCTACAGCCTGGAAAAGGATTTTCTTTAGAATTTACGTTATATTGATCTAAACAAATCTTTCTTAAATAACAAAATTTTGGCTATAAAAGTAACATCAACAGTTTTCGTGCTGAAATATACTCATAATTATTAAAGAAGTCTGTATATTAAATAAAGATGAAAATAGAAAAATCGTTTACACATAAAAACCATAACTGTAAATTCATTAAAAATCCTACTACTGCAACATTAAATCATAAATTTTTAACTTATTTTCGGTATCCCAATCTACGTACATTTTTCAAATAAACATGACCTACAGACAATTTAAAATTTCACTAATAACCAAAAATAATTTGACAAAACTATTCTTTGATAATTACATTAAATATGATATCCTTCGCGATTCTTTATTTTAAAAAAACTTTATATATTATTGCTAAAATTATTAAAAATAAACTTAAATAATCACACATAACACAAAATTCCACTAATATTGTAAACTAAAAAAACGTTGCTGGAACACCTTTGATTTTTGAAGTACATTTTATTAAACAGAATCTTTAAACATTACATTACAATAAGTTCCACTACTAACTGAATTTATTATTATTAATAATTTTAAATATAAATAGAATAATAATAATATAATAAATTTAAATAAAAAATTAAAAGCTACAGCATTTAATCATTGATTTGAATGTTGCTTGAATTTTTCTAGTAGCTATTCCTTTAAGAAAAAGACGGATTTTAATTTATTATTAAGAAAACGCGCCACTTTCAACGTAGCTACCCTGTTTAATAAACTGTTTAATAAAAGAAACTTGATACTTGAAACTTTGATGAAATATTAATAAAATAATCTTGATACTTCACCGGAATGCAAATAACCTCTCTGTAGGATATAGACATTGATCTCTACTTAGTATTTAGATCATACGTAACGGTACTACTGAAAAACACTTTTCACCAGAACTGGTCCCTAACAAGACTCGCAATACGGAATTACTGAAACAAATTCCCTTCACTAAATCGGATTCTAACTAAACACACACTACTGAGTGGGATTTTACGAAGAATACTCTATTGTTACATTTTAAGTTTGTGGACAAACACATGCAGATTAGCCGCATTCGAGCCACTACGAGCCGACGCCGAGCGTCCGTTTGATAATTCCAATTAAAGCCTTCCTCGCTATAACTCCATACTGGAACTCTTAAGATTAATTTTTTTACGGAACTTGACCTGAGCCAACTGGCCCACTGCACCAAAAAATCATCTACGCTTGAAACGCCAAAAGTCCCGAAAATGCACCAGACCCGCTTATTACTCTAACTTTGGAACTCAAATTTAACGGTACAAAAGTCCCTTAGGTTGGACTGCTTGAGCTGAGCCCTGCACTGGAATTAACTAAAAGGCTGCAAATATTATGATTTTCTTTAACTTAAGGAGGTTACAGGGGATCTTTGCGGGGTGAAGGGCAAGGGGATATCTCCTATGCTTTTACATAGGCTCTAACAAGAAATACCAATCGATAGAAAAATAAATTAACATTCTTAAAACTGAATAAAATCATTTTATTATGAATGCCTACAATGCATTTATTAATTATTTGTATATATTAAAATAACTTAAGTCGATTGGAGTGCATTTGTTTAATTGTTGAAAGTGTAAATATAAATGTAAATAGGTTAAGAATCGTGGCAACACCTCCAAGAAATCAATCGATTTTGTTGGTAGCAGTGTTAGGTTTCAGCTTTCGATTGAGTTGACATCCTAACCTCCAAATGTCAATCCCAAAATATAAGTGGAAACATGTTGAATGTTTTGTAATTTTGTATGCAATTACAGATGGGAATATTCTATTTTTTGACTTTTGTATAGTCTAAAGATTACAATCTGCTAAGCAGATACAAGAAATATATAAAAAGTTGTTGAGGTTTAATACATATATTTTTAAAATTAGTGTGTTTGTATTACTGATTTCGTGGATATTCTGATTGTGATGATAAATTGTATTCATCACATTGCAAAAGGTAATTTTACATTTTGCAATATTTCCGTCGAATTAACATTTGTATTCTGATATTATTAACGCAGAAGACTGAATTGTTCAACATAATTTGATTAATAAAATATATGATTATTAGTTAATACAATAAAATATAGATTATTATAACAGTCATTATATGTCATCTTTCTGTTCTGTTATTTGAATTCGCGCGCTATGAGGTGTTGTCACATCTCTGCTGTCTTTCCACATATGTCGTGAAAAATTCTTGTTTTGTTTACTTTAAATTATTATTGTGCATTAACTAGACACAAGATTTCAAAAATATTGGGCATTGTTCTTCGAATATGAGAGTATGTCATTTTAGTTTTTTTATCAGATTCCCTACATTTCTTCATCATAATTTTTCGTTAAAACTGCTAAAGGTTAGATGGTCTCCATAAGAGCCCATGTTAAATTCTGGATTTTATTTTCCATTTTTCTCGGTAATGGTACACAAGAAAATTATAAAAAAAAGTTACCGAATAGAATAAGTGTCAAAGAACTCGAAGTTTAAATTTCACGTCATTCTCTACATTTTTACATTTCGCTGTATCCTCCTTAAAAAGTGGAGTAATGGCAAACAACCACTACAAGAGAACATGACAATATTTCATCCAATCCGAAAATTGCAGGAATTCTTAGTAATATTCACATTTTAAAGGTGCTTACCATAAAGAAACAAATCTAATAAAGAATTTAAAAAAGAATTATTATCTTTTTTATTATCTATTATCGATATTATTGCTAAACTATTTTTATCGGAATTATTCTAAGAAACGTGCATACAAGCTAGATTTTCCATCGCGGTAACTAAATAATTTTTGTATTAGGCCAGACTGTTGATATTTCTAAATCATATCCTAGTACAGCTGCCTTTTATATTCGAGGAAAAAACATTTTTATGTTTGCATTGACATTTATTTTTAACACAGACAAAGTATTTGTTTATTATACAAGGTGATATTAGAATTATTTCTGCAAAATAAATACCCTAATTTTTAGTCGTTACAACTGCATGACTACACAACTTCTCAGGACTCCGAGACTTCGATAAGATATTATTTAAATCTTATTGTGCTTTTGATATATTGTTGTACTTGCCCATAGGTTTTGGTTTAATTCCCATTAATTCTCATTCTGTAATAATATTGCTGTAATAAGCACACAACAGGACAGGTAGCCCTAAAAATATTCCTACCTTTTGAACCTATATTCAGTTCTTGCAAAGCGCAATGTTTTAACATGGAAAGCAAACCGATACACTATTAAATGTAATTTCTAAATATTTTTTTAAGATTAGGGAGGAGGATATCATGATCATCCACATACTATAACTAGCTTGTTCGGAGTATGTATCATAAACTCCCCTATAGCTGACGCCACTACGCGGTGGGAAGTTTTAGTTTTATCAAAGAAAAAAAAACTGACATGAAATCAGCTTTCTTTTGCTATGAAAACATGAAGTTCGTACCCACATTATTATTATATTAGTTAAGTGAATTATTTGCTTGGTCAAGGTGCGAAGAACTATCCTTCTTCGCTAGTTCATTATATTCTTCTCCTTGTACACTATTTGCGTGTCCTTACACAAAACAGCCTTAACCAGTCACATATAAGGCCATTTTATTGTCTATTTGGCTTATTTGGTCAGTTCTATAACTTGAAAGGTATTTTAAGCTTGTCATATTTGGGCACACAATACTCTGCATAAAAATTCTTATCAAATGGGAACGTTTTCATACAACAAAATAACAAAAATAATTGGTACATCAGCAACATAGAACTTACCCAATCTTCACAAGATTCAAAAAGTCGATAGCTCACAATACCTTTTTCAAATTGTTTAATTCACAAAACTAAATCAGAACAAACTTACACAATATTGCCATTTTACCAACACATATATAAACAGTGATCACTAAACTACAGCAACTGGAAACTTCATAAAATTCTGCAATCACTAATAACCCAAAACTGCGAGAATTAAAATTCACAATAGGTACTCTAGTACACAGAGGTATTTATTAGTAGAGTTCACTCTTTCGCTAATCTTCAGTAAGTAATCGACACAACCAGACAATTTAGATGAAATTTTCTTGTAGAAGGAAGAAACTGCCAATATTAACAGTCACATCCTCTAAAACATACGATTTAAGTTTTATTTAAATTTAATATTATCTGATTTCAAATTATATCCGGACGAGATTTTATAAATACTTAATTCAACGAGAATTCAACTAGGCGACGATAATGCAAACTAAATTGCGACCACCAAAACACTGACTACACTCTAATATTTTTATCGGGAAACTGTACGGTATTAAACTTTAGGTTTCAATAAAAAATTAATTCACCACAATCACTGTATTTACTGTACGTTAACATTAACTAAAACGCCGCAAAAACATTCTGTAAATGCCCTCGGCAATTAACTTTAAAAATACTAGTTCATGGCACGGGGACCGAAACCCCGGCCGGATACGTAATGGCGTTTCGCCCCTATGTGTATTCTCTTCTTGCTTTATTAAACACTGACTGTAAAAACTAAAATGATTTTGACGGTAGACGGAATTTTAAAAGGGGTACACTTTCAAATAGACCAATAAGGGAATGACGTGACTTCTTTAAGCCAACCAAAATTAGTATTTTACACAATGAAAATTCAGAGCCTGGGGTTTTACAACAACATTTGCAGACATTATATCTTTCGAAGCGCAGATGTGTTTATTTAAAATTTACCAATAAGCACATACAAGGAAATCATAAATTAAGGCAGGAGATGTTTTAATGATATTTTTTCATAGAATTTCAACTTGTTAAAAATGGGAATATTTGCAGATTCTTTTTCGCAATGACGAGAATAGCTGACAATTTAAATTTTAAAAGACTAGTCTATTCGAAAATATTATTTTTCCCACGAACAATATGAAATGGTAGATACTAACACGTGTGGAAACAGTACCTATATTTGAAATGAGATCCGTAAATTCTTATAAAAACAATTTTATTAGTCTGCAGTGCTTCTTTGTGATGACCTTTAATATTTTATGGGGTTTATTTTATGCAGTATACCTACGGTGATTTTAAATTGAAAGCAAATATATGATTACACAGGACCGCATTTAGAATTTTTTTAATTTAATATGCATACTAAATTGCATTATTTGAAAACCAACAAAAACGTAACGTTACAATACTCATCACCGTTTTCTGCTATTTAAAAGTATTATAAAACCCGTATCAGTCATTTCTCTGTTTCCGCAAAAGCCATAACAATTTTCTTACAATGAATGTAGAACTGTTGCACCAATAAACAAATTCATTGAACAATTATAAATATTTTGTTATAACAATGAATTTCTTCATTGTCACAATGAAACACTAGTAAATAATCATAGTTTATCAATATTAGGACTACATTTATTGTCTTATGGTATTTGGTTGGTAACTTAAAGTATTTCTGAGTAAACATCTTCCTTTTCTTCTTCTTCTACATGTTCTATTTGAACATAATCATTAGAGTAATGTTAGATATTCTCTTCACCCTCAGTTATACACAACACTTTATTTATTATTTCTTTTACTAATAAAACTATGATTTCTCTCTGTTATTGTTTTCGCTGCAACTGCGACATTCATAATTTCCTTATTTACAATTTATCTTCTCCCGTCCTCCTTGCACCTTGGAGTACTACTAAATTAATTTTTTCTTCAAACGTAAAATAATTAGGTCATAATTTGACTGAGGTGGCTGCGGAAAAATGCAACTTCTCCGCCGGCGACAGTTTTACTCTTCCTTTTCCCTCCATGGAGGGAAAAGTGTTCTATCTTTATTTATTTATATCTGTCAAAACGTTTTTTTGTATAACAATCGAAACTACTCGCATTTATTAATCGCCTACTACATTTCTAGTATTGTATGCATAAATCAAACCCAGAGCTGAGTATCAAAAACACACAAACATGGCAGCTTCATAATACATATTTTAAAGCGTTTGAAGAAAAAATAACATATTTAATTTGGAGGAGAAGTGACTTTTCATGGCTTGCCTTCTATTACCCGCCTCACTACGTTCCGCGGGTAAACTCAGGCGCGCCATGAAAAGTCATACTTCTCCTCCGCATAAAATAATATACTATTTACTTTAACTTTTTTCCTATCCTTATTAACCTTAACTGATTGTAGCAGTGTTCTGACGTTCTATATCCCGAATGTTTTTTCGCTTTTATCTTACAAATCTTGTTTACGTGTTTTCTGTATGTTTTGGTTTATTTTCATGATTACTTTCATTTTTGTACCATATTCATAGATCATCACCTTTCTTTGTTTACTTGCTTTAGTAACCTTTATTATTTCTTGTTTTCTGTTTTCTTCGTAGATATTCTTCGTGCTACTGGTGCGCTTCCCTTTTATTTCCATCCTCCAATCTGCTAAACTTGATAATGCACATGTTTGGCAATATTCATATTTTACTAGCAGTCCGTACGAATTTTTAAATTCAATTCTATTTCAAATATTTCAAAATTCCACCCATCCTTGTTCTTCTCCTTCCCTTCCATATCCTTTCTTTCTTCTTCTGTCTTTCCAATTTTCGATTATCATCTGTTTCGAAAGTTCCACTCCTTTGCCAGTATATCATTTATTTCTCTTCTTCCAGTACCTTCATCACTCTTATTTGTTTTTCGTCCTCTATTTCAGATTCCTTTTTCCTGTATGCACTTTATCTTTATTAATGTCTCTGACCCGTGACACCAACACCAGTGCCGGGAATTGCTCAGTTTCTTGTTGTCTCGAGCCCCGGAAAAAATAATTCGAGACGGGACTTTTATATACAAGATATTAAATTGGAATTCTAACTTTAGAATTAAGGTTTTATTTGTTTTAACTTCTTGAGCAAATTATTACTTAAAAGGCAGTTCTGAACAAGAGTGCCGCCTTACACAGGTATAATTTTCTTAACCAGTTAAAAAAAAGTTAAACAGTCATTTCAAATACATACAGATTGTTTATTGTTTCTCGCCTTATTTGGTGAAACTCCATAATCATGAAATAAATAAAACAGATTAGATACGATACATGGCCAGACCATTCATTAAGTAAACTTGTACTTATATTCAAATATGATTTCTATTCCAAATTTTTTATTTTATTTATAAACAGGTACTACTGTTTCTAAATTGTTCCTAAAGATCTAAACAGAATCATTTTAATTTAAAATTTATATGGAAGAGTCTTAATCACATTAAAAGCAGTCGTTTACAAGAGTAAAAGGTTCCGATAAAGAAAGTTTCAATAGTTTTTGTAAAGACAATAGTGTGAATTGTTTATAGTGATTTTATTATAGTGTTTTTACTACATTTTTTAATTTGTTTCATGTGAATTAGATATTTATAACTATTCAATAAACTAAAAATTTTAAAAAGTTGTAGATGCAATACCAGGTATTCTTTTTTAGGAAATAGAAAAGTGGTTTACAAGAATGAATGTATTTAAAACTTTGTTTTGAAACCCCCTGAAACTTCCTGAAAAATAAATATTTGAAATAATACTCGATTGGCTGAATCATCTTCATATTCAAGAAAAATGTTTTGTAAAAGCTATGAATCACTTAAAACTTTGGCAACAAACAATACAGCACTACTAATTGTTAATTGCCTCGGTCTGTATTTACTTGCGCTAGTATGTTTAAAGTGTGTCTGCATAAGCTGTACACTTCAATTTTCTCTGAGGTTTTCATAGGCTATTTTCGAATTCTTCGTTAGCTGATATGGCAAATGTGGTGCTAATATAAAAACTTTTAATCAACAATAAATTGAGCTGACTCAATAAGCTAAATCTCTTTTGACTTACATAAGCATTTAAGGATATCTTGGCACTAAAGACCTAAATACAAAGAGATATCTATTGATCAGTTCTTTTAATTTTCAGATTTGAGCTGATATTTAGAACCTCTGAATAATTTCAGTTCTTGTAATTATAAAATCAAATTTTTCCATCCACGGAAATAAATTTTTTGTAAAAGAGTAATATTTTTGGTCTTTTATTGAAAAGAATAAACATGAACTTATGTTTTAGATTTTGTAATGAGCTCTATCACCAACAGCCTGGATCCTCAATGAGTATTCTGAGGGGAGCTGACTAACTATTTCAATGTCCTGGGTTCGATTGGCAGAAATGCTTTCAGGTCAACTTATCTTGTGGAATTAAGTACGTGTGAACTGTTTCCTGGGATATCAATAGGCGGTGCGTAAATGCCCACTTTACCACCCGCGTGTACGTAATGAGCCGTTATGGCGTGGAAATGGGGACTATACTATTAATAAAATCAATTTTGTCGCTTTTATTTATAAATATGTCATTTATTGTTATAAGTTTGTGTTTAATGGTTTTTGAACACAGTTTTTGTATCTTATTCAAAATATTTGTGAAGTATTGTTTCATTGTTTTATTGTTCCCTCTTATAGCCCTCTTATTATATAAATGAACACCACAGTTTATATATATACTTGAACTTCAAGACTGAACAATTAATATTTCTTGTAAGTAGCTTTTAGAAGGTAGATCAGACACGACACACCTTTATTATAAATTTAAAAATTACCAGTTGGTATTGGGCATTTTTATAGTGGTCAAGTTCAGTGCTATCATTTTACAGGTAACTATGTAGATTTTTAAACTTTTCAAAATTTTTAGTAGAAATATTCCTTAAAAATTTGCATTATTGTTTATTTTGTTAGAAACTGATCATTTCTTTACATGTTTGTTGTTCTTCAAATACAGGTATCGAATAAAGTAATGGAAGCATGATTTTTTAGTAATTACTCAGATTTGTAACTTGTTATGAATAATGAAATTATTTCTTAATTAAAGCACGGTCCCTTTTTCAAACGATTTTGCAAATTATAACATTATCCTTTTCTATGATGCAAATGAGATGTTTTTTTCGCAGGTAGAAAAACCGATTTCTGCGGAGACTCCTGTAAAGTTTGTATTTACAGACAAATAACAAAAACACCTCTATTAAAATGTTTAAATTGGTAAATACATTTTTTTATTTAAGTTATTTATTGTAGTTTGTAGTGTTTATATATTGAAAATTCTAAATATTTTTTGCGATTTTTCTTTTTTTATAGTTTGCTCTTGTTTTCGCCGTTCTCTTCACAGTAGCTTTGGCTTCTCCTGAACCAAAGCATCAATTCTACCATGGTGCCTACCCCTACAGCTACGGAGCCTATCCATACGATTATTATGGAGGATATTATGGAGGCTATCCTGGATATAATTAGTATAATTTTACCTAATTTCAAATTTATCTTGGCTATATGATTGCAAGGGTTGTATTAAATTCTAAATAAAATGGTTTAGCTAATTTGTTGTTTTTAAATATATTTTTATAAAATTTTTATTTATATAAACTATACAATAGTGTGTAGGAAGAGGAGATTGCCGAAAAACGGCAATTTTTATGTATGCAATTCGAGGCCTCGAATTCAATGATATTAATGGAACCATACTTGCCTAGGCCGTCTGAAGGGTGTTTAAGACCCTTAAAAATTCTACACTTCAATATATGTATTTTTAAGCAATAATTTCTTTTGTTTTGTGATTCGGGAAATTTTTGGAGGTAATTGGCGTGTAATCAGTAAATACCAGTGATGGGAACTTGGGTGTCGAGTGTCGTGATACTATTCGTGGTCGTGACACTTGAAGTGTCGCGACTCTTAGTGTCGAACCCAAGGAACCCGCTGATTGACCGAGGTCAATTATGGTCACCAACGGAACCCGCTGCTTGACCGAGGTCATTTATGGGCACCAAAGGAACCCGCTGCTTGACTGAATCTCAAGTGCGGAGAATCGAAGTGAGGTTTATCCCGCTGGATATAGCGTAGGCACATGGGAGACTGCAAGCCGCCAGGTAAATGTGCTTAGGAGCTATCCCAACCACCCTACAATCCGGACTGCAGCCGGGTACAGTGATTGGGAGACGCTCTGAAAGCCATTACACTTAAGGAGAGTTGAAGCGAATACATAGCTTCTCACAATCAAGACAACTTCACCAAAAACGGGTACACACCGGGAGTCTATAACGTGTAGACTTAAACGAAGCTCTGTCGAGGGCCCACCAAGCCTAAAATTGGTAGATCGGGGTGGCAAAACCATTAAAAACCAAGTCCCTCCACAATTGAGGTTGGATTCGATCGGGCAGTGGACCCACTAAGCAAGAGCGCTTAGCTGGGGAATAGTCCTATTTCTGGACGAGGTACTTCGGTACCGGCGGGCGAGCAACGTGTTAAGTCAATTGCTCCGGCACTATGCCTGCGATAGCTAGTAGAGAGTAGATAGGCAACCTCGCTCCGACCAGTGAGCTGATCTGGTAGCAATTGCTGTACTGCCGGTTATGCAACTTGCTCGCTGATTGGGCGTATCACAATCACTTCCTTCTGGAAGGGAACGTGGGGGTATGTTCACACGGGTACCCCACGTAAAGCAATCATGACAATCTTTCTTAACTTCATTCCAAAAGCTGATGGCAACCAAAAATTGATTAACTTTTATTTAAACAATCGTCACCATCGGCTGGATGCTGAAACAAGGTTCAGGTTTCACACAGTTGATGATGAAGTGGTCAAGAAAATTATATATAATATTAATTCTAATGCAACCGGTTGTGATCAGTTAAATATAAAATTAATTAAAATGTGTTGTCCATTTTTAGTTATCTACTATTACACATATTGTAAATCACTGCATTGAGAATGCAGTTTTCCCTCGGAAATGGAAGAATGCTCTTGTAATCCCTACGCCGGAAGTAACTCAACCCTCATCGTTTGGTGAACTTCGACCTATAAGCATTCTACCTGTGTTATCAAAAATACTAAAAAAAATTATTGAAATTCAATTAATGCAACACACAAATAAATATAGTATATTACCTCAAGAGCAATCTGGTTTCAGACCTGGACACAGCTGCTGTACTGGCCTTCTAAGAGTCACATATGATAGATACAGATCTGTTGATAGGGGAGAAGTGACTGCGCTGATATTACTTGATTACTCCAAGGCCTTTGAAACGCTTGATCACAGCATACTTTGTTCAATCTTACACTACATAGGTTTGGATGAGCATGCAATAGAACTTTTACGTAACTATCTTACAGACAGAATACAAACAGTTATCTTAAATGGTACTGAGTCAAACGCCTTATCATTCACACAGGGTGTACCCCAAGGTTCGATTTTGGGTCCACTTCTGTTTACTTTATATATATCAAGTTTTGTAAATCATATACAGTATTCAAAATATCATTTTTACGTGGATGATACTCAACTATATATGTCTTTTCCAGCAAATAATTCAAATTTAGCTTGTGAGTTATTGAACTCTGATTTAGAAAACCTGTATATGATTTCAGAAAAACATTGTCTTCATTTAAATTCCTCTAAGACTAAGGTAGTAATCTTTGGAAAAAACAGAGACTTAGTAGTAAATTACTTAAAAACAGAATTAAAGATTAACAATACTCCATTAACATTTTCTGACTCAGTAAAACGCTTAGGACTAACAATTGACAGTGACTTACGATTTCGAACTCATATATCCAAATGTATTCAAAGAGCTTATTGCAATCTTCGGCAGATATACCAGAGCAGACATATCTTAACCACTTCGCAGAAGAAATATCTTTGTGATATCTTGGTGATGACAGTTTTTGATTATTGTGACTGTGTTTATGGTCCTAGCTTGCTTGCTACAGATAAACTTAGAATTCAACGAGTACAAAATTCATGCTTAAGACTAATCTTTGGAATTCGTAAAACCCAGCACATCTCTCATAAGCTTGCAGAATGTAAATGGCTAAATATGAGCACTCGCCAGTATTTGCATGCTGCTTGCTCATACCATAAGATTAAATAATCCATTCTCCTTATACCGCATTTCGCAGTGTCGGGGTTCCACACAAACTCTTATGGGAGTGCAACAGAGGTAATGGAGCTATTGTAGCAAGTACATTACGCTCCCCCATACTTTATCACTCATACAACTTTCATACCTTAAGCTAAGGAGCTCAAACACGATCGTACTGAATTTTTAAAATTCAGTCGCAACCGAGGTTTGAACCCCTGTCCCTCAGAACGAGAGGTAGGATCTCTACCACTCGACCACGGAGGGCCATAAGATTACATTAACAAAAACTCGAGCATATTTGCACAAGTTAATTCGTTATCGGACTGACGTGCATAATCTTAATTTGAGATTTAAAGGGCTGCTAACTCCTCCTCAACATGCTACTGAGACCTTTAAACGGTCTTTCTCATACTGCATAGTTAAAATATATAATAATCCTCAGTCTGAATTAAAAAATCTTCCACTTTCTAATTTCAAAAAACATCTTAAGCAAATGCTCTTGCGTTGACATTACTATCCGTCTAGAAATTGGCCACCTTAAACTCTATTATTTAATTTTTTTTACGCACAATTTTATTTACACTTTATTATATATTATATACAATTACTAACTATGTATCTATATTAAATTTAAAAATACTCGCAAAAATGTTATTATTTTGATTTTAGGTTCAGTGTAACAGCAGCACTCAGTCTAATGAGTAGCTGAACTGCGCCTTTTGTTTGTTTTTTTCTTTTATTATTATTATATTATATGTGTAAAATGTACTACTTAATAGCAACATTAAAGACATATTATTATTATTATTATTATTATTATCTTAGTATCGAACAGTATCGCTCTTATTAAAGTGTAATTCGAAGTTGCTTGATCATTCTTACAAAGAAATTAAAGGCAGATTTGTTGAACTGGCCAACAATCATTGAATGAGACGTACATATAAAAATATTTTGTTGTGGATTTTTTCATTTGTATTAGTATAATATTGACGGTGATAATTTTATCTTGAATTTTCAGCAAAATAAATTAAAATCAATAATTGAAGTTGAATAAGTTCCTCATGTACCTAATTATTATCTCAGCTTCTTATATTTATACCTTATAATGTATTTTGAAGAAAGACTGTCGAAACACGTGTAAATAAATACAATGATCATTAATTTTAATTAATTCAATTTATTTTGTTGAAAACCCAAAATAAAAGTATCATCTTCAATCTTAACAAAAACACGTTCTCGACTAAAGACCAACGTCGTCAGCGAAATTACATTTTTAAATAGCTTTTATAATAAATCCAATGAATAGACTTGAATTACAAGTTATTTATAGAATTTGTTTCTTTTCTTTTAAATTTCTGTTTCATAATATATAGCAAATACATATTTGCTTTTATAAATAATTTAATGTCTTTTAATGTACTTAATGCATAAATATATAACCATAACAGAATTTACTCATATAATTGTTTTTTAATCCATAGTTTGCTTATGATTTATGCAGCTATGAATCTTGACTGCTTATCGTTTCAATTGAATTACATTTACACTAGCGCATGCATAATGTAAAGGCGAAGTGTCGTTAAAGTATCATGAAGAGTCGACACTTCTCACGCCATATTGTTTAGACTCTCAAGTGTCGCGACTCTCGGGTAGTATCGAGACCCCATCACTAGTAAATACCATACGTTATATTTCCTACAAAAATATTTTTAGAAATGATTGTTTTACATTTGATACAATTAAAGAACGTAGCGTCATAAAAAATGATGTCTTTTAGTATTTTGTTTATTTATATTTTGGTATAATAGCAATTACTTCGCGAGAGACCTTGATAAAAAAACTGTGGGAAGTGTTTGGTCATCTACTTTCATAAAAACATTTCTGTTAATATTCTGAGAATACAGGCCTTAAAAAACAAATTTTGCTTTGTCTTGTATATGTGTTTGAAATCTAAAACGGGTTGGGCGTAGTAATCTTGGCTAGACGCCAGATGGGTGTCATTCCGTACCAGTTTGCGCGCAATTTTTTCAAGTACTACTTTCCATTGCTTTAGGTCGAAATTCCTGCACAAGGTCAACCAAAAAGCTTCCTTATGGATCAATAAAATGAGTATTCCGCGGACGTTTAGGGCTGCAGAGGCTGGCATTCTTCGCGCCTCGACAGAGCAACGTGAACACACTTGCTTGCTGGCGGCCTGTGCCTCATCGAGTCAGTGGACTCCCATTTTTGATCTTCGAGCAAAGAGGTCGATTTTAAGAAATTTGCGGTTTATCTTTGAGATTAGTTAGTCGACTTTGGGGTCGGTTTATTGTATTATAATTCAGTGTAGATTGTTCAGAATTAATGCAATCTTTGAGTACAGTTCCCGTATAGTTTAGTTGTGAATTGCGGTAAAAGTGAACTTTTAAAGTTAATTGAGTTTTGAGAATTTTCGTTTGAGAAGATTAACTAATATCGTCTCGTTAATAATCAATTATAGTTGGTTTATGTGTAACGAACCATTAAAACGATTACGCTGTTTGCCTGCGTTAACAGAAGAAAGTGAAGTTGTTATTAAAATTACTTAATTTGGGTAATAGTTTAAAATTGTGAATTGTCATTTTATCTGGCGATAATGACAGACAGTTATTTGGTTTAATCCGTCGAATTTTAAATAAAGGAGATTACAATTACTCCTCGAGAATAAATTCTAAACAATAAACATTAACTAAACAAGATTGTTTAAACTGTGTTTCACGAACATTGGTGCTGAACATTGTATGGATGATTGACTATTGTTATTAAGTATTTCTTTAGACCTGCTACCATCAAACTGCAATTCAATACCATCGAATCATCGAGAATCAACTACGGTTCTTTACAAGTGAGGCCTTTTCCATTTTCTGATTGACCAGTATGATTTGCTTTGTACAGCAAATAAACCAAGGTTTAAGGTATTGTACTTTAAGAATTGTTTATCTTCATTATTTTGAGGTTGGATTATTTTAGATAGTGAATTTTGTTGTTCTTTACAAGAAGAGAGCTCTCAGTAGTATTTAATTTTAGTTCATTATTAGTAGTGAAAATTAAATTTATAAATCTTCGAAATATTTAATTAGATTTATTTTACTTTAAAGTGATGGATATTTGTCCGTCAAACTTTTCAAAAGATTTCTGGTTTAAATAAATTCTTGAGTCTAATATTATGTTGGAATACTTTTTAGCTAATAAATCCGGATATCCTTCAGATCTTGTTGAACTTTTAGAACAACTTATAAATTTATTAAAATTCTAATAACTACCATTCTGGGCAAATATTCTAATTATCTTTGAAATTGCCTTAAGTCTATCAATTTTAAAGTAGTAAACGATTACTTACTAAATGCTTAGTCTTAAGTTTAATAAATTTATACTGTTTATGTGTTTTTATGTGTTTGAATATTATTATTGTACCTGTGTTTGAACTATTTTCTGTTATTATTATTTAATAAATATGTTTAGTTTATACTAATGATCTAAACGGAACCATATAATTATGAAAGTTTTGTTCAAATTTTACTTTATAATTTTCTAAACATTTCTAAATTTTTATCCAAAAACCTATTATATTTAATTCATTTTCTGATTAATGAATTTCATATCAAATCAGCCTTAATTAAACATCAATATTAAGCTTCATAATCAGATGGCGCCCTTTTAGTGTTTTTATTTGTGTTCTAAACCCTTATCTACTCCTTTTCACAAAATAAGACAATTGCAAAACCAATACCTGCGACCTGAACATTTAAAATTTGTAACAGAGAGTTTAAATCTCAAGCCGTGGTATTCTTGAGCATCATTTAAAGTAAGTATTTTGGTTAATGTTGTGTATTAATTTTTTTATCGAATTTGTAAGTTATTTAGTCTAGAAAAAAACTCTTGTTTCACTGCCGGTCCAACGTGGGCCAGATTTTTTTGTTGTTTCAAAGTAAAGTTTAATTATTATTCTTTATTACGTCCAAATTTCTTAAAAAATGTTATACCTACTACAACATCAATATACGTGTTTATAGTGTTAAACTGTTTTATTGTATTGCCAAAATAAAAATAAGTCAAATTTAAAATAATTATGTTTTTGTACATGCAATTAAACCAAAGAGAGATGACATAAAATATTTGTACACTACTATATACTTTCCGTGGACACGTTATTATGGGCACCCACATTATGGATACTAATAGTAACAAATACTCCAATAAATTAATTTAAACCATTAATTGGCCAAACTTGGCAAATCAAGCTCCAGTAGCTATGAAGCTTGTACGAAAAGGAGGAGCGAATGTTATTAATTTACGAGCGGCCCAACGTGCGGCTGTAACCGACTTACAGACGGTATAGCACAAATCCCACATTTGTGTTACAGCTAATGAAAGGAAATTCGTCTGGAAAAGGAAATTAGGCAATTTGAGAAAATTTTTAGAAGATCTAATGAATTTGGTTTAACTTTTGTGACCCATAGCCTAGAGGATCTTCTTAAACTACTTAGCATGTATCATATTTATTAATCTAGATTCTTTTATTGCGCATATTGTTTATAGATAACTTACTGCATTCTTAGAGCACGTTTTTGGTGAAATGAAAAATTTTGGAAATGTAGTTTCATAAACTTTTGATGTGTAACTAAATAGAAAGTAATGTATAGGTAAATAATAATTAAATCGAGAAGCTTCACATTCGTCACTGTGATTTTATGCTGAACACTAAAAGCAATTTATTTTTTCTATTTTTATCTCTAACTTAGTGTTATGTTAATTTATCAATTATTTAACGATTTTAAATTCAATTGTATGTAAAAACACATACTAGGTAACAACCACACGCCTAAGGTCTGTTCACTTAACTAGCTTTGAAATATATTAATGGGTTTGCTTTATGTGAATTTATTATTTAATTATTACCGATATTAAATTTATTTATTTATCACTTATAGGAAATTGACGACAAATGCAAATAAAATAGAGACATAACACACTAATTTAGAACAGCTATTTAAAGAACCGATCATGACTTTTACTAACTTAAGTTAAAAGTTATAGTTGAAAAGTATACAGTATACATACAGCTTAAGAATTAAAAGTAATACAGAAAATAAGCACGATTTTACAGTTATATTTTTTAGTATTTATAAGTTATTATAAACCAAATAAAGAAACAAAGTGACTTTATTTCTAAATTCAATAGGATATTATTGATAATTATAATAATTCAATAATATCCTACATATCCTCCATAGCTCGTGTAACCATAACCAGCATATGGGTAAGCACCATCATAAGTATCGGCATATACATATTCGCCATACCATGGTTTAGGAGCTGGACCAGGTGCAGCTATGGCAAAGGCAAAGAGAACAGCAAAAACGAGAACCAACTTAAAGAAAATTAAGTTATTTTACAACTGACGTCAATAATTGCATGCATGCATAATAAAGTAAATAGTCCAGGCACTTACCTCTCTGAACATTTTGAAGATTGCTTTGTATTCTTTATTGTCAGTACGGACTATGATTTCTTCTTAATGTTCTATCGTTTATATACAGAGGGGAGATTTAATTCAGCTCTCTCGTGATTCGCGTGGAAAGGCAAACAATAAATCTTTAAATAGTTCAAATTTAAACTACCTTTTTTAATAATTACATAACCACATTAATTCGTTAATCATGCTCTAAATAGTTTTTGTTTAGCAAGGTTAAGATTATTTGTCATGAATCATTTTGAAATAATTTGTAACATCTATTAGTAGTAATTTATAGTATTTTAAATTTGTTGTGTGGCAATGTATAATTAGTAAAGCAAAGGCTACGGTAATCAAGAGTAACGTAAATTTAGTCAGGTCATTCGTTATATTTTGACCACCCATTTATCTTTGCTACTATTGAAGATAGAAAAAAATGTTTCATATAAATATATAATTTATGTAAGTTTATCATTTAAAATATTTGACTTTGATAATATGTTTTAAATGTCTATTCAAGAAAGACAAAGATGAATACATGTATTAATTAACAATTTTAAGACAGAATTTTAAAGGAATTATTGCAGATCACACCACCAACCATAAATAATTGACATATTATATTTTACTACAGACAGTAGAAGTAGCAGTTTAGATTAAGTTATAAAGGCAGTCTGTCTTGAGCATTAGTCAAGCAAGATTTCTGGTGGTTTACAGCTTTATGCTACAAATTGAATAGTTTATAGTGTTAAAGTGTTTTATTGTATTGTTAAAATAAAAAATAAGTAAATTTAAAACTCTGTCTGTATTATTGCCAATGTAACTAAAACAAAGACAAATCACATAATATATTTTTGCATAACTGCATAAATATATAAGAAAATAAGAAAACAGTGTATCAAATACAACGGATTTATAAAATCTAAATTAATTTGGTATTCTTTGTGATTAATTTTGGGATCATTATTTCTCTATGAAAAACTACTTGTTTCTAAAGAGCAGTTTCCTTTGTAAAATGATCCACAATGCTTTAAATGTCTAGCCAAGAAAGAAAAAGATGAATACATGTATTAATTAAAATTTTTTAAACAGGGTGTTTTAAAAGAATTACGACAGAACGGAACACCAACCATAAATAATTAACATATTATATCTTACTACAGACAGCACTCTGCATCCTACCTATTCCTTTAGAAATTTTTAAATAAGTTTGTCCAAGTTGTGAACGAAGACAGCATTACATAAGTCAGGATCTCATTTTGACTATAGCCGCACAACTGATTAGTTATATAAATCTAATAATATTAAAAGGTTATGATAACTGTCAACTAACCTGACAAGCCGGACTGTTACATTATAGAATGTTACTGAACTAAAGCCTTCGATAACATAATGTCATGATATTTAACATGCCAGAAATGAATTCGCTCACAAAAGGAATTAATTAAGTAAATCTAGGCAATTTCAACTTCAACTTCAATTTCAAAATTATTGTTTTGAGTAATTTTTCTTTTGATTAATTAAAACATAGATAATTATAATTATCATGCACACTGAACACGTTAGGCATAAAAAGGATATCTAAAAATTAGGATTTTAATAAAATTTAGTTAATCTTCCTTTGCTATCAGCGATTTAGATGACGTTAATCTAATTTTTCAATTTAATAAAGTTGAGACCAATTTTAATGTGAGATTTAACCTAAAACAGACAAGGAGTATTGTAATGGAGGGTATACAAGTATTTACTGTCTTACCTTATCAATTAATAGTTAGAAAACGTGTTTTCACGAGATTCCACAGTTGTATAAGTTTATCCTATTTCGGAAACTTTAATGCTTTCAGCTAAAGTATTGTGATGCAAATTTGTGAAGCAGCTGCTTTACCACATAACTGATACAATCTTAAATGTAGGGGCTGCTATTTATTAGTCATATCAGATAAACAGCATATAATTATGTTGCGCCTTTGGAACGTTCATTGAAATACTATAATTAGTTTGAATTTACATGTTGTTGATAGCTCAAGTTATATCAGGAATGTTAGGTATTTTAGGTAAGGGTAATAAAAGCATTTTTAAGTAATTAGGCTTATAAATAGATGTTAGTAGATTGTGTTCATCGACATTCATTTTATAAAGTTAATTTTGATTGTTCTTGAGTGTTGTATATCATTAGAACGGAGATTTTTTATTAATTATATTTTAGAATTAGATAATAAATAATAAGAATAATTATATTTAGAATTTAGAATTAGAAATAGAAATATTTTATTAAATTAAACTTATAGATTAATCTATAAGTTTATCTAATTGGCTTAAGTGTTAATTAAGATTTACAAATAATAATAGGGTTAAGGATATTTAGAAATGTCAACAGGCATTTGTATTATGCAAAAATCACATCACATTCAATTGTTTCGGCAAAAAGATATAAATTTTTTGTAAAAAAAACTCTCCTTCAATTTACATCTTGCAGAAAGTGCACACGTTTTGTTCAGGTCAATAAAAATTAAAGTTATGTTCAACTAATTTAGAAATGTCAAAGTTCTGAAGTTAGATTTATTTATGTTAAACGTCAAAGTGATTTAATTAAAAGTTTGAAAATAAAAGTGTTATTTGAAAAGTGCCTCAATTGAAAATAAAAGTGAATTATTAATTTCAACAATAGAATTTTGCAAACAAGAATATTTAAAGGAACAGTTACCGAATAATAAATGGAGTTAACTACTAATCGGAACTTCGTTTTGTTACGCGTTTTGAGTTGGATATATTATTATTGATTTGAAAATCTTTTATGAATAGATTGTGAACATTTTTTTGATCAATTCTTTGTCGAGAGATCAATGATAGCAGACAGCTTATACTAGGGGTTTTAGCCTATCAAGTTGGTATTTGTTGATCAAGTTGGTAAAAACCGTGAGTGTTTCTGTAGTAATTAGTTTAATTAGCAATAAGAAGTTTTAATGATACAAAAAAGGGTATAAAAGATTATAAACAAATTATTCTCTTTATTTTAAGAAGTATTTTTTATACTTAAACAAAAACAGTTATTTTTTAAAGGAATTTAATTTATCTCCAAAAATATAATAGTTAATTAATAAACTAATATTACTAATAATTCTTGTTATACATACTTCTTCTTTGAACTACTGGCAGCAAATAGATGTCACCACTCGGGTCTTGTGTCTCTAATGTTATTTCGCTGTATACATAAATAGAGACTGCAAAATGCAAAAGTCTCAAGATTTTAAACAGTGCCTCCCATACTGATGAGTCCAAAGTGTTGGCGTGTGTACTGTTTTAAATTGTGTATCTCTCACAAATAGATATTATATTATAGATATAATTATTGGGTTTATTTATTTATACTACATACCTCTTGCAGTTTAACTTTTCATATTTCATACTATTGAAATTTTTACTTCAAATAAGATCTAGTTTTTCTCTACTAAATCTTGTTAAGATAAATTTCAGATTTTTTATATTAAATAATAGAATAAATTTAAATATTTACACCAGAATGGAGAGAAAACATGTAATCATGTATGCATATAATTTATTAGTTTTTAAACATATACATGGAAAACTATGAATATACAGGTGTTTGCTTAGGAAGGTGGACTACTACGTATGTGCACACCTTCCAATCTATATTTATTGTTTTATTCTATTAACATATATTAACATTTTATTATGTTTACATTATAAAAGTTAGCTATTACGATCTAAAGACAAAGGAAATTTAAATTGATTAGTTTTTATTTTACAAAAATAAACTACTTTTGGCTTTTAAATCACAAAATCGTATATAGCATTGGAGTCGGTACGTTTTCTTAGTGAAAATTTCATGTAGAGTAAGACGTTAAACGCAAATAACAATATTCAAAACGATATAGCTTTATAGTTAGGCGAGTACGCATGAACAATTTACGATAACAAAGTATACGCATGACAGCAGTACCGATAAGGTACACACTAGATAACAATCGAGTACGCAAAGGAGGGGTCTAGCTATCGCAACTTCTGGTATCTTGCACATACTTATGAAAAGTATAGGCGCCGACTATTTGGTGGCTCGAAGGCTGTAGCCCTCATTAAAATAATGTAGTAGGGGATGAGCCCTCATTAACATGACGATGATTAACATTAGTCTAGGTCTCTAGGTAATAAAAATTCTAAATTAAAAATCTAAAGAAGAGGCAGTGGTTTACGCACCTATCCAACTTGGATATTTTGTAGTACTTTTTTGTAAAAAGACAAAAATATTTTCAATTCATTAAATTTTTGATGACCATACCTATAGTTACATATATGCACGTGCAGAGCTAAAATATTCTTTTCTGCATTACGTAGACTAAAAAGGTAGTTGCCCAAAAGCATTGCTAAAGACAGATATAATAATTGAATCAGGAGCGCTATGCGCGATTAAAATATAAAGATGAGACATTAAGATAATAAGATGATAGCCGTGGATGTAGTCGTTTTATAAATGTAGTTCTAAAAGCTGAGGAGCTGGATTTTAAGAAGACGCCTCAAGTGGATATCCGATTTCATGCGTCTTGAGTTAATCATTTTAGATTTATTTAATTTAAAAAATATAAAAATTAGAAAAATCTAAAAATGAACTAGTGTTGATTAAGCTACACGGCGAAAGCTTTAATATCAAAAAACATCACGTAAATTGACCCAGTGGAACTCTCAGACGAACTGGAACAAAAATAAGCCTTGTTTTTTAAATATATGTTACTGTAATATTGCATTTAAAAAAATAGTATTTTTCCCCACATTAACAAATACCCCACGTTGACAGCGACATAAATAAATGCTGTAATATTGGTTAATTATAAATAATAAATTATTTTAAAAAAATTTTATAATATATTTAAAATTGTGAATAATTGCTGTTAGATCGTAGATAATGGATTTATAAATAAATCTATTTTTTAAAATGACTGTGAACTTTGGAAATGCTTTTCAACTTCCCTCTTTTATAACTTCTAATATGATTAGAAAATACCTTTTAATAGTTTTAAATAATACAATAGTTATATAAAATTAATGTTACGTTAGTTCTTGACTAATTCAAGTTTACGTAAGAGAGTTGGGCGCCGGTTAAATAACTTATATAACATAATTAAATTTTAAGAAAGACTCATCTCAGGGTGAATGTAGATTCTTTTGGTTTTAAAAAAATATACAAATTGAAATCTTAATTAATTTTAATTATAGCTAAATTGTTTAAATCACTTTACTACGCTTCACAAACGATAGTCTTTTCTTCAGCAGATACCAATACAGAAGGAAATAACTTCCTACCTTTTTATAATATTGCTTCTTGCCTTTTACTATAGTCCTCGTATCCAAACCATTGGCAGAGTAAGTCACTTTATGTTGTCCCAGTGCTGGTTTCCAATTCCGGTTGACTTTGCATGGACTTTCCATATAACACTATCCACACACTTTCCACCAAGGAATAACACTCTTGATCTTGATAACACACTTTTGTTTATTTTAATAGCGGGTACTTTTTCCCTTTATCGAATAATATTTTGTGGTATTTGTTTTATGTGTTTAATTAAATAAAACACCAGTTTATGGTTTTAACGCAGATTTATTGACTAGCAATAACTTTCGCTAGTAATTTAATTTAAACGCGGTTCTTTAAACTTATATACACTTTTACAATTTATAACTATTTACACTCTCGCCGTATTCAATTCATCAACTAATTTAACTGTCTAATTAAGATTAGACTATTTAAATTTTTACAATATTATTTTTCACGACTTTACTCCGTGGCTTTATTTAGTAAGTGCCTATTTACATTTGTACTATGTTATTTTTATCTTACACGACTTTACTCCGTCGCTTTCTATCAGTAAGTGTTTAATTACATTTTTACTATTGTCTTTAACACGACTTTACTGCGTCGCTTTATGTCAGGAAGTACTATTTTATCTTACACGACTTTACTCCGTCGCTTTCTATCAGTAAGTGTCTTAAATTATGATTTTCTAAGCTTATATACTACCTACTATTTACATCATCATATTATACATTTTGACGTCACCTTACGATCTAATAGAATGATTACACTAATTACAAACGTAATAGCAGATTAAAACATAATTATAATAGTTGACTCAACTGTTACAGTTTATTACATAACATTTGCAATAATAGTGAACTATTTATATAAACAAAAACCTTTAAAGAATCACATAACCCGTCGATATTACTCATTCTAAATTATTCATAAATGAATTACATAATAATAATAACTTCGCACAACTGGATGTTACGTATACTTAAGTATTTGGTGAGTAAACTGTTTGATAATAAATAAAGAAATAAATCTATCCATCACACTACATGCTGGCGCGAGTCTGCAGTATGCAGACAGCAGTTCTCTTTCAAACACGCAACAGAACGTATCGAAATTACTAGAGCCGGTGCGCAGTATTAGTGCCAGTAAACAATGCATAGTGTTAGTCGTTGTGCCGCCAAAGGCTGTAAAAATACCTCGGAAAGAACTACAATTAGTTTTTTCAGGTTTCCGATTTCAGGTTATTTTTTCCTACATACTCTTATTTTTTAATAAATAATAAATACTCGTAAAAACAATGCCGTATTTAAGAATTCACTTTTGTATATATTTACCAATTGCTTAAAATTGAATTACTAACACGTAATAGAACAAATAAGCGATTACGAAATCCCACATAATAAAATTTTTTATGCTGATTTGTTATTAAAAAAGTTCAACAATAAAGAATCTAGGTCAACGCCTTATCAACAGGTGTGAACTGCAGCGTCTTTTGTTACTCTCAACTGTTAAAAAAGTCAAAGCGTGCGTTAGGATTGTACTTTTTAGCATTTCGTTTGTCATTGTGTCTTTAATTTAATATGAATGAAAATAAATTTTATTATTATTATTATTATTATTATAGTGTAAATTGATTTCATCTCCCCTATTTTGTACGTATGTGATTTCGGTGACCTAGATTCTCCCTTTGTTTGTTGAACAGGTATTCAAATTGTATACAGCTATGCATTTGTTCGTAATTATTTCTAAATAAAATGAAATGACTATTGCAGCGCAAGAATATGGTTAATGGCTTGAAAGAATAATGTAACTTTAGTTGGTAATTAACGACGTAACAAGAAAGAACTCTTCTAACTTAGTTTAATAAATGTTTTAAATATCTAAATTGATTATCGTTTTATTTATTAGATTCTATAAGTAAAACAACTTCAATCAAATGGTTCACTACACATAATTCTACTTCATATTTTACTATACTATTATATAACAAGAGATTTTGTTTACATATTTGTTCGAGACATTTTATCGAATGCGGCTCTGCGTTTTATTTACCGGCGATGCCGGCTGATAAACGTCGGTCCACTACTTCGTTTATGGGCGTGATATTCGAAGGTGGATTAATAAAATGAATGGTGTAGCATGCAAATGAATCTACTGATTGTTATATATACTGTGATTTAACCTTATTAAAAAGTATACACATTGATTGTATAATCAATGACACACCATTAAATAACATAAATTTATTTTTAATTGGAAAAGTTGATAAAAATATTTCAAAAGTGTTAGTATTTAACAAAGATTTTAGATTTTCACAAAATTTTGAAACTACCATCCACAGCAATATATATATAGACAAGTTAAATTAATAATTTCTTTGGAGGTACTTAGATGTGCAGACCGTGATTAGTATGGTTGCTAAAACTCTAAACTGCCCAGTCCCCATTAAAATTTTGAAAAATCACCTCCTATGATGGAAAGTCAATTCGAAATAATTAATTTTCTACAGCTGTATAAATATACGACGTTGGTAGTGTTATTTGATTATATTTTGTAATTATTTTTAGCTCTTGATTCTACTTGTACTACTTCTACTTTCGCTGTAGCTACCATCAGGCTAAGCCAAAACCTTTTTTTTTAATATGAGGAGGGAAAACCTTTTAGAGGCGTCCCTGTCTTCGCAAGGGGAGTGTGGGACTCTCCCACTCTCTAGAATGGGCATACGCACTAAAACCCCTCCTCACCGACCACTCCGGGACCGCGTTAGCATTTCATCAGGGTGGGGAGTTCTACTCTTTCTTTCTCTATCTTTCTCTTCCGTCTATTTGTTTGGTTTCCATAATCTTTTCTATTATGTTTTCAAGTATATTCCAGTTTTGTTCGTTTTCCAGCATAGTTGGTATTAGGTTTTCCACCGGAAGTCGGATTTGAAGTAGGTTTTCTGTTTCTGTTCTCACCCCTCTCCATTGGTTGCACACAAAAATGGTGTGTTCCGCTGTATCCATTTCATGATTGCAATAAACACATACTGATGTCTCTACCTTCCCTATTCTATGTAGGAACTGCTGGAAGCATCCGTGTCCATTCATAGCCTGTGTTAGTCTATATCCCATTTGCCCATGGTCCCGTCTTATCACTGGGGAAAGTTCTGCTATTAGTTTGTGCAGCCATATACTACCTTCACTTCCTGCTCATTCCTGTTGCCACCTTTTTATAGTTCCCACCCGAAGTTCCTGTTTCCTTTGTTTGTTTTTACCAATTGTCTGTGTTCTTTCTTTTACAAGGAGTGTTATGGGTATTACTCTTGCTAACACTGTGCTACTCTCTGTCTGGTGAGTTCTAGCTCATTTTCCTTCATCCACTTTTTTGTGGCCATCGTTAATTCTTTTTTCGTGTTCTGCACCACAACTACTACGAGATCATCTGCGTACGCTATTAACTCAACACCTGTTGGCAATTTTATCCTTAACACCCCGTCATACAATATATTCCACAGTATGGGCCCTAGTATAGAGCCCTGTGGAACTCGTCCAGTGATAGAGGAGGTGTCACCTTCTCATCTATTATCTTTCTGTCTGTAAGATAGCTTTTATTATCTTTTTCATTCCTGATGATATTTCTCTTCTACTTAATTCTTTTAGTATTTTTCTCCAGGATGCTGTATTAAATGCATTCTTCACGTCCAGTGTTACCAAGGCAAATAGGTTTCTTCTTTTAATCGTCTTTACCAGTTCGGCTGCAGCTTTCTTGGTCGTTCTTAATATCGCTTGGACTGTCGATTTCCTTTCTCTGAACCCGTACTGGGTTTCCGCCAGGTTTTCTACATTTCTTAGCTCCTTGTTAAGTCTTCCTGCAATCACTCTCTCCAATAGTTTCCCCTATAGTATCTAGTAGACATAGTGGTCTATATGATCTGCGTTCATTCGCCGTTTTATTAGGTTTTTTAATTAGTACTAGCCTCGCTCTTTTCCTCTTCGCTCTTCTATGGGGAATATTCCTTTTCTCATTTGTTCATCTATAACCTGCCTGAGATAGTGCGGGAATTCTTCCATTACAATTTTTATTATTTCAGCTGGGATTCCATCAGGTCCAGGTGCTTTACCATTTTTCATTTTTCTGCAGGCTACTTGTAATCCTTCTAGAAACACTTCTTCCACCCAGTTGATTCCTATTTCTTCATCATTCCAGTTTATTGCCCTTCTTTTGGGGAAGAGTTCATTTATTGCTGCCTTACGTATTTTAGTAGTAATGTTCAGGGGTCTCTGGTTTATTTTTTTCATGACTATCTTATATCCATCTCCCCATATATCGTTCTCTACCTCTTCTTGCAGTTTCTCCCAGGCTCTATCTTTGACTTATTTGATTAAGTTTGTTAGATTTTTTTGGGCTTCTTTGTATTCTCTCTGCTTCCTCTCAGTAACTCTTAGTGTAGTCTGTAGTTTTCTCGCTTTCACCCACTTCCTTCTAAGTTTATGGACAAATCTTCTCGCTTCTGCAATTTCGTTTTTCCACCTGTATTTGGGCTTATTACTGCCAAACTGAGCCCTTTTTGGCATCGAGGCATTACAGGCGTTTATGATTATGTTTTTTTTGCCTTCATGTATGTGGGTTCATCATCCGCTTCTAGTTCTTCTCTCATCTTCTCTAGGAAAGCTACTCTATTTAGTTTTCGCAAGTTCCATCCCTGTTGTTTTATTACCTTGTTTTTTTCCTCTTACATATGTTATCTATCTCCAAATATATCTACTGATGCAGGCTCATGGTCTCTTTATTCAACACCAACCAGTTTTGAATTTTTGATTAGATATTTTCTGTGCTAAAGGTCACATCGATGATTGATTCTTGTTTGCCTCTTATAAATGTGGGGGCATTGCCTATGTTTTGTGCTATTAGTCCATTTGCAGCTATCCAATCTGATGGGATTCGCCCTCTTCTATCTTATACTGCTGAGTCCCACTCAGGGGACTTTGAGAAACCTAAATCTTTATTTGAAGCTTTACCTTGATTCTATGGAGATACTAACAGCAAAACCTCCATTTTCTGCCGCATCTTAAAAGCGGTCGCCTCTAAAACAGCTAGTTTTGAAATTCTTAAACCAATTTTACGGGAATACTCATACTAATGAACCCCCTAATAGCGGCGCCCCCCATAAAACGGCCATGGCTACTTAAATTTTACGAAAATTTCCTTGGAAAAATACATGCAATTTTACCTCTAATTAACGGCAATAAATGGTTTTGATGACAACGATGTACAATGCAAATCATTAGAGGCGATTTCCGAGGTAGTATTATGTAGTTTATTTTCTTGGAGAAAATGCCTGCAATTTTACCTCTCAATCACCGGCCATTAAATTGTTTTGTTGACTACCTATATATATATACAGTGCAAAGGAAATTCTCGAGTAAAATAATTTAGTATAGGAATTTCCTTTGTGTTAAGTTGGCTTGTTTGTAATTAGTAATAATAATATAATTATAATAACTATTAACAATAATAGCCTGATAATAATAGCTACAAATATTTAATAAAACGACTACAAAATCAGATAAATCTATCAAATAATTCATGTTTCAAAAAATGAAAAGCACAAAATAGACACACTAAGGGCCCATTCAAAACATTAATATATTTTTAGAAAACCTGTATCAGGAACTATAAATTCTTGTTTCTTAGTATACCTTATTGTTTTTTCTTCGACACGGAAATGTAACCGAAAACCTAAATTCATTCAACTGGTTTGCATAATTTTTTAAATCTATCATTCAATATTTTGTTTATTTTAATTTATTTAAATTTGTTGTTAATAAAGCAACCACGCCTCCAAAAAAAACTTTATAACTTGACCTATTCTAATAATACGTATTGCACTAATGCTTTTTAAACCACTAAGTATATAAACTGCAACTGCACTTGAATTGATCATAGTTTGTATCTAGAGACAAGCAGTAAATAACCCTCAAAATGTTCAAATTGGTAAGTAGTTACTAACTGTAATTTTCTATGTCTAAAATACTTATGTTTCCAATTCTTAACATTTTGTTTATAATCACAGTTGGTCCTCGTATTCTCTTCGCTGTGGCCATGGCTGCCCCTGAACCCAAAGCCAAACCTCAATTCTACTACGGAGCCTACCCATACACCTACGGAGCTTATCCATACACTGCTGGATATTATGGTGGATACTTAGGATATTATTAAGCTGCTTTTCGTAAAACAATTGAATTTTGGCATTATGATTTTTAAATTTTCGTAACTGTTCAAGTAAACAATTTATTTTAAAATATTGTTTTGATTGTTTATTTACTAATTACATTATTCGAGATGCTCATGGGAATAATTAACACCACAAGCTCTTGTGTTAAATTCGGAAAAACTTTTCATCAACAAAAACCTAATTTCTTAGTCATTCAAGGAGAACAAAGAACGTGACAATGTTCTTGGTCCAATGTAATTCGCATGAGTGGAATATTTTATGAAAACAAGTTTAAGTTGAAGGTCTCTCCTAGGAAACGATAAAACCTTCATTGGTATTTATTGAGATAATCGTTGGCAAAAGAAGAAGTTGTTAGTTGAAGAAGAATTCTTCGCGAAAAGCGAAATTATTCACTGAAGAACTGTGAAAAATGATGACTTTATGTTGTTTTTATGTAACACTGGTTTTAAACAAGCGCGCAAGAAAATATACTTAAATTCTGGTCAACTAAATGGTCTCCGATAAACTACAATGGATCATACTGCAAGTATGACCTTCCACTTTCGTTACACTCTACTCACATAAAGACCTATATAACCTCATATAAATACCTATAAAAATACAAATACTTACTATTAGATAATTAATTGAAATCGAACTAGAAAGCAGTAAATACTAATTTTTAATCGTCGATAAACACTTTTATTGAATAATTCTTAAGAGAATAAAAGAAAGAACTTTTAAAACGGTAGACTTGGATTTTTCTGCCATTTTTATAATTACTATGTTTTTTCTATTGTTGCTGTATTAGTCATTTATATAGAATCAAATATAATATAAAATGTAAATAAAATAAAAAATAGTAGTACATTTTATGGAATATATGTAAATAATATACAATCTAAAAACGTCAAAAAACAATAAAATCGAAAGGAAATATAGAGAGCAACAATTACACAGAATGAAGAATATAAAAATTTATATTTTTATTTCTGACTATACAGGGTGTAACAAATATAATTAGAAATCTCGTAATGTAGCTTTAATGATTTAGAACATATTCTCAGTATAAACATGTGGTCGCTTTCTGCTAGTTTCCGAGAAAATGGTATTTTAAATTTTAAGTACGCCTCTGTCGTACGCATTTTAAATTAAAAATACTAAAGAAGAAAAAAAATATAAGTGACTTATTTTCAAGGTAAAATAAACAATGAGGTTGATTATAAGCCAGCACTCAACACGTGCATGCAAAGGCAAAATTCAATATTGTTGTTATTAGTATTATTTATAGTTACATGGTAATTTTCGACAGCATGTTTTACTGTTATATTGTAATAGGTCAGTATATTTTTAAGTTTTTTTAAAAATGTTTTAGCTGAAACTGAAAGCCATTCTGCTTTTGATCTCTGTGGCGTAAAGTTCTATAATATCCTCGTTTGTGCGTTTGATTCTTTTGATAACTTTTTGTTTCTAGTTACGTTATTTTATCGGTTTTTCACTTAGTTTATTATTTTTGATTAGATTTTGTTTAGTGCTGTATTAGTTAGTTAGTTACTAGGCAGTTGTTAGTTTTTTTACATAAACTGCTACTAGTTAACTTCTTCGAAACGTTTTCTAATTCGGAATCGTGAATGTTTTTGTAGTTGTTGAATAATTTGCAATATTAAATCTACATCTAATTATATAAATTTGATAAGCAATGAATTTACAAACATAACGAATGGTAATCCACCACTTCTTAGATTAATTACCACTTCCCATTTATTATTTGATGAATGAATGTGCATTACAAAAAATGAGAAAGAAAGAAACAACACTTACACGAACAACAACTTAAAAGGCTTATGATGTCAGCTGCTACGGTTCTCCGGTGCTCCGATGTTTGCAAAACAGTATGTTTATTTTATTTCGAATACTGAAACATACTGCATAACCAGAAGTTGACCTTGTCTTATCACTTTATTGTTACTTTAGTTTACCTTTAAATTAAATTCTTGAAACAAAACACGTTTGTAGTTACTCTTATTATTTCGTGTAAATTTAAATAAAAATATTAAAATTTTCGTAAAAGTGTATGGCGTTTTTTTTCTTGATTAATGATCATCTCCTACACTCATCGTTTGCCCCTTAAAAGGTGTTTAGCTTCCATGCTTACACCCTGTATTGTTTTAAGCATTTTTTATTATTATTAAAACTTTAAAATACACATTTTTTTAAATATATGACCAATTTCAGCATTAAATTTAAAAAACTTTAAATCTAATTTTCAGTTTTTTTCATAATTGCAGCAAATAAATATTTATATATTCGTCCAAAATTTAATATTCATTGTAAAAAATTATTAATTTAAAAATTGTATTATACGTAATTATTTTTAATTCGTTTTATTTTAATAATCTTTATTCCTAGCAAATGTTTTGTATTGCTAAAATGTTTCATATTTTTTTAAATACCCTTATAATGCATAAACGAATCGTATTTTAAACTAAATATTATTGATATTAGTGTGAATTCTACGTGACGCAGCAAAACAAAAAAAATAAAAATGCATATGTTGAAAAAATCAAATTTATTTTTTATTATTTTAGAACTATACATTGCCAATATCATCATAAGTAAGCCAAGGTCGTCTTCGTTGTTAGATTAAACGTATCCAACATAGCCACTGTATGCACCTCCATAGGGGTATGCACCGTAGCCACCATAGCCAGCATATCCGTAATCATAAGCTCCATAGTACTGGGGTTTGGGTGCTGGGCCAGGAGCAGCCATGGCCACAGCGAAGAGAACGGCGAATACGAGAACCAACTGCAAATAAAAAATAAACAAAAATTAAAAACCATGACTTAAATAACGATTAATTAGTAAATGTAGTTAACTTACCAACTTGAACATTTTCAAAAGTGCTTGTACTGTTTACTGATACAAACTATGATTAATCAGGAGAATCGATGGTTTATATAGGGGATTCGTTCTCTGTTTGTACCTCGTGATCTAGTTTAAGCAACAAAAAAAATATTACAATAATGGATACGATACTTTATGTTAAAATTTGAAATAAATTAAAATTAAAATACTCACCTTCCTTTATTACAACAAAGTTTTACTTGATTAAATTTAAATTATTTAATTGTTACACAATGTCACTTCGTGATTTAATGATATTTGATGAAATTGGTCAAGGTTAAGTCAATTCATCACCTGAGACAATTATTTTGGTAAATTTTATTTTATAATAATGAGAAATTAACATAATTGATGTGACACTTGCTACAAAAATGAAAAGTGCTAATTTCCGAATATAAATATATATTAGTTTCTTATGCAAAAATACATTATTATTTTATCTTTGATAATGTTTTACTTTATATTGGAACAATCGAGGCAATAAATATTTAACTTTGTAACTTTTAATAACTGTTTTATTCTATGCTTATGCAATTTCACGTAGTAAGGCTGACTTAATGAATTCGTTTGATTATTGTTTATAGACCAATTCCCATTGAATTTATCCCCACGAAACGATTCTCTGTTATGTTTCTTATCCAAGTAATAAAAAAATAAAATTATTGCAAAAACTGTTGAATTTTCTTCTGGTAAAAGAGCAATATCCTATTACTACACAAAAAAATTACCCTCTCTAGTCAATATCAGGCCATACTTGCAAAGAACGTTACGTAATAATTAAATCATTCAAATAGAATCAAGAAAAAGTTTTGTTAGACTAATTAAAATAATTAATGAATTTACATAAATGTCATCATAATACTTTATCCATTTATTGTAATTGTTTTTATAAATCCATTTACATCACAAGGTACACCTTCTTCCTCCTATATATACCCATCATTTATCACCACCAATCATAGTTTGTGTTCAGAAAACAGTACAAACAGCTTTCAAAATGTTCAAATTGGTAAGTAATTCGATTTTGATGTTTTTGTGGCAATTTTTGCAATTTTTGTTTATTTTTAATAACAGTTGGTTCTCGTATTCGCTGTTCTCTTCGCTGTCGCCATGGCCGCTCCTGGTCCAGCTCCCAGACCCCAATATTACGGAGCATACGGAGATTATGGATATGCTAGCTACGGTGCCTACCCCTATGCTGGTGGTGTTTACAGTGGATACGTTGGATAAGTTTGAAAATGTAATTAAACTAGCTTGATTTATTAAGTTGATGACAATATTGGCAATGTTCATGTAAAGTTCTACAATAATAATGAAAATTAAAATTAATTTGTTTTAATATAGTGTATTATTTACTTCCATTATATATATAGAACTTGAGTTCTACTTGCTTGCATATTGAATATAATTGCTATCTGGAAAAATTGCAAATACAAGCAATTTTACAAATAGAAGGATTTAAGTCTCAAGTCTGAAACTTGGTTAATGTTTGCTTTTTATAGATATATTTAAAAGAAGAAATTGCCATCAGCTTATCGTTTTGCCGTCCTGTAAAAAGTTTTCTAAAACTGACTTTTAATACATTTTAATCTCCTAGTATGAGGCCAAATCTCACCCCTTAGGTTTAATTTTAAGTAAAAAATGTAGTGGGCTACATCTTAGCTTTTTCCTTGCTAAATATATTGGTTTTTGTTTGAATATCCTAGGACAAATAAAATCTTACATAATCGAGGTTATGTAAACCTCTGAAATTGCAAAAACGGTTATATGTGTGAAACACAAATGGCTGCCATAGCTGGAGCAATTTTTAAAAAAATTGATAAAGCTAGTTCTGCATTGTCATAATACAGAGAATCATGTATACAAAGTATGGTATACTTTAAAAATGGTCAAGCAACCAATTAAATTTTTTTAGCACTCATATCCTTTCCATTATCCTTTCCCAAAGATCATGCAGCCCTTGTCACTCCTCTATTCTAATGAAATTAAATGAACAAAATTACTGAAATTATTTTAAAAATGAATAATGCCCTTTTAGTTTAATACCATTTTTATAAAATAAATTATTATTAAATTTTAAGTATCTTAAGTTTAATCGTATCCATCACTACTCCTTGTCTCAACCTCTAAATCTGTTCGTTTCGTCGCGGCCATTTCGACCCGGGAGCACTTCGGCGCAGGAACATTTCGTCGCAGGGACACTTCGGCACGGAAGCAGTTCGGTTCAGGGACATTGGAGTCTGGCGGAAGGGCGCATCTATACGAAGAAACTCTACCGCAAATATAAGAAGTACTACGCAATCACAAAAGCTCGATGCGTAAGTATTCTTTATTATTAGTGTACTTAGTGCTTTTCAATTAGCTTTTGAAGAGTCGGACCTATTCATATACAACGTAATAGATAATCCGAAACCGATGTGTAATTAAATCAACGTTAATTACAAACGCTGTTGCAAAAATGACAGTTGTCACTATATAATTTTTGCTTTTCCTATAATACACATAACTTAAAAATTTCATTCATAGCAACCCTTTAGAAACTACTTTTTGATCATAATTCTTATTGCTTATAAGAACATCATGTTTTACCAAAAATATTTACTTCTTCTTAATCTTTTTTCCTTTGCGCGGCTTATACAGAGATTTGGCGGCTTATACAAAAAACTTTAATTTTAATATTTTTTAGTAGTTTAGAAAAATTAATTTTTCTTAAATCGCTGCACAAAAATGTTATTGTTAGTAGTAGTAACTAAAAATTGTATTGTGCCGCGGAGAAATTCACATGCACCGAACTGTTTTTTTGTCGACGTATACCTGCGCCCAAATATCACGACGCCGAAGTGTGCCTGCACCGAACTGACCCACGCCAAACTTTCTCGCTCGGAAATGTCGCGCCCAAATATCGACTGAACCGTGGGGTACCACGGAACACACTTTGGGAATCACTGGAATTAGTGTATCAAATTTATTACCGTCAAAAACATCAGACAATCTTTGAACTTAAATAAAGAGCTATTGGATAAAATATAGTATAGCACACGTGAGTTAAGGATATTATCCACATAGAAAAATTAAATAACTCGGGCCTACGGCCCTCGTCGTTCAATTTTTTGTTCTTGTATAATATCATACTTAGCTCACTTGTACCATAAATTACTATTGTTATCTTAAACGTCTATATTTCGGTACCTTCATCGGGATTAAAAATAACAACAATCAAAAAACGAAATATCAGTTTTTCACTTTAACTCGCGTCTATTTTAGGTTTGTTTTAGAAGAAACACAAAGCCAATTGAATATGCTTATGTCTATTAAGGTTACAACGTACTACAAGTACTACAAAAATGAAAGGTGCTCGTATTCGCTGTTGCCATGGCCGCTCAAGATCCAGCTCACAGACCCCAAAATATTACGGAGCCTATGGTTATGGATATGCTAGCTACGTTGCCTATCCCTATGTTAGTGGTATTTACAGTGAATATGTTTGCACATATGTAATCAAACTAACTTAGATTATTGATTTGACAATAATATTGGCATTGTACAGTTCTAAAATAGTACAGAAAAATAGAAATATAATAAAATACAATAAATAAATAACAAAACACAATAAATATAAAATACAATAAAAAAATAAATTTGATTTGTTTTAATTTAGTAAATCATCTTGCTGAATAATGTAAATGTGCTTGTGCATATTAATTTTTTTTATAGAACAGTATTAAAAAACCGTAAAAACTAAAATAGGATTTCACATCTTCAGAAATGTTCAATAAAAGCTGTTGATCTTCTAGTTTTCATGACGTCAAACTCCACTAGTGTATTATAACAAATAAGATACTTTTTTTTCATGACGTCAAACTCCACTAGTGTATTATAACAAATAAGATACTTTGGAATTTAGAAGAAAAGAAAATAAAATTTTGTTAGTTTTCGTTTATAAGAGATAACTGAATATCCATCTACCAGGTCTATTTATCTCATTTCAAAATATTGTTGAATCAGTATTGATTGATGTCGCTTCTGACGCAAAGCAACAGAGTAGGTATTGCGTCCATTGAGTCCATCCCCTCTACTTCTATGCAAATGACCCCGCGATCTAATTAATATTCAAATGAGGCGTGGTCTAATTAAATGCGCGAATTAAATGCGTGAATTAAATTAATTGATCTAATTAAATTAAATTAAATTAATTCACGGTATCATTTACATATCTCATCTTTCATTTACATATATCATTTCTCATATGCATGCGCTAATTAAATTAATTGATCTAATTAAATTAAATTAAATTAATTCACGGTATCATTAGCATATCTCATCTCTCATTTACATTTATCATTTCTCATATAGATGCTCGAATTAAATTAATTCACGGTATCATTAACATATCTCATCTCTCATTTACATTTATCATTTCTCATATGCATGCTCGAATTAAATTAATTCACGGTATCATTAGCATATCTCATCTCTCATTTACATTTATCATTTCTCATATGGATGCTCGAATTAAATTAATTCACGGTATCATTTGCATATATCATCTCTCATTTACATAACTCATCTCTCATTTGTACACCTCACCTCTCTCATTTCTCATATGCATGCTCGAATTAAATTAATTCACGGTATCATTTAAATATCTCATCTCTCATTTACATATCTCATCTCTCATATGCATTCACGAATTAAATTAATTCACGGTATCGTTTGCATATCTCATTTCTCATTTACATAACTCATATCTCATTTTGTACATCTCATTTTTATATATCATTTGTCATCTCTCATCTCTCTCTCATAAATTTATTTTAAAATAAATCTTATGTTGTCATTCCTAATTGATATTTAAATATAGATCTATAGGTCATCATTTAATTCTGTGAAAACAATTTAACATGTAGAAACATCTAGGGTAATAATAAAAATTTGCTTTTAAGTATACAAAGTATCTCTAAAGATTACTGTCAATCACCAGTCAGATTATCTCTATTGCATTCTGACATGTTTAAATATACGTCATAAACATTTAAAATACGGTTAAAAGTAAAGCAAATTCTATTTGAAAGAAAACAATTAGCATCGTTCGTCATGATTTCTTAAAAATTTATTTAAATGAATCTTTTAAGAATATAGAATACTGTAGAGCATTATTTTTAAAATTCAAAAAACATTTTCTGTATTTATAACTGTTTAAGAAGTTACTTCAAACTGATGTTTTTGCATGAAAATACGTACAAGGTAATTGTCATGTTGTTTTCGACATTCCTTAAAACTGCTTTCAACAATAAATAAACAAAACGTTCTTACAAATGACTGAACATTTCAAAGGAATTTAGATTTTCTAAATAATTTGTTAAGAGATCGTCATCTTAAAAGCGGTATAAATTATTGTTTTAAATGACAACTACTCACCCTTGTATTAATCTGTATAAGTTAGATGTGTAGAAAATTTGAATACGGGTTAAGTACACTATCTATTTAGCTGATTCAATAAAAATTTCAATATTTTTAAAATTCCTAACAAGGGTTCAGGGTTCTTTATCTGTTTTAGAATATTCAAAGACAATATATGTATAAATTATCGTGAGACTCCTGCTCTATATATAACGCCGTATATAAAATTAGAGATAAAAATTTATCCTGTGTATTGGTGAAAACTCAAATATTCACGGAAATATAACAATCGGTACATATGACGATACTAATCAGTCTAACGCGGAATATATATTTTATATTATACAAACGGAGAGAAAAGAATAGGTACAATCGGTTTATGTTCATACCAGGCTCAGCATGATTATTATAAACATCTTAACTGAATAAAAAGGGCGATATGAATATAACTTATAGGATTTAATCAAACTAGAAAAATATCGATATATATCCTACGTTGAGAAAATAATTATACTAGGCGTTTAAATGTTTTTGAAGTCCTCATAGTTAACATCTCCTACAACATGATCCCTATACACGTGCTTTAAATTTAATTCGTCCTGTTTAAAAAGAATAATCAAGTTTGCGTTATCCCTTATCAAATGTTTCGGTATCTTTGCATATGTCTGTCCTAAATAAAACGAGTGAACACCTTTATGCCTACCCATACTAAAATATTCTCTAATTTTTTCCTGTTTGTCACAGATAATATCGTCGAAAATGAATACTGAATTAGGTTTGATGTTGCTACGGCTGATTACATCATCGTTTTCGTCATATTTAGATTGAAATAAAGACTTGGCGTATAGGTAGATATTTTCAAATTTTTTCTAATTTTTTCAAATTCGTTTTCATTAATTAGTAGACCTAACAAGACATTAGTTTTACCACAAGAAGAAGGTATTTTTATAAAAATTAAAAAGGTTCTTTATAAGCAACAATTTTAAAATTCGTTTCTCAATTGTAAATAATTTATTTGGTTAAATTGAATTTATTTGATGCTAGTTTGTTTAAATGAATGGCTGTAACCCATATGGCAGGTGAACAACCACCCGAGTTTCATTTAAGCAAACTGAAGGAAGATATTCCTGTTGATTTATTTTTAAAGAACTTGTTTTTTTTTATATAAATTTATTTAACGTTAATAAAATAAAGATCTATGGTTTTTAATTTGTAAAAGTGTTTATGATTTTTATTTGATGTGGATGCAAGTATTCATTTTATTTATACAGAGATTAGGATTACGGCTTGTCCAGTTGTGGGATTCCAAGTGCAGCGATCCAGGTGTGGCTGTAGTAAGTTCTTTTCTCCAGGTACAGGAATCAATACGTAAGATCTATAATTTGTCTATCTCCTGTTCTATCAAATTTAAAACCGAATTAGTCTATTGGGAGAGAGAAAAAACTTTTGAGCTATATTTTATAAAGCGAGTTATATTTTCATTTTTTATCGATGCTAGCCAAAAATCAAAGTTTACATTTTATTATTCATTTTTACAAATAAACAACTCATAGTTTAATGGCTTGCCCAGTACGTGGGACTTTCTTTTTAAAATCATAATTATTATTTATTTTAATATAACATCTCATAGTTTAATGTTTGCCCGAACGTTGGGCTTTTTTCAAATTCTTATTTAATTTTCATGGTCAGGTTATCTAGCATTAATCATCTCAAAGTTTAATGGCTTGCCAGAACGTGGGGTTTTCTTTTGAAATCATAATTATTATTTATTATGGACTTATAACATCTCATGAGTTATTTTTTGTTGTTAATAAAGTAAACCCATCTAAAAATAAAATTATAACTTGACCTATTCTAATAATACATATTGTAACGAGTACATTTTCCAACAGCATTTTGTACGCAGAATTTAGCATTTATTCTTATTAAAAATCTTAAGTTCGGTCCTGTGGGCTTCGTTTTGTTTAAATCAGCATTTCATCATGTAAATAATTCCTACTGAAAGCACTTTTAAGAAAAGATTGTTGTATATTTGCTGTAATTAAAGAATGTAGCGTCATAATGATGTTTTTTCGTATCCTGCTAAATTGCATTTTAAAATAATATCAATTATTTTAGGGAGAGACCTTGCTAAGAAACTGTGAGAAGTACTTGATCATCAATTTTATAGAAATATTTTGTTAACATTCTGAGTATTCAGGATTCGAAAATGAAGTTTCCTTTGTTCGTAAATTGCGTTTTAAATTTTAAGTGTGTTTATAGCGTAGGAATCTTGTCTACAAGGCAGATGCTGTAGCATTCCACACTAGTATGGCGCGCAATTTTAAGTGCTACTTTTTACACTTAGAGTCGAGAATCCTATAGAAGGTCAAATAAAAGCGCTCTTGCCGCATAAAAACAGATGTATTCTCGCGGAGCTAGGGGTTGAGAGTTAATAAAAGTGCTTGGCTGAGTTGAGACGGGCGTCTTCTGCGATAGCACGCTGACAGCGTACGGTCGATCTTGTGTTAAAAATGCCGTTTCGTTTTAGTAAAATGGAATTTGAAAGAAAATTCTAAGTACAGTTCTTCGTATAGTTTGATAAACTGCCGACTTTCGGATAGTCGGTACACTTAAAAAAATCTACATTTAATAATTTCGTTTAAATAAGTGTCCGGAAATTAACCAATAATTCGTGGTTAACAAAAGTTACAGTTATTCCGCTAAACATTTTCTCGGACGTTTGTGCTTAGGAAAAATGGGAAATTCAACTTTACTTATTGCAGTGTAACAATGTTACGACAGCCTATGTACCGTATTCTCGTCTAAATAATTATAGAACCGAAATAATTTAATATTTACAGACGCTTTCTCTGTAATCGAAATTTCGACTAATAAATAATTCGTGCTGTGTGCCTTCTAAATTCAGTTCAGAATCAATGATTATGTGTGTTGTTTTATTGAAAACAATGAACTTTGAAATGGTTATCAAAACTAATAGCCAAATTTTTATGGAACTTTTATGGTTGCATTTAGTTATTGCCGTTTGGGGTGAATTTGCAAATTATGATTCACCATATCCAGATTCTACGAGCGTTATTCCCTTGCATCTTTAATGTATGAAGGAGGAATCCAAATTTTCCAGTTTCCATTTGCAGTGACGCTGTCGTCTTTGTGCAGTTTATCGTTGATTTTGGTTTGTGATTTACCGAAAATAAAAGGTATTGTGACTATTGTTTTTTAGTGTTAATCATTTATGTAAATTTTTGTTTGAACTTGTAGTAATTTTTTTATTGTTTCTCAATTAATAGAAATTCATTACAAACTTTTTTTACTCATTAAATTCTATTATCAACAGAGCTCTTAGGCAGGGACTTTTCGTTAAATTACTGTATGTAAAACTTGTAATCCTTTTTATATTTTATTTTGTTGGTGTTTTTTCTAAATAAATATAATTTTAAAGTTAATAATAATTGGTAATACGGAACCATATAGTTATGAACATTTTATTTCATTTTACTGCAAAATTTTCAAATAAACAAAAATCTTTCTTGTTTTAATTTAATATTCTATTCATTTTCTGGTTAATGGATTCAATAATTTTTAATGCTTATTCAATTAACATCTTTGATTGGTTAGTTTATAATTACCTAAGCTCATAACCAGATGGCGCCCTTCCTGTGTATGTTTTTGTGTTTTATGAAACCTTTATCCATTACTTTATAAATTAGACAACTGCAGAACCAATACCTACGACCTGAACTTTAAGAATTTGTAAGATAGAGCTAAATCTCAAGCCGTGGTATTCTTGAGCATCATTTAAAGTAAGTATTCAGTTTAATGTATGTTTATCATTTTTATTGTTTTTATCGATTTTGTAAGTTATTTATACCGGCTGAAAAGCGGACGTTTCAATATACCAGTACATGCACCAATACTTTTCAAACAACTTACAATTACCGTTTGAATTATTCTTTTTGTAGTTCAGTATATTGCGGTGATATCAAATCACCTCATTGAAAATTTCATTAACGACAGAACGGAAAGGTCAAAACAAACATTTCATATATCAGACTTAAATTAAAAGAGAGACATGCTATGTCATAGGCATAATTAATATAAAAGCTATATATAGGACCACAGTTAGGTTCATTAATATTTAAATTAAAAACAGAATAAAAATTTCATGCAAACATAACCTAAGTTTTGTTTTTATGTATAATGAATAGGTTTCATTTTTAGAAAAAGGATATCATTCTGTTAGATTGCTTGATCATAAATATGTTTATGCAACCCAAGTTACATATTAGGATTCGTTCTCCACTTGTAAGGAAGAAATAATTTCCTTATTCAATTTTAGAGATTACGATTTTCAACGTTAGGTAAATTTTTCTACTTTCCAGGAGACCAGCTCAGTTTTGCGCTTTTAGTTAACTTAAAACAGATAAATTAGGTCAATCTTGTTATGACTTATATAATACAATTAATTTTTTAATTTGGTTATAAAATTTCTGACCATTTTAATTAATGAAGGTTTTAATCTTGTCGTTTCATTTCATTGTGACAATTATTGACTCTTATCCTATTTTTCCTCACCATTGTTTTTATGTAAGTGCTTGGAGTACTGTATACTGGACATTTTGATCATAAATTGATTAATGTTGAATCAATATTTAAGCTGGAACTTGCAAATGCATTAATTGGTATATTCATTGTAGTTCGTACTGTAAAAATTATGTTTGTAGTAAATTGTAAAGATGTTTCTATGGAGAATTTATTTGCATTACTTGTATTGTGTATTTATGAAACTAGTTTGTAAAGGATGATACTTGATTTGTTGAATTCTATATGGATTTAGATCATAACGAAATTTGTATTTTGCCAATCGTTTTTCTCTTATACCTTCGTTACGATACATTTTTGGACATGGAATGTATTATACTTTTTTGATCCTTGTTTTAAGGGCTACAATCCTGTAATCATAGAATTAAGATTAGTGACGATTAATAACAGCTGTGCAGATTAGTTACGTCATCAAGCTTACATGATCTGCCTTTGTTTTGAAAATATGTCATCGCCGGTTTTTGTTCTGGCATAAACTATATAAGCTGGAGCAAATTTTAACAAAATCAGTCGACAAAACGTTCAAGGCAAAACCTATACCCGGCTACGGATAAAATATCTGTAATTTAATTTGAGGTTAGATATTTCAACCATATGTGTTTGACGTAAACGTCATATATAAATAAAGTTTGAATTAAATTAAAGTGTTACCTGAACATTTAAAAAAAAAAGTTGAAAGAAGATTTAATTATTGCGCCACAATTATATAAAGTGAACGTGATTGTTTAAATAAATTCTGGTTGAATTTATTTTTTGACATCGATCTACGTATTGATGTCTTTGAAGACAGAAAATCAGCTGATGTATACGACAGCAATGTTACCAATTGTGGATTTATATAAAGGAATTTATTTTTAATAAAATATTCCAGGTTGGTTATAATAAATGGGCTATAATCTCATTAATAACAATTAACTTATAAAGTTATCCTAAATAATACAAATTTATTTTGTTTAGTTTACAAAGTTTCTTTTGAGAACTGCTTTCGAGTAAATAAAACAATTTAATTTCTTTTATTAAAACTTATTTTTATTAGATAAACAGTTATTTATAAATTAATTTTGATTTGTGTTGGTCTGTTCAAATGAATTATGGCGTATTGGCCCTATGTCAGGCCATTACAACTATTAATAACATTTGAGCAAGCCTGGGATTTAATTCTCAATTATTAATTGTATTGATTTGAACAATATTTCTTGCTTTTGATTTTTTATTCGAAATTTTATTTCGTTCCTTAAATAATGTTTATGTGTTTTTAAATTTACATATGTGTTCAATTGATGCAAATACAAGCATCCAGTTTTCTTTTCTTTTGAATTTAGAGTTTAGCAGAGGTTGTCCAGCTTGCAGGAGCTTTAGCCTTTACAACATAAATTTTTCTTCCTTTCCAGGCATAAGAGTTAATAAGAGTCTCGTAATTTAAATAATTTATGCTTTACTGAGTAAACCTGAGCTAGCTGAGTGGAATAAAGAAAAATATCTGTGGTGTATTTTTATTATAATCCACCGTATATAATTCATGTTTATATTTGGAACGGTGGATATATTATATTATATTTTATTTTAAAAGATCACCGCATATATTTTATGCTTGTCCCGAATGTGGGGAATTTCTTATTAGTTAAATACATCGCAATATATTGGACAAAACATAGAAATTTTGACATAATAATAAACAATACGTGCAATGTTATAGAAACAAACCTCCCAAAAAATCTAATTACTCCAAACACCTTTTAGAACAGAATCACACAATGACTCTCCAAAATAATATAAATTCCTACATTTTTGTAATAACAAACGCAAATTAGATATTTTAGAAGCTTCTGACATATAGAAACACAAACTCAGGATACCTTAAACGAATGAACAGATTGAGCTCTGTAATTCTCCGTTACTGGAAGTATTAGATATTTAATTCTTATTATTTTTATCTATTTATCTAGTTATCTATTTTTTGTATTTACCTTAGCAACGTATTTATTTATATTCATATTACCTATGATAATGGCAGCTTAGCTGTCGACACAATTGTCAGGTTATAATTTAATAAATATCAATACCAAAATGTTAAAACCCCCTTTTTCAGTAATAAAATTAAGCGCAATTTGGTTTATGACTCTGCATCAGCTAAAATTGCACTATCAGTTAAAACTGCTTTTTCTTTCAGTTAAAAAACAAAACTGTGTTTATATTAAGACCCCTCAATACCAAATCTAACTATGCAAAAGATCAAACATTTTTTCTATGTTGTTAAGTCTTATAGCTTCGAATTTCGTTTGTGTCGTTAAAATATTAATATTTATAAAAATTTCTGCAAATTTCGTATTGGATGAAATAACGTCATACTTCCTTGGTATGGTGGTTTGGATCACCCTACTTTTTAAGTTTAGAAAAATCATTTGAATATTTGCATTCCTTGAGAGTCAGTTCCAGTGCAGGGCTTAACTGAAGCAGTCCAGCTTGGGGGGTCAGCATAAATGCTGCGCCCTTTCACATAAGTTTAGTTACTAGAACTAAAATTAAACTACCGTTTCTGGGTATCTTAATTTAGTTTGTGTCCTTATTACGAAATTTTATTTATTATGAGTATTTCGGTACTTTTAGTTGGTAAATGAAAGAGAAAGAATGGTCTTCTGAAAATAAAAATTAACAACTAAGAAATACACAATTAAAGCTTTATTTAGCCTAGTTACTATTAATACGGTGAAATCATTATCCTTATCACAGGGATTTAGTTGTTTAATCAAGAATAACAGTTCAGCGATTAAATCAGTGATTCGTAACCTTTTTGAAGTCAGGGAGCACTTTTGATCATAAGAAAAATTCGCGGGGCACCAAAATCGAAGAGTCAAAAAACATCAGACCTAACAGTTAAAAATAACATTAATTAAAAAAAATATAAAGATATATATGAGGTAAGCGCCATAAATATAGAATGCCTGATATAGAAAAAATAAACTTGGTCAAATATAATAATTTTTATTTTTCAATATAATCTCCCCTAATGTCAATACACTTATTACAACGTGGAATTAATAATTCAATGCCCTTGTAAAAATAATTTGTAGTTTTTCCTCCAAAATGTTCAATTACAGCTGCTTGCAACTTGTTCTCGTCCTTAAAACGACGTCCCCTAAGGGCTTTCTTTAAATTAGAAAATAAATAATAGTCACTAAGAGTCACATCCGGACTATACGGTGGATGATCCAATGCTTCAAAGCCGCATTCGCGAATGTCAGCTTGTGAAATTGCGGTAGTATGAACGGGTGCATTGTCGTGTAATAATCAACATTTTCATCGAACATCGATTTTCCCCGACGTTTTTCACGAATATTGTTTCTCAATGTATGCAATAAAGACGCATAATATGTACTGTTAACAGTTGTATTGCGTTCTTTAAAATCAATCAGTAAAATGCCGTCACAATTCCAGAATATTGTTGCCATAACTTTCTTTGTCAATTGAACGACTTTCCCTTTTTGGGGCGAGGTTCATCGGGTTGCCGCCATTCCATCGATTCCCTTTTGGATAGAGGATCATAATACATAACCATTGTTTCATCTCCAGTGACAATGGACTCTAAAATCGGCTTTGGGTCGTCTCCACACAAGTTTAAAAACGAGCGTGCACATTCGATGCGACGTTGACGTTGAACAGCACAAAGAAGACGCGGTATCCATCTTGTACTAATTTTATTCATACCCCAATGGTCATGAAGAATTCGGCGAACACTTGTTTCCGAAATGTCAGACATCACTGCTAACTCCTTAACTTTCAAACGGCTATCTTCTCTAACACCATTTCTTCAACGATTGTAACTTTTTAAGGCATTACCGCTTCAATTGGTCGACCGGTGGCCTCATTATCTTCAAGAGTTGTTAGAATTTTTAAGTGTTTTAATGTGAAATTATGGTCTCTTATCTGTGTAGTGTTCTATAGTAAGGATTGTGCCAAGTCAGATGAAAAAAGAATAATAGTATTAACCAATTAAACTTTAGTAAGTTAAGTTGATTTTCTATTAGTTTGTGGGGCACGACCCTTTTCACCGACAAAAACAACTCGATGCAAAGATAAAAACTTTTTAAAAATGCAACTTATTTTACTTTGAAGAGCTATAAAGATAGCTGTTCTAATAAAGATAGACCCACCATGGTCAAAGGACCATGGTGGGGTGGTTTTTTATGTAGGCAAAAGTGCCAGAAACATTGCAAAGTCGCAAAATGTAATTGGTAGTTTGGGGTCCTTATGAAAAAGTTTACGGCATTGGCTCACCACCGCCATATTAAAAAACAAATGAAAATTTCGACATTTCTTCGTTTTTCTAAGAATATCTTGTAAACGATGTGTTTCACAGCAAAAGTGGTTATTTTTTATTTTAAAGTAGAGAAGTACAGAAAGTAATTGAACTAAATATTGTTGAATGTTACAGCCAACTAATTAATTTGTTATTTTAGAGGCCTATATTTCGGTACCTTCATCGAGACTAAAAATGATAACAATTAAGAAATTGAATGACAGTTGTTTACTTTAAATTTACGTCTATTTTAAAAAAATAATTATAGTTGTTAAGTATAGCCACTACATATTTAATTTTACCTGATACGACAAAACAAAGAAAATAAAAATGCATTTATTAAAACAAATCAAATTTATTTTTTATTTATTATTATAGAACTGTACATTGCCAATATCGTCATCAAATAAGTAAGCCAAGGTCGTCTTCGTTGTTAGATTAAACGTATCCAACATAGCCACTGTATACACCACCATAGGGGTATGCACCGTAGCCACCATAGCCAGCATATCCGTAATCATAAGCTCCGTAGTATTGGGGTTTGGGTGCTGGGCCAGGAGCAGCCATGGCGACAGCGAAGAGAACGGCGAATACGAGAACCAACTGCAAATAAAAAATAAACAAAAATTAAAATCAATTACTTAAATAACTATTAATTAGTAAATGTAGTTAACTTACCAACTTGAACATTTTGAAAAGTGCTTGTATTGTTTACTGATACAAACTATGATTAATCAGAAGAAATCGATGGTTTATATAGGGGAAAACTCATTCTCTGTTTGTACCTCGTGATCCAATTTAGGCAACAAAAAAATATTACAATAATGGATAGGATACTTTATGTTAATTTAGAATAAATTAAAATTAAAATACTCAACTTCTTTTAGTATAACAGTTTTTCTTGATTAAATTTAAATTATTTAATTGTTACACAATGTCACTTCGTGATTTAATGATATTTGATGAAATTGGTCAAGGTTTAGACAATTTATCATTCGAGACAATTATTTTGGCATATTTTATAGTTATGACAATTTAACATACTACTTGATGTGACACGTGCCACTTTGCGAATTTATATTAGTTTCATCTGCAATGACCAAATAGAAATATATTATTTCTTTTACCTTTGATAATGATATATTTTATAAATATTTAAGTGTGCAACTGATCAATAATTGTTTAATATTATTATTAGGGCATACATTATTTTTATCACAAAGTAACGCTGCACACAATCAATTCGATTTTATTACTGTTTCTAGATAATTCTCATTTACTCCATCCCCAAGGATCGGCTTCTCTGCTATGGTTCTTGTAAGTTACATGATTTTCAAGAAGCAAGGATATAAAACAAGTAATAAAGAACAGTGCACTGGACTGTGTAGTTATTGCAAAAATTTCCTTCTTGTAAAAGACCAGTATTTTCTTACTGCTTAAAAAACTTACCCTCCAGTCAATATCAAGCTATACTTGCAAAGAACATTACGTAATAATTAAATAATTCAAACAGATCAAGAAAAAGTTTTGTAAGGCTAATTAAAATCGACTGCTTAAAATATTTTTAATTTATTCTTAATTTACATAAATGTCATCATAATACTTTATCCATTTATTGTAATTGTTTTTATGAATCAATTTACATCACAAGATACACCTTCTTCCTCCTATATATACCCATCATTTATCACCACTAATCATAGTTTGTATTCAGAAAACACTACAAACAGCTTTCAAAATGTTCAAATTGGTAAGTAATTGGATTTTGACATTTTTGTGGCAATTTTTGCAATTCTTTATTTATTTTTAATAACAGTTGGTTCTCGTATTCGCTGTTCTCTTCGCTGCCGCCATGGCTGCTCCTGGCCCAGCTCCCAAACCGCAATTCTATGGAGCATACGGAGATTATGGATATGCTAGCTACGGTGCCTACCCCTATGCTGGTGGTGTTTACAGTGGATACGTTGGATACGTTTGAAAATGTAGTTAAACTATCTTGATTTATGGATTTGATGATAATATTGGCAATGTACAGTTCTAAAATAGTAATGAAAATATAAATTGAGTTTGTTTTAATATAGCATATTATTATTTTTCCTTCTTCTTGCTGAATAATTCAATTATTCAATTGTAGATGTCCTTGTGCTTATTAATTGTGTATGTCTTACAGGACGGTCTTAATTAAGACGTAAAGCTTAAAATAAAATTTCATATTGAAACGAAGGTTTTTAGCCTAACTAAATAAACAATTTAAAAAATAAAAATTATACTTACGTTAAAAAGATGCTCAAGATTACCACGGCTTGAGATTTAGCTCTATCTTACAAATTTTTAATTTCAGGTTGTAGGTATTGGTTCTGCAGTTGTCTAATTTATAAGAGATGGATAAAGGTTTCAAAAACACAAAAACATACACAAGAAGGGCGCCATCTGATTATGAAGCTTAATAACGATAATTAAATAGATCGAATAGATTAAATAAATCTAATAAATCTGTCTAAAATCACTAATCAGAAAATGAAATCAGACCGATATAAATTTAGTGCAAAATATTAGTTAATTTCAATAAAGTCAAACATTTTGTTTAATGAAGGTATGAATAAAAACATTCATAATTATATGGTTCAATCTTACTGGTTTTAATTAACTTTAAAATCATGTTTATTTGAGAAAACACAAGAAAAAATATAAAAAGATTACAAATTTTAAACTCAAAAATTCAAATAATAATTCCCTACCTAATAAAAAAGTTGTATATTAAATTACATATAAATGAAAATCAATTAACAGCCTTGGTAGTGTAAGGTCTGGCGTGCCGGACTTTCACCCAAGCGGCCCGCGATCGACTCCCAGCGCCGGCAGATCTGGTTAAGGTTTTCTGCAGTTTTCCTTAGATGTGACACAAATGTGGGATTTGCGCTGTTCCATCGGTACATTGGGAAGTCATGATAATCTACAGCATACTACAGGCTGCTGTTATATCAATATCTCCTAACCGTATAGATATTTGCTTGGTAAAGGATTTTGATGCTATGCTGATCATAAATAAAAAGGTAAATCTGCTATGCTATCAATAGGTTTGGTCTATACTTTTAAGAAAAAGAAAATATGGATATCCTATGTATATTCCTAAATAAGTGATGATAGTCTGCGGCATACTACAGCTGCTATTATAGCAATATCTCCTAACCCTACAGATATTTGCTTGGTATAGAATGTTGATGCTATGCTGATCATGAATAAAAGGCTGTATCTGCTATACATTTAGGGAAGAGAGAATTTGGAGCTACTATTTATATTCCTGACTGGCTTAGATTTATCTGAGGTTTAAGAAAATCAATGGCGTATTGATATTTGATTTTGAGGTCATTCGATGATCCTTTTTCTTAACCTTATAATTCAACAGTATATATAATCTTTAAATAACGACGATATTTATGTAACTTTGAGGTAAATGTATAGGTATGTGTTTTATATTCATTTCTATTGGCACTAAACGGTCTTCCGGATCCTCAACGATAATAGGAGGACCTAGTGGCGTCAACATAAGGCTGTGTGGCTGTAATATGTGGCGGTGTGGAGGTAATATGTGGATGTATGACTACAATATGTGGCTGTAATGTGTGGCTGTGTGGCGGTAATATGTGGCTGTAATATGTAGCTGTGTGGCTGTAATATGTGGCTGTGTGGCTGTAATGTATGACTGTGTGGCGGTAATATGTGGCTCTAATATGGGGTTGTGTGGCTGTAATGTGTGACTGTGTGGTGGTAATATGTGGCTGTAATATAGGGTTGTGTGGCGGTAACATGTATCTGTGTGACGCTATGTAGATGTAGGTATAAATAGAGGTAGTAGCATCACCTCATTTATTTCTTTCAAGATGAAGAGCCGTGTCTGTAATGTATGGAGTAAGAGTATTCGACAATCTGATTTTAGACGTCATATAAAAATTCATGATGGGTATAAACTTCAATGTTTTAAATGTTCTAAGAGATTCTCTCGTCTCGATAGCTATAAAAGGCATATGAACCTGAAGCATGACAAAGAAATCAATAAACATACTGTGAATTCCCCTATAGAACATGAGTTCAATGAGGTTGTAGCCCCTTCTTATGATGATGATGATGATTGGAGAACGTTTAGCGACTATTTAAGTGATGAAGAGCCTAAAATAAATTGGATGGTTGTGCACAGCCTAATCAGCCGGCTTCGGCTTTATTATGGTATTTTGAAGCATAGCCTGTATACATACCCTATAGCTATTGAAATAATAAACGAATTGAAACACTCAGGATTATTTCCGTCCTTCGCTTCACCTCATGAAATAATAAATAATCTTAAAGATGTTTTAAATATAAAGTGTATTGAATTAAAATAAAGAGATTTTTAACATATATTGTTTAACTAATCTTACTTGAAGACTAGTTTTGTCATTAAAACCTTTTAATACCTGTCTTTTGTCGGAAGTTATACATAAAAAATCTGCTAATTATGCTTCCTTAGGCTATGCAGTTTAACTGTTGAGCTATACGTGGAAAGCATGATCTTTAGGACATTTTACAAAACTGGATTTAATAATATTATTATTTTAATTTAAACGATCTTTTCTCTCATTTATATGAAATTATACTACATAGAAAACCGCAAGCTGATAACGCTCATTGACTTTTAAATTCTTTCGGTATATTTACGTGATAGTTTTATCGTTATAAATTTATATCATATCGCAAACCCTATCGGTACAAATAAATGTAAATCTGTCTAGCTATCTAGGCGATACCTCAGGCAATTTCTTAGAAAATGAACATCCCAAGTAATAAGAAGTACGAGAAATCAAATGCGATATATAGAAATAATTTTCGACTTTTATGGGTAACTTATGCTGGTAAATTATAAGATACTTTACAGGTGTAAAATGTAGGAAATTGATAAACGGCTTTATTCGATTATGTAATAACTATAGTGACCGTCTTCCCTTAATAATTCGTATTAATAATTTGTTTCTGAATAAATTATTCAATTTGCCTATCTTGTGTTTTATTTCTTATAAATTATAAATTTCTACGTTAATGATGATAAGAGCTTCCGGCTTCATGAATTCTTAATGATATAAAACGATCTTTTAAGACCTATAACCGCAGGCTACCTTTTCATTAATTGAAATTTATCTTTTTTAATATAAACGATTTATCGAATCAATATTAATTATTTAATGATTAGAAGTAATAATGCGCGTAGAGATATACAAGAAGGAGTTATAATAATGCGATATCGCGCAACAGAGAAGAAAGAAAAAATAAGTTGCAGCCGTCTACACGTGTTTCACACTTATTAGTGATCATCAGGACGGCATAGCAGATGGAATAAATATAAAAGCAACTAACTCAAAAAGATGTAACAACACAAGGTTTCACTGATAGCAGCCAACCGCACATTTGCACAATCGGCCTGAAGACACTGAGTTTTCAGTGCAACAACAAACGTCACTACGGAGGCAGCTAAAGCCACTACCGTGAGACAACCAATCCCAAAGTATAATATCAATGATTAGAAGTAATAATGCTTTGACTAATAATAATAATAGTAATAATTTTTTTTTCTTTCTTCTCTGTTGCGCGATATCCCATTATTATAACTCCTTCTTATTAATTATTTACTTATCGTAAGACAGAGGAAGTTTTTGAATAAAGTTTTATTTCATCTCTCAAAACCGCAATCTTCCTTTTTAGTCAAAAGTTAATTATCTTTCAATTTTAAAAGTTTTTTTCTGAATGAGATAAAACATTCTTCTATAGGAAGTTAATATCCTCAGTGAGATAATAATAAAATGTGTTTAGATTATTTTTTTATTGATATAAAAGATTAACATACATTATTTCATGCACATATCTTGCATTAATTTTATAATCTGCTGGTTTCCTTGTACATTTTAATTCTATTTAATTCTATCAGAAAAGCATTTAATCGAATTTTTCCTAAATTACACATGTTTAAAATAGTTTTGTGCGTCTTCTACAAGCATCTCAGGATACTGGTAAAGGATCTCAAGAATGCTGGCGGTATTGTGAGATTTCATGTTGAGCTGAGGACTTAATAATATTCTCACGTTATCTAGCAAGTTGCCTGCTAACTGCAATGCGGAAATAATGGTGGTCATATAAAAAGTAGCAAACCCTGAATTTTTCAGCAGCTCCAAATGATATTGAATGACTTCCTTCGCCTCCCACAAGTGGTCTAGAGTTTGTTGTCTTAAGGTGATGCTGTTGGAACCCTTAGATATTTTAATCATAGGTGTAGAATTGAATGATGTAAATAGGATTTGACAGCCTTCAAACTGTACTGCTGCTGGGGTGTTTTGGTGCTCGGCGAAATATTCTATAATCTTCCGTTTATACCTAAGGAGTTCGATGGATTATTTGAGTATCCCTCGAACTCCTTAGGTAGAAAACTGATAGCACTCTTCTCACCTCCAATTTTAACGATAGGAGCAAATTGGATATTTGGACAATATCCTGTAGCAATGTACTTGGTCCTCGATTTATTTAGCCATAAGGTGCTTTGGGAGATCAACTGCTCGTATCGCTTCTGCGTCTCTGCGGTTTTTAGGAATTCGCTAAGTTGACTCACTGGAAAATTAATACAATAAATAAAAAAATAAATTAGAATGCAATAAAAAATTCTTACTTGCAGTATGTCGTTTTAATGATTCAGAGATGTAGCTTCAATGATTCAGAGATGTTGCTTCAATAAGTTTTGGTGAAGAATTGATGAGCTTTCTGTAGGTGTGGTGTCTTTTTATTCTAAATCTACCTGAGTTCTCTCGGTGGTACGTGTGTTAAAATAGAGCGGAAGTCACATCCTGTTTCAAATTTTGGAACCCGATGTAAAATTTTGGAGCGGATGTAAAAGTCCGTTAAATTTCGGAGCGGATGTCGTGTCCTGTTTCTGGACCGGATGCATCTGAAAATGTTTCGGGCCGGATGCTTGGGACCGGATGCTGCATCCTGTTTAAAATTTTGGAGCGGATGCAAAAATTCGTTACAAAGTTCATGACGTCATCGGTCGGACTCAGACCGGAAGTGACGGCGTTTTTTGGGCCCATGTTAAATCTCATAAGAAAATGTCGCATCTCTCCCCTAGTTTTACTACTACTTGACATAACACACTTGTGATCTAAATTGAACAATAACAAAGAAAATCAATAAAAACGATCAGTTGTCACCGATCTCATTAAAAACTAATTACATTGAAAACCGGCCACTCTCCAGCTATCCCTGTGCGTCAAAAATTTACATAACACAAAGTAACCCAAACACATGGAGTTTACACAAATTATATCAAAATAATGAAGGAAAACTTAACTTAAAAATATGTCCTTCTGTTTTAGACATCAACCGACGCATTAGCAAATATAAACAAAGTAACAACATAAATCAATTGAAACATGAACTAATCTTGTCCAGAGTACAGTACTCCAGATGTCTGCATCCAAACAATTGTACAAAATATTAAAATAAACTCAAAATTTGACAAAACCGAAAAATATCAACGCAGCTGATATCTCCATTTACATTGAACTCAATTATTCCAAATCCAGAATTCCGTAAGTAAATTGTAACATTTTAAATATCAAAGTACTTATTTAATTTAACTATCTCCAGTGAAATATGTACCCGAAACTGACTTAGCCTTATTTGGAGAAGAACACATGTTTTGCGTTACTCAACGACAAACCTTAAATTTAACCAGAAGATAAAACCTGCTATAAAAGTCTAAAAACTATCCTGACATGTAACCTGGGTTACATACAACATGTTCTACTATGAAATAGCATAATTAATTTATATCCTTTTTATAATTCAAAACCTTGTTTGTAAAAATTCAGTTTATGTCTACATGATACTTTTCCTTTTTTAAATTCTATTTAAAATTGATAAATCTATCTTTATCCTAGCATGTAGCCTTTAGATTAAATAAACCTAGTATCCTAGCATGTTTATCTTTCATATATTGCATGAATTTATTAAATCTGAGCTTACGATTAAATCGTAGCCTTTAAAATTGTCTAAAATTGCAATTCGTTAAGTAAATTTTCAACCTGACGATTCTATATATCTCAATATATGTATATTGTTCAAATCAATTAGGGGATATTGTGTTACACTAGTATTAGGTGTTTAAACAAGATTAATTAAATAATTAAATAGTGATTGTTTATCTACTTTGTTAATAACTAAAACACTTCCGTCGTACGTGCTTCGTAAGTTACTTGTAAATTGTAATGAAATTTGAAACTTGTTTATAAACCTCAAACTAAATGTGCTGACTGGATGAATCAGCTACAACAAATTGATAATTTTCGGATAAATGTATGACTGTTTTCAGTGTTTACCAGTTTAGATCTGCTACCCGCAGCCGTACATGATGCCTTTCGATGCGTCTCAGCGAGATCAACAATAGCGTCCCATTGTGAAATTTGGGAGGAGCAAAATTTTTCTAGATAATTGCCAAAAACTTTTTTGGAAATGAAACCATACATTTTTTATTATTTTATTTATTTTTTTAATTCCCCCACCCTACCTGAATATGTAGGTTTTGATGCGCATGCGAACTTACCTAAGCTAACCTAATCTAACCTAACTTAAAACTGAATTAAAACACATATGCACTAAAAACTACAAATAACAACTTCAAAAAGCCTAGTTTCTTATAATTATACAGAGAGAATTATACACGATATAAATTGGAGCAATGTGTATTTGGCCACTAGTGTCGAAGAAAAGTTTATTTTACTTCAAAATATATACCGTATTAAATGATACAGTACCTAAAACTCAATCAAAAAGATGTGTTTATCCCATATGGTTTACATCTGAAATAATTGGATATATATTAACCACAAAGAAAAATGCCATAAAAGATTCAAAATTACGAAAGATTCTGCTTAAATGAATTTAAAAGATTAAGATCTAAAACTAAAAAGGACATTAAATTAGCATTTTGTAAATATAAAGAAGTGGAAAATAGTAATAGCAATGCTTTATTAACTTTGTTTAATGGATTAGTACGATGTCATCTTAAATAAGCTGCAATGGTATGGGCACCATTCTATTCTAAGTCTATAAATGAAATAGAAAAAATACAAACAAGATTTCTGTGGTTCTTGCAATACAAAAAACATACTCAATATGTTTTAGATATTCTTGCTTCTGTCATACGACAAAAATTGCAGTACATATCTTTGCAGAGCAGACGTGATTTTTCTGCATTGATTTTTATGTATAAAATCATTCATTATCTTATTGATAGTTCTTTCATATTAGGTCAAATTAAGTTTAGGTTACCAACTAATAATTCCCGGCTGACAAATATCCTATACATACCAACTGTTAAAACAAATTACTTAACGGATGCTCCAATATATAGGATGTGTAGCAAATTTAATCTGCATATTGAAACTTGCGATATCTTTGCAGTCAACATTAGCAAATTTAAAATTTGTTAAAACCAAATTATGTTGTTGTCGGGATAACTATCGTAGCTAGTGGAATTATTAAATATGTTATTTTGAAAATAAATAAATAAATTAACTTCTTTCTTTCTAGGTACAACTTCTTTAAATATCAATAATGGTTTTATTTTATAGACCTCTGTTAGATGACAAAATGCTGCACAATTATTTACAGGTAAATATTAAATAAAAAACACCAAGCACTTTATTTTATTCAATCAAAGATACCTGGTTAATTTAAGGTAAGGATAGCTGCTTTCTAAATCCTTGTAGATGAAGATGTAATGGTTTCTCACCACCGGTGTACCCTCAATATGTCAGCTTGGGTAGCGCTGTTAGGACGGACTGGATGGTCATATACCACGCATGTGAAGAAGAACAAGTAGTGTCTAGGGTGGTAAGACTAAAAACACTTACTAATTTATCTTCTTTCTTGGGCTCCACTGGAATCTGCAACTTTTCACCTACTCTACTCTTGACAAATTTGATATATCTTCTAAACTTTAGTTTTTTTCGCTCCAGAACAAAATGGTTAATGTAATAAATCAGGATTCGGAATTAAAGGTAGGTAATTATCTTAACATGGTTCATAAAGCTTTTTTTATTCCTCAACTTTTTATAATAACGACCATTATTAAAGTCCTCTAACAATAGTAAGCAGTTCACACTTCACACTATAAATCGTGACACAAACACATTCTTGTTAAAATACGAGCAGTACTGATTCATCACTAGGCAATTTCATTATTTGACTAACATCAAGCTTTTTAATACCCATTGTGTCTGTGACGTTATGTTTTTGTCGGTTTTTAATAACGCAATTTAGTATGTATATTTAACAAAAAATTCTAAATGCGGTCCTGCGTATTCATATATCTTCCATCAATAAAAAATCATCGTTGGTATAATGCATAATCTTAAAGAAATATTCAAGACTAATGAAACTGTTTTTATAAGAATTTACAGACTTCGTTTTAGATAAAGGTATTGTTTTCACACTTGTTAACATCTACCATTTCATTGTTCATGAAAGAAAAAGAATATTTTCGAATAGACTAGCCTTTTAAAATACAAATTGTCAGCCATTGCCGTCGATGAGAAAGAGAATCTGCAAATATTTCCATCTAAATAAGTTGAAATTTTATGAAAAAATATCATTAAAACCTCTCATACCGTGATTTATAATTTCCTTGTACGTGCTTATGGGCAAAATTCAAATCAACACATCTGCGCTTCGAAAGATTTCATGTCTGCAAATCTTGTTGTAAAATCCCGAGCTCTGAATTTTGTTTGTGTAAAAATACTAATTTTGGTAGGCTTAGAAAAGTCACGTCATTCCCTTATTCGTCTATTTGAAAGTATACCCCTCTTAAAATCCCGTCTACCGTCAAAATATTTTCGTTCTTACAGTCAGTTGATAGTCAGGGTTTAACAAAGTAAGTAAGAGAATAATACAGAGATAGTGGGACGCTTTCGCGTCGCCGGGTTTCAGCCCCCGCGTCATGCTTGGCGTTCGGGTCAAATGATGATAGTTTTTTATTCTGTCCGTAGTATGTTCCAGTTTAGTTTATCGTCTCAATATTACCGAATAAAGTAAATTCAGTGGAGAACTATTTCTAATTACAGTTCCAGTTTAAAAGTTTAAAGTTGTTTAGTTGGACTTTGTGTGTAATAAACGAGAGTGAGTCTCTCACAATTGTTGCAGTATTCGATGGGGTGGACACCACTGGCGTTTCCCAATATTTAGTGTTGCTTTTAGTTGCCATCAAAGCACGAAAAATACAGTGATTGATCGAGGATCAATTTATCGAAATTTACAGTTGAATTCCGTATAGTCTACCGATCGATAATAAACATGAACTTAGTATTCTGTGATTGAATTTTAGTTTGTTGAAGAACCTTTAAAAGTTATGCAGTTATAATACAGATAATTATACAGTTGCCGAGTTCAGTTTCTCGTGGGTCCAGTTTTTAATAGAGTCTCGTTTTAATACAATTTGAATTCGGGAAGCTCTAAAAACTAGTTTATCGTAGGAGGGAATTTTGATAATGAGTATTTCCCTAGTAGCACAGTATTGGAATTTTAATTTCCGCAGTTTTGGGTTATTAGTGATTGCAGAATTTTATGAAGTTTTTCCAGTTTCTACAGTTCAGTGACAATTGTTTACACCTGTGTTGATAAAAGGCAATATTGTATAAGTTTGTTCTGATTTAGTTTTGTGAATTAAACAATTTAAACAAGATATCGCGAGCTATTGATTCTTTGAATTTTGTGAACATTGTGTAAGTAGTATATTGTTTATGTACCGATTATTTTTGTTATGTTGTTGTATGAAGATGTTCCCATTTGATAAGAATTCTTATGCAGGGTACTGTGATTTTACTTAATGATTTTTTGACTAGTTGTTATCTTTTCCAACTTTTTGGTTTATGAATAAACACAATTTTTTAAACTTAATTAGACTGAATAATATTGACTCATATAATTATGAAAGTCTTTATTTATATTTTATCCAGCCTAACTTTGACATGCCAAATATGATTAACAAGTTGAATTAAATTTATTAGATCAACTCCAGTTTCTGGTTAGTGGGGACAGGTCATTATTCTAACTACCATCATTACCAAACTTAAATAATCAGATGGCGCCCAATTATATGTATTTTATTGTGACTTAAAACCCTTATCTATTCTTTTACATTTTGAAGCTTTTGGAAACAATACCTACATCCTGTAATTTTATTTTTAAAGATAAGATCTCAAGCTGGGGCAATTTGAAGCATTACCGTAACGGAAGTATAAATATTTTGAAGATTTTAAATGTAAATTTAGTCCGGAAGAATAACTTGTGTTTCACTGATGGTCCAACGTGGGCCTGAAAAAATAAGCTTTGTTTCATGTCTGATATAATAGTAATACAAACTTTATTGTTTTAACATTTTGCTGCATTATGAGGTTTACTTATGAACTCTTAAGGTTTGCCGTATTTAAACTTTCAAAAATTAAAAAATATATATATAAAGGAAAAAGAAAAACCAAAACGTTTGAACAAGAATAAAACGCAACAATCAGGAAAGAAATAGTTAACGTAACATTTCCCATTTCAAATAGTAACAAGTTGTAACATAACATGAATATACCTTTTTTTATTATTTAAAACTCCCTTCGTTGGATGTTTTAATCATAAGAATAAATTTCATAAAATTTTTAATATAAAACATCAATGTTATTCAACAATTAACAAAAAAAGTTTATTTTTTCTTAAATAAGACAATGGGATCAAATTAACTTAAATAAAATTCCTGTTGTTGAATTCTTGGACATTACAATAGATAGGTATAATACATGATATTTTACGTTAAAATGGTAATTGACTTACAGTGTATTTATTACAAAATGGCTATTGAAAGAGGCAAAAGAGATATTAAAATTTCAGTATCAAGGTTTTAAGAACATCAACATTCATACATTGTGAATATTGAGCTGGCTCAATATATCAATAAGTACAATAGATAGTACCCCTAGTGCGTAATGCACTATGTTTAAATCGGACAACCCAAGTAACACAACCATGTTGTTCTAATATTAAGTCAATGCCGAAGGTATATTGGGCCAGACGAATTACTCTATATTGTACCAATGGAAAATGTGGGCATTCTGTAATTGTCACCCAACAATATACGCCAATATATGCCCAATAACGTACCCCAATATTTTTCCAACAACATAATTATGTCAATGTTAGCCCACTAACTTATACCAACGTACTAGTTAAAGTATCTGTATAATTGACTTTACATTATACAAGTGTTCTATTTTTTTACTATGCTGTCATTGCATTTTCTTGTAGATCCATTGTGGAAAAAATATTCAATTTTAGCTAAGAGCGTTGATATAAATTTTAACACATAGAGTACATCACAGTATTTTAGATTAGTAATAACTAACGTCATTAATAAAGTCTAATACCAAAATTACAAGAGTCGCAGTTCTCTTCTTAATGTTTACAACTTGATAATTAACAACAACAGCAACCACAAGAAAAAACAAGACTCATCACCATGAAACTACTTAACGAATCGCCAGCCACCAACCGGAAGAGTTAGTAACTACACAACAAATGCAACTGTTATTTGAATTATTATTATGTTAATTTCGACATTGTCAGTCAAAACTATGTTTGCGATAAATTATCTACGTCATAATTATGAGCAATAAAACTGCCGAAGTAATTATTTTTATGTCTCTGAATCAATATTGAATTCTTTGCATAAATGAAGATTAAAATAGATACCCTATATTGATATACAATATTAAAGCAATATTGCACACACCAACATTGTAAAAACACATCTAGGGCCAACATTGATAAAACAAGACATCGACTGAACTTAGTTAATTAATGTTGGGATAATTTTGGTTTACATTTCCAAAACAATATTGCGTCAATATTGGCAGGATATTATATAATATAATAACAATGAAACTAAATCAACGTGAGGCTAATCTGAAAACAATGTTTAGCCAATATCAGGTGCTACTTGGGAATTTTTGCTTTCATACCTATGTTTGTTTATAAAATAAATTATTTCATTATAGTTAATTTATTTTAAGAAAATTCTTAACATATTGAGAGTTAGACTTTAAGTCGATGTAATTAGCAAAGTTATTGTATGTATCTGTTTTAACTGTTTTCTGAAAAATAAACTAAAAAATAGTCTTAAATCTAGATAGATTTTCTGTGGCTATTTTTGTTTAATAGAGTATTCAATAGATAAGTCGAGCATTATTTCACGCTTTGTCTGCACATCTTTAAACTTTGATAATTGCAACTCTCATAATTGAACCAGTAATATGTTTCAAAGTATTTGAAAATTCATTTAACTTAAGTTGTTAGGCAAGCAGCTAACATATGTTTCCAACATCTTGTTATTAAATATCATGTTTAATTATGTCAGCGGATTAAAAGCTAATAAAAAATACCGTCGTACCTATAAAGAATCGTTGCAAGAGACTACAAACAAAAATTAAATTCTTAAATTCTATATTAACTTTTTAAGCAAACTCCAGTAAATTCTTTATTTAAATTCCTTACAATCGCGCTTTTGCGTATCAAGTTTAGTTCCTTTAAAGAACTTTTAAAATGTGTTTCATTTTATTTCTGGAATTTTTCTTCGAAAATAAGTCTATATAAAACGAAAGATTTTTCTCTAAATTACAAGTTAGAAAATTATTTTAACCCTTTTGCTGCTACACTTTAAATTGCCCGCAACCCGCCTGTGCTACGTTAAAAATCCTCAAAACGTATAAATACGGACTTAGCACTGCTATGCTTTCTCGCACGTTTCTAGAACTGTAAACTTAATTATGATTTGAAAGTTATTATTGCCCCTTCATTTTCAACATTCCCGCCATTTAGATATATAGCCCTATCTTTATTCTTTATCAAGTGATTCAATAATATCAGAGTCTTCGTCAGCAGATTCGATTGTGCTATAAATTTTAAGTAAGTGCTTTCCTTCTTTATCATCGAGTCCTATAAAGTAAGTGGTGGTTAACTTACTTTACTAATATTATGTTATAAAATACTAAAATGAAGAACACGCCGTTATAAAAATGGAACACAACACAAACATAAGGTATCGAATGAAAGCCAAAATATGGCAGAATTCATTGGGCTAGGTTAAAACGTTACGTTTTTCTAACTTAATAAAAACCATTTTACAAGTATAAATAATAAAGTATAAATAATAATGGAACCCCAGTACGATGCTGTGCAGTCTAACAAATTTGAATGCGTCGAAACTGCAAATATTACGTTAAGCTAAATAATGCTTTCTTTCAAGTATAAAAGAGTCACCTCTGTGTATTTATAAACAATATTTAAAAAAAAACAGCAAAGTTTTTGTTGGTGTGAACGATCATTTTAAAAGTAAGTTTTTCATAGAAAAACACATTAATAAAATCCATTTGACTTTAATTTATAATTTACCTGTACGTGCTCTTTAGTAGGTTTTGGATAAACAAACTCTCGATCCTAGTGTATCAAATTATTTTAAATTATTGCAAATCAATTATGGGTAAAGTCCCTCTTTCTTGAACGTTCTTTGTTCCGAAATATTAATCTTGACTGGCTTGTGGAAGCCACGTTGCTCCGCTATTGGTCAATTTGAAGTATCCCTCTTAAAATTATTGGTCGTTATATAAAACTGAAGCCTTTTTTAGTTAAGTCAGTCTTAATTAGAACTTTAGGCAGTGCAGATGAAAGCCTCACTTAGAGAATCGAGGCGGAGGTTCTATCTCTTGAGATGGAATAAAGTTACAGTTTGAAAAGCATTAATTATTTGTGCTAATGGCGTTTTGTGTATTATCATACAGTATAGGAAGCTCACTTGCTTCAAGTTATCGTTTAAAGTTTTTAATGTTAATAAATTCAACGTAAATAACTCAGTTTACCGGATTTTGAAGAAAAAGTTGTGAGAAAAATTCGATTTGGAATTAAATTTTAAAGTTTCTCGTTTTGACTAACGAACTTATGTTTAATTAAGAGTGATATTAGTTACATGGAGGAGAATAACCAATGATGAGGTGTACGAACTGTACCAAGACCCCGAAATTGAAATCATAATTAAACAAGGAAGATTACGCTGGCTGGGCCACCTATCGAGAATGGAGGAGACAAAAGTGACAAAGAGGGTTCTAAAAGAGGAACCAGAGGGCAGAAACAGAAAGGGCAGACCACCAAAAACGTGGATGCAGGACGTAATGGAAGACCTAGCACGCATGGACATTCGAGTATGTAGTGTTATGTACCCATATAGTTAAAAATTCGAAAAGAATTTGTTCAGTACTGGAATTTATTGTTATTGCATTTAATTATGTTGAAGTTCGCAGTTAAAGTTAAACAAGAAAAAAAATAGTTCAGAATTTAGTAGATTTGTTCCCGTTTTGTTTCTCCAGGTCAGCAGTTTGATAGTGAATGTTTTTGTGTATGGTCATTATTGTTTTTAGTGTTTGAAGTTATTTGTGCAAAGAATTTTTTGAACTCTAATGAAAATGTTGTAAGGTATTGATTTTTTTAATTAAGTCACTTATAGAAATAATAACTTTTTGATTATGATGTGCTTTGTATTTCCAATTTTTTCTTTCATGTTTCAATATACATATTTCAAATTAATATATCGTATGATATAGTATGACTCAACAAATTGCTAATGTTTTTGTGAATTAAAATTCAGTAGTATCGATTTTTATGTGTTTGATTGAATTAACTTAATTTTTAATGAGGGAATCTTTCCAAATTTGGATTCTTAGATTTTGTTAGCATCAATTTGGTGGCGCCCACTATTTTTTTATCTTTTTGTTTGTTCCTGACTCTATTAATTAATCAGAAGCTTTTGAAGTTAAAAAGAGATGTCTCAATCAGCCGATGCTTTTATGAGTTGTACAGTAAGTATCAAATATTTTGTGTTATTATAAGATTGTACAGTTTGAATTGTGAAATTTTGTGTTGAGAGGAATTTAGTTACGTTTCAATGCCGCCATCGCGGGGCTTCCTTTTTACGTACGTTTCAAGGTAAAACTCTCGCACGTGAAGATACGGAGATCATTTTAAACTCACCGAACGTATATTTACGGACTTAGTTCTTGCAGTGTATAATGCAAGAACGTATAAATACGGTAATATTAGTGAAAGGGTTAAAACTAAAAATTAGAAAAGACGATAGGAGCAGACAGTAAATCATAAAGTAAATACTACAGATCTATTATAAATAATTATCCGCGCTAACTAGTTGAGTGCATAAAACAGAAGATATGGAAACTATATTAAGTAATTAAAACATTTAACTGCAAATATTGCATAAGCAGTAAATATGTATGTTCAAAACTGTATCTTCATTAATAACCACAGCAAAAATAGAAACTGAACTTTATTTGTTGTTGTTTGTCCGAAAAGACAAACTGTTTTTATCCGGATCAGAGGAATTTAATAAAACATAATAAAGTTGTTAGACCACGCCAAAAATAAATTAAGAACAACCGTAGCATTACGGCAGCAACTATTTTTATAAATAGCTGTGTATACAGGAATTCTGAAATTAAGAAATAGAAAACACCGGAACTGCCAGTTCTGCCAAAAAAGCTATTTTGAAAAGCTGATGGCTAATATAGATTTGTTACTAATTACAAGAAGAATATATATTTGCAATTCAAAACCATCCGCCGATTCTTGAAGTTATTAAGATTTATTTGACTAAGGGCCGATCTATTCACCTCCCTGTAACTTTATCTGCTAGTTAATTGTCATGGATACCATTATGTAAACAATTGTAACTATAGCAACTAACTTTCAGATAAATTTAAAAGGTGAATAGATCGGCCCTAAAGCAAATATATAGTTAGATTAAATTTGTGTTAATTTATGGAAATTAATTAAATAAAATAACCACACCTCGAAAACCACTTTATATCCTAAACCCACTTTATCTACAAAATTATTTGCAAACTTTTGGCCTATATAAGCTCGTTCTGCTACACAAATTGTTATAGTTTGTTAAAACAGGCAAGCATCAAACAACCCTCAAAATGTTCAAATTGGTAAGTTCTCTAATCGAATTAAAATTAATTCATCATTTATTTTTAAATTGTTAATTCACAGTTGGTACTCGTATTCGCTGTCCTATTCGCCCTAGCCATGGCTGCTCCCGAACCCAAACCACAATTTTACTATGGAGCTTACCCATACACTTATGGAGCTTACCCATACAGTGCTGGTTATTACGGATATGGTGGACACCTAGGATATTATTAAACTAGTTGTTACTTGCTACAAATATATTTTTTGGTCTTATGATTACAAAATTTCCGTTATGTAAATAAATTAATTTTCTTTAATATGATATTTTTATTTATAAAATCTTTAATAACCTCACTATAGGTATATAACAAATATTCAATTTCTTCAAACGTAAGAATTATCGTGTAAATCTATACTAGTAACGAATATATCAGAATGAGTATTTAAACATTCTAAATATATCAGTTGCCACCAATTATTACCAAACATTAAGACAATTTTTGTAGAAAAACTGTGTACCTATGAATTTATCAAAAAGTAGACAGGTGAAAGATAGGACTGAAATTTTTTTTAAAGAAGGTGTGTCAAAAGTGTAATAATAGGGCAGGAACCTCTGAGAATCCTATAAGAAGTAATGGTTAAGATATTTTAACAAAAATAATAATAATAATAATAACTACTACAACCCATAACCTAAACCAAGGCCCCAAAAGCTATAAGCTTGTGCGGGAGGGAGGGGGCGATTATTATTATTATGTAGGCCCAATGTGCGGCTGCAGCCGACTTACAGATGGAACAGCGCAAATCCCACATTTGTGTTACAGCTAAGGAAAACTGCATAAAACCTTAACCAGATCTGCCGGCGCCGGGAGTCGATCGCGGGCCGCTTGAGTGAAAGTCCGGCACGCCAGACATTACACTACCAAGGCTGTCAATGTCAATACAATAAACAATGCTCAGTAACCCCGGCTCCACACATGCGTATACGAATATTCGTGTGCAAACACGAATATTCGTGGCTAAATGTTCGTTTGCGAATGTATCCGAAGAATACCCTACACACTTCACACACTGTAACCGAATATTCGCGTATAGTGTGTAAGAGGCCACCATGTGGGGGTTAAGACTAATGTATGATCCCTTTGACTCGCGCTAATTTACCGCTACAAGACGGATAGTGCTCGTGTTCGTGGACGAATAGCAAATTTTCGTATACGAATACGAATTTTATATCCACTATCCACACTACACGTATTTGAGTACAAATATTTGCTATTCGTCCACGAATAACGCATGTGTGGAGCTGGGGTTACCCCCAGATAAACGAACGAATAATAAATATTGAGACATAAGAAATAATAAAATCTGGAATAAAAGACGAGCTAATCTTTAAGGAATGGGGGTAACTTCGGAATTTTAAATGGGACAATACTTTTTCCTTTTTGAAATTCGAATCTACGTAAAAAAACTATGCGAGTTTACACAAAATTACTGAACTTGTTTCACTGGTTACATAAATTATTAATTATTATTATGTTAGCCAGCTTCGGTGGATTAGTGGTTTCATGTTTGCTTCATAATCCAAGGGTCGCAAGTTCGATCCCCGGCAGAGCTAGTAATTCTTCATAGCGGAGAATAATTAAAAAACATAATTTCTTCTCGGATAGTAAGTAAAACTGTAGGTTTCCTCCCAATGCGATGTTAAGCACGATAGAAATCTCTGCCATAAGGTACAAATAATGCTCCACCATTCAGAATCCTTGCCCAAAAATAAATAAATACAAAAATATTATTAGGTCAAGGTCGTCTGACACGATGCTAAATTTCCTAAACAATTTAGTTCAAAATTTTTAACAAATTTTATTAAAAATTTTTTTTATGAAAAAATTCGTCCTATCTTACAAGGAAAAAATTGTATTTTTGAAAGAAAATTTGCGCCGATGCAGTTACAGATATTTTCTAGGGAATTATAAAATTGTGATGTTGCACTTCATCTTACACCAGCAATTTGTATTTGTTTACATCAACATAACCTACATATTCAATTCTCTTTTCTTATCATTTTGATTTTCTTCTTTCTTCTTCTACCCAATTCTTTTATTTCTACCGTAGTATCAATGGATCATTTCGCAATTTGTACACGACCAATACGTTTCAGAACTCCGATAAAAAACATTCAATATTTTGACATCAATACTTTCTTCTTCCAGTGCTGTAAGATCCTGCTTGTATATTTGCACATATTTTCCGAGGTCACTCAAAATAATGAAACTATATCTATAGAGAATCTCCAACGTTAAGGCTTTTATTTGGTGTATCTGTTTTGTTTGTTTTTGTGCGAAGAATCGGTGTGGCGAAATTTCTTGTACGCCATGGCACCGATTACTACAATCATTTGACCTACTCTTCTTGTGATCCAGTTGATAAATCTACCCTTTCATTGCATCTACCGCATCTACGAAGGATGTTTATTCCCATCACGTGATGATCACGCCTCAAAACCCTGAAGACACCCTTCCGAGTTTTTGTCAGGGATGGGTCTTGCTTTAGGACTCTGTTTGCACAGTAATCTCATAGGGTCCCTGCCACAAAAGCGGCACTATTGAATTGAGAAAAGTTTACCTTGTTCGAGGGAGTCTTACTTTTTAAAATCTCAATAACTTTTTCCTGGATTAGCTTGTTTTTAGCCTGATACAAGAAGTGCTGTTTTGAAGTGGTGGAATCTGATTGTGATCGCTTCTTCTCCACGTAGCTTTTTTTTCCCCTTATTTTCTTCTTGATGAGCTGGGCAGGTTTTCCGGTCTCTCAAGTCTCTGCCGCTATCTTCTCTGCCTTCCGGATTTTGCTTTGCCGAGCCTCGAGAAGTTTGTGATTTTACTGGACGAGTCTTCCAAGTCATTTTTTCCGAAATCCCTTGAAGAACTTGCTCTGTACTGGAAAAGCCTATTGCCTGCGTAATTCCTCTGTCAGTGGTCGTCCCTGTTGGTAAGTTTATCGGATTGGGTTCCATACCTTGTAAGGTTTTGTTATTATTATTCATGTCAATATTTGTTTTGACAAGTATTTGACATTTAATAATGTTAAATGCCTGATTACATGCCATTGTATGTACTTAATTAGTATTGGATCCAGTAGAAACTGATGTTCTAGACAGCCACAAATCCTTTAGCTTGGTTTCTTTACTATAGGATTTAGGTCCGGGGGATTAAACTAAGATCCTCATACACCCTCTGTCGTAGAGACTTGACCACAGTCAACAGGCATGTGCCTGGTTTTTCAGCTAGGCTTACCAAGTTAGGGTAAGCACTAGCCCGCGCTGTTTCTCTTCGGTGCGATCCTTATCCACGACATCATAGTTGGGTCGCAGGGGAAGAGGTTACTGGTGCGCGTTCAGACACTTCACTTACTATCCACATTTAATAAGACTAATGGGCCTGTTTCACAAAGCTTGATTCAGTTCTGATTAGCTTAATCGTGATTAAATTTGAAATCCAGAAATTTAGTTGGTTGAGATTTAAGAGACTTGAAATTTTATCCAATTATATTTCTGGATCGAAGACGCGTGACTGTCTGGTATATTAGGTATACTATGAAAAATATACAGTCAGATCCAGCTATCTAATGTCGAGCAATAGAAGCAATCGCCTTTGCAAATCCCCATTTTCTCATCCAACACTTTGGTGCTGTTGGACTTTCATTTGTTTGAGGCTTTAAGTTAATATTTTCTAAACAGAGTGGGGTTGCACTTCACGGGTTGAGTCTATGATATTTATTTATGTATATATCATTTATGAAAATGGGTTATGATATTTATTTAGAGCATTTATGGTATACTGACTCGTAAACATTTGTTTATTGAGCTCTGTCTCTAGTGGTAAAGATTCTGTTTACAGGCTAGCCCGTTATGAAGTAATTACGGGCTCTTTATCATCAATGCCATAGCAACCTTCATATTTATTTAAAATAAATTATTTAAAATTATTTATTAAAGATTTAAAATTCCGAATACCATAAAACCTTGTATAATGCTCGACCGTTACACGAACCCTACGCGGTAGCACAGATAACAAGCCTGCTAAGCACTTGCTTGTTACGTACCGTGCTCGCACGTAAAGTTCTCAGTAACAGTCTTGCAACGTACTATTACAACACAATAATTATTTAGTTAAGGCGAGATGGCTAAATTCTGGAATATTCTACACAGATTCAGTTTCCAAGTCCCTGTCCAATGCTGTACTAGGGCTGATTAAACTCCCTCGAAGACTGACTTTGACGGGTAAGCACGTTAGTAGCTCCGACACTAGCCTGGGGAGCTAGTAGAGTGTGGACAGTCAACTTCGTTCTCACCAGTGAGTATCCGTAGCTCTTACACCAGTAAATGACGCGCTAATTGAGTGTAATTCAATTCGTTTTCCCATAAAAAGAATTGAGGTCATAAGCTCAACACAACTGGGCCACGTTAAATAAAAATCTTAGATCTTGTATACTGTCTTATTACGTAGTGTCCATTTATTCTGCACTTTTAACAAAATTGTACTCTGCTAAAAAAACTCGGGTATTGATGTTTCAATATCCCAATATCTTGCCAAAAACATTTTTTTACTATTATTAGTAGCACCATCATTAATATATACAAATAATAATAATTCGCATAATTACACAGCCAGATTTGATATAAATTCTACTGGATAGTTACAGGATATTTTCTCTTAAAAATCATATTTACCACTATAATAGTTATACCTATATTTTTAAGTTTTAAACTACTACCTCATTGGTTTTAATAAACAATTTTTTCTTTCATTTTTTATGATTTGATTTAATTTCTTCCAATCGAATTCAATTAGTCTTATAAAAACGAAGGGTATGTGATCATAAGACTAAAAATAATAAAATCATTGCAAACTTTTAAGCCGTTTATTAACAATACTATGAGAATTTTGTAATCATCATGCCAAAATAAAGTTGGAGTTTGTAAATAAATTAACTAATAATATGCAAGGTGTCCACCGTAGTATCCACCATAGGTGTATGGGTAAGCTCCATAGCTGTATGGGTAGGCTCCATAGTAGAATTGGGGTTTGGGTTCTGGAGCAGCCATGGCTACAGCGAAGAGAACGGCGAAGACAAGAACGAGCTGCAAAGAAAACAAATACGTTAACCAAAATTAAACCATTTCAATATTTATTTTGTTGGGCAAATCTAATAACAATAATTGATATTTTTACAAAATAACCATAAAATTTAATTAAACTTACTAATTTGAACATTTTGAAGCTTGGTCTGTACTAAACTGCAGGTACAAAACTATACTCAATTCTGAAAATCATCGGGTTTATATACGTGATATCCTTGCTGTTAAAAAAGTGGTGTGGGTTTTGTTATGTAGTAACCGAATAGGGAAGTGTGCAGATCTGGTTTGATAATTAATAAAATAAGTTTATGAAAAAAATAAAACTGGTAAACCTATTGTTTTAGTTTACTTTTACAGTTTTTTCGTAAAACTGGTCTGTGTGCAGCCGAAGGTCGTGATTGAAGAGTTGGAATTACATGTAGTGACCGATGACATATTCATCTTTTTTATTGGAATGAAGTATGTGACTTTTAAATAATTTTGCATATATATAAATTTATCATTGCCAAGAAAGTGCTTTTTAATGGGACTGTTTATTTAGCTTTTCCGTAGTTGTTAAAGACATAAACAGTTCACTTTAAGCGAATAAAATACTTACAGAAGGATTTTTTACAAGATTTTGTAGCTTGATCTTTTGTGGTAATACTATTCATGTTTGTAGAGACTAGAGAGCCAGTATTAGTTTTCAGTACATTGTTTAAAAAGTAATAATAATAGTGTAATTATTAATTATTATTCAGATAAATGAAGTAAATATAGTAACCATCCCTAATCATTCTAGTAGTCTTTCTTACTAAGAGGCAGAAAATATGATGTTAAATAGTTCTAATTAGTCTAGAAGGTCAATTGTAAGATCGCCAGATCTGCAACCGAAGAGTTGAAAACTGGGTTGCATTTTATATTTTTCGTCTGCAAAAGAAGTGAAAAGAAGTATAAAGGGCAAGCAGCTTATATAGTTATTAACATCATAATGTATACTTGAATAGAGACTAATATAAAACAAAATAATATATACTTTATATCAAATTTTTGTATGTCAACCAGTCAGACCGATATACATGTTACGTATACAGGTTTCTCAATGTTAAGGAAAGAGTTAAAAACAAGTTCAAGTGCAGAAAGGTTGCCGTATTTTGAATTAATTAATTTGTGGTGAAACACAAAAAAGAAAACCTCTTAATATTACCTACAATGAACAAGTAACTAAAACAATCAAATCTCATAAAGGCACTGTGGAAGTAGGTGGTACAATCCATGTTGCCAGTACTTTTATTGGTTATAGCAGATTCTATATTATAGATCCCAGTATTCTTATTATATTTTAAAGAGATCAGCTATCAAAAATACACAAACTTATAAACACTTCTAGAGCGCAAATAATAAATGAGTATTATAAATAAATTACTGTGTAAGGATCTATTGTTAAGCAAAACCATCGACAAAAAATGTCAACTCGATTTATCACATAAAGTGTTTTTGGTAAGCATTCAAGTCGAACAACTTGCACAAACTTACACAACCAGAAATCAAATATTATGACGATTAACTAATCTTTTTAATAATAAATCATCCATAACCAACAATAATCAGTTCATAAATTACCGAGAAAAAGCTGTATCTTCTTTTAAAGCAAATAGAAAATACATATAAATTCAATAGTACTTACAAAATACTTTTTTGCAGAAAAGATAGTATTAAATTAGATCGAGCAACAATGCCAATTCTATAACCCACGAATGGGGTCAATAATTGTGAAATTGATATACAACTACGGTAACTCTAGTTAACTAGTAAAAAGTCGTGGTTCTTTTTCAGTAGGCGCTAAGAGTCGACTTTAATAGCTCTTTAGTCTAATGCCAACAATACCTGTAAAATCCCAAAACCCATTTTGCGACTGCTACCAATGTTGTAAGCTATTTCCAATAAAACGCATTTACATAACTATCAAGTAACAAAATACATTATTATAAAAAAGGGGAAAAATAACATTAGCCAGCTTGCTGGATTAAGAGTTAGCATGTTTGTTTAATAATGCAAAGATTGCAGGTTCGATTCGCGGCCGAGTTGGTAAAGTTTCACAGCGGAGAGATATTTAAACAGGCCCCGTTTTATGGAAGGAAAAGTAAAACCGTAGGCTTTGTATATCAATGCGATGTTTGACACAATAAAGATTCTTAAGGGAGAATTCGAATGCTCGCCCGCAAATAAATAAATAAATAATCTGAGTAGAGAAGGAGCTTCAATAATGCTAATGTTATAATATTACAGCGTGATTTCAGAGCTAGAATAGCAGTAATCATCCGTTAACTTGGCAAAGTGGTTATAACTCATTCAATGTAAGTATAGTAATTACATAACCATTAAATTGATGGACTAATGTGAGCACGATTAGTTACCTAAAAAGGGGCACCAACTTCCTTAGCAATAATAAATTAATCAGTAATACTGGAAGATCATCAGTAATGCTAACGCGACAAGTGGGTACAAAAATAATTACTCAATTGTTTTCGATGTTCCAATCAATCTAATACGTTGCATGCTAATTCTTACATTTGTAGATAAATATATACAACCTATGTAATCAGAATAAATCATAAAATCTCAAGGTAAAATTAGAATTAAAAGATTAAGTTAAAAGCTAAGATTTTTGGGCGTATATTCGTCCAACTGAAAGAATTCTAAGAAATATAGTTCGTTTTAGAGCCAATATAACTGAGCTATGTTTAATACCATGTCAAAACCAGAGTAAATGTAAATACAGTAATGATGTCATTAAAATATTAATTAATTTTTCATGGTTAACTAAGATGGTTTAGATGTTTATAAGTTTTTGAAATTTTGAAAAGATTCCCAAAAAAGCCCATTCACTTGACATCTCCGCTACAGCTAAATAACCACTTCAAATATTAGGTATTTTGTACGGAAGTGCAAAGTTTGAAGCACCGTGAAATATAAGACATTGCGGTGATAGTCGGGAGCTGTGAGATACTGCAAATTGCGATTGCAGTATCATCAAATAACATTTTTACGAACCGTAAGAAATTTTAAGGAAGAAAATTATATTAATTTAGCAACGCCGTACTAGTAAAAAAATTATTTTAAAATTGAATTGGGTCGTATTAGAAGTATTAATTTACGATAAGTTATACGGGTCTTCCATTAAAAAAAAAGCTGTAAATGTATAATTTAACCTTGTCAAAATTTGAAAATAAGATTTGGACATCGTGTTATATCATCAAAATGTTAAGTTCTATTTTTAATTCTAATAGTTTAGGATTCACTGCTTGAATTCCCTTCTTACTGAGAAGTTTAGCAGCGCTGGTTTAGGTGCGCCGCGGTTTAGGAATGAATTAAGATTAACAACAACATTTAATGTTGTGCAAATCGCCTCTAGGAGTTCAGATTCTGATGAACTTTAGCAAGTTTGCTTAAACACATTCGCGGATTATACTTACAAGTTTCTTTAATGAGATTAACCCATTTAGTCTCTTCTGTTGGGGTAAACTCCAATCGCTTTATTGCGGAATAAATTTGTGGTTGTGTGTTGACTTTTCTATTTTGACAACGCAACACGTAAAACATTTATCATTAATAAAACTATATCATACTGACTGTTGTATTGAAAAAAGGAATTAGAATCAAGTGGTAGTTTGAAATTCCTAAGGTGGAATTTTTTCTATGCGTTTTCTTTAGAAAAAGGTTTCTTTCTAGTTTATCGTCTTCATGTTTATACATTCAACTACATACAAGAGTTGAATAAATTATTCGAACCAGATGTTTACAATGAGCAATGCCACTGGAAGACAAACAGGTCGATCAATCAAGTAAGCACTACGATCTAGATTACAATTTTTCTCCGATCTAAATTAAATTTTCTTAAATCCGATATATGGAACAGTTGACATTTTTGAAATCAATTTGTTGTTTGTAAAAATCAATTTTGTGTCGTAAATAATACAACTGTCTTAATATTGTTAGTTTATTTTCTATTTAAATATCTAATTATTATTAATCTATTAAATACAAGATCAATTCGAGAATACTTTTTAACCCTAAAATATAAAATGTATAACAAGTCGAATTAAACTCATAATAACGATGAAATGTGTCGAATTATAGATTACTACTTTTTAAACAATTATTTTATTTCGTCTTGTTGTGGATTTATTAAGATTTAGTGACGGAACCTGTAAGTAAGTCTATGTACAATGTACGGACATTCAGAGTATCTATAGTGCCGCACCAAGAGGAAGTTGTGTGGAAGGTTTTGTGAGAGTTTGTATGAGAGAATGTATATTTTGGACATCGGTTCTCCATTACTCGCAGCTTAGAACTTTAGTATTGTTCTTGAACAGAGTGAGGCTTGTTTTATTGCCACTTTGTTATCTCAACCAGCTACTGCACTGAGATTCTTTCTGGGGCTTATAACCGCAGGCCGGTAAAATTACAGTTATATTTATTTATAGCGAAGCTTATACTTTCAGGCCATCTAGATCTTAGTGAGTTGAGTTTCTAGCCCCTTAAAGTATTTTGGGTATGGGTTTTACTGTACATAAATAAATCGAAAAGACATTTTAGCAGCGTTTGTAAGATCCTGGTACTACTATTGGTCGTCTTACGTTGATACTACCGTGTGTGTTCTTATGGACAACGGTGTTGCCAAACATCTTCCAAGAAACTTTTAAAAACACTTTCTAAATATTGTAGTTGTAACTGCATAAACCTTTATAATCCCTATTGTTCGAGTAAGTTATATTTGCAGGTAGTCACTTCTTCTGACAGCAGTAGTAAAACAAAGTTTCAAAACTTGCTGTTCATGTAGTGCGCGTAGTCTGGAACTATCGAAATAAATCTTTTATTAAGTATTTTTGAGAAAAATCCTCGAACACGTAGATTTTTATCTTAAAGGAGACATATTTTAGTGTAATCGTTATTTGTAGATCGTTTTTTGTTTCCGAGTAATGGCGATAACGAAAATTTTTTTAAATGGAAACCCTAATTTTTTATGATGGATTTGGAAAGCTAATGCAATGCGATTTGAAGTATTTTTATTTTTCGCTCTTTTTCTTGGAGATTGTATTCCATCAGGTGAAATACTTTATTGACGTACTGAGAACAAAGTTTTTTCGCTAATAACTGTTTCTTTAGAAACTTGTTGAATAATTACTGATAATGACTGCTGGGTCTCAGTAAGAGGATATTTTATCAAATTTCACAATATCAATGTTAACAATAATTACAAACGATAAAACCCAAACAACTAAACGAAGATCTATAGACGCACAAGCTATCAAAATTTAAAACCAAATAATTATATCTGTATTAAGAAATTTACTTATATCCGTTCAATGACAAATAATAGTGCCGACAAAAAACGTTATACTATAATTTCAGTAAGTACAAACTGTATTATGTAGTTCCGCGAAGAAAAAGTAGAAAAAACCAGAAGGGTTTATTGTTTACTAAAATCCTTTGCATTTGCTGCTAATCCTAAATTTTCGTTTTTGCAAGTTTTTTTTAAACAAGTTAAACCAATGAATGATTTTATCATGATGAATCATTTTACCGTTAAAATTGCGTTTAGGGCTTCCTTTACCTGTGACTTAAAAGATTAAAAAGATCATACAGAAGCTAACCAGCTCTTATCTTTATTTTGAAAGAATTTGAAGACGAAAGAACTGAACAAAAAAGTATAAGTAATAGAATATCGAATATTTAGATACATGTACGATGTAACAATCCCAAGTAATGTTTAATAAATTATCAAATACATGTTAATAAGAGTTTCTTTTAAATTCTCCTTTTGTATGGTTACCATTACACTTTTTCGGTTACTGTTTTCAAAGGTTTAAAACTTCTGGAATCTTAATCCACATTTCTATAGATTCATTTAGTGAAATAGGTGGCAACAACGAAGCACAAACTCCCATAAGAAATTAATACATTTGCTATCTTTCCTTCGCTGTAGTCCCAACGTAAGACGACCAATAGTATGAGCAAAAAATGTTTAAAAAACTTTAATAAATGAGTAAATTGTGTCTGCTGTTGTCTATATTAATTTTTTTTAAATATATTTTCAGTTTGTTTTTGTCCTGTAAGTGGGTAATTATTCATTACGTTTATATTATTCTATTTAAACTTGTGCCTTCACGTATACATTTCAATGGTCAGCCGCAATAGAAGATTATATTTTTAGTAACAAACAATTTATGTGAGGATCAACTAAGTACTTCTAAGTGTGAGGTAACTATCCCTTATTAAAGTTAACACAATATCAAAAATAATAATAGTAAATAAATGCTTGGTATAGTGGGTAGAAGTAGAGAAATACCAAATAGTAATAAAAGCAACTGTAAATTTTTAAACCATTTATTGACGTACTATTGAAATTTCGTAATTATAATGCCAAAAAGTGTTGATCAATGTATTAACTAATAGTATCCAAGGTATCCACCGTAGTAACTTCCAGCAGTGTATGGGTAAGCTCCATAACTGTATGGGTAGGCTCCATAGTAGAATTGGGGTTTGGGTTCTGGAGCAGCCATGGCTACGGCGAAGAGAACGGCGAAGACAAGGACTAACTGTATGAAGAAAAAAACACAGTATTAATGTATTTGATTCATTGATAGAACACTTACAAAATTAAAAGTAATTGCAAATTACTTAATTTTAACTTAATTAAACTTACCAATTTGAACATTTTGAAGCTGGATCTGTACTAAACTGCAGGTACAAAACTGTACTTAATTCTGCAAATTATCCGGTTTATATAGGAAAAAGTTTTCCAAATAACAAAGTGGCGTGGGTTTTATTATAGAGGTGACGAATAGGGAGGTGTGGTGATCTGGTTTTAGAAATAATTAAATTGAATAATTAACAGGACATTAAAATTGGAATTCCTATTGTTTAATTTAGTTTTATGGTTTCCAATAAACCAATTTTAAAAACGACTCAAGGTCGTGGTCGTTATTAAGTGTTTTGTTTATGATGACAAATTCGTCTTACTTTTGCAGCGTAAGTATTATTATTAAGGCATTAGTAAATTTAGATAAAAAAATTTACTTTGTGTGATAGTTTAAGGTCTGAATAGAAATCTTCAATTTTTCAATTTTTTGTAATAGATGTGATAACATTCGGCATTATCCTTAAATGGGTTTTTATAAACTGACAAATATCAAAAGAACTATTATTACAAAGTATACTTTTTGCATCCAACAAATTAATAATTAGGAATCAAAAGATTTAATATGTGTTATTTCATAGTGTGCAGCATATTTATCGTGAATTTTATTTAACAATAAGTGGAAAAAATTAATAAATATTGGTGCCCACTGCCCGCAATTACATTGGGGTCGTTTTATATAAGGTATTGTTGTAATATTTTGTATCGGCAAAATGGTGGTTAATTCGTAATAAGGATGCGTACACATACAATTTACTACTTTCTTACCTTTAATTAAAATTATTCCTGCTAAATAAAATTGTTGTGAAAAGTTCAACTCTCCACAAATTGAGACTCTCAGGCGAGTCGCTTTAATAGGGCACTAAATTATATATAAATCTAGGAACACAGTAATATACAACAGATACAAAGCAATATTTCATCAATAATAACACAAATTTATATTATAAATTAAATAAATGCCAAACAAATAAACAAAAAGAAATAAAAAAAGAATATCAAAATGTTTTTTACATTAAACCTAAAATAGTTTAATCTACTTTATTTGTGGATTTGGGGGCAAGCTGGGATGCCACCAGCTTGTCAACTGTATTGTTATACATTTCCAAGAATCTGCTCTCTCCATTCGGTTGAACAATGAAATGAAGAAAGTATGGCATAATAATAATAATAATAATGTTTATTTACTCAACAGGTTTATGCCCAATTACAGAGTAAAAAATATAGAAAAAATTAAGGACTAATTTGGCGAGACGCTCTCAAGAACTATAAAAAGAAAAAAAATTATATAGATATTAACATTTCAATAAATTATTCAAATTCTTTCTGATTATAAACAGAATTACATATCATTTTACTTAAAATTAAAAAAAAAGTAAAGAGATAAACTAATTTAATTCCTGGATAGTTGCGTAAGTGCTGCTTTACCTACCTTATTATTACATTTAAACGGGTTCTGAATACTGTAAGTGACACGTGAAATATATCTAACTATAGCTGGTTTTCAATTTCACCAACTTATTGCAAATTCTTATTAATGGACTATTTTTTCGATAGTTGGTTCTTGCAAAGTCAGATTGAAAGGTTAACGGATTTCTCAGATAAGCTGTGGGAACATGGAAATTAATTGCTCCTAGGAGGTTGGAATCATTTATACTACCGTTAACAATCTTATATGAGAATAAACATTGACTTATCGACCTTCTGCTAGCTAAGGTCTTAACTTTGAAGAGCTCTATGAGTTCTTGATAATTGCCGTGAAATCCTTCCTCTGTTCTTTTGAAAAAGCATTATTTTAGGAACTTTTTTGAATTCTTTCGATACTGATTTCCTGATGGGTATACAGTGGGTTCCAAACCACCGCCGCATACTCTAATTTAGGTCTGATCAATGAATTAAAAAATGTTATCATGACGTCGGTGCTTCGAAAATCCGCAGTCACCCGAAAAAGAAATCCAAGCATCTTGTGGGAGTTGTTGCATAAAGTATTTATGTGTTGAGTGAATATTAACTTTAAAGTCTTTTATTTCCATTTTACGAACTAATATGTGATCACCCATTTTATAATCGTAGATAAAATAATTATTTTTTTTTGTAAATGTCACGATCGCACACTTTTTGATATTAAATTTAAGTTTATTGTTTAACGACCAGCTATAGATTGCTACTAAATCATCTTGCAGTTCTCCACAGTCCTCTATTGATGCTATTTCTTTGTAAAGTTTGAAGTCATCCGCAAATATCAGGCACTGAGAGTATTTCACATGAGCTTGTATGTCATTTATAAAAATTAAAAACAACAGAGGCCCTAGATTAGACCCTTGAGGGACACCAGATGTTGATACGATGTTATCCGATTTATAACCACAACACTCGATATACTGACTTCAGTTTATAAGATAAGAATACATCAATTTTAATAAATTTTCAGAGAAACCTAACTGAATCATTTTTTCAAGTAATAGTTTATGATCAACTTTATCAAAAGCTTTGGAGAAATCCGTATAGACCGTATCAACTTGACTCCGCCTATCAAACGCATCTACTGTAAATTGTGTAAAAGTACATAAATTAGTGGGCTGTTGACCTGTCCTTGAAAAATCCATGTTGACGAGAATTAATTTTATTTTTTAACTGAAAGTAGAGATCGTCAAATATTATTCCTCCAAATAGTTTTGAAAACACATCCAATAGAGCTACTGATCTATAGTTTTGAATGTCAGATGGTCGACCACTTTTTAAAATTGGACATATCTTGGATAATTTCCATGCTGTCGGAAAAATTCCTTGTTGAAGAGAAGCGTTAAATATTTTGTGCAATGGTTTTACAAACCATTCTTTGCAACCTTTAATTACATAAACTGGAATTTCGTCTGGCCCTACTGATTTTTTATTTTTTAATTTCATTGTACCCTGTATAATTTGCTCTTCTGAAATAGTTCCTAAGTTTATAATATTTTCATTTATTCAAAGTTACTTTGAATTTCTAAAATTAAAAATGGAGATGATATTTCATAAACACTTTTAAAATATTCAGCAAACCCCTTCGTTATTTCTTCCATACCTTTATACACTTCGGATCCAGAGTTCAATGATAGTGGAATAGAAGTTGAGTTCTTTTTACTCTTTATATACCTAGTCCCACAAGAAATTATTATCAACATTCAAATTATTTTCAATATTTTCAATGTATTTTTGGTCATTGGCCTCTTTCAAATATTTCCATTTAAATGGTTTTATTAAGTTGAATTCCAAATCCAACTATTTGTCTAATCGTGGTAAGTAAATTACTGTTATAATTAGAGTCCACATCTGTTTATAAAATCCAGTTATAAAGAAAATTTGATAATTATATCAAATACTGCAAAATAAATTGTCAATTAATTTAAAGCACTTAGATTTACAAAGCTTTCTTAAAACTTTGACGTTTATATCATAACAATAACCTCAAAATTTTGATATTTGCTTTGTTTACATGTTTTTGACTCAAAACATAACCTTCAATTTATTTCATTGATCTACAATAGATCTGCACTTCTCTAAAGATGAAATTGGAAGAGAGTTTGTTACAAAAATGGCCGTGTTTTTAAACCTTTTTGGTAAACAAGTGACTCTAAACTAAATTTTCATTGAAATAAACGAGCACTGACATTTGATTTATAACATAACCATACTATTCTTTAGAATTCTTAATTAATTCTAAAACTAATTAGATAAAGTTATAGATTACAACTTTCTAATCTAATGGTATAAATATAAAACACTTAAATTTCTATTACAAAATAAGGCTTCCATTGAATGTCGATGGAACCTAATTTCTACACAACTATTTATTAACTTATTTACATAAAAATACCTTATCACACCTTTATATCTTCACAAATTTAGATATTATATGCTAACAAACATTATTTGCATAACTTCAGACATCAATAATATGAAAACCTTAACCAATTACAGTATTTCAATGTGCGATAAAAATGCAACATAATTATATGTTGTTTAACTGATGTGATCTGAATCTGATCTGAATCTGAATCTGATTTAAGGATTGTGAAGCAGCTTCACAATCCTTCAACATAATTATTTAACCAAGCGCTGTAAAATTTTGAAATAGAAGAAACTTAAGCAAATGATAGTCTCGTTAACAGGAAAAAACCTTTTTTCTACTAAATGCTCAGGTAAGATAGTAAATACTTGCTACCTTCCTATTACAATACGCCTTGTCTGTTCTAGGTTAAATCTTGCATTAAGTTTGGCTTAAACTTAATTTAAATAGCAATACTTCTTCGAGTGGCGAGTTTAGAATTCTTGAACAAACATCAAAGTATTCGACAATAGGAATTTAGGCAAGCTTGCGTTTTGGTCTCGACGACACGAACGAGGCGCAATCAGGTTGCAAATGTTATCATTAAGGCCAAGTTTACATTTTGTATAAATGAAAATAAAAATACTTTGCTTATGCTTCGGCTAACTATTAATAGAAGGCGGCCTTGGGCATGAGTAAGGAGACATAAAAAATAAGAATGCAATAATAAATGCAATTTTAAATCTTAATTTACAAAAAAATTTAGTTAGCAGTGTGCTTGACAAAAATTTACAATAAAACACGCCTAAAGATTAACCATCTAGAATAATTTCTAACTAATATAAATACAAAAACCCCGGTCTAAATGTTAAAAGATATTAACCATGTACCTAACCAATTAACTAAATCACCTACCAGGGAATAATCGACACTAGCCACCATCAAAGAGCTTTAAAGGTTTATATTCGACCCATTAATAACCTAAGTTGTCCGACGATCGCAATCCTGCTTCGAAATTGTTAAAGTAGTTCAGTTTACCAAGGTTCTGTTGAATTAGTGCTCCTTAAGATTTTTGCTCCCCAAAATAATAGTATTATAAAGGAAACACAAAAGATTGTTGACTTAATAGTAAAATTCAATAAGACAAGAAATTTTATCCTCTAATAAAAAACGAAGCTATTCAAATTGATTTATCGACGAGTTTTTGCACCAAACCATGGTTAACGGTAACTAACTTGGGTGTAAACTGACTAATTTCCTTCCATAGGAAACGGCCCTCTTTCTTTAAGATTCAACACGAAATTTAAGAGTGGTAAAAGATATACTGAATTACTACAAAACAAATGAAGTCAAAACCTATCAACTACCAAAATGAAGGTCAGCCTAATATTAACCTGGTATTAAATAGAAAGCATCATATCAGCAAAAGATAATACTTCTAAAATATATACAAGAAATATTAGAAATGGCAAAAGAAATTGAAATTTAAGAAATTCAGCACACTACAACAAAACAAAAATGGTTAAAGAATCAACAGTATACTATAACGACCGGACGATCTATCCTCAGTGATACCAGAAACGGGTCGGCGGCAACATATTCGGCATTACTCGACGACCTACTGTCTTTTTTCCGCTTAACATTTATTCCATCTTTGTTGAATGACTTACACCCGAACGCTCAAAATTTTAGATTTCAGAGCATATTTTACAACCGTAAATAACGAAACTGGCTTAGGTCTTATTGGCTTAGTTAACAGTGTTGAATTTACTGCAAACCTGACATTTGTAATTTTGCTGACTTTGTGAATTTGCCTGGTCTTGTTCCTGAATTGGTGAATTTGCTCGGTCTCGTGTTTTCCGTTTCTCTGGCCATTTTAAGCTTCAAAGAATCAACCTTATTTGCTAGTAAATCCATAACAACTTTACTCGCTTTTCTACTTAGAGTAAAATACCCTAATAGAGTTAGCAAAACTACCAATAAACCAAACTGGACAACAAGCCCTGAAATAACACTCGCTAAATTTGACACATGCAGGAAGCTAATCATACATAACCAACGTTAGGTGTTCTAAAACACAAAATAGCTCAAAACAAGAAGCAACAATAATAATAATAAAAGGGTAAACCGCCAGTAAACAGAGTTTTGAATAAAAATTGAAAAAAAAAGATTGCACAAAATATGCAATCTGTAAAAAAATCAACCCACAACAACCTGATTTACTCAAGAAAGCAATTTTTAATAAATCTGTCTAAGGATTTGATTTGTCAGATCAGAAGAGCATTATAACAGTGATTAGAGATTAAAAATCCCATACTAACTGCGGATGCAGCAAATTGCGAAGCACGCGTCGCCCGTTATGGTCTAAGGCCCAAAACACATTCATAAGCAATATGCATTTAAAGGCTGCAGCGAAACCATTCCTGATTACCAACGAATTCTAACAATTTACCAAAAATAAACACCTAAATATATTTAAAACTCCAACCTTCAAAATCAAATCCTCTCAAACATTGATAGGAGAAACAACACAAAGAAAAGGAGTTTTGGCTGCCTGCAGATTTTTTAAAAGCAAGGAAAAGACAATAACTTCCACATCACGAATCAGGCTTTTTATATAAGCTAAATTGCAAGCAAAGCAGTAATGGAAGCACGAGAGGTTAGTGGAATAAGAATCTTGCACATCGTCTGTTTTGGAAAGACGATTTTTGTGTTTTGGGATTGGAAGTCATCACCATTATCATCATCAACGTTCCTACAGTAGATGTTGGTGCTTGCGATAACCTGCGTGGAAGATGGTAGTGAGACAAAACCTCAAGCAAATAGCTGGACGATGTTGGGCAGCGGTTGTTGTTGTTGGTGGTCGGCGGTGTTCTTGGTTGCACTGATGATGTTAATGGCTCGACCGACGTTGATGTTGGGAGTGGGTACCTAACGGACTCTTAAAATACAAAGGTTTTTTGTCTGGTTTTTTATAGATGCTACTACCAAGCAATCGTCACTGTTGAACCAGGATTTTACATGATTACATTAATTAGAACAATAAGACATATTAAATTCATGTGTTCGAGTATTTCGTTGACATATACTAAAAACGAAAAAGGACCCAATATGGATCCTTCAGGCGCATTCCTTATGATAATTATAGTATTACTAGTTTTAGCGTCGAAATAAGGTTTGGATGAGCCAGTGATGACTTTTGCATCATTGCAAAAACATTTAATTGTAAAGTAATACTGTCACATTTTTCGTTACCTTTATTCGTGCATATTGTCATAGTTTTTAACATGCTTTAAAAAGAATGCACTCCCAGGTAGATTTTTTTAACAAGATGTTAGATGGGTTGCAGAACCTCAAGGAGAAAAGTATTTCATTTAAATAATTTGTTTATGAAGCCAAAGAAAAGGTTTAATTTAAGAAATATGCACTCTAGAACACACTAGGCAGTGCAAGGATAAATTCTAAAGTTGATTTTTCTTCAAATCTTGGTAATTCTTCATTGTTTAGTTAACGATGTGAAATCAATTCCTAAATGAGCAAGTAAAATAAAGTTGAGGACATTTGAAGGCAAGTTTTGATCTTAGACAAGGTGCATGGTAGTGATGATGTTTGCAAGTATTTGCTACTTTACCCAAGTTATTTATATAAAAAAAATTATGTTCCAAGTTAACATGATGGTTAAATTTTCTTCATTAGTTAGATTATGCAGCTTGTGGGTAAAAGGCTTTAATGCTGATTTCTCAAGCAGTCTTAAGCACAATTTTGAAACAAATTTTATTGTTGGTGTTGCTTTTTGTAAAAGATATCATTGAAATAAAATGCAAGTTTGAACGTTTTGCCATAACAATCTGAATTAATGTAATTTAGCGACTATTTTCTTGGTATTGATATCTAAAAATATGTAAATAATATTTATTAGGATGTAAAGTTGGATTTTATTAAGATAGGAAGATGTAATTAGATACTGAAGTTAATTTTAGTTATCTGATAGTTGTGTGGGAAATGTGTTTTGATTGACTTTTTCTAGTGACCTTATTTTTTATGTCAGTACAAGTATCATATATTATTGAAAAGCGAATTTCTTTTAGCTATCTGTTTATTAAATTTGTTCAGAGAATAATTAATAGTTATAAACAATTATGTGGTTATGTTGTATTTAGTTCTAAATCTTCTTTTGTTTTCCACCAAAAATATCACTAAAGTCCTCGTTTGTTTTTAAAAGAGTATAAAGAAAGCGACCAATTTAGTAAGAATTTCTCTGTTATTTTACACCTTTCAAACAATGCACACATGTTAAGAGCCAAATTTTAATATTTTAAGGTTATGTAGTGAGTTCGATAATTTTTGCAAACACACCAAACGTCAAAAAAAAGTTAAGTTATATTTTGTTGAAACGCCAAAGTGTTCAATAATCATCGAAAATCTTTGAATTTGACTTTTATTCTTAATAGTAATTACATTTAATTGATATAATAACCAGTGTTGTGAATTTATTTATGGAATGATATTCATTTACAAAAAGAAAATTTTATATGGATAATGGAACTTTTAATCTTCGTTATAATTTGCATATTTCAAGCAAGCAGTTGGATTTGAATTTTATTTATTAATACCATTTATTTGGACATTATTTGAAAGAGGGTAGGTGATTGTCTCCCACCATCTTAATATTTAAACCATATGGAAAACAGAGAACTACTGGTTTGTTACAATTTCAGTTGGTAAAGTTTTGGCGCCAAATATTGATTTAATATAAAAAATAAGGTATTTATTTAGTTTTAAATAAAATTTAGCAATTAAGATTATTATGAGACCAGAAATATTACTCGTCAGATAAAAGGCATTACACTATCTTAAGATTGATTTTTCATTTGTTCATGGTATCAAAATTTCAGTTTCTTTTATATTTTATTTTTTTTTAATTATTTGTTGTTTGTGTTCAATGTTAAATAAATTTTTGTCATTTCAAATTTAAAGAGAATTTAGGTTTAATTTCGTTTGTGTACATTACTTGTGTTTCCTAGATCTGTATTTATTTAGTGCCTTATTCAAGCGACCCGCCTGAAAGTATCAATGTGGTGAAGATTTAGATACTTCACCACGTTGGTAATTAGCCGGAACAATTTTTTTAAGAGTAAAGGTAGGTGGTTTATATTTTGTATATATCATCATTGTGCTTTTACCGCCTGTTGCTGTATAATTTGTTTGTATTTTCATATAAATAAATTTATTTTTATCAATTTAAATTATAATAACTAGATGTTTTCTGAATCCGAGAGGGTTGTTTCTTACCTAATAATTATAACAAAGCGTCATATAAACCCAATCATAGCATTATTCGTTTAGTTATGCTTTTCTAATTTATTGATAAAAATCAATATTGCAAATAATTTATATTACAATATTTAAACAAATTGATAGGGTGTATACTTGTATAGGTAGGCATACAAATACAATAACAAAACCAAGTTAAGTTTTTAAGCCGTTTATTGATACAACTATTGAAATTTCGTGATCATAATGCCAAAATAAATTTGAAGTAGATTAATAAATTAATAATATCCTAGGTATCCTCCGTGTCCGTAGTATCCACCATAAGAATATGGGTAAGCTCCATAGCTGTATGGGTAGGCTCCATAGTAGAATTGGGGTTTGGGTTCTGGAGCAGCCATGGCTACAGCGAAGAGAACGGCGAAGACAAGGACTAACTGTATGAAAAAAACACAGTATTAATGTATTTGATTCCTTGATAAAACACTTAAAAAATTGAAAGTAATTGCAAATTACTTAATTTTAACTTAATTAAACTTACCAATTTGAACATTTTGAAGCTTGTTGTGTACTAAACTGCAGGTACAAAACTATACCAAATTCTGCAAATTGTCGGGTTTATATACCCGAAATCCTTGTTAACAACAAAATAGTGTGGGTTTTATTGCAGAGTTGGCGAATGGGGAGGTGTGTCATATCTGGTTTGATAAAATTAACTACAAGAATTTTACGGAAACTGTAAAACTGGAAATCTCATTGTTTTGATTCAGTTTTATAATTTTTCGAAAACTTGTTTTGAAACGGCTCAAGGCCGAGATTGATGTTTGCTATTCTGATGACAGATTTATTTAGATTTTTGATAGAAATATGTAGAACATTTTGTATACAAAACTACCGTTTTAAACTTAATCATTAACTCGAATGCTTGCTTTATATCAAGTTTTTAAAAAATAAACAGAATTAGTTCAGTTTTTTTAAATTACTTCTATTTTTGTTAAAGATTGTCAGTAGTTTGTGACCTAACAACATTCATCCCTTATTTAGTTAATAAGTTACTAAATTTTGAAAATTAAATTAAATATTTATTTTAAATGTATTAATTAAATACGAGTAATTAAATTTTCATGTTTTTGAAACAATGATATTGTTGTCTGATTTAATATGAAAAATAAAAAAAATGGTACGGTTTGCTATGTATATAAAAGAATAAAGAATAATTTAAAACAAAAAAAAAATAAAGTAAAGTTTTCGGGGGAGCAAGAAAACGAGTAAAAGGTCAAGAATATGAAATATTTTTTGTTTGCTCTTAAATCAAAGTTCCTTTTCTATGGACGGTCACAGTTAAGGTTTTAGTAATTAAGCTCCCTTCGTAACTTTTCCTGGCACGCTACTGCGAAAAACAGTGGAAATTAGCATGCTACTTATTCCCTGAGATAAGAGCATTTATCTTGACACTTGTAAGAAATATTTTATTGCTAACGGTTCGGGTGATAATCGATTGGCTGTAATAAACAGCCTCAAGTCTGTTAATTTGGCTTCTCCCAGTTCAAAGATATCCGCTAAAACCTAGCACTAGTGTCCTCTTACCAATAGATGAATATAATGCTTGTAGCTAGCACTGGTTAGCACCTAAATTATAAAGCTGGCACTAATACCATTGGCGAGATATTCGTGGGTGAACTGAGTACGGCCTAGATTAACGTTAGTCCCACCCCACCAATTTATTCTATCGCTTCCATGTATCCCATAGTTAGCAGTAGCTAGCAGACATATTAAAAAGCTAGCACGACATTACGAGTAAAAAGCTAAATGTTGAATATTAGATAACCAGGCGATTTTTTCTACTTGCAAACAGATTAACCAAATGCCTGTAGTTAGCACTAGCTAGCACCTACATTCTGAAGCCTATAATAGTACCATTAACAAGATATTTAAGGGTTAAATCAGAAGAGGGGGGCAAGTTTATATCAGCCCGCCAGTGTCCGTTATCGCGTTTAGATCCTAGCACTAATTTTACTGCCGGTCTTAGAATGAATATAAGTGCTAGACAGTGCTAGCTACAATAATTTGATTCAATCTATATGCAATCTATACAAAAAACCGCTGGACGCAGCTAGCTGCCTAACCTTCAACCCAGGTACTTTCACCCTTGTTGTAATGCTAGCTTTCTAATATGGATGCTAACTAGTGCTAGATTCTAAAAGTTATAGAACAAATTGATGGGATTGTCTTCAGCATGGCCCCTGTGGACTTTACCCTTAAGTAGTTCTACAACGGTAGTGATGCTAGCTTTAAAATTTGGGTGCTAGACGGTGCTAGGTAAGAAGACACTAGTGATGGGTTTTGGAGGAAATCTACGAATTAGACAGAACCAAGTTAGCAGACTATGATGATTCTATCTGTTATGGGCAGAACGGTAAACGTTTATGACTTTTTGAAATCACGGAATACTAAAAATTACTTTCCTCCATCTTTACTTGTTAAAAGTCAGATCAGGGTTGATAATCACGACCTCATGGTAAAAAAGTTATGCAGCAAAACAAACGCGACTCTTCCTATCGTTAGGCCATATTTAGAGTGGACGGTTGATCTTGGTTTGCACTTCTCTCTCTCTGCGTGCCATACTTCGTTACAGAGCGTTGGCATCTCCCTCCTGTACTTGTGTTGCGCGTGTTCAATGATCACAAGTATAGGGGACCTACAGCTTAAGGGGGACTCCGAACCACCCCAAGTACATAGTTCTTGGATTTTTATTAATTTTAGGGAAATTTCCTTGGCAAAGTATACTTCGGTGGTTTGCCATTGCCTTCCGAGGGAGAAGCGATTTTTAAAAATTCGGTAATATATCGGCCGGGGTTCGAACCCAGGTCCCTTGGTTTGTAGTTCCGCACGCAACTAACCGAGCCACAATCGCTCTCTTTACTTTTACACTTACTTTACTGTAATGATTTTATAGGTAGCACCTTTACTAAATACATAATGCGACTTTTAAGTTTTTAAGTTATAGTTACCGTAAATCATCTATCGTCCATATTTTTATTAAATCGTCTCGGTGAGAATATGTTTTAAAAACGTAATTTTGTGTAGATTATTTATATTTTGTTGGAACTGCTTTTTGCCATGTCTTAAATAAGTTTACATCTTTCAGAAAGATGAAAAGAAAATTAAAAAATAATATTTTCCTTCATGAGCTGTTTCGCAATCCACAATGCAATATTTGCGACAACTCATATTTAATCCCGCACGTACCAATCAGTCACCAGTCACAATATTAACTGACTACGTACAATCAGCACAGCATGTAGTGATTATTCAGCTTGATTGTAGACCCTACTTAAAAAAATCGAGCAGTACCGATTGTGTTTACCTCCTTATTTCTCGACAAATTTTGAATATGTACTCAAACTACGTAATTTTTATTATAAACTTACCTTCGCTCAAGATAAGGGGCAAAATCTGGACTGGACCTTGGATCTATGTTAAATCACAGGTCAAATCTGAATCTCGAATTTCTTGTTTCGTCAGACAAGAACAGCACTGCTGGTCATACACCGTGCATTAATCGGTGTCTATGTGCAGAGTTGATCACTTTTGTTAAGCAAAGACCAACGAGAAAGGTCGAAGTATTCTAGACATACTAACGAAGCCTAAATCAGACTTTTAGTAAGAGGAACTGGTTAAATATTAAGAACATTTTGAAACTTACTTGGAGTGCAGCGTTGACACCTTTCAAGTAGATTACTAATGTAAGGGATATCACAAAAGCAGTTTTAAAATAATTATCTAACGATGCTCTCCCAGTCCTATTTACACTTAATTTAAAACAACTTGTTATTTAAAAAAGCGTACTATTAATCTTTGTATTAATAAAATTTATATATTTTAAATATCTCATTATTTGGAAAATTAAATGTTTGCTTTAAACGAGTTGGAAATAGAAACAGAATTAAACATTTGATTGTAGGGCAAGTTATGAAATATTTCGCACAATATTGAAAAATTTCTAAAAAATAAGAAAAAGGACTGCAAAGGGGTCTAGGCCACAACGGCCAATAACCACAACGGTCAATCGCTATTTTGGCTGTTGTGGTCATAACCACAACGGGCTCCGTGACCATAACGGCCAACAGCCACAACGGCCAATTTGACCATATGGACCAACTCGACACTTGACCATAACGGCCATCATGACCACAACGGCCAACTAAAAATTCTACCCCATCCGCCATTTTGACGACAACGGCAACCGACGCTTATGTATTGGCGTCGCTGGCGACGATGACCACAACTGCCAAAATGGCCACAACGGCCAACTGTGGAGTGTGACCATAACAGCCAAAATCACCATAACGGCCAACTGTGGCGCATGACCACAACGGCCAAAATGATCACAACGGCCAACTAGAGTGTGTGACCACAACGGCCAAAATGACCACAACGGCCAACTTTTTTCATAGTGTTATTTTGGTTTCATTGAAGCTCATTTCTCTCTTTTAACTTACACTTATTTCAATAAGGTACGTCCAGAATTTAACAGCGGGGTCTGATATCAAAGTAGCGCCGATTTAACGTGACTTACCTATATTGAAAAATGCACCTCTATACAACTGCAGCCCCATGAAGTTGAAGAAATTTTTCTTTCTTATTTTCTCGGTAAGTATCTCAGGCAGATTAAAAGATAGATGCTGAAAATTTGGTACAGATACTTTTCAATACACTTTAACGATTTACAGATTCATGATACTTTAGTTTACAGGGTGGTTACAAGAAAACGAGCTTTTAGAAAAAAAATAACAGATTACTCGCACCGGGCGATAAAACGTAGTTTAATAGGGCCGTCAAAGAGTTTAAGAAATTATTATATGAGCAGAGAAATCAAGGTTTCCAGAACTATTTCCACTCCCTAACAGCAACTAAAGCAACTGGCATTATGCATTATGGAACGCCACAAAGATCGTTTTAGCTTCTTACCATTGAAGAAGAAAAATTCATACGGGACTTCCTTCAAGCGCGAAGTATTTAAGGTCATCGAAACTAAAATAAATTCGAAGTCCCCAGGCTTCGACCTAATAACTGGAAAACTCCTAAAGGAACTTTTGTATGAGGGATTTCGTGTGATAACTGTAATGTATAGTGCGATATTAAGGACGGGATACTGCTCTGGCCAATGGAAGGTGGCCCAAATAGCAATGGTCCCAAAACCGGGGAAACCGCCATCAGATGTGGCCTTATACAGACCTTTTACTCTGTTACCCATCCTGTCAATGGTTTTTAAAAAATTGTTCGTCAAGCAAATGTCGCCGCTAATTGACGGAAATCGGCGAATACCCAACTAACAGTTTGGATTTCGTCGACAATACGCTACAATCGGACAAGTACACATGTTACACATTGCACACAGTTGCATCAAAAATCAGGTTTGACCTGGAGACCAAAATATTTTGTTCTGCTGTATTCATAGACATAAGCCAAGCCTTTGACAGGGGACATGTTTACCGTATACCTTCTTTCAAATCCTCGCGTCATACCTCACTGAAAGATACTTTTTCGTGAAATATAAAGACTCCACTTCAGCTCTTCTACCCATAACATCTGGTTTCGTACGACTGGTCCGATTTCATACCTAATTTTCAACTAGAAACACGACCCTAGCAACCTTCGCGGACTACATGACAATACTGGTTTCCCATACTAATGCAGATCTAGTTTTCAGAAACTTACAAAACCACTTAAAACTTTTTTAAGTGGTGGAAAGATGATGGAACATGACGCATTAAAGCAAATATACAAAAATCAACACAGACCATCTTTACTACTAAAAAAACTATTTGCCCTCTAGTTCACCTTAACGAAAACTCACTACTTCAAAAAGATTAGATCAGATATCTAGGGATCCTTCTAGACAGACATCTTACATGGTCAAAACATATTTGATATAAAAGACTACAACTAATGACCTTAATTACTTCGCGCTTGAAGGAAGTCCCGTATGTAGTCCGCGTAGAAGCGTAAACACGATCTTTGTGGCGTTCCATAATGCATAATGCCAGTTGCTTTAGTTGCTGTTTGAGAGTGGAAATAGTTCTGGAAACCTTGATTTCTCTGCTCATCTCATAATTTCTTAAACTCTTTGACGGCCCTATTAAACTACGTTTTACCGCCCGGTGCGAGTAATCTGTCATTTGTTTCTAAGAGCTCGTTTTCTTGTAACCACCCTGTAAACTACAGTATCATGAATCTGTAAATCGTTAGAGTGTATTGATATGCCAGTAAAATAGAATCCGTTGGTGGAAATAAATGTTGGAAAGTGGGAGATCGTTTCGATCGCTTCAGTTGACGTCAAATATAAGTATCCTAGGTTTGCACGGTCCCTCGAAGCGAGCTTACCTGAGGGCATCAAAAGAACCACGAAATCTTCAAATCTTTTTTAGTTTTTCGCTTATAACTTTAAAGCAGTGCTTTCCAACGAAAACACTATTACAAGAATTATAGAGCAGTAGTAAATTCTGCGTCGGAGTAGTATCCAATACTTTAAATTCGGTTCAGTGGTATGGTCGAAATCGACGGTCGAAAAACCACAATTTTACAAATTTTAAATAAACTACCTCTAATTGTGTACTTTTAAAAATAAAATCAACTCTAAGACCTCATCTTCATCTGGATATATAAAATATGCTCCCTTAAAAAGCGGAAGTTTTTGTAAAAACGTTGTTAAACTTCGGAGTTAAATTGCACCCATAAGTAAGCATCATACGAAAATTACCTTTAGATTAAAAGATGTAATTCGACATGTGGGCAATACAATGGTTTCTACCGCTTCTCTATAGGACCACCCCTTCTTGAGATATCAAGATTTACGTTTACATCAAAAAACTGCAAGAAACGTCGTGCACCACCAGAAAAATATGGCTGCCATATTTCAATCAAAAGGAATAAAAATAAAATAACAGCCGTTTTGATCTACCAATACTTAGATGTGAAAACACACAAAAAACTTTTTTTTCGAAATGATCGAGCGACCAGTACTGCAGCACTTCATATGGATTGATCCCAATTGCTGTGATAGGGGATGACAAAGAAATGGTCATTAGTTTAATCCGGCAAGCTATACAATATCAAAGCTTAGGTATTTCTCGACTTATATTAACAATCAGAACGAGTCCAACGGGTTTTTTTATACGGAAAACCTCTGGGTGTCCAGTCTGACGGAAAGTCGAAAATTTGTAAATTGTCGTTTTTCGACTGTCCATTTCGACCATACCACTGGACCCAATTTAAAGTATTGGATACTTATCCGACGCAGAATTTAATGTTCTTTAATTGTTGTAAGTTTTCGTTCAAAAGCACCGCTTTGAAGTTATAAGCGAAAACCTAAAAAAGGTCCGAAGATTTCGTATTTCTTTTGATGCCCTCAGGTAAGCTCGCGTCGAGGAACCGTGCAAACCTAGGATACTTATATTTAACGTCAACTGAAGCGATCGAAGCGATCTCCCGCTTTCCGACATTTATTTCCAACAACGGTCCCAATCGGGTCTAATTTTACTGGCCTATGAGAAGTATCTGTGCCAAATTTTCAGCATTTATCTTTTAATTTGCCTGAGATACTTACCGAGAAAATAAGAAAGAAAAATTTCTTCAACTTCATGGTGCTGCAGTTGTATAGAGGTGCATTTTGCAATATAGGTAAGTCACGTTAAATCGGCGCTACTTTGACATCAGACCCCGCTGTTAAATTCTGGACGTACTTTATTGAAATAAGTGTAAGTTAAAAGAGAGAAATGAGCTTCAATGAAACCAAAATAACACTATGAAAAAAGTTGGCCGCTGTGGTCATTTTGGCTGTTGTGGTCACACACTCTAGTTGGCCGTTATGATCATTTTGGCCGTTGTGGTCACGCGCCACAGTTGGTCGTTATGGTCATTTTGGCTGTTATGGTCACACTCCACAGTTGGCCGTTGTGGTCATTTTGGCCGTTGTGGTCACACACCCTAGTTGGCCGTTGTGGTCATTTTGGCCGTTGTGATCATCGTCGCCAGCGACTCCAATACATAAGCGTCGGTGGCCATGGTGATCAAAATGGCGGATGGGGTGGAATTTTTAATTGACCGTTGTGGTCATGGTGGCCGTTATGGTCAAGTGTCGAGTTGGGCGATATGGTCAAATTGGCCGTTGTGGTTGTTGGCCGTTATGGTCACGGAGGCCGTTGTGGTTATGACCACAACAGCCAAAATAGCGATTGGCCGTTGTGGCCAAGTCCCCTGCAAAGTAATATGAGCTGCTGAAGGAGTAAATTTATTAATTTATGTTAATCAATAATTAATTTACGATGTTTATTATTAAAGTGTGACATTAACCTGTTAAGTTGAATTATGAATTATAAATTATAAAATAAAATTTGTTATGCAGAATTTCGATTTTTATAAAACTACACGTTTCTATCTTATCTATTAAAGGATTTAAAAAATGAGCTGGCTATCTGTAAGTAGTTACAATTAATTAAAATAAAAAAATTGGGGACAATATTCAGGGTACAGCTTTCGTGCAACGGGACACTTCTTTTATGTCAAGTGTACACACCTTTATTTGCAAGACGTGTTGACATTGGAAGAAATAATGGATCCTGAATTCCATATATTCACGACTCGACCAAAAGACGGTGTGGTGCACAAAAAAGTTTTGCTTCTGTGTATGGTCAGCTACAGAACTACAGAACAAACATTGATGAAGACGATGAAAAGCTCTGGAGGACTGGCTCGTGGTCGAGGCATCACAGACCGTGTTCTTACCCGATGGACTCTAGGAATGGTACATCTTCAGAACATCTGCGATGAAGTTGAGAAATACTGTTACATTAACTCAGTAACATCTGAGCAACATGTAGATGTAAGCCTTTCTGTCATTACCCAAAATTATGAAAACGTAGAAAAACTTGGAGACTGGTCTTTTCAAGATCCTCCATTTTCCAAAGCTGTCTTGATCATGTTAATAGGCACCGGACTTGTAGGAAGTGGTGATGTGAACTACCTTTTGTCTCAACAAATTGCAAATGCGTGAGGGTACTTAATCCTTTTTGCGACCAACAATCACATCATTGACAGAGATGTTTGCATCGAACAATTGTGCGAAGATGTATCAGATATTCTTCGTAATAGTCACTCACAGAGTAATTAGATGAGAAAGCAGAGAAAGGTGATTTTGGGGTCACTCCCGGTCGTTCCAAGCGACGGTAATTGCAAATCTTCTTGTACTATGTTTTCAAGCTATGTACTTATATTTTGATTATAAATTTTTCTAGCTATTACACCGATTGATTTCAAGTTTTTTTATTATTGTAGAGTATTTTTTGTATATACAGGTCATTTTATAGGCTCTATTTATAGGTTTTAAGATAAATACAAATTACACTTTAAAGAACTGTATCTCGGTAACTATTGGGTTTACAAAAGTGTTTCCTCACTCATAATATAGCAAATCTGGTCTACTTTTAAATAAAGCTTTCTTTACTATTTCGTCTTAACTTTCGTCAGAAAATACATTGTTTAGGAGATATTTTGCGAAAACCGAAAAAAAGATCAGAATTTTCATCATTTTTTCCAATATAGAGGCGCGCACGGCGACGCACCAAGGTCAAAAACTTGGATATGAGCCACAACCTACAAAACGTATCCAAAAGTCAGAACTGCCCGAGCTTTTGCAAGGTAAACTGTATAGATTGACTGAACTAACTACTGTAACAGAAAGATACATAAATGGTCAATCATAAAAACCTATTCAAGTACTTTAGAGATATATGTTAAGAAATTACATTTTTGATGCAACGTTGCAGAAGAGTTTCTAAGAAAGTTACAGATCACAGTACGTAGACTATTTGTAGTCTACACACCTTTCTGAATATCTGATAGTATTTTAAACAAAATTAAGAAAATTTTCATTCCTTTTTCACAAGCTGAAGTTATTTTAATATTTTCGTTCGAAGCAATTATAAGTGACAGAGATTTGTTCAGATTCGTTGACATTTTGTGCCCCTGCGCCTCGAGGTCTGATAGGACTAGTAGACACATTTTTAGTCTTGTCTGCTTACGTGAGGTCCAAAAAGGAAAAAGTGGAAGCAAAACATATTGGGTTCTAATTAAAAATTTCAATTTTTTTTGCTAAAATAGCAAATTCGGCATTTTTGTTATTTCGCACCACAAACATTACTAATAATAATTAATAATTGAAGTGATGAAAAACCTTTTAAGCAGCTACTGATGTCGTGCACACTTTTGCTATCAGGTGATTATGTATTCAAAGAGGTTATAAACATAGGTTAGGGCAATGCCGAATTTACATAAAACGAGCAAGTCAAATGGTGTTTTAAGTTGTTTATTAATAAGTACTATGGATCTTTAGTAATCATAATGCCGAAACAAAATAGAAGTGTATGAATAAATTAACTAATAATATCCAAGGTAACCGCCATGTCCATAGTATCCACCATAAGCGTATGGGTAAGATCCATAACCGTATGCAGCATATGGATAGTAGAATTGTGGTTTGGGTTCTGGAGCAGCCATGGCTACTGCGAAGAGGACAGCGAAGACAAGAACTAACTGTGAAAACACAGACATAATAAATAACAATACAATTAATATTAATAAAATTGTGTTGTAATAACTAGCAATTAATTATAATTTTATTAAATAATATAAAACTCACCAATTTGAACATTTTGAATATTGCTCTTTACTAAACTGCAGGTACAAAACTATGTTGAATTCTAAAAGTTATCGGGTTTATATAGTACGCAAAATTCTTGTTTAAAGCGAAATGGAGTGGATTATATTATTGAGACTTCCAATAGGGGGGTGTGGCGTATCTGGTTTTAATAATTTATTTAATAAGATGATGTTACGGAAAGAGTAAAACTAGTAGTCGTTTAGTTTTAATTTTTACAGTTTTTGTAGAACTTGTTCTGTATGATGACATATTCATCTATTCTTGAATAGAAATATGTGGTTTCTAAAAAAAGTTTTTTTAAATATCTTAAATCAATTTTTATTTCTTTATAAATAGTTACTCTCGCAAAAAAGTTCCATAAGGACGAACGTCAATGTAAATTAATAATATTTTTTTAATTTACTTAGTTTCAGGTTTTATATGTACCTTGTATTTGGTTAGAGTAATTTATTTTCTTATCAATATTAATTAAAAATTGCGTTTTCATTCATATAACGATCATTTTGGAAGGCAACTCTTTATTTTGGTCTATCGAATAATAAAGATCGTTATTTTATTTACAAATAACTTTACATTTATGTAAAGTTTACTCAAGTTACATTGAAAATCATTCAATTTTCCATGACACAAGAATATTATGAAATGAATGAAGTGAAAATATCACATCGGAGTGTGGTAGAATTCCCATGAGAGTGAACTCAAAGTGAGACATAATAGAAGGAAAAAGATTAAAATAAACTTACAAACAGATAGTATCGCTAAGACATAGAATTATTTGAAGTAAAATTTTAAGCACATTAGAAGTGAATAATTGTCAATTCTTCAGAATTGCTTCCGAAAATAAAACTTGGGTGTATGACGAGAGCCTTTTTACTAAGCAAGAATCGATACAGCAGTAAGCAATGGTTATTCTTCAAAAAAGCAAGGTAAGTAGAACGAAAAAATTTGAGTCGCTGGCAAAGGAATAATTCTTATAAGAATTGAATTTTCAATTCGTTCGCGGTCGTTTTATTCGTTCGAACACAATAACTTAAGTTGGGATCAAAGGCTGTATTCTTTCCACACTTTCTTCTTCTACTATACTTGTAATATTTCTTAGTCAGCTTTTTACTGTCGATTTCATCTCTTACCCTCTTACTAGATCTTCTCCTTTCAGGATTTTTTCACCCAGGATCATATGACGCCCTTCAAGTAGCCTCTCCCTTGTCTAAGACCGTGTGGTATGTGGCGATAAGTCATATGTAACCCTGCTTCTGGGGTATGCCACCGATCTATGGAAGTAAACTCCAAAACTCCCCGCCATGGGAGTCGCTCAGAAAAACTTTCGAGGTCAAAGGCTGCCCTTTTCTGGACGTCTGGCAGGCACTACCCACCTATACCTATCGGCCGTGTCGTCGGGTCAGACCGCCACTGATGGGTGAATCTCTAGGGCCAAGCGGCATCCCGAAATAGCCTGTGTTTGTAGAGGAGCGGACCTAGTCAGACCGGGATGCCTGCTCGTACGTTGTTAGTCCCTGGGAGTTAAATCGGACTGGAGTCTGTGGCGGTCGGTGTCATTTGGTTGCCGCCGTCCCAAATAAGCTCGATGATGGGTGGAAATCCAGGAAGATGATTTTTACCTTAAACAACCATGCTTCCTCGACATCTTTTATTCCTACTCCTAACAATACTATTCCGGTGGATGAGGAAACCATCATAAACACCCCTCACATCACAATTGTAATGGAAGATCCACCAGTTGCGCCTATTGTGTCTTTGAAAAATGAGGAGCGCACAACTGTATCTATTGGTGTAGGTGATCTTGGAAATGTATCTGACGAGTGTAGTTTCGAGATTCTTGGTAGTTAAAGGATTCTCTAAAGTAAACCCATTTGTCATATTAAATTATTAATAATAACAAGTCAATTCTTGAACTGAATCGCCCGGCGTTTTTCCGCTGGAATCTACCTTCGACCAAACAGAACCGACAACGAAAACTGACGAGACGGCAATTCAAAAGATCCAGAAAAGACATCTTGAACCGATTATCTTATGCCAAAGCCAAGCGGGAGGTCGTTGGGTCCAATCTTCCAAACATCGTGCGCCAGTCATAACCCGTTTACACAAGTCGCAGAACGTTAACATAAACACCATTATACCTGAAATTAAAAACTATTGGAGTTTATCAAATCCTTCACCCAATCGTTTCGTTCCATCAATCTTAGTACGAACAATCCTGCACTATCTGTAATATTGTCTCCAGGTGCTTTTATAGGATTGGGATGTATCATCTGGGGTCTCCAAATCGATCTTTATTCCAGAGGGATCTGAAAACTCTTTCCAGTCGCTACCCCCAATTATATGCCCCCACCTTCTAAGATTGGTTCAACCTTGTTAGGTAGCGAAGACTTCCTTCTAGCCGAGTAGCACAAGGAAATCTTCGCTCACTACGGGCAGAGGCCGGCGTTTGGTATCGTTATACTATGACTAGACTGGTGTCAGAATCTATACCAGTGATGGCGAACCTTTTTGAGAAGTGGGCCAAATCTTGTGCATTATTTTTTTAATACTAATACGTGGGTCACTAAGTCAGTGGCGTCACTTGGAAGGGGGTAGGGGTAAAAAGGGTACCAATAATTTGGAAACACCGAAAATTTATTATCAGAAAAATTTGACAGTTGACCTTTTTTGGTCCTCACATTTAATAGCTTCTAAAAAGGTGGTTACGCTGCGCTCACCGCATGTTAGAGGTGACGGCATATTATAGCGCAGGGCGCTCTTTTGTAATTTCGCCGCTTTTCGGTATTTTTGGATAGCGTCGATTTGGACACGCCCACTATATGATGGCCGCCAACTATTTTCAATGACATTGACATAATTTATGTTTTCTTCTTGGTGAATCACATATAAGAATAGTTACGAGAAAGATAACTTCGACAGTGTATGTGCTTCAAGATTTAATCAAGTATAACCGCCCGCATCCCTTAAATTTATCATTCTATTATTTGATATACGGAAACATTGCCGCCCTACAAGAATTCTGTAAGCAACAATCAGCAACACTGGAAGACCTACAGACGTGAAAAGAAAGAGGAGTAATTATTAGTGAGTCCCTTGTGCTTTGGTTTCTCATTATTTGCATAGAGTTGTAGTGCCAATCTTCCTCCCACATTTTCTTTCTTAAAATTCTTAATTCTTAATTTTTCTGATGAGGCTATTTACACGCCTCATTAAAAGGTTTACGTTTCTTTTTTGTTTTACAACTTTTACTTTTGTAAGTGAAGAGCAAAAAATAAAGGTCGACGTCAAAAAATGATATCAATGGGGTGACACCATGAATTACCGCACCAAGTGACACCATGCCCAGTGGCACCCTTGCACTGAGTATTTGAATGAGCAAGGAACAAAGAAAAGCACATATACCAGCCCTGTCTCACTGAAGTTCGAACGCTCTTTTTGTGTGATTTAAAGAACGTCCCGCACTTTTTTCTTTGATATACGCATGAGCTGTTTCTTTTTGTTAGAGTGAAGTATTGTCTTTGCACTTATACCATGTTAAGTTTCATGAAATTCTATCGAATGGTTTCCTTCAACTCGCCTCTTCAACTCTGATCAATCTGCGGATGCAAAGAGGCGGTAAGAGGGATCACCGCCTAAATAAAATTTTGAATAAAATGAAAAAGATTCAGAAGCAATACCTTATTCTAACAATAAGGAACTAACTATCACCTTGAAGACCAAAAGAAATTTTGGGGAAAAGATTGTGGAATTTACCTTGTTTTAAAATATAAAAGATAAATACACAACAAAATCTAACAATAAAACAACATCACTTATAATATAAGAGGTCAGTACTTTACTCTAGCAACAAGAAATAGCTACCTCAACTGTCACTGTCAATGAGGCAGGGCTCGTATATTATGAAATCTTCTTTATTAATCAACATAGTTACAGATATGTGTATGTATAATAATGTTGTTGCTTATTTTCAGATTTTCAGAAATTTATACCTTAATTTTTTCGATTGTCTGTTCTCTTTTATGATATAAAAAATAAGTTTATAAAATCAACGCGTGGGTCATTCAAAAAGCCTTCGTGGGTCAGTGTCTGACCCGCGGGTCATAGGTTCGCCCAGGGGCGTCCCCAGCGGTGTGCGAAGTGTGCACGGCACACGGGCAGCCAAATTAATTTAAAATTAATACACTACCTATATGGAGACGGGGAAAATAAATTCCAAATTAAAATTATCGAAAAATAATATATAATGTTATTAAAATAGTTGAGGTTAAAAATGCTAAATTCTATTATATGTATACTTATTTTTCTAATAAACGTGTTTTTGTTACAATATTTGTTATACATTAACGTAAAATTTAAAACTGTTGTCTGATCTGTTTTATTGCTACGAGTATAATTAATCACAGGGGGGGTCAGGTTCAACATAGGTATATAAAAATTGGGGGCAGCAGTAATAATCTTTGCACAAGGGCAGCCAAGTATCTAGGGACGCCCCTGGGTTCGCCACCAGTGATCTATACCTTAGTTTGGGGGCGGGCCCAGAACGGGGCTAAACTTTAGTACGCGAGTGATACTAGCGAAGTTTATCACGGCAGCGACCTCCAGATTGCTGTCTAAGTAGAGAGTATATCGCCGGGTGCTTTTACCTGTAGATTGAATGCCGCGAGAGCAACCTTGCGATGGACTAGTATTTTGAGTCACTTCAGTGACTTAAGATCTATATATGTATGGCCAATCTCAGGAAGGTTACTCTAGGGGATCACCTTATAAGAGGTGTTGATGCGAATATAGAGCCTCTCGCACTTAAGATAACCCATCTCCTAGTTATCTATTAGTCGGGTCTCTACTTTTAGGTAGAGTCGGACGGGGTTCACCAAGCTTTAATATGGTAGGGCGAGGAGGCTAAATTCTTTGATATTCAAAGCACACCCAGTTTCCAAGTCTCAGACACACTTGAGGTTGGACTCGTCCGGGCAATGAATGACCACATGACGGACTAGAGGTGATGTGACTAACTCGGAGACGAACCCCACCCCGGGTGAGTACGTTAATAGCTCCAACGCTAGCCTGGAGAGCTAGTAGAGGGTGTATAGACAACCTCGCTCCTACCAGTGAGTACTTACAAATGTAACTGACGCACTAATTAAGCGTAACACAATTTATAGTTTTTGTAATGGGGACCGTGGTCATAAAGCTAACGCAGGTGGACCACGTTACATAAAACTTGGATTAAGTATCTGTAGTCGAACAAAATCCGTGGCTTCTATGTTTACAAGAGCTTCTTTTTAAGGAGAACCTATAATTTAAATGGATTTTTCATTAAACTTATAAACAATTAATATTGTTATGGAGGTCGTTCGCGTTGTTTGCTAACCATTCTAAAACTGATGAGAGCTATTTTTTTATAACTGATACAAATATTATAGCTAATATTTAACGTCATAATTTCACAAGCCTTCACCTGTGGTATTAGCAGATGGTAGTATTGGTATTGGTGCGTAGCGGAATCAACCGATATCCAATTTACACGCGATAATGACGCATATGAAATATAAACATATTTAGTAAATGCCTGTGTAAATTTAAGTAAATTTTATCAAAGTCCACTCTGCATTCGGATCGATTTCTAAAGTGTTCTGAAATTCTGTACAGGTTATTGGACTTGACTCGTATGCATACTTTTAATTAAAATTGCATCGGTTCTGCTGACCTAACTGTGAAAATGTCCCTCACCTTTACTCGTTATGTAGTTTAATTATCTTTACGAGTAACGTTATTCTAAACGGACATAAGTTCGAGTCTGGATACGGAATTTTTTTTTCGCTATCAATAGCGAGCTCGAGGCGTATAGTCTGCAATATAATAAAAATAAAACAAAATGAGTATGATTTTATGACTTAAATAAATTTCCTTGTTTAACTTGGAACGAATTGTACCCGTACCTGCAAAGACATATATTTTGTACTTACCACTTTAGGGAAATTGTAATTCCTGAATTGCTCATACGACTCTCGCGCTGTATCGGGAGGGTGTTGATCCTTCAGTTGTGGAAATAAAAAATTACCGTTCACCGTTTACTGTCTGAGCAACTAAAACAACAAATTTTTAATTCACATAATTTTAAACAATGGCGATTTGCGTTGACCTCCTCGTTTCCCGATTTGAGTGCACCAGATTTTTTCTTGTATAGCTATCTTAAGGATAGGTATTCGTTGGCAACCCTCAAACCGTAGAAAAGTTAAAAACTAGCATTTGGAAGAAACTTTTCAAATAACCCCCCCAACTCTATGAAAAGTTATAGAAGACAGCATGAAACTGCTTATTCTTAACTCAACTGTAATGGCTCACATTTGCCAGGTATCCACCAATAATGGGAAAAACTATCAGATACTATACTTTTATTTTCTTTATTCAGTTTTTTTTTATTTTATTTTGTTCTTATCTTAAACAAAAATTATATGGTGGTAAACTATCTAACTTACTGACAATAAATAGAACCTCAGTTCAATAGTGTATAAAAAGTGAAAGAGGAAAGGTGCAACGTCTAGCGGTAAAACAACCTTGTAAACAGAATTATCTAGGAGTACTGCCATAATAGTTATTTAGGTATGCATTGAAGTATGCTACAAAAATTTTGTTTCGCTGTTAATTGTTTGGAGGGCCACTGGTATGATGTACTCAAGATAGAAAAGTTTGACAAACACACATAACGTATAATGAAGATTAACTTGCTTTAGATATTTTTCGCAGAAAATAAAGGTATAGAAAATAAAATTCAGATATAGTAGTATGTAGTATATAACAAAAATTTATTTACATTTCTATGGATTTTTCTACATTTATGCAAAAGTGGAAATTCAAATAAATTTACAAACTAAATCAAAAATACAGGCCAGGACGTCCCAATGCAACGATTTAAACGTATCCAACATATCCACCATAAGCAGGGTAGGCACCGTAGGTGTAAGCGTATCCAGGGTAAGCGCCATATACGATCTGGGGTTTAGCATCAGGTCCAGGTACAGCCACAGCGGCGGCAACAAGGAGAGCGACAAAGAGCATCAACTGTTAAAACAAAGATATTTCACGATTATTGAAACAATTCAAATTAATAAAGATATCAAAACTTACCAATCTGAACATTTTGAAAGAGTGATTGTACAGTTTACTAATACAAACTATGCTTAATCTTTGGATGCTGCACGCTTATATAGTAATTGGTGATCCTGATCATCTCTAAGGTTCATGATATGGTGTGGGTTTGAAAATAAGAGTAATGTGGGTGTGTCACTTAATTATTATTAGTATAAATATATTATTGTAACCCAAATAGGATATCATTGTTATGGTTGCGTAATGATTACAAAATTTTGAACAAAAAAGTGATTATATTAATTTTTTCTTAGTGTTTTGAACCGTAATATTACAAGGATAATTTATTCTACTTAAAACTAATGATAATAAATTAATAATAATCATATGTGAAGAACTAGTTTTTATTGTGGGGTTATTAGATTATGGCGTACCTGTAATATGGAGTAATCTGAATATTATAAATTTGTGTTCAATTTGTATAATTTAAAGTCTTTGCTATTGTTATTCGTTTGCCTTCAAATATTTTGTATAGCTTTTCAATATATCTTATTATAGGATTATTATTGAAATGGATTGTAACTAGGTATTTTTATATTGTTCTTTTTTATGGCCTTCTTATACACATTCCCATTGCATATTAGTCAAGTTTGAACTCTGGTACATCAGCAAAAGCTTTAAAGATACGATAACAAATGATTTTTCCTGCTTTATGTTGTCGTGTAACAGTGGTACACAAAAGGTACTATGTTAATGAAGTTTACTTTGCAATCTTCTATTAAGCGATACTAAATCAAGCATTTAGTGCAAACCAGAGGTACCAATAAATGTTGGATGTACGACTATCCGCCCCGTAATAACGGGTAAGTTTCACAGATGACCCGACTTCAAGGTCTTTATTGCAACCAGTGTCAACCTAAGCAGCTATCAATAAAAATTACTCATTTTTAATTAATTTTTTAATTTTTTGTATATCAAATTTCGAAGATATTTAACATTAGTTTTACAATTAATATTAGAATAAAAATGTTTTTCTGCTTCATAATTTGAAAGTAGGTTTTCAGTTTTCATTACAGAATTGAGAATTAACATTTTCTGTGGACCAAGTAGTTTTAGTACTGACTTAATGACAACGCTGGCGATCAAAGTTGAGTTTTGATAAAACATATGGGTTTTAAATATTCTTCTTAGTATGAATTACCCAAGTAGTAGCCTCCTAAGGTTAAAATGCTAATAACTATTTACAATAATAGTAAAAGCTGCTCTACAAGAAGGAATTTAATTACTAAGAGATAAAATTGGCAATTTAGAAATCCAGGTAGAAACTCTTAAAATAGTCGCATTGGTCTGATAAAATAATAATCTAGGAATCGAACATTGTTAAACAAAACAATAATTTAAGTAATAAAAATACCGCAAAATCAATTCAACAACTATAATACACTAAATGTTAGCGTATTACTTACTATCAAATGTTGACGGTCCATCGTCTAGCACCGATAATGAACAATTGCTTGAAAATGGATTTCATAAATCGGTTAAGCATGTAAATAAGACTAACTAGGCACTATGTATTTGAAAAATTTACACTATGTATTTATTTACTTTAAAATTTGTATTTAGATTTATTTTTTATTTGTTTGTAAACAATAGGTTCATAACCTTACTTTTTAATTATGATTCGAGCTAGAACGAGAACGTGCTCTCACTCTTTGAAATGTTCTCTTGAATTAACTGTTCTCTTGCAGGCATTGTTATACTTTTTGCACAAATAATTGAAAAAAAAATTTTTCGCCGCATGTGACGTCAACTAATTTAAACAATGATAATAAAGAGCAAATTTCTTAAAACTAATTACATAGAAAGAGAGCCTATGAAATTGCAATCACAATGATATATGACGCTTATAACGACATTTAAGGCTGTAAATCAACCCCGATGGTAACTGTCAATGCATACTTATATTGCAACTACAGTCAATTATTATTAATTAATATTATAGTTTTAACTATACTATATAAGTATATACGTATTAATACTATGGTTCGCTTCTTATGGGAATATTTTTTAATAATTTGTCCCTTTTATATTGTTATCGACATATATCGAATTGAAAGTGTGCAAAAAAATCTAGTAAATTCCTCTGCTTTAGATTTGCATCCGTAAACATAAGTTATAATAGAGAACAGAATGTAGATATAGATATATATATATATATATATATATATATATATATATATATATATATATATATATATATATATATATATATATATTTACGGCCACTTATCAAAGTGAGGACATATCATGAACCATAGTTAATGAGGACCACCCTTATAAATGGTCACAGCTTTGCAAATTTTTTTGTCATCACTTGTTTACTTGTTCTAGTTATGTATCTCGCAAATATACACAGATTTCTTTGAATTTAAAAAAGTTTTATTTGCTGTGTATAATAATACCAAATGAGGCTACACTATACTACTGACGACGTGAGGACCATATAATTAGATACGATTTAATCGCAAAGTGAGCCCCAATATCAAATTATACACAGGTTTTAAGTATAACATGAGGACCGGCGCTGTTGCCATCATTTGCTTTCATTATCATCAGCAAAAATGCATGCTATTCTATTATTGGAATTTGTTAGTTGGTCGGTCGTCAGTATAAAACTAATTTGATGTGGCGGAGACGGGTATGCTTCCGTAGCCATTTTAACAAACCCGTTTTTGAAAACATCTCGAGAACGGTTGGTTCTACGAAAAAAAATATAACAGACTTTTTTGTAGAAAAATAAATTATCTATCTTTTTTATTAAAACAATTTTTTAATTGCTTGCAAATTAATGTTTTAAGAGTTATTACACAGCAAAGTTTTCACTTTTTAGTTTTGCTAAATAATTCGCAAACGGCTAACATCTCACTGAAACAGGAAAACATTGCAGTGTAATAACTCTTAAAATATTAATTTAACAAAAAAATTGTTTAAATAAAATAGATAGATAATTAATTTTTCTATAAAAAATGTCTGTTCTGTTTTCTTCGTAAGACTATTTCTCCAGACTATTTGGATTATTTACTGGCTCCCTAACTTAACTATTTCCTGTTGGCTGTTCCATTGCCTTCTAGAATGTTTAAACGAATGCTTGACCGCTTAGATCAATTAAATTTAGACGAAAAATTAGATTTAACTATTGATTAAGATTCTGGTGTTTCTCATCATTTTAATGGTAATTGTGCTAGTAATATTAACAGCCTGCTATTAGTGGGACAGATTAGTGAATTGATAGCTAAGTACCACATACTTTACTTTAAAATCTAAATGTATTACTCCTAATAATTAATTATTATTAATAGTTAGATTAGTTTCACTAATAATTATAGATGTAAATCTGTATAATATGTTAATTATTCTGAAAATGCTAGTAAAGTCAGTAAATATTGTCGCCTAATTTAAAATGCTGAGTTTGTTCCATCTCATTTTTAATTAAATTTAAAAATTTGTCTGTAATTTCCTTACGGTACGTGTTAAAAAGAATATATGTATTTATCTTCCTACCTAAACCGATCTTGGCTTGTAGCAAAGAAAAGTGGTTATTCTATATTTAGGGTATTTATTAGGCCAAAAGGAATGCATATAAAATCTATATTTCCGTGTAAAAAGATATAAGAAGGGGGATTAATATCGCTCTTGGTATTTTTAATATTTAATTCTAGTTATTTTTTAAATGCTTGTAATGAACCGTATGTGAATCTGCCATTTAAATTTAACCAAACAATAATTATTGTGAATGACTTTTCAGCATTAACTGTGCCGTCTATGAACTCAAATCTTACTAATCCTCCAGCTGACATATAGCTATAAATCATTACGCCTTGAGGAAACTTAACATTAGGTTTCAAGCAGTATTTATGGAATGCTTCTTGTTTAGCTCTGATTACTCTTTTGCGAGAGTAAAACTAGAACAAAACTGCTTAATGTTAAGTTTCCTCAAGACATAATGATTTGAGGCTGTATGTTATCTAGAGGATTAAGAAGATTTTAGTTCATAAACAGCATAGTTAACGCTGACAAGTATCTGCAAAACGACGAGTAGCATGGGCTAAAACTAAGTTGTCCTGGGCAGAAATGCTGGTCTAAGGTCATATTCATCAACTAGTTAAAGTCTGGTGTATCCGTTAGTTACTCTCGCAAAAGATTGATCAGAGCTAAACATGAAGCATTCCATAAAGACTGCTTGAAACGTACCGTTAATTCTCCTTTTAAGGCGTAATGATTAGTACCAAGAACTTATAAATAAAGGAAATTAGGATTTCAAAAAAGGCGAAACACCTTGTGCATATTGGGTTAGATTCAAAAATTCAGTAGTGCAGGTACTCTTCTAAAATTAACTTGCCAATACGAATTTTTCAGCCGACTGCTATCAAGAATATCGATAATATCGCCTGATGGATTTTGCCGAAGAGATGCTAAGATAAAGGATGACTGTACCACGATCGCGTCCGGTTCTCAACGAATTTTTCTTAGCTACTGCATGGCAATAGGGGACCATAAAAAGTTACGCCAGAAAGTTCCTTGAGCAAATTTACTGGTGCAAATTGCTGACCCGTGTATGACATATCTCCTTTCTTCGATAACACAGAAAGAAGGCGAAGTACGAAAAAAAATTTTTTTTTCAAACACTTTTGGTAGGGATTTAAATAAGCTTTATCTTACCTAACCTCCTTTATCTCGATAACCCTAATGGTTTCCGAGAAAAACGACAAAACCGGTAGGGGGCGTGGTTTATCCTCATTATTTCTTCGAGCTCACCACCTACAGGTGTTGACTTTTAAGGAGTTGTTTAATAACCCACAAGGAAACCGTATGCAAAAATCCATGGACTTACCTCAACTTTCCGCTATTTTTTCTAAATTGATTAGACTAATTATAGCAGTCCAACATAAAGCTTTGTATGCTACTCGTACCTTAATCTATCTATCTGAGAAATCGCCAACATAAAGTTTGACAAAGTGGTAGTATCGATTGGCTTTATGGTAAGGTCATTTCAACCGAGGATATTTTATTTAACTACAATAGAATTGGTATAGGCACAAGTGAAACATGTAGTTGCTAATAATACAACATATACATACACTTGCTGATCTGAAAGAGCTTCTATCAAGGAATTTCTACCGTCACAAATATCATAAATTTAGGATCGAAAAGTTCCAGCAAAGAATTAACAAACGCATCTGACATACGGATGTTGATACGAGGGATGCTCTGTTAATAGTTAGTAGCAGGCCATGGAAGCTCAATTGGCTAGAAACAATTGCAACAATTGAATGTCGCATTAGTTGGCATTCGTTACCCACAATTGTCAAACGTTTCGATTTCTTGTGAAACGTAGTTAATTTTGTAAGGTAAGTAGTTGTACATTTTTAATTCAGTTAAGATGAGCATTCCGCGAACTGCCTTTAGAGCTATGATTTTCTACGACTATAAAAGACAGTTAGGATACCAGCAAAGCCATGAAAATTTGATAGCAGATTTTGGCGTTGCTGCCCCTCCATTATCCGCTGTTAGTCATTGGTTCCGCGAATTTCGACGAGGGCGAGAACTGCTAGAAGACGAAGCAAGACCTGCAGAAGCTGCCTGTTCAGAAAATGTTGATCGTGTGGCAAGCTTGATTCATTCCAATCGAAATATTACTTATAGGGAGATTTAGTAGGAAGTGAAGATTGAATCCTCGGCGGTGAATACCATTTGGCATAAACATCTTGGAGTAAGAAAGCCAGCAAGCCGTTGGATATCGAATTTGCTCTCAGAAAGTCAAAAACAGGCTCGAATAGACTGGTGTAAATTTATGTTGCAAAAATTTGACGGAGGAGCTTCCAGGCAAGTGGCATACATTGTAACTAGTGACGAATCTTGGGTATACAGTTACGACCCTGAAACTAAAAAGCAGTCTAGTGTTTGGGTATTCGAAGATGAAGACTTGCCCACAAAAGTAATTCGTGGCAGAAGCTTCAAGAAGAAAATGATTGCTGTTTTTTCCACCGATGTGGTCCTGTTGCTGTTATTTCACTTAAAGATCGCAGAACTGTTAATTCTGAATGGTACTGCGAAGTGGCTTTACCACAGATGTTTGCAAAATTACAGGCAGGTCGACAAAGAACCGGTTTGCGTAACATCTTAGTCCATCATGACAACGCATCCTCCCACACTGCTGCCAGAACATTGGATTTTTTGAAAGATACGGAAGTTCAATTGGTAACTCATCCGCCGTATAGCCCAGATCTGGCGCCGTGCGACTTTTTTTTGTTTCCAACTGTTAAAAAAATGATGCGAAGTAAAAGATTTTCCAACGCAGATGCAGCAGTTACAGAATTTCAAAGAATTTTTGAGGACCTTTCAGAAAATGAATCTTCCGAATGTTTTAAAAAGTGGTTTCAAATAATGCACAAGTGTATTAGTCTGAATGGAGATTATTTTGAAAAACAATAAAGATTGTTTGTTAAAAAATGCAACGGTCTTTTTGCTAATAACAATTTTCAGCGCAACCCTCGTATTGTACCAATATAAAATACTTTTTAATGTTTTTAATGATAGTGTTGCATTATGTCATCAGTCATATTTATAAATTGTTCACAACATAATAATAAAATAATAAATAAGTACCTACTAAATAAACTATATTTAAAAATATATATGTATAAATATATATAAAATTTTGTATTTCTTAATTTTATCATTGAATTCATAATCAGCAACCCCAAAAACCCTCAAACATGAATTTCGCTCAAGTTGATGTAAAACTTCCCGAGTTATTAAATTGGGAGTGTAAAATAGGGGTTTCAACCCCCCGAGGGGGCGTGCCCCCATTTTAAACAGATTACATTTTATATTGGTCCAGTACTGAAGGCATTACAAAAGATTTCAAGTCGCTATCTTTAGATAGTAAAAACTAAGAACGTAATGCAAAAATTTACTCTACTACTAGGGCAGAGAGAAAGGATTACATAATAAGGTAACCAAAATGGTGTATTACTTTGCAAAATCACATTTTTAAACTTTTTGACTCTTTGAGCTTTTCTCTAAAATCAATAGAAACGGCGTAAATCGCATTCTCAATCTCAAATGCCGTTATTTTAGGACCGCCATTTTGGTGTCCGCCACTTTGAATTTTTTAATTTTCTCATTGGATTCATAATCAGCGACTCCAAGAACCCTCCCAACATAAATTTCACTCAATTTGGATGCGTTATTAAATTAGGGGTACAAAATGGGGGTTTCAACCCCCCGAGGGGGCGTGCCCCCATTTTATACATATAACATTTTATATTGGTCCAGTACTGAAGGCATTACAAAAGATTTCAAGTCTCTATCTTTATATAGTAAAAAATAAGAACTTAATGCAAAAATTGACTCTACTATAAAGTTGGGAACGACCTCATCATCCATCATCACATAGTGAATGATAAATATAATTGATATTCTAAATCTGTTCTAATAAATTATTCTTATTGTTAGTTTTATTAAATATTAATTTAAAAAGAGACGTTTTGATTTTAATATTTGGTACTTATAGTTATCAATTTTTATAAGCCTGCCTTGAGAAGTAAGAATTAAATTCATTGCGAGCTTTTATAATACAATGAAAGTTGAGAACATTTAGTAGTTGTGTAGGAAAGCCCTCATCTGATCGTCACCCGGTGATCAGTTTGAGGTTACAACTTATAACAGAATTCCACTTAATATACTATTTTGGGTTACCTACCGTTATTTATTTGTTCATAATGATTACTATTTCCATTTAAAGATTAAATCTGAAATGAAATTTTTTTTCAATGAATTTAATAAATGACTTATTTAATTATTGGGTGTATTAAATGCAGAAAAATAGTCTGCAGAGTATGTTGCGTCTAACTTTTCTTTCTAAAAGCAATAATACAAACAAACTTGCCAGCCTCGGTGGATTAGTGATTTGCATGTTTGCTTCATAATCCAAGGATCGCAGGTTCGGGTCTAGGCCACAACGGCCAATGACCACAACGGCCAATCGCTATTTTGGCCGTTGTGGTCATAACCACAACGGTCTCCGTGACCATAACGGCCAACAGCCACAACGGCCAATTTGACCATATCGCCCAACTCGAAACTTGACCATAACGGCCACCATGACCACAACGGCCAACTAGAAACTCCACCCCATCTGCCATTTTGACCACAACGGCCACCGACGCTTATGTATTGGCGTCGCTGGTGACGACGACCACAACGGCCAACTAGAGTGAGTGACCACAACGGCCAAAATGACCACAACGGTCAACTATGGAGCGTGACCACAACAGCCAAAATGACCATAACGGCCCACTGTGGCGAGTGACCACAACGGCCAACTTTTTTTCATACTGTTACTTTGGTTTAGTTAAAGCTCATTTCTCTCTTTTAACTTAGCGTGTATTTCAATAAGGTACGTCCAGAATTTAACAGCGAGGTCTGATGTCAAAGTAGCGCCGATTTAACGTGACTTACCTATATTGAAAAATGCTTTTTCTATATATGTTACAACTGCAGCCCTTGCAGTTGACGACATTTTTCTTTCTTAGTTTCTCGGCAAGTATCCCAGGCAGATTAAATTCTGAAAATTTGATACAGGTACACTATAACTATTTACAGAATCATGATACTTTAGTTCATAGGGTAGTTTATCTTTAACGTCAAAAGAAGTTTTTTTTCTATTACTTGTTTACCTACAGCAATCTTTTCATTTTGGGGACGTTTAAAAAAGTACGAAATAGAACTATAAAACAACACGTTTGACGTTTTATTTATAGATTTCCATTGCATTGAATTTGAAGTACGTAATTAGCTGTTTTTATCAGTTTTAAAATTTAAACTAAATGTAAATCTTCTCCTAAAAAATAAACACGATATCTACAAATCTGTCCAGTACTTAATAAAATCAATCTAGGGAGCAGCATGGGACGTAACCCCAGAAACAAACCGCAATAATCCAAAACAGTATTGCTCCATACGTATCCGAGAAAAAATACAAGAAAACGAGCTCTTAGAAAGTAATGACAGATTACTTACTCGCGTACCGGGCGATAAAACGTAGTTTAATAGGGACGTCAAAGAGTTTAAGAAATTATTAGATGAGCAGAGAAATCAAGATTTCCAGAACTATTTCCACTGCCTAACATCAACTAAAGCAACTGGCTGCATTATAGAACGTCATAAAGATCGTGTTTACGCCTCTCTTACCATTGAAGAAGAAAAATTCATACGGGACTTCCTTCAAGCGCGAAGTTAGGTCATCCAAACTGAAATAAATTCGAAGAAGTCCCCAGGTTTCGACGTAATAACTGGAAAACTCCTAAAGGAACTTTCATATGAGGGATTTCGCATGATAACTGTAATCTATAAAGGGATATTAAGGACGGGATACTTCAAAAAGGCTTAGGTGGTTTGTAAGTTTCTGAAAACTATATCTGCATTAGTATGGGAAGCCAGTATTGCCATGTAGTCCAAGAAGGTTGCTATTGTCGTGTTTCTAGTTGAAGATTAGGTATAATGTCGGACCAGTCGCGCGACACCAGATGTTGTGGATAGAAGGGCTGAAGTGGAGTCTGAATATTTCACGAAAAAGTATCTTTTAGTGAGGTATGACGTGAGGATTTGAAAGAAGGTATACGGTAAATGTCACTTGAGGTTGTAGAGTAGATCTACATACATACCACGCCCTGTCAAATGCTTGGCTTGTGTCTATGAATACCGCTGAACAGAATGTTTTGGTCTCCAGGTCAAACCTGATTTTTGATGCAAGTATGTGTACTTGTTCGATTGTAGCGTATTGTCGACGAAATCCAAACTGTTAGTTGGGCTTTCGCTGATTTTCGTCAATTAGCGGCGACATTCGCATGGCGAACAATTTTTTACAAACCATTGACAGGTAACGACTAATAGGTCTGTATGAGGCCACATCTGATGGCGGTTTCTCCGGTTTTGGGACCATTGCTATTTGGGCCACCATCCATTGGCCAGAGAAGTATCCCGTCCTTAATATCCCTTTATAGATTACAGTTATCTTGCGAAATCTTCAAATTCAATGCAATGGAAATCTATAAATAAAACGTCAAACGTGTTGTTTTATAGTTCTATTTCGTACTTTTTTAAACGTCCCCAAAATGAAAAGATTGCTGTAGGTAAACAAGTAATAGAAAAAAAACTTTTTTTGACGTTAAAGATAAACTACCCTGTGAACTAAAGTATCATGATTCTGTAAATAGTTATAGTGTACCTGTATCAAATTTTCAGAATTTAATCTGCCTGGGATACTTGCCGAGAAACTAAGAAAGGAAAATGTCGTCAACTGCATAGGGCTGCAGTTGTATATAGAGAAAGCATTTTTCAATATATCGTTCAGTAACCTTGTCATCAAAAGGGGGGTCTACCTTGCATGAAATGGGGTAGTAGACTTTTTTTATATTGTATGTGATAGTACCAAGATGCCAAATCCAATTTTTCGACCTCCGCGACCTTCCGGATCACCGCCAAAAAGAGGTAAAACCGCCGAAATTTTGCACTTTTTTTAGGTTTGGACAATTTTGACCATGAAGGAGCACTTTTTCAAAGAAGACAATTCTATTCATTTTAAAAGTACATTAAGTTTGTTACAATCTAAGACCAAAATGATTACTATAGGGCTAATAGTTTCCGAGATATAGCTCCTCAGAGTTCATCGAAAAAGCGGTAAGACCCCCGAAAATATGCTTTTTTTTAGATTTGGCCAATTTTGACTATGAAGGAACACTTTTCCAAAAAAGATAATTATATTCATTTTGAAATCACATTAAATTTGCTACAATTTAAGACCAAAATGGTTACTTAAGGTCTAATAGTTTCCGAAATATCGCTCCTCAGAATTAGTCGAAATTTACACCCATGCTATTTTTCAAGTATTAACCTATAGAACTGAGTTCAAAGGTTCAAAATAAGAATAGAATAGAATTGAATAGAATAGAAAACCTTTAGTCTTATTCAAACAAATTCATTTTTTACATTGGAATCTTAAAAATAATCCCTCGTAAATGGTTCATGTTGTCAAGTGGGTATTACCAGAAATATGAAAAGGCGACAGGGAAAACGCGTTTCAATTTTGTCTAAACCCCTTGGAAGGTCCAGGTACAAGATACTCTTCAGCCTCTGTGTCCATGTTCTTTTGTTCTTCTTCAGCCTGGTCAATTCATTTTAAGAGTACATTAAATTTGCTACAATTTAAGACCAAAATGGTTACTAATGGTCTAATAGTTTTCGAGATATCGCACCCCAAAGTTGGTCAAAACTTCAACCCATGCTATTTTTTAAGTATTAACTTATAGAATTGGCATCAAACCTTTAATAATACCTCTCAAATAGTTCAATAATGTATAAATTTAGTATATGAAACATTCGGTTCGGGTTACATTAACATGCAAACGCATTTTGCGACTGGTTGCTGCATCACCCTCCATTCCCTAATACGAATGTCGTCATGTCTATAAGGAGTGGACTTGTTGGAGTGGAAGAGGTCAACTGTCACATGGCTAGAGATATGGGTAAGGAAGCGATGTTGAAGGTTGTAGGGGAAAACTACGAAAATTTCAAATTCAAAAGGAAGAATAAAGTGGTATCACTTTCTTCTGTGAATACTGTGACTGTTGGCAAGAGACAGGTGACGGTTGACCCCCTAACACTGTGTCACAGGCTATGCGTTATGAAACAGCCGGATGAAGAACTGAAGAACTTCACACACTAGCTTTCACCATATCCTCTGTCCCTAATAACACAGTAACATCTACTTTCAGAAGTGCGGAAGAGGTAAAATACCAGATGTCCTCTATTCAACCACCTCGATATCTTCTTACCGTCACCTCAAGCCCTTCACCCATGCCTTTAGTGGATGTGATTCTACGTCATGCTTCTTTGGTCAGGGATAAAACAAGTTGTTATCAGTAATTCAAAAGAATTCGGACCTCAAGGAGAAAGCAGCAGTTTTCCAACTCAGAAGCAACACCTGACGAAGTAGCTGAAGCAGGAGAGCAAATTATCATTGCGCTGTAGGGTGAAAACAACTCAACGAAAAGCCTCAATTATCTGAGCTATTAGCTCTTTACAAAGGCTGCAACCAAGACGAACTTTAACCTTGCCAGACTACCTCCCACTCAAGAAGCTGTGAATCGATCCGCTCGAATGGGGGTGGGTTCTTACAGCTCACGGCCTTTATGATATCGAGGGATGCGGCCCCTTCCCACCTCATGCAAATGATCTCCTGCAACTGCAAGAAAGGATGTGACAATGCATGCTGTTGCAGAAAAGCAGGCTTGAAGTGCTCTATTGTATGTAGCCAATGTAGTGAACAGTCCTGCGAGAATCGGCCAGATATCATCGTTGACATGGATACTGCCAAGCTCGATGACCTACTACATGACGATGAGCTAGATGGACTGCATGTATATCCTAACAGCCCTCCAGATAAGGAAATTGACCAGGCTGAAGAAGTACAGGAGAACATGGACACAGAGGCTGAAGAGTATCTTGAACCTGGACCTTCCAAGAGGTTTAAACCAAATTGAAAGGTGTTTTCCCTGTCGCCTTTTCATATTTCTGGTAATACCCACTCGACAACATGAGCCATTTACGAGGGATTATTTTTAAGATTCCATTGTAAAAAATGATTTTGTTTGAATAAGACTAAAGATTTTCTATTCGATTCAATTCTATTCTATTCTTATTTTGAACCTTTGAACTCAATTCTATAGGTTAATACTTGAAAAATAGCATGGGTGTAAATTTCGACCAATTCTGAGGAGCGATATTTCGGAAACTATTAGACCTTAAGGAACCATTTTAGTCTTACATTGTAGCAAATTTAATGTGCTTTCAAAATGAATAGAATTGTCTTTTTCGGAAAAGTGTTCCTTCATGGTCAAAATTGGCCAAATCTAAAAAAAGTGCAAAATTTCGGCGGTTTTACCTCTTTTTGGCGGTGATCCGGAAGGTCGCGGAGGTCGAAAAATTGGATTTGGCATCTCGGTACTATCACATACAATATAAAAAAGAAATCTACTACCCCATTTCATGCAAGGTAAAATGTACTAGGTTACTGGGCTAATAGGTAAGTCACGTTAAATCGGCGCTACTTTGACATCAGACCTCGCTGTTAAATTCTGGACGTACCTTATTGAAATACACGCTAAGTTAAAAGAGAGAAATGAGCTTTAACTAAACTAAAATAACAGTATGAAAAAAGTTGGCCGTTGTGGTCGCTCGCCATAGTTGGCCGTTATGGTCATTTTGGCTGTTGTGGTCACACTCCATAGTTGGCCGTTGTGGTCATTTTGGCCGTTGTGGTCACTCACCCTAGTTGGCCGTTGTGGTCACTCGCCACAGTTGGCCGTTATGGTCATTTTGGCTGTTGTGGTCACGCTCCATAGTTGGCCGCTGTGGTCATTTTGGCCGTTGTGGTCACTCACTCTAGTTGGCCGTTGTGGTCATTTTGGCCGTTGTGGTCATCGTCACCAGCGACGCCAATACATAAGCGTCGGTGGACGTTGTGGTCAAAACGGCGGATGGGGTGGAGTTTCTAGTTGGCCGTTGTGGTCATGGTGGCCGTTATGGTCAAGTTTCGAGTTGGGCGATATGGTCAAATTGGCCGTTGTGGCTGTTGGCCGTTATGGTCACGGAGACCGTTGTGGTTTTGACCACAACGGCCAAAATAGCGATTGGCCGTTGTGGTCATTGGCCGTTGTGGCCAGGCCCCGCAGGTTCGATCCCCGGCTGAGCTGGTAATGTTTAATAGCGGAGAAAAATTAAAAACATGCCTTCTTCTCGGATAGGAAGTAAAACTGTAGGTCCCGTGTCAATGCGATGTTTGGCACGTTAAAAATCCCTACTTGGGGTGGAATTCCCTGAGGGAGTAAAGTGTTTCCTTGACAACAACAACAAGTAAACAACAAAAAAGAGTAATCGCGGTACATGTTAGGATTTATTATCCTGAGACTATGTGATTTTGGCAATTGTCCGAATGACATGTAACGAAATTTTGAATTTTTGCGATTAAGTCCTTTAGACGTGCAAAAAATAGCGTATATACCACTGGACTAAAAGTGTTTTTTAAGTGTTAATTAATAATTTAAAAAATGCATTTTAGTCCCTGAATATATAATATACATTATGTCCGCTCGGGTGATTATGACATGATTATGACCTATTTTGCGGACTGTTTCTAGAGCGTAAATCGCTAAATTAGAGCACCCCCTTTTACTACTCTTGTTTACGACGTCTCCATAGTAATAAGAATAATTATAGACCATAGCACCTACCTACTTGAAGTTTAGGACTTTTTAAATTATTTTTATTTTAAATTAAACTTAATTTAATCTTAGACCGCACATTTAAAGTACGCATTTCGGGCTTAATTAGTGTTATAGACTGCACTAACTGACTGCACGGGCTGTAAGACACTCAATTAAGCCCTTAATATACTATTAAAGACTAGAAAAAGCCTAATCTTGATTAGGTGAAATGTCATTCGAAAAAAAATTATTTTATTCTTAATTAATACAAAAAAATAAAAAGGCTGCAAGTCCTCGAAGATTTATTAATCTCTTTTACAATGTATTTTAGTTTTATTGCCTAATTACAAATAATCAGACGTCGATGAAATTAAATCTAAAAATTTCCCTATCGAAATTTTGTAACAGCACAATAATACAACTTTTCTAAACCGATTTCCGCTCGTAAGAAATAAAATCGGCTATTTAGGGTATTTCCGTTCTCTTCTGTAATAGAATTAAAATCAATATTGTATAACTTTCATTTCCATCGTTGCCACTTGTTCGGATCTCACTTTGCGCATCATTCATACAAGCTTCACACAAGAAATTATACGTCTGAAAAATATACATCTGGCGCAGCGACTCCAGGCGTCAACTCCTTGAACTAATCTGTATAATTGTAGCCGTTTTGGCAACATCTGAGGTCCAGCCCATTTTTTCAGTTTCGCCAACTTATACCTTCGAAAAGCTCTACACGAAATATTATCGAATTTCAAAGTGAGGTCCGTATATTTGTCCTCACTTTGTTTGTGGACCTCACTTGAAACGTGAACTTTGTTCATACGGACCTCACTTTATACACTGGCCGTAAATATATATATATATATATATATATATATATATTAAATTATTTCGTATTCTCTACATTTCAAATTCGACGCATTTATCATGATTTAATGATTATATATATTTATCTATTACAGAGATTGTAAATTCGTTTTTTCTTTATGTACCGTGAGTAATGGTTAAAATTTAACTTAATTTTATCGATCTTTCTCGTCTATTTTATTACTATCGCTATTATTTCATCTATATAACTATGTATGCTTTACGTATGAGTCTCTGTATTTAAAAGGAACATACCGTTAATAAACTATTATTATTATTAACATTTAAACATATTTGCATTCTAGCTATGGCATCCGGTTCTTCACTGAATTTGTTTGGTAAATCAATATATGTTAGATTCTTCCCAGGGATTTTTATTATGATTACCTTTGTTTGGGCATTTGCAGCAATTATTTAACGTTTTGTAATGCTTCTCTAGTTTAATGATAATGATAATATTAAATATTGAATATAATAAATATTACAACACCTAAATTTAAAAAACAGTTAGATAGATCTTTTAAATAGGCGTACCAATACAATAATAAAACCAATTAAATTATTTAGCCATTTATTTATATTACTATTGAAATTTTGTGATCATAATGCCAGAATAAATTTGAAGCAGATTAATAAATTAATAATATCCTAGGTATCCTCCGTGTCCGTAGTATCCGCCATAAGCGTATGGGTAAGCTCCATAGCTGTATGGGTAGGCTCCATAGTAGAATTGGGGTTTGGGTTCTGGAGCAGCCATGGCTACAGCGAAGAGAACGGCGAAGACAAGAACTAACTGTAAGAAAAAACACAGTAATTAATGTATTTGATTCAATCATGAAACAAGTAAAAATAAAAAGTAATTGCAAATTGATATTAACTTAATTATTAAACTTACCAATTTGAACATTTTGAAGCTTGTTGTGTACTAAACTGCAGGTACAAAACTATATTAAATTCTAAAATTTGTCGGGTTTATATACGCGAAATCCTTGATAAGAACAAAGTGGTGTGGGTTTTATTGCAGAGTTGCCAAATAGGGGGGTGTGTCACATCTGGTTTGGTAAAATTAATTCAAGGAATTTATGGAAACTGTAAAACTGGAAATCTGATTGTTTTGATTCAGTTTTACAAATTTTAATAAAACTTGTTTTGACACGGCACAAGGCCGAGATTGATGTTTACTATTCCGATGACAGATTTATTTTGATTTTTGATAGAAATACGTAAATTATTTTGAATATGAATTTACTACCATTTAAAGTTCATCATTAACTAAAATCAACTCGTTCTTTATAAAGTTTTTTGTTAAACATAAATTTTACAGAAGTTTTGTTTCTTGAATTATTATTAGTTTTGCTTAAGAATTTCATTAAGGTTTTAAAATTCAAAAATGTATTTAATTATCAGTAGCTTATTATACCTTACAGTATTTCTAGTACAATCAAAATAGCATTTTGTTAGAAAGTAATTGCTACAAGGAATTTTATTTGTTGTAATCGATTTCAGCGGCGATTCCTGCATGTTGGGAGAAATTTGTTGGGCGTTTAATTTTTGTAAAAATTATACATTTTTGCCAGTTAAACGCGTTTACGTATTATTGTGTACAAAAAATCAGGCATATTTATTAATAAATGCCGAACAAAACTAAATCAGTCGGAACTCTTTCTGATAAATGGTTTATTTTGAAAAGTTATAAACATATCAATTCCGGGATTTTTGTGACGAAATAAACAAATAAATTATATGATAAAATATTAAAAGGTACAACTGCAAAAAAAATGTCTATTATAAGCCTTTTAACCACCTCCACCAAGTTTGAGTGTGTACGTTTTTTTAATAAAAAATTAATTTAATTAATGCACCAATAATTAATAAAAGTAAGAACTTTCACCGAAATCTCAAGTAACATAAAAAGACGAACAATAAAAGAAAGTTTCTAAATTGACAATTATTAACGAAGTCAAATCGATCTTTTTACATCTTGGTCAGTTATGGACAAACAAATTGTTATTGTGCATTATTATTGGAGTGCATATTTTTTTATGTATTGATTAAAAAGTAAGAAAGTTATAATTTGTCAACGCTGGTGATATACTGGGTGATAATGACATATGTTACATCCAATAATTTCTTTATTTTTTAACCAATTTCTATCAAATTTGGAATAGTGAATACATACATAAATACGCATCTTTCTGTAATATAACCTTTTGGTTTAATCGGAAGTGACATCAACTTTAGAATATGAAATGGAACACCCTGTATATCTAATCTATACATATTTGGAATCTACATTAAATTTTGATTATGATGGTTCCCTATTTTTCATTGTTTTTATGATTTTTGTTTATTAACTCTGATAACTATTAAATCTGATCATTTCCTATTTTTTTAACCTTTAAATTTCCCGTGTGGCATCAATTTTTTATTGCATTAATAGATAATTTAATTTTAAATAGATAAGTTCATCCAGAAATAGTTATTTGTATACCAAGGACACGAAATGTCGTGTTAACGTACCGAAAGAATAATTGTCGCCGAGGAATTTTACGGTCGTTGCAGGACGATCTCGAGAACGCTAAGGAATTTCACGGACAAGGTATGCACAACAACCGTCAAAAGTATATAATTACAAATTCCACAGCTTTTAAAGCCGGTTTTCATGTTGCAGCGTCTCTATAGAGATTAAATAAATAGAACAGTTAGTTTTTACTTTAAAGTCTGCTATTAAGGGATATCGTACACATAACTACATATTTTGTAATATTTGTCTGGCTCTGGTCATAAGCATTTTATGTACCATCCATACTAGGTAGGGTATTCAAAAATAATGGTGACAAAGCAATGCCATGTAATAATGGTAACACCTTACTTACTTACTTGCTTACTTAATAGGGATCCTCTTCTACCGGTAATCATTTTTGCAAAAATAATGTATAGAACAGTTGAATTACGGGAAACTTAAAAAGTATAAAACGATAAAAAGATTGAAGGCGAATTTTTGGTAGTATAATATTTGGACACTGGTCCAGTTTTTTCAGTTTTTCAAGACTGCTCACTAAAGTCGATCAACCATCACCCGAAAGCCGTTGGCAACAAAAACAATCAGACTAAAAAGAAAAAAATTAACTTTAGTGACAATAACTTTAGAATCGTAAATGGAACACCATGTATATCTATGCATATTTGGAATCTACATTAAATTGTGACTTAAATAATGCCCTATTCTTCTTTTGTTTTTAAGATTTTTGTTTTTCTCGTTTTTATTTATAGATTAAGGTTGCGGTGCACATTAAATGTCTTTTATGTGCAACCGTACGCTAAGTGGGCACATCGTGTACGCCATACAAGACGCGAAATGCAATTTTGCGGCAGTTACTAAGGGTAACGGACTTGAGTGCACTAAAGTCTGTCACTCTTGCGGTCGTGTTTATAAAATTATGACAAGCGGTGGTCAAAACTTGACACCAACTATACATTTACGCTTCCACGCAAGATCACGCATCCTTCTGCTTATGACGATTTGAAATAATCGAGTTCCAAAAATGACTTTTAATACTGTCTAAATATACTGGTTGTTTCACTGATTTTTGTATATGGCAATATATAGTAAGAAAGACAGAGAGAGAAAACATTTCACTATTTCAGTTGTTTATTTGATAACCAAGGTTGTGTACTGGAATGTGCAATTTTGTGTAGTTGTGAGTGGAAATATATTTTATATTTATAAGGCCAAGTACTTAGGGTGATGTTCGTTCTGTAAGTGTAATGATGTTTACGAGATCGTTTCCGACATAGGTTCGAACCTGGATGGGAGTAAAACAATTTGGATTCAAGATCGACCTCAGTAGATGTATCACTGTAGGTGTTGGTGACTGAAACAAAATAAAACAAAATTATAAATTGAATTTAAACAAGGAACTTTGAATAAGCTGTTGCAAACCGAGTGGCTTTTATGACTAATTGGATCTAAGTTTACAACAATAATTATATTTACCACTTTAGAGCTGTTGAAACACTCATCTGTTTAGCTGCAGTGTCGGATTGGGCCGCCAGGCAACCGGGCAAATGCCCGGTGGGCCTCCCTGGAAACCGAAAAGTGCCCCCCCAAGACCCCAAGAGCAATTTGCAAAATTCAGATTTTATTAATTTTTAAAAGTTAAATAATAGTAATAGTTGTTGAAATTGATTAAAATCGATAACGATTTGTTTTCTTTATCAAAACCTAGAATATACAAATTACAAAGAATTAGACCATTAGTTCTTCTTCTTAATTCTATGCCTTTCTATATAGTTAAGTGTAAGACCATATGTACTTTACTGTTCTTTCGTGCACTTTTCTCTCCATCCTTTTCTATCTATGTCATTTGTCTGATTTCTTCGATCAGATCGATTCCTTCTCTGTCTGGGCAAAAGTAAGACGGGAATGTTGTTGAATGTTAGCGGTGTTAATGAGTTGATGATTGAATAGAGACCGGGGTCTTTGATTTTTAGAAAATATAAACTAATAAATAAAGCTCGTAGAAACCGATAAAACAAAATTCTTAAATAATAGACAATATCAAACCACAATAAAAATTATTTAACATATGCTATTATTTTTCAAAATTCTTCATCTACAGGAACCTTGTCTGAAACGGCACTTTCCAGAATGCACTACGTATCACTCTTTTTGCTAAATCTTGATAATTTTGTAAAAATAACCGTAATATTTATTAACTATTGAAGCGATTTGACATATGTTCAAGTTAATAACAAAAGTGGGGCCCCCTTCGCTGTTTGCCCGGTGGGCCCCAATGTCGCAATCCGACGCTGCTTAGCAGGTAAGTAAACGTCACTCGACGAACGGCGAACTACTTTCGTATTGCTTTCTTTGTTGTTTACTTGTTAGATAAAATAATTGTTAAAAGTTCCGCAATACATATTGCAACGGTATAACGGACAAAAAAACTACAACAAACTGCGGCGGTGGTAATACAGTGATGAGAACAAAATATAACTCAACTACCTTTCCTTTTAAAATAAATAATAATAATAATAATATAATATAATAATAATAATATATAATATATAATAATAATATAATAATAATAATAATAATAATAATAATAATAATAATTACTACAACCCATAACCTAAACCAAGGCCCCAGAAGCTATAAGCTTGTGCGGGAGGGAGGGGGCGATTATTATTATTATGTAGGCCCAATGTGCGGCTGCAGCCGACTTATAGATGGAACAGCGCAAATCCCACATTTGTGTTACAGCTAAGGGAAACTGCAGAAAACCTTAACCAGATCTGCCAGCACCAGGAGTCGAACCCGGGCCGCTTGGGTGAAAGTCCGGCACGCCAGACATTACACTACCAAGGCTGTAATGCTGCGGCTAATTAAAAATTTCTGTGAAGTTTCAAACTCTTCGCAAAATTGAGACTCTCAGGTGGCTCGCTATAATAGGACACTACTTTTAAAGAAATATTAAATTAAATTTGCGTATTTGCGCCAACAGTTTGTCAACTGTATCGTTATAAATTAGCAATTATCTGCTTCCATGTGCTTGTACAATAAAATGAAGGACAAAGGTCAATATTATATCTTTTAATTATATCTAAATAAATGGCTTTAATAGATCGAATTCCAAATCGATATGCTTGTCTAAATTGTGGTAAGCGTAAATTTAAAGAATATATTTCAAATTCCATTATAACATCCAAACGTAACGAAGATTGTTAATTTAATTATCAATAAAAAGTTTCCATTTCTTTTTTCTAAATGTCACATAAAAAAATTAATTCATTTCTTGTTATTGTAATTGTATGGTTAATTATTAAAAACACTTGTATTCACTGAACTTTAATAAACACTTTGACGTTTTAACAAAAATTTTAACCTAAAAATTATGAAATCATGTTTGTTTACATTTGTTTTTAACTCACAACATAACCTTAAAATTTAATTTTTGCTCTCAACAGGTATGCACTGTTTCAAAGTTGTTAAATGAAAGAAAATTTGTTACGAAAATGGCATCTCTTTTATAGCCTTTTTGCAAACCCTTTGTAAATTTTGATAAAAGCAATTGAACTTTGATAAAGTATTTATAACACAACTAAATTATTGTTTATAAATTTTTATTATTCTTTAGACTGATTAGATAATCAAATAGCTTACGAACTTCCTTATTTACTGGTATATGGTATTCATGTTCACATTACAAAATAAGGCCACCCTTGAGTGTCGATGACATCTCATTTTTACACAACTATTACATAACCAAAAATTGACTTAATTACCTGAAATTACTTTTTTACACATTTCTATCTTGACGAAATTAAACCTTATATATTAACAAACATTATTTACATACTTTCAGATATCAACAAAATGAAGATTTAACCTAAATACATTATTTCTGTCTACGAGGCATAATCGCACATACTTTTATTTTATTCCACTTATATCATCTGCAAAAAACACCCTCAAACTACTTCACAATACTCCATCAAAACATTTATACGAGAACTGTACAATTTTTATATAGAAGAATAATTTAACGATATCAAAATCTCGTTAACTTGAAACATAATTCTTCCTTATAAATAAACTCAGGTAAGGTAGTAAATACTTGCATATACCCCCATTACAACACACCTTGTCTATTTTAGATTAAATCTTACCTTAAATATGGCCTCAACTTAATTTAAATGCTTTATCAAGTCAACGTCTTATATCGTTAACTGAACTAAAGAAAATTACCTAAATTCGAAGGAAAATCATCTTTACAAATATCTTTTTACTGTTTAGTGTGCGCTAGTATGCATGTTAACTAAAATAAAACAGTTTCTAGCTTCTTAAAAGATACATTTTTCAAAATAATAATTTTGAAAGTGAGGTTAGGTAACCCACCAAACGTCTCGTTTGGAAATTTCTATCAGTGGATGCATTATTTTTATGGTATGCCAAATAGCATGACAATATGTAGCTGACAATTGTTTTGATACCAAGTATCATTATCAAAGTTTTGTAAAAAAAAGGTTAACAAATACGTTGTTAATGTTATATACTAGAAACAAATAGCTAAATACAATACATACAACAACATTAATCTAAATATTCAACTTTCCAAGTACGGAAAATTACTAAGCTCAATTTGTTTGTTTATTAAAGGTACCTTGTGTTTATATTTAACGAGCTTAGTCATTCTCCATTACTTGAAGCGTTGGAATAAAGTGTTAGAAAGGACTAACGGTACTTGTCAATTTTAGTGTATTTTGCAAACTTATTTCTATTTCTTCAAAAATGTTTTTGAGATTGTTGCTACAGATCTAATGCAACAATCTAATTATCGTTCTCGAAGGTTTTTGGCATAACTAGATTCTTGTCGACGCTAAACCTGTTGGTTTTGTATATATTTTGAATCCTAATTTAACACATTTAAATTTCAATTTTGCTATTGGGTAGTAGTCGCTGGGGGCACGTTTAGGCTATAGGGTTGTTAAAAGAAATTTGAAATCGCAAATCCCTTACAGCAGCCTTGGCAAATAAGGCTGTGTGTGCGAGCGCGTTGTCGTGGAGCAGTCGAACACCATGAGCCAGTTTTCCCTGTCTTTTTTTCTTTTATGTAGAGCGGCGCAGTACTCTGCGTTTACAATTGTATTTCTTTTTTTGTAGGTAATAAGCAAAATTCCTTGAAAATCCCAAAATGTGGTAGTCATAATCTTTATTGTTGCTGCGTAACTGGCCTTTTGAGAAGGAGCTTCTTCTGGATTTCACCATTCCATTCACTCTCTTTTGGACAGGACCTTTTTTGGGTCTATGACCCTCTGTGACCTATGACTATACTATGATGTTTATATGGTCTATTTATGTCTATGACCTGTGCTATGGAATAAGACTAGTTTTATTTCAAGTAACAATTGATTCCAAGCATTTTTCTGGACTCTGGAGAAAATATTGGTAACGCTCACCTTTTTAAGCAACAGAATGAAGATGGGATTACACTTTGCACGATGCTTATTCATATGTACATTTGACTTTCACAAGACCAACGGTTTTCACAGTGACAGATGGTTTTGGAAATTTTCCTTCCGTATCTGATAAACTTTCCTAATTTAACTTAACAGTAGTTATTAAATTCAAAGATTAAAATCTGTTAAGTTTGATGTACTTTCAAATTTGGGTTTTAAGTTAATTCAGTTTTGGTTATTATACAACAAGTATAATTGTATCTGACTTTCCTGGTTGAGGAAAATTCTCGAAAAGCGTTTTATTTAGCATTTGTCCTGGTTTAGGTAACAATTAGCAAAATTTCTGCTTAGCCAGATAGCTGAGCCCGTGCGGACAGGAAATTAAGAGCACTTTGGGTCAGCGAAAGTTTTTTGTTTAGAATTTCCAACATAAACAAAGATTTACATATCAGATAAGTCGCAGCTTAATATTGAAGCAGTTTGAACTTTACCAACAAGGGCTAAATTTTAATAAAATGTTTAAAAATAGCTAACATTGTGGTACGATTGGGGTACATCGCGTTGTTTGTTGCAAAATCTTTGAGAATCTCTTCAAATATTTAATATGTCTAACAATAATAAAAGTATCTGATTTTTTGAAGCCTAGGTCTGGTGTATAAACATAAGTTTAAAGTAAGTGACATACAGTTTTTTATTTTATTTTAAATTTTGCCACTACAATTTACTAATGCTGTAAAATTCACCGTATATTATGCAATGTCTGGCAGACAAGATGTCATGACATAAACATACTCACTAGAACGCACTAAAAAATATTTTTCCCACAAATAATTATTTGGGTTTACTTTCAAGTAATGTAAATATCAAATCAAATAAATGAATCCAAGAGATTTACATAATTCACCATACCTCCCAATGTGAGTGTTACAGTATGAATATAATCAACTCAATATGGTAATGTTTACCACATATCGCTAATGATAAAGGCACAGAAAACAACATTTAAATGTAGTATGTACATAACAAGAATTTATTTACACTTTATATAATTTTTTACATTTATGCCAACATGGAAATCCAAATAAAAAATTTACAAAATCAAACTAAATCAATATATACAGGCCAGGACGTCCCAATGCAGCGATTTAAACGTATCCTACATATCCAGCATAAGCTGCAGGGTAGGCACCATAGGTGTAAGCGTATCCAGGATAAGCGCCATATACGATCTGGGGTTTAGCATCAGGTCCAGGTACAGCCACAGCGGCGGCAACAAGGAGAGCGACAAAGAGCATCAACTGTTAAAACAAAGATATATCAAGATTAGTGAAACAATTCAAATTAAAAAAAAATTAAAACTTACCAATCTGAACATTTTGAAAGAGTGCTTGTACAGTTTACTAATACAAACTATGCTTAATATTTAGATGCTGCACGTTTATATAGCAATTGGTGATCCTGATCATCTGTAATGTTCATGATGTGGTGTGGGTTAGAAAATAAGTGTAATGTGGGTGTGTCACTTCATTATTATTAATACATAATTGTAAACCAAATAAGATATCATTGTAGTGGTTGCGTAATGATTACAAATTTTTGAACAAAAAGTGATTATATTAATTTCTTCTTAGTGTTTCGAACAACTGTAAAAAGTAACAAGGATAATTTATTCTACTTAAAACTAATGTTAATAAATTAATCACATGTGAAGAACTAGTTTTTGTTGTGGGGTTCTCAGATATCGAGTAATTTGAATATTGTCAATTTGTGTTCAATTTGTACAAGGCTTTCCTATTGTTATTAGTTTGCCTTCAAATATTTTGTATAGCTTTTCAATATATCTTATTATAGGATTATTAGTGAAATGGATTGTTACTAGGTATTTTTGGTCAGTCAGATGTCTACTTTATATTGTCCTTTTTATGGCCTTGTTAAACACACTTCCGTTGCACATTATTCAAGTTTGAACTCTTGGAACATCATTAAAAGCTGTACAAAAGGTATACAAACTTATTTTTGAAAACACTTTTGAAATAAATAAAAGATTTGTAAAAAGTTTTACAAGTTTATTATAAACTACCTGGCAATTGGTTCGACAGCTAAGCTGTCATCATAATCTTTGATAATGGCAGCTTTTACTCAAAATAAACAACGACAATGCTATTGTTATTGTTTTATTATTGATGTTACTATTGATTGCTTTTCAAATGTTGATTTCAGATAGATATAATATTGAACTTTTTATATTTTTACTAAAGCTGTATTAGAAAATCGTGTATATATTTCTAGCACAAGATATCAAATAGCTCCAGAGATAACCGCAACACAATTCGAGTATCTTCAACTTTCTATCTCGATCGGAAATGTACCACTATGCACTCGTAACATAAACAGCTATAGCTTCGATCATATATTCTAAATCTATCTCATGTTCTTATTTTTGGTTTGTGTAGGTTGGTTTAGGAGCAAAAAGTTATTGCCAATTTAAATCTCCACCAGTTTAAGTAGGCTTTGATTTTTAATTGTTTTAGATTAATCAATCAATTTATATTAACTATTTTCAACTACTCTAAATTAATTACACAAATTACCCTAAACAACAACTTACCCAAACCAATAAGGAAAACGTTAATATTAATATTGTAAACTAATTCCCCATGTTGGGCGTTTCCCTAACTAAACTAACCGTGAATTGCAGAAAGTTACCACAAAGTTAAGAAAATGTACTCACAATAAATATCCTTCACTTGATGTTAAAATACAAAATGTTTATAAACCATCATTGGTTTGCGGTGGTAAGCCATATATAATCAAAAATGGACATAAACCTGGTATATTGTACGAATTAGTTCAAGAAAACCTTAAAAACTAGTTTAAGTTGAAGAAAAAAAGCATTTAAAATATTTGTGTAACATTAATTGTATAAAATGTGTGTAAATTCAAATACCTTAAAATGACCAAAGTAATTTGTTTTAAGATTTATTGGATTTATCTTACGAAAAGTTGGATGGTTGTTTGAATAGAGTTTTTTTTTTCTAGAAGTTTCCGCAAAAATATTATTGATATGGCATGGATCGTTGAATGGAGCATATACTATAGATTTTATTGTGAAACTGGAATACATTTTAAATGAGTTACGATCTATATCAATTATTCTACAAATTAAGGGAAATTTGATGCCTGGTCCGGTGAAATTATTATTTAGTTCGTGCAACTTAACAAAACAAAAAAGTCATTAACAGAAAAATATTATTATTTATGTTAAAAAAAAAAATGTTTGATTTGGACTAATATTTGGGACCTATATCCCTACTTGTAGCGTTTTTAATCGACTTTCCCTTTAAGGGGAATTTGTTGTTGTTGGTACATCACATACAACTTGCTGCTTAGTATTAAAGTTATCTTTTTATGTTTATTTATTTATGAAGTGTCTGCCAAGGATACTTATAATTCTGAAGCACTTATTTTTGCTATTTTACTTGTTTTTCAAATAATACTTCAAGTACTTGTAGTAGTTCAATAGTAAACTCTCACTAGACGAAACAACAAATATAAATATAAATAAATATAAAAATTGAAAGCCGAAAAGCTACCAACGGTTTTTTATCGCAGAAATTAGTCACGTCTTAGATTTGATATCATCTCATCCCGGAAATTAACAAGGCATTCGCCGAAGGTTTTATAACTTGTTAAAGATAATTAATTATATTAAAGTGACAAAACAATGTTTTTGTGTAGACTTTTTTTTGTAAGATTCATTATCACTCTAAATTTATTATTACTATTTCATAAACAAACAAATTTTAATAACAAAGTTTAATTTTTTACTAGTTGTCAAATCGATGAAATATTTGGGGTAATCAGTGTGCTTTTATTAGTATAAGTTTTGAAAACCTTGTTTTTTTCGTTGGTTCATATAATATACCAAGAGCTTCTAGTTAAAATACTGGTTTTACTCTCTTTTGGCAGATCATGAAAATTGTAAATTTTTAGAACATAATGAGAATTAGCTTCCAGGCGAGGCTGATTTTCAATCTATTTCTTCCATAGCACACATGTCCTACAATTCATGGTATCAAACGTAGACCACTGAATATCAAATGAAAGTTTAGCAAACACATTGTTTTCCAATAGAAGGTACAAATTGATGATAGTTGTTTATTATCTCGATTCTAACTTATTTAAGTTAAAATGAACTTTAATATCCTACAAAATCGAGACTCTCTCAGGTCGGGTCGCTTTGAAGATCCCTAAGTTCTTCTTTTGACATGCAAATAATTAAAATACCAACTCATAGATAAATCGTCATATAATAATAACAAATTTAGATATCAATCTAAAAATTGAATTATTAAATTTGTTAATTGCTTTTTATTGATATTAACATGAATCCAGCCTTGGTAGTGTAATGTCTGGCGTGCCGGACTTTCACCCAAGCGTCCCGGGATCGACTCCCGGCGCTGGCAGATCTGGTTAAGGTTTTCTGCAGTTTTCCTTAGCTGTAACACGAATGTGGGATCTGCGCTGTTCCATCCATAAGTCGGCTGCAGCCGCACATTGGGCCTGCATAATAATAATCGCCCCCTCCCTCCCGCACAAGCTTATAGCTTCTGGGGCCTTGGTTTAGGTTATGGGTTGTAGTAATTATTATTATTATTATTATTATATCTTTCCTTTTGCTTATTCTTGCTCTTTTTCTTATTAAATTTATCAATTCCAAAATTCCTTAATAGATTTCCACTTGGGTTTTGATAAAATCAATAATAACCTTTTTTTTAATTTTAACTATAAAAAAATTATTTTTAACTTGTTTTAATTTGTTTATAATCTTGTTTTTATTGGTATCTTGTAATTTTAAAATTAATTAAACTTTAACTTATCTAAAAACTTACGGTGTATCATTTTAGTTGTTTTAAAAAATTTTGGCCACGAACATGTTCCATTTCTATATGTTACAAGTCCATTTAAATGAACATAAAATATCAATACTAACATTCTTGATCGATATTTGCAATGCATTCATGCATATGCGTATTTGCAAGCAAAATCTATACAAAATATTATTATATAACTGAATTACAATTCTATATATTTTTTAACAATCGGTAAATCCAAACTTTCAATCCATAATTTCATTTATTTCTATGATTTTTTATTAATTAATAAATATTTTCTCATGTTTGAGAAATTAACTTTGAAAGTTATAATTATTTTTGTTTTCACTTTTAAACAATTAACTTTAACACTTTCTTATATTAGTTTAATCACTTTTTATCTTTGAAGTTTAAATTAGAATCTTATTTTTTTTTTCGACTGATGTAAACAAAATTTTATTTTTTTTTCAACATAACCTTACAAAAATCTAATTGGAAGCGCTCCAGAGGTCATATTCCCTTTGCGGTGTTTTACGGAGTAACTTAATTGTTAAAGAAATGGCTTCCTTAATAAACCTTTTTCAAATTCCCTTTAACCTTAATTTATTTTAAAAAATTTTATTTGAAGAAAAACTATTTATATCATCTTGCAGAGCACAAAATTGCAAATCTGCCGATACATAACATTTGGCATTATTAACAGATTATTTATCTAAATTTTGTTGTCGATGAAACAAAATTGTATTTAACTAAAATAATAACTTAAATTTATAATAACACAATTTCCCTATGTTTCTTGTTTATAATCTATGCATTACACCTTTTATGATCTTAATTACCGTAGGCTGTCAAACATGTTTTTTGCATATTATTTCAAAACAAACCAATCTTTATATGCCAATAAGTATCAATTATATAGTTAATATGCTTCTCTATTCAATTCCAACAAAAGATTTTATCAAGAAGCTTTAAAAATATCAAACTTTAATGTTACACAAAGCTACTACACAAACAAAATACCTCTTTAAAGTGAAACACAAACTTTAGTAATAAATACTACAGGTGAGTAGTAAGCAGTGACTAGTGAATTCCTGTATACATCTTAAATACAACTTGTTCTGTCAATTATTACCGATTCCCACACGTTTTACCTAGAAATACAAAATTTTACTGTATTTGTTTTATGTTTAAAGTGCTTTTAGTGTGCATGTTAATCTTAACTGACTAGTTTTATTTATTTATATTAAAAAACTTATTTCCCAATTATATGAAAAAGTGAGATTAGGTCATTCATAGAACGAAATTTCTAAAATTTGCATGAAATATGCATGCTAAATATTGTAATAGAGGTCGTATCTAGTGTAATATTAAGATGTAAATATAATAATAATTTCTTTGGCACAATTTTGAAACACATGTAAATGTTGGGTTTGTTTTTTTATAGAAGATATAGAAACAAAATGTAAAATTCTGCGTTTCAACATGGCAATCTGAAAAAAGGTAATTTAGATATTATTTCATAGTTTGCATATCTAAAAACAAGTGAAAAATGTGCAATAAGATGTAAGGTCGGATTTTGTTAACAACGGAAGATGCAACTAGTCGGTTTTAATCAATTAAATTAATTTTAGTTATTTGATAGTTGTATATGGAAGATGATTTCGTTAACATGTTTTAGGGCCGGTATTATAAAACTTTTTACTTCCTAGATAAAATTTACTTTGAGAGTAAATTAATTTATTCTGTCAATTTGCATATGAAATTGACAGAATAAATTAATTTACTCTCAAAGTAAATTTTATCTAGTAAGTAAGAAGTTTTATAATACCGGCCCTTAGTGGACCTGTTATTTTATAATAGTAGAAGTGTAATATATCATTAAAAAAAAGATTTCATTGGCTATCTATTTATTGAATTTGTTTAAACAATAATTAATAGTTATAAACAATTATGTGATATTGTAGTATTTAGTTCTAAATTTTCTTTTGTTTATAACAAAAAATCTCACTAAACATTCGTTTGTTTTGAAAAATATATAAAAAAGCGACCGATTTGGTGACAAACTCTCTGTTATTTTAGATGCTTCACAGTGCACTTATGCCAAGAGCAAATTTAAAAAATTTAAGGTTATGTAGTGAGTTCGGATAATTTTTGTAAACGTCAAAATGTTAGGTAAGATTATAAATCTTTGAACTTAACTTCTGCTTTTAATAATAATTACATTTAATGAATTTAATATTCAGTGCTATAAATTTATTTGAGGCATGATTTTTATTTATTTACGAGAAGAAAATTTTTGTTTACGGATGATGAAATTTCCTACTCTGGTTACAATTTGGATGCATGAAAGGAATTATTAAATATTTTTTTAATCATTTAATGGACCGTATTTCAAGCAAGCGGATGCATTTCAATTTTATTTACTAATGCCACATATTTGGATTTTAATTGAACTAGAGGTAAATGTTTGTCATTCCACCATTTTAATTTCAAATCATATAGAAAGCAGAGAATTGTTATGTGGTTACAATTTCAGTTGGCAAATATTTGATTTGAACTTTATTAATATTTTAAAGTATTTATTTAGTTTTAAATAATTTTTTGTAAATTAAAAATATGAGAATGCCAGAAATATTTCTCCTCAGATAAGAGGCATTAAACTCTCTTAGGATTGATTTTTCTTTTTTTATATCAAAATTCTAGTTTCTTTTAATATTTAATTTTTGTGGGTTGTGTTGTTTGTGTTCAATGTTTAATAAATTTTTGTCATTTCAATTTAAAAAAGATTTTGGTGTTTATTTTTTTTTGTGTACCTTACTTATGTCTCCTAGATATATATTTATTTAGTGCCCTATATTAAAGCGACCCGCTTGTGAGTCTCAGTTGTGCGAAGGTTCAAACTTCACAACAGTTAATTAGCCAGAGCATTATATTTTATGGAAAAGCTAGGTGGTTTATATTTTGTGTATTTCATCACTGTGCTTTTATTGAAGTCTATTGCTATATAGCAATGTTTTGTATGATCCTATGAGTTTTAATTTGAATGATAAAGATAAAAATAATGAATTTTATTTTTATCTTTATGCATTGATAATAATTCATAAGCAACTAACCGAACTTTTCTTTTCTTGCAACACTACTTGTATCTTCCTAATTTGATTGAAAATCATAGCATTATGTATCAAGGATTATATGTGTAAAAATGATTCCGAGTTACTTTATACCGGGTCACCAAGAATAAATACTTACATATGGTCACTCTAATTAGGAAATCTCGTAACTCCAGTTTTAGTTTTAATAGAGACAAATAAATCTTCTTCGATAGTTTTACACAGCGTTTCATTCATTCGCATATTTAGATATTAGCTGATCTAGTAAACTATAGTGGAGTTATGAACTTTGATCACAAGGTAGATTTATAAAGTGCACTAATACACAGCGTGAAAATTTAAAATTTGTTAGTTGTTAGTTCAAGTTACGAGTCAAATTATTTTAATTACAATGAGGATTGCACAACAAAGGATGAGAACTATCGAACTACAGATCCGCGATTTTTAGAATATTTTTTATGTATATTGAACAATCCTTGTCCAGGGTGCACCAACTTGTGGTGGGTTTGCCACTACAATTAAATATTTAATATATCACAAAAATAATTATATTACACATATATAATAATTCTATTATGCACCAAAAAAGCTTTTCGTTTAGTCAATAAAATCAAATCATTAATGCAAGCGAGTTTCTGTTTACATATTATAATAATTACGCAACCACTACATAACAATGACATCCTAGTATTTATTCTGACAATATGATAAATTAACAAAGCACCACACCTATCATTATCATATTTCTTTTATTATGCATATTTTATTTAGTAACTATTAACCCACTCCACTTTTTGAATACCAAAGATGATTAGCAGCTGCTATATAAACGCACCAAATATTGAAAGTGAGTATAGTTTGTATCAATAAACAGTACAAGCAATTTTTCAAAATGTTCAGATTGGTAAGTAATTGATTGATTATGATTTTCTTTATTATTTTTGTTTTCTCATTCTAAATGGTTTATTTGACTAATGGGATCATTTATGTAATAGGTAATGCTCCTTGTCGCTCTCCTCGTCGCCGTTGCCGTGGCTGTACCTGGAGCTGCTCCTGAAGCCAAACCCCAGATCGTTTATGGAGCTTATCCTGGATATGCTTACACCTATGGTGCCTACCCAGCTGTAGGTTATGGAGGATATGTGATTTAAATTACTGCGAGACTCCCTGGCATGTACATGGTTTTGACACTGGATTTATGATTTCGGCTTTTATGCAAAAAATACAAAAATATTAAATATTTAAATAAATCTTTAAAATATAATTATTTGCTATAGTTTTACTGTACCTTTCCACCTTAAAGTTATTAATAATACAGCGTAGATAATAATTGGTACAAAAATTACATTGATACCAAATTATCCTACATAAATTATCATCTCATAAATATACTCACAATATGTTATAATATCTGACTGAAAAACTATTCAGTTACACAGGCACACTTACTGGAGAGTGATAAAACCTTAATAAGCGAATAAGATATTATAGCATGACCAACTATGCTTAACATTTAAGAAATCAAAACTTTGCTATTAGCCATAGACTAAAATCAAAATTTGACTTAAGTTTTTGGATTGCAGGAAAAAAGATACTCAGAAAAATCCCAAATTCTCTACAGTATACGAATATAGGTCACGTGAAACGATAGGAGGTATACATCTATTTTTTAAATATACATAATAACACCCTGTATATTACATTTTTGAATAGCCCATTTTTCTTGGATTCAAAATACATAATGTTGTATTTAAGTCTATCACTAATACTTTTTGACATATTCGAGTTTAAAAATGCAAAAAGCTCTATTGAAAGAGCAGCAGGCTATGCTTGCCATCACAAGATAAAGTGAACTAAAAGTACTTTGTCACCTCACCATAATCCATTTTAAAGAAATCTTCTGCTCTTCTAATAGAGGATTTTTATTTTTAATGTCATAACGTAAGATACAATCTTAGCACTTGATAATATTGGTATAGCAGTGATTTCTTGAGCTTCTCCAAACACCCTCTTCTACCAAATATTGTCAAAGTCTTGACTTATATCTAAAAAGGCTGTAGAGCAATACTTCTTTTTTTTTCTTCAAATGTTTAAGTATAGCGTCTAACCCAATGCACTTGTTGAATAGTAGAGTTACGTTTACAAAATCCTAGCTGGTATGAGTTCTTAGTAATAGTTAATAGTTTCAATTTTGAACAATATTTTTGAAAGAACTATGTAAAGTGTACGTATATGAAACTTTCTCTTAGTCTTCTCTCACTTAACTTCCATAGGGTTTTTTGATCGGTAGGATTTGATTAAATTTCAATCCCAGTGGCGCCCAAGAAACATATCCACCTCATCTTAATATAGTCCCTTTATAGGAAGGATTGTTATGGAATAATCTTTTTGATGGATTGTAGTTCTTTTAGAGCAAATTCCAATCTTTCCATTTTCTAATAAATGAATCTACAATCGTATCTATGGCAATTAATCTCACGATAAAGTTATAAGAAGATAAAGAGATCCCGTAAAGAATTATCTATATGCGTTTTACGACATTCAGTATCGATATCAAAATATTTTTATGTTTGTACACAGTTGTGCACTAACATAAGACGAGTAGTCAATATAGTAATACCATAGTCTTAGGTCTTTTTATGATTTTATGACACTTTAAAGAATGAAGTTCTACTCTGTACTTCGTGTTCTACAATACCTATATTGTTAGTCCTACGAATTTAGGAGGTTGTGCCTATTGAATGAATCGATATTTTTTTACTAGCATGTTGATGTATACTTTGTCCATAAATAGATTCTATAGATCTAGTATGTAATCCTAGCATATACATATAAGTTTGTGTTAAAAATGTTTCTTAATGTAGTTAGATAATTATAATAAAACCAATAAATATATTTCTAAAATTTATTTAAATTATTGAGTATTTTTTACATTTTTTATACAATAGTCAAAATCCAACCAAAATCCAATATCAACAAAATGTACAGACTGAGTCATCTCTTGGCAGTTTAAACCACATATCCACCATATGCACCATAGGCTGCTACTGCTGGATATGCACCATAGCCGTATGCGGCATATCCGGGATAAGCACCATAAACGATCTGGGGTTTGGGTCCAGGGGCAGCTTCAGGTACAGCCACGGCAACGGCGACGAGAAGAGCAACAAGGAGCATCAACTATTCACATATAATCACATTAACACAAGCTAAAGGATATCGTAATCAACTACTTACCAATCTGAACATTTTGGAAAATTGCTTGTACGGTTTATCGATACAAACTATACCTATCTTCAAAATGCGGTGCGTTTATATACTACTTGGTAATCATCTTTAATATTCAAAAATTGGAGTGGGTTAATACTAAATATAATATGTATGATAAAAGAAATATGGTAATGATGGGTGTGGTGCTTCATTAATTAATAATATTGTATATACCTACTAGAATGTCATTGTTATGTAGTGGTTGCGTAATTATTAAAATGTGTAAACAAAAACGTGTTTACATTAATTTTCATAAATTTCTTTATAAGCAGGTTCATAAAAAGAAACTTTATGTTTAAGTGCTTTTGAAGGTTTTTCCTTATCTTAGGATACGAGGATCTATGAAAAACGATTTTTTGCTGATGGTGTAATGGTTAACGTATTCGAATATATTAGTTATGTTCTTTCTTTACTTAAAATAATTAGTACTCCACAGAAATGTTCATCTGCATTTAACATCCCTATCATTCAGAAAAAATAATCTTCAGAATAAGAAATAGAAAAAAATTTCACGCATAATTCTTATATGCAAATTTTTCACGCCTGTTTCTCATACGCAAATCGTAGAGCAGTGATTGTGAACTGTGGGAGCAAAATAACAAAAGGGGCGTGAAGACGTGTAAAAAAAACGAAAAATCTTATTATTGAAATAAAATTATTATTAAAAAAGAAAAGATACATTCCATTAATATAAAAATAAGATGTCATCCTTTTGAAACAGCTAAATACACACATATAAGTAAGACGGTAAGCACAATTGCATTTATATGTGCAAGTGTTTCTCTAGAATGTTCGAGACAGATCGGAGCGACAGTGTTGCCAAATGTGGCGTAATTTCGCTATTCGTGGTGAATTTTAGCCTTGTTGTCACGTATCAGCGGCGTAAGAAATAGATGTAGAAAAAAAATTAGGACTCCAGAAACAAAAATCTTTGTTAAATTCTAACAAAGTGTTGAAATTATAAAGCGAAACATACCACAATTAACTTGACGAATTTGTTGAGCGCCAATGGATTTGCAAAATTGAAATAAAGCAAATGAAGTGGCCGGTTTAAGCATCCAGAAAGTGGGGTTAAGCAAACAATAAAACACAAAAAACCTACAGTAAGCGTAAGCGTAATTTATTTATTCACACATTGAAAAAAACAATGTTAGGTAAGAAAAGGTTTAAGTATTTTTTAAACTTACAGCACAATAATTGCTTTTAATTGGTTATTTTTGAAAGTTTTCTGATTAATTTTGACAAATAAATATCATTTCTTAATTTTTATTAGGCAATAATCATTTGTTAGTTGTTTGATTGATTGATATTCCATCTTCTGCGACCTATTGAGATTCATACAATTTTATTCAAATTCCTTGTTTTGTAAAATTTAAGATTGATTGTTAATTTTTAATTTTTTGAGGCACAAGGTACGATATATTATCTTCTTCAATATATTTTTTTAAATGCGATCCGTGCATGAATTCTAAATGCTTCATGACGAACCTTACACGAAATTTGTTAGAGGCAATAATTACATTGGACCATTTCTACATTTTTCGATTTCTACTACGATTTACAACAACAAACGATTTCAAACTACGATTTCGTTAACTTTTAAAACATTTTATGTAGAAATTTAATACGTAAATAAAAGATGAAACATTAATTATGAAAGTGCACTATTTTCATTACAAAAACTATCAAAATTTTCTTGAAACCTTTTACCTATTGAAAAGGACTGGTTGTTGAGAGATTAGACCATACTCCAGTATACATTTTTAAGTAAAAATATTGTGTTTAACTCTTTAATTAAGAAGACTACCTTTTTATCTGTTTATATAATATAAAAGAGGAAATTTCGAATGGAAACCCTTTTTTAATCTAATTGAATAGAAACTACAATTTTACTTATAAATAATGCTGTGGCTAGGCATCATACCTAATGGTACTTTCTTACTGAAACTTAGAGGCGTATTTAGTAATTTTTTCGGGAAGATGGCTACTATTAAATTTTTGGATTTTTACAGGAAACTACGGTTTTGGTAAAATTAAAAAATTTTGGAAGGGCTTCAGCCCGATAGGCTCGCCTCCGTAAATACGCCACTGCTTAAACTAATCCTTTTACCTTTATTGTTTAGTAATGTTTATAGACAGGTTGTAAATAATTTGTGTGTTTGTACAGTCTGTTTACTACTTAACAAAAAACTGGTAAAAAATCCATCTGTGCAAGCAATATTCTTGTTCAGAATTACCTTTTTAACTAATAATTCGCTCAACAAATTGAAACAAATAAAACCTTAATTTTAAAGTAAGAATTTTAATTGAATACTTTGTGTACAAAAGTCCCGTGTCTCGAATTATTTTTTCCGGGACTCAAAACAACAAGAAATAGAGTGATTCCTGGCACTTACGTTTGAAACAGAACATGCGTAATACGCATTACGCTAACTTATATCCAGGATTGAGTAAATTCCAAATTTTTGACAAGAATTAAAGATGCAATTTTTGAAAATAGTTTTTGGGAATAGAAAATAAATTTTGACGAATATTTTTGAAATTACAGATGAAAGTTAAATTTCTTTTTCAAAATATTTTTTGGGGTAAAGTATTAAATTTTTAAAAATCCCTTTTGAAGATTAGGGATTAGGATTACATTTTTCAAACTATTTTATTGTTAAGGGATTGAGGATTGAATTTTTAAAAATATTTTTAAGATTAGAGAATCTGGATTAAATTTTTTAAAACGTTTTTTGTAACTCGGGATTGGTATTATATCTTTTGGGAATATCTTTAAGATTAGGAATCAGGAATTAAGTATTTCCAAAAATATCTACTTGGGATTGCATGTGGATTCCATGTGAACTTTTGCATCTTGCATATTCTATTATTATTATTTTATTATTCTTTATTGCATTTTGATGGTAAACGAAAAGGAAACGATTGCTTATGCTTCCTACCTTTGACCGGAGAAAACCAAATTTCTAAGAACTCGGTTATTTAGAGTGGATATTTGTTTGTGAGTCACGAATTTGCAGTTGTTTCAGAGTGCATCACACACGTTCATAATAAGTGAGTCTGTGTATTTGTGACTTTATTATTTTGTTTAATAGATAATTGCGTAAGTATTGACTTGTGTATAATGATTCTTTGCAGCTTTGTTTGGTAATCGTGCATGAATTCGTAAGTTGACAACGGCAAGTTGACTGTATAATGCAGGGATTAATTAATAAGACGAATTATTGAATTGCATAAATATTTTGTGAATAGTATTGCTTTGTCAGTTAACGAATCCATGGTTGATGAGTAGGTATCCATGGGGATAACGTCTCACCGTCAGTAGGGTTATGTGTACATAAGACCTATTCGAACTGACGGGGTAACGCTATTCGTTTATCTGGCCTGTTTTAAAAAACATTGTCGGCGGATGGTAGTGTCTCATTCACATTTTGGTTTTATGTGCACGTAGGTTTGTAAGTGTCGAGCCAGGACCAATGTCTCTATTTAGTTTGACACCATTATTGTTTTTAGCTTGCAGTTGTATGCATGTAATTTAATTTAAGCACAGAAACGAAAGGGTAGTTAATGCTGTAGGGTAGTTATGTTTATAACTAACATTCTTTGTTGCTAGCGTTGCTTAGCGTGCAGTTGTATGCATGTAATTTAATTTAAGCACAGAAACGAAAGGGTAGTTAATGCTGTAGGGTAGTTATGTTTATAACTAACATTCTTTGTTGCTAGCGTTGCTTAGCGTGCAGTTGTATGCATGTAATTTAATTTAAGCACAGAAACGAAAGGGTAGTTAATGCTGTAGGGTAGTTATGTCTATAACTAACATTATTTGTTTTTAAAAATCAACATTGAATAAATTTGTAAACTGTCCTTGAGTAGTTGCTCTTCGCGTCAAATATAAGCACGGTAAATCTGGTTACAATTTGAAGATTACCAGGCTTAGGGTGCTTGAAACTCGCTGTGACCAACTTGAGGAATGTACTGGTCGCATCAGGATATGCCACCCATATGCCTATTACGTTATGAACGTCCGGACTCGGTTTTCTTGGGGTTGACGGGTCAAAAATGGAAGGTGAAAACCCTTGTGGACTGAGCTTCCTGACATTTGGAGGGCTTGACCGGTTGAGGTTCCCATACCAATTGGTTATAAAGGATGCATAGGAAAATGCAGCAACGCACGGTAGTGATTTATAAACATTGCGACGTATCAGGAAACTACTAGTGTAAGATGCCTATAACTTGCATAGTATTTCTGTGCGAATTATTATTCATCATTATTATCGTGGAATTATTCATTTGCAGATATCTCAAATCTGCAGACAAGCTTAACTTAAAGAATGGTTAACGTCATCGGTAAACTTATTTGTCCGTGTATCTGAAACCATCCTTTTTTCTTTTTGTTGTCATAAGTTCGTCTTGCGTTCTGGTTCACCATTTTGAAGCATTGCAAAATCTTCAAAGTATTATAGTATTATAGTATTTCTAGCCACTTAAAAGCTATCTTTTCGCTTATTTCAAAACGTCAAAACAATGCATACTTCATCGACTTACAGTATTGAATTTAGCAGATGATGGACTTATCTAGGTTAACTAACTTAACTAGTTTATCTAGTTTTGTAGGTAATTAGCTGAGACGGCATGCATATCACAGAGTTTAAAAGTTTATTAATTTTGTGTTGGCTGTTCTTTACATTTTTAATAAAAATCTAGTTCCAAAATCTAGTTGTAGGATCTATGTCAAATAATCTGAATGACTCAAACAGCATATCCACCATAGGCAACTGGGTAGGCACCATAGCTGTAGCCAGCATAGCCGGGGTAAGCACCATATAGGACTTGTGGTTTGGGTCCAGGAGCAGCTATGGCTACGGCGATGAAGAGAGCAACAAAGAGCATTAACTATTCAAATAAATACCTTAACATTAATAAATTACATATAAATAATCTGCATTTAATAACAATGCGTATAACTTACCAATTTGAACATCTTGGTGAACATCCTGTTTATTGGTACAAACTATGATTAATATCATTAATCTTTAAATGCATCCAGATTATATAGCAACTGAAGATTATCACTTGTACAAAAGAAATGGTGTAGGTGTGAGAATAACAAGTATACCATATTTAGGCGTGATACTTCTTTTAATTTTAATAAATTATAATTTTGTATAAAAACTAGATATGATTGTTAATTGTTGTGTAATTTTGTTACAATTATTAAAGAAAACATGTATATATTAACTGTTTTTGTTCTTTTTACTGTCACATGGGGTTTTCGTGACTAGAGGACGTAGTCAGAGGTAGAGAGAAATTATACACAAGTAGTAGAAAACAACTATATACTAATAACAATAAGAGAGTACAAAGGTTCACATGCATACAGAGAATACATCGTGAGGACGTACATATCCTCCTAAACTAATACAATCAAGAGGGAGGTCGGAACCAACCCTGTTCTATCACTAGGTCTACAAACTAAGCGTAAGAGATAACCTCCTGGTTTTCTACAATTAAGCTTGGGTAGCCTGGTCACAACTTCCCATAATTTCGCAGAGAGTGGGCGTTTAGCGCAGCCCACTCAACTAAGCAACTAAGCATTACATAATTTAAAGAGTACTCACCAGTTTGCTTGTAGATGTAGTGTTGGAGCCAACTCACTGACTGATTTTAAGAGCTCAAGCAAGCTGGTTATATACTGCTGAACGAGGAAGTAATTAGCATCGTAGTGGGAATCAGTAGGCTGGAGTTCTTAGTATGAAACTAAGGAAGTTCATGCTTCCTGGTTGCAGACTCGTTGGTAGTTTGCATTCGCGCTGCTGGTGCCTGGCACGAATCTGCAGCTGTGCGGAAGTGTTGTAGATTCTCCTTAAGGAATGTGCACTTGCTTGCAAATCGTGTAGGTTGCCTCGCATATACGGAGTAAGTAGGCGGATATATTGCATGCCAACTAATGCAGTTGTGGGCGAAGCGCGAGCGCTTCTCCGAAGACCTCGCAGCTGTCCGCGCACATGGCTCCAAGTTGTCGGTGGCGAGACCGCAGCTGCTTAACTAGCGTGGGCAACTGAGTGTGGCCTTGTATGCTATATTGTACGAACGGAAAAGAAGTTGAGTTTTGTATATAATATTGAATTGTAAATATTCCCGTTCGTGACAATACACTACTAGATACAATTTTGGAACTCCAATAAATTAATAATCTACTTTAATGTATTATGTATACATTGCAGTGCATCAATTGTAGCGTAAGATTAAATTGTGTAATTTCATTCATAGTTCAAATTTTTTATTTATTTTTTATTTCAAATTTAAAAACCTACCCGCCAAGTAAATTGCCTTTTTCCTTATTTAATGACTACACTATAAAGGGATCAATAAATCTGACCAGTGTCCTTCATATAATACATTTAAAACAACCACCTATAGACCGGAACAATGTATCGGAACTAGAACCTGTGAAACTTTATTTGATAATGTTATATTATACCCCTGGTACTGTGTTGTATTCTGATAAACCCACTGCTTTAAAAAAGCTTCTTTCTTGATGATTTATTTATTATTCTTAATTAATTATATAATAGTATACCACTTACTGAGCAAAAACAATCGACTGGGAAAAGTTATCAAATCTTTGAAAAACGGAAATTTCCGTATCAAAACTGTACTGACAATAAAAGGCTGAATTTTGCCTGTAAGGAACCATACACTAAAACTTAGCATAAAATAAGAAACTGTAATACTTTACATAAGGTGTAATCAAATTAAACGGCTTATAGAAAAGATGATTAATTTCATAGTTAACAAAAAAAAAAGATTTATTTCAAAAAATGGATTGGGCGTAACCACATTGTATGCAAATGATCGTAATTAAGATGATGTTACTCATACCTAGTCGCAATTTGGAAAGAGTTAATATCGACCAATTTTTAAATTAAATCAATATGGAAAACAAATTAATATAAAACTGTATCAAAAAAGTGCTATGCTTCCAAAAGCTACAATGTTATTTTTTAAAAACATTTTATTAAACATTAGGTCTTATTGCTATCATTGCAACACATTTTTAACAGAAGATTTGTAAACAATATTAGTCCGTTTTAGTAAAGCAATTTTAAATAATTTCTGCCAACAAATTAGAAAGGAGATTCAACTCACGGAAGGAGTAGAAATATAAATTAGAGAACTATATGACTTAATTTATAAATTCTTTGTAAAGAATTTAGAAGAAAGTGCAAAGTAATAATAGTTGACATTATCTTTGACCTGATTCGTTTTTACAGAAATGTTGTACAACGTTGCTCTGGCTAATTAAATTCCCTTCGTATTAACAAGTATCGCAGAATCTGTAAGCTACCTAAAAAATACAATTAATAGATAAAACGCTGTTCCTAGATTCTCCATAACCACATGGTTAATTGACACTATTAAACTTGAAAAATGTTTAAATTTTATTAGATTTAAAACTTCGAATTTTACAACCACTACTAAATTGGATTAATAAAGTTTATCGATGCGATACAAAAAACTCTGAAAATCTGCCTTAACTTGAAGTTGCTTAAATTCAAGTGTTATTTAAACTTCAAAACTCTTTAAATGATCAAAATTGAGTTAAACTAATAACCCTAAGTTTTAGCAATTATTTAAACCTCAAAAAATTGCCGTAGAAAGTGGACTTTTAGAAACTTTTATGGCCCGCTATTATTATGTGCATGCCCGAAGGATACGGTAAATCTCCGAAGATCTCCAACTTAACTTAAATTTGTTGAATTTTTACAGGCATTTAAAATTCAAACGTATTTTTACAAATTTGTTGAAATTGCATAACTCAGACGATACGGGAAGAATTAGCTTAGAGCTTCTGAACTAGTGGTGTTATTCTGTCGCAAGTTAAAACTCTTTTCCCCAAAACATTTTTCATTTTTGTTTAAGAGTAGCCATTTTCGGCCAATAATAAAATACCTACAAGATTTTTCTTCGTACCGATATTTTTTGTGCCCAACACGCTTCAGCTAAAAATGTTTCTTTCTTAAGCTATTACATTTTTACAGAATTGATAAATGGGACTAAATGCATTTTCTTAGTTGTCAAATGGAGTCATAAATAAATCCAGAAATAAGCTCAACGTTAATTTATATTACGCGGCAAATTCGAAATACAAGGCTTGTATACAGTTTATTATAAAGTATGAATAGTAAATTTTATATATTATAATACAGGGTCGTATTAAGAATATTTTAGCTAAATAGCAAAAAAGAGATTCCAAAAATAATAATATTTATAAAATCCCAAACATTAATTGTCAGTCAAGTAACACCATTAGATGAGAAGTGGTGTAGCGGCTAGTAATCAACGCCCATCAGGTAGCTGCTCACATTATCTAGCGCTCTTTAGCACAGCTAATAGTGAAGTAAAGATCGCTTTATATAATACGATAAAGAATTAAATGTTAATCTTTAACGATAACGTATTATATAACTATTATTATGACATTTGCATGCACGAGTTGTTTGTATAAAATAATAGTAATAATAATAGTCCCATTTCACAGGCCATGAAGGCCCATTGGTGTATAGCAGGGTAGGCTGCTATTCTCGAGCCGTTCGGTACTCAAGGGTGGTGAAGTGGCTAGCTTTAAGCACCGACCGCCTATTATTACCGCAGAAAATGATTTCCCAGGTACTCATTTTTACAGGCTGAGTCGACCTGGAAGCCTTAGATATTTTTAAAATTTCAATGTATTATTCCTGGGATTCGAACCCAGGACATTAAGATTGGCAGTCAAGTGCCATACCCACTAAGCTACCATGGCTTAAAATAAAATAGTAAATATAAATGGCTTAAAATAATAGTAAATATAAAAATACCAATCGTATTAATGCTTTTTATTTAAGATTTCAAGAATTACTTTACTGTTATAATCTTATAGATACCACTTTTAAAGGTGACTTAATATGAATTTTATATTTTTAAGTTAGAATTACCACAAAATCTAATAATTTTTTATATTTTGGTGCTATTGCTCAATTAAAAATCAATCAATCAACATAATAATCTGTTTACAGTTCAACTTTATTAAAAACGGTTTTAAATACAAATCAACTTTTTAACTTTAAACTTTTGTTTGATTTTAGTAATAGAATAAATTTATTTTTAAGATTATTTATAAATAAAACATTTTTATTTATGTTTATTAATAAATTAGTAACACTTTCATAACATAATTAGTGAGGAATATATATAGTTTTTATTCATACCAAAATATTATTTTTGTTTTTATGTTTAGACTCCTATTGAATAAATAATTTTGCCATTTTACAGTTAATTGAACACTTATACAGAGTCAACTACTCACATCTGGAGGAGCATTCTATAGAATTCTTGTATGGTATGTCAAGCAATTCAGGTACGTACTTTAGGTAGATGAGATATTTGATGTCAGTACTTGATGTAATTTAAGCAGTACTTTAATGACTGTAAATAAGTACCAATTTATTGCTAAGTAATTCTATCGAATTTGTCAAGTAGCAAGTGCCAGGTAGGGATATTTAAAAGTACCGGAAGTAGAATACTTCAAGTATCGAAAAGAACTTTACATAGTTTAAGTAGCGGTTTTTACTTCTACACAACATTCTTGTAAAAGTATAACAAACGTACGAATCTAGTATATCATTTTGGACTAACAAAAACTGAGATAGTCTGTGAAAAATATTCAATATATTGTCATGATGTTTGATTATGCATAAGATAAACTTTACCCACACAAAAATATTTGATAAGCAATTTAATGCAATCTCACATTTATTCGATTGATTGGTTGCACAACCTAACTTTCAAATTAAAAGTTTTAAAAATTTCCTTTATGAGATTAAATTTAGGTAAATAAAACAAACATGCACACTAGCACATGCACATGCTCATGAAGTACCTATGCAAAGGATATGTGGAAGAATTTTGCTGATAATCTGACGATTAAGTCTTATTTTGATAATTTTCTCAACTTATAATAAAGTTGTCTAAATAAGGTTTACGAGAATTTCAATGTAATTCCTTCGTTTCGCAGTTTGCAAGTATTTTTGAATTTTAAAGCTTTTGACTGGGTTGTATTTGTAAATAGTCAAAGAGTAACTTTGCTGCCACAGAATTGTTACACTTTTTAATGTTCAGCTTGGATCGTTTTGATTTTCATTATGAAAAATGTTATAGCAAGCTTCGCTTTTGTACCCACTAAAGTATTTTTATAATTTTAGCAGCAAATATGTTTTCCAGCATCTGCGAGTTATAAAATTAAGTTCATAAAAAAATGCAATGTATTGTTTTTTAGATAAAGAATAGAATAATTTGGTATTTCTGTAAAATCTTGTTAATTAGTAAGGGTAGTAAAAGTTGTTTTCATCAACATTCTATTTGAAAGGTTAATTTTATTTAATGATCCAATAATTAATAACAACAATAATCAAGTATTGTATAGCATTAGAATCGCAATTTTAAGTTCATTAACAAAATGCAATTAATAATTTTCCTAAGGAAGTAAATTTATAAAAAACTCGAAAGTTAAAGACAATTCTAAGTCAAGCTTCATTTGTTTTCTTTAAATTTTGCATAGAAGTCTTTTGTTTTGACCAAATGATATAAATAAGCGGCCATTTTTTCATTAAATTCTTTTCTAATTCCATCTTTCAAAAGGACCACATTTTCTTGTTGAGATTAAAGAAATTTCAGGTTTAGAATTTTAGGTTGTAATCAAATGTCAAATATGTGAGGTTACAATTACTTTTGAGAAACGTCAAAGCATTTTAATTTAAAAAGTTTATAAATGAAAGTGTTTAATTAACAAGTGCCAAAAATTAAACGAGTGTTTAATTAATGCTTCGATTAATAAATTGTCAAGACAAATTTGTAGAAATTCTTATTATAATAAATGGATTTTGATGTTAATAAGAGCAACTTACTTACCATTGACGTATAAGTATTATTTGTATTTGAAATTCCAATTGGTAAAACCTTTTTATATGAATCTAATTATAAAAACTTTAAAGTTTTTCATTTCACTGTCAAACAATTCATGAAGCAGGCGGCTGCTACATGGGGATTTAGAACATAAGGTTGGAAATCTTGTGGTGCCAATTTTTAAAAGAAAATATGGATATTAATAAATAAACTAAAAACGTGAGTTGTTTTCATATTAGTTAATTTTTATTTAGTTTAAGAAATTTATGATATCAAAATAAACAAAAATTACAAACAAATTTTAACCTTTAAACATATTTTTTGTATAGTTTATAATGTTTGAAATCAAGTGATGTTTTTACAATAAAGTTATTAATCTCTAAATAAAAGAAACTTAACTATCTTAGAATTGATTAAATTTAAAAAAAGAATTCAAAACAAAAGAATGTGTAGTCAGATTTTTCCTTTGGTAATTTAATGTAAAAATTGTCAGAAATAAGAGATATTTCAATCTTTTTAATTTACATAATAGAAAATCTATTTTTCTGGTATCAATTATTTTAATTCACATAATAAAGAATCTATCTTTCCGTATCAATAATTTTTTTTGTTTATCATTTCATTGTTTTGTCTTAATAAAAATAAAATTGTGTTATTATTATCTTGGAAATTTATTTGTGTATATGTTTTTCTATTGTTTTGTCCAGATTAATAAAAATTCAGCAAACCTTTAATGCGACCCGACTGAGAGTGTCTCAATTCTGTGGAAAGTTAAGATTTTCAATACTGTAATACATTTAGCCGGAGCATTATATTATTATAAGGTAAGTTATAATTTTTTATGCGTTTTTTTGTAATCACATTTTTGTCTGTGTTTATATCTATTATATTAAATCCCTAAATAAATATCATATCAGTATGTATGAAGGTTTGTATTGTAGAGTAATACCAGCAAAGTTTACCTTAGATTTTTGCTTCGTGATTGAAGCACGGCAATAGTTGTCTAAGAGCATTCACTATATCGTTTAGTTTAAATAAGCATTTAAATAGTCTAATTAATTTACAATTTAAACACAGACTTAGTAATTACTTTACTTAATTACTTAGAAGTATTTTAAATATAGACAGTGCATAAGAATGTAATTATAATGTTTATACCATAAATTCCTGGTAACACAGTTTTGCTGTAAAAACGAAAATGTAATTCTAATTTATATTAAAAAATATTTATTTAAATCGCATCTAACCAGCGATTTTATTTTTTTTTGGAAATACCTATTATATTAATTAGTAATAATCTTATATTTTTATAAATTCCATTAAATGTTTTAAAAATAACATTATTCTTTAAATTCCATGTTGAAAGGCCATGTACAAATTGCATCAGCCTAAAAAAGTGTATATAAAGTTGAGGTTTCGTTGTTTTTAAACATTAATGTGTGTTATTTCTTCAAGTTTAGTTATTACTGTACTGTTAAGTGTGTTAATGAACTACTTGGATTACAAATTGTTTGGATTACTATCGCCTAATTTGTGGATTACTACTACCTCGAATGTGTGGATTACTTCTATCTAGTTTTGTGGATTACCATATCGGATTAGCAGTTTTATGGTGTTAATGCTTTATACAATTAATACTTTAAGTTTAATGAAAGCCAAATTAAAGTTTCAGTGTTTCTACTTTTTTAATATACGTACTTAATTCAGCCTGAAAGTTTGATTTAGGATCTTTAGATACAATAATCCGATCTCACTAGTTTTATAAAAGCTATATTAAAATAAATCCTCTTGATTTATAAATAGTTCTTCTAGTAATGTAAATGAATAGGAATATATTTAATCGACTATTAATTTAATGATTCAAATGTAAATCATATACATACCACGTTTGACTCGAGAAGAATAAATTATAATTCGTGTCTAGTTGGCCTTGACTCTGTAATTTTATATTTCCTGCTTAATCTTTTAAAAAATAATCTTCACTTTATTAGGCCAATTCAACCGTTGTATGTATTCGGAAATCAGCAGAAAATTCGTGAAAATTTATTGAACTTTAAAATACTAAAGATTTTTGTAATTTGAAACATTTTGACATCATTTATAATGACTTATAATGACTACTTTTTAATAAAGTAATATGGAAGAAAGGAGAAAATTATTTTTTTTCCAATATATAATTCTGAATATTAAAACTTTAATACATACTGAATGTTACATAAACTTTTAAACTTATTAACAAAGCTTTCAAACCTTAAAAATATATATTTTTTAAATTATTAAACTCTGTGGACTGAAAAAGTAAAATATAAGACTTTAAACCACGGAATCTTTGAATACACTGGATCTCTACATAGATTTATATTCTAAAATTCCAAACATACTGAACTGTAGATATCTACATGCTCAAATTCCTAGCCACTACGAAACTTCAAAAGCAAAGTATTCTAAATCTTAAAAATTCAAAACTTGGGAATTTTGAATCCTGAACCATTATTACTACAATATAAATGTCCGAATCCCTACAATTTTCAAATAAGTTTTACTTAAACAACTCTTTTTAAATAATGAAACTTGAAACTATTAGGTTTTAAGTACTCTGAACTCTGAATAGTTCTAAAATATTGAAAAATTTAATCTCCAGCACCACGATTTTAGAACTTCAAGATATCGAAGAGAAATTTGTAACTCAAAAAAGTTAGGTCCGCTAATGGACCCATACATAAGTTATATCCGTAGTATGGCTTTCGAAGCTTCCTAAGTAATATACAAATTGCGGGTTTCTGATATACTAGACCTTCAAAATCTAAGTCCGTTGAGCCTAAAGCCCTTCGAAATATGTTTTCTGATTTTCTTAAATTGTGAAGCATTAAAACCTTAAAACTTTAAATCATTAGATATTATAATATCCAACATTCAAAAACAGTAAAACTAAACAGATAAACACCTTTAACTATGCGATAATCTAGGTGTTTAAATTTTCAAAAACGACGTGACACAAAAAGTATTACAAATAAGGTTTTGCCGAATCTCGATTAAGCTGGTAGTTTTTGACCACATGAGCAATGTCTAAATTACTCTCAAGTCAATTTAATCGAATGTTCTTCGAGTACAGGTCACCAAAGGTTAAGTTCATTAAAATTTGGGCTCACTATTAGTTTAAAAAATAGTCATTAAAGTTGACCCAGAAAAAGCCACGCATGTCTCTGAATTTGCATGATTAAAGACTTTCTCTTATACTCATCTCTCAAAGCTGCCCAGAAAAGTCTATATAATCAACACCCACAGACCATCCATTTATGAAATATCGATTTTTCTATGGAGAATGATCAATTCAGATTATAATAGGACAAAATACAATTAATTAAACCTTATCTAACCTAACATAACCTAGCCTAACCTAACATGACATAACCTAACCTAACCTAGCCTAGCCTAATCTAATCTAACATAACCTAACCTAACCTAATCTAACCTAACCTAACCTAATCTAACATAACTTAACCTAACCTATCTTAACGTAACGTAATCTAGACGCATTTATATACATTACATTAAATTCAACACGATTTTTCTGAACGCTACATATTTATGTATTAGAAAGGAACCAGAACAAAATATTTAAAGGCAAAAATAACTATAGTGCTGAGGGATAGCGTCTAATATAGCTTAAAAAAGGTCCAATCCCGACAAAAGACAATCATGACGCAAGTACTCGTACAGGCAGTCTGCACATTCCAAAATCAGCCCTTTGCCAGTTGCCAAGGTGACTCAATATCTGTGTATGTTCCTATAGATTTAAGATTATATGTAGAAATTACTCTGTTTTGAACGAAAGGTCTGCGGGTAGTGACCCCAGAGCCTTTCAGGCTAGCTTGACAAGAAGAGTCCAACGGCGTATAGCACTGCCCCCTACAGTGAGCGTCTATACTGTAAAGTAAAGTCAAGCCTAACTTTTCTCAATATCATGAACTTCAGCACCCAAGAAGAATGATTTATTTTTATTAAAACTTGTTTACTGTTCTCTACCTACGAAGCTTATTTAATAAATGTACCACGAATAAGGACATCAAAAACTAAATTTGTGAAATGTGGGCACAGAAATAGATTGCAGATATATACTCTTGCAGATATATGCAGTATACTCTTACAGATCACACAATCAACATACATATTTAGAATTATGTTTCAGTTACCAAAAATGGCATAACATAACTTCAATATCTCTTGTTGTTTGGATTTGAGACGCATATACTATTCTTACCTTTTCATCCAATAATTAATTTACAAATGCAGCCAAAATTGCTAATCGATATCTTTTAGCATTCCGTGCTCTCAAAATTACAAAATCCTGCTTTATTACTGACTTCGTTAAAGAATCTCAAAAGGTAAAAAATAAGTGCTGTGTTGTTACACTCAAACAGAATCTTATTATGGGTCTTTTGCTGTTGGTCACCCAAACTTCAATTTCTATATATGTAAAGGTACAGCAAAACTAATAATGCGATTTTTCTGAGCCCTACATTTTGTACTTTTGCTTCCCGTCTCACTAGCATAATGTGACGAAGAGCTCTTCTATACGTGTCATAGTAACCCGCCACATCTGGAAACTTCTCCAGAAAATCTTTGAACACCTCTCGAGTAGAGTAATCCATTTATCTTGACTTTATGGACTATTGAGCTGTGGCTTGAAATATGCTCCTAGAAATTAATTGTTCAAAAATAGGTATGAAGATTGGCAACGTAAACTGACAATAATCTGCCTTCTGAATTATTTCTACACATACCCTCTTACTATTATACACATATTCTTTTTTTCACTCTCTTTGATGAAACTTTTTTGAATTGCACGATACAATTTAAAAGCACTGTAAAAGTTGTTTTTTATGTAAGATTTATTTTATAGTTTACTTTTTCGTGAGGATATACTATAGTCTTAAGGCATCTCCAAAAATTAATTGTCATAAGACCTCGTAAACTTAAAACCAAATAAAACACAGAGATATATGAAGTATAAAATGATCTATTTCAACTTTATATCAGATTTTTACATATTTACAAAAGCCAGAATTTACAAAAATATAAAACAGAATTTAATTACATGCTAGATTGTCTGTCAGAAAATTAAATTACATATCCACCATAGGCTACTGCTGGGTAGGCACCATATCCGTATGCGGCATATCCTGGGTAAGCACCATATACAATCTGGGGTTTGGGTCCAGGAGCAGCTAAGGCTACAGCGACGAGGAGAGCAACAAGGAGCATCAACTGTTTAATTAAATATATGTTAATTAGTCAAATTACAATAATCTAAACAACATAACAAAGTTAACTTACCAATTTGAACATCTTGAAGGAATTGCTTGTACGGTTTATCGATACAAACTATGCCTTATCTTCAGATGGTGAGAGTTTATATACTGCTTGATAATCATCTGACATGATCAATCATTAATCATAACAAAATCTGGTGTGGGTTAAACAATAAGAGTAAGACAGCTACGGTAGTTCCTTAATTAATTATAACACTGTATAAAAATAGCTGGATTCTTGCTACTGTGATGGCGTAATTATTCTAATTGATAATCAAAAAAGTGTATGTTTATTAATTGCTGTTCTTCTCTACACATGAGTAACGAGATACAATCTTTACAGTTTTATGACTAAATCGTGATCTTAAAAAAAATAACTTTTTGCTTCATTTAAATTCATATAATCATTAAACTGTAAATTATACTAAGCATTTATTTACATAAACATTCGTAGTATTTTTCACCCTATACAACAGATGCACCTAAATATTTATTTTTTGTTATTAATAAAGTTTAATTATTCTGTTAAATAATTATTTTAATTATTATTATTAATGTAATTGTATTATATATATATATATATATATATATATATATATATTTTTTTTTTTTTTCATATAAATCTTAAATAAAAGGCTCTTTTGTCTGAACGATACGATTGTAAATGATACAAAACTGGAAAAGGGATAGGTTGCTTTTTATAACTACGAACGCTTTTGTTGGCGGCTCTTACTTAACATTACTAATATCTGTCATTTAGAACGTTTGTTTAATGAACTATACAAACTTAAATTTTTATCTAGAACAAAATATATGTATTACATTGCTCAAAATACGAGATGTTTTAAGCTGTACCAAAATATATTATAATTTTACAAACAGAAAAAGTTGGTAATGTCAATACCAGCAGAGCAAGATTCAAATACAATAAATTCCATACTAAAAGCCAGTAGTGAATGCATACCTTGTAGTACCTTGCTACATCATGTACCATCTATTACTACATTATTACAGTCCGTAGCTACTGTTTTTTAACACTCACAATATTAACCACAGAATAGTTAGTTGTAGACTTTTGTAGTAAAATTTAAAAATTAAGTAAAATACATTTAAACATTATGTAATGCTAAAAAGATTTATTAAAATTTCTGTTAAGCCATTTTTACATTTATAAAAAGATAAACATCAAATAATTGAACATAAACAATAAAGTGAAAACAAAGGTACATGTCAGATTATCTCAGAGACTTAACCCACATATCCATATGGGTATGCACCATAGTAAGAACCATATCCAGGATAAAATACCTGAGGTCTAGGCCCAGGAGCAGCTTCAGGCACAGCCATGGCGGCTGCGACGAGGAAAGCAACAAGGAGCATCAACTATTTACATAAATACATCAATAATTATTATTAATTATACTTAATTCAATGAATAGTAATATATTAGATAAAACACTTACCAATTTAAACATCTTCGAAGATTGACTGTACTACTGGTTAGTGGTACAAACTATGATTATCTTCTAAATGCAGCTGGTTTATATAGGGCTGGGTGATTAATTCATAATATTCAAGATGCCATATGGAATATTTAAGTAGAATAATACAATAAATATTTAATGATGGGTGTGACATATGCAATTGATTATAATTTAAAATAGTGCAAAAATAATATACCTGTTGTCGTTAGTTGTGTAATAATCATTATTATTATTCTAATTATTATAGTAATGAAACAACTTATTTGCATCAATTGAATTTTCTTCTAATGGTAGGTGTTGTGCTGAAATGAAATTTTGTTTTAAAAATTTCTATTATTATTACTAATTATTTGCATACGTTTATCAGCTGTATGTTGGGCTGACTAAGAAATTATACCTATGATCAGGCTGCGTCTATTTAAGCTCTCAAAAACATGTTCAATTATTATCAGAATTTACAAATTTCCTTTTAATAAACCTTTAGATGTCACAGATATACTTTAAAAAAATATTTTTGTTTGAAAATCGTTTAAGTAACCTCAGGCAACATAATTTACATAAAATATATATGTAAATAACTAAACATATTTACATATAAAATTAATTTTCATGTAGCTTTAATACATAAAATAACTAATATTTAAGTCAGTACTTTACTTTCAATCATCATTACATTTATACATATATTAATTTTCATACATTAATATCAATCACGTCCATTTTCAATCTATAAAACGTTTAAGATTTTTCGATTTTAAAGATTTTAACTTATAATTTGTTTATAATTATACTTTTATATTGGTATATTGTAATCTTAATAATAATTAAATTTTATTTTACTGAAGACTTTACGGTTTATTATTTTGCTTAATTTTGTCCAAAATAATGTTCTACCGGTATTTGAAAAGTGAAGCCAATTGCTACCATCTATACACCCATTTCCAGTCAGCTGCCTTCTTCCATTTATGTCTATCAAGAGCAACATAAAATGTTGTCAAACCGAAGGTTTTAGATCGATAGTTGTAATAATCTAAATCCATACAAAATATTATTACACAATTGAATTCCAACAACAGATATTATTTATTAATAATAATCGGCCCAAATTTCCAATAATTTCCATTTAATTTCATCATTTTTATCAATTAATAAAATTTTCTCTTCTTTATGAAATACTTTAGTTGTTATTATTATTTTTTGTTTACACTTTTAAACAATTAAATTTAGCACTTTGTTGATATTGGATTAATCACTTTTTATGTTTAACGTTAAGATTATAACCTCAATTTATTTTAACTAACGTAAACTAATTTCATTTGTTTTTTACATAACCTTACAAAAATCTAATTTGAAAAGCTACAGAGGTGCATGTGCCCTTTTCGATGATTTATAGTTATTTTATCGTTAAAAATGGCTTTCTTTATATAATTTCTTAAGAAACAATTGAATATTTACATAAAACAATAAAATATTACAATTTACATAAACAATTTTTCCAAGTTTCCACTAACCCTAATTTATTTTACAAATTTTTATTTTCAGAAAAACTATTTATTCCATCTTGTAAATCACAAAATTGCTAATCTGCTGATATATAACATTTGGCAATAATAATTATTTAGTGTTAGTATTGTAGTCTAAATAATACAAAACAATATCAAACTACATGAAAATACTGTACGTTATAAAAGCGTAGCCTGTCAAACATGTTTTTCACATATTATATCAACACGAACTAATCTTTATAGGATAATAAGTATCAATCATGTGGTTAAGAAGCTACTCTATTCATTTCCAATAAAACATCTAATTAAAAAGCTTTAAAAATATCAAACGTGAAAGTTACTCAATGGTACTACTCAAACAAACTATCTCCTTAAAATGGAACATATTTCAGTAATAAATTCTACAGTTGAGTAGTTATACACTTGCATAAATCTTAAACCTGTTTTATCTGTTTTAGATAAATTTTGACTTTGAAAAGCTCCAGAATTTTTACAAGAAATTCAGAATTATATCTTTTTTATTGTTTCTAATTGTTTTATTATGAATGTTAGTCCTAAATTGGCTAGTTGTAGTAGTAGGCTATAAAGTGCTTACAAATTTAAGTTAAAAATGCATAAATTTTTGTGTGCTGATATAAAGAATAACACTTAAAATTTTAAATCACAGGATTTCTTCACATCAGTTTTCTTATAGTTATAATATTTATATTAAGAATAACTAATATTTTGTGTATCTGAACACATCTCACAAGATTCTATTTTAAATCTCTATTTTTAGTTTAAGTGTTTGAAAACATAAGCTCTCTTCTATGCATATTTGTGTAATAAAATCAAAAATGGTACTTAAACTTTGATATGACGTTTTCAACATCAGTTTTTATGTAGTCTTCAAAGAATTCATAATTAATATAAAATAAAAGTAAAATCTTATAAAACATTTAAATTTAAAATTTAAAACATGATTATTCATTTGTATAGTATAAAATATTATTTTTGTAAACACTGATATGAAACAAATTTTGTAATAAAAATAAAAAGGCATAGGGGCAATTTACAGTAAGAAGGATAAAGATGCAGTATAGTTTAATTAAAAGGGCGAAAAGCTAAAATAGTAGTATATTGAGTGCTGAAGAAGAAAGTTAATGAACAGAAATAAGAAAACAGTGTACTGTAGCACAGGATAAAACACACAGAAAACAACATAAAAAGAAAATAACATAGTGGGTGTTTATAATAAAGGTACAGATAATAAGTGTGTTTGGCTAAATAGATACAAGTAATCGTGAGGACGATAAATTGGTTAATAGGTGAAAGGTATCGTTAGCTATACCTAGTAACTAATAAACAAGAGATTGTAAAACATTTATAGAAAATAAATGTTGCATTATTTTAAAGCTTTTTAAAAGTTAGTTAAGATTGTATCAAAAACACAACATTAACTAAAATAGCTTTGCTGATTATATGGTTTCAATATCTTATACGTTCTGGAAAATATTTCTTGCGATAATTCAGGCAAATCTACAATTAGTCAAAGGAATAAGATTTACTTATTAGCATGCAGCAAAATAAAAATTAAGGAAATAACAAGATACATTTGTCTGCAAGTACAAGATCGAAAGAGTTCTATGGTAGCTGTTCGTAAATTGGAAGACGATAATTAAGGTAAAGAGAGATGTCCTGCGTCTTCAAATTTTTTAAGTACACAGGTCTGTTATGTGTTTAAACTGTTTTATTATGTCATACATAAAAAGCTATTTTTAATATTTCACCTTTTTAATTATTTAACTTATATATTAACTTAGTAAATTATTTGCCAAATAGAAATTGCTCTATTAAAATCAACTCAGTTAATAATTACACATTAAAATAAATATGTCAACTCACTGAATAATACATTAGAATTTAGAAAAATTATTAAACTGCATTACATATAGAAATGGTACATACCAAGATTTAAAGGTTATTTCATTACTTATCCAGTGAGAAATAATATTAATAAATAAATAAATTAATTAATTGATAATAAGACAGGTATCTCCAAGATTTTTATCATAATTTTAAATTTAGCAGTAAGATTTAGCGGTAATTTAATAACCGTGCCAATAAACGAAAGAATCTAATGATTTATCATATTCCTGAATCTACTGCAAATAATGCCAATGATAGAATGAAGGATGATCTTAATGAAATTAATAAATATTTCCATGCTTCTAATATTGAATTCAACCCCGATAAATTAATTAGAATTGGGAAGAAGACACAAATCAAAATCAGACCACTAAAGGCTATTTTTAAAAATGCTGAATCAGCTGAACTAATCTTAAAAAGCTCCCGAAAGATCAAATTTGAAGGCAAAATTGCGGTTACTCTTGATTACACTCAACGCCAGCTTGAGCTAATTCGTAATACAAAGAAGGAATTTAAAAGAAGAATCGAAGCAGGTGAAGAAAATCTGTCGCTTTATTATGTGCATGGTTTACCCACAATTCAACAAAAGAAAAAGAATTTTCAACTTAGCGATGTTTCAAAAAACTTAAAAAACAACTAACTATATATTTCCATAACACTGGCGGTCTAAAAACCAAAATAAACGATTTCTCACTAAATGTTGTATGAGCAAGTTATGACATCATTATCATTGTAGAATCTTGGTTATGTGCGGACATTACGAACGCCGAATTTAAACTAAAAGAATATGACCTGTTTCGATGTGATCGGTCTTTGAATACAAGTAGTAAAGTGCGAGGTGGAGGTATTCTTATCATGACAAAAAAATATTTGCATGCCGAGGAAATAGTGATTACTAATAATATAGTTGAACAATTGTTTATCTCATTAACAGTTCAATCTGATAAATATGTAATTGGAGGAGTGTACTTACCACCTTCTGCGCCACTGGAATCATTTGAAAATCATTGTCAGCTTATTGACAAGATAATAAATGATAATTCTGAAGCTCAGTTTTTAGTATGTGGAGATTATAATCTCCCAAATAACAACTGGTTTAACGATGAATTTGGTATTTGCTCTAGTCCAAACCACGATCAGAAAGCAACTTGCATTACAGACACGTATGGATTTTGGAATCTTCACCAACTCAATACTATCCCGAACTCTAGAGGGGTTTTCCTTGACTTAATTTTTTCAAACACACGCACCGCAGTATCAATATGTAATGACCCTCTGGTCCCTACTAGTCAACATCATGCAGCTTATTATGTTAGTGTAAATTGTGGTGATATTTGTGATAATTTAAAATTCGAGGATTATTGCTTAGATTATACTAAGGCAGATTTTAATGTAATAAATAATCTGATTTGTAACATTGATTGGACAAATGTTTTTAATGAGTCCAATACAATAAATGAATGCGTTGATAATTTTTATAAAATAGTTTATCATATAATTAACCAGAATATTCCTCTTAAAATTATTAAAAGTCATAAATTTCCCCTTTGGTTTAACAATGAGCTTAGAAAGCTCTTAAAAGAAAAAAAGTCAGCACATAAGCTGTACAAAAATACTGGTGATTTCTTAGATTATATGCATTTTTGTAACTTAAGATCTCGATGTAAATCTTTGCGTAATAGTCTATATAGTAATTATTTAAACAGCATAGAAAATAAAATATGTCAGGATGCTCGTAAGTTTTGGAGCTATGTACATGAAAGTAAAAACGAAAAAGGCTTACCTGCACAATTATTTTATAAAAATAGAAAGTGTAATGATGTTCAAGATATAACAAATCTCTTTGCTGAATTTTTCCAGGAAGTCTATAGTCCTGTGCAACAAAATGACACTGTCAATTTAAACTTCGTGTATAATTCACATGTCAACCACGATTCTACTCTTTCTGTAAATTTAACAACAATCTTTAATGAAATTAACTCACTAAGTGATAACTTTCAGAGTGGCACAGATGGATTATCAAATCATTTCCTAAAGAAATGTGCCTATTCTATATCGCCACCATTATTATTGTTATTCTCTAGGTCTATTGCAGAATGTAAAATTCCAGAAGTATGGAAAATTAATCATATTGTGCCTATCCATAAATCTGATAATAGACAAAACGTAGAAAACTATAGAGGTATTTCTATACAATCTCCTATTCCTAAGCTTCTTGATAAGATTGTAGCTGATCAATTGAGTAATCTGTGCCAAAATATAATTGTAAAACAACAACACGGCTTTGTGAGTGGTAGATCAACAACATCTAATTTGTTGGTATATCAAAAGTACATATTGGAGGCGATGGAGAGTCAGTGCCAAATTGATTCGATTTACACTGACTTCTCCAAGGCTTTTGATCGTGTTGATCATGCAATTTTGTTAAAAAAGCTTGAAGCGTATGGTTTTAGCAGTAGTATTGTTAAATGGATAACCAGCTTTTTTAAAGATCGTATACAATATGTCAAATACAAAGCTACCTTGTCAAATAAAAAAGTAGTTATAACGTCAGGGGTTCCGCAAGGGTCACATTGTGGTCCTATACTTTTCATTTTGTTCGTAAATGACATAGCTAATTGCATTAAATATTGTCAAGTCCTAATGTATGCGGACGATCTAAAACTGTACAGAACTATTATAACTATAACATGACTGTTTGTTAATACAATCAGACTTAAACAGCTTATATCAATGGTGTTGTGTAAACAGACTTTCATTAAACATTAAGAAGTGTAATAGCATTAGCTTTACAAGAAAATTAAGTAATGTTCACTTCATATATACAGTTGACAGCAATAACTTAAAACTGGTTACAACAATAAAAGATTTAGGTATATATTTTGACAATAAATTATCCTTTCAAGATCATATCCAATACTGCCGAAATCGAGCCCTTAAACTACTTGCATTTATCACACGTATAGGAAAAGATTTCTCTGTAAATGCTTTAAAAATATTGTATTGTAGTATGATTAGATCTATATTAGAATATGGTTCAACTGTGTGGTCCCCACACTATCAAATTTCAATTAAATGTTTAGAAACAGTTCAACATAAATTTTTGCTCTTAATTGCATTTAAATTAGGTATTAATGTAGCTGTAATTAATTATGAACATATACTTAATATTCTAAATCTACAAACCTTAGAATTTAGACGTAAGGTAGCCGATATGAGCTTTTTATATAAAATAGCCAACGGTCTAATCGACTGTGATATACTATACAATGATTTAAATTATAATACGGCAAACATTTACAATCTTAGAAGTTGCGATATTTTTAAAATTAGATTTCATTCAACTAATTATGGCTATCACAGTCCGTTAGAAAGAATGATGCGTTTAGCGAATACATTAAATAGTTGTAAGCAACTGCATTTATTATATGTTTCTTTCCATGTTTTTAAGCACAACGTGTTAGCTGCCTCATATATTCTAGAATCGAGATCTTGATTCTTATTTGTATATGTAGTTGATATCTATCTAGTGTATCTTATTTTGTGTATGCACTTGCTTTAAAATTGTTTTAAAATGGATAATTTTTTTTTTCTAAATGGGAGATTCCCGTAAATAAATAAATAAATAAATAAATAAGATTAAAATTTATATAGAAGGGATTGTGGAGAAAGAACCCTCATTTACAATCGAACATAGACTATCCCTCTTTTATAAAGTAATAATAATAATAATATAATATTTATTCTGAATAGTAATTTTACCAGATCCTTAATGTCTTTAATTTTAGGTAATAACGATCGCACATTGACATGTCCAATTCGCAAATAGTCCATGGCGTATACGTAACTAAAAAATAATGTTAATATAAAAGATAATAAGTAGTATTATTAATAATTAATTAAATAAATGAAAGAACGCCTAGTGTTAATAGCAGTGACGGTAATAAATTAATAAAATGTATAAGAATATTTATTTTATAGAATGACAAAAAAAGATTTCACGCTATATTATAAATCAATTTTTAATATAATAATAAAACATACTAATTAATTAATGTAAAACAACTAAAGTTTTGTATTGTAATGTATAATAATAATATAATTTGCAATAAAGATATATAATCACTAAAGCTAAAAATGAACAAGAACAGAAAAAAGATCTTTTCTATATACCAATAAATATAAACAAGATATTTAATTACGTGAGTGATTAATCCTAAAATAAAATCTTTGTTTTGCAAGTTGTTGATCAGATTATCAGTAATGTTATAATAAAGAATATTCGATAAGTAGGTATCAACTATAAATAATAAATGTTAAAGTAACGTATTTTCTTTCAAAATAAAAATATCAGTGCTATCATATCGCCGCAGTATCAGCATTATTTATTTAAACATTTAATACCTTCAGCTATATTAAATTTGTGAATTTTATTATTCACTTTTAAAAACAAATTGCAATTATTGGTAAAGACATTACCATTACCCAAGCGTTTGACAGCTTCTTTTAACAGTAATGCACGAACGTGAGTTAGATCTTCACGTACGATGAAATTGGTTCCTTTAAATTTGCTTTTAGCACGAAAAATAGCATTTTTCGTATCGCGACGGCAGAACTTCATGATAATGGGTCGGTGATTACCAACCTTATTAGGAAACCTGTGGGCACAGTCAATATCCATAGATGTTAAAGTAATATTGAGCTTCCTTTGACATAGGTCAATCACCGTATCAGCAACATCTTCGGAGGGAACCTCAGGTATACCAAAGAAACGGAGGTTATTGCGTCTAGAGTACTGTTCCTGTGACTCTAACAGGTGTTTTGCAGTTTTAATTTCTTCCTCCAGTGCAATAATTCTATCTTCATAGACCTTGACTTTAATCTCTACAATTTCATTAATTTTATCCGTAAACGAAGCCGTAAGCTTGTCCATAAAATCTTTATTAGATAGAACATTTTCAACAATTTTTTGAACTAACGCTTCATCTTTATCACCTTTATCATCACTAGTGGATCGCAATTTTCTCTCAGGATTACCTTCCTTATCATCATTAGTGGAACGCAATTTTCGGTCAGTATTATCTCCAGCCATAACTGCACAATATAAATTTAAAATGATTATACGAGTATAAATTACCGCAGCGACACATACAACGTCTACTCAGCACGAGCCTGCATCGTTTTGATAACAAAGATAATTGATAATAAAGATTTTGTACAATTACTAAAGGTTAACAATTAAAATGTCTTTAAGTTATAGCTTTGAGTATCTATAGAATCTGATTAATAAAATAAATTTAAAATAAGCTAAAGTAACTTTAAATTAATTGCAGACTTGACATTGCATTTAATCATTTAAAATATGTTAATAAACCAAGTACTTTTTTAAAATTTTTATATAATACAAAATCATTTGGCATTCATCGTACCATAACATAAAAAATAAATACTTTAATTTTTAAAAAAACACTGCTGATTTATAATCCCATAAAGTGCAGATTTTCACAGCATAAAAATCAGTACAAAATTTATTTGAAATCTATAAAATGTTTGAAAAATTTAGTTTTCTTTTTAATTACTGTGTGCGAAAATTTAAAATTACATTTAAAATGTATAGCATACCCATAATTTGCAAATTCCATTCGCATAGTATAATCCATAAAATAACTGATATTTTCTCATTACATTTTATTTCAAATCTATAAAGTGTTTTCCTTTACATATTGCGGTGATATACACATATAATAAAACAAATCAATAGTACAACCGTATATCACTACAATATTTTTTAAATAACAAATTTTGCCCCGTCACTAGCTCAAACTTTAATCTCAGTAAAGCAATCGACAAATATTTCTTTAATCTGAAATAAATCAACCTTACCTTACCAAATTTTGATATCAATGGGTGACACCTGTAATGATGACACCAGGGCTGGGAAAATTGTAACAAGCTGCAAACTAATATTATTTCCACACAAAGAAGAAAATGAACAAGAAACGAAATTCAAACATATAAATAGAGACACAATTTTATTTCAGCACAAATAAATAACACATAAATAAAAAGTAAACAGAAAACAAAAACTACAAATCAGCCTTTTATTATTGTTGGGGATTTCTACGTAATTTTTTATATATTATCTCTAAACTACAAATCAAAAAAATTAAATAAAAATTAAACTTTTGTATTCTAATAATATCAATTTAGCAATTTTTCTTTTTTATATATATATATATATATAAAATTAGGTTAAGTTTTCTCAAATGTTAAATTTTTAAATTTATATACTTTAATTGTCCCAATGTAAATATTTAGATTTCTTTTTAATAAGATCTTACTTCGAAATTATTTCTTTTACTGGTCAGTATAATGAAAATTAAAATCACTTACTATTTTACCGCACACTCGATACTTCCTCTAACCGAACCCGGGAAAAAAATACTGTTATAATATCCACAACCAAGCTCTTGACTGGTGTTAAAGATATAAAAATGCAGGTTTGCAGAAAACTAATTCTTCTTAAATCTCTTTCCAAATTAAAAATTTTACATGTTGTGAAGTTATCCAAATATAATAATAATAATAATAATAATTACTACAACCCATAACCTAAACCAAGGCCCCAGAAGCTATAAGCTTGTGCGGGAGGGAGGGGGCGATTATTATTATTATGTAGGCCCAATGTGCGGCTGCAGCCGACTTATAGATGGGACAGCGCAAATCCCACATTTGTGTTACAGCTAAGGGAAACTGCAGAAAACCTTAACCAGATCTGCCAGCACCAGGAGTCGAACCCGGGCCGCTTGGGTGAAAGTCCGGCACGCCAGACATTACACTACCAAGGCTGTTGATCAATTCTATAATTTATTATCTTCTTGATATTACGACGAAAAGGTAAGTTATATGCATTTCTTTGCACGATATTTCATTTGTTAAAATTTGTAACCTCACTTTGTTCTTTCAAATTATTAAAATGCATGTTTTTATAGATTAATCAATGTACAAACGACACAACCTCCTCTCAATGCGTTCTGGAGATTACTGATTGTTTTCAATACAAATTACATTAAAACATATAGGAACAATAACTATACAACATAATCAAGTAATCCATGGACAAAATTTGACATTTAATATTTTTAAATAATATATAAATTTCTTTAAATTTTAGATTTAATCACATAAAAAGAATCCCCAACACTTCCTTAAACTAACAATATAACATTTTTATCTCTAAAACCCAACAATAACCCGCAATCGTCGTCGAGTCGGACAAGCAAATTTTCACACTCGACAAAAATTGTAATGATTTCCATTTAAATCAGTCCACATACCAATTTTACCCTTTAATCTTTACACAACATGATTATATAACTTTTCCCAATAGTTTGACATCAATAACAAACACTTACGATACAAAATTAACTCGAAATAATAGTTTAATATCGGCACAGGTGTATGGACATTTTTAAATTGAATTGGCTAAGAAAACACACATAGAACTACAAAAACTTTATACAACTTACACAGCCAAGATGTTATCCAACGAAATTCCACAATAATATCATGAACCTACATTAATTAAATTAGAACGGTGGCTCGACAAACCAATACCATGAATCGTAAAAGGAAAAATCACCCATTCTGAAAATAAAGCAAGATAAGTTACTTTTATATATGCAAATCTACTCATAATAGCCCGTTTTATTATATTCTAGGTGCAATTTACCAAATTTGAGCTATTGACGGAAGATCAAGAAAATAATTCAACGTACCAATCGATGTATTAAAAATTACAATTATTAAATTATATACTCACTTAAATAGTATCTTTTTGTTGAAATATAAAAGTTTTTATGCATGTTAACATAATGTGAATAAATTATTCTACTAAAGAAACCCATTTTGAAAAAATTATTTTCAAAATTTGAGGTTATGTAATGAATAAATCGGATCGTTAAATAATCTTGCATGAAATGTAACTTTAACAAGTAATTATCGCAAATAGGATGTATTTATCTTAATTCCTGTATATTGCTGGCTTCAACCGTACTTCTGAAACTATAAAACAAACCTTTTAACAAAGATTCGATTACGAACGCCTGAAAGATAGGCAACCCATATTACCTATTTAACATTTCTACCTGCAAATAACACAGCAATATGTTTGTGTGCTGAAATTAAAAATGATACTTCAGGTTTCATATCATGTACCGTTTTTTTCACAAAATCTATTTTCAGAAAGTTTTTGTAAATGGAATATCAGCATAGCAATATGGAAATCAGCACTGGTAATTGAATATGCCATTTGGGTTGCCTATAAATTTAGGGGTTTAGATTGAACATGCACAAATATTATAAAAAATAAATTAATTGTTGCTTAATAGGTAAAGGATACACTTTACATCACTTGATAATAATAAGAAGTAGATCTTAAAAGAATTTTTCACTTAAAATTAAAAAGATATTTTGACAAGTTACGATTTGCATATCGTTAGATCGGTTGACTTGGTTTTTCATATTTGAAGCCATCGTAAGGTGTATTTTCACCTGGAAATTATAAAAGGCATAATTGGAAAGGTGTATGCAAGTAATCACCACAATACTTACAGTTTTTATTCTTAAATTTCAAGTAAACCCCATGTTGGTTTAACGATGCAACAAATTTCAGCATAATTGCATAATTTTCATTAATCTTTGAACTTGCAGCCAAAATGTTTTGCTGCAATAATTTTAATTAGATTCTAAAGCACCTTTAGCAATAGAATTTTCAAGTGATAGAATTTGTATCGTTTCAACCTTACCTGGTAATTTTTTCTGTTAATATTTAAAATGTTGGTGCCAAAATTCTTCTAAATATTCAGATTCAGTTAATTATTAAAAAAAGAGGGAATAAGGTGTGAAAATGTAATTATCTATAATTTTATAAAACCATGTATTGCCAGGAAATTCAAGATGGTTGCCATTGAACCCTGGAGTAAAATTTGCTTTGTGTTAGACATGCAATATACCAAAATGAAGGGAAAATTATCCTCTTTCCGATTATGTAATTTGTTTAAACATTTAATTTAATTTTTTAACAGCATTTCGGTTATGTAGTTCTTATTAGGTTAGATGTTCAATTGTTTCTAGTTACTTACCAAATTTTTGTTGATGGAGAAATGACGAGCGTCATTTGTTTCACAAGAAAACATAAAAGCAAATCGAAAATCTGGTTACTTGCTTGTTGATTTTCATATAAAGCAGAAGCCATGTTGGATTGTTAAAACTTTGAGGTTATGTGTGGCAGATTTTACGTCAATGAGATGTCAAAAAAGTGAGGTTATGACAAATGTTATACAAATTGAATTAGTTTTTTTTTAAGTGTTTAATAATGAAAATAACATTGAACAATTAAAGTGACTTAAATAAAAATGTAAAGTGAAGTGTTAATTTGGTGTTTGGACTATTTATTTATCAGAAGAAAGTTTGTTTTTAAAAACGATCTATAACTTTATTTCTGGATGGAAGCAAATTTTATAACTGGATGTAATAAAAATTTTTGAAAAATTTACAATTGAAGTATGTACTCACGTATTGGAGGTAAATTGTTCTATATTTAATAGTTGTAATAAATTACAAAAAAAGACCTACAAGAACAATTATGGAAATGCGTGTTCACCAATGCTACAAATAACCAGGTAAATTTACAGAGAACTGCCAAATAATAATAGTGTGTGCAATAATCCAAGAATGGCGCAAAACTTTTGAATTTAACAATTTATTTTCAAAATTTAACTTTGTTTTTATTTCGTTTCCTTTTTTTTATTTTATTATAATTTAAGATTGTGGGATTGATCAAATAAAAATCAAGCAAGACAAAGAACATTACCACTGTCTTTTGATTCTTATTTTGTTAAATCAAATTGGAACCATCAATTAAATGAATCCATTTTAGATAATAAGGATTTTTTTGTTTTCGTTTATCTTTTCATTTTTTTTCATGTGTTTATTAATAAAATATTTAAATGTTTAAAAGCAGATTCATTTGTGTATTTTTCTTGTTTTGTGTCCATTAATAGAATTTCGCAGGTAAAAGTTGAACAATATTTTATTTTTTTGTCAAAGAGCGACCCGCCTGAAATTTTCTCATGTAATTTTCTTGAGCTTGTCTTTGGATTTTAAAATCATAACCGGAGCAAATTTTCTTTTCATCACAAAGGTAAGTGGTGTTTGTTTCTGTACAACTTTTCAGTTTGCCTTGCTACACTAAACATAAGTGAAGTAAATTGTTGGTCAAGTGTTGTAAGGTGTATACTAGTACAGCGCATATCACCATAAAATTTAATGTGATGTTTATTTAAACATTAAAATATAATATACCATAGCAATAAGTAATAGGCAATGCTAAAGTTAGCTCGTCGTGCTGTAACAGTTTTAGATATAAATATATCCAGTACCTGTCACAGAATACGTTTCATGTGAACCTTTTGCCTTATAGGTTAGCTAAAAATAAAAGTTCAGGTTGTGGTCAAATGATATCGGATAGAGAAAAAAAACTCAGTTCTGGATTCGACACCCTAAAAACAAATATAAAACTAGCATAAGCTTTCAAGAAATGAACCTTAATGTTATGTAAACCTGTATTATTCTATGATTTAAAACATTATTTTTTTATTGTGTAAGCAGACGCCCATGATAGCGCCAAAAATATACTTTATCATCGAAAGCATGTGTCAACATGGTGTTTAATAAATTGAAAATTGCGAATTTTACAACTTTAATAAATTATAATCAGCTATTCAATGTGTTTAATAACAATAAATATCAATTAAAGGAATATACATAACGCATCTTTCAATTTATTAAAGAATCTTTTATTAATTACCAACTAATTAACAAATTATTAAAAGATTGATTTTGATCCATGGAAATCGAAGTGAGAACTATGTATAGGCAGTTCGGATATTTGCTGATATACATAATACAATGTACATGGTGATCTTGAGGTGTTGATAAGTATTAAGATCTTGTTACGGGTGAAAAAGTTTTATTATCCGCTCCCCCCCCCCCGCCCATTAAATTTTTTAAGAACCCAAAAGCAATTTGACATGATGTAGGTATAAGAGCAATACTTCATAATAAGAAACAACTGGAATTAAAAAATATAATTACTAACAGAATCAAACCTGGGTAAAAACAATAACTACAAACATCAAAAAATAACTAAAAAGTTAAACATTTTCTATCTAGACGAAATACTTCAATTCATGGGGGTAGCTTTAGAAAAAGCGGTGCTGGTGTATAACACATTGTTACAATTTTTCTTTAACGTTTGTTACGCTTTTTCCCAGTTCAATTTCACTTAATGTTTAACCTAAAATTTCTCTTTCTTAAAAGGCTTTTCTCTAGTGTGTTTATCACATTTCTGTCATTCCATATATGGTAGTGTTTATGGGCACACCGTTCTATTGGTTTTGCCTTATTTGGTAATATTTCTGTTCAGGCTTACCTCATTGGTGAACTCAGCTTTATCTCGGTTTTCTTGAACCACGTTGATAAGATAATCTCTTTACTGCTTTTAAAAAGTGAGTTGTAATTTGGCTTGCAAATAGAGTGTTTACTTCATTCCAGTTTTAGGAAATTTTTGACAATTTCTCTCTTTATGAGTTTATTGTGGGATGTAGTTTAGTCCTGGTGGTCAGTTTTTCACGGTGGTGATTGTTTGGGTAACAGGAATCCAATTTATTGGTCTTTTAAGCTCTACTGCAAGGAATACTTTTCTAAAGAAATACAACAAGAGGTGATAATCCACCCGTATCTATCGTTTAAAGCCAATGAAAACATCTTTGCAGGCTCTTTTTCCTCCTTTTTCCGGGTCTTTTTGTTTCCGGTAACTACTTTACCTCCTTCTTCACGATCTGGTTATAGCAGCATTCTACCTGTAATTAGAGTATTTTTACCAGCTACCTACAAGTGTAAAAGAGGACAAACCAACATCAACACAGAACTCAACACCTAAACGAAAACACATTTTTCTCTTCTTAACTTTTAGGTAATGTAAACAAAGTAATTCGTAAAATTCATTTTAACAGATTATATTAAAATCGCAGTTGCCGCTTGCATTACTTTTCTGCAGAAAGCGTAAGTTCGATTCGGATATACAGTTTGTTAAGATATGTAATTAAATAATTGTTATTTGGATTGTTTTTGAATTTCTTTTTTTATGTTTTAGAATAAATAACCTTCTGTTTCTTTTATATCTGTGCTTTTTATTTCTATCTATGCTTGTGCTGAGTTCAAACGGCAGCTGCTATCTTAGAGCAGACGTTTGCCGGACCCAGAAAAACGTTCAGTTTAAGGTTAATGTTTTGTGTAATAAATTCTAATATAGCTGGGACTTCTTTTAACACCGTGGGCTAGCCGGTCAGGAAGTTCCCGTTATAATATTTTAGATCTCGGTCGAATATTTAACGTTGACTTGACACTTGACATATGACACATTGGTACGTTTACATATAAAGTTTAATTTCTAATAAAATTTAATTTTAATTAATTTTAACACAATTTAATTTTAATTAATTTTAATAAAATTTAATTTGAATTATTTTAATTAAATTTAATTTTAATTTCAATTAATTTTGTGTCGTTTCTTGCCTCAAACGATAAACTTAGTTAATCAAACTAATTTTTATTTTATAACTTTACAAAATTATATTGTGTTTTTTCTCACATGTGTTATTTTTAATTTTTAGGTTATGTTGAGTTAGAGGTACTTTAGGGAATTTCTAAGCTACTTAGGACGGGAGTTCTCTTTTTTAACCGTATGCTAGAACTCAACAGCAAACTATCTTGATCATAAAATACATTTATGTGTTCAAGATCCAAAGTCAAACAGTAGAATAAGAATAATTAAGTGTTGCACCGTTTGGTTCAAGTCAAATTATTTTAGTGAAGATATTTGATTTACTAAGGGCCGATATTATAAAACCTTTTATTTCCTAAATAAAATTTACTTTGAGAATAAATTAATTTATTCTGTCAATTTGCGTATTAAATTGACAGAATAAATTAATTTGTTCTCCAAGTAAGTTTTTTCTAGGAGATAATATATATTATGTAATTAGTAGATCAAGCGATACTTTAGATCCAAGAAGATGTATTATAACGCCGAGGCGCCAGCCGAGACGTTATAACATCTTCGAGGATTTAAAGAAGCTTGATCTCCGTATTGCATAAGTTGTTTTATTTTATTTCGTATTTCAATCCTAATTTCTTTCTTTTAAAATTCATCCGAATTTATTCTATAATGAAGCAAGTTGCTTTGTCTGTGTCATACGCGTAACCAAGGAGATAAAAAGCAGCATGTCATGTGTGGCTGTTATGCAACATCAAATGATTTTTACGTTACCAACAACAACGGAGATCACGTCTTGAACTCCGGTGTCATTGACAACGGAGATCAAGTTATAATTTATTTTACTAATTGTAGTATATAAACCAATGTTTGAAATACGAAATGAAATAAAAAGTTTTATAATACCGGACCTAAACCGAATAAAACTTTAATTTTAAATTTTATTACGAGTTTTAAAGATTACACCATAAAAATTCTAGATGCAGGACAATCAGTGTCACCCACGACTCCTCTAGAGCAGCTGTTTCCAACCTTTTTCGTTAGGGAACCGCCAAACGAAGTAGCATTTGTTTGCGGACAGGTAAGGTAAAAAAATTAAAGAAAACATTTCGCAAAATAAATCTTATAATAATAAATTTACTTTTACACTGTATAAGAACAATCTAAAATAAATAAATATCCATTCTTTATAATAACAAAAGTCAGTTTTTGTACATCATTAGCTTCCCACATACCAAACGTCGAACGACCAAAACGGGGACCGGCCCGAAATCGGCGAGAGGTTGGAGTTTTTCTCTTTTCTCCAAACGAACGTCGGAAAACAATCGTTTCTTTCATCCGTTTGGCGAAAAAAGGATATACGGGTTTTAGACACATAGGACGGTCTATCGTTCAAAATCAGAGCAAGGTAGCTCGACAGGGAGCACTGAATAACCGGGATAACCGAAAACGCTGGCGAGTGAATTGCAGGAGCGGCGGTCAAAAACGGGGATGGGCTCAAACGACCCAGGAGGCAATCATATAAGACCCCCCAGAAGTGGTTTCCACTTAGGAACCTGATTAGGCTGAGGCCGGCGATGTTACTTTAGTACGATTCTCGGGCGAAAAACAAATAAAGATCTTCGAGTTTTTCGGCTGTTGCTTTTTTATTATGGTTTTGCACAGCATTTGAACGGGAAACATTTTGAGATTGCCCGTTGTTTGATGCCAAGGTAGTCGTTTTGGCTCCTATAGTTTCCGAAATACCCCCCTCAAAAACGGGCGGAACTCCCTCAAGCGGAGATACGGAAAAACCAAATGAAGCACCGCTCGTAGCAGCCGCGTGAGATCGAATGCCGCCAACATGTTCGATCGCTCCCAAAAACCCCATGTCACCTCTAGCCCCCGCACCCGGAAGAGTGTTGACAAAAAAGACTTTTTCGATATATACGATTGGGGTACTGCGCTGGGAAAGATTCCGCTGTCAGATTTTCGCCCCGACCTACAGTAAGGCGAGCGCAGTTTTTTTGCCGCTTCCGCCTAAACCATTCTAAACGGTATGAGAAATCTTGTGAGAAATCTGAGACTGGAACAACACAACGAACGCATCGACACACAAAAACGGTCCGGATCGAAGGAAGTTTTGCGGCCCCTCGAAACCGCGAAACCCGCATTAATCGGGGACGCAAGACAAAATTTCTTTCGGTTCCGGTATGGCTAGACCCATGTGCGCCAAACGCGCTTAAAAATTCTAAAATGGGATCCTAAATCCTCTTTATTACCTATTACTGGATATTACCCCACCACATACATAGGTACGAGGCCGGCGCGTTATATGCCCCGTATGTATGTATGAGAAACGTACATTTATACGTAATAAAAGGTACCCATTTTTAGGGACAATTTCATGAAAAGTAAATTGAATAATTTTTTTCTCAGAAACTATATGCCATATATCTATGAAATTTGTGTAGCGGTTAGAAAGGAATCTTGCGGTTCTTATGCTACTAGTTCTCAAACAAAAAAGCGTTTTATTTAGGATTTATATGAAAAAACTATGTTTTCTTGCTTATTAACGGAGATAGCGTATATAGCGCCGTTTAAAAGTCGGAGTTTACTCTTGGTCAACTCCGATAAACTATTTGATCCTACATTCCCTCGAAAGTAACACGAATTAAAAAAAACTTTCAGTAAAATTTTGAAAATACTGTATTTCTCTGCGGACCGGCAGAAATTTCTGACGAACCGGCATCGGTCCGCGGACCGGCGGTTGGGAAACGCTGCTCTAGAGTACCATGTTACATAATTTGCCACCCCCATAACATTGTTAATAAGCAATTATTTAAAATTAACTCTTATATCATCGTTAATCATATTTGAATTAGTGGTATACAAAAATATAATTACCACCTTTGCTTTCGTAAATTACGTAACAGTTGCACACAATTGGTGGTATTTTTGCTAGGCATTTTTAATTTTCCCTTTAAGGTTCCTAATACAAAATGTTGAAGTTCTTTCTTTCACTTGGGCCACTTACACTTCCATTACCAAAGGTTCACAATAACACATTCTGGTGTTATTGTGACACATTTAAAAGAAATATGAAGAGGATTGAAAATCGCGGACAGTCCATTATTTCGAAGGGTTCAACAAATATTTATTATTAGTATGTATCGCAATATAACTTCTAAAAACTTTTTTTGGGTGCTTTTATTTATAAAATTACGCTTTTTTGGCTTCAAAAAACACTTAAAACAGGTCATTTTGTAATTTAGTTTATTTTGGCATTATTGCTCCACATTAATTGATTTAAAATTTAACCGACAAAACGCTTTAGATGTTTTTTTCATTATTAGAATTACCATGTAACGATGTAATGTAGATACAACGCTTTTATTTTGTTATCGTATAAAGTATTTACCAATATTATATTATTTTGTAATCATCTGGTGTTGGCCAACTTTTGTCAGCGGTAGACGCGTTCTATTTATCCGTGATTTTTCTATTGGGTCATTCTGGCAAAATTATTAAAGATAAAATGTTAGTATCTTTTTGGATAATTATCTGAGCTCGCATTAATTCGATAATTTAAGTTAAGCAATTATTATGCTAATTGTGGTATAATTACTTAATTAAGTTAACCAATAATTGCTACCGTTGAATAATCTAACTAATATTACCTTATATTTTTTGGATTCCGGTGTTTTTAAAATTAACTTTTGGTACCTATTACATAGAACACCTTACCAAAACCCTGACCTCACGACTAGTTCGTCGAAAACCGACAGAAATTATTGCGGTTAATAGTTGTTTATCGATTTTTCAATTAACAACCCTTTCTTGGGTAATTACCATTGTTTTACACTTTATATGCCAACATTTTCTATTATTCTTATTCTTTAGTAGTATCAAAGATTTGGTGCTTTTATTGTCTTTGAACTTCATGTACTTTCTTTTATTACTGCCCAACTATCAAATAAAACAGAAATAAGATAAAACACAATAGATATGTTGTAAAAGTTTTATTTCTAGTACGTGTCTTTTACATATAAATAAAGTCAAAATCTAATATGTGCCAAAAAACGTATGGTCAAGTCACGTCATTGTTTCAGAATAATCCATTTCATAAGCTGCGTCTGGGTAGGCACCATAACCGTACGCGTCATAGTCGGTGTGAACAGTGTAAATGACCTGGGGTTTAGGTGCAGGTATAGCTAGAACTACTGCCACGAAAATGGCAGCAAGGAGGATTAACTGTTTACAAAAATAAATCAAAGTTAGTAAATCATACCTACGAGAATGTAATAAAACACTCACCAATTTGAGCATCCTGGAAAACTTTACTTGTTTATTGGTGCTGTTTATTGGTACAAACTGGATTGATTTATTGCATGTAGTCAGTTTTATAGTTTATATAACAATGACACCAACTTGGGTGTCATTGTTAAGTTAATTAAGTAGCGTAGCGGATATATATTGTAATAAAAGTGCATGTATTAAATGTCTTTCTCTTCACAATGTTTAACTACAGTACATTGCATTGTTAAAAAAATAATTAAGATACAATGCTGACGATCTGGTAAATAAAATGTTCAAAAAGCAGTTTATTAAAAATTCGTGTCCTTAAAAAAGAGTGGCATCCAAAGTTTTTTAAATGCATCTTATTCATTCCACGACTTTAGCTTCTGAAAACTAAAAGGTAAAGTGATTTCTATGGCTTTTCTTTATCCTATCTGAATCAGTTATTGAAGATCATTAAATATTAGGATGTTTAAGACTGAACAATTAATGTTCCAGCTTTAATGCTTTTGATGTTAACATTTAGGAATTCTTCTGTTATATTTGGTTCTCAGTGGGGCGGACTGATTCATGTTTACTAATCTTCGTACTGGAAAGATAATGAAGAGAAAACAAAAATCTTAGTTGTATATAAATCATTAGAAAAGTTGCATTTGAGCAAGAGATGATTCGCGGCAAAACAAGATTCCTAGATTCTTTAAAGGCCTTTACGTAACCCTACGTGACAAATAACCTTTGCGCATCAAAATCCTTCATTAAGAATTAACAATAATGTAAATTCATCCTATCCATCCTATTGAATTGAAAGTTCTCCTGTAGTTACTGATTGTATCTAATTCTAGTATTTTATTCTAATTGTATCTAATATAGTAACGAATTCTAGCTAATAATAATCTAATTAAAAGACTTGCATAAGAAAACTGGACACACAAAAAAATTAATAAAACAATAAAATTGTCTATTTATTTAAATTATTTTTGTATTTGTTTTGTCAAATACATAAGCGATAAAGTATCAAATATCAAAGTTTAACTCAAAATTTACAATAAATTAATTGTAGCGAATTCGGTTTGTTAAACTGACATAATCCGCGAAAAATAAGGAAAAATGGCGTAAACGAAACTTACTAAATGTGAGGACGTTTGTAGATGCAATATTCCAAGAATTAATGAAATGTGGACTTCTCTCAAGAGCTCTTTGGGCAACTTCTTCTTTCTTGATTTTAGATATTCTTGGAGTTTAAACAACACAATTTGGTAAAGCAGAAAACCGTACTGCGTAAAATCAGAACAAATTTAAATTTTGAGAAACTCGCGTTATTATAAACCATACCCAAATTTTCCGAGAGAATTCGCACTAGTGCGAAAATAACTATTATTACGAAAATGACAACCGAAATGTTATCATTATGATATACAATCATGGTCTATGGTTTAACAAATTAATTTTAAGTATCGAGTATACAGCTTCGAATTTTATGATTTCGTAGTAAATCCTTGCACTCTTTTTGCTCACAAAATATTTTGAACAGTTTTCTATTCTTTAGAATTCTTTTGTATAAATGTCAGTATGAAACAATCGATGTGTTGTAATGATGAAATTCCTACGTTTAAAATGGTTTTAAAGTCAAAATCACAATCATTTGTAACAATGATAAAAATTTAATAATACTTTGAGACAATTACCTGATTCTTGTTATCATAAATTAATTAACTTTACTTTATTTTCAGAGTTGAATTTTATTATTAATTAAACGAATTTACCTGACGAGCCTTTTGTAAGTTTTAAAAAACACTAAACAGGGTAAAATTTTATTTGTTAGAAACATTCACTCAGGTAAGTTTTATTGCTTTCCAAATGAAATACCACCTTTTTGCAGCTACGGGTAAATAGTTGCATAAAATCCAGAATAGATGGCTTGTGGAAGTCCTTTACCAATAAAAATTCTCTTTGCTGTTCTTTTAGACCCAAGTTTATTTATAGTACTTGATTAATTTGTGGTTCGATTTAATAAACTGAAAGATACTTTTTCGTCTTCTGCTTTTAACAATAATATTTTTCACCATATCTATGAGATGGGTTTTAAAGTCCCAATTACACATATTTAATTATAATAATTGAAATAAAAAGGTAAACTGTGTAACGGTTTTACTCGTTTTTATAATCAAGTTATAGTTGTTGATCACAATGACTTCATTATTACAAGGTATATATAACACCTAGCAGTTTTTATGTAAAAACTTATTATAAATGAAACTACAATGTTTTAAATAAATTATTTTAATGTTGGGAATTTAGCAGCATTTTAAAAACGAATAAATAAAGGAACCTAAATCGTACTTAATTTGGAAACTGTTTTTATAAATCTGTTAAACTGTCTGTTTATTCTCATACGTTTCATATCAACGCCATATATAGATTACATATCATGGACCACATTGTTATTTTTATTACTATTAACTGCTATGATCGTTAACTTTGGATTAAGCACATAAGATACCATTAAATTTTAAAGAATCTCAGAAAGACTGATTGGATTTATTTTATACTGCATATTACTAATAATGAAAATAATAACAATCAATATGTCTATTTCTTTATTTTAAAACAGAATTATAATTTTTCAGAAATTACTTTAAAGAAAGTTTAAAAATAAATCTCTTTATTGTTTATTATTTTAAGATTTCTTAGTTCTGGTATTTACAATTTTAATTTAGTTTGACTAATTTAGATTTTGTTATCGTAGCATCAAATTTAATTAAATTAAAATTATGCTATAAAAGATATCTATTGAAATTGGCGCTTTTAAAATCACATCTCTATAATAGAGCTGCTTGACAAGCATCGGAAAAAATTCAAATCTTTATTAAAAGTAAACACGTCCAATTCACAAAATTCCATATGCTTTGATTGTTCTTGGAAATTGATAATTCGGTGTTTTCATTTAAACAATTTCAGTTTGTTCTTATTCATAAAATCTTTCTTGATGAAAATTATATAATGTGAATCTTTTCTTATAAATGTCCAACAAATTTTTCAAAAAATTGTTAATCACTGCAATGTCAATTAATTTCACTTTTTTATATTAGATTGATTTTTTTAAAACATTAATTTTGTAAAAAACGCTTTTATTTTCTTAAATATTTTTATATCACTTTTAATTATTATTTTAATTGAAGCATTTTTAATCTTACTTATTATTATGGACGTTATTTTTGTAACCTTACTTTATTATTTAAATTTTAACCTTACGTTTTGAAACATTGAATTTTTCAAAAGCAAAACACTTTAAGCTTACTAGGTAAATTTAACTAAAATTATTATTACAAAAATTATAATGAAATCCAAAATTGAATTGAATAGACTGAAAACCTTTTTTCCCTTATTTCACAAATATATAACACTCCAGGGTTATATTGCATATTAACCTCACATTTGAATGTCGACGAGAAACCTTCAAACCTTAATACTAATTGACATAATTTACTTTAAACACAAGCATTATTGCAAGCTGCTTTATACTATTAACCACCTAGATTACATATTTAACTAACTATTTAGAATAGATTATAAAAGATCAATTATCAATGGTTATGCAACTAAAATTACATGGATCCACTTTACGATTAGGAACGAGGGTCTACAAACTAGTTTTAGTAATTTCAAGAAAAAAAACTCTACCCTAATAAGAGAATCTCGCAATAATCATGTGGCCAACATGATATTACACGAGATTTCAGCAATACATTAAACCGGAGAGTTAGAACTGAAAGAGAAATTATCATTTTCGGTAAACCTATTGCCATAAAAATAAAATTCAATAAATATCAACAATTTTTAACGTGAGTCGGTTTAATTATGTATACACATTTTACCCGTTTTATTATATTCTAGTTGAATGTATTCCATAATACAAGCTAATACATGTTAAATTTAAGAAATACTTTGTACGTACCATTGCATTTGCCAAAACAAAACAATTATTATACCAACGATTATTCGTCGGTCGAATATCGACGAATACGAAATCGAATACTACAGTATCATTTGCTTAAAATAGTGTATTTGTGAGCAAGGCAATCTTAATTGTATCCTATTATTCAAATAAAGACCTCCTTTTCAAATTTTATTTTAAAATTTGGCGTTATGTATCCTTCCTAAATCGTAAACACCTTTATATGCATGATATTAACTTAATAAACTTTATTAAACGCATTGTATTTTTCAGAGAGCATGAAAATATCATGACATTATCCGTTTAATAGATCTACGTATCTATTTTGAATGTATGCTTGTTTCTGTAGAAAGGCTACAATAAAAACTTGTTAAAAGGGTTCTTGATGCAAACATTTTATTTTATTTTAGTAATTATCAAAGTAATAGAAAAAACTTATCACTCAGAATAAATATGAAAAAAAAACGCCGGGAATATATTGTAAGGGTTTATTTAAATTTATATGGAGTGTTCCTCTTTACATTTATACAAAGTCCAAAATCCAAACATATTTGCGAAATATATATGTACAGGCCAAATCGTCTCATAGTTATGTAAGTTACGTTTAAGCGTAACCTACATATCCACTGTAGTATGGGTAGCCACCATAGTTGTAACCATAACCAGGGTAAGCGCCATAATAGTACTGGGGTTTAGGTCCTGGGGCAGCCACGGCGACGGCGACGAAGAGAGCAACAAGGAGCATCAACTATTCAAAGAAATTCAACAAAATTAATTAAACAAGTCATTTATAACAATAAACGCTTACCAATTTGAACATCTTGGAAAATTGCTTGTACTGTTTACTAGATACAAACTATGCTTATCTTCAGATGCGACCAGCTTATATAGTGCATGCTAATCATAATGGTTAAGTGTGGTGTGGGTTAAAAAATAAAAGTAATACGGGTGTGGCAACTCTCTTAATTATCATACTGTATAAAAAATAGATAGGATGTCATTATTATTACAATTGCGTAATCATTATAATTTTTAAATAAGTAAGTACAAGAGATAATGTTTGTTTATTTACATTAAAAGTCCTTTTGTTTTACAAATTTTTTCTGCGTGATAATGTTTGTTGTGTTTTTTGGGTAAAACCTTATTTTAAAACTAGTTGCAATATCATTTACATATATTTAAATAAGTTTGATTGTATAATGAATTTTTTAACTGAATTAAAATATTTTTTATAAAAAATTAGAATGCTATTGTCTCAACAGGTTTAAGCTATTGTTAAGTTTTACTTTTAATCCTTTTTTAGTAACGATTAAATTTCAAGACTCCCGTTTCGCAAGATAGTGTACTCTATTTGAATTACGGATATCAGTATTCCCAACAGTTTCTAGAATCAAACCACCACCTGTTGGTGAAGTTCATCCAAAATCCTCTACTGTACAGTTAAAATAGAAATCAGCTTTGAAGATGAGGGTTCTAGTTGATTAGCACCTAGCTACCTGACTTAAAACCTATTAACGAACTTCATATAAATTACTCTACTTCTGCAAAGTAAAAATATTTAAAAATAAAGATATTTTTAAAGATAAGATACAGATTTACAGGTAAATCTGAAATTATTCTGTGGTAAGTATAGGTTGAGGGGATACCTAGGCAGCATTTGTTTTGAAAACCTTAGTACCTTTATTCAACTTTAACTTTTTCTATCTAATTTAGTTATAGTATAATTCTTAACTGATTAAATTCTGTCGCTCGGGGTTTAAGTTTTTTATACATGTTTAACCTTTGGTCACAATATTCATTAAAGTGCACACCCAATATTATAAATAATGATTTTTATAATGTAATTATATTTTTTTTTATAATGAATATTATCATTATTTTCTCATTAATAAGAGTATTACACAATGAATACAGAATGCATTTTTATGATTTGTTTCTAGACTTGAATATTAATGAAGAATCATTTTTATCGATCTTTTTGCTTCATGAAATTAATTTTGAAAAATACTTGCATGGGGTAAATATGAGTGATTGGAACCGTTACTTCTATACAGTGATTAATTACCTTTACTTTTTGCTTGATTCGAAAATTAATTCATTACAATTGCTAATTATTTTTTTAAAATAATGCATTAATATTACTACTACCTAATATTAGAAATGATAAAGGATGCATTTATTATTTGGAGACTATTTACTGAAGCTTAAGCCGTTTCAGTGTTGTAATTCTTTATATATTTTTTACTCCCGGGACTAGACCTAATATATAATAAATGTTAAATAATTATTAGTAGCAAAACATGCAAAAGAAAATAATTTATTATTGTTAATCATTTTATATGCAGTGAGAATATTAAATATAGCATATTATAAGAAAATAAGAATTTTACGTTTTACCAAGCAAACATAACCTAACTTCTGAATCAATATTATAATCCTAATATACGATTATAAAAATAAACATGTTAATCTTAAAAACTCAATACATGCACTAAATAACTAATTGGACAGGTTTTCCATTGCACATATGTGGGCTACCGCAGTAGGAGTTTTATCGTCAAAACTAAGTTTCCCTTTATGTATTAATTTGTTCATAATGTAAATGTATTTACATTAAGTGGTGTAATGCAGCTGCACCATATGCTGTTGTGGCTTAGAATCACGTAATTGTAATTATCATTTTTGCAATCCATTTGACAGCTACGGTTGACGTTGATTTACAGCCTTATTTACTGTTATAAGATATAATTACTGTCACAGACAAAATTATTCAGATTTAAATAATGTATTGTTTCTCAAGTTGAATTCCAAATAGCGTAAATGTTCTCCAAGGTTATACACTTCTTCGCAACGCCATACAGAGCTGGTTGGTATTAATATTAAACGCAAGCAACCTGCTCCCGACGTTCGGTGGACTCGAGATAAGCACACATGCGATCGACACCTACGTCCAGATTTAACCAAATTCTGGACGAAGAGGTACTGGCAACGCGTGTAACCTTATCACGAGTTAATATTAATATGATAATGTATTCAGGCCGGGTAGGTAACCTATATTATTTAATGGTAGGTGTTCTGGAATCTAGCGTCCAGGGGCGCTGCTTACTTGATTCCCCTACTGCTTAGTTATTAGGAGCCTAGAAGCTAGCCGCTTACCTAGTCTTCCGAAGCTTAGTCGTAGTATGTAGTTATTATGTATATCTTTAGTTTCAATATGTAAGTGATTTATAAGGTCCTCATTCTATTCTCATGCTTGTGTAGTTTGTACTAATTTTGTTACCTGTTATATTGTTAAATTAATCCTTGCGTTTTATTCTGTCTCTATCCTTAGCTACAACCCTAGTCACGACAACCCCCACCTTACAATATCTGATGTCATTTAAAAAAAAGATTATGCCACAAAAGAATTTGAACCTGTGATCAGTTACACAGAAATTCAAGCCTTTTGCACTAAAACAAACTGGCTTTGCCTTTATAAGCAATCTCGCTTGCGTTTTCTTGTGCTTTTTGGTTTTTGATAGTAATTAATAAAATTAGAATTTTATTTAATTAAAAACATTTTGTGTTACAAAATCACCTATAAAATCGTAAACTAAGAAAATAAGAAAAATAAAATTTTCCGCTCTTTAGCGCTTTCAATTTGAAAAGAAATTTTCTAAATGTATAATATTATAGATTATCTCTGTTACTTAGCGTCATTATAGTTAATATTTTTTTTATAATTTCGATATTTATACGACTAATTTATTTTGTTCCTAATTCAAATAAAAGAATTTAAAGAATTTTATCATCAGAAATATTTCCACATTCGGCCCTGATGTACTTAAACCCAACATTCACCTGTGAGCACAGCTAATTTTCTAACCACCTATGTATACCAGTCTCATTTAATTTGTTTTTGACAGTTTGATTTGTTGGTCTTTCATTTGCTCTCAAAGTCAACAGGTCAGTATCATGGGTCTTAGTAGTGGTACGTTTGGCGATTTCATGCCTTTGGTTATATAAGTCACCTTTATTATCTTGAAGGCAGTGCTTTGTACTTTTAGAATAGTGTTCATAAGTACATTTACCGCAGATGATCAAGAGTTCGATATTTTCATCAAAATCAGCATCCCAAATACAAAAACACGGATTCAAAAAATATTTACTATAACCGCAACCGATATTAATTTAATTAAAATTAAAAAAAAGTTACTTTCTAGGATACAGAAACAGAAAATATAGCATCTAGTCTATTTTTTCCAAAAAGTCGAAGAGTATGTTAAAGAATCGATCAAAAATAAAAGAAAAGTATCTGTAAGGATTCTAGGATAAATGACGTCAATAAATATTGGAATAAATTCCCACATTCCTCATTTTGTTAAAACTGGAGCTGGGGCATCATCTAACGTTAAGAAGGCACCAGGGTTATGTGATGTTTAATTTGAAAATTGTACGATAGACGTTTATAATAAATAAAACTGTTTCCCTGATTTTTTTATTTATACAACTAATAATATAACTAATAATGATTTATAAATGTCACCTTTTGATGTAGGATTACGTCTAACTCAACGCAAATAGTATTGTGCGCACGACACTTCCGGTACACGAAAGAAATAACGGAATATTTCTGAATAGGCCGCCACTATTGACTCAGTCTATCTCGGCAACTCAGATAGCAACACTACTTGCGTAATATAGTTTTAAAGATTTTCATTGAACAATGAGATTTGTTAAAATATACGAAACTCTCGTCGAGATCTTTACAACGATACTAAGCATTGTCCTTTATTTTAAGGTTATCCATTTCAATGCCTATAAATGCCCAACATAATTTTAACAGTGTACCATAGTGGACTCATCGCCACTATGTACAAATATACGCTAGTGCTGTAACCGTATCCTCAGTACCACTAAAGCTCTGCGTTATCTCAATTATAATGATAAATATTTTTTTCATAAAGATTTTCAATTAAACAACTTTTAATCAAAAGTTCCGCAGCTAAAACGAATCAAGTAGAAAATGATAACATAACAGTTTATCTCAATATAAGTGCGCTATTACATGCATTTTCAGATGTGAGATCGATATGTTAAAGCACGACACGTAAGCGAAGGATAGTGACCTATGATTTTTTCTTAATACTGGAATTGGTTTTGAGATGACCTTGCAAATGTGCTATTTTTGTCTCATTTAATCAACTCGAGTTTCTTATGTTTTTTGAAATCCCAACATTGTGCAACGAAATGTTAAGCATCTTGTATAACGAGTAAAGTTTACATAATTTAGTTATATACCATTTATCACGTAATGTATCTGACAAAAGAAAAATAAAATAGTTTTTTTGCATAAAGTGTGCAAAACTGACTTTTTAGCGTTTAAAAATGCAACTTTTTGACAATCCGTGAGGCGAGTCAACAATTATTTGTCCAACTAGAGGGAAAAGCGGTTCGTTTCATTCTAGCGCGAGATGTGTCTCTCGAGCGTCAGCAAGTGAGGCATTTGAGCGAGAGTGAATAGCTCTTTCCTCTCGTGTTAGACACAACAGTTTTTCCACGATTTGTCCCAAAAGGGTTGTCTTCAAACAATAAAATTTTCGAATCTTGAACTTTAGAAACAAAGTCTATTCTATAAATATACAAGGAATTGCATTACGAATTGAATTACGAAAACTTGCATCTCGATTTTACTGCCAAGAACTAATGTAACTGCAATCTTTTCCTCTCTAGATAGGGAAAATTAATCTCTCGCACTATTTTGCACTTTTCCTCGCTAGAGAGGAAAAATAAGTTTTCCGCACTATTCTGCAAGAGGCAAATATAAGTTTCTGTTCACGGAGTGAATGTACTCGTATTATTGATACTAGTAATTCAATAGAACAACTGTGGGTATTAGTCAAAATTAATAACAAGGATATTGTGCTGGGAGTATTTTATAGACCTCCAACTCTTAATTATAAGAACTTTATAGATAAAGTTGAAAACTCTATTATGTTGTGTACATCATATTCAGACCATATTGTATGTTTAGGAGATGGAAACGAAAACTTCCTCATGGCAGCCAATCCTTCTACGGACTATTTTAATAATATGTCGGAATCTTTAAATTTTAGCCAAATAATTACAGAACCTACTAGGAAAAACACTTTATTAGACATGATTATAACTTCACAACCTTCACTTATTCTAAAATCGAGTGTTATAGGTTGTCATTTTTCAGATCATGACTTAGCAGTTTGCGAAATCGCGTGTCAAAAAGTTACGTATTCTCCCACTGTTCGTAAATACAGGGATTTCAAAAATTTTAACCATGATTATTTCTATGCTGAATTGCAGACGCTCTCTATAGATGATATATTTTACGAAAATAATATTAATCAAAAAGTAGAAATTTTAAGCAATCGCATACTGAATCTTTTTAATAAACATGCTCCATGGAAAACTATTACAATAACAAAAAAGCACTAGCCTTGGTTAATCGATAATGTTAGATTACTAATGCGTTTGAGGGATAAGACAAAAATAAATTCATATGTATAAAAACCACTGCTGCATGGGAATATTACAGGACGTTACGCAATTACACAAATACCGCAATAAAGAACGCGAAAAAAGCTTACCTACAATTTAAACTTGCTCGTACTAATAATTCTAAGGCATTATGGAGAGAATTCAGACCATTAAATGTACTACCTTCTAAACTAAATGAAAACAGCATCATTAAAGGTAACATTGATGAAATTAATAGCTATTTTGTAAACAGTATTCCACATATATCCATTCCTCAACACGTACTAGATTTTTATAAAAATAATAAATTAGAAAAAGCTGGGGAGTTTAGTTTTAACCTAATAGATGATAATGCTGTTGCAAAAATTGTCGATTGACTAAAAAGCAATTCGACGGGATCAGACGGATTAAATATTACTATAATAAAATTATCTTGTTCTTTTATATTGCAGTACTACATACATGCAGTACTTAGTACACATTATTAACTCGTGTATATTAGAAATAACATTTCCCGACAACTGGAAGTCGGCTCTGGTAACGCCAATAGCAAAATGCAAACAAGCTACAGGGCATAAGGGTTACAGGTCAATTAGTATACTACCAACACTCTCCAAGATAATTGAAAACGTAATTAACAACTTAGGCAATATTTATAATGCAATCAGTTGTTTCCATCATGCCAATCAGGATTTCGACCTGCTCACAGTTGTACAACCGCCTTGTTAAAGATAACAGATATTTTGAAAGCTTGCGATGAAGGAAAATGTACATTATTGACTCTTTTAGATTTTAGCTAGGCGTTTGACACAATAAATCATGTGCCATTGCTTTGTATATTACACTTCTTGGGTCTTGGTAGTGATGCAGTTGGTCTGTTCCAGAATTACCTAAATAATAGAACACAAAGGGTAAGGGCATCTGCTGCTGTCTCAACGCCTGTTGATGTTACCAGAGGGGTTCCGGGGATCTATATTAGGACCTCTGCTGTTCACCATGTATACCAGAGGTCTTTGTGATTGTGTAGGGACCTGTAATGTTCATATGTATGCAGATGATACGCAGATTTACCATTCATTCAATCTTAATGATATTAAAAACGCTACTAATATATTAAACTACGATTTACAAGCTGTATCTGAATTTTCCATAGAACACGCTTTAATATTAAATCCATCTCTTTGTTTTAGTCAGTCCTGTGCTTTACTTTTAGGCAAATCGATTAGTAATTATCAACTATCTTCCATTAAAATTGGAGAAATTAATTTTCTTATAGTGGAAAGAAATATATACAAAATGCTTATTATAATTTAAAATTTATATATCCACATAAAGATTACTTAAGTAAAGAAGCAAACATTTTGTTTTATCGCAATTTAATTATTGCATGCTCGTATACGGTCCTTGTGTTAATTTTGAAACATCTCAACGTATACAACGTGTGCAAAATTCTTGTTTACGTTTGATTCATGGTGTTCCTAAATTTGCCCATATATCTTCAAAATTAGCTCCAATGAGCTTAATATGAAACAACGACGTTACACACAAATAACTACGTTCTACCATAATATAATAATTAACCGGCAGCCGCCTTATCTATGCAATAAAATAAGGTATAGAACAGATGTACACAATATAAATGTGCGACATAGGGGCCTGTTGAGTATACGCAAGCATAATACCGCACTTTTTGAACGATCATTTAGTTATTGTGACGCGAAAGTTTACAATGGTATACTGCCATCATTAAAAACGTTACCAGTTAAGCAATTTAAAAAAGCTTTGGTTAAGCAATTGACGTCAGATTGATATTAATACACCAGATCGTAAACAGTCTGAATTGAATATATGTTTTGTTTCCTATGATAGTCATGTTATTTATAGTTGTTTATATTATGTTTTTTTGTAATAGTATGTAATAATGTTTGTAATAATATGTTTTGTGCAAGGTATGCAAGGGGGGAATGGAAGAACAACCTTGTTGAATTCCCTCCTTGAGGTTCTATACTATGTACATCTTATAGAATAAATATTATTATTATTTTTATTATTATTATTATAATGACATAAAAGACAATTTATTTGACAGTTATAAAAGAAATATTTTTTTGACACGTTTTTGTATACTAAATTATTATTTTGACACAAAATATCCTGCCCAAAGCCGACCCATAATGCATAGTATGACCGTTATTATTTATTTTGTCTTTAGGTGCGCTTTACCGTAAGGTAGCCTATCTTACCGTTTCCAGAATGGATAATTAAAAGTAATTTGTTTTTATCCTTGGTAGGTTGATAGAGATCATGCCTTTTAATCGGAAGGACATGGGTTTAAATCTCAAATGCTGCTTGCGACAATACTCCTTTCCCTCCATTTCACTCCCGCAAGCGTTTACGTAGAGCCCTGATACTGCAGATACAGTAAATGAATGTACAGCAAATATAAATGGTCTACTAGCATAGTTGGGATTGAATTATTACAAAAAACTGTGAAAATATTGAAAGACGTTTACTACATATTCATATTCCCGTTTTAAAAATTTCAAACATAATAATTAATTTGTTACGTCTGACCTTTATACCCACTTAAGTTATTTACACAATTAAAATTAATTTATTGTATAATATTATATTCGGCGAAGCGGTTTTCAATAGATTGACTTCTGTTTTTATATTTGTCATAAAGCTCATTATAAGCCTATCTTGATGAACTTTTTTTACTAAAGTCACGGTTAATTTATTACATATCTATTAATATTATTTATAATAGTTTTTAAATTATTTTTTCAGGATCTCTTTTTAAAAGAAATTCATGATTCAAAACTCTAATTAATATTTATATTATTATAATTTAAATCAGCTTTCGATTACGAATTGTTCAATAATTTATTAGCGTTCTAATATTATAATTAACAACTTTTTGTTATTATTTTCCAATTAGAAAAAAAACAGGAATATAAATAATTCATGCGCCGTAAAGATCTTTTTATCCAAAATAATAATAGAACAGGAATTGTATCACTAATGGGCGGTAATATCACCCATATAATGCATGTTTCGCAAATCTGGTGATACAAGTATGTAAAATTAAAATTTGAGTCAGTCACTCAGAAAATTTGGAGGTTATTTTTTTTAAACAATAAAATCCGCAATGTGTAGAAAACGGTTTGTTAAATTTTTTATTTTTTTGTTTGTATCACCAAGAGTGTGTCATTTTATGTGCACGTATAACACACGTGACGTCTTCAACTTTTTTGTGTCATATCCTTATGTTATTTTTTATGCATACTTAAATCCTTAAAAGCACTAGTGCAAAATGAAATTCCTTTATAGACGTGTAGGTTTTTATGTCCCTTTTCAAATTTTGCATTTAATATCAATTTGTAATGGATGCAGAGTGGGCCAAAAAGACACTTTAACATCATTTACGACTGTGCGGAAAAGCTTCATTATGTTATATAACTTATAAATATCTCAAAGTTCACGTTTGAAGAGTAATAGCTTCTTTCTTAGCAAGGGATTATAATCTTACAAAAATTGAAAAATGTTCTATATGAACTTCCTGAAGAAATGAAAAAGTGTTTTTGTGATTTTAAGAAATATTATTTTTCTGCCCTGGATTAGAGAGAAAAATTAATATCGCATAATGTCAATGCCTCCTATCCTTTACTACAAATGATTCTTATGTTTTAAGAAAAGATAAACAACTGCAGATATCAATATTAGTAATATCCACAACTTCACAATTTGTTTAAACAATTTTTAACATAATATTCTTGTGCAGTTTTTTTATAGAGTCGACATTTAAGGATAATACAACTTTAATGAATGAATTGGTCATTAAGAGCGTTTTCGAGAAAAGTGACACGAAAAAAGTAAAATTTAAATTTCATACAATGGGTTGTGGAGAAAAAACCCTCAATTGCAATCCAACATAGAAATAATCTTTCTCTTTTATAAAAATAACTTACAATTAATACAGGGTTCTAATTAAAATGTCTTAACTATAAGCCAGAGTAATGTTATTAATTTATTAAAATACAGACTTAACATTTAATTATTTCAAAATACACCTATAATTTAATAAATATAATATTTTCACTTAATACAATATAATATCATTGCTTCAATATATAATTTTTCCAATACAAAATAATTTGGAATCCAACGTGTTATAATGTATAAATCAATATTCCAGTTTAAAATACGGTATTTATAATCCCATAAAGTGGGGTGTTTTAAGGAAAGTAATCCATTACAATAAGAAAGTTATAAGTTGTTCTAGAATTTCGGTATTTTAGATTATGTCTGCAATATCTACCTTTTGTCTGTAAGATTGAACGCAATTATATATTTATGATTAGATCCATGAGGGCGATTTCCACCCATTACTACTTATCGGGTCTAATATTTTGAAGTTTCTATACCTGAAATATGAACATGAAACAAAGTAGCGGATTCAAACTTTGAAATTAAAAAAAATGGATTTCGGTAAAGTTTCGGCCATTTAATCTTTATCGATTTTTCAAAAGAAAATTATTTCATGCCATTTAAAATCCAACACTTGATTAACCGTCTCCACGAGGGGCAATACATACTTTGTCAGGTACAATGTAAGTGCAGTACTTATCGTCAGAAGGTGTCAACAATTCAAAACAAATGTAACATTTCACTAACCTTAGCACATCCAATTTTATTCAAACAGATTTCGATAACCCCAAAAAATTAAATTTATAAAATACTTACATTTCAATTGTAAAAATTGTTATCATGTAAAGTTCTTGGTTTTGATTTCATCAAAGTATAGAAGCTATAAATCTGTGAATAGTTTCTGGTTGTATCGTTCTAGTTACTGTTGTTGTTCGTCCCTTTAATCATACCAAATTATCTGGCATGATTTAAAAAACCCTCACTTTGTAACTACGGGAAAATAAAAAAATAAGGCTGCAATGAGACATTTAAATTTAATTTAAAATAATTTTGTATTCACACAATTTTTTTTATTTATTTTTTTTATTTAAATGGTTTTTAAGTTAAGGGGTTATACCATAATTTAAACAGTTACATGGACTATGAAAATGTCAACTAAAAAGTAGCGGCTATTATTTTAAAAGAACAGTCATTACTTGCACATGGATCACCGAGTATATTGAAATGCTGCACCTAAAAACGTACCATTAAAGTTTACGTGATTTTTGAATTTTCATAAACATCACTAGTTTACATTTTACATAAATATTCGAAACATTTTAGGTATTTTTCAATATAGTGAAGTGAAGGACTTGCGTTCTGAGTTAGAATTCATCTGGAATAGATACAATAAATTTTATTTAAATGTGTATACAGAGATGAACCAACTTAAGTTAATTATACCTTTCGAGAAAATGTTTATTGATGAAACAGCGTATAAATGTATTATTATTAAAATAAGTTAATTAAGATTAAATAAATTGAGATACACCGTCGATATTGAAATTGTGTGTGTAAATCTATTTAAGTGTTATATACGGTTGGAATTAGGAATTTACCATCTACATGTTGATTTTTATAATTTTCCATTTGATTAAAATTTGTGACTAATAATTGCGTTATGATATTATTGAAAAGTCAGTTTAAGTTAAACAATTAAGTAGGGATAAAATACTAAAAAAGGAAAGATGTAGTATACTCTTGTCTCTTCAAATTGTAAATTTATAAAGTTATATAATAAAAATGTAAAATTAGGTTATGTTGGAAAGAATTAAAGTGAGGTTGTGTTAAACTTTAAAACTAAAAATTTATAATAAAAAATGAAAATTTATTATTTAAATACACAATGCTAATTGGTGAAAAAAAAACAAATTTCTACAGCAGAAACAAAATTTCAACAAAGGAAGAAATTTTTAATTGATTTAATTAAATAATATAAATTTAATGCAAGAAGAAAATATTCACAATTATGGGAATTGTATTTACCAGTCAATAATAAAGAAGTTATGGTATTATTATCGTATGGATTTTGATAATTTGCGTCATTTAATCAAAATCTATATTTTGACATTGAGTAGCAGTCACTAGAGGTAAACCAGCTGATTGGAATTAGAGATTGGCATTTTGGTTGATCCATTTGTATTTAGATGTTGGAGTTTTATTATTTCAAACATAATTAACATAACAATTTAAAACCGCGAGTGTTTTAAATATTAACTTTTTATATAGCTAAGAATATTAAAAATACTAATTATATTTAAGATATATTTAAAAAAATTGGTTTGAGGTCAACTTAAGTTATCCCAATTAATATTGATAAATTTCAATTTATTCTAATTATAAAAAGTTTATGTATCTAAATGATTCTTTATATAGTTTTTTTTTTAAGTAACTAATCTATTTTTCTTGTTTAAACAAACCATAATAATATTGGTTTATTTGTTAAAAAAAGCAAAAAGATCGATTATCATTTCATTAATGGTATTGTTGTCAAGAATAGTAAAAATCGGTCTTTTAAAGCAAAAATTTTTTTTGGTATCCGTTAATTTTATTTTTTTATGTTGTGTTGATTTAATAAAGAGAATTTGATGTTTATATAACTTTTTATTTGTGTGTTGGATTTTTTTCTGTTTATTATTTATGGTTTTTGAGATTACAACAATTACCTTACAAGAAAATATCGCATTCAAGAATTCACAGTAATCTAGGATTAGTTGCACAATTGTCAGGGGTGTCATGCGTTCGACGTGTTTCTATAATAATTGAACAATATGCAGGAAACTTGCATGTTCAGATATATAATATTAGCACTATATATATATACTAAAACATATGTTTTATTTTTTATTTAACTACACTATGGGGGAACCAACACTTTAGGTCAGATGTCCCTCATCTAACATGCAACGCAAACACACACACACACCCAAACTTTCCATTTTAGAAAAATCTTGCCGCTACAAGCTGGAAGGCATTTATTATCGGAAAGCTGATTTATCGCCAATTTGTAACTAAGCAAACAGTTTAAAAGGTGCCTAACTTTATTTATAATAGAATTATTATTCTACTTAACGAATATGTACAACTTTTTTCAATTTTCAAAGAGCACTTTTTGACATCTATTTAATAGTGGCACGAAACAGAAAATGAAATACACCGCTATATTTTCATCAACAAACTAAACTGTAACACTATATTTAACGGTCTCCTAACCACACATTGTATTTGACTCATTGCAGATGGTTTTATGTCGAGAAAAAGGTAACATCGTTACCGAAGTACGTATTGGCAATTAGTGAAATACAACGTGTGGTTAGGAGACACCGTTAAATATAGTGTTGTGATAAACCACAGTCCTTACAATCCTTTATTAGTAAACTAAACTGTATATTAATATTAAAAACGTTTATTCTATTTTATTAGCATAAGATGTGAATAATAGAAATAAAGCAAAAGGTCTATCAGAATTTTAATACTGTGCATTTCTGTAGGTTTCTGAATTATGCGTATTCAACAGAAGATAGTTATTTAGTTTAGTTATTTCTATCGATATACCTTTACTAGCAATATAATCATTTTATTTTAACTTCTTCAGTTTATTGCTTTCTCTGTGGTAGTATATAAGATTTTATATTGTTGATAAATTAATCATAAAATTATTTTGTTCAGGAACATTACATTCTCTTGCAAGTATTTAAAATAAATATTAATGCTATTAACACTAAAAATAGTACAACTGTTACTTAATACTCTAATTCTTATTCTATTCAGGTATTTTAAAGACCTTGATTTGCTTTTTGTGTTCTTACCTGACATGGATGGTTAATTTTACACTTATTCATTTATTCGTATCCGATTGGAATATGTAGCACAGTTATTAACAAAATTGAAGTAAGAATTATTTTAAATCCTTTTCTTTAATATTCTAAGTACAGTTCTGTTATAATTAGGACTGCCAAAGGTCTTTAAATCAATTGATTTTCTAAAAGGCTCATTTGATTTTTTAATATTCAGCGTACATTCTTTCAACAGATTCTCTACAGGATTTTAAATTAAAAAACAAGACATAGAATATAATAATTTTTTTATTTTATTTTTATTATTTTACAAGCCATGTCGTCGTACCAATCCGCAAAACATAGTCAGTCTCGAAAATCAAGCCAAGTCATCAATTAATATCAGCTAATAGTATGCTACGGCTCCATAACCGCCATAGTAGCCAGGGTATCCATAACCGCCATATGCGTATGGGGAAGCATAACCACCATAGTAGTATTGGGGTTTGGGTTCAGGGGCTGCCAAGGCAAGGGCGAAGAGGACGGCGAATACGAGAACCAACTGCAAAAAATATTAAAAATATTAAAACTTATTTTAAGAAATTAAAAGAATAAATTGCTTACCAATTTGAACATTTTGAAGATCGTTTTGTACTACTGCGGATACAAACTATGCCAAATAGCCGAAATCGATCTCATTATATAGTAGTTGGAGGTCTGTTATGATTCTGTTCTCGTATTGGATGGGGCGTATCCTGCCTATCATCAACAAAATAAAAACCGGTACAATTAAAAAAAATTGTCACGTTACCTTTTGTTGTATCACCTTCGATTATATTTACAAACGATCTTTGGAAACAATAAATTTGATGATTTAAAAGCTTCCGTGTGCATTTTTGTATGTATAGTTTATTTATAAATCTAATCTGATATTTTTTATAATAATTAATTAGTAATACAAATATTTATGAACACTTTTCAACAAAATCATCCTCTGAGTGTTTTAATTTATTATGTAATATCATTATTTGCATATCTGATTAATTAGCAGTATCGCCTCTCTTTTGCCCTTTTTTATTACTAAATAAAAACTAAAAATCTCAAAATGAAAAATGATCATCAATGGATATAAATTTATTATCACGAAGGATGAGATCACTCTTTAAAAGTTTTCTGAAAACCTTTTAAGTGTGAAGTTTTTTGTTCAGTTTACCCAATTGAAAATTCATCATTATTTAATTAACACTATATCTTCTTTAAAACAACCTTATATCAGGGAAAAAAAGACAATAATTTTAATATTACACGTGTTATACTTAATATGCATAAGATAATTAAACATAATCATAAAATTTAATTTAATCAATTCGAATCAATTAATGCATGATAATGTGTATAACCATGTGATTTTGCAGTTGATGTTATAGGATGAAGTCAACATGATTTTTATTGATATACTTAATATGTAAAAAAGTTGCTGGAGGTGTGTCCATCATTTATGTTAAAGGACAACTTCTTGTGAGATAATTATTTTAATTTAATGCAAAATGATCTGTATAGATAATAACATAGAAGAATGTGTTTGCATTTTGTCAATGAGATAGACGCATACATTCACGCGCACACCCACACGACCTTTTTTATAAGTACTTTGAATGCTAATCACAAACATTTTTGTATATTCACTACTATTTTAGCTATTTTTATGTAGATTTGTTTATAAAATGCACATTGAAGCAGAATAATTACACAGAAAAATGCATTATTGCATGCATATTGCAGTGATACACTCCTAAAAAGAAAATTCCAAGTTCTGGGCACCAATTATAATTGAGGTGAAATTCAATAAAACAATAGTATATCACTACAATATTTTTTTTTAAATTTTTAAATAACAATTTTGCCCTGTCACTAGCTCAGATTTAATCTCGGTTAAGTAATCGACAAATATCTCTTTTATCTGAAATAAATCAACCTTACCTTGCCAAATTTTGTATCAATGGGTCCACCTGTAATGATGACACCTGGGCTGTTAAAATTGTAACAAGCTGCTAAACAAATTATTTCCACACAAGAAAAAAATAAACAACAAACAAAATCCACAATTATAAATATAAACACAATTTTATTTAATCATAAATAAACAAAACTTCAAAAAAATAATGGGAGAGAGACTAATTACTCGACTAACTACCAATTAGCCTTTTTTTTATTGTTGGGGATTTCTACCTACTTTTTATTTTATCTAATCTACAAATCCAAAATCAAATAAAAATTAAATATTTTTTTTATAAAAAAAAAGTATCACAATTTAGTAAATTTTCTTTTTCATGAAATTAGGTTAACCTTTCTCAAAAATTTTTAATTATACAGTTGTATTCTTTAATAGTTTCAAAGTAAAATAGTTCGATATCTCTTTAATAAAATGTTTGTCCGAAATTTTGACTGGCCAGTATAATGAATTTTAAATCACTTACGATTTTCCGCACACTAGATACATCCTTTAACCGATCCTAGGAACAACAGACTGCTTTAATAACCACTGCCAACTTCTTCACTGGTGGAAGTGTAAAATTGCTTGATTGCAATAAAATTAAATCTTAAAATTTCTTTTATCAGATTAAACTTTTGATCTGATATGAAGCCATCCAAATCGATTCTATAATTTATATTCTTCTTGAAATTATGACGATAGCGTAAGTTATATATATTTTTCTTGCACGAAATCTTATTTTGTTTTATATCCATAACCTCCTTTTATTTTTTTAAATTATGAAAATGCATGGTTTTAAAGGTTAATCAACATAGAAACAACACAACCTCCTCTCACTGCATTCTGGAGATTACTGATTGTTTTTCTCATTGTAATTTACATTAAAAACATAAAGAAACAAAAACAATATAATACTATCAAGTAATCGATGGATTGAACTGTCATTTAACATTTTTCAATAAAATATAAATTTCTTAAAATTTTTCATTTGATTACATAAAAAGAAACCCCAACACTTCCTTAAAATAACAATATAACATTTCTATCTAAAAAACCCAACAATAACTTTACAATTTGAGTCGAACAAACCAAATTCACACGGTCGACTAAAATTGTATAAATTTCCATTTAAATAGGTCCACATACCAATTTTACCCGTTAATCTGTACACAATATGTTTATTTAACTTTTCCCATTAGTTTGACATCAAAAAACAAATACTTAAGATACAAAATTAACTAAAAATGAAATTTTACTATCGGCACAGGTCTGTGGACATTTTTAAATTGAATTGGCTAAAAAAACACACATTGAACTACAAAAACTTTATACAGCTTACACAGCCAAGAGGTTAACCAACAAAACTCCAACAATAACTTCATAAACCTACATAAATTAAATTAGAACTGTGGCTCGACAAACCTACACTCAGAACCGTAAAAAGAAAAATCACCCATTCTTGAAAATTAAGTAAGGTAAGTAACTTTTATATATTCATATCTACTCATAATAGCCCGTTTTATTTAATTATAGGTACATTTTATCAAATCTGAGCTATTGACGGAAGATTAAGAAAATATTTCAACGTACCAGTCGTTGTATTAAAAATTACAATTATAAAGTTATATTACACCCTTAACTAGTATCCTTTTGTTGAGATTTAAAACTTTTTATGCATTTTAACATAATATGAATAAATTATTCCACTAAAGAAACCCATTTTTAAAATTATTTTCAAAATTTGAGGTTATGTAATGAATAAATCGGAACGTTAAATAACCTTTCATGAAATGTAACTTGAACAAGAAAATATCGCAAATAGGATGTATTTATCTTAACTCCTGTATTTAGCTGGCTTCAACCGTACTTTTGAAACTATAAAATAAACGTTTTAACATTGATTAGTTTATGAACGCCTGAAAGATAGGCAACCCAAATTACCTATATAAAATTTTTAACTGTATATAACACAACAATATGTAAAGCTTACAAGATTAAAGAAAGCGGAGCTAAAAGAGGATTGCCATTAATGAAAATGATATGCTTATATCTTTAGGTATGAAACTAAAAATAACTACTGGTGTTAATTGTATGTCAGAGATTATGGTCGAGAGTTTGATAAATATTGTCGTTTTAATCATTAGATATTGTATTAGAATGTAGTTGTGGTTGGTATCAAATTATACGGCATAATATACTTATTATACATAATGTCATAATATTTCCTAGCACATAGACAAACAGAGATGTATGTTGAATACACTCGTGTAAAACGGGGATGGTATCTAAGACACAACTCACTAATCTCTTACCTCCAATAAAAAATGCTCCGGCTAAATTAAACTTGTTGTGAAAAGTCTAACTCTCCACAAATTGAGACTCAGGCGGATCGCTTCAATAAAGCACTAAATGAATATATAAATCTAGGAACACAGTAATATACAACAAAATATAAAGCAATATTTCATCAATACAATACAAATTTATATAATAAATAACAAAATGAAGAAATAAAAAGAAAATTCAAACTTGGATACCAAAATGCGATTTAATATCAATTTCAAAATAGTCTAATTCTCTATTTGGGGATTAATACCTCTGGCATCAACGTATTTCTTACTACAAGATAGTCCAATTCTCTTTATTTGGGGATTGATACCTCTGGCATCAACATATTTCTTACTTACTATAATTAACTAAACTACTGTTGAAAAACTCACGTTTAAAAATATTTAAATTTTTGGTACCAATTTAAATGTATTACAACTGTGTTATGATACATCTCCCAGTATTTGCTCTTTGCTTTTATATGGTCGAACAATGAAATGAAGAAACTATGTCATTGACCTCTTTCAAATATTTCCATAAAAATAGCTTTAATAAGTAGAATTCTAAATCCAATTGTTTGTCTAATCGTGGTAAATCAATTAATTCTATAATTAGAGTCTACATCCATTTATCATATCCAGTCATAAAGAAGATTTGATAATTATATTTTTATTGTCAAATAAAAAAAATTCCACAGCAAAATTAATTGTCACTTAAATAAATGCACTTGTTATTATTAAAAGAATCATTTGTATTTAATAATCTTCCTTAAGACTTTGAACATTTTGACGTTTCATAAATACAATTCATGAAAACCTCAAAATTTTAACACGTTTTGTTTACATATTTTTTAACAGAAGACATAATCTTAAAATTAATTTATTGCTCTTCAATCGAACTACACTTTCCTAAAAATTGAAAGAGGGTTTGTTAGAAAAACTGTCGGGTTTTTATACTATTCTGGTCAACATTTGATTTTTAACGTAACCAAATTATTGTTTATAAATTTTAATTAATCCTAAGACTAACTAGATAAAAATTATGAAATTCCCTTTCTAATGATATATAATACTTAAGTTATCGGAACAAACTAAGGTGTCCATTGAATAGCAATGGAACCTACCTTTAACACAATTATTTCTTAACTTATTTACATAAAAATACCATTTCATACCTTCCTTATTATTATTTACATAATTTCAGACATCAACAATATAAGATTTGAACCAATTACAGTATTTTAATCTACGATGCATCACAACAATTTAATTATATCTTACTAAGATTTAAGATTATTTCAATTCTGTGGTAAAGAAGTAGCTTTACAATCCTTTACTATAATTTTTTAACCAAGAGCTGTAGAATTCTTAAATTAAAAAACTTTAGCCAATGAATAATCTCGTTAATATGAAAACACATTTTTTGTCTTATTAAATGCTCAGGTAAGGTGGTAAATACTTGTATACCTCCCTATTATAACACATCTTGTTTGTTTTTAATTCCTAATCAGGTCATCGTCTCCCGAATTGTTACTAAAAGCAAGGAAAATTAACTAAATTCTATGGAAAACCAGTTTTCCAAATATCCTTTATCTGACTAGGTACAGTGTGCATATAAATTATAATTTAACCATTTCTAGCTTCTTAAAAGATAAATTTTTCAAAAATTACAATTTAAAAAGTGAGGTTAGGCAACCAATCTAACGTGTCGCTTTGAAATTCCAAATCTAAGCTCACTTAAAACTATTGAGTGGGTGAATTCCTTATTTTGTATGTCAAAATATCACAATATCTATAATCTAATAATATAGGTAAGTGATAGATAATGTTATAATAAGAAAAAGATAATTAGGGAGGAAATATCAGCTAAACATGAAACCACTTATTTAATATGTTTCAATATTGAATAAATTGAACCCTAAACAAAAGTAATATGCAAAGAAGTGTTTCGACTTAATATTGCTGGCTTACTTACATTGTAGACGATGTAAGTTCACTAAATATAAGTTTAAACAAACCCCAGAAAAAATTCTTACGACAAAAAAACACATTGCACTTTACAAAACGCATAACAATACTAAATTGGAAGATAGTCGGTGAAGCTTATTAAAAAATGTGTACGTCCGTCAAGCAACATTAATAAATACATTCTGCATAAAGTAACACATGAGCGCAGCTTTAAGGGCGTGAGAAAATGTATTATAACCTCCAAAAATGAATACTAGTATAAGGTCCCCAAAGGAATCCAAAAGAAACTGGATCAATACACCACTAAATTATGAAATGATTCGCATAAGCGTTTGCATATCAATCAACCAAAAAAAAAGTTGATTCATTTTAATCAGAATGAGTTGAAAATTTTAACTATCAGAATGGCAACTTAAATAGCTAAACGCATAAATTACCAACAACATCAGTACTCAACAGGTGCTTTGAAATCATCGCGTAACAACATTAACGTGTTGAAAGAAAATTGGTCGGGATTACGTACGATATAACAACGTTATTTTAACACAAAAAGATGTCCCACGATCAGGCGTCATTTATAACACTCAAGATTCCTCTAAACACAAAATATTGAATACTTACTATAAAACTCAAAAATGCACCGGCTATTGAGATCTCTATTATGCAAATTTAAATACAAGTGTGGGCGTTAACCCCAAAAGCTTCTAATTAAATAATGGAATCAGGAACAAAACAAAAAACATGTTGAGCGCCACCAAATTAATATCAGAGTCACAGAATTTGGAAAGATTTCTTATTTAAAATTGACTAATTTAATCAAAAACACATATCAATCCATACTACTGAATTTTAATAAAAGAAAAAACAAACATCAGCAATTTGTTGGGCCAAACTATACCATACGATAAATAATTAGAAATCTGTATATTAAAACAAAAAAATTTGAAATATAAAAAAATTTAAACACAAAACTATCATAATCAAAAAGTTATTATACTAAAAGTTAATTAAATTTCGGGATCCCAAATAGACTTTTTACATAAAAACTTAATTAAACAAAAATAATACCTTATATTTTCAATAATCCACCAAAGTTCAAGATTCCTTACACAAATAGCTTCAAACGCTAAAAACACAATAATGACATACACTTAATTTTCACAACTAAAATGCAGACCTGGAAAACCAATACGGGAACAAATCTTCTGAATTCTGAACTATTATTATTTTTCTCGTTTAACGACGAACTTCAACATACAATAATTTCCAATAACTAATAATTCTTTATTAGCATTATCATAACTGGTAATTATTTTATTAACACTAACTTCTGAACGGAACAAATTCTCAAGAATTATAACGGTATCTGCACAAAAAAAGCTGTATACTTGAAGATTACTTGATAAATCCTTAATCAGTAATACGGAATTATACTTAATTTTCAAATACGACAAGACGGTATTATTTTCTTCGTTAAACTAACAAAGCTTTGCGAAATAATTCTTATTTTGGATCTATTTCCAAACAACGGAATCGATACGATATAATACTAACTTAAATTGAGGCATGGACGATAGTACGGAATATTTCGTCAAATTCACTAATTCGAACTAAATGTTTATTAATAAGGGCGTATAATCATTGTAACGACCCTCTTTGTATCACCGGAGCGCAGAGCGCCCGGAGATGACTTAAGGTACCAGCCTTCTCGATAGTGGTCTACTGCAAACTTTTATCTAAAAAAATTTCAACTAGAACTCTAATTGCAGAATAATTTTACTCGATAATAACATAGAAAACAAAATACTGGGGACAATCCCGCTAACTTGGGGTAGAAACACCCACGGTCCGAACTGACGCTACATTAGGGTACGAGACCCGCTGTCCGACTGACTTGAAAATTCAACTCAACAAAAAGATTCGAAATTTTTAAGGGAGTGATCACGTCATATTCTTCTAGAACAAATTATTTTAGTCTACCAAGCCTTTCCCACATTAAAATCTGCGTCGTCGGGATAACTGAATATCACTCACAGGTTCAACTAGACATCCTGTTTTGGAGAATATTTATTTGTCGGTATTTGAACAAGTGTTCAACCACCATTTACTGAAGCTATATATTAAAAGCCTTAATGGATTTTTGACGTGAAAACCTTTGATAAGGAGAATAATTTAGCTTTTTCTGCCTAAATAAGTACAATATTAAAAACATTTTTGTTCGAGAATATTCCATTCCACAAGAACAATTCCTGTTGTCCATCGGAACATGAAATGGTACATGCTAACACGTGCAAAGGCGGTACTTTTATTTTAAAACGAAGTCTGTAGATTTTTCTAGAAACAAATTTTATTAGTCTGGAATAATTCTTGTTTGAAAATGACCTTTGATATTTAGTAGCACATATTTATACAGAATACTAACTAATTTTAAATCAAGAAGAAATTTACAATAATATGCAGGACCGCACCAAGGGTTTTTTTATCTATTATACATACAAAATAATATGTAGTATGGTTTAAAAAACGTAACATTACAACGATCAGCTGATGGTACGAAAAGTTCCCTCCTGAGTAAAACATCGGAAAATGAATTAAATTAACATAAACTTAAATAATAAATTGCGAGATGCCTGACAGTGACAAATAAATATCTTTAAGATAATAATAAATGTACACTTTATTTATTTAATGCAGTATAGTTCAGTTATTTATGCAAATAGCCTACTCAAAACCATTAATAGCTAGCAAGAGTAATGGTCCAATGTTGTTTGATGGAGTTCTATTTCTATATTACATTAAAATAGCTACAATATTGCATAATTTGTAGCATTGTTAATTTGTAGTATATAAACTATATTATTATTATATAAATATTCAGTTGTGATTTCCAGTACTGTTGGAGTTGTGAATTTCAGGTTAGCTTCTTTAATTATATCTAATTTTATTTAATCAATTGTTTACGTGCGTTTCATTTATTAACAGAGATAAATTTAACCTAAGTAATTTTCTAATATAACCTGACTTCATAACATGCAAGATAAGTTTAGTTAACTAATAATAGCTTTAGCTATTTATTTATACTTCTTTATTCATCTGATTAAAGTGTTGCCATCTTGGAATCATTTTGAAATGGCAAGTTGACAGGCTTGTCGATTTGTCCATGAAATTACAAATGGTACAGTTACACAAGTAACTCATATACAGGTCTGTAAAATGCCGTTTGCTCACCTTTCGACTATGACGCGAGTAATATTTATTATGTTCTTGCTTTAGCATCTAGTCGTATATTTTTTAAGGCTATAGAAGTTGCTGTATGCCAAAATTTTTACAAAAGCATTTTGCATTTAGAATTCGCAAATGCATCAAGATACTCCTTCATCAAAAAATAAAGTGTGTCTTTGAGAGCTTTCGATTAAAACCATTATAAGATTTGAGATATAACTTATTATACTTAAATTTGTTAATAATTTCCAGTTACATTTAATAGTACTTGCAGTGAGATCTAAAATTTTAGTAATTTTTATCTGAATTAAACTAATGCAGAGGTTTTCCTACTTACAGACTATTTTTCGAAATCGTTTAAGCCTCGAGACTTTAATATTTTTATATATTGTGGTGAATAGCGTATAAAACTTTTATTACCACACCTTGCTGTTGATAATATACTAATCATAGAAATTCACCTTTATATAATATAAGTATGAAATTCTGTTATTTGCAAATCTACTCCAAATATTTTATGATAGAGACTCCAACCTCTTGTTATTTGAATCGTTTGTGTATTCTTAAATTAATCATGTCTATGTTTCGTTGATTTCTTTGTGTTACTAGCTGTTATAAGAATTAAAATATAAAACCTCCTCCAGAAGGCTAGGGTTCGGTTTCCTTCTAAATTGATTTTAATTCCAACAGATCTGAAATAATCTTTACTAATTGCTAACTTGAGCACCCTGTATTTATTTAAATAAGAATTATCAATTTTGTGAAGTAAGTAAGTATTGGAATTCTGTTATTTTCTTTCTTTAACAATTAATTTATATTTATGAAAAGGCTTGCAGCTTACCAAACAAACCTTTAATAATATTACTAATCTACTAACTTTAAAAAATATTATGAAGTAAGTGATTTCGTATTATTTTAAATGTGCATTTGACAACTACTTGCACACTCACTTTACTCTGCTATTTCACTCACTACGCTGAAGTTTTCTAGTTAAGATGGCGCTGTCTTTAAATGTACTCTTTTAGCTTTTTAGATCAGCTGCACCTTTATAATTACCATGAACATCAGTTCGTACCTTAAGATATTCACAAAGTCCCTCTATATGCTGGATTTTAACCCTAGATTTTAAGTTAACCCTAGATATAAACTTGCTTCTATCGCTTGCTCTGTTCTATCGCTTGCTCTGTTCTATCGCTATCTATTGCTATCCTTTTTTTCTTTAAATTAAAACCTTATCTTTTATTAAATTAACTAAATAGATATCATTACGATATATTACATTTATAAAAAATATGGATAAAGTAAAAACTATTTATTAAACCGTAGTTTTTCATTCAAGTTTTTAATTTTTGTAGATTCTATTAGTTAGATAAAAACAGTTAAAATGTATTTTATAATTTCGTTGAACATCGTTGATATGGTCATTTTGATAATTCACCATAATTTCTGCATTAGATCCGTCTCATACCATAAAGGTATTTGTGTAAGTTAATATTAATTTCAGCTTGATTTAAAAATGCAACAGAATATTCAAATCGGCTATTACTTAGTGTTCAAATCAAATATATTTTTAACTCTAATTTCGAATCCAGTATCCGGATGATGACACTGTTATTAAATTTCTGGAGGACGTTAAGCTTAATTTTGATAAAATGGCAATTTTTAATAATTAATTGCAATATTTTTTCTTCGTGTCTGATGATAATAGCATACAAGCTGTTTATCCGTAATTCACTGAAACTTGTTGCTTCAAAATTCAAAACGACACAAAACCACCCTTTAATTCGCTGAAGTTTTTTTTTTAAATAAATTCTTTTTTTTAGTTATTCAAAGCGATTTCAGCAACAAGAGCTTAGGTAAGATTGATTTCTACACCAAATATAATTTGCTTAAAACGTTGTGAAATTGCCTCCCAGGTTGGGCGCCAAAAATTTATAGACGAATCGCTCAAAAACGCGAAGAATCTTTTTTGGCTGCATTTAGCATTTATAATAATTAATAAACAAAACTAAAAATAAAATATTGTGGTACATATATTTTTAAAAAGAAGAAGTCTTTAGAAATAAACAAACATTGTAGGTATATTAATCTAAAAGCAGCTGATGCCTAATTATCATAAACGACATAAACATAAAAACACTTAAAAAAGTATAATTATATAGATAAGTTAATGGTTGTTAAACAACTGCATTATTCTGAATTGCCTGTTTAAGCAATACATGACTGATAATAATTCGATGTGGTTAGAATAAAACCCAGTATATCTTTATAACCTTAATTAATTATTGAACTAGAAGATTTGTTAATTAGGTCCTACTCAGATTATGATATCTTCTACATGCATATATATTTTAATATACCCTATACAACAAGCATAACAGAAAAATTCATTTGGAAATTGCCGTTTCAATTAGATTGGAAAGAGGAACCCGATTAAAAATTCTAATTTGTTAAAAATGTGTTTTTTTCTAATTCTTTTTAATTAATTATACCAGTTTTTATTTTGTTGACGATAAACGGGAAACGCCCGGTTCAACAAGATGGTACAATTATAACAGACCTCCAACTACTATATATAATGCCCGAAACCGGCTATTTGGCATAGTTTGTACCCGCAGATAGTACTAAACGATCTTCAAAATGTTCAAATTGGTAATTATCCAATTATTTCTTTATTTTATTTTCTATTATTTAATTTAAGTTAAAATAATAATAATGTTTTATTTAATGTTCATTACAGTTGGTTCTCGTCTTCGCCGTTCTCTTCGCCTTAGCCATGGCAGTCCCTGAACCCAAACCCCAATACTACTATGGGGGATATGTTGGTGCTCCATACGCCTACAACTATGGATACCCTGGCTACTATGGAGCTGTCGCATATTATTAGCTAAAATTTATTGACGACTTGGCTTGATTTTAAGGTTCTGACTAGATTATAAGATAATAAAAAATAAAATAAAAAATATTATATCTATGTCTTGTTTTAATTCAAGTAACTGAGTTGAGCCTAAGAATGGACTCTAACGTGTTAGTAGTGATACAGCCATTATTTGTATTTCATTAGTTTTGGTTTTTGCGTGGTTGCCATATTTACCACTACGCAAACTTTGGGTTTGCAGAAATTAAAATATCTCAGGCTCTGTTTGTCAAACTATTTTATAAAAGGCAATTTGTTCCGCAAAAGATAGGTTACAAGATGATTTCTAAATGCTATCCTAAAGGATGGAATTCTAGCCTAAATTCTTTGCTGTATTTTTAATAAAGTTGCATTTTTACAGAGAAATTTTTAAGCCTACTTATGGAGTAGTTGTGATCATACAGCAAGTTGTAACCCCAAGACTTTCTCCTCCCTCTAGGTTCAAGTTACTACTTGTAATCTGAATTTGTTGTATTTAACTTAAAAGTTAGTTTTTGTTTTCCATCACGAAATAAATGCTTGTAATAAAATAGGAAGAATGACAATAGTGGAAGTGACTAACTAACAAAAGCCTTCAGATGGCAATCAATAATCAAATTTTGTGACCCAGAGGATATGTTTGACTTTCGTGCTAAAGCAGTCAAGCATCAATATGAAGTGAAAATTTGACAACTGTTTGTCAGTCCCTAAAATGATACCCCAGTCCATAAGATAAAAATAAAATTAATTTTCATGTGACCATACAAACAAGCTATATAGCAACAGACTACTATAAAAGCACAGTGATGATATAAAAAAAATATAAATCACTTACTTTTACCATAAAAAATTGCTCCGGCTAAATAACTGTTGTAAAGCTTGAACCTTATCACAACTGAGGCTCACAGGCGGGAGGCCGTTTTATATAGGGCACTAAATAAATATATATCTTGGAAACATAATTAGAGTACACAAGAAAAAATAGAAACCAAAAGTTCTTTCAATTGAAATGACAAACATTTATTTGACATAGAACACAGAAAATAAACAAACCAATAATTGAAATAAATAAATAAGAAATTATTGAAATTTGGATACCCCGAATAAAAGAAAAATCAATCCTAAGAAAGTATTGCCTTTTATCTTCAGGATTATCGATCAGTAAATCGATACCGTAGAATATTTAAATAATATCAAAGGTTTTGGCGCCAATAAATTACCAACTGATATAGTAACAACAAGGAAATCCTCTTTCTTTCATATGGTTTGTAACTAAAATGGTTGAAAAATTATTCCACTAATAAAAGTCACAGCACTGAATATTATTTCAATTAAAAGTAATTATTATTAAAACAAATAGTTAAATTCAAAGATTTTGGACAATTATTGATCACTTTGTCATTTCACCAATATATAACCTAACATTTTGACTTTTTTTGTTTATTGTTTCCAGCCTTATTTTGTGGAACTCCATAATCATGAAATAAATAAAGATTATTAAAAGTTTCACAGTTTTATTAAAATACAACCTGACAATATTGTTTCGACAGCTATGCTGTCATTATCAAAGGTAATATAATTATAAACAAACACGTCGCTAAGGTAGATACAAAAATAGGTAACTAGATAAAATAATAATAATAATCAGAATTAAATATCTAATACTTCCATTAACGGAGAATTACTGAGCTCAAGTTGTTCATTCATTAAAGGCACCCTGAGTTTGTGTTTGTATATCTCAAAGGCTTCTAAAATGTCTAATTTGCGTTTGTTATTAGAAAAATGTAGGAATTTAATATTATTTTGAGGAGTCATTGTGTGATTTTGTTCTAAAAGGTGTTTGGCGTAATTAGATTTTTCAGGATGTTTATTTTTATAATGACGTACGTGTTCTTTATATCTTATGTCAAAATTTCGAAGTGTTTGCCCAATATATACCGAACTACAAAAAGAACAATTTAAACGGTAAATGCCCGATTTCATGATATCATGTGTTTTGTCTTTAGCATTAAATAAAAATGAAAAAGTGTTAGTGTTGGATTTAAATGTTATTTTATAATTGTTGGTTTTTCTTAGTATATGTGCAATTTTTTCTGATATTTTGCCAAAATATGGTATAGATATGTAATTTGTGTCTTCTGTTTGATTGTCAATGGGATATATTCTTTTGATAGCTAACCTATAATCTCTTTGTTTAATTAAAGTGTTAAATATTTATGGACAAGTTTGAAGATCGAATATTTGAATTAAGCCTCTCTAAACACATTATCTTCTGGTTTCGTTATGTTGATGACATTTTAGCTTGTTTTGGCAGTTCTTTTGAGGTTATCAATGAATTTTTAATTCTTATTAACAGTATCCACCCAAATATAAAATTTACACTAGAAACAGAACAAAACAGGGCTATAAACTTTCTAGGCTTAAATATCAAGATTAACGAAGACAATCATTTGAATTTTCCATATACAGAAAACCAACACAAACAGACATAACAATACCAAATGAATCTTGTCACCATAATACACATAAAATAGCAGCCTACAGATCATTAGTACACAGAGCTTTAACTATTTCACTAACAAAATCAGATTTTAGCAAAGAGATATCAACCATTAAACAACTAGCACATGCAAATCATTACAATCCGAACATGATTGACACTTTAATAAAAGATTATAGGTTAGCTATCAAAAGAATATATCCCATTGACAATCAAACAGAAGACACAAATTACATATCTATACCATATTTTGGCAAAATATCAGAAACAATTGCACATATACTAAGAAAAACCAACAATTTAAAATAACATTTAAATCCAACACTAACACTTTTTCATTTTTATTTAATGCTAAAGACAGAACACATGATATCATGAAATCGGGCATTTACCGTTTAAATTGTTCTTTTTGTAGTTCGGTATATATTGGGCAAACACTTCGAAATTTTGACATAAGATATAAAGAACACGTACGTCATTACAAAAATAAACATCCTGAAAAATCTAATTACGCCAAACACCTTTTAGAACAAAATCACACAATGACTCCTCAAAATAATATTAAATTCCTACATTTTTGTAATAACAAACGCAAATTAGACATTTTAGAAGCCTTTGAGATATACAAACACAAACTCAGGGTACCTTTAATGAATGAACAACTTGAGCTCAGTAATTCTCCGTTACTGGAAGTATTAGATATTTAATTCTGATTATTATTATTATTTTATCTAGTTACCTATTTTTGTATCTACCTTAGCGACGTGTTTGTTTATAGTTATATTACCTTTGATAATGACAGCATAGCTGTCGAAACAATATTGTCAGGTTGTATTTTAATAAAACTGTGAAACTTTTAATAATCTTTAATTATTTCATAACATTTTGACGTTTGGGTATGTTTATATTTTTAAAATCACGACATATCCTTTAAATTTTAAAATCTTGCTTTAGCTATATGTGCACTGCTCGAAAGATCTAAAATAACACAGTTTGTCACCAAGTCGGTGCTGTTTTTATATTCTTTTTGAAACAAAAGAGTGTTTTTGTGATATATCTGGTTATAAACAAAAGACAATTGAGAACTAAATACTACTTAACCACATAATTGTTTATAGCTATTAACTACTCTTTAAATAATTTCAATAAATAGAGACCCTAAAAACTTTCCTTTTCAATGATATCTTACACTTGTAATGAAATAAAAAAATAAGGCCACTATAGAAAGTCGACCAAATCACATTTTCTATGCAAACATTTACTAAATAAAATATATTTAATTACTTAAAATTGCCTAGTTACATCCTCCTATTTTGTCAAAACTCAACATTTCATCCATTTAACATTATTTAGATATTTTTAGATAAGAAAACTATGAAATTAATAGCTAATAGCTAAAATAGCTAAAATAATAGCTTATTTCAGATTGCCATGTTAAAACGCAGAATTTTGTATTTTATTTCTATGATCTCTTCTATAAAAAACAAACCCAGCATTCACATTTATTTAAAAATTGTACACAAAGAACTACTTGGTAACAACTCAATCAAACAATTTAGCCAGAAACTGCACACTCCAAGTAAACAAGAAAATTTTAACGATTTCACTAAATTGTTAACTTGTAACATACTTTTTTCATATTAAAAGCGCAGTAAAGGTAGCAAATATTTGCATACATCATCACAACAATGCACCATGTCTGTTTCATCAATCATTCATCGATCAAAACTTGCCTTAAAATGACTTCAAATTCTTATTTTCTTAAATAAGTAGATATAAGTAGGTGCCTATGACAAACATTCTAAGAAAATAGATATTGATAAAACTTGCTGGCGGTAACTGCTCGTTCTCATACCTTACCCTTCGACCAGTGCTCTATTAAACATTATATTTAATTGATATTCGTATATACACTTCGTATGTATGAACTATATTAAATTTTTACAATATTTTAATTTTTTAAGTTTTTAGATTTTTAAAATCATAAATTTAAAATTTATTTACGGTCGAGATAGCCTATCTACCTGCAGTGCCTTCTTTTGCAACTATTCACTCTGTTATAAATGTGCACGTCCATCGTTCATCATTTACTGTCATGGATGTTAATAGCAAAAGCTTACTAATTTGAAACAAACCACAGGAACAAATTAAAGAAATAGAAGTAAACATGAAAATCTACAACTTGGGAAAAGATTTTTATTTAATTAATATGAAATTATGTATTAATTGTTGTTATTCTTTTATTTCTAATATTTTAAACTTTGCATGTTAAATTGAATAAAGAAAAATCAGTTACAACAATTCAAACATACATAACAGTTACTGATCATCTGAAACATACTCGCATTATGACTTTCTACATTTTAATTTAATTTGGGATCCCATTCTAAATACATTTTCATTAAATTCATTATTTAAAATCAATATATATATATATATTTTCTAATAGAAAAATAAAATCTCAAAAACTACAATTACAAATAACTTACAAATAACAGAATATGTGTGTGTTAGTAATCCTTTTAGATTAGTATTTTAGTGTCACTTTAACTTACCTTAACACTTACAGATAAAGGCTTAAACTCACTAGAAATAAAAGACGAATGAATACAAAAAATCAAAAGAACCACAAGCAAAACTGTCCAAAATAAATTGCAGCTCCACTAAATAGTTAACTCTTTATAAAAACTAAACCTTCGGATGTTGCAATAATTTGTATAGCTTGTATAGCCAAAATGTACAGATGATTTTATTATTATTAACTTTGTTTAAAAGCTTTAACTACTTTTAAAGCAATGATCAGAATTGTTATTTAAACTGATTTAAAAAATGTACTTGTGTTAGTTATTCTTCTAAAAGAATTATGAACGGTACGTACTTTCGTTAATTTAACTCCTTATCAAAAGGGAAACCCGTGTTAGGTTACTAAAACAGATATTTCCACGAAATCGTTAAAAACTAGACCCACGGAACCATACGAAAACGGTAAAAGCGCACTTAGCACAAACTCAATAAGTTAAATTCGCAGAACTTCGTCTAGCAAAACACAACACAAATGCATAGTTTAACGGCCAAACCCCCAGAACGAAAAATTATTATATGCCACTAAAATTTAAGAGGGCTGTTGTTCCAAACAATCACAAATATTCTTAACTACCAATACACAATTTAGACAAAAACGTCTCTTTCATTTTATAAAAAATGAAAAGTCATTAAACCCTAAAATCCGAACACGTTTATTAGAATTCAACTCCATTACAATGCTTCATAAAACAGGAATTGTGTTTTTAAAAGCAGTTTGTTCCTTTGTATGAATATTTAGTATTATGGGAATTTGTTTCTGGAACTGGCATGTGTTTGCCAAGAACGGATCATAAACTGCTATAGGTATATTCTAGACTAAACTAATATAGTCAGCATGCTAAATTTTGAATTTGAGTTTTTGCTGACAAAATATTAAACTTGCTTTGTTAAGTAATATTAGGACAGAAATTTTTATAACGTTAGTATTAGTTTAAAATGATTAGGGATAGAAAATCTTTTAATATCACTAAATAAATAGGACTTCTGGAAAAACTAAAAATCATTTTTAGTGTGGTGGTAAGTACAGACAGGAACAGGTAGTAAGTAATAACCCAAAAGATAAATTAACAAATTGTCTGTCTGTCTTGGTCTTATCACTTTTGAAGCCGATTTCTTAATTAATCAAATGAAAGTTCTAACAAAATGCATAGCCGATGAAGGAAAACAACAGGAAAATTGAAATTCATTTTTTATCTTCTGTAAATTTTATATTGTTGCAGATAGAATTGGAAGAGATTTTGTACAGCAATCCAAGTATTTATTATTATAATCCTATTTAAAATTTGCAAAGAAATAGCTGTAAACATATAAAGATATATTAAAATAACATCTACAAGAACAATCAGTATACATAGCAGAAGCTTTCAAGCGTCTGCTGTTTTTAATTATTTAGTTCACTGGGATTTTTCTTTTTGTGTTGCAAAAACATATTTATGTAATTTCGTTGTATAATATTACCCTGAAGGGCTTTGTCTGGCATACATTATCATTTGATGTACTGCGTACAATTTTGATTAAAGCTACGTACATACATATATGACCTGTTGAGGAAAGAAAGATTTAAACGCAGTCGTCATAGAAAAAGGGCTTTTAAAAGAAAATCGATTTGGAATGAAAATCTATTAGTGCTGGAATATTCGAGTAATTTATTGGAATAACCGTTTGCAGACAGATACACAAATATGCAAAAACATTTTATATTTACTAACAATGCAGAGCTTAAAATTTCTCGCTAGCACCTAGAGACTAAATAAAGAGATTACAAGCGTCTCATTAACTATTTTAAAATGTGTGAGACATTTTCTTCTACACTTTAAAGATCTATCATAAAAAGTACTATAGTTTTGACTCTCATGTTTTTATAACTGCTCTTACGCCTGCTGATTTATTTTCACAGACATGTTTTTATGTTGCATTCGTTATTTTTATTTAATTTTAATGAAAGCAACAAATAATAACTGCATGCAATGCTGGTAGTTTTTTAACAATAGGGAATATTGTGTGACCAGATTTATCTGAAAGTATATAAAAAAATCTTCTGCATGTTATGTCGCCTGAGGTCTCTGGGGCATAACACGCAAGGTTAGGTTAGATTAGAAATTATGCAGCTGGCGCCGCCTAGAATTTGTCGCTGGTGATTTTGGATTTGGATTTAAGATTAAAAATGTTTTAAAACAGTCATAATAATGTAAAGTAGGACTAAAATATTATAATATAATCCATAGCTTCGTGATTAGTATTTGTTTCGTCATGTAAATTAATGTTGTTAAATTTTATACTATAATGTAAATTTATACAACGATCTCTTACTACCTTCAATAGGACAAGCATGTAACGGGAAGGAATTGTAAAGGTTGATTTATCAATGCTCCATGGTAGACTTGTATTAGTAAAATTGCATAGCACGGCCTGCTCGCTATAGTGCATATAATTCCGATTTCTAACTTTTATGCGTCAATAAACTATTTGCAATAAATCTTTTGTAAGAGAATGTATTTTTATAAAACTTTCACCTTGTATGTTGATAATTATTAAATAATTTATTTTCGTATTTTCTCTTTTAAATTATTGTGATTATTTATGAAACTTATTATAAAAATATAAAATGAAAAATTTATTGGTTTAAAATTTATGTATCTCCAACGTCCCCTACATCAAAATTAGGTATTAGAGTCGTATTAGGTTTTAACATTCTATAAAAGAAAATTATAAATTCCTTTTTCGATTGGTGACGTTCATGTTAAATCCTTCCAGTGTATGACACGCCTTAAGACATTTTGAAAATGTGCCAATCCGGTTAATTTTTGTCCACAAGCGTCATTTTCGCAAGACATTAATACTAGATTATTAGTTCATTTTCGTTCGTAACGTTTCCACTGAGAAACCAACCTAAGAGGGTCTTTGGTAGAACAAGGATATTCCAAGGACCTGTTGTAGATTTTCTGTGGATTATAAGAGGCCAATTAATTATCTTTCCCCATCAATATTAAATGGTTGGCATTACGGCCCTAAAATTGTCTGAAATTGATAGATTGACTAGGTACTTGAGTCATGTTCTTGAATTTGATTACTTGTCCATTCAAGATAAATATTGTGTTGACTCTATTCAGATATGACAATTAATTGACTTGTTAGTTTCAAAACTAGATATTTTGGTAGCCTCGTTTTATTTGTTGTGTAATTAAGTTGGGGCTTTGCACAATGATTGATAGGACATTTTTTAATTTTTTCTTGACGTCAAAGGTTGTAATCAGAAAGAGACATGAGAAGCAAACTTTGTTTTTACTCAGTTACTCAGGACCGGCTCGAGGTGGGTTCAGCGCGTTCCCCAGGACCCGGCCCCGCATTTTAGACGGCACGGTTTTTATATGGCTCAGCGCTACAACTTACAAATACGCGCGCTTTTTCTGCTGCTGTAGTCACACCGATGTGTCCGTGTCAGTTAGCGACTGGCAAAGCAAACTCCCACTATTCAAACCACGTAAATTTTGATGACGTAATTAAAAACTTTGCAACGAAAAAGGCCGTAAAAAGTAATTTATACTGATTCCGAATTTGTAAATCGTTTTTAGGGCAAACGTCCCTAAGCCTCCAAAATTGGTTGTTACCAACCTAACCTCCACAAAAACGCCACTACCTAACCCAATCGCTATACAAAAGCAAATTCGAATTTGTTTCATCCTAACTTAATTTAGCCTAACCTAAGCTAACCTAACCCTAATCTAACCTAAACCTAACCCTAATCTAACCTAAACCTAACCACCTAACCTAAACCTAATTTAACCTAAACCTAACCACCTAACCTAAACCTAATCTAACGTAAACCTAACCCTAATCTAACCTAAACCTAACCTAACTAAATTGTGTAATTGTAAATTACACAATTTGGCAATCATAGTAACTTAATATAATTATTATTATTCATTGTCATGAAGATTAAGCATTTTTTTACTTTTTATCCCAAATTTGTGGTCTTTGGTGTGTTTGCCCCAAAAATGATTCACATATTCAGAATCAGCATAAAACTTCGTTAGAATGACACCAGCTTAGTCAAAGAATGTTTGGTGACGGAGTTCTTTAATTATACCTAAGATTTAATTTAGAAAATGCCGTTTTTCCCATTTTGGTATTAGAAATAACAAAAGATTAGTAATTACGAATAATCCACTGATATAAAGTCAGTACATCTAGACGCCATAGCAGCCCGCAAAATGCCGCCATATTGGGACAAAAAAGAACGAAATTATTTATTATCTTAAGCTATATTGAATTTAATCAAATCCATATTTAGTTTAAAAAGTTTTTCTTGTTCTGAAAGTTCAAACCTCTAATATATCAAATACGTAAAATATAATTTTAATTTATTCATTATTAAGGATCAGCCTTCTCTGTCCCAAAATGATGGTGTTTTGTGGTATTGTGGTATTTTGGTGTAAAACGAAATGTCAAATCTAGTAACTTTGAATGTCACCAACATACTTTTGCTCCAGCGACGAAATCAATCGTTGTCGCTGCTATTTGAAAATAAAGGGACTATACACTGACAAATGTGCGAGCGTCATCTATTGGCATATATTTGGTTTTATGTTTACTTTGAATCCGATACAGTATTACAGTTTTGTTTTTGTTAGTTATGTTTTTTTTAGTGTTAAAGGTCCTTTCAAAAAATGTTGTGCAAAACTCGATGCGATAAGTTATCTTCGATACATTCACACAAATGAATCACTCGCTTCTTCGTCGCTCGTGCTTCAAGGAACGCGCGAATAAAGACGCGTATTTCGTAAATAACTATAATAAGTTCTATCGTAGCTATTTGGTTATGATTAGATGAAAGGGCGCATCTCACTTAGTTAGACATTCTTCTTCACCAAGCGCTCGTTTATAGGCAATCGAACTACCAGCTGCGTAGTATACCGGGCGACAATGGAAGTAGAACCAAGCTTCTATCTCCTTTATTTATGAACCAATTTATGTGAGATTTGGCACAGGGATACTAGATATAAATGGAAATCTGGCAAGCTGGTCAGCTGTAATTTGACTTGTAGATTCCAAAAATGTAAAATATACAGTATGTTAAATTTAGAAAATCCAAGATATTAGTATTTTTAGCGAAACCGTCGAAAAAGTCGGTCGTATTGACTTTACATGTCAGTAAATAATAAATTGTATTTAATATCCCAGTAGCAGATAGCTTAACCCTAGCCCCGTTGTCACCCGGCATTACCTGAAATCTTGAGAATGAATCAGGATCATTGCGAATTTTTGAATTATATTATGACTCGTCCTCCTTTTTATTGATTGATGATAATAGAACAAACACTCGTATTTAATATATATAACAAAATACATTCAACAAAAATTAGAGAAAGATAATATAAACAGGATGTCTTATATCTTCTTTATCGTCTGGCTTTCATATCTCCAACAAGCAAAGAAATAATTTACTTTGAAATAACAACTTTATCTACACAGTTCGCTCTTTTCTTTTATTTGCCTTTTGGTTTTTCCTAGCTCTAGAAATCATAGCCACCCAAAAAAACGTTTAAGTTAATGAAGCTACTTGAAAGTAGTCGATTTATACATGTATCGAAGTGATTGAGCTTATTAGTTTAAAAAGCATTAACTTTCCCACATTGTTTATATTTCATAACTTTCTTTATCATAAGAAATTCCTTCTTTTTTTCTAGAATAAAACGGAAAGTTCTAGTAATGTTACAAAACAATTACGTTAGAGGTAATTTTCAATAAACAGTTTCTCGAATTACACACTTAATTAGTAACTGCGCCCAACGGGAGCTTTTTAATAGTTTAATTATTTCTATTTTTTTAATTATATGGTTCAAAAACATAGTTTTAAAAGTTTTATCTTGTAAATCCAGTATTATTATAAAGCATGCAAGACGTACGTTAGTAATTAAAATTTTTCACAGCGCATAAAAGCGACACTTCCTTTGTTCAATATTTGCGTCAAAATGTCTGAAGGTTTTTAAAATTTAAAAAAACGGAAGCGGGAATGTTCTCTTTCATGTCAAAAAAGCTTTTGTAAAAAGGGAACAATTTTCTTTATTATTCCAACACTTTATTGTTTTAAAAACATACATGCATATCTATGTGAATAACCTCCCGGGGCAACGCCTCAAGGCTCAACAATTTTTAACGTCTCCTTCCTCAGGGCCATCAACTTTTCAGCGTCTTCAAAATCAAAAAAATCTTTTTTATACTTTTTCTTGTTATTTAAGAATACTTGGAGGGTAGTGAGGAGTTTTGCACAACTATAATGACTGCAGTCTCAACTCATTTAATTTACGTTTTTGCTGAAATTAATATTCAAGGGGTTTCGTAGACGAGAAGATACGGAGGATGAATTTTAATTAGATGTTGGTACTTTCTATTTGTGCTTAGATGAAATTTTAGAGAACTAAAATATTTTTCAGCAAAATAAACAGCTCCCATGACCGACGGCCAACAAGTAGTAAGTTTTGTCTGTCTCATTTTTGCTTCAGGAAGTAATTAGTGTAATACATCAAAGTTAATTAATTTATATAAAATTAAATACAAAATACTAATTTACAATTAAGAATAGAAATGTAATCATTTACAGACTAGACTGTGCCGAATTCTAAAAGCTACTCTTCTTATGTTTAGAATGTCCAAAACTGGAATACTTTAAACAAGTTTTTCTAATTTGCGTTTGTAATACGTTTATTAACGTCTATCAGTAGGAGTCGTTTATGGCTATCTATAAAAGTACACTGTACTTTAATGAATTATAGGGTTATTTAGTTTTTAAGGGTTGGATGGGTAATGCGTGGAATGTGACAACTTCAAACTGCAAGTATCTGTCAAAATTGTCAACCTCCGATAAATTTTTAATTAATATCGTTGAATTGGTTCGCTGTTTGTTGATTGTTACTTACATGAAATTTCACTTGAAGTTATGGTCTATTTTTACTTGGAAAGAAGGTTAGGTTTTGGATATTCCTAATTAGTAACATAAACAAGTCTCGTACCTACATCAAATCTGCTTGGACAAATCAGTAAGTCCAATTCATGTTTGTAATTTTATGGTACTATAAACAAGACACGTATCATCGATTTAATCATCTTTACTTTTTTTCGCGAATTTCGGGCGGAGTGCAAATTAAGTTGTCTTCGCTCATACTTTATTTATTTGTAACACTAATAAAGTAACAAAAGTAATAACTAATTTATTTGAAGTGACGGATGATGACAAATGATTCAAAAACTCAAGTGGGCGCCGAGTGTTACCAACTAACACAAAATTCTCTAGACGACCAAAATATTTTTTTTGTATTAAAATAAGCAAAAAGGGGGCGCAAATTAGAAAAAATAGCATAAAATACTCGTTTTATAAGAGCATTGGCGCACTCATCCCATAGAAAAACTCGCCTGCGGCTCGTTTTCTAACTTGGGATTCGTGCGCCAAATCAACCCTTATAAAACTTGTTCTTAAATATACTATTTTAATTTCTTCCAAGTGCTAGATAGCTGCCTTGGATTAAGAAAACAAATGCAGTTAAAATTTAATATAGTTATGTATAACATTTATTATTCCTAAGTATTTTCGAATAACAACAATCGAATCAAGGCTGTCTGTGATGCAAAATAAAATAAAAGCTTGAAAGTTTGTACGTTCGTTATTTATCTGATTTTCAAACCTGTTTGCAATTTTCATTATTACCAACCACTTTGTGGTCATAAATTTTTAGTTATCAGAAGCAGTAAAACTTAAGAACATTTTTTAAATTAAAGTATATGTTGTACTTCCGCCTTCGAGATTTTCTACATTCCAAATTGGAAGATGTATATTTTGTTGCAATGCTTCATTGTGCTATACAGCGTTAAGCTCAGATACTTCAATAATATAATCTTATTGCCAGGTATATTTACAAACTAATGCAAATTAGTGTCAATGCTAGTGAATGATGTACCGAAACAAAGATGGAATATAAAAAATCAACTGGTGTCACACTGCAACATAAATCGACTGTTCACAATGTATAAATTTACAACAGATTCGTCAATTTAGTAAATGTCAGTGTAAAACGTACACAGTACATCCAAAGAAACATCCAGAAATCGTATTCTCAAAGCTAAGGGAAACCGTGGTGTATAAGAAGTATCCCGAATTCTGAACAAATCCCTGCTCAAATTGAAAACTCTTCGACGATTAGATGTTTTAGAAGGCTTAAGGCTTAACACCAACGTGAATGTGAAGTACCCAATCAACTGCCGCATACATAATATAACTCACACTAACACCAGGTACGCTATATGGAAGCTCCTCAGCAACTTCAACTACAACATAGTGGCTAAATGAAAAGGCTAGATATGATGATCTTAAACACAGAGCAACAGAAAGTATCAATTATTGTTATTCCTCAAACCTCACAAGCGCTACCGCAACATCCTCTGAACCTACAAGTAAATTCCCAAACAGCATTTTTAGTCATCGCTACGTACCAGCAACTACCAGTGGAACTATAAAGTTTTTGCTACTAGTCACATGCACGTATTTCTTATCGTTTTATTACGTGCTTGGTACCAAAATGGGAAACAATTTTTGGGTAGTAGATACATTGGATGAATTGAGGCTATGTTGCGAGAATGCGGCGGAGTGATAATTGCTACTTTTTGGGAACCTTTTCTCTTCGACAAATAAAATAGAATGGATTACCATTTTGTTTGTAATAAGTAAAGAGATGAAATGTTTGATTATGTTCTGACTCTAGTATACCAAACTTATAAACCCATAAACTTTCCTGTTAAATGTGATAATAATAAATGGAAAAATAACAACGCGCCTTCTTTTTTTATTTTTCTTTTTATTTTTTAATAAAAAATGTTTCTAATAAAATATGACAAAAATACTTATAAGTATTTATTATACACATGATAAAAACCATTTTTATATTATAGTTCTATAAGGAACAATTTGGCAGCAATTTGTTATTTCTATAGAAGATTGCAGTGAATCGTTTTTTAACAATTATAGCAAATTGCAAATTGATGAATAACCTCAAATATTCTACAAGTAAATGGAGTAGATGTTGAAAAAATATTACCTTAAAGTAGTATTCACTGTAAAATGCGTGTCTAAAGTTTGTGCTACTTAATTACCAGTAACGGGAACTAAATAAATTCACTTTCAAGTGACTCTTATTACAAAACGAAGCCAACCTTTCGGTAGCCACTTTGTAGTTCCTAATGTTACTGCAAAGTTCCCATTGCGACTTTAAAAAAGTTTAAGTTTAACAACATATTTAAACGTAAACATGATATTTTTATACTGCTACAGTATAATTACATATGGCATATTTCAGGGTTGTGGCAAACAAATAAAAAGGAAGGGATATACTTACTTCAACCCAGCTCCCTATAAATGGAAGCAAAATAATATATTGCATTGACCCCCAACATTTAAAATATATAGACCGAGAAATGTTGAGGTTGCAGGATGTAAATAGCTGTCCTGGTGTACAAACATGAGAACAATTTAGAATAGAAGTTACTGGCACTTCATTGTAATTTTTTAATATTAGCTGGAACTTCTGATGCAAAACAAGTAGTAAAAATTACTTTCAAGTAATTCTCCTGGGTAGCAAAAACGTAAGATTCACTTTCAATATTACTGTAAGGTTAAGCAATAGTTTCAGACAGGTGACAAAAAGTTTGAGTACGAAAGTTTTTGAAACTTTAAAGTAGTTTCGGCCAAGTTACTGCTACAATCATAAAACCACTTTGAAGTTGCAACAACTTTAAAGTAATTATACTAAGTGACAATACCGTCCCACATACTTTAAAAGCTACTTAGAAGTATTGGAACTATATAGTTGCAATAAATAGTTAAAACAACTACATACATAATTACTAAGATATTTTGAAAATATTCGATCTGACGTAATTAAAACTACGAGTATAAATTCATAAATTTAGTTGCAGCTACGTAACAACTACCCATTTAGAATTCCGATCTCAGTTACTACTACTTAGATGCTGCTTGAGTTTTAATTTACCTTCAAAGCAAACTAAGCATAACTAACTTGTGGCAGCTGATTCTGAAGCAGAAATGATGTAGAGAGAATGTTTCAGTGGATTTAGCCAGACCGTACGACTAATCAATTAAGAAATGAATTTAATAACTAAGAGCTGGCCATAGACGATAGCAGACAACCTAGACATGCTAGGTCCAACAGAAAAAAAAGGAAAATATAAAGATTAATCTGTTGATTAAATTTATTAATTGCTCGACACAAAGTGAAGTGCAATTTATTACGCAGAAACAGCACAAAGATAAGATTTCCAAGAAAAGTCATATTCGGTAAGAAAATCGTACAGCACAAGGCAAAATAGGCATAAAACGCTTTAGTTTTTAGACCAACATGACTGAATTTCGAAGAATTTGCACTTTTTTATCTGTGCATTTTTTCAGGAAACACAAAAATAAATATATATAAAGATTTTCAAAAAGGTCTGCTGAATTCCATTCAGAGTTTTTCTATTGGATCGCTATGGTGTCCTACGATTTTCTATGATATTTTTTGTTTATCTTTGTTAAATTAAAACATAATCATTATAGCATTGTAAATCCATGTCATTTAGAAATATTTGGCGCCACAGTCTTACCACTGTGCTTGAGGCCTCGACCTTCATTAATCCGTTACTAGATCCTAACAACTGGAGGCCTAAGGATAACCTTCGCCAACATTTGGGTCCAACTTCTAAATAAGAATTTAGCCCAACGCTTCAGCAAGATGCCTTTACAAACGGTTTGCAAAGACTAGACGCAGCAATTAACATCTCCGCCACAGTACTAGCATTGCTGTGACTAAATCTACAAGAAAAGTTATTAAACCACACACAATAACAGCAGTAGCTAAAACGGTATTTCGTCCAATATTTACGAATGAGTGCTTATATTATGAAGTCATACACCGAATGTTCAACACAAATTCAAATCAATAAAAAGCAACCGAAGCAATACAGAAGGCACTAGGTGTTAAATAAAATGACCGTCGACAAAATGGCGACTAATATGTTATACTATCTTAATAATTGGATAATTAATAATATCTGGGTATGTTCCCAGAGTTTATATGATATGATGATGTCTTAACGCCTTAACTTAAAATTATTATTATTATTTTTAGTATATTATTTCTGTTAAAAAAAATACAAACTGTTACCGAATTGTCGTTGTTACCTACTAGAAATTTATTGTCTCTAATATTACTACACACGCAGTGCAAATGGCAGGCAGTACCTAACCAATCTTACCTATCTTAACAGTTGATAAAAAAGAATGAATTACTTCTTAAACAAAATTTAATAACCTCATTCACAAAAATTTGCATTATTTCTTATGTATACAACAGAAAAAGATCTAAGGCTTACAGGTCTGCTCAGTTTGTGAAAGTGAGTACCTGGGAAATAATTTCCCGGAGTATTAATAAGCGGTCATAATATTCTGTTCAGTTTGTAAAATCATACTTTCCCCTTTTTATTAACAAAACACTTTTATCTTTTTGTAATACATAGTAATCACACACACATGCATTCAACAATGCACAGCAAATGAGCACAACTCCTAATTTCACTGTAATTCACAGCTGTAATGTAAGATTGGTTGCATAATTGACAGATGTGTCAATGCGTTTGACGAGTTATTTTAATAATTGAACATATACGCTGGAAATTTGCATGTTCTAAGACATAAAATTCGCACTGTATGATGTAAGCTTATACAAAAATTAATCTACAATCATATAATACATATACCTGCTAAAGTCGCCTCTCTGAAACAAGCTGACTTCTGACTTGGAAGTAAGTTTAAGGTTTTCTTTCCAACTGCATTCTGATGCTGTTTAGAAAGAAGACACGCTTACAGACCTATAACCACAGATAATAAACAGATACGCAGCCTCTTGAAAATAAATACGCTTACTTTTTTGGTTAGTTCGTGCAACTGAACTGAGCTCTAGGCAACTACATTTGTCCATACAAATAATGAAGTAATATTCATTAATTGTTTGGTCAAATGCAACGTTATTATATAGCATGCGTAAGCTTACAGCCGGCAGGCTGATGCACGTGGTGACTGATACAGAAATTTTAACAATGTTATTTGTCTTAGAGCGGAGCAGTTCTTAGTGTGTTTGGCTTTGATATATTGACTGTATTTGCAGTATTTGTGCGGAGTCGATTAATAAATACGTATTTGTTCTTAATTTGTTTTAGTTTAAAAAGTTACTGCTTAGCTTCGATTAGGATATTGTTTAGTTCATTAGCAAATATTAGATTGCTTAAATATTTCATATAGCACTTTCTTTAAGTACCTATCAACTTTTTAGATGGGCATTCACTTGGGATTTCTAGCAATTAAGTTTTCTTTACATTTTTATTCAGATTATTAAGCTTAAATAATTTCGCGGACAAGATATGCACAATATTTTTTGTGCTAGCTTAAAAAATATGTAATTACATCCCGATCCGTGACGCCAGGCGGTTCTTAGCTTCAAAATAAGACCACCCACAGCTTTCAAAGTGATCTGGGGGCCGAGAAAAAAGGACCGGTAGCTTTGTCTTCATGAATTAGTATATAAGATATTAGGTTTTAAAATTGAGGTTATGTAGTTTATATGCACATTTCGAGACCGTGAGAACCGCCAATGGAAATATCTCATTACAAAACCGGAAACACCTACTTCGCCATATTGAGACCCCATCTTGGTCGTATGTGGTAGATGATTATGTTCCTTCCTATAGTTTTATATTCTAAGCATAAACTACTTTCTCAATCTATATGTTTTTTCATTCGGCTAATTTCATGCCAATTCAAGTAGAGCCATGTGCTTCAATGTCTCAGAATTTTTTTGAAAATTCTGCTATCCGACATTCTACATCATCTAATTAAATTTGTTATATTCTTGTCATATCTCTTATTTTTTGTGTTATCTGGCTCATCCAGGTGTCAGATTAAAGCTAGTTCTTGGATCTTTCAGATTATATCAAGAAACATGCAACGACTTTGCAGAGTAAAAAAGTATCAGCCTCTCTGAAAGATCCAGAAACTAGCTTGAATCTGACACCTGGATGAGCCAGATAACTCAAGAAATAAAACAAGAGTTATGACAATTTTGGTAAGATGATGTTCTGGTAGCAGAATTTGCATCAAAATCGAAATTTTTGAAAAAATTTCTACTTCGGCCATTTTCATCCAAAAAATCTGAAAAAGTTAATTTAATATAATTTCGTATGTATCACTGCAAGGAAAAAAATAGAACAAAATCTGAGATATGTTTTTAAATTATGTGATTTGGCATGGAATTAGCCATGTCGGACTAACCGTTTTTTATTTACTAGTGGTCAAAATATGTAATTCTCATAACATTCGTGATAACAATATTCATCAATAATAATAATAATAGGTTATTATTCTATAAAACCCATGCTATTTTACAGTATTTTTTAAGTTACTACCATCACTAGTTAGTAGTGCTTAGGCCACCTAATCGATGTTACTTCAAATATAATGTATTAAGATACTTCCCATAATTTCCTTATTACACAATATTTTTCATGGCAATATATTTTTAAATATGTGTAACAAATTACTTTTGTTTGATCTTATTAATTAATTATTAATTAGGTTATTAATCTTATTTTGTTCATAAACGAATACAACAATACAATTGCAGTCTTGAAGATTCTTGATCATTTACTAATTAAATTCTAAAGAAAGTTAAGAATGGAATTTCCTTCCTTGATCAATACACATTCGTTATTATTTCAATCGCGTTTACGAATAGACAAGGCCATTTGAATCGGAAAGGCCAAACAGGTGCCTTTATTTGTCAGTAGCAAGTCAGTCAATTGAATCCTAATCTAAATAATTACATAATCTAATAAATTAATCACAATTTTGATTTATATTAATATTGATAGTATTATTACAAAATTATAACAAAAATCCTGTTGACTGATATATATATATATATATATATATATATATATATATATATATATATATATATATATATATATATATATACCTGTTATAACAATTAGCATAAATTAATAAATTGAATTATCTAATTATACTAAATATTAGATTATAATATAATTAATAATTAGGTGTTAGTTGACCTTGTAAGCATGTAATATTTATTATGGTATTTCATGATTAGCAGATTTGGTTTAAAACTTTTTAATGCATTACTCCAAGTGAATAAATTATTGATATAATTAATTAAGGAAACATTTTTATATTTATTAGGAACAACATTCTTATATTTAGAATATATATATATATTTGTGATGCGGTGCAGAAAAGAAAGTAGGACCTAAGTTAAAAAAGCTGGGTTTCATTTGGAAAAACGATGGATCCAACAAAAATTGAGCCAAGATTGAGCAATATAATCTCACTTTTGGGTAAAACTGTTTTAACAAAGTATTGAAACAAATGCACATAACACTTAATACTTTTTAATGCACCACCCGAAGTGAATAAACTGATAGTATAATTAATTAATGATATACATACATGTATGTTTAGGAATGAAATTTTTATACATGATACGTGAACATTACATCAAACATTACATGCATGCACAGTTTGATGTAAAATATTAATGTAAAACTGCATTCAATTTACTTTATACACAGCGGACATGTAAAATAAATTTGAGATAAATTTTAATTAATGTTTTACATTAAATTATATTTTGAATGCAAGATATTTGATTTTCACCCTGTATATTTTACATCTTTTGTAATCTATGTCTGACCATGTTGAATGAAAATTTTCATTTTTCCTGGATTTATTTTGTTTCAAATTTCGTGCATACCTATTTAGTAAATAAATATTTTATTTTAGGTGAAGAAAATCGTGCATGATGGATTTTTGCTAAATTTCTTATTAAATTTTTTATCCAATGGCAAGATGGATCATTATAAGTTAGATTTAAAAAAATGACTGGTTTTTCGGGCAAAACCGAAAGTCCGTGGTTTAGTCTCTACCTATTAGTAGACCCAAAATTGTGTCTAATAACTCTGTACCAAATTATGCATATGTAAGCTTGGCTCTATCGTCACCCGGTAGATAAAGGACGATTATATAGAACAGAACTTTTATATAGAACATTCCCCTCTTACATTATTTATTCTTTTTTTTATACTATCTTAGATTGTCTCTTTCTTATTTCTACAATTCTTCTTCTTCAGGTACCATCACCATTAGTGAAGGTTGGCAACAGTTGTGGCGAGTTCTTCTCGGTCTTGTGCTGTTCTAATTAATCTATGTGTGTTTAGGCCTGTCCAGTATCTTATGTTCTGCAACCATGAACATTTTCTTCGACCTGGGCCGCGTCTTCCTTCTATTTTCCCTTCTATCATTAGTTTTAGTAATTGGTTTTTGTGGCTTTTTGTGATGTGACCGAGATAGGCGGTTTTCCTTTTTTTTAATCGTGTTAGGAAGTGGAGTGTGGAAAGTGGAAGTGTGAAGGTGATTTAGGTAGATTTGATTTAATTTGCTTTTATACGTCAGATTCGTATCTAGTCTTATAGTTGTTGAAAGAGACTTGTAAGCTTTGTGATGCAATAGCAGGGCTATCGTGGGTTGCAAAAATTGCGGTTTCATCTGCGAACGTGACTGTGATTCGTATTGATATGTTATATGGGGGAGCTGCGCAAAATAATAATATCTGTATCGTCGTTTGAAGAATAAATGAAGTTGATAAAAATTGTTAAATTGATTTAAATTGATTGTATAATTGAGAGTACAAACATACATAAAACAGATTTCAGCAAAAGCACAGTGAAGATATCAATTACCATAAAAGAAAATGCACCGGCTATTATTAATTATTGTGAACCCAGACTCTAGTCACAACTGATACTCTACCAGACGGTAGCGTATCTCTACTTGCTTCAATAGGGCAATAAATAAATATGGATCTATAAAACATAATTAAACGACATCAACAAAACAAAATAATAAACCAGGGGTTACTTTCAAAATATTTAAATGACAAGTTTTATTTAACAAACACAAGAAATAAACAAACAAAATTAAAATTGAAATACCAAAAACTAATAAAATACAAAGAAACTTGGATAAAAGAAAAAATCAATTCTGGGATAGTTTAATTCCTTTTAACTTCAGAAGTAATATCTCTATCATTTGTACTACTTACTTAAAATTTAAGTAAATATCTTACCTAATTTACAAATAATTAAATTTTTGGCGCCTTTTAAATTGCCAACCAAACTTAGTAACAAACTGCAAAATTTCTGTTTCTATGTGGTTTTATATCAACATGGTGAAAATTTATTACTGGATAATATTAATATTATAAAAAGTAGCTGTATTGCGGACATAAGGTAAATCCATTTAATTAATACAATAATAAATCTCCATATCCCATCCAAACTCCAAAGACAATTATTAATCTGATAACCCAGAAAAAAAGTTCTCTTTACAAAAAAATTAAATCACTATTACTAATTCTCAACACTGTTTATTATTTAAATTAAATTGTTTATTGTTGAAATCCTTAACTAAATTCAAAAACTTTAACAAATCAATAAACACATTGACGTTTCATCAACATAACCTAAAAATTTGACGTTTGGATTTTTGTTTACATTTTGGAAGTCATCACATAACCTTTAAATTTAACATTTTGCTCTGGGCACAAACGCATGGCTCGGAACAACTAAGTTTACAGTCACCAAATTGCTTCGTCTATTTATATGTTATGAAAAACAAAAGAAAGAATTGGATATTTTTCTAGTAATATCTGCTGGAAAACAAATGCAAAAAATTACTAAATCTACATGACCAAATTATTGTTTATCATTATTATTAATTGTTTAAACTAGTTGTATAATAGGTTAGAAATCAATCTTCAAATGCAATACATTAAAATATGAATTTATTAATTAATATCCCTGTTTTACCTATTTTTATAATTACAAAAACCTTTCTCGCACCCTATAGAACAATATGTATACAAATTTAGATTTCTAAACTACAAAATAACAACTAAATCACATAATTCCAGATTATCAAGGGAAAGCACAGAAATATGTTTTTTAAACCCATAGATCTTCTATAAGAAATCATCCCACAATTACCTTTATGCCTCATTTGTGTCTACTGAACTACTTGACAATAACATAATGAAATATTTAAGTCTATAGAATTTTTTTCTTGGAAAACAACAAAATTATAATGAAACTGCCAAAACGTTAAATCTCAAGAAAAATTCTCAACAAATTTTATAAACTAAACCTGCAGGTAAGGCAAATACATCTTTGCATACATCTTCACTAACTTCACTAACATACACTGTTTCATGTCAAAACAAGCCCTGAAATGGCTTCGACACTTTTTTATATACAAAAATTAAGTAACGATATCCCACTGTTGGTTATCTAACAGAATTTTATCAAAATAAACAAAGAAATCAACTTTAAAATATATTCTTTTTCTATTCAGTGTTTTATTAGAGTTTCTTTAAGAAAATGAAACTTATTTAATTATTTTAATTAATCAATAATTGGAAAATTAAACTTTTCAGTGGAAGTTATGCAACAAGTCTAACATGTTTGTACATGGTGATGCCTACATTTTCTAATGCATGTGAAATAACATGACAGTATATTAGTATACGTATAATCGTACGCGTTGGTAGATATATCTGCTGCATACAGTATGTAGAGAATGGGTCAAAGTGCGCTTCTTTGCGGAACATCGGAGTTTATAAGATGAAATTTTGTGATGATCGGTCAGGTTGGCTTCCCTGACTATTCTGTAAACTTCTTTAAACCCGAACTGATATTTCCGGTATAACATCATGTTCTTCTAGGATTGGTTTGAGTCTTCTAAGTAAAATTTTTTCAGAAACTCTAGATAGTATTAGTAGTAAACTCATCGGACAGTAAGATGCTGATTTCTCTTGGGGTTTCCCTGATTTAGGACCTGATTTGGACGATTCTTAATTGAGCAGGTAATTAGGCCAATTTTCGAATAGCAATTAATATGGCAGTTATTAGTTTAAATCCTTTTTCTGAAAATTTTCTTAGGCTTTCACCTACAGCCAAATCGTAGCTTGGTGCTTTTTTGGGTTTAGGCCGAATCTTATTAAGAATTTTACTTCTGCAAGCGTGAACTTTTTTATTAGAAGACTTAGCTAGTCAGGTGTTTACAAAAAATGCTTTTCCTCACCATTGTTTTGATGTAAGTGTTTAGAGTACTGTATGCTGGACATTTTGAGCATAATCTGATTAATGTTAATTTTATATTTAAGCTGGCACTTGTATATGCATTAATTGGTTTATCTATTGTATTTGGCACTGTAAAAATCATATTTGTATTAAATTGTAAAGATGTTTCTATGGAAAAATTATTTGTATTACTTGTATCATGTATTTATGTAACTGGTTTGTAAAGGATGAACCTTGATTTGTTGAATTTCATAAGTATTTAGATAATAACGCGATGTGTACATTGTCAATAGTTTTTCTTGAATATCTTCGTTACGATACATTTTGGGACAATAAATGTAGTATACTTTTATGATTCTTGCTTTAAGGGCTACAATCTTGTAATAATAGATTTAAGATTAGTGATGATCAAGAACAGCTGTGCCGGATTAGTGACGTCACGAGCTTGTTTGATGTTCCGTTTTTTGAAAAAATGTCATAGTTTTCTTTTGTTCTGGCATAAACTATATAAGCTGGGGCAAATTGTAACAGAGTCAGTCGATAAAAAGTACAAGGCAGAATCTATGCCCGGCTCCGAATAAAATCTGTAATTAATTTGAGGTTAGATATTTAACCATATGTTTTTGACACAAATGTCATAGTATAAATAAAGTAAGGGAAATTATATCGTAATATACAAGGTTGGTCATAATAAATGATTCTTGTTAATCTTATGAATAATAAGTAACTTTAAAGTTCATCCTCAATAATAAAAATCTATTTGGTTTAGTTTATCAAGTGTTTTTGAGAATTTATTTGATTTGAATATAAATAAAACAACTAAATTTCTTTTATTTAAAATTTATTCTCATTTGATAAATAGTTTCATTTATAATTAAATTTTATTTGTGTTGGTCTGTTCAAACGAATGACCGTACTGGCTCTATGTAAGGTCACTACAACTATTTCTAACGTTTGAGCAAACCTGAGAATTTATTTCTCAATTATCAGTTGTATTATTTTGAATAAAATTTTTTTTTACTTTGACTTTCCATTCGGATTTTTTATTTTGTTCGTTAAATAAAGTTTATGTGTTTTCAATTCTACATATGTGTTTAATTGATGCTAATACAAGCATCCAGTGTTCTTTTCTTTTGAATACAGTTTAGTAGCAGTTGTCCAGCCTGCAGGAGCTTTAGTGCTTACAATATAAGTTTTTCTTCCTTTCCAGGCATAAAAGTAAATAAGAGTCTTGTAATTCAAATAATTTATGCTTTACTGATCAAACCTGAGCTAGCTGAGAGGAATAAAGAAAATATCTGTGGTGTATTCTCATTTCAATCCACCGTATATAATTTATGTTTATATTTGGAACGGTGGACATATTTTATTTTACTTTCAGAACACCGCAATATATACAGCGAGTCCCACAATGCTGTTTACACGCAATTTCTCTCTTATTTGAAAAAATTAAGAAATCAACCAAAAACTATTGTGAATGACTCAAAATTGACCTTTAGAAAACATCGTTAAACGCTGGTTGCATAGCAACATTTAAGAGATCATGCCAACTTGATTAATTTTTCAAAGTATAGCCGGACGCGGTCAGAAGTTGGATGGGTGGCCCTTTCTAGCTTGGATCTACCTGCTCGGCTGGGGTAGGATGGAAGATCAGCAAAGCTGAATCCTATCCTATTCTACAATTGAAATATGTATTTCAAATATGTAAATTAAAAAGTAGAATAAATAAAGATTTATTATTTATTATTATTATATAGGGCTAAATCACCGGTTTATTGCGGTATAAGGGGTATTGGGGTACAGACACAACAGTGATTGTAGAGCGAATTTCCAACTCGTGGATTATTCGTGACTGCTCAGTAGCTTGGACGCCCAGAAACCACCAAAAAATAATTTTTTTAGCGAACTTTAAAAACATTAATTTGTGTATGAAGAAAAGACCAAAAGCAACTTGTACAACAAATAAATGACGTGGTTAGAATTCTATAACAAAATTTAGAAAATTCAAGAAGTTGAGTGGTAACCATTTTGAGCATTTATTATAATAACTGTTTGTGTTGAGTTAATTAAGAATGGTTTGTTGAACTAGTAGATAACTGAACATTGTTCAATCACCACATGGTGTTGCCAATAACAATAATTATAGAATAGTTCAAACAATTTTTACTCGGTGTTTGCTGCAGAATTGCATTAGGTAAAATTATCGGCTATTTAGGAAACGTCCTGTATAAACTAGACTTTTTATATTTATTTACAAATATCAAGTTATTCAACGTTCTAGCTGTATGATTGAATGGGATTCTAGAATGAACGGAAGTTGCAAGTCACTTACAGATAATTAACCTAATGTCTAACAAATAACTTTTTAATAGATTTAATTTTTACTAATGAGGAGTACCTATGATGTCTATATATCTTCAGGCGACAATTAATGAATAAATTACACAAAAAGCGTATTTTGACACAAATGAAATTGGATATATTTATTTATTTATAATTAGTTTTTAATTAACGCAAGGTGTAAATGTCTGTTGGAGATTTTATAGTAATAAAATAAGAGCTATAAAATATTAATATGCAATATGAATTATTACATAAATTAATAATATCAATGTTGTTTTTGCATTGGAATTTTTATAATGAAGTTGTAATGCACAATATTGATATGTATTCTAGTGCGATTAAAGCACACTCCTTGCAGATGTAGTAACGATATAATTAATTAATTAGAGAATAGTTAATTAATTAAATAAGATTGCTGAATAATACATTTTAAATGCTGGTTTTGTTAAAGGTGTATATTGAGATTCCAAGACCTGCTCCTTAATCGCCAACGAAGTTGAGATATACTTTCTGATTGTAAAAGTGATTGTTGATTTCGATTGGCAATAGACATTGAAAAATAATAATTATAGAAATTGAAGCTAGTCAGAATGTAATACAAATTGCAGCAGATACCAAAATTGTTGAGAATTGTTTGAAAAGTTGTAATTCCTAAACCCTTTAATCCTTAGACTTAATACTTTACTATTTAAAAAATTTCTAAAAAGTTTGAACTTTTACAAATTATAGACCATCTTGTATAAATGTACAGGAGTTAATGTGGGTTTGTTGATAAACATTTCACATTTTTACAAAGAACTGCGTTTTCAAGATCATAAAACAAATTCACACCTTCATTCACAATTCCCAAATCGTTTATAAATACATCTATTGTACCAAGCAGGTTTTTCAAACAATATCTTCAGTCACTAAACTCTTTATGACGTTTATATAAAAAAATTATTTTTATTTTACGCAAATTAGATCTATTGGTCGTCTCACGTTGAGACTACAGTGTGTGTTCTTATGGACAACGGGGTTCCCAAACATCCTGCAAGCAACTTTTAAAAACACTTTCTAAATATTGTAATTGTAACTGCATAAACCTTTATAATCCCTATTGTTCGAGCAAGTTATATTGCAGGTAGTCACTTCTTCTAACAGCGGAAGTAAAACAAAATTTCAAAATTTGCTACTGTTCATGTGGTGCGCATATAAAGTCTGGACCTATCGAAATAAATCTTTTATTAAATATTTTTGAGAAAAATCCTCGAACACCTCGATTTTTATCTTAAAGGAGACATATTTCAGTGTAATCGTTATTTGTAATAATAATCGTGTCTTTTGATTCCGAGTTATGACGATAACGAAATTTTGTTTTTATGGAAACCCTAATTTTTTATGATGGATTTGGAACGATAATGCAATGCCATTTGTATTTTTATTCTTCGCTCTTTTTCGTGGAGATTTTATTCCATCGGGTGAAATACTTTCTTGACGTACTGAGAACAACGTTTTTTCGCTAATAACTGTTTCTTTAGAAACTTGTCGAATAATTACTGATAATGAATGCCGGGTCTTAGTAAGAGGATATTTTATCAAATTTGACAAAATCTGTTTTTCACCAACCTTTAGTACACAATCCATTCTGTTTTTAACAATATCCGCCATACTTATGTACAATGTACTATGTGCGTTATGTAATACTACAATACGAATAGTTACAACAAACAACACGACAATGTTAACAATAATTACAAACGATAAAACCCAAACAACTAAGCGAAGATCTATAGACGCACAAACTATCAAAATTTGAAACCAAATAATTATTTCTGTATTAAGAAATTTGCTTATATGCGTTCGGTGATAAATAATAGTGCCGACAAAAAAATGTTATACTATAATTTCAGTAAGTACAAACTGTATTATGTAGTTTCACGAAGTAAAAGTAGAAAAAACCAGAAGGGTTTATTGTTTACTAAAATCCTTTGTATTTGCTGCTAATCCTAAATTTCCGTTTTTGCAAGTTTCTTTTGAAACAAGTTGAACAAATGAATAATTTTATCATGATGAATCATTTTACCGTTTGGGACTTCCTTTATTTACCTGTGAATTAAAAGATTAAAAAGATCATACAGAAGCTAACAAGCCGTTATTTTTATTTTGAAGGAATTTGAAGACGAAAGAATTAAACAAAAAAGTATAAGTAATAAAATATCGGATATTTAGATACGTGTACGATGTAACAATTCCAAGTAGTGTTTAATAAAATAACAAATACATGATAATAAAACTTTCTTTTAAATTCTCCATTTGTATGGTTATACGATTACACTTTTTCGGTTACTGTTTTTAAAGGTTTAGAACTTCTGGAATCTTAATCCACATTTCTATAGATTCATACAGTGAAATAGGTGGCAACAACGAAGCACAAACTCCCATAAGAAATACATTGGCTATCTTTCCTTCGCTGTAGTCCCAACGTGAGACGACCAATACACTTTTTATCTTTCATAACTACTTAAAATAGCATAAATATTAATTTGTAGTAAAATGTCGGATATACATACATTACATAAAACTAACTAAAACAAACATAACATTATTGTTTTTATTTTTTAGAAAACCTAGAATAATTTGATTTAATAACATTTAAATAAAGTTTAAAGATCGTTATTAAATTTCCTTGTTATTTTAAGTAATTCAATTACTATTTAAATTTCAGTTTGTTCAGCATCAATATTATTAATTATTACCTATTTCCTGAGATGTATATTGATAGGTTCACTGCTCTTTGCCAAACTGCTGCTTCGTATTTTAATATTTTATGGAATACGAAAGTGTTTTACTGAAAACTGAATATTTTCTAATACCACAAAAAAATTTCTTTTAATGTTTGATTCTGTTTTCAATAAGTTTCAAAGAGGGTGAGAAGCTTAGGGGCTCATATGTTTAATATAAAAACTTTTAAAGTCAATTTTGAAAACAAATTTCCCAATAGGATTTCTTTTGAAATATCTTTTAAATTTATAAGGTGAAAGATACATACCTACATTACTTTGTAAAATAGTAAATGATTCCAGCTACCATTACAATATGCATTCAAATTCCTGAATGATCAATGCTTGTTACATCTTAAAAAACAGTACTAAGTCCAGCCTAAATTAATTAATAAAAATAATTAAATTTTAGATAATATTCACTTTCTTAAAACAAAAAAAAGAGTTGATTATTGGTTAAGAATTATTGGAAATACTAGTTTATTGAACTAAATGCAAATACTTTTATACAAACAAAACCACATAGAACAAAAAATAAAACGACAATCAGATGTAAATAAAATTTTACTATAATTCGTCTCAAAGTGAATACACTTGTTATTTATCAGCCTCTTGATGAGGGCAGCTCAAGTACCAATGCCAACTAACGAGCCTATCTGGCTTCCTATCGTCAGTGGTTCTCAAACATAAATACTTGTTACGTGCTAATTTCGTAGCACCCTGTATAGCTATGCGTTTGCGTTGAATTGTATAGCGTTAGGGATTTTCGCATTTTCTCTCCGTATAGTTGCCATTTTGTTTGGAACTAACTTCCTGTTGTTGATAAGATATTTTCCACTAATTCTTTTTGAAGGTTAGGAGCACGTTCTCGTAAGTCGTATTGTTTTTAACTTTTCTTTACATTCAGTCTCTTATACTTAATTCTTTTGACAGGATTCAATATTTAATCGATGTAAGCCGCATTTGGGAGCGGTATAACTATATCAGAAGGTCACCTTTTTTTGTCAAAGGTATTTATAAAACGTTTGCTTGGTGCATTCTGGTAATTTGGTTTTGTTTGTTACAGACCTTTTTTTTCTTTCCGGTTTATATTATTTTTTTTATTTTTACCTCAACACACTTTGTTGTATATTTGGGTTGTTAACACACCACTATGCTGAGTTTGCCCACGTACAGTTACCTGGTTGGTGGCGTTCCTATCCAGATTTGAAGAACGCCGGTATCGTGAGTCCCTTAAATTATAGCAACTATTCGTAGCAGCAATAACTTTTGACATCCTTTATTGTAAATATAATGCATTAATGTATGTTTGTATATTATAATTTTATGTGTAAAATGATCTTTCCCAGTGTGCGTGTATCACTTATATCTAGGTATCTATTTCATATATATAATTTTATCACATATTAATTATTTTATTACATTGTTAGGAATATTTGCGAGTAAATACGTATGACTTTGCTCGGTAACAAATTGGGTAAACAATTAAAATCTGAGGTTAACGATTGCGCAATCTACATTACAGGTATTCGCGTTAATTTAATTAAAAATAAAATACTTGAAGTTAAGTCAGATTTAGAGTAAATAGTCTCGCTCGCATTAATCCTCACTCCGATCAAATTTGTATATAGAAATCAATAACCTACATTTTTAACGATATTTTCTAAATTTACCGACCGCATGGACACATGATAGGCAATCAAATTTTAAATCGAACAGTTCCTAACAATTTTCGGAATTATTTTAAACTTTGACATAAATAATTATTGTGTGTACCAAAAGCAAATGTTCATTTAATGTCATACGCCACCTGTCATTACTGTCGGGTTCGTAATTCGCCCAGTTAGATCTATAAAACCTTGCGCTGTGATACTTCATCCAGATTTACACAAATTGCACAAAAATGTAACCTACAAATATATGAGACATGGCTGTACTACGTACCGTGAAAGTGTGAGAGCCGGGCCTATAATTATGCTGCTGTGATATGCTAAATGTAGTACTTTATAAGCAAGATTAACTAGAAACATAACAATCAATTCAAGTTTCATATCTATGAGTCAAGAATTATTTCTTTCTCAAGAAGTGGTACGTCCTAGAACAAAGATGAATCAGACTTTCTTGTTCCTTTTGATGTTTTCTATCACCTCTTAAAACTAACGCATAGTAACTCCTTCCAGCCTGTATAGCTCTTTAATAAAACTCTATCATTCCCATCTTTGGAATAAAAAACATACGCAGTTTTGGACTTGAACGACTCTACAAAAAATCTACAATTTTCCTCAAGACTCTAAATATCCTGATACTATACAACGGAAAAGTGACGATTTTGAAATCTTCAAACTACTCGTGTTGTGTAAATTTAAAACATGAAACCTAAAATCTCGACATTTCGAAATGACGAAAACTTTAAAGAACTATTAATAACTACTTAACCTTAAATCTAGATTCACTTGACATATGCATAAATGCCCGCACCCTGTAACTGGTAAATTGTAAAATGGTAGACGCATGATTTTTATGCAATTCTCAAAATTTTTGATTATTTCGAGTTAAATTTTCCAAATTTCTGGTTTCTGGAAAAGCTCCTAAAGCTTGAATCTTAAAGTTTTAAAGCTCTAATATCATTAACACGTTTGCTGCAGCGTCTAAGAAGATTGTTAATTATATTGTGCATATATTGTGACGACCGGTAACAAACTTTGGAAATGTGCGGTATCGGTCGCTGGCGACCAGTATGCATTAGTGGATGAAATGCCATCTTTCTCAATTAATCTATCTAAAGTACTATTTTTTACAGATAATAAAAATAATTGTAATAATTATATCTATTTAACCTTAAAGCAGTGTTGGTTTCCAAAGACCGTAACCGCACCAAAAAGTTGATGCTTGTAAAGATTTTAACAGTACTAAAATAATATTTTTAAAAACAAATATTAAACTGAAACTAAAGTAACTATGCCAATACCAAGATTTCTGTTTATTTAACAAATATAATTACACAACAAACAACTGCAGTCATGCCACGCACTAACTTAACAACTCAACTGACAAAATGGTTACATACAATTTTAATGCAAATTAAAAACAGTTATAACTATCGTTTTGTCTAGGTCTCCGGCGATCGATACCGCCAAGTAAAGATAATTTATTACTCTAGTGCAGTATAGGCCCCCCCGATGCTTTCTTTAAAGACCTTTCAATTACTTATTGCTTTTATTACAGAATACTGTTTGTAAAAAGGTAGTAACACACAGTATCCAAAGAGGTAGCTTCCGCAAGTCGATAAAGTCTAGGAAAGAGGTTTACACACTCTAATAATAAAGAATGTAGGTCTCCAGGGACCGATAATGCAGTCAACATGTTAAGTTGTAAAAAAGTTGCTTTCCAGTCCGCCAAGGAAAATAGTATAAATTATCCTTCTTTATGGAATGAGCTGCAATGAGCCTCGGAATACTGGTTGTTTGATTTAGTGACCGGAACTAAATTATTACTTAAAAAGCTTCAACAGACAAGTTTAGCAGGATCCACCACCGTTAATAAACACAATGATGGTGTTTTTTTAACTGAAAAAACTACAGACTCGTCACAACCTTAGGTCAAGTTTATAACAATATTTATAATTTAGATGAAACGTGTAAGAACAGTGCATAAGATTGTAACGACTGTAGCCAAAAGAAAAGAAAATCAGGGCAAGTTAGTCCTGTTACGTCAGCAGAAACCGAAACAAATGTAACATTAATATTAACTATAAATTTAATAAGAAGTAGTGTGCCTGTTATGTTTATATTCGCTCTTAGATTTTTGGAAGCACATACTAAAAGAAACCTTTTTTTGGTAGCATTGGAGCCACACATCCAATTTTTGTTGTTTTTTCCTAGTTCAATTTCACTTCTGTGTTTAACCTAAAATTCTTCTTCTTAAAAGGCTTTTCCCCATTGTGCTAATATCAATTTTGTCACTCCAGATATGGTAGTGTTTGTAGGCACACCTTTTATTGGTTATTCCTTATTTGGGCATGTTTCTATTCAGGTCTCTTCATTGGTACATTCGGCTTTCTCGCTGTTTTCTAGAAACTTTTGTTAAGATAATCATTTTTCTCCATTTTGTTGTTCAGTTGAACATAAGTTATCTTGCTAGTAGTATGATTTCATTTATGTGAAAAGTTTCGTTAATTCCTCTCTTTAAAAACTCTTTGTAAATGAAATTAAATATGTTCCTGGTGATTTAGTTTGTTTCAGTTAGTCTTTAATAGCTACTTTACCAAGAAATATCTTTCAATTATACAAGAGGCAATTGTTATCGCTCTGTGCGTCTATTTTTTTTAAGTCAACGAAATTATCTACCTTCCGGTACGTTGGGTATTGTTATCTACCATACTACCTGCTGCATTTAGAAAGTCAAGTGTATTATTAAGCCCAAGTTACATATATCAAGAAGACAAAATACACAGCATCTTCAATACACAGAATTTCTTATAACTGTATAAACATTTCTTCTTTTCACTTTTAAGGTTATATAATAAAGACAAACTTTGCTACTTTTGTTTTGATATTTGTTACGCAGTTGCCAGATGTAATCTAAATTACCTTTTCTGCAGAGATCGTAAGTAATATATAACTGTATAAAAATCGTTGATATTGATTAATTATTTAAATATTGATAGAGGTTATTTGTAAATTAATAATAATTTATATAACTTAATTTTTGTGTGATTTATTACAATTTCTTTTTTATCTTGATTATTTGATTTCTTATTATTTTTATTTATTATTTGTGTTTTCCTGAATAAATCTTTTTCTGTTTCTTTTGCATCTACTTTTTTTATTTTTACTATTGCTTTTGCTGAGTTCAAACGTCGGCTGTTATTTTAAACCAGATGTTTGCCAAACCCAAACATTCAGTAAGTTTCAGATTAATGTTATACATTTTAATGTAGCTGGACTTCTTATTAACACCCCGAGCTAGCCATTTAGGAAGTTTTCGTTATATTTCGGCGACCAACGTGGGGTGCAAGTTTCCGTTGTAAATTATTTGTTCAGCATTTAATATTTAAAATCGTTGTAATCCAAATCTTCAGAACATAACGATAAAAGACAACCATGAAAGCCATTTGTCTATATTTCCTTCTCATTCATACCTTCCCCATACTAGTCACCAACTGCAACCTTTGAATCGATCTTTCTTTGATCTGTTTAAAACGTATTATAACCAACCCTGTCGCAAAGGATTCTGTTCAAACGCTTCTAAAATGTCTAATTTGTGTTTGTTGTTACAAAAACTTAACTAAACTTTTGATTTTTACTATATTTTAAGTTATTTATGCCATTTTAACCCGGAAAATTCCATGATGTCGACATAGAAGGTAAAGGTACATTTTAAATATTACAACATGTTACATGTAGATAAACTATATGTAGTTTCATAATTAAGTGCTTTTTTATTTTAAGGTGAAAGCCTAGAGTTCTGAACTACAAGTACTAAAACGCCTTTTGATTAGGCAACGCACAATACACGTATCAGTGGCATTTTACTTATTTAGACTAAAAACTGTAGAAGAATAAAAGTTTCTGATTATAAATGCATACTTAAGTACATGCAATTAATGAATGACAAAAAATCTAAGAGACCAGGTATGCAGTAGGCAACCCTTTATGGTAAACTTGGTTGGTGATATGAAGAGTTCTGCTGTCTTGAATTTATTTGAAGCAACCACCAACCAAAGATCCTTGCTAGATGTTTATGCCACCATTACTCAGTTACTGAAATAGTCTTTAGCTTACGAAAAAAATCTAAAAGAAAATCTAAGTAACTAAAATAAATAATAAATACTTGTCTAATAATCTAAACATAAAAAGAAGAACAAGAAGAAAAGAAACAAATAGTTGCATTTTCTGCAGAATCTTCAAAAACAAAAAATATATACACAGTTATTGTTTACTGAACAAAAACAAAACAAAAGAAATGCTAGATTATATGGCCATATAAGTAAGTCCTGTAATAGCTTTAGATACCATCCGGTACCACTTTGTCAAAACTAGTCCAGTGACATAATCAACTTTTTTTTACCAAATTGATTTGCCCACATTTTTATCATGGACCATGCCCACATTGCCGTGGGCAAAAACGATTTGATTGCCTTAAAACCGTGTGTGTGTGTCTGATTGTCAAGGTCGTTCTTGTTTTTATAGCGGTCTCTTGAGTAAAATTTGCAAATCAATGTCAATCCGGTTTGACTAAATTTATTGCCACATCCAACTTACTATAAAAAAGAATTTTACTACCTTGTTATTATGAGCAGGGGCGCAAAATGTAAAAAATTTACGAGAAAACTATAAAATCGTGACTTTTCAATATGAATGTATGATTTCAAAGTTCAAAATTTTATTAAAATGCCGGAAGATCTTTTGGTATTTTTATAAATACTTCATGTCATTTTTTAATTTTAAATCAATGAATATCGAAGTTAATATCTTGATGTAAAAAACTAGTTGCTTTTAAATATAAAAATAACTTTAATGAAAGCGAATTTAAATATTTTTAAAATTCATGGAATGCCTCCTTGATTTGTCAATAATAATAATGTCACACATATTATTCCAGACATACACTACTTATGTCTTGCAGTGTATTACGATTATACAATGTGTGTCCTAAATTTTCTCATCAAATTCCCAATTACGTTAGAACTTTAAAACGTGATCGGTTTTGGCGATTATAACTTAAAAAAGATCCTGTTTTACTAAAACGAGATTACAAACAATAAGATTTATTTATTCTATTAATCACGTAGAAGAATAGAAAGGACAATACTAATTATACTGAGCTGGTTTTTTACTGTGACATTTTACACCTGAAGGTGACACAGTACCTTAACAATTTACCTAAATAGAATAACAAATCTAGTTATACTGACGCAGATATTTTTTTGAAAAGCTCTGTTGTAGTACATCCATATCAGGCGTGTTCACTTTTCCTCTTGGCAAAATTTAAATTTCCATCGACACAAAAAGACTTTACATAACTAAACAACACACCTCCCATTGATCTAAAGAAAAAAATAAACCAAACACATTAATTAATTGTTATTAGTGGAGCATAAATTTTCTTGCCTTTTTCCAATTAATTTTTTCTATAGCCTATGAGATTCCTAGAATCAAAATTAATTCAGAATATAATAAATTGTACAAATTATATTTTAAATTTTTGAAGTCTGAGAATAATTTAAAATATTTTAGGATTTAATTGAATTTTTAGAATCCTACTCTTTTAATTGCTTTTATTCTTTTAGAATCCGTAGAAATAACTTAATAATAATAAATTAACAATAAAACAGTTTTTAAATGAAAACTCGGTCGAGGAACGATTCAAGGCGTTGTGTAGGCAGCACACTTTACATTCTTGATACAAAATGAAAGGTCTCTGCCTCTAAAAATAAACCTATTCAAAACCGAAAATTGGTTAGGTATAGAATGGTTATAAAGTACGTTTACTTCTTGTAACTTTAACTTGTATTTATTTATAATTTGACTTTTGATTTTAAAATTTGTAAGATACCCAAAATTGACAATGAAACACTTTTATAGGTAAATTAAAAGAAACATTATGCTTTATTATTTTAACAATAAGATTGTTTGATTATCAAAATATTTAATATTTCTTTACTTAAAACTAAATTTTCAAAACTCATGCATAAACACAGAAAATGTAACAAATATTGATTACTTCAAAGCTATTATATTATGAAGGAAAGAACAGTACCTACTTCTATGATAAAGAGAACAAAAAAAATAACAGACGGCGGCGATGGTAACACAGTGATGCATACAAAATATAAACCACCTACCTTACCTTTTAAAACGTAAGATTGTTCCGGCTAATTAAGATTTGTTGTGAAGCTTCTAACTCTTTACAAATTTGAGATTCTCAGGCACTAAATAAATTATATAGATCTAAGAACAATATTAATATGCGACGAATATAAAACAACTTTTCTAATTTAAAATGACAGAAATTTATTAATTAAGAACACAAATAAAAATTTAAAATAAAAGAAAATAAACTTTGTAATATATCAATCCCAAAATAGTTAAATGCTTTTTATCTGAGGAGTAATATTTCTGGCATCAACAGAATTCTTAATTCTAAAATTAAATAAATTAAATTTAAATACCTCACTTTTAAAATATACAAATATTTGTCATCAACAGTTTTCCAACTATATTGTTTATAAATCTGCAATTCTTTGCTTCCATATGGTTGTACAATAAAATGAAGGAAAAAGGTCCAACACCTATATCCAAATAAGTGGTTTTAATAGATAGAATTCCAAATCGATAGCTTGTTTAAATTGTGGTAAGTTCATAAATTTAATAATAATTATATTTCAAATTCCATTACAACATCAAATTATTAGGCAAGCTGTGTATTTAAATGATATTAAGTAATAAACGTAACGAAGATTTATAATTCAAAAATTAAATAAAAAAATATTTCTTTTTAAAATGTCACAAAAAATTTAATGCACTTGTTATTATATGATGTAATTATTAAAAACACTTGTATTCACTGAACTTTGATGAATAATAAACACTTTGACGTTTTAACAAAAATTATAACTTAAAAATTATGACGTCGTGTTTGTTTACATTTCTTTTTAATTCACAACATAACTTTAAAATTCAATGTTTTGCTCTCAACAGGTGTGCACTGTTTAAAAGTTGGTAAATGAAAGAGAATTTGATACAAAAATGGTCGATCTTTTATACCCTTTTTGCAAACAAAAGCAATCTACAGTTAATTTTAGTAAAAACAATTGAACTTTGACAAATGATTCTTAACATAACAATTGTTGTTTATAAATTTGAAGTATTCTTTTAACTAATTAGATAAAATGGTAGCTTAAGAAATTCTTTATTAATTGGTATATTGCAATCATGTTCTCATTGCAAAATGAATGTCGATCAAAACCCATCTTTACGCAACTTATCACCTAACTAAAATTGAATTAATTACTTAAGATTTCCTTTTTACGCCTAAATATCTTGATAAAATTAAACCTTACATACTAACAAATATTATTTACATACTTTCAGATATCAATAAAATAAGAATTCAAACTAAATACATTGTTTCTGTCTACGAGGCATAATCGCACATACTTGTATTTTATGCCACTGATATCATCTTTAAAAAGCAGCCTCAACATTCAAGATAGTTTCAATTCTGTGCTAAAGAAACTACAACACAATACCCCATCGAAACATTTACACGAGAATTGTAACCTGCCTCCTGTCCATGCAACGCGTACAGTAGGGTTAGCTTGATAATCGTCAAATTAACTTCGTTTACTGATGCTTAGGGTTCAAGACAATAGGTATCTTTTTTATACAACAAATAATTGTGCGCCTTGGATAAGTTCATCATCCTTTAAAGTGTGAAATCTTAAAGCTTGCAATGTGCTTGTTCGATCCTCTTGACTTCTTAGGAAATTTAATTACCCGTGTAAAGATTAAGGATATTATCTGGATGGAGACAGATGAACTGGGACGATGGAGTTCTATAATCGCGAACACAACATACTAAAACCGGAGTTTCTCCATTATGCACTACATCCGGTCCTGACTGAGGCTCCAGGCATCTTTCATGGGAACTGTGGAACTCAATACTATACTGATAACACACGAGCTTAAGTTACATTAATCAAGAACATTGTAAGTCAGCAGGCATTTTTGTTGATCAATTGAAGCTGAAGCACTACCGAAGAGTAATAATAATTTCAGCCGTGGTTTACCTGGATTTGAATTCCTACAAGTGCTAGCTTAAATTATACTTATAGCATATGAGCTCAAGTTTAACAGTACACATGCGAGGACCGACTTCAAGACTGTTCTTTGTAGGTTCAGACCAGAGGATACACAACGTTTCAAGCCGTTTAGATCTAGCTCATATTGGTTTATGGTGTATACGAAATACACGTAACCTTACTATTACCTTCGAAAATAAAGGCATACTGGATGATTTCGATCGTCTAAACTGCAGCACTCCATAAAGATGTAAATAAAAAGTATTTCAATTGAAATGAAAACCTTGTCATAAAGAGAATTTATGAGATAAACAGGTTGCGTCCTCTATTGTCAATTACAATTTACAATGTATGAAATCATGAAGAGTTACGGCCGAATTTGTGCAATTTCATACCTATTTGTCACACCCTAAGATGCAAAGCTACTCATTGGACTCTAAAATCAAAGTGCGCATTACATGCTTGCAAGCCCGAGTTGAAGTGGCTAACTCCCTTACGACTTTCATCTTCATTGTGACTTTTAACGGTTTATCAACTGTCGTGGTAAACCAAAGATAATTTGTTCCGGCAACGAAACTAGCTTGAAAGGTGCAGAGAGCATAAAAAATCTCTCAAGGATATGGATCAAGAAAAGATTACCTATGAGCGGACTTAATGTGGGATTAAGTGAAATTTCATTTCACATGCACCACCACGCATGGTATAGAGTATGGAAAAGTTGTTCGCTCTGTAAGGTTCCAATAGATACGGTGAAAAACAGCCAGTCACAAATGAAGTCCTTCTTACGGTCTGCAGAATTTCTGAAGATTATGTCAATTGCAAGCCTATCATGTGGTTGTTCTACAACAAGAATGGTGTAGAATCTCGCACGCTGAATTAAACTTCGAAACTTCCCTTCTCATATCTTCATAAACGAGGCCTTATTTTTAAGCAAAAAGCAGAAGATGTAGCAAACTTGCTGGCCACTTCGGGAAATGATTGCGTGAGTACGTGCCTTCGCTCACTGTTCGGGCAAAGTGAAGAGTCAAGGCGGAGGAAAAGAAACTTGGAGATTTATTATGCTATCATATGCTATGGATCAATATGTGGAATAATACACTTGTATCATGTTAACATCGTCAACGGCACATACATTTTTAAATGATAACTTTTTAATATATAATGCTTCTAGCCAGACAATAAGATTCCAGATTACGTTCCAAGCTAAGATCGAGATGAGGCTATATGCAAGACTATTTCGAATATCTTACATTGACTGAATCATCAGCAAGAAATTTTGCGAAAACTTGCAAAAGACAGTTAATAAGGTAAAGGAAAGATTTATATCAAGTTTTTCTCACTGGATAGTTGCCCATAATATTAGAGTGAACAATTTTTGACAACTGTGTTAAAGACTCAGTTGACTACCATTTTCATTTCCATGGCAATCTAGGTTTATTTTTGATATTCAAAGTTTAAAATTTATATTTTTGAAATCAAGGAAAAGTGAAAATAGAATAAAATATACAGGGTATTTTATTTAAAAAAATAATAATAATAATAAGCTGATGTAATTTCCTAAGTTTGCGATGATCGAGGTCGGGGGAATAAATCAGGAGGAATAAGTCGGAGAGGTGGTAAATCAGAGGGGGAGATAAGTCGAAGAGGGGTAAGCCAGGAGCAGAAAGATAATGGTGAGGATGGTCGTAAGTTGGTAGGTAAATAATGGGAATGGCTGGGTGAATTAAGATATAATTAAGCATAGAGATAAAAACCCGAAAATTAAATTAACTGGGTCTTATAGAGTACCGACACTACATATCAATATCCTTGAAGTCGAGTTGGTCACATTCAAGCACAGCTTGCAACAGAAGGAAGTACATTTTCTTATGACGTATTCCGTTTTTTGTAACTATTATTAAAATCTAATTGACTGACGAAGGGTTAAGTTTAATTTCCCGAAACATGTATCAACTTTAAAATATCAAATAAATTTCCTTGAATGTAGTGAGCCTTTCGTTCTTTCATTGAAGATGGCATCCAGAGCACCGAGAGTTATTGTTCCAAATATCCCAACTCTTTTTTTTTTGTTTTATTCGCTTTATTTTGTCGTCCTATATTAAGAATAGAGAGTGAGATCTCGCCAGCGCGGCGTTAAAAGATATTGAAGGTCAAAATTTTGGTCATCTCACTTCCTATGGTTCGGAGGTTAATTAAGGTTGTTATAAAAATGCAAGATAATTAAATAAAAAAATTAAATAATGACAAGAAAGGGTATATTCATTTTTTACGTACAGCGAACCGTTTGTGAGGAATACATCAAAGAATGTGCGCAATGTACGTTGTATCCGTATCCGCGCCACCTTCGACGTAGAATACAAAGCGCCTTTTATTAATAACCTTAATTAATTTCCGAGCCATAGGATGTAAGATATTTGCAAAGGATCGAATTTTTTACCTTTGACCATTAATATTTTCTCTCTCATAGTATATTATATCACTCTTGAATTTTAATATATTGTCTGAAACGACAAAATAAATTGATTAAAACCAAAAAAAAGAGTTGGGATTTTTTAGAACAGAAGCCATATTTTGCAAGTAACTGCATTAAAAGACGTACTAAGCTGATAGGCAAGAATGTTGTCTCTTCACTATCGGTCTAGCGTTCACGCCTCACACAGGGCTGAAACCTGATTCTAGCCGGTTAAAACTCCAAAAACCATTGTTAAAATCAAAGATATTCTAAGAATTAGCATTTTAGTAGAAAGCTTAGTGAACTCGCAACTACCTGCCATTTACAGTCACTGCAAATAATAACCATAAAAAAAATCCGACAATTCCGGTAAAGTGCAGGTCAGTGTTAACATTTCCGAAGGCGGCAATCTGTGTAGATGTATTTGTAGTTTGTTCGTTAACGTGAAAGTGTTTTTTGTGGAACTGTCTTGTTTATTGGTTTCAATAATTTATAAAAACGGAATTGAAGTGCTAAAAAGTTTTTTAAAAAGGTAAGATACCCTTCTAATATAGAAAACGGCGAGTTTTACTTTCCGCATAATAAATGTTTTATTTTGTGGTTTGTAACTATAAAATCTTGCAAGCTCTTGCGTTTGTACGTTTAATATTTTTTTGCTGTAGTATAAAGAATAACATATTTAAAAATCAGCATGCACAATGATGCATAAACTGAAATACAATCGAAATGAAAAGGGATAGTTATTAAACGATTAGCAATATAATTTTTGTACGTTATTTCATTTACATATTATAACTAGAAGCATTTTAAGTGGTGTAATATTTCTTAAAATAAAGAAGTATTCGTGTAAATGCTATTTATTTTACGTCGTTACCTTATTTTTCAATAACATAATTATGTAAATAACTTTTCCTTGGAAAAAGTATAAAAGTATCAAATTAATCCAGATCTAGTGACTAACAAAAAATTTTTTTATTATTTTTTTGCTTATTTTATTATTTTTATACTATTCCAGGAATTTGCTTTCAGTTAAGCCTATAAAATAGTTTTGACCGGCTAGAATCGGGTTTCAGCACTGTGTGCGCCTTTTACAGTCGCAGTCGTCAAGTGATTTAACAGACTTCCTGTAAACCAATTACAAGGCTGCTTCTAAAGTAAGAAATTTGATTAGTCAACTTTCCACAATCGAATTAACTCTTGAACTTTATTAATTAACTATTTCAATCTTCCAAAAACACATTATATAGTTTTTATACTCATTCACATACTATAAAGCGGCGGATGCAAGCGGTGGCCGCAATTCGGTTGAGGTATGCGGAAGAAGGCTTCATAAGAAATGCACACTAAGAATCAAAGGTAACTTTTATTAATGAATATATGTTACATTAGGAGAAAGTATAGAAAAGGTTTTGTCTAATGGTTAGATAACCCCTTAACCATACGCTGCTTTTGGGTCGTTCTCATATAAGTTGAAAATTTCAAAGGAAAGAATTTTAATTATAACTTTACTACAAATTAATAAATGCTTAACACATGGATAGTAGACGGATAACTAAATAAAAATCAATACACAACAGAGCACCATTTTTATTTTATTTTATTTTAATGCACAATAATGTCTCATAACTTACGTGACCGTCACATAAGTTACTTCAACAGAAATGAATATTTATTTTTAAAATTAATCAGAATTTTTATTTTATTCATTAAGATCAGGTTTTTCCTCTAGAAATACTAACTAAAACTGACTAATTTGGTATTTTATTTCTATAAATATGACAAAAAAACTTATGGTAACCTTTGTGACATATCAGTAACGTATGTGACGGTCCAACAACATATAAAAATGTAATTTAAGTAATAGTATTAAATGTAATCAAACAAATATTGCTTCTTTCAACGACATTAAATCTCTTCTTTGCTTAGCTCTCTTTTTCAGTTTCCTTAGGTAATTTGTTTTTTTTTCAGGATCAGCATTTACTCCGCCCCGGTATCGCTTTTGTTTTTGAGCAGCTAAAAGAGGCATTGTAAATATTCTGCAATAAAAAAGGCGTTTTAAACGTTAAACGATTATTTAAAGTCACATAAGTAACCATTAGTCACATACGTAACTTTTAGCTTAGTAACTTACGTGACGGTAACATATATGACATTTTTTAAATTAATTTGAAAATCCCGCTTTCTAGTGGACCATGCAGAACTATATTTTCCTCCCAAAAGCATCATAGCCTCAAAATAATCATGCACTAATTTACTAACACAATATTGGTGAATCTTCCTATGAACATAGGTAACCTAGGGGACAAACAATAAACAAACTCACCTGGATCGCGCCAAACAAGCTTATTTATAATATATTTCTATAAATAAATCAACAAACTTTTAATTAATTGCGAATAAACAAGACTTCCTCATTGTTGCTTGTTAAGGGTAAACTAATTTAACGGTGTTGTCAGGCTGAAAAATCTTTCGTTAAAGTTGAGGTAACCTATGTGACCGAATTTCTGGCGACAAGAATTAATCAACTGTCGTATAATTGTTACAGTAAAACACATTGTTTTAACTTAGCAGTGGGGCAATTATTCATCTAAAGCTATCTATATTTAAAAAACCTGCGTTCGTAAAATAATAATCACGTTGGGGACAGGTAACTTATGTGACATTTCATAGCTAAACATGTAAAAATGGGAAAATAATAAGCATAATTTAATTCTACTTTTGCTGAAATATTTCAAGTAGTTAAATCTGCTATCGCATTATATCAAGTTCTTCGACTACTTTACATTTTCAAAATAAAAACACTGATGGGGACAGTGCATTTTCAAGTTATCTGTGACATACCCTTTTAGGGTTTTCTATTTTTTTTGTCGGTATATGTAGCTAGGAGTATACTCTTTCGAAAATCGAAAGTTTAAAAAAAACAGAACGTTTTAGCATGATTACCTTTTGGTGTGCAAAGTTCGAGATCTGTCACCTTATTTTGTCAGAGGGATAATTTTAAGTATGGAAATTGCTTAAGATTACCAATTATCTTTCTTAATTCAGTAGTTAGCTAGTTGCGGATATCGGCTTATTGATCTCTTAAAAAGAAGCCCTTTTAAGTGTTAAAGCAACAAATGACTGTTGAATAATAATTTGAATCGCCAAAATTTTGTAATAAATACACTTGAAGCCCATTATCATCTGAAGGTAAAATACTATTTATTATATTTATTTCATCTTTTCAACTGTTTTACAACACTGTAATAATCGAGTTTTTAATGGTTGATTTCTCCTAACGCACTTACCTGTTTATTAAAAATATAATAACTTACGGGATTTCTTGTCCCGGGCTTGTTCCCTCTCTCCGAAAGGTTGTAATTGTAAAACCTTTTTTTTTCATCTATATGGACTGATTCAAGAAGTTAGTCGGAATTTTCAAGAACAGGTGCAGAACTCGAAATTCAGATCAGATACTTTTGAGTGTCACTAACAAGTGAATTGATAAATTAATTCAATTGATTTGAATTTGCTGATACATAGATTAAGAGTAACAAGTTGATATTTCTATACTATTATTATTATTCTCCACTTGTTTTGTCAAAATATATGTGTGTACACATTTGTATTATTCTGTGGTTTTTTGAGCACCAAGTGCCTTATGTTATTTTTTGCATCTTTTCAGGTTCAGGCAGAGATATATATATACGAGGGTAGTCCCAGAAGTACCCGACCTGACCAAGAGGTGGCGGTAGTTGTTTGAAAATATCACTGTATTGGAAAGTACGCAGTCTATAAAGCATATGTTTCAAGTTTGAAAGCGCCACGTTTTTCAGTATTTGTTTGGCAGCCATCAATAGTGAACGTTGTCAGTGAATTTGTAAAAATGGAGAAAATTGGTCATCGTTATGTGATACAATACTTTTATTTGAAAGGCCTCAGCCCAACCAATATAAAAGCTGAACTGGATTCTACTCTGGGTGAGTCTGCTACTTCGTTTACAACAGTTAAATTTTGGGTAGCTGAGTTTAAACGAAGCCGTACGAGCTGCCAAGACGAGCATCGCAGTGGTCGACCAAATGAGGTGACGACTCCAGAAATGGTGAAGAAAATCCACAAAGCGGTACTTGATGATCGTCGACTGAAAGTGCGCGAGCTAGCAGACATTACGGGCATTTCAAAAAGTGCGGTACATCGCATATTATTTGAAAATTTGGACATGAGAAAGCTGTGTGCAAGATGGCTACCGCGTTTGCTCACACTCGAGCAAAAACAGTGTCGTGAAAATGTTTCAATTGAGTGTTTAGCGAAGTTTCACAGCAACAAAGCAGAATTTTTGCGCCGTTTCGTAACAATGGATGAAACATGGATCCATCATTTCACACCCGAGACAAAAGAACAATCGAAACAATGGACTCAAAAGGGAGAACCGGCTCCAAAGAAGGCGAAGACCGTTTCATCTGCAGGCAACGTTATGGCGTCGGTTTTTTGGGATGCGCGTGGAATAATTTTTATTGACTATCTCGAAAAAGGAAAAATTATCAACGGCCAGTATTATGTAAACTAATTGCAACGTTTGAGCGAAGAAATCAAGCAAAAACGGCCGCATTTGGCTCAAAATAAAGTGTTGTTTCATCACGACAACGCGCCAGCTCACAAATCCGTTATTGCAATGGCCAAAATTAATCAATTAAAGTTTGAATTGCTACCTCATGCACCATATTCGCCAGATTTAGCCCCCTCGGATTATTTTCTGTTCCCAAACTTGAAAAAATGGCTCAGTGGTCAAAGATTTTCCAACGATGAAGAAGTGATGTCAGCAGTTAATGGCTGTTTTGAGGAGCAAGACAGTTCTTATTATAAAAAGGGTATCGAACTTTTTGAACACCGCTGGGAAAAGTGTATAGAGCTGAAAGGAGATTACGTTGAAAAATAAATAAATCTTTTTCCAAAATTTTTGTTTTCTTTGTTGGGTCGGGTACTTCTGGGACCACCCTCGTATAGTCTTCAGAAATAGCGTACCTTGATGTTGGTTTAGGGATTCAATCTGGATATATAAATGTTGTAGTTCAGTCTTCATCCAATGACTGTTCGAAATAGATCGTATTGACGTAGACCTGGTGACTCACCTATTATCCGGTAACGCCACCATTAAATTAATTAATTGTAAAAATACTTTTTATGCCAAATAAAATTGTTCGAGCTACGAATATCATGTTGAACCTGCTGTATGTTGAGGTGAAGAGGATGCTGAAGTAACATTACGAAGCTTCCTTTTCTTAAATTTCTCTTTCTTGTATGAAATTGCTTTCCACTGTGTCATCTAAGATAGACGGGCTAAAAATTCCAAATTTTTTGGGAAAACATGGATTAACAAGTATACTTATTCAAATTGTATTACGTAGTGGCGATCATTTCATACCTATTGTTTGCATCTCAAGGTCTAATGAGAGAAACCATTTTTCTATATCGAATTGAATAAACTTTTTTCAGGTGAAGTCTGCTTGGAGTTTCTCCGTATTATATCGTTTACTTGATTTAGCTGAAGTCAATATTTTATGTATAACAAGAGAAAAGAAAAAGATTAGTTCGCGTACATCGACCTTTAGCGATAACAGACTTTCTTTGTGTGTTTTCTATTAAAAGAACACAAAAATAAATTGCACTGGCAACTTGGAAAAGTTTTGTTTCTACAGAATTAGATTATTCCTAGTATCAGTTTCACAGAGAAAAACCTTTCTGATAAGATAATGATAAATCAAGACACCAGACACCATTGTAAGAAATTATAAGAAAGCTCGATTTTATTAAAAGCAATAAAATTATGAATATTACTGTACTCCTTCATTAATTGAGTTGTAACATAAGAAATTTGTTGCGATTTCTTGTCGTCATCCACGACCTGGGATAACGAGGCTGCCCGCAGGGGCACAGACGGAGCCATTATAGTTATCCTTGGTTACAGGCAAATCACCCAGATACCCCTTCATTATCCAATCCTTGTTTTTCTCTTCAAGGACGTGAAATCGTCGTTTCAATCATACAAACTACATATATACAACAACTATTTTTAACGCTTGACATATTCAAAGCGAGTCGTCAACATTTATCCTGTTAAAGGAATTTTCCTTTAGGGGTGAAAAATCATGGTCCTAACCTACCTCAAAGGAACGTCGGGACAAGAGATAATGGAGGTGCAGCCTTATGTGAAATAGATTCACTTTTGTCAGATGTCAACGACGTTGGCAGAACAATGATTCGAAAAAAATAAGCAAGAGTTCAATACACTGCATGGATGAGAGTTAGGGCTTCTATTTGCAAAATCAGTTTTTTGAGTAGGTATATACATATCTATTGTTGGTTAAATTTAATGGAAGACGTACAGGAACAGTAGCAGAAGTGACCTATTAAAGAAGTGGGGTACGCTGACCTTTAATTTTTTCTTCATTTTCAAATCTTCAGGAAAAGAATATTATAGAGGGATTAATTACTGAAGCAACTAAATAAGTTTTTATGTCAAATGTTTCATTAACTTTTTAAGAATTTATAGAGGCAATGAACTTCGACCTATCTTAACACGTTCTTGTTTGTTCTGCACACAATTGTTCGGTAAAGACGATATAAGAAGACGAAACAAAAAGGTTCTCAATAACTTCAAAACAAGCATCGTAATGCGCGACAACAAAATGATAAAAGAATAGAAAGAGTTTAACAACTTGGAACTGTATGTGCATGCTATGGAATAGAACAAAGACCCAAAAAAATATCCTCATGCTCTCTAAAATTCAATTCGACCGAAAATAAAATGTTGGAATTTAGATTATCGTTTTACCAACATCAATAAAAACTATAACCCGAGAAAAAGAGATGGACCGAAATTTTCAGCCTGAAAAGGTCGTTGAACTCACGCAAACGGTGAAAAATTGAGGTAAATCTTTTTGTATCGTCTAAATATTTTAGGTTATTAGTTTTTAAATTATAGACTCTCCATAAGTCAAAGTAGCAAGAAAAGGTATTCTCGAATAAGAAAAATCTGAAATGAAGTTACGTTTTTATACATATAAAGGTAAGGGATGGATTTACATTAATAAATGTCAACTGATTCTTGTATTTTAGGTTATCATTTTGTTTCAAAATTGAACACGAAAGGTAAACAAATTTTATTAAAACTCAACCAGATCACTAAAATGTTTCGTTCGGGTAAATATATTTTGACTAATATCAAAAAATGTTTGGATAAATATTAGAAAAATGTTTACAACCTTTTACAGTTGGATTTTTAATACAAGTAGATAACATAATATTTAATAAGGTATAAAATAAATATTCTCTAAAATATAACTGACATCTTAAATCTAGATATATTATTTTTATTGCGGTCAAATATTAACGTGCTTCAGAAATTATATCATTTAATTGAGTTAATCTTTCATTACATGCATCTATGTAATTAAGAAGTGTAAGGCTATGTAAGGTTTTTAATTGCTAATTTCAATATAGCATAATAATTTAAAAACTTGCATTGCATGCATAAGTGCATGGTTGAGAATGTTGTCTAATTTAATTTTTTAATTACAATTTCTTGAAAATAACATCTATATAATTCTTAATTATTTCATCAATCACTTACTCTCAGCATTTTAACTGAAAAACATTATAAAAAATGAATTGTTTTATTGATATTTAAATTTCCATCGTTTAGCACTAATATTATTTCGTAACGTAAACAAAATTTACATTAAATAACATTAATATTTTTTAATTTAAGATTAATGTTAGATTCAACCTTTTAATTGTTATTAAATATTTATCATGATTAATATCGCATTTCGTAGAGTTTTTATACAGTGAAACGAATGTTTTCCTGCGATTGAAAGAAAGCGAATTTTTCTGAACACAAAATATTTAATACTTACTGTACAACTCAAGAATGCACCGAGTGTTGAGATCTCTATTATGCAAGTTTAAATACAGGTGTAGGCGTTAACCCCAAAAACTTCTAATTAAATAATGGAATGAGGAACAAAATAAAAAACATGTTGAGCGCCACCAAATTGATAACAAAATCTAGGAATCTCAATTTGAAAAGATTCCTCATTTAAAATTGACGGTAAATTAATCAAAAACGTATCAATCGATACTACTGAATTTTAATAAAAAAACAAAACATCAGCAATATGTTGGACCAAACCATATCATACGATAAATTAATTTGAAATCTGTACATTAAAACATAAAAAGAAAAAATTGAAATAATAACAAAATTATCATTATCATACTAAAAGTAGTTTAAATTCGGGATCCCAAATAAACATTACATAAAAGCTTAATTAAAAAAATTAATACCTTACAATTTCAATAACCCAACAAGATCTCTTACTCAAATAGCTTCGAACACTAGAAGCTCAATATTGACATTAACTTAATTTTCACAACCAAACTGCTGACCTGGAAAACCAATGCAGGAACAATCTTCTGAATTCTGAACTATATTTACTTTATTTTAACGACAAACTTCAACATACGAAAATTTCCAATAACTAATAATTCTTTATTAGCACTTTCATAACTGGAACGATGATTATATTAACTTGAATGCTTCTTGAGGATGATTATTTTAATTTGTAAATTTGACTGAAATTACTAAATAATTTTCTTCCCAACTCTTTCACCAAAATCCGATAAACTGAATTATTTGCGTTAAATTTGTTAGCATTCAAAAACTTTAAACGGTAACTTGAAGCAAAGGCTTCCTCTATACGGTACGATAATTCACAAAACTGCATTAGCACAAATAATTAATACTTGTCAAACTATAAGTTTAGACACACTAAATATCATAATAATTTGGAAGGGGGTCTCTCTTTTCACGGAGAAGGCACAGGACCCCCGCGTGGCAGGGCCCACCTCGCTCGGTTATGAATTTAACCAGCCCCTATCTTAAACTTACTTCGACTGACTGTAAACTAAAAACTATTCCGCGGTGGTATGATCTCTTGAGGGGGGAGCAATTCGAATCGACCAATAAAAGAACGACATGACTTCGTTAAACCAACCAAAATTAATATTTTTACACAAAGAAAAATTCGGAGCCCGGGATTTCACAACGACAAGATTTTGCAGACATCTGACATGACTCTGATCAGACATTGATATCTTTCGAAACGCAAATATGTTTATTTAAAATTTACCAATAAGCACGTATAAGAAAGTCATAAATTAAGGCAAGATAGGTTTTAATAATCTTTTTTCATAGAATTTCAACTTATACATTTGGGAATATTTAAAATGTTCGTTCACATTAACTGAAATCGCTGGCCTTTTTAAATTTAGATGGCAAATTTTTCCGAGAATATTCTTTTTCGCGAAAACAAGAGATGGTAGATACTAACATGTGCAAGGACGGTACCATTATTTAGAGCGGAGTCTATAGATTTTTGTAGAAATAATTTTATTAGTCTGGAATATTTCTTTTTAAGTGATCTTTGATATTTAAGGACTCACATTTACACCGAATACCAACACAATTTTAAATCAAGAAAAGATAAACATTAATATGCAGAACCGCCTAAGGGTTTTTATTATTTATGCAAACAGAATTGCATTTTTCGGAAATTCAAAAAATAAACCGTGACAACAGACAGGACTAATAGCACTGATGTCTAAGTAAAAATCATATTGTAGTCATTTATATGTCAATTTGGATTTTTGTAGGTGCTGGGAGATTAATACGAGCTAAAATAACACCTCATTACGATAACAATGAGAAAGTAGCATAATCTTTCTAAGAACTTGTAACTATGTACATCCTGAATAGATAATGAACGAAAGGAATTAAATCATTCTGAATCAGTTTTTATTAATCTAAACTGTGAGATCTTTCCCTTGCGATTTACAAGTTACGATCTGCTCACCTTAACTAATCTTCACACAAAGATCTTTTATTCAATATCTAAAAGATAAGCTAAAATTAAGCAGCTAAATTAATCTTGCGCTAAAGTGTTTACCACAGTTTTATTGAAAACTGCAATTAAATTCACAAAATAATTTATCTAAAATATTAGCTCATTTATAACACTAAGCACCGAATAAAACTAGTCACTTATTTAAATTACTTTAAGTAATTTAAATAAGTAGTGACTATGACTCTCCGGGGACCAACTTGCCGTGGCAAGGTGGAGACCCCCGGGGATACTTTATGGTTGCTCCGCTGGCGGCTGAACTGAGTAGATCGTCAGTCCAAGTCGCGACAGCTGGGGTGTCACATACCCGGCCTAGCGATAGGGGAGTGATGCGCAAATCAGTCGCCTCACCTCTCTTAGACCCTAGCAGGCACCTCCTTGTGGTGGCGCTGGATATTGCACATGACTGCATAACCGAGTCTGCAGGGTCGAACCCATTCTTCGAAAGCCCCCACGGGAGGAATCCCGGCTGCACCTGAAAGAAGATGGGCAATATGGGCAACGGGCAAATCGGGTGCGTGGGTTACCTTCCCCCGCACCTTAAACAGACAGGTGCGACACAACAAAGAAAGAATTACAGTACCCGGCGGTTGCCGCGGCACGCCGGGCCTGCCTTAAACCAGGGGTCTCCTGATGGGTCCCCATCCGACTCCGAATCTGATGAACCAGAGCAAGACCAATATAGGTGCATACAATGCCAGCGAACTTTTCAGACTAAAAGAGGTCTTGGCGTCCGTAGGCACGCAAAGCATCCTGAAATAATAAACGCAGAAATACAAGTTCCACATATAAAAATAAGATGGAACGAAGAAGAACTTAGATTAATGGCTCGTGAAGAGGCAGAAGCCTCGGTCAATAACATAACATTTATAAACCTCCACCTCCATACCCGGATACCGGGTCGAACACTTGAATCAATAAAGGGGGTAAGACGAAGAGCGGACTATAAGCAAATGGTCCAAGGGGCCATTGCAGACATACAAGCAGCTAACATAGAAGTCGCTGAGGAAGGCACCTCAGATGACGAACCAAACATGAGGCCAAATCAAAACGCAATAAACATGCGAAGATGATCTTCCATCAATGTCCTTATCCGGGTCGCAATAAGACGGCAGAAAATACTAGCCGAAGAAACCGAACCCGAGTATAACGCACAAATGCTAATACAAGCACCCCAATTAGCCCTAGAAGGCGACAATAACCACGACCTTATAGTGCAATGGTCGAACCAGACCTTTCCGAGGCTGGAAAGGCATCAAATGCCACGCCGCCAACCACAACACAGGCCAGTGACCACCACCCGCAAAAAGCAAAGAAGGGCAGAATATGCACGAATTCAGGCAGGGTGGAAAAAGCGTAGAAAAAGAACCGTCCAAGAAATCCTTGGCGGTAAGAAACCACAAACCACGCACACGCTACAAGATATGACAGCATTTTGGGAAAATATATTCACATCACCATCCACACCATATCCCAATACCAGAAACTACCACGAACAGCCGACCTTACAAAACATTTGGTCACCTATCACGTGCGAAGACGTAGATTCTTCAAGTATCGCACCAACCTCTGCAGCGGGGCCGGACGGTACCACGCCAAGACAATGCTATACAACACAACGATGCTTACTGGAGGCTTTCCACAAACAATGACTGCCTCCAGGACAGTATTTATTCCGAAAACTGAGATACCAGCCGAACCAAGCGAATATCGCCCAATTAGCGTAATGTCTGTCATCGCACGGCAATTACACAAAATTATTGCCAACCGAATTATGAATGCAGGCGTATCCGATCAAAGGCAAAGAGCCTTCATACCAGCAGATGGCTTAGCCGAGAATACAGCCATCCTAGACGCCCTTCTGGGGGAAGCAAAATATGGGTTAAGACAAATACACGTCGCAATCCTAGACATCCAAAAGGCCTTCGACAGCCTAAGCCACATAGCCCTATCAGAAATAATAAAACAGGAAGGGTTCCTAGAAGGATTGGTTAACTACATTACCACATTATACCAGAACGCTCAAACAAAGTTCGCACTACGAGGAGAACAATCTCCGCAGAGGCGTACTGCAGGGAGAACCTCTCTCCCCCGCCCTGTTCAATATAATAATGAACAGGGTACTGAGATCCATTCCAAATGAGGTGAGTTTTCGAATTAATAATGTGAAAATATTAGCAATGGGATTCGCCGACGACATGGTGTTGGTCACATCTACCCCACTAGGCATGAAAAGAGCATTGTCCAATGTGGAAGAATCAGCAGGTACATTGGGACTGAAGCGTAATTCCAAAAAAAGCACTACTCTTTCGATGGTCCCCGACGGCAAGACCAAGCGAATGAACATTATCACCGAGTCTCAGTTTCGCCTCCAGAACGGGGTTCTACGCGCAGTACGCGTCTTAGACAAATGGAAATATCTCGGACTTGAATACCAGCCCACGGGCATAGCTACAGTCGAAATAGAGCTTCGTGAAATACTCCACCGAATCACAAAAGCTCCGCTCAAGCCCCAACAGCGTCTCTCAATAATAAGGACGCACCTTATCCCAAGATTTTACCATACATTGGTACTGGGACAAACTACAAAAGGGCGCCTACAAGCCCTAGACCGCCAAATAAGAAAGGCAGTACGTGCATGGATCCGCCTACCAGACGATACCACAGAAGCATACTTTCATGCCGCAGTCGAAGATGGAGGAATGGGCATCCCAGCCCTTACTACCTTAATACCAGCCCTTACCATCGCCAGAATCGCCCCACTCGAAGAATCAGAAAACCCAACAGCTAGAGCAGCATAAAATACAAAGCGGCTCTAGCGAAAAATCAGTTGGGCAAAGAAATGCCTTCGGAAGAACAATTTACCCACAGACCTACCCAACTCAGAAGACCGCCAAAGATTTTGGCCAGCCAAACTTCACCACTCCACCGATGGTTTTGAGGTACGTGAATCAGCCAAGAGCTCCCTCTCAACACAATGGGTATATAAAAGAAGCGGAGGCGTACCTGGGCGTGACTACATCCAGCATCACTATACCCGAATAAACTGCCTCCCAACAAGAATAAGAACATCTCGAGACGTTCGCCGCAAACAATAGCCACCAAAACTGCAGAGCTGGGTGCGACGCCACAGAAACAGCTGCGCACGTCATTTAATGCTGCTGGCGCACACATGGGGGCAGAGTCATGCGACATGACGCCATCTGCAACACCCTATCGGCAGGAATGGCAGAAAAAGGCTGGATAATCACTAGAGAGCCACAAATACAAACTGCAAGAGGCCGAAGAAAACCTGACATTGTCGCTACGAAGGAAGATCGTGCCATTATCTGTGATGCTCAAATCGTGTCAGGTGCTACTTCTCTGCAAGACACTTACCAGGAGAAAAAGAACTACTACGGAAACAATAGAGAGGTAGTGGAAGAAGTCGCTAGAAGATGCGGAGTACCACCTACCAGAGTCAAGGCCACTGCCTGCACCATTTCCTGGAGAGGTGTATGGAGTAACCGATCACATCAGAACCTATCTAAAATGGGCTTAACGGACTCCTTCCTAGCCAGCATAACTACACGCGTGCTCCAGGTTTCCCATACAAACTGGACACGCTTCAATCAAATGACAGCACTCGCTCCGGCCCGTCAGCGTCGGAATCGGGAGGGAATAGGATGACGGAGACCACCGCGGCCCAGGAGGTTCGCAGGCCCCCAATGTCCATTCGTATTAATAAGTTTATGTATATAATATCTGTACATATAAATATGTATGTATTGTAATAATATAGATAAAGAATGTGATGTAATTGTATAAATACTGCAAAGTAAAATTAAGATTTTTAACATGTGTGTTAATGACAAGGGCCTACTAATTCCACATTAAACATAAGAATAAATAAACAACATTATAGAGGACGCCCCCAAAATTATTTGTTATTATTGTTTAAAAAATTGCGACGCAAATTTACAACTTGGGAAAAGAAACCTGTCTTGTTTATGGTTGTGAAAACTGATTACAAACATTTTGTTGTGCCAAACTATAGCAAGTGGTTGATTTTGTGTAATTCCCGTTTATTAAATAAAGTTCGTTGGTCTGAAGTAGTTGAAAATATAGTACAAAATATTTAGGTGATTATCTCAAATCGGTAAAGCAAAAGACAAATATCTCTTTTTGAAATGAAAACGGAGTTTCCTTACTAAATTGTATCTTTATATAAGCTTAAACTGCAGGGATCACACCTTGGCTGGGGAACTGTACCAAGCTGTCAATGAAAATACAGACATAGACAGAATACACTATAAAATCCAATAACATAAATATGAATAAAATTTTATTAACACACAAAAATAAAATGAAACACAAAAATAAGGAAATTCACAACTAAACTACAAAAAAAACTAACTACTTAATAAAAATGTTGGGATTTCAAAATAGTCTTAAATGCTATTAACCAAAACAGAATTAATTTAAATTAAATTTCACAATGAATTCTTGCAATTTGTTAATTTTTAAATTATATTATCTTTTATCAAAGTTTGAGTTCTACTCTCTTTATATTTTTAACAGTCTTAAATATGAAAATTTTTAATAAATTTTGTTTGTTATTATTGTTGACTGGCCAGTACAAGGAATTTATAAATTACTTACGTTTTTCCGCACAATAGACACTTCCCCCTACAGTTCACGGTAACAGCTAACCGCTATACTAACCACCGCCAAATTATTCTTCACCAGTTGCTGTGTTGTTTTGTTGGTTTAAATGTCGACAAAATTTATGTTGGTCAAAAATTGATCTTTTATGCCACCATCCAAATCAAAATTCTAATTCAAAAGTAAGTATAATAAATTTTAAATTTCTTGAATGTTATTATAATATAACCTCACTCTTTATTGTAGAACTGCTTATACTATCAATTAGTAGTCCAGTAGGAACACTATCTTCTCTCTACACGTTTTAGAGACTATACTTGGGCCGCTGAACAGATATAGTAATAAAAAACGCCTACAATTACCCCCTCTTTGTAACAAAACCTTTCTATTGGTAGCATTCAAATATACCGCTCAAATTGAAAGGCATGTTTAATTGTACCAAAAAGATATCAATTCGTTTACTGTCAAATATCCAGCAATCACTTGTTAGTTGTGCGTGACTCTTGTATAACTAAAATTTTCGTTCATTCATTTTCGATATTCTGTATTTGTTTGTTTGTTTAGTTTTCCGTTCTTTTCTGTTTTGAGTGTTCCCGTTTTCATTTTTTTGTGTTTTGTTATTATTTCGTTTTTTACTGTTGTTGTTTTAAAATCCAAGAGATATGGCCCTTTCTCCTCCAAAAAAACGGCCGCGAATGCATTTTTCGGTGTCTGATAAAGCATCCATCCTAAACATTTTTAAAGCGTGTCAAGAAAAACATCCAACTAATTGTTGAACCACCAACAATAGCAAAAATAATGTTTGCTATTAATGATAACGAAGAACTGCCAAATTCCAAAAAAACTACTTTGAGGGCATTGCTGAAGGAAATTGGATTTCGGTAAATATACAATAAGTAATGTTATGTCATTATCTAAATTTATTATTGTTGAAGGTATAGCAAAAGAAAAAGAAATGGAATGTTAAAGGAAAAAAATGAAATTGTGGCTTGGCAACGGCATTATCTCCGGGAAGTGCGGAAATTGAGGGCAGAAGGGAAACAAATTTATTACTTAGATGAAACGTGGGTAAATGCAGGTCATACAGTGCAAAGAATTTGGCAAGACACAACCATAACTACAGCAAGGCAAGCTTTCCTACAACGGTTATCTACAGGACTGAAGAATCCATCTAGCAAAGGAAAACGTCTTATTGTGTTGCACATTGGGTCAGAGGAAGGATTTGTAGAAAATGGCCTACTTTTGTTTGAATCCAAGAAGACTGGCGACTATCATGAAGAAATGAACGCCGAAAACTTTGAAAAGTGGTTCCAAGCAATATTGCCGGCTTTGGAGGAAGGAGCAGTGATAATTATGGATAATGCCTCATATCACAGCAGAAAAGTAGAAAAAGTTCCTTCTTCTTCAGCAAAAAAGGCAGAGATTCAAACTTGGTTAAGTAAGAACTCTGTTATATATGAAGCCGATATGGTTAGAGCTGAATTATTAACGCTGGTGCAACAACACGCACCGGCGAAAAAGAAATATGCTATTGACGAATTAGCTACAGCAGTTGGTCGTAAAATTCTACGATTGCCACCATATCACTGCGAACTTAATCCTATAGAATTAATATGGGCCCAAATAAAAGGAGAAGTAGCAAGAAATAATACCAACTTTAAAATCCAAGATGTACGAAACCTACTACTTACTGCAGTTGCTAATGTTTCTTCCGAAAATTGGAAGAAAGCGATATCACATACCATGCTGGTAGAACAGGGCATGTGGGAAGCTGATTTAGCAGCGGATATTGTGATCGAACCATTGATTATCAATTTGGAAAATGAATCTGATTCATCAACGAGCTCGGATTCTGATTAATATTTATTATGTAATTCATCGTGTGTACATATTTTATAGTTTTCATTTGTATCCTGTATTCGTTTAGTAGTTGCAGTTTCTGCTCTATATTTATATTGCTCTATAATTATATTGCTCTATAATCTGCATTTCTATTTTGTATAAAACATTTTGTGCCAAAGATGTACATACTTAAAGCATGTTTGTATGTAAATTCATTGTTTTATTAATAATTCGCAGACAAAATAATTGTGTTTATAAACATCGCACTCACGAACTTTTAATGGCAATTTTATCAAATTAATAAAACTGAAATTTTTAAAATGTATGGTTATTATTTATACTAGCATTTCTCGAAGTGCCATTATTTATAATGAATTAACAATTCATTTCTAAAAATGTTCTATTGTAAATTTAACTTTCACATAAAACCAATCAGAACAATCTGTGCTGCCTTGATTTTTTTAACTATATCTGTTCAGCGGCCCGGGTATACTAATTGTTTTTATTGTATAATTTACTTAAAAACATATGGAAACAATGAAATATTGCAAACATCAAAGCAACCCAAGGACTGGATTTGACATTTACAATGTACAAAACTTATACAGATCGTTACATTTAATTACATAAAAGGAAAGCTCAACACTTCCTGAATCTAACAACATATAACACCTAGGTATACAACACAATAATAGCCATACGGTTTAAGTCCGACGAGAAAATTGTCAAACTCGACTAAAATCCTAATAATTCTATTCAAATATGTCCCCATACCAATTTAACCCGTGGAATCTTTACTTTAGATGTTTACATAACTTCTCCCATTAGTTTGACATTAAAAACAAATACTTAAGACACAAAACTAACTCAAAATCACTTTTAACTGACGGCGTAGATCATGGACATTTTTGAATTGAATTAAAATGATAAAACACATGCTACACTAAAAAAACTTCATACAGTTACACAGCCAGGATGCTGTCCAACGAAGCTCCAACAAAACCTCCATGAACGTACTTAAATATAAAATAGAACGGTACCTTAACTAACCATACCATAAACTGTAAAAAAATCACTCGGTCTTGCAAATTACGTATGTTAAATAACTTTTGTATATGCAAACCTACACATAATAGCCCGTTTTGTTTAATTATAGATGCAATTTACCAAGATCTGAGCTATTATAATTACTACAACCCATAACCTAAATCAAGGCCCTAGAAGCTATAAGCTTGTGCGGGAGGGAGGGGGCGATTATTATTATTATGTAGGCCCAATGTGCGGCTGCAGCCGACTTATAGATGGAACACCGCAAATCCCACATTTGTGTTACAGCTAAGGAAAACTGCAGAAAACCTTAACCAGATCTGCCAGCGCCGGGAGTCGAACCCGGGCCGCTTGGGTGAAAGTCCGGCACGCCAGACATTACACTACCAAGGCTTTGACCGATAGAATAAAGAAAAATCCCATACCTCCTACCTACGTACAAGCATTTGTATAAAATTACATGAATATAATATTAAACCCAAACTTAAATAGTATACTTTAATTGAAATATGCAAATCTTAGTGCATGTTAACATAATATGAATAAAATTATTCCACTAAAGAACCATATTTCGAAAATTATTTTTTAAAGTTTGAGGTTACGTAATGAATAGATCGGAAAGTGAAATAAATTTGCATGAAATGTAATTTTAACAATCAAAATAAACATAGAGCATGTATTTATACTATTTCATGTGTTTAACTTGCTTCAACTGTAATTTTGAAACTGAAAAATAAACCTTTTAAATTGAGATTTGTTTTAAAACAGCCCTTTTTAATTCTATCGTACCATAATTAAATTAATGAAAAACATTACAATATATTATGTACGGTACACATGCCCGCTTTCTTTTTTGTTTAAACACAAAAATCCAAAAAAGGTTACAAAGCAAGCTTAATTAGGGATCGCTTTCTAAACTGTCAAAGTTTATTACTACTTTACTAAAGAAGCTGGGTAAAGCTGTACAATGTTTATTGGAAATTTAATACTAACCTTTTAACTAAATAATTTATCAGTACATTAGTTATCCAAATTAATCCAAAGAAACACCAAACACTTAATTGCCTTTTTTAAACCTCACTAAAAAAACTTCATATCCTAACATTGGAGCTTAAAAAATAAAGAACAGTTAATTTTAAAATCTAAACTATGTTGTTACAGGAATTAATGACCTTTCTTCATTAAATAAATCTTTAAGCTCTACAGTAATTACCATTTTTTGAATTATTAAAGTTTTTGTTTATAACTTTGTCACAAACGGAAATATTTATACTTAAATATTGTATTTAAAACTAAACTTCTCTTCCGTTTGGACTACATAAAGCGTGCAGTATATAACCAGCTTGCTTGAGCTATTCAAACCAGTCAGTTTTCCATGACTCCAACACAACAAGCAAGCTGGTGAGTACTCTTTTTATTATATTAATGCTTAGTGCTTAGTTTGAGTGGGCATCGCTTAAATCGCCCACTCGATGCAGGATTTTGGGAAGGTTGTGTCCAGGCCTTCCCGGCTTAGTTACCAGGAGGTTATCTCCTACATGCTTAGTTTGTAGACCTAGTGCTGACCAGGGTTGGTTCCCACCTTCCCTGTATTGTAGTAGTTTAGGAGGACATATACGTCCTCACCATATGTGAACATGTAATCTTTGTAAATCTTTTGTACTCTGTTTATTGTCAACCTTTGTAAACCTTTTGTTCTTTGTTTATTGTCTTAGTATATAGTTGTTGTTACGACTTGTGTTTGATTCCTTTCTACCTCTGACTACGTTCCCCAGTCACGCAAAACCCCCACGTGACAACTTGATTGATTAAATTATTGCTAGAACAAACTCTAATCACCTATTAGTTATTCGGTTTCCAGAAAGAAAAATATGCTTATTTACGTCCTTATTCCAGAAAATTCCAGAGATTCCACAAAATACACTCAGGTTCACTGAATATTAACAGGAGATTTAATCTCCTACAAAACGAATTTAAGAATCCTTCATCATTCAAAGAGACAGATTTCACCACTAAATCTTTAATTTACTTATAACAGTTGCAATATGCTCTCCAAAATAATTGACGTTCAAATTTCCAGACTGAATACAGATATTATTCCCATTTATAGGTTTAAGTCATAAACACAACGCCACTGTACGATTACATAACTAAATCACTACGATATGGCAAGGACTCTACGGACATGTTGGCCCGTCTTTGCAGAGCGCGGAATGAATTCTTGTATCTTAAAAAATTAAAAAGGAGAGATTGTATTTTAAAAGGTTCTATCCAACTACAAGTTAGGCATGACATCATTATAACCAATAACAAAAATTGTTAAAATCTTATACTTCTAACCTCGGCAGGTGCAGAACACGTGGGAAAAACTAGATTTATTCAAATAAATCCCAATTAATTGTCAGTGTAATTATGCATCAAAATTGAAAATATAGTTCCGGAGGTAATATACTTATTCTTTTATAAGCATTTAATATCTAAAAGGTTTAGCTGCAGTATATTTTTCAAGGAAATAATCATTGTTGAAAATAATTGGCTATTACAATAAAGGAAGTGATTTCAATACATGACCAAATGAGTAACTTGATACATGTGTGAAAAAAATTCTTTTTTCTGAAAACAATCGTTTAGAAGTGTAGTTTGAAATAAAACATTTTATTTAGCTATTTAAGTGTTGTAATTAGATTAATAGTATATACAATCTAAACTTTGCTGTCCGTACAAATCCATCCATATCTATATAATTTACTAGTAGAGTTTAATAAAAAGATGGTTTACTAAATAGGAGATTTTCAATTTCACAACCAGGAAAATACATAAATGTCAGGATATCCAAATGCACATCTTCTCCCTTCATCGCCGGTTTTCCTTTATAGGATTTTATTTTTTTATTTCTTCATGGCAGTGTTGGTGGTTTTTACGTATCCATCCGTTTTCAGAGCTTTCATTTCGGCGGTATTCCGAAGTACCTTGATAATAGCTACAATGGAGATGCAATCAGTATGCAGGGTGTAAGTTATTCTGGAGTCAAAGTATAACTCACGGTTTTCAAACATTGCCTCATATTTTCTAGCTACCTTAAGGTTTTTTTGTACCTTAGAACACTCGGGTCTGCAATTCCACAACATTGACCATAACGGGTTTATTCCTCTTCTAGATCTTGCAACAAACTCGACAGTAATAATAAATAATTTTTTCAGTGTTGAAATGGAATAAAACCCACTCTAAGTATGAAATTTTATTTTACTTTTTTAATTTTATTTCATTTGGTTTTAATATTTAATATAAAATCTCTAGATATCCGTAAAATACCAACTGGAGCCAGTACATGTAACATTTCATATTTTCATTTATTTCTAACTACGCCATTCTGATTAAAATGAAAAAAGCCTTTACGCCTAATAAAAATATGAAACATTTTTCATATGAAGAACTGACCTTTATAATACTGACACAATAATTTAAACAACATTAAATATTAAATATTTTGACCTTTATTCTACCGTGCAAATAGTAGGTCAAGTTTAAGGTAAGGTAAAATAACTCGACCATAGTTTTAAACGCAATCTCATACATTTTCGATTAACTTTGTTGATTCTTTCTGTCAGAGTAATAAAGGAACAATTTCGTTCTCGATTACAACTTTAATGTACTTTGCTCTGCAAGTATTTTATATAGGTCCAGCCGATGCCCTATTCGTTTTTTCATGAGAATCTTAGGCCAAGCAGATCACCCTCAATTATTTTTCTGTTAGACTAAATGGCATTTAATCAAACAAAAATAAAATCGACAAAACTTACAAAATTGATCAAGCGTGCGAAGTTTATAATGTTACGACTTTTTTTGTAGTCTCATCAGCTAGAGCTAATTGTCTGTAAATTTTACACACATCATCCAAGCTTATATACACTGGCTTGCAAAATATTCGCGTACACCTATTTTTGATTGTATTAAGTCGGTCTTAATTTTTAAATTGTCAGTGTCAATCAGTTAAACTTATTTTGTTTTATTTTCCTAATGACAGATTTATCCGTCAAAAATGTAATGTCAAAAGTCAGAAAGGTCACGTTTACATAGCAAAAACTACATAAAAACGCGGTTACTTGATTTTTAAAGTGTATGCGATTTTTTTGCAAGCCAGTGTACAAGCCTTAAAACAAGATTTTTTGCCAATCACGCAACTAATAAAGCTTGTATACAAACCTGGATATTGTGTATGGGATTTACAAAAAGTAGCTCCTCTCTTTCACGCTTCATTAGTTTTGGGGATTTTGTCGACAGGTTATTTAATTACGTTTGTCTGATTATTTAACTTGCTGTCTTTGATTCGCGTTTATGTGTGTCTTCAAATTTTTCCTAAATCTATTGCTACCCTTAAGATTGGGAATGGGTGGGTACGGATAAAGATATTCAGGTCTATACAGTCAGTGGCCCCCTGACCACTGTATAGGGGGGAATGCTGATATGAAGTATCATCTCACATCCTACACAACTCCACCACCAAACGGTGTATGCCGGGTCGCGCCCTGTCGTTAGGCAAGCCTAACTCGAAGGCAGTTAAAACTCATCATGCTGGATAAGAGGTGAAGGGTTTCCCTAGGGGAGATAGTAAAAAAAATAGCCCGACGAGTAAACACATAAATACTTAGCTTCGGCACTATCCTGAGGAGCTAATAAAGGGTGGATAGCAAATCTTATTCTCACTATTGATCACGGACAGCACACGCATAAGTGACGCGCTAATTGAACGTTTTTCAATTCCTCATCCATAAAGGCGCTGTGACAGTAAGCTAAAAGCAAAATTATATGAAAATGATATGATATTGGGGCCTTCAAGAATATTTGATACAGAAGATTTTCTAACTGCTTTTCTTGAGTCTCGTTAGGATGTTGTACAATTTCAACAAGAAGTTTTCCATTCGGTAAATTGTCGGTTTTCAGTTTCATTAGTGAGACGTCTTCCTCCAGTTTCTTGTGATTGCTAATTATAATATTTAATTCAGGGGTTTCTCTAACAACTTTATTGACGAAATCCACAAAGATACTTTCGGTATGTTTTTACTGAGTTACATAATAATAATAATAATAAACGCCTTTATTTCCATAAAGAAAATCTTGCACATCTCTGCTGATGTGCAAGAACTTTATTCCAATCCATCTTTATCCTTTTAAAGATAACAGTATCCATAATATTGCTTGGGCGTTTTGGGCGGAAATATAGTATTCCGTTTAAATTCAGTTTCGTTACCGTTTGATCTAGAATATCAAACACGATGCAGGTGCATCCACACACAGTAAAAGGATTTGAGGCCTTGAGGTGTTTTGATAGTTTACCGGTTCTTTTCTTTAAATTCTTTAAAAATCCACTTAGTTCCTGATCGTCCATTTTTAAAGCGTTTTTTTTTCGTTAACATATATTTTGAACAAACTTCCGCAGGGAACTAGGTTCCCTCTGGTACCATCCAGATGATATAGTAGTTTTCCAACATTGCCTGATATAACAACAAACAAAGAAAGTAATATAGAGGTCGTAACGATTTCATAGGTAAACATCTGCAGTACGATATTCTACGACGAGAACTGAATTAAAAGCTCTAACAAATTTGCTTCTCCGATGGCTCCTTTATGAGCCCATATGGCCACTTTTAGATATTTAAAACCGGCAACAATGTTGATTTCAAACCGACTATCCTTGATGAAAAAAGTCCAATAATCAAGGTAGCAGGTTTTTAATAATATAATGCAACTGCATGCTCTTATTACGTTATTGCCATATTTTTAAAAAGTATGTCCAATTAACACTTCAAAGACTACTGAGAATGTTTACGTGTCGTTTAATATTGTTAATTCTTCAACTTAAATATCCGCTACTAAAAGTTTGTGAATTTGAAAATAACACAATGTTGGGCGATACTTTAACTGCTTGTAGCTAAATAAAAACATTTAAAAAAAGGTTATTAGAATTTTTAACTCACAGAATACCGTATTGGAGAGTTTTACTTATCAAATCATTACACCCTATACTGTGCAGAGTGCACTCAGGTATTTACAAAAGTTAGTGAAGGCAAATAGATCACAACATGGAGTAAATGGGGTAGTATTGCGAAATCTTCTTTTTGTAATAATAATTTATGTTTGTAATTTCGTTTTTAATAACTGCACACAAATATATTAAAAAAATTTATATATCTCGGGTCCAATAATGAACCGTCATATGTGTTTATAACTTCCTGTTTATAATTTAACCTTCTATGAGACTTAAAAGATAACTAATGAGTCTACAATTGGGTTCTTAATTGAAATTTCACAAATACATAAAATCTTTTAACCCAATAAGTAATTCTCGTTAAATGATGAAACGATAAACTTTGACATTTGTAATTATAACATAGAAATTTGTGTAGCAGAGCTGATACGATTCAAGTAAGTTTTGATCTTTGATAAATAAAATTAAAAGATAATTATTATCTACTTATATCAATTAATTATTATTTTAAGTTAGGTAATGAATTTCACTTCTTGTAAAACAAAACATAAGTTCTGCTTTTATTTACACACATTGATTATGCACAAACTCCCATTTTTTAGATTGCTTTTTTTTACTGTTATGCGAATCTAAATCACAACCTAGCCGGGCTTAGGTAATAATATCTCATCATTATCATTGTAAAATTCATGAAACTGTGCAAATGCATTAAGTATTACTATTGCTTTATTTTAATAAAAATATTGCTTCTCTGTTAACCATTAACTGTTTTAAATTCCTAAATGTCATAGCTATTTAGGATTATTATTGAAACCCTACATTTAATTTTATTTTATTGTCAGCAATAAGTTAAAATATTTTGTATTTTTATTAATTCTATTTACCTTTTCCTTTTCAGGGATAGCTGCGAGTGGACACCTCTCACTCTAAAATAAACCTTTTAATTAAATTATAATTATGTACAAAGAACAAATCAATAAAAATCAACTCAAACTTGAATTATGTTGTGATAATTTATTTTTATTTTTTGTGTGTATGACGGTTGCGCTGAAAATTGTTAGTTATAAAAAGACCGTTGCATTTTTTAACAAAAAATCTTTATTGTTTTTCAAAATAATCTCCATTCAGACTAATACACTTGTGCATTCTTTGAAACCACTTTTTAAAACATTCGGAAAATTCATTTTCTGAAAGGTCCTCCAAAAATTCTTTGAAGTTCTGTAACTGCTGCATCTGCGCTGGAAAGTCTTTTACCTCGCATCATTTTTTTAACAGTTGGAAACAAAAGAAGTTGCACGGCGCCAGATCTGGGCTATACGGAGGATGAGTTACCATTGAACTCCCGTATCTTTCAAAAAATTCAATGTTCTTGCAGCAGTGTGGAAGGATGCGTTGTCATGATGAACTAAGATGTTACGCAAACCGGTCCTTTGGCGACCTGTCTGTAATTTTGCAAACATCTGTGGTAAAGCCACTTCTCAGTACCATTCAGAATTAACAGTTCTGTGATCTTCAAGTGGAATAACAGCAACAGGACCACTTCGGCGAAAAAAACAGCAATCATTTTCTTATTGACGCTTCTATGGCGAATTACTTTTGTGGGCAAGTCTTCATCTTCGAATACCCAAACACTAGACTGCTGTTTAGTTTCAGGGTCGTAACTGTATACCCAAGATTCGTCACCAGTTACAATGTATGCCACTTGCTTGGAAGCTCCTCCGTCAAATTTTTGCAACATAAATTTACACCAGTCTACTCGAGCCTGTTTTTGACCTTCTGAGAGCAAATGCGGTATCCAACGGCTTGCTAGCTTTCTTACCCCAAGATGTTTATGCAAAATGGTATTCACCGCCGAGGATCCAATTTTCACTTCCTCCTGAATCTGCCTATAAGTAATATTTCGATTGGACTGAATCAAGCTTGCCACACGATCGACATTTTCTGAACAGGCAGCTTCCGCAGGTCTTCCAGGTCTTGCTTAGTCTTCTAGCAGCTCTCGCCTTCGTCGAAATTCGGGGAATCAATGACTAACAGCGGATAATGAAGGTGCAGCATCGCCAAAAGCTGCTATCAAATTTTCATGGCTTTGCTGGTATCCTAACTGTCTTTTATAGTCGTAGAAAATCATAGCTCTAAAGGCAGTTCGCGGAATGCTCATCTTAACTGAATTAAAAATGCACAACTACTTATCATACAAAATTAACTACGTTTCACAAGGAAATCGGAACGTTTGACAAATGTGGGTAAGGAATGTCAACTAATGCGACATTCAATTGTTGCAATTGTTTCTAGCCAATTGAGCTTCCATGGCCTGCTACTAACTATTAACAGAGCATCCCTCGTATGTATGTGTAACTGATTGTAGTTAAAAATATGTGCCTACCTCTAAACACTAAAGTACATGCTGTAGTGTTTTCACACCTCCAAAAAAATCCTTTCTGAAGACCGTGGTAATAGAGCAGGAGACATCAACTGGTCAACTAGATCAACTGGTGTTGTTGTTTGTCCCTGTAAGCGGAAAAAATCGTATCTCCAGATCGGGCCGGCCGACAACACTCACCTTTTGGGAGTTAGATGTGCAGTGAAGCCAACCTAAAAAAAAGTTCTTTTCTTCCCTCAAAAAAGAGAACACCTAATATTAAAAACGAAATGCAAGTGGGACATCACTTTTTAATTTTGAACGATGAAAATTTAACATGTTTTTATATATACTTTCAGAAATGCAGAAACCAGTCCACTCTATTTGATTCACAGTTTTCCTGAAGTTAAACAAAGAAACACTTCTAAAAGAACTTATAATCTATTTAACTTCCTCCACGAGAGTCTAATGTATTTGTTGATCCAAACGTCTCAGATTTGTTTGCTCAGAAGCATTTCCTAAAAGTTTACAGGCGACTAACTTCCTCAATTTTCAGATGACACACTCTACGTAGTATATAAATGTATTGAGGCTGTAACAATATCTTTCGCTGAAATGTATATTTTATGTTTCGATCTAAATTCTGTTTAACCCGGATCGTTTAGCAGAAATAATTAATTGCCATCCTAATAAGGAAACTTCCTACGACTTTCCACGATCCCTAAAGTGGCCCGATTAAAATAGACGAGCTGTAAATGTACCAACGTAAAATAAATCTCTTAAATCCAAAAATCTTTACAGTTATCTTCCTAAGAGTACATAAATTTTGTGTCTTGAGAAGTTTGAAGTAATGGATGTTTATATACCTTCACTTGCGGATAATGGATTTCGTGCTCATTTAACATTTTTAGTTCGTTGTTTTTAGACATATTTGTGAAAAATTTATAACACGTGGAACACTAGAGGGCGTAAAATAATAAAAAGTTTTAACTCAAAATAAAACAGGGCAAAAACGAGGAAGTATTATCAAAGAAGGAATCAATCAATTACTAGGGTTTAGTGGATACGGAAGTAATCAATTTAACCAATATTTACGTAATTAGATTGTTATTGGGGAAAAGCAAATCCGCTTGGAAAAATAAGGAAAGCAAAATAATTCAGACGCTATTTTTATGTAAATAATAACACGGAAAAGAAGGAAATGCAGCAATCAATTTAAATGAAATTGTGGACGTGAAGAGGATCATGTACACGTATCAGTGTTTATTGTTTGTCATTAATTAAAATGACTTTTTGCTTGTGGAACTTGTGTAATCACACGTGTATCAACTAGCAATTGCAGTATTAATTTAATAAATATTGTGATGTGAACGACCCGAATGTCTAGATAATACTACTATATAAAAAAGTAAAATTCCCACGATCATACAAAAGCGAAGAGTAACGATTAATCTCTCATCACATTTACCTACATACTGTCATGATATTTGACATACCAAAAAAGAATTCAAGAAAACTTCAAAACAACACGTTAGATTGGTTGCATAGCTTCAATTATCAAAATAATAATTTTGAGTAATTTTTCTTTCATGAAGTAAAATATGGTTATTTATGATTAACATGCCCAGTTGCACACTATAGTCAGATAAAGGATATTTAGAAAACTGATTTTCCATAGAATTTAGTTAACTTTTCTTCTCCATTAATGATGTGAAAGACGATTATCTAATTATTAATTTAATGAAGTTTAGGTGAATTTTAATGGTCAATTTAGGTTAAATCTTAACCTAAAGCAGCTATCTTACCTTATTAATTAATAGTTAAAATTGCATTTTCATGTTAACGCGATTCCTCAGTTGTATAAGTTTCTTGATTTCAAAATTGTACAGCTCTTGGTTAAATTATCTTGGTGGAGGTTTGTAAAACTGCTTCATTACCACATAATTTACTTATTATCTTAAATTTAGGGCCTGCTTTTTATTAATTATGTCAGATAAACAACATATAATTTTGTTGCGATTTTGGAACGTTTAATAAATATTATTAATTGGCTTGAATTTTCATGTTGTTGATGCCTGGAATTATTGGTGGAGGTTTGTAAAACTGCTTCATTACCACATAATTTACTTATTGTTACTATCTTAAATTTAGGGCCTGCTTTTTATTAATTATGTCAGATAAACAACATATAATTTTGTTGCGATTTTGGAACGTTTAATAAATATTGTTAATTGGCTTCAATTTTCATGTTGTTGATGCCTGGAATTATTGGTGGAGGTTTGTAAAACTGCTTCATTACCACATAATTTACTTATTGCTACTATCTTAAATTTAGGGCCTGCTTTTTTATTAATTATGTCAGATAAACAACATATAATTTTGTTGCGATTTTGGAACGTTTAATAAATATTGTTAATTGGCTTGAATTTTCATATTGTTGATGCCTGGAATTATTCAAATAATATTTTAAAGGATATAATGTTTAAATTTGTAAGATAGGAAGGTGTAAAAAGCTATTTTTAATTAATAAAGGCATTATTTAGTTTTTAAGGAGATTGTTCAACGACATTTATTTATACAGTTAATCTTGTTTGTTCAGAAGAATGTTGTATACTACTAAATTAGGATTTTTTTTATTTATAATATATCCGATTCGTTTTAAGGATTAATTAAAATTTTTAAACAATAATCTGGTTATGTTAAAATTTTTGTCAAAGTTTCACTTTTTTCATGCAAAAAGATTGCATTGCATTCAATTATTCAATCATATAAAAAGAATAGCGATTTTTCTGTAATTCTCTTCCAATTTCATCTTTGAAGAAGTGCACAACCTTTTGGAGGGTATAAGATAATTTAAGGTTATGTTATAAGTTAAAATGTAAATAAATCAATGTCAAGATTTTTAGGTTAATTATATTTTTATGAAAGTCAAAGTGTTGCAAATTTAAGAAAGTTTCAAGATAATCATGTAATTAATTTATTCTTTATGGAAATTATATTATCTGCTAATAAGAAGAATTTATGGAATTTAATGAATCTTAAATGGATTTGGATATATAAATTGTACTAACCATGATTAAAAAAAAATTAAATGATTTTGGAATTCCAATTAGTACAACCTTGAAATTGGAAATATTTAAAAAAGGTCGTTGACATCTATTTCTTGAATTTTCTGGCAATACTAATAAAAACAGCAAAGCTGACACAAAGGGAGTTAAAAAAAATAAAGTTGATATTCTTGTGGCGGCAATTTTTTAAAAGAAAAAGATTGCAATCTCAATTGCAGTTTTTCATGGTAGTTGGTTTTGGTTTTAATAATTACGAAATATCATGATACCAAAAGTTAATAAAAAAAATATAAACAAATTATAATCCCTAAATATATTTTTTTATAATTAAAGATAAAGAATATTTGAATATGTGTTTAAAAGCAAATTATTAACCTCCAAATAAAAAAATGAATATTTTGGTATTAATAAAAAAATAATGGTAGAATTAAAAAGATAGACTTTAGTAATCAGATTTTCTTGTTGCATTTAAATATTTAAAAATAAAATTCTTATTTAATAAGTGTTTCTATCTTTTTACTTTACATAAATAAAATATATTTTTATGGTATCTATTTTCAATTTTTATTTTGGTTTTTTGTTGTTTTGTTGTTATTATTTTGAAAATGTGTTTTGTGTATGTATTTTATTATTGTTTGTCTCTAATAATTATAAGGATATAATAAATCATCCAAGCAACCCGCCTGAAAGTATATCTGTGGAAAGGAAGGTTTTTACAACTACAATATATTGTAGCCGGAGAATTTATTTTAATTAAAGGTAAGCAGGTAGTGAGTTGTGTATTTTATCTTTGTTACAATTGCATCTACGTCTGTGTCTAATTTTTTTTAATTTAAATATAACACCATAATAAAAGAATTATTATATCAATACGTAATATAAAACTTAAGTCCGTGTAGATTGTAGATTTTTGAATCGTAATGAAGAATTAAGAAGTAACTCTAAATTGTCATCAAGACTCACAGTTTACATTAGAAATTGGAGTAAAGGTGGCCTGACAAGGGTCTTACTTAATTTCCCTTCAATTTTTAATTATGATTAGTTACTGCATAAATCGAAAAACCAATCTAGTCAATGATCTGATTAGTTAAAACTAATAGTAATAGATTAGTTGTTAGTAACTTCTTCGGCGTCGTATTTCCTCTTAGCAGAGGAGTCGTGATCGTTGGTTACTCGTGAGGGATACTAGCTCTTTTTAATACACCTCTCAATTTCTTTATGTTCCTTGCACTTCTTGATACCTGACGTACTGGTTACCTCTTTGATGAAATCTGTCCTGTGTTTTTGGAAATAGTCATATCGATCTTGTTTTCGAAGTTATATGAGTCTCTCCTGTATATGTGACTAAACTATTTATGAATGCTTGAGTAGACGATTTCTAACAGGCGTTGAGGCTTTTTTATTTTTCGTAGAATGGACGCATTACATCTTCTTGCCGTCCACAAATCCTTTTCCTATCGTTTCGGCGCCAAATTTTTTGTGTTAAAAATTCTGCCGCTTTCAACCCATGTTCTATGAAGATCATACCTAGTTCTTCTACTCATCTCGCCTCTTCTTCTATTTCTGTGGAGCTGGTTTTCAGGTTATAATCTCCCACATAGCATACTGGTTACCACCTATATTTCTCTTATTTCTTGAATATCTGGACTGTCGTTGTTTGGTCGATTGACACATGAGTTTTGTTTTACTAGAATAATATTACTAAGATTAATATTAAGGCGATATGTACGGCTTTCCACATTTAGCTTTTCCAGCAGATTGGCTAGCACTTCAGATGTTTTGGCAAACAACACTGTATAGTCCTTGAAACGAAGATTGTTTATCTTCACTCCTACAGATATGTCTGCACTCCACCCTCCAGCATCTTTCTCATAATGTATTCACTGTATTTGTTGAAGAGCATAGGTGAGAGAATGCACCACTGTCTAGCTCCTTTTTCGACTTTGCAAAGATCTAAAATGTATATGTCTAGTCTAATTGTATTCTGAACATATATAGTTGTCTCATTAGTAGAGCGAACTGCTTAGGGACACCCATTTTATTTAGTATTGACCAGAGATGTGTCCACTTGATGCTGTCGAATATCTTGTTATAGTCCATGAAGCATATATACAGATTTGTTATCTCTCGTGCTTTCTAAATAATCTGTCTCAGATTGAGAATGTGTTCTCGAATGTCTCTTCCGTTAACAAAACCCGCCTGTTTAGGTGGCATTTTTCATGATAAGTAGTGTTTCAGCCGTTCATTAATAATATTCAAAAGGACTTGAAGGAAAAAACTATTTTTGTTTGTTTTTCCTTGTATGGTTCTCCTTTGATGGCTTTCTTAATTTAACTGGAAATGAGCTGTTTGATATTGCATTCCCTGACCATGTTGGTAAGATAACGATGAATTAATATCAATACGAATCAGCCAGTCTTTCACTTTTCCCATGCCCAAAAAGAATTATTCCATAGTAAGATACGGGACTACTAAAATAGAAAAACCTAAGAAGTAACTCAACAGAAATATGCACCTCATACTGTACCAGGACGTGCATTGAGATTTTAAAGCGACACTTTAAAAAAGAAAACAAAAGACATTTGAATTTCACATCATAGTAATTTCAGGTTATAAACACTTTCAAAGTTGATATTTTAATTCCAGTTGTAGATCTACGATTCCCAGAATGAAATCGCATGATTTACACAAAGATTTCATTGGTCAAATCTTCTTAACATATTGATATGATATGGTATAGTAATATAAAAGGTCGAAGATTAATTAAATAAATTGGGAAAAGCCCCTGGTTGTGGACCATTTTGATATGATATGCATACTTGGGTGTTGATAACATTTATTGTAGGGAATAAACCCTCCAACACTTAAGGATAAAGGATGAAAGGTAATAAAGTTAATAAATTGAAAATTATTGTCGATATTCATTAACACATATACAAAATCATGGCAAAACAGTCTGAAAATATACACAAATAAATACCACTTACTTTATCATCAAAAAAATTCTCCAGCTATTATTTCTAAACTGGAAAACAAGTTCCATAAATGCATCAGACAAAATCAGGCGGGTCGCTAATTAATTAGGAAACTATTTGAATTATATCTGTAAAACATTGTTACTGAACCAGACACAAATAAATACACAAATAAATCCCTTTAAGAACATTTAAATGAAAGAATTTTATACAGAACACAAACACCAAAAAAATAAAATAATTGAAATTCATTGTAAAGAAAAGAAAACAACTCTTAAAATCCTAAATTAGATTAATGAAATAAACACCAACCAAAAATTAAACTAAATCTTGGTGTCAAATGGATATAACAGAATAAGAATTAAGAGACATTCTAATTCCCTTTATCCTTTTTAATTCTTATTTGATCAATTCAACAAACTTAAATTACAACTACAAAAGAAAATCAAAATTTGAAATTTTTGAAATTTAAAATATTTGGCGCTATACAAAATTTAAACGCTCTACCTTGGATTAGTAGTTCTCTGTCACAGTTGGTAAAATTACCTGCTTAATTGTTGAAATGGTAAACACGTTTCCAATCCATCCTTTAGTGAATATTATTTTGTAATTCTTGAAAATAATTAATAACGATGGAACATTAATCTTCCATAATGTAAGTTTATAAAATAATTGGTTTGTTTGCAAAGTGAATCCTTTGACTTCCTCCATATAGTTCCATACAAGATAAATTTCCAAAGATTTCTTCAAAGAATAAGATAATGACCAAACACCCAATCAAGCACTTCACTTTTTTTTAATTAAATCACATTAAATGTTTATAAATTATTAACACTACTTAAATTATTAACAACTTTTATTCACAAAAAATTAAACAAAGTGACGTTTGACATAACCTTACTTTTTTGACAGCTAAAGTGACGTATGACGTAAGTTGCTCACAACATAACCTTAAAATCTTCTACATTTCGCTGTTACAACAAACGTGGTTTCAGCACAAATGAAAATTACAAGAAAATGTCACCAGAATTTCTACTGGTTTTATACTAATTGTAAAACAATTGCAAATCTTTAGATTTTTTACTAGTTAGGTCCAGAAATGTTTAGTGATAAATCTAGTTTCTCACCAGATTTTACAGTAAAACAGAGGACTCTTTAAAACTACATGTTTATAACCAGATTGTTAATAATAATTAAGTTATTTGTTTAAAATAACATTATAAAAAATTCCTGAGAGTTTCCCCTTTCTATTGATACCTCACATTAGTAACAAAATGCAAAATTCGATTCAGGATTCATTGACAATCATCTTGGTTTTTCCCTAAATCAATACTTCACAAAAATTCAAATAAAAACATTTCCACACATTGTTACATACTTTTCCTTACATAAGATTGTTCCTGGCATTCCATAAAATAAATATCATATAAGTTTTTCTACAAAGATCCTACATAAAAACTAATTTTCACATTTTTAGCAACCCATGCCAAATCGTTACAATTTCTAATTTTAAAAGGCTAAGACCTTCTCTATAAAAATTTCCCCACTTTAACATTCTAGTGTCGAATGCACTCTAGAACTTGGTTAACAATATTGCAGTAAAACATTTTAGTTATAATTCCAAACAGCATTGACAAATATCCATTTACTATGGAAATCGTCCCTACTCTAAGTAAAAAAAATTAAATTTGCCCCACTTTGGGACACACCAAATAAATATGCGATATAATCGCACTAAGACGGCAGTAAAATAAAGAAACTATAATATGCCCCACGTTGGGACAAGCCGAATAACTTGGCGATGTAATCACACTAAGATGGAAATTAAAAAGCTAAACTAAAATATACCCTACATTGGGACATAAATAAATATGCGATGGAATGCCAGATTTAAATAAAATAAAATTATTCAAAATATTTGTATAGCATAGATTTAGAGTGCGAACAAATGCCCTAACTTGTAGAATTTAAAATAAATAACTCTTATACTATTTAAATACACTTCAATTTCCTCTTTTCTAAATTTCTTACATGATTTAACAATACTCTTATAAAGGTTAATAATTCACTATTTATGTAAATAAGTTACGTAAATACTTAACTAATTTTAAGATTATGTAAATAAGTTGGACGCCAAATATAACATAAGAAATAACTTGAAGAATGATATTTATAAAAAGATCTTATTTCATAGAGATGTGGATTCTCATGGCTGTAATTTAATAAAAATACAATTTAAAACTAACTGAATAATGATTTAAAATTTAATAAATAATTTAATAAATAATGTTCTTCTTCTTTACCATAATCTCCAAAGTAAAATGCAAGAAAAAACATTCCCTACCTTTCCTTAGTCGAGCCAATCCTTTCCATTGAATCGTCACAATTTTCCCTCAATACCATTTGCCAGTGTATCTAACTATACACTTTAATAACCAATTCGAATACCATAATTGTGACTTTTGTTCTTTAATATATTCCATAGCCATAAAGCTAGCCTTCCATTCCATTCACTATTCAAACCATTTTTTTACATGTGATTATAATAGTGGTTACACTAGTGGTATCACTTATAATTTTTGTTCTATAGAAGGGTAAACCCTTCTTTTTCCTTTTTTTATTGCTAGAATATTATTAACGACGGTTATTTATTATATTTTTGAAGACTTAATAGGACAATTTTGAATATTGTTCTAAGTAATAAGTAAGTAAATAAGTGTCCTTCCCTCAATAAGAACGATCCACTATTATTCACGCCATTTTTTTCATTTTCTTTTCAAGTGTACCAAACTAATTGTGTTAAAATATTCTCCAGAAAATACTCATAGAATTAGCAGATGCAATTGCTTTATACGCGATAAAATCGTAAGAAAGAAACAAAACAAATGAAAATAAAAACAAGCTTGGTCTAGGAATACGAGTATAAACTTAAAGGCTTTTAAATCAAAAGTAAAAAAAATTCTAAAAGGATCTAAAAATAACCCCCATAATGAAAACTATTTTTAGACCCAGAAGACGAAAATAAGTCGTGAAACCCAAAGATAGCTCGAATCTAATAAGTCAATCAATTTCCTGGAGTTTTATCGGATAAGGAAGTAATAAGTTTGGCTAGTATTTATATAAAGATATTTACTGACGAAAAGGACCTGCACATAAAAAAAACTTTTGATAATAATTAACTAAAAGAAATACTTCTTGTTTAGCCTTTACTTCAGAATATATACAACCCAAAGCAACAGGTCGGATTCCTTTGAACATTCTTGAATAAGAATTTCTGAGATCTTTCTGGTCAACTTTTGATTTCGGATTTATAATTAAATCCTTCAGATTACCTTATTATTAAAAACCTCTTCCGAAATTCAAGAGTTTCGTCAGTCTCGGTTTGGTAAAAACTTCCTGGTTACCGTTCTATTTGCAAACAAAGCCAGGAAAATAACATTAGGCCAAAGAGCAACGTTCTTTAATAATCGCAACCCTCCAAAAACACTTCGGTAGCATTTCGCGTCAAAGCACGCAGGGAAAATTGTTTCTTTCTTTCACGTATACCCACCATGTATGTATACGCCCGTACGTGAAACAATTTTCCCGAGGGGTTGATGACCCTTGGGCAAGCTTTTACTAGACTGAAAATAGTTAGGATTACAACCGCTTACATTATAAAGGATTAAGGCAGGACAACACACGCAGGGAAGGACAACAGGAATTATAATATTTTCCGCTCTCTTAGTGTCATATACGCGTTTTCTTGAAGGGTCATTACCCGTTCACAACCACTCGAGACCCGATTTATGTTGGTGGTAACATCGTCTAGGCTGAAGGTCTAAATTAGATTTGCAAAGTTTCTCAATGCAGTTTTAATCAAATTTACTTGTTAACTTCCGAATGTGCAAAACAATGCTGCGTGTAATGAATAGAAGTGTATCGCAGCAGGTCAAAAACCTTATCCCAAAATAATGCCTTTGGTTGTCATGAACCTTCATATACGTAAATACGTTTGCATAGCCCTTTAAATTCAATTTAGAAACCACAAGGAGACTCCATCTCGATGGGAATACAATAAAACTACATTTTACGACTGGAGAATTAAGAAGCTTTACGTCATTCTCAATCATCCACGCAATTTTATTCATATTTCCAGCCATCGATAACATTTTGATTTGTTCTAAAAAAAAGGTTATAACAATAATAACATTTCGTTGACCTCTTTGGCTTTTCTCCAAAACGTAGAAAAACGATCTTGGGAAAAACTTCTCAATTGATTTCTTATCGAATTACTATCAAACTGAAAATAAAATTACTGCCATATCCTATTCGTTTTTGTTACATTTTGGAGGCATTGGTGTGTTAAATTACTGAAATAACGGTTGGTGGCAATAAACCGTAATGAAATAACTAAAGAGATAATCGCTTCTTTAAGAGAATTTTTTATTTTCGCCCCCTATAAATTTACTTCCGCAGTAAATAACCTTAACAGGAAGAAGCGCGGATAAAGTAAATTGTGTAGACTTTTAAAGATATTTTATCTACATTTTTTCATTAATGTCGGCAACCAGGTTATTAATACGTTTGTTATATTACCTTTAGCACCTACGCCATCGCCGCTTATACACTATAAAAACAATGATAAGAGTTTGCTCAGTCTTCGTGCGTGTAATAATTAGTTAACAGCTAATAATTAAATACTTATAACTGCCTGAAATCTGCTTGGCTACGTCCAGGCAAAAAGCATTTTCTTCTTCTCTTTATTTCACCAAATTCATCCAAAAGTCTAACTAACCTTAAGCATTAGCCGAAGCAACTAATTTCATTGGCATTATCCATTTTCCTAATAGTTAATAAATAAATAGTTAACCAGGGAATTATTATTTGTTATTTAGGGTTTGACATTTTTTGTTATTAATAAATTGCAATTAAGTAATGTAAATTTATTAAATATTTAAATATTATTGGAGGAGTATTTATAAACAAGTTATGAATTTCTTAAATAATAAATGTCAAATATCTAAACATTAAATGATAATTCCCTAAGTAGATATTTGTCAATTTTATTAATTCTTTACACCAAAAAGTTATTTATTCGTGTGCACTGTAACTATTTCCTAAACTGAAAAATTACCAATAACTATGATTATAACACACGAAAACACAACAGTGCAACGCAAAACCTAATGACATTGCCGCCTGCTTCCTTCCATTGGTAGTTATGTTATACGACCACCTACAATATATAAATCAGGAAGTGTCCACCTTCTCTCACATACACACTTTTGCAGTCGAATGACAACTCTCTTACACACCCTCGCCCTTACGCACATACGCGAGCGCGCGGAAACGCACACAGGGCAGACACCGGACAAACAACGAACAATAGAAATTTGTCGTGAATTAATAGGGTAATAATCGAGAGTAAAACTATAATTAACAGAGCGAGGCTGAAAACTGAACATCATCTATACACTTAGCAAGTTCACGGCTTCCTCTGGTAATTATGTAATTCGAGTTGAGTACCACATTGAGTTGATCTAAAATAACACAACTAATAAATAACGTGCTAATTGAAAAGATAGAAAAGCATAGATTTTCAGTCGCCAAGGCACCTCAAAAGCAAATCCAAAAAATAAGAACGCAAGAAATTAAAAAGACTTGCTATAGTTCGACCTCTAGTTTACGAAACCAGAACCCATTTTAGAAGATTTGTTGGTACCGGATATGACGTCACCAAGATTTTTTTAAATGAAACTATTATGTTCTAACGAGTCGATATAAAGTGTGATTCTTAATTAAAAAAATTAATGTTACATAGGTTTAAACTGCATAATAACGTAGCTAGAACTAACTAAAGTGTTCTATGTAACTCAGTAGCTTGTCCTAATGATTGAGTGTAGAACGTTAAACGAGACAGGACTCGTTAGTTGGTTCTAACTCAGTTATTATGCACTTTAAACATATGGATCTCAATACTTTCTTATTCATAATCACACTTGCTATCGCTTCGTACCTTTACTGCTAACCTTTACCAATAATACCTACATTTTTTTATTACTATCGATTAGCATACGTAAAACCTAACGGTACCCTTGAAGAAGTCAGCATTACGTCATATCCGGCATCAGCGAATGTTCTAAAATCAGTTCTAATATTGAATGTTCTAAAATCAGTTCTAATATTATTTTCGTAAACTAGAGAACAAAATATACTATATATGTAGGTCTTTTTTTAAAGAAAATTTATTTGCGATAGCCATTAACATGTCCGAATAATTGAGTGTAGAACGTTAAACGGGACAGAATCCGTTAGTTAGTCCTAGCTCAATTATTATACACTTTCAACCTATGTTATCTCAATATTTTCTTATTTATAATTATACTTGCTATGGTTCATACCTTTACTGTGATCGGTACCTACATTTTTTTTATTGCAATCAAAAGCAACGCTTTAGCATAAAATCTTTGTTGAGTTTTTTAAACAACTCTCAAAAAATATATACAGATTTCTATATGTAGGCAATAAGAACAAACAACAACGTTGATTTCATTTACGATTATTTTTATTCCAGATACTTCCGGATTCCTGATACTAGAGTCAAAGCTGTATTTATTAAGTCAGAGACAACCGTGGACGTTTATGTTAATATTAGCAAACAAGTCCGGTTCTTCGAACCTTGACCAAGCAAATTCACCAATTCAGGATCAACTAATTCACTTATATAATATAATAACTATGTGGGTACGAACTTTGAAATTAAGTACGCTGTTTTCATAATAAAAAACTGCTTTTATGTCAGGTTTTTCTTCGCTAGAACTTAAGATTCCCACCGCGCAGTGGCGCCAGCTGTAAGGACCACTCGGAGTATAGAATATATACCACGAACAAGCTTGCTAAAGTATATTGAGATAAGATTTTATAACTCGGCTAGCTTAAATAGAATTAAAACATAAACATCCCAATAATTTTTCATTTGCCCGGTAGACTAACTCAGTACTGAACTCTTTGAGCATGAGACTAACATAAAACATCAAAATCAATTGAACCAATCTTAACACCTGAAAAGAAACTTACACCAAAACACACCTGGAGTTCTGCAGCTGAACGAGAAATAATTCTATAGTCTGCGTTACACAATGATTGAATAATTGAATAATATTTTGAAATTTTATAAAACTATTTATCATTAATATTTAATAAAATTGTTTATTTAAATTTCTGATCAGGAAAATTTCCACTTACTTTTATGATAATTATCCTGTGCGAGACACTACTTTAAATTCCCGCTAAAAAATAACGCGATAATACACACACTACACAAGCATAGTGAAAACAGCCGTTGTTTCAGTAACATTATCGATGGATCGTTGATCGATGAAAAAAATTATTTCTTCTTGAATTTAAACAAAATAATTTACATCGCAATTCCATATGATGACATAAGAAAGTGAGATTGATTCTTCCTCGATTCTTCGGTTCAGTGACATACATACAAGTATGTATGATTTCAATACTTGACATTTGTTTGTTTACAATATAAGGGAATATAAACCAACTTATTTTGGTAATTTCTGGTTTCAGACAGGCATAGGTTCGGCCTTTGATTATAACAGACTGAAATCGTTATTTCTTATAGGTCCTTTTATAATTCTGGTTAAAAACAATCGAAAAATTTTACTTTAGCTCAAATGTTTTATGACGTTACAAAAATTATCATATGATCGCAATTAACGAATTTTTTTAAATCTATTTACATGAAAAGATAGCTGGTTAAAAGACGAACAAAACAATATCATACACTTGTAGTTGAAAATAATTATTAACTAAATAAATTAACAAAAACTGTCACAAAACTAATCAAAACTTTATTACACCTTAACTATACCATTTTCAGCTAATCTACAATATGGAATGGTTACCTTATAAGGCATGGTAACTTCAAAACATAAATTTGGCCAGCACGGCTTTGTGAAAAACATTATGTATAATCAACTTGTAGTTTAATAAAACCTTAAACTAAACAAAATTCCAACCATTCTCGTTTTATCTTATTCTTGTTTTATATTATTAAAAGATTCATGTTAAACATTGATATGGCATCTTTTATTCCCGCATTTCTCTTCTAACAGCGTAAGTTCTCTCGATTTTCGAGTTAAAAGGAATTAGCAGTAAATTGAATTCAATTATGCATTAATTGATTTATTTGTCTTTGAATTATTATTTTATACGGAAAACTTTCTTAAATTTTTTTAACTAGTTATATTAATTAAAATTCCGGCCAGCTTATCCGGCTTTTTCCTAAATCTTGTTTTATGTAAATGATTCTACTCCTAAATATCAATTTTTTAAATTATTAATTTAAGCTAATTTACCATTTCTGATAACAGCTTTACTTAGATGATTTTATAATCTAGAGTTTATTAGCAAATCTGATTATTGCAGTAGCCACGACATACGGGACTCTGGCGTTTAGATACTAATTTTAATTATCTCACTACATGATGAATTACTGCAGTTGCGTTATTATCGGTTAAAGTTAATTGTTCGATTACCTCAATAAATTTTAGTGTTATTACAGTTTTTCGACATCTACGAGTCTTATCTCTGTACTGGTCATTATTTAACCAAATCCCTAATTTTACTTTTGTTTTATGGGTACCGTTTTGTTACAATGAATTTAAATATGACAGTTAGTTTTACATCCAATTTCAATTTAAATTTTTCAACACTATATGTTTGTAAAATTCACAGAAAAGTATAGCTGGAGAAATCGCTGGTTTCTAATTGAGCATTTTTGGTTGTAGAGAAAAATTATCTTTTTGCGTAAGACTTTTGTTTAGGTTTATCTTATTAAATATTCTTTGATAACTTTAAATTTCGTACCCTAGTGTAAGTTCATTTCGCATTTGTACTTTGTGTACCAATCTGCTTAGAGAAAGCTATTGACCTGAGGATTTGATATTATGAGCCATGTAAATCTGAAAATACCTGAAAACCAAAGGTTAATCACCTCTTGGGCATCCAAATAAAGTTAAATTATTTTTTCGGATCGGTTCGAATAAAATTTACATTTCATAAGGTTAAAATTAGAAATTGGATACTTTTAATTTCTTAAAGTTTCGTTCGTCATCAAATTCTTTAATAAAAACCTTAATAAATATAAGGAACTAATTTTAAAATAAGAAATAATTACTTTTTATAGGTTATTTTTTGATGGTTTATTATTTGGGCGGCAATTTTGTAGTTAGAGTAGTAAGTTTAGTAATACATAGTAAACGCCTACGAAAAGTTTCTAAAAGCAAAAGCGTGCTGTTTATTGAATAAGTAATTTCATATTATCGTCCTTCTCACCTTGGCTTTTAATAATTTTGCGCTATTGGGTTCTAATAGAATAATTAATTTATACACTAATTTATTCCTAAACTTAATTAAACTTTACTTACCTAGATGAATTTATTAATTCAAATGGTGTAATAAAATAGCATTTATTTGCCTGCGTAGATTTAATTTTGGGGTTTTGAATGACAATTTAATTTAATTAACCCCTACGTCGCTTCGTATCTAATTTTTATACATATTGTCATGCTATTTCATCAAACTAGAGAGATTTTACTCTCACGATAATATATAATAGGCAGATTTTATGCAATTTTATAACTACCCGATTGAATGATTGCATAACTTCACCTTTGAAATAATAAATTTTGAAAAAGTTTTTTTTAACATGCACACAAAAACTCTTTAAGCATATAAAAGATATGTGAGAATCCTAATTTTCATAAAAAATAGATAATTTTTCTCATAGCTTAACGATTTAGGGATCGTTGATGCATTTTGTTCAACTTAATAAAGTTTAGTTCAATTGTAATGTTATAATTCATCTGGAACAGACATAATATGTTGTATTAAAAGTGTATGATAACGTATAGCAACGTACCTATTGAAATATAGTTGTAACATGAAATTAATGTTAACGAAACGTGTTAATTTTTTTATAAAAACAATTATCCTAATTAGTTAAATTAAATTTTGTAGTCTTTTTAAATTTTCATAATTTTAAAGCTGTTTGCTAAGTTGTTTTAGTGGAAATAAGTAGAGCAATGTTACTTAACCACAGAATTGATACACTTTTTAATGTAAAGGATGGATCTTGTTGATGGAATCCCATAAAAACATGCTTGACAAGCTGCGCCAATCTAACGTTCAATTGAATTATGGAATTTGGCTTGTATGTCAAAGTTATTAGCATCTAAAAATAATAATAATAATAATAATAATAATAATAACTACAACCTATGACATAAACCAAGGCCCCAGAAGCTATAAGCTTGTGCGGGAGAGAGGGGGCGATTATTATTATTATGTAGGCCCAATGTGCGGCTGCAGCCGACTTACAGGTGGAACAGCGCAAATCCCACATTTGTGTCACAGCTAAGGAAAACTGCAGAAAACCTTAACCAGATCTGCCGGCGCCGGGAATCGATCGCGGGCCGCTTGGGTGATAGTCCGGGACGCCAGACATTACACTACCAAGGCTGAAAACATTCAGATAATATTAGTAAGGATTTACTGTTTCAATTTATGGAGAAAGAAAACTGTAAAAAGGTATTTTTATGAAATTAAGCTAATTATTAGTCATAGGAAATTATTTTTTCGTCACCATTAAGTTTAAGGGTATTATTTTGCATTTTTCAACCCGTGCTGGATAGGTTTGAATTTAGAATTTTCTTTTCTATAAGTTTATATAATTGGTTTTTGCATTTATGAAAGTTTAGAAATTATAATTGGGTTATGTAAAATTTGAAATGTCAAGATTTTTTTTGTTTTTTGAATTACATTTGGCATAATTATTTTCATCAGAGATGCGAGGATATTATTGAGTTTGTCAAGCAACTTGTCAAGCTGAATAGAGATTCATTAGGGTTCATGTGGCGTCAAATATAAAATGAGAACTGAGTTTTTAAAACAAAGTTTAATTTTAATTTAATTTAGATACCTACATTTTTATTAAAAATAGAAATTAGATTTGTGATATAGATAATATTTTCAAATTTAAGTGATTTTCATAGAAATATTTCAAAACAATATTAAATAAAGAATATCCGTTTAAATAATTTTTTATTTGTTTTTTAATCAAAGTCTAATTTGATTTGCTATCATTAGTAATTAATAATTTTGTTCTTTTGTTTCTTTTACATGTGTGTAATTAAGATGTTATAAATAAATAAGAAACTTGTGTTCTTTATTTGTATTTTGTTATTTGTGTAATATTATTTGCTAATAACCAGCATTTATTTATATAAAAATAATCTTCATCAGCGACCCAAACCTGACAGAGTCTCAATGTAGTGGAATTATGTTACTCGCTGCAATGCAATTGTAAAGCCGGAGCATTATATAAAAAAATGTATAAGGTAAGAAGTATTCCATATCTCTTTTTGGAAATTTATTTTTTGTCTGTATTTTAATTTTATTTTAAAATGTCCCCACATATATTCATGGTAATATGTTTTTTTTTGTAAAATACAATTTATATGTTTGCTAAACATAAAAAACACAACCAGAGTTGGAGTTGCAATAGATGTCTAAGTGTCAATTAGTGCTTAGATGCCAATTAGCATTAATCATTTTCTATCAAAGAGAAGAATTATAAGGCTGCGAAAGATTATAGTCGGAATATTTGTAAGCATCGATTGAGTTTGCAATATTTACAATCGATGAGTGACGTTAAATATTAGTTTTATTATTAGGATTTGTTTCAGAACATTAGATTAATTAGGCTTTTGAAACCCAAAAAGTGGAGCTAAACAACAAGCAGGCAAACATAAAAAGAAATATATCTTACCACTGCAGCAAAACGTACGAGTATGATTACATCACACTTAAACAGTTTTAGTTTAACAGTAATAAAATTGGTAGTGAAACCTCTAAACCTGTAAGCCTTAAATAATATAAATAACGCTTTTTATACAATTCTTATTTGATAGGTCAATAAAACAAAGAAAAATTGGATAAGTCTGCCAATTGCTGATAATAACATTGTATTATTTTTATCGACATTAAAAATATGATTAATTACGTGTTTAAGAAAGAAATACTTTTATTAGAATTTAAACAAATAATTTAAATCGTAACACTTTTAATATTTTTTTTGCAACTATCAACTGAAATGGTTGTCATTTTTAGTGTCAAATCTTTTTCACTTTTTTAAAATAATGACAAATAGTTCTGTTGAAATATCTTTGGTCAGAATTTTAATTTTAATTTTTCTTTTCTATTTGACCTGGGACCAATTTAAAATAAAACAGATGGTTTATTTAAAAAAACTAGACGTTTCAGAAAACGTTTGCTTCCTTTTTCAAAAGTTTACGTTTTGTTGATATCTACAATTTAAGCATTAATAATTAAAATATGACTGGTTTTAGTTGGTAATACACAAAAGTTTAGGTTCCATTAATGACCATCAAAAATATCTAATCTACAACAGTACCAAAGCCCCACGTTGGGCGCCAAAAGTATGTAATCCACAAAAACTTACGCCCCACATGAGCGACAAAAATATGTAATCTACAACAGACCAAAAACAACACAATTGGGCTTGCCAGAAATAATATGAAAATACTATAATACAAAATAATTAAAAACCTGCAATATTTTACGATGATGTTTACATTCCGAAAAATGTTAGAATATTACTTAATGGAAGTCTATTACAGAATTCTAATAAGATGTACTCTATATTGCATGATGATTTGAATATTATATTTAATCATTCAATTGCACATATATCTCTATCCTGCATTGTTAAAATTTATTACTGAAAATTAGGACTTCATCTTATTTTATTGCTAGTGAATGTTGTTTTCTGTATGATTACTATTTGAAATCCATAGGTGGAATTTATATTGATAAAATATTATTTGAATTTTTTCCTTTTGATAATGAGCGGACTGTATATTGTGCACAAAAGATCAAATCCCCAAAACCCATAAAACGGTGACTCTCTCTTCTTATGTAGTTGGCGGCGGGAAAATAGGATAGAGAGAAAGGAAACCACCTTAGAATAATGTTAGACTCTCATCACCATTTCATGAGATTGAGTCTAAAATATAATTTGAACTTCTGCTTTGAAATTAATTGGAGAATAGCAAAACACTATATGAGAAATAAGTAAACACGAAGCACGATGTGCACTATAAGAATATTTCTACTATTCTGAAAAATCCTATGTTATTTAAATTTTCTTCAAATGTTTTATCTGAACACCTGCGTGAATTTATTACAATACGCAGTGCTCCATCTCAGTGATTCCATATAAAACTTTAAAAACTACATATACATTATACATATACAGTGTGATTATATGCACAAACCAACTAATTATTTTTTCTATTAATTAGAATAATTACTAAAGCGGGCAGAGGCCCGAACAAATGTCTTTTATAAGAAACGTTTTAATGTTACATGTTTTTAGGTCATTTAATTAAGAATGCCTTTAGCAACAATTAGAAATCACTTTAAATTGTATGCTAAAGCTTCATTTTATTGCTTTTATTTGACAAAGCTAAATCAATTACCCTGTAAGGATTCCAAAAATTAAAAGACTAACCATGTTGAAATTACTTTTCAGTCAAATGTCGATTCATGAGTCGTTTTTTGTTTGCTTAACCTTCTCTTTTGTTTTATCTTTCGTAATAAAGGAACTGTGTTATATTATTTCTGAACATCAAACCTTGAACTTGATAATGAGCCTTCGATCATGTCAAAAATTAATATTATTTTTTAATCTGCCCTTCATGTAGCAAGATGATTGATTTGTCGTTCGATAAGAGGCGCGGAAAAATATTATTCTTAACACAGTGTGAAAGGTAATCTACTCATATACATACATCGGTGTTCTGGGAGACCGATCATACCCCGTGTAATTTAATCAATCGGAGAGCATTGCCCCTTGATATCATACTTGTTTAGGGGTGATTAATTTGAAATCAATTTTCCTCCACAGCATCCCTTTCCAAGTACTGCACTAAAAACGTCTACTCGTATATTTTTTAAATACCAATTAAGCTGTTAGTAATTAAAAATTAAGCTGAAGAAGCATCAAGTTTAAAATTTCTAATAATATTAATAATAATAATGCACTGGGTAATTTCACTTTTTATAAAAGCCAAGAAAGTTTTCTTTATCGACCCTCCTTTACGTTTTATTATAGGAGTGTTATAAAAATTTATTTTATATTTTGCAAACTTTACATAAAAGTTTTTAAATAACAGTTTACAGTCCACAAATTTTATTAGGGAAATTCTATTTTTATCCGCCTATTCTTAAGGGCTATGTGAACACCACCACAGCTAACATTTTCATATCATAAACTTTTCAAATTTGTTTTTCATGCTAGTTTTATCCTTCCTCAAACGGACTTTTGATGAAATTATCTAATCCAACTGGTACTAGCATTGTTCAAAGTTTCAGCCTGAAATACGACTGCAGCACAATGCAGCCATTAGGTCAATGACCTGCAGACCCGGAATAATCTCCGAACTCTTAAATTCACGCTTCCAGATGTTGCTAGCGATTTTTCTTGGTGTTGGAAACAGAAGTTTGAAAAGGAAGTCCGCGAATAGCAAATTGAATTTGATTTTTTACGGCTTGAGAAGGGTTATCTGTAAAAAGATATTCTTATATATGTACATCAGACAAGTTTTATTGAAATTTTATTTATATTATTACATTTATATTTTTAGATTTCTTTTTTTTTTATTTTGTTTCCTTATAGTAGGAACTTCGGAATTGTATATTGTCTCTAAAAAAAAAACAGAAATATTTTAAACAGCCGAAATTCCTAGATGTACATAAATATGTAAATGCAGTACTTGTGTGAAGTTGGCGGGGAGTTTTACAAAAGTATGAAATAATTAGAGTTCTGGATGGAGTTCCAATAGTTCTAGAGTTCTCAATTGATTTTTGAAAGAGTTCTGCAGAAAAAAACTCAAAATGAGATATAAAAAGAAATTGCCCGCCAAGTTCACGCTGCGGGAAAATTATGAAAAAGAATAAATATTTTATGAGTTATCGATAAAACTGATATAGTTCTACAGTTCCTGATAGGTCTCATTAATAGTTCCACAAAAAATATAAAATTACAGCAAAAAGAAAAAACCAGAAATTAATCTTAAATTCGCAAATATCTCTTTAATTTCGTATTAAGGTAAGTACTCACAGCAGCGGATCCTCAGGCGGATGTCATACGATTGGTCGGTTTGACTCGATTTGACTCAAACCGGCCAATCGTATGACATCCGCCTGCGGATACGCTGCTGTGAGTACTTAGCTTTAGAACGCAAAATTTCATAAGAACTTTTGACAGCACTCTTAGACCGCTACCCAGAACTGTCAAATTAAATAAAATTAATTATACATGGGACTAAGAACGTTAACCTAATTGTTCGGATATTTCTCTTATATTTCGTCGGATAGCAAAATTTCATAAAAATGTTTCACAGAACTTTTCGGCTGCTACCCAGAACTCTAATCAGAACAGTCAAATTAAACAAAATTAATTACAACACATAATATACATGAGATTTACCCCGGAAACTTAATTGTTCGGATTTTCTCTTATTTCTTGTTGGATCGCAAGATTACACAAAAACGTTTGGCAGAACTTTTAGACCGCTACCCAGAACTTTAATCAGAACTGTCAAATTAAAAACATAATTACGACCTATATTATAGGCGAGAACAAAAACTTAGTAGAGTGTTTCTTTATATTTCTCATCGGATCCCAAGATTCCATAAAATATATTGACCCGAACTCACAATAAAGATTGCATACTATCAGCTTTTTAAAATTTAGTTATTCACAGAATACATTTTATTAAATTTTTGTTATCTAAAAATTTATTTTTGGTCAGTTGTGTGATAAAAGTGGTTTCATTTGAGAACTTAAGCAGCCTATACTTCAATTGCAAACATCTATTTCAAGTACCTATAGTAAGAAAGAAAATGTGTAAAATTAAAAAAATATTTTATTCACAATCATATTGCAATATGCACATTTCATATGTTGTAAAAACCTTGGAAAGTAAGCTATTGCTATAGCAACACCAAAGTGGTTAACAATTTCCTTTACTTGTCTGTAAAACTGACATGTAAAGTTATGGCCAACTTGTTTTTCTGAATAATTTAAAACAGGACGTTTTATCCGATTTAAATTTGAGTTTTTATAAATATATTTAATCTAAAAACATATTTTTTATTTAATATTAGTTTTATTTTTATTTTTCCGTATTTTATATTTAATAATTACAATGGAATTAATTATTTTCTAATTTTAAAATACTGAGCGCATACATCGCCATCTAGCGGCGAAGAATGAAACCTTACTTAAAATTTGTTTTGGTCGATAGATGGCTTTGATTGAAATTATGACAGTTTATAAAAAATTTATTTTAAAATTAGTAGAGGTAGATTTAAACGAAACGGCTAGATTTGGTTTTGTTTACTACTTCCAACTGATTTTCTAATTTCAAATTCATTTTGCTTTTATGGTAATTATAAATTCCTTGTTTGAACTGCAAATGCGTTCTTTTAAAAGCAGCTATATTAAATTTCAAGAGGGATGGTATTTAAAATAAAAATGTTTTATTTTTAAAACAAAATATATATTTTTAACACAAGATATGTAGTATTTGATTTTGCTTTGAAATCAAGATTTATTATACATATTTCTCAATTATCAGTTGCATTGCTTTTGATTTATTTATAAAATCTTTGAATTGAAGTGTACGTGCTCTTGTTATAAATAGAAATTATAACTACTTTTAAAGTAAATAGGGGTGTTTAATTCAAGTGCGTGTAGATCTAAAATAAAAGTATAAGTTGTTACATGCACAAATAAATGTTTTTGAAATATATTTGGCTTTGTTTTGGCAGCAATTCTTTTAATTAGAGTTAATTCGGCATTTTCATTTATATGGTTAAAACGTGCACATGACTAAATTAATTAGTCGTTGTTTTACGTACCGGGCAAGATGAAAGGAAATTCTCAACAAGTGTGTTATGTTAACGCAAGTGCTAGTTCTCAACAAAAACGTTCTGAACAAATTCAAAATGGTTTAAATGAATTATTGCATTTAAGGAGCCTCTACAAAGAAAGCCTGAACTATTCGGATTTTTAAAAACCTGAACGTTGAGAAAGCATATTATATAAAACAATAGATATTATCTTAAACAACTGTAATAAAATTTTTGTAATAGCTACTGAAGTTAGTATTAAATGTTTTAATGAACATTACGTTTCCTATGAAGTAGGATCGCCATCAAATAATATATTATCAGAATCATTACCTTCTTTCACAAGTCCTCCGATGCAAATCTGTAATGTTACCAGAAAATGTTTTTAAAGAAAACTATTTATCTATAAGCAAACCGTTTATGTTCTGTATTTTATGCGTTAGTGTTTTATTTTAATAATAAAAGATTTTTACCTTTTATTTTTGTACTAGGTGTAATATGATGTTAAAAAAGCATTAATAACAGTAACGTTTTTACTAAAAGACTATAATACATTCAATTTAACAGTGTTCTGCATTTAACGTCATTAACTTAGAAGAATGTTAAAAGGAAAACAATATATTATTAAATTAAATACAACCTCACATGCATATAAAAAGCACTGCATTTAAAAGTAAATATTGGTACTTCCTGTTTGAGAGTGATTTTTTAAATGAATTACAATTTACCATTTAAATAACGTTTATTTTACTTTCACATTAACAATAAAACTATTTAAATCGACCCCCAAAATAAGTTTTTGATTTAAAAGCATTAAAAATTGGAAACACTTGCAAAAGTAGAGCTACTTGAAATTTAAAAAATATTTTGTTGGGGCATTTTTGAAAGTAAATAACGTTCATGTTACCTGCAAGTTTTTCAGTGTAGGATCACTAGCAAAGAGTGATTCAAATTTTTTTAATTTTTAATTTAATTATTTTACATACATATAATAAATGTTAGATCAAGATTGGCATTGCTTATTTAATGTGCAATAAAGATAAATCGATAACCATCATTGGTTACGTCTATGTTTGCTTGTTTACACACAAAACGAGCTTTCGTGCAGACCATGGAGGAAGTGAAAAATGTTATGTTGTGTTTGTTTTTGATTTCTGATGTTATTTATTAGATTGAAAGGTGATAAGGTAATGATACTGAACAAGCTGCAAAAACTGTTATTGTAAATAAAGAATAAAAGTTATTTTTAATAAAAAATGTATAATGAGGAACGTTGACCAACTTTTTTAGGTAGCGTTTGATTAACCATTGCTTATATTTTTGAATTAGTAAAATCCAATATAATTGTACCCGGAATATGATTTTTGTAGAGGTAACTAAAATGTGGAAGATGACGCTGTCATTTTAGGGAATTTTAGGGAGCTTTTTTATAACCACGTTCGAAATATAGTTTTTACTTTTCAACCAGATAATATCCTTGCATAGCAACACAAATTACTAGCTAATATATTGTAAAAAAAATAAGTGCAAAGAATTAATGCGAGGAGTGGTTTTCAAGTAAGACCGTTTTGAACGCCGATTAACGCTAACTAAAGATGAAATTTGAAAGCAGAATTTTGAAAACTGTCATTTACAAATATTTCAGTTGTTTCATGATTCTTAATGAATCTAAGTTTAGTTAAGGTAAATACCCAGGTAAATAAAGTCAAAACATCTACTTCTCCAAAATCTCTTTCGATAGGACAACATTTACATTCTATCAATGACAGAAATATTTCAATATATTCAGAAAAGATGACCTCCAGCGTCAAGCCGCAGTTGCACTTGCATTGATACCATCGATTATCCGTCTGCGCATTCGGTATTCTTCAGGAATCTTCAGGTGTCGGTCCGATCAACATATTCTCGCTGTATATTCTACCACCTGATCCTTTTCTTCTTCCCTGATCTTCGAAGGGCAGAGATAATAGACGATTTTAACGTCCAAGGCACGTCCTTCGGAGGCAGGATCACGAACCGGAAAGGTCAATCCCTAACCGATATTTTGCTAAGATCACCCATGTTAAGATCTCTTAACACGAATATTGCCTTTGTTTTTCACCAGGGATCTTCATTCCTTGACCACAACCTAATCACAGATTTCATTGTACGATTTTCATCGATGTGGCATATGTAGGGACGCTTATCGCATCCAATTATTTGCCCTTAGGGACGGACAGTTCTTCTATGATAAATCCACCTGTGGCCTACCCTATGAGAAAGACTTTTTGAGACTGGAACAATCCCAACTGGCAGCACTTCCAGCAAATCGTTGTCTACAATTTTTCCCAAGACCCTGCTCTTCTGAACAACGATTCCGTAGTTGATAATATCACTCAGGTCGTTCAAGAAACAGTCCACGAATTGCGCCCCTCAGGAAAAATTAACATTGATTATCCCCCATAACTTAGGCATATCCTCCAGCTCATTCGCGAAAAAAGAGCCCTATCAAACGTTTCATCAAAACACGCTCTTCTGGTTAAGACACAGCGGAACCACCTCAATGTTCAAGTACGTCTGCATATAACCAAGTTCCAGGAGGGGCGTTGGGCGACCCTCTGCTCTAGCTTAGAAAATGCTCGGATTCTCAGAAGTCCAAATCTTTGTCGATTTTCTGGTTAAAGTGCATAAAATCCCAAACGATCCACACTTTTTTGACATACATTTTAGTCAAATTCAGCAAAGAATAGACACCGATAGGTTCATATCCACCGTGATCAAGATTCCCCCTATCCCACTCGACGAGCCTATACCACCGGAGATTATAATTATATCCTGTTTAGGGGGAAGCCATTTTCACTAGCAAAAATAGTCCCTCTGACGAGACAAACCATTATTCAAGATAAACCATACCCGCGACGAGGTACATAGCGATCGCCCTAATCTTATGACTATTTGATAAAAAAAAAGCAGGAATTAAATATTGCCATTTAGAAATTTTCGTCGAATTCACGTTCAGTTATTTACAAATGTAGCTCGATATGCGGACTAATATGATATAAACTAAATACAATTTTTTTAAAAACATCCTAGCATGCCACACCACAACTATATAAGCTATATTACCAACCACCTGAAGAGTTACTCAAACTAAAGTGTAATGTCGCTGGTGCTTGTTAATGCACATTAAGTACTTCAATATTAAATAAATCTATATACTTACAAAACACACCGTAAAAATAAATAATAATGAAATAAATATTATAATAAAAATTAGTGTCTTCATACTAAAATTCTTTTTATACTAGTTAGTATTATTTGTAGGATGAATAGCAAAACAATACATTATGATGATTTTTTTTATTTCAACTTGCTTTTATACAATCGAATTTTAGAAAAACCTGGATGCTGCGCTGATTAAATGTCCCATAAAGATGTAAAGCGATAATTTTTATTTAT